>OV839568.1:136418859-138818859 GCA_929447395.1 Epistrophe grossulariae
TATATCTGTGGCCACAAAGAATAACAGCATAAGTTGACTTATGTCAAAATTGAGTTTATTACACTATCTGATGCGCAATATGCGAATCTATACTGTCATATTTTGTTCGTACTTTTATTGCTTACGGTTTATGAACTGTAACACTTCGTCCATAAATTGTGAACCCTATTTGTAATCGCAAAAGAAACATTTAAATTGTTATCCTGAAAACTTGCAAAAAGTGACTTATACTGTTTTTCCTTTTTGCCACAGATATGCAAACAAATGTGAAACGTTGGTTTTCTTTAATTTTCTTTAATCATCAAATATATATAGTTTTATAACCATTCTATTAATTTAATTTTTTTTCAATACAATTTCTTAAGCTGATTATTATATACCACCTCCACTGGGCATGAACGATGGTCGGATAATAGTAGTAGTATATAGTAAATAATATAATAGTAGTAGTATGTATAATAAATTTTATTGAATTGAATAATGAAAACGTCTAGAAAAAATCCAATGGAGACACAAAAACCCATGTCCTTTAAGGGATATATCCATACAAATCAGATTCTTGATTGGATTTGGGTTGTAATGTTGGACAAGGTTTGAATGGACGCGGCTTGTGATAAATTTGGGTTTTCATAACCTGGAAACGAAGGAATTAAGTGCATTCAGTTTTAATTAAACCAAAAATGGCTGGCAAGAATTTTGAATAATATTTAAAATAATAAATTTTATTTTTGTTTATATTTGTGATATTGTTTATATCTCCGAGATCTCACAAATTTAAATTGACCAATAAAATCTATAAGGATAAGTGATGTAGTTACACACAATGATTTCACGAGAATCGCATGAACTTGTTCTGAGCCGTCAAGCGTGATCGCTAGACCAAAATATGTTTTCAGTTTACCACATCGAGTAGTTTATTTAGAAAGACAGAGATATTGAATATAGAACTGAAAACACTTCTTGGCTGTTTTTTAAACAAATTTTTCGTATGTAGGTAGGGTGATGGCATTGTAGGTCAACCCCTTTCAGTAGTCGGCCACCTCGTTATAAAATACAGAATAATAGTAAAGGTATTAGTTTATTTACCATGAAATTTTTTTTCTAAAAGCCTAACTTATCTTCTGCCTGGGTGCAAAGTTTTGTACCAATGTAGCTGCTTGTTTTCTTGTTAAAAATGCAAGTTTGCTTAAAGTTGTTCTCATTGTCGGTTTTGTGATTTTTTGTTAAATTTAAATTTAGTAGAAGTGTTTTGGAAAAAGAACTATTATTACCAAAATATTGAAGTTAAGTGCTTAATATGATTATTTATAGGTTATTTACAGTTCAAATTCCACTTTTTAGCTAAAAATATTTTAAAATATTATCTAATTGATATTTACAAGGGGGGCTGGCATTAGGAGACAAAGAGTTTTTATAATTCTCCTAAAGTCTGCCTCCCCCGGCTGACTACTGAAAATCACATTTTTGTCGTTTTTTTTAATCTGATTATGCAAACTGAATAGAAATTTTATTCTCTTTTTTTTGCACCAAAAACGTATAAAAAGCCTTAGTTTCAGTAGTCAGCCGCATGTAAACGTTAAGGTAGAATGAGCGGCTGACTATAGGAGACACATGTTTCTTATGTAAGCCGCCAATATTATTTTTACTAATAGGGGCTGACTTCTGGATATTTCAAGTGGCCGACTACTGAATCTTAAGGGGCTGACTACTCAAAAATCACACTTTCATCTCAAAAAAAGTAAATAATAGCTATATCTACAGCCAAATAATTAATTAAAACAAATTATAAATTAATTCGTATACAATTGGTAGTAGCACCTTTAAGGTGTTGTTGTTGTTGTTCAGAAATTCAATGAAATTGACGGAATAAAGAATGGTCAAGTCTAATAAACTGACATTCTAGTATGAATAGTACAATAAATAATAATAGTAAATATAATTAGTTTTGGGTAGAAAATTTACTTAGGTAAAACACCTTAAAATTTATAATCTACATATTGCAATTAATCATATAATCTGAATTTTAAGGACTAGTTGAACATACAAAAAAAGTTAAAGGGTCGACTACTAGTGTCATCACCCTATATGCCCCGTGACATTTTGAACCGCCATGAAAGATTAAGCAGTTCTGTATAAGTTTCGAACAGAAAATTGTTCACATTTATGAAGTCGACTTACAAACCATAAGATAGGTAAGAAAGGGGGGCGGATTTATGTTTTAGGACTTATATTATCCAAAGAAGAGCTTATAATAATCTAGTCAGTTCAGGTTCTAGATACTTACGTAGGTATTCCCAGTTATCTGGATAATTAATTATTTGCAGCAACAACTCCTATTATCAAATTTCTAACATAATATCGAAGGATTTCTGTCCAAACTTCGTAAGCCCAAAAATTACATTGAAATGTATTTCGGGTCAAAAAATCAGCAATCAAATGTCAATGCCCTGTTACTGTATTATGATTCTTTTTGCCTCTAGTTTTAATACCTTGTAGGTTCTAAAATTTAATATTATTATTTTTTTAAATTAGATTTTTGAATCTCCTAAGCAAATTCCATTTTCCGAATTACGAGGTTTTTCGCCAAAGGTACATCATCTCTCAAAAATAAATTCGGGCACACGATATACACACATATGTACATATATATTGAATATGTATAATCATCCGATGACACCCAAAATACGCCTAAGTACGGGTAACATCAAATCTGACTTCATTCAATATTCTTAGTATTCCAATCCAAATTTGATTTTACATAAAAAAGACAATTTTGTTAAAGTTCGTTCACCAGCAATTCTGTGTATACCTACGGCATGGAAGCAACTTGAAGTGACTCACTCGTAACTTGTACAAAAAAAACTCAACGTACTTACCTCTTCATGGTTGAAAAAAATGCATTTTTGAAAACAAAAATCGATTAAATAGAAGAATAACAATTAAATCAAGCAACCTACCTCATTGTCAATGCTGAATTCATGTGTTTGAGAATCCAGAGTCTTTACTTTAAGATTTATAATCATTTTGAATTTGCTGTTGCTTTCACTTCGATTTTTCTTGTTGAATTATGTTGGTATAATATTTTGGACTCACTCGAAATGTGTGTTATTATTTTTTTCCTATTTCACCTATTTCATTTAATTTGGTAATTTTTTTTGCAAAGCAAGATTTTTGTTTTCTTGGTAGTTAAAAATTATGTGGCCGAGATGACGAAAAATGGAAACTGATAGCGATAGTGGTCACAAAACATAACCACAAAAATCGAGCTGTCACTTTTTGTCACCTTTTTTTTTTTTTTGCTACTTTTTGTTTAAAAAAAAAGAGACCACTAAATATATTCCTTTGTCACTCACACAAGATGACTGCGGTAGAAAAAAAATGTTTGGTAGTTTTTTTCCAATATGAAATAGACCGTGAAAAACCACTTCCGCGTAGAAATTACACTTCCAAAACGTTTCTGTATGATTGAATATTATTTATATATAAAATTATTTGAATAGTTTTGCCTTTTTCCACTAGAAAAATTAATTCAAAGCTAAGTACTGTTGGAGTTTTGGGGCACGGTTGAGTTTTCACATTCCACTTTTGCAAACTAGAAAGCAAATGGGCTTACATGTGGCAGTTTTGTGGTATATAAATTGTGGAACATGGAAATTGGAATAAAAATGTATTTTCCTTAGAAGAAGAAATGGAGGAACGAGAAACGAGAAACGAGAAACGAGTGAAGCATTTTTCAAAATACCCAGCAAACATTTATCTGAAGGTTCAGATTCTATTCACCAAAAATGAAGAACTATATTCATTAAACCTTCAGTTTTGTGAATGAATTATGAATGTAGACACAGATCCAACAAATTCTTACGGGGGAGATGCAAAGAAAAAAACAACACTCAATTTTCATTCATTTTCCTTCATAAATCTGAGTGCGCACAAGGGAATTTTAAAAAGATCTTCTGTAGAACCCCTACATATGTTCATTTCAATGAAGGATTTTCAGATCATAAATGAGTTATAAAAATGATTCAAATCGGTGTCTAAGAGTGTAGGTACCCAGCAAACATTTTCATTTAGAACTGTATCATAAATGATTGACATAAGTGAACAAAACCTTCGAATCTGAATTCATTTCTAAATCGATTTGGGTCCAAACTGCTGGGATACGAAACAGACATATGAATCTTTTAAGCTATGCGCAAACCGACACGATGGCGGTGGCGATTGCGATAACTTTTATCGCGCGATAAAGATGCGTTCAAAAACTTGCTCACATCAACGCGATATATTGCGTAGCGGGCTAAGTTGTCAGCGACAATACAAACGTTTAATTTTTGAAGTTTAATAAAAAAAAACACATAAAATGGAATTTCCCCTAATTTTTTCTATTAATTTTTCAGTTTTTCAAATTTTCTTTTTTAGACTGTAATTTTTCTTCAGGCGATATAGCGATCAAATGGTGCTTGCTGCGTTCAAGAAAAGTCGCGTAACTGAACGCAGCAGTGGAATGTGAACGCAATCCACATATCGCGTCGATGTGTGTCCCTCCATTGATTTACGTGTGCGGCATCCACATTGTTATCGCAATCGCCACCGCCATCGCGTCGGTTTGCGCGTAGCTTTAAATGATTTATAAATGATGAATAAATACGAATAAAGTGAATCCACCCAATTCGCTTGTTTGAGGAATTACTTGTGTACGTTCACTTTTATTCACCTACAATGAAGGAGAATCGAATCTCAATAATTTTTATCCTGCAAGAAATTCCGCACAAACCCCTTCTTCGCTTCATAACGTAAAAATGATATAGGCTTTTGAAACATTTTGAGATTTCATTCACTGAAAATGAACAGTTATCGGATTATATTCTTCATTTTTGATGAATGTTAAGTGAACATTCACCTAAATGTTTGCTGGGTAAGGGCCAGTTGTACAATAGTGGTTCAGCCTCGGTTCAAGATTTTAACTCACCGATTTCGGCGGATTAACAAAGGTTCAACGCTGGTTCGAGTATGTAATTGGTTATTATCACACACTTGAACAGTAAACCACTGCTGAAACTCAATTAATCCGCCGGAATCGGTGGATAAAAATTGCTGAACCACGGTTTAAATATTCGTACAACTGGCCCTAATAGGATTCAAATTGAATCATTCTTTTTCAGTCGATTTCTTCACTTTTGTGAATTATTTATGATTCATTTCTAAATGAAAATGTTTGCTGGGTAGTGTGAGTTACACAAACACAAATGCATTCACACAGGGAAGGCATACAGTCAGACAGCTAAATCATGGAGCGCCCAAAGGAATTTTTAGCTGTTTTTTTGAGGAATGTGTTTTGAGATTTTAAATCGTCAAAATAGAAAAAAAAGCTTAGTAAATTAAATAAACAAGTGAAATAAAAGTAAATAAAGTAAATATATGCTATTCTTCATTGAAATTAAAATATAAAACTACATGCGGTGCTCCGTTAAATCCTGTAAAAACACCTATAATAAGCAGTGCAATTTTTGTTCATTTCGCAGGTAAACTGTGTCTCATATTCCACATAAAGCAATTAAAATTATTCTGCAATACGATGCGAGAGTTACAGAACGTAGGCACTGGGTGATAATTTCAATTTTGACAGAAATACACCTGATATATCACGTTTCAAAGTACATAATTAATTGTATTTTCAACAAATTTGCGATAATGTATTTGCATAAAAAAAACATCACTTCACATTAGTTTATGTGGAATTTGAGACACATATCAGCCCGTATTATAGGTGTTTTTACACAATTTAACACAGCACCGCATGTTGTTTTATATTTTTTTTAATAAAGTATTGCAAGTTTTCACTATTCTCACTTTTATTTCATTTTTTTATTTAGTTTAATTATCGTTTTTCACTATTTTATCGATTGAAAATCTCGAAGCACTCTCCTTTAGATCGGCAAAATGACAAATAGGCACCTTTTTTTAATTTGGTGCTTCACTCACATAGGTACACTGTATATGTGATATATACCTCTTCCTTATCTTCTTATTCTAAGGTATTTTCCTTTTTGCTAAAACTTTTCGATTGGAATGCAACGTTCCGATTTTAAATATAATTCTGTTTCCTTTTGGTTGCAAAAATGCAAAAAAAAAACTTTTAAAATAGGGCTATTTGTCGGAGGGGGATTTAAGTGGACGAACGCCGGTACTCATCATAAGACTGCCCTTCAGTGGTACCACTTTACTTCAATTGAAGTAGATCTACTTCTCTTTTTCGAAAAAATTAAAAATTTACTTCCTACTTCGCACCATTACCAAAATATGGAAATCTACTTCATTTTAAAAATATCTGCTTCAACGTACTTCAATTTTCAAGAAAAAATAGCAAATGTACTTCTTTTCTCCGTTCCGCCACAGCAGATCGCAAGTTCTCTGAAATGAACTTTATCTAATTATTCGAAACCACCAAGAAACTCTCTCTGCGGAACTGTGGATATGGAAAGTATTATGCACTTGAAAGAACTCATCAAACAAGAAAATGTTTTACAAATACAATATTTGACCCACCGAAAAATGTGTTGGCTTATTTTCAAAAATATAAGTTAGTAGTTGGAAATATAACTAATTGAAAACCCTATGCCAATTTTAAGTTTTTTTTTGTTTGTGTCTTTTCAAAGACTGAAATATTTTTTAGTTATTTTTCTGATTTTGTTTTGAAAAAACATACGATGTAGATACCTAATATTAAAATAATCTAAGTGTTTTTTTTATAAAAAAAAAAAAACAAAATAGCATAATTGTAGCCTTAGAGAATTTTTTGTTCAAGTTTTTTTTGTTAAATAAAACTAACGATTTTGTTATAAAACCATGTATAAAAAATATACTTCTGAAAATGAAGTTAAAAATAACGTAGGTATGCTTTTTTTTCTAAATAGTTTTAATAAGTGATATATAAACAATATATGTATCTATGTTCATATGAAGTCTGAAAGTTAGTTTTTGTTTTTAGTTATTTTTCGTTTAATTAGATTAAATTTATATAAAAAAGTTCATTTTGAAATCTACTTCGATTTTTCTCAATCTACTTCACTTTTTTCTTGAAATCTACTTCGACTTTTTTTCCGGAAGCATGGTAACGCTGCTGCCCTTTCATACGAGGAGATATTTGTCTGCGCAACTTTAGTTTTATGTAGAGAAGGGCACAAAGCAAGAGCAATGTTTAAAATTGAATTGAATTAAAAGGAATATGGCTCCGAAAACTTTCTGAATCGAATCGAATGTTGATGTTTGTTTGAAATTCTGAATTCTTATATTTCTCTAGAAATGGTTTAATTTTTTTTGTTTGAAATTCGGAATTTTTTATTGAATTGTGTATTCAGCAAAACGTTTCCTTTTAAGAATTCAATTCGTAATTAAGAGGGGAATAATCATAAACGAAAATGAAAAAGAAGCAAACACCTACTTTAATTTAAAAAAAAAAAATTGATAAATATACCTACATAATTTTTAAAGTTTAAGGTCTTAAAATAACGTCTTTAACGGACATAATTTCTATAGTTGTTCTACTGAGTACTGATGGAGTAAGTGCAAATTTAAAATTTTGGATTTGGTTTTTCTATATATTATTATGTATACATATTTATTATTATAGGTAGGTATATATTTTTTATTATGTATATTATTATACGCCTATATAGTAAGATATTAAATGATAAACTTATACTTTTATACTTACTTACTTTTTTTTTAAATTGTGTAAATTGAATCATATTCCTCTTTAACTTATTGCATGAAAATATTTTGAAAACAAGTCCATAGTTTGAGTTTTGTCAAAATTAAGTTTGTTATCAATTTTTATAATACGAAAATTTTTAAATTAGTGTTTATTTCACTTTTACAAAATTATTACAAAACTACAATTTCCAGATAAGTCTTGCACATTGCTATGCAATAATTATTAATTCATTCTACTCCAATGGGGCCATTTCTTGATAATTGCATATAGGGAATCCCCTGGACTATTTGTAGAACTGAATTGCCTATGACCGAAAAGTTTATAGTCGCTTGATAATTTCCCAATGTTAACACCTTCATTAATCAATTCTTTAGCAACAACAAGTGCCTCTTCGGTAGGTGCTTTGGAATCAAAAGTTCCGATAAAAGATAGGCCAATGCTATCAATATTTTGACCCCTAGTATGTGCTCCGACTTTGTTCCAACCTCTTCCCTCATACACGTTGCCATCGTTTCCGATAAGGAAGTTGTATGCAATATCACTAAAGCCTGACATCCCTTCCATTTGGATTTTTTGAATATTTTTAACTTTATGATCACAGGCGGTCTGTATGGACATATAAGATTACTATGTATTACTAAAATTATTGCAATTCTTTGTTTAAAGTTCTTACCCCGTCACTGCATGACCCCGTAGCAGTATGACTTATTATGACCTTATTTACTGGAACCTTTAGGTTATCAATATCACCGTCGGGTTCTTGAGCTTGCCATTCGGCTCTAGAAACTATTTTAAGTCCATAAGTTGCACTAAACGTCCAAAATAGATAAACACAGAAACTGAGGATTATTTTTGACATCGTTTTTAAAATTCAAAAAAAAAATTCTGTCTGCACTGCGCACCGGATTGATACTAAATACACGACTTAATTTGGACTGTATCTATATTTTTCGCTCTTTAATTAAACAATGTCTTATCAACGAATTCAGCTGGGGAATCACTTTGTTATTAACGTTTAATATACATATGTATAATATATATGTATAGTATATATATGATAAATACTTATACATTAATTGAATTGTTGAGTAGAAGAACAGTAAAGCACCAAAATATACCTACTTACTTTTTTCAAAAACATAGTATATGTATGTAATTAAAACGATCCTCAAAGGGAAAAATGTTTCGAGAAAAAGAACTCGTTTTTCCCCCAAATAAATGTTGCTCTTTTCGCTAATGACTGTTAATGTATTTACATATTTCGATTACCAATTTTCGTTTCTAAAAACATGTGAATTTAGTAATACGATAACCGTAATCATGGTGATTTTATATTTGCGATGAAAATAAAATGTTGCCTTATGGTTTTTTAACAGTCTTATGATAGGTATAACGTTATCTTTGTATATAAAAACATTTTTTTAATTAGACATACATACATAAGATGAGTTAAAAGAGTTTTGTCGAACAAGTGTTCGAAGTTTAAATTTTTTTATAATTCAGTTTTTTTTTTTTTGAAAATTATGGTTAACAATACCTGCTATTTATACTTATAATTTTTTGGATATGTTCAACCGCGTTTAAAATTTAAAAAAAAAAATGGTCTATGGGGGGGACTGTCTTTGAGCAAATAATATTTTCCTTAACCACTTAAAATTTTGTTTGTTAAATATTTAAAAAAAACTGTAATTTGCTGAGAGAATGTTCAAAGAACGCTATTAAATTGAACGAAAATCGACCCATTCATTTGGGCTGTATAATTGCGATATTTACATTTTCGTCTTCCTTTTATCATCTTAAATGAAGAAGTATTTGTCTCAACAAAATTGATAAATGTTATTTTTATTTTAAATTGACGTTTAGCATACCAGGTAACATAGTTTATTATCAGTGTTCTTCTGATGGCTAAAGGAGAGTTTAGCATTTACCATATCAGATACTTTTTTATTATTCCAGTTCCAAGTCACATAAGATTTAGTAAGGCAAGTCGTGAATACATGTTTTTTTTTTTTTTTATTATTATTATTATTTCAAGGTGGCACGCCCCAGGATGATCGTATATAAAGTCACAAATAATTTTACGGGTTCAAATTGTAAAACTCCTAGTAAATACATATATGTAAGCAATGCATCCACAGATTCACATTTGAAACAACAAATTACAGTATATAGGTAAGTTCAAGACAAGAACAAAAGTATAAAAGGGAGGTTCGTCATATTATTAATTTTTTTGTTGAAAACTGCCCCATCCATATCCTTTTTGTGTATTCTGCAAAATAGTTCCAATACATAATACACAAAATTCCTTACTTAAGTAAATCAGATTTTTATTCAGTATTTTCTAAGAGAATAATTTGTATGAGTTATTTTTTGGACACTTTACTACAAAATGGTCGTTTGCTTGATTTTTGTTCGTTTGATATCCTAACTCAAACAGCATTGATACAAAAAAGAAAGAAAAAAATAAATAAAGATAGTATTTAGTTCAAAATACATATTTTAGTTTTTTGTAATACTGGAAATTCAAATGTATTCCATTTTTATTAATTCCTCCTATTTAAACGCTAGTTTTTGAAAATATATGAATGTATATAAATATGAACTTAAAAAAGAATTAATAAAACAACTAGTAATTTCCAACAAACTCAATTATCAAGGTGGAAGATAGCGAGTACACATAAACGTAAATATATGCTCATATATATATATATTATATAAATACATATACATATATAAACGTATAAATATATTTTCTTTAATTAATTTGTTCATAATTCCATATCTAAAAAATTTGATTCTTTCGATCGGAAAAATATTCGATTAGCCACTTTCGCCCAATGTCAGCCGATTCGTCATCGCCAGATTGCTTCCTTAGTACTTTTAGGCACATCGAATCGGATATATTGGGACTATTTTCTTCCAGTTCCTTGAGTTCTTCCTCATCATCTACGATGCACTCCTCTTCGCACTTGATTTTCTCAGAACTCTTGAAAAATGAACGTTCGGTCTTTCGCAAGAAATTATACAACGCAACGCAGCCAAGAGTGATCTTTCTTGCGTTCTCGCTGTCAATTCGAAAAGGCGCCGAAAGAATCGGGAATATATTAGTCAACATACGCAGAGCACTCTCAGAGTTATATTCTACTCGATCCATGGCATAACAGTATTTGTATTCGGGACTGCCATAATTGAACCACGTGGAACTTTCACTACTGCTGTACGGAACGTACTTAAGAGTATTCAAGAGGTATGGTTTTACTGGCAGGGCACCGTGGCCGACAAAGAAGTAATTTGGTCCAGTGTCGGGGTGTTTTGGCAAATTAAGCTGATCTTGTTCTATTAAGCCTTTGATTGTGGATGATTCAAAAACTTTTTCGCAATTATTAGGACTCGGTTCGACATTGGCATAAACAAAATTGTCATTGCTATCTACGATGCCGGTGAATATCAAGGTGTCCTCGCCATCGCTTTGTTTGAGGGGATGTTTGTTAAACGTTATGTGTTTCATAGTTAGACTACCAATGCAGTTTGGAACTCGTGTTTTTTTGTAATACGCGTTGGAAATATTTTTCCATTCTTCTTCAGTCTTTGGGGTGGAAATAAAATGATCCTTCAGTGTTTCATAAATATTCATACATATGTCGCCGATCATCTTCAATATCACAGGTTTTGATGCTCGGAAACAATAGTTTCTGCATGAATGGAACTCGCCTGTTAAATTATACAAACAAAATATTTAATGATTTTATTAAAAATTGTTATAATCTATGTATTTAATATTACCTACATATAATACGAAAATGTTTTAAAAAAGAATATTATTATAAACAATAAAAAAGTGCTTAGCTGTTTAATATACATATGTACATACTTACCTAAGAGTCTTCCCAAAAATCGGGATGAGTAGGTACATAATATAAATTAAGCATAATATGGGTACCAAAAAGGACGATTACTTTGAATACAAATTGTGTCTGTAAATCGATGCATTACGAAAATCAAGCTTCTACATTTTCTGTAGATAATTAATTAATTGTAATTAATTGGTAGAATAGAATAAAATATAATTGTAATTTCAGCGCTTTCAGTATTTAATGAGTAACCACGACTGCTCCTTTGTCTTGCAGCCATATTTCTTTTGACATCAAAAAATAAATGGTTCTTAAAAAAAATAGGTACTGGACTCTTCAACGTCCATAAGTTAAAATCTAACGTTTTTGTGTTCCATATAATAAACCGTATTTCTTTTTTCGAAATCCTGTCCTATCCAGAGTGTCACTCAAGAATGAAATCCATCATGCAGGTACCAGGATTAATTTTTGTGCTAGCTATAATAATTCCATTTTTTATAGACACCCTAACTACATTATTCTGTAGGTTATTTTCAGGCTAATCATAATTAATGAAAATTCTACTTTTTTTTAACACCCTAATGTACATTATTCTGCAGGTTATTTTGAGGCTAATCATAATCATTAAAAATTCCAACTAATATACATTATTCAGTAGGTAATTTTAAACACAAAATCTTCCAAATTCAAAATTACTTGTAAACTAATTAAAAACGTTTAATATTTACCAATTTAAAAATTGAACCAATTCAAAATGTATTAATTTAATGTAAATTATTTGAGTAAGGACCGACTATTTCAGGTCCAACCACAATTAGAGATCGTAACAGCAAATGAAAAAAAAATTAATTAATTTGTATTTATTCTAACAAACGAGTATACTTACATACATACATACATATAAATGTTCAACTAAAAACCAAGCTGAATGTGTATGCTAGTGCATTGTTAATTAATAACCTGACGAAATACTAACTTAATTATCAATTATACATTCCTCAATTTTAAAGAAACAACAAACAAATGTCAACGAAAAACAGAAAATCTATCGGAAAAAGATGCATTAGATACATTTTCGATTGATTCTTCTGGAAATAAAAATAACCTTTGGTGCTGATTACTCGAAAAAAAAGCTTTAAAATGTATGATAGTATACCTACACTAAAATGCAATGCAATGAATCTGAAATACCCTTTCCGAGAAGAAAAAAGTCACCCCTCAATTAAACAGAGAACCATCCCTCTGAAAAGAATTTTCCCAATCGATTTTTTTCAATTACATTCTATGCAACTTTTTTTGTTATTTATTTATTTTTCGCAAACTAAAAAATCAAATTAACGTTTGGCCTATTATCTATCTGATTAGTAGGGACTGGTTCGTTGTTGTTGATTTCTTGATGAAAGAAAAACAAAAAGTTTGTGCGTGATGTGATTCACGTCGATCTTTGTCTGGAGGGTCACCAAAAATTATCCGAATCTAGCAAGGAAAAAAAAAGGACACACCCTACTAAGCACTGATATCTCAGTATTTCAGATCCGGGATTTAAATGCATTATGTAAACCAATGCAAAAAAAATAAACGAAATTACATCCCATGGAGTATTCGAAAAAAAAACACAATTTTCACCCATAATAATCGCAGCCCTTATCAAAAATGGCCTCTGAATAGAAACTACGATGATCCAATGTTTTGATTTTTTTTTTTGTGAACAAAAAAATTGGAAAAAAAATTTTAACCAGCCCAAAACTTACCTGTAGCTAGATATTTGAGCGTTATAGCGAGACGTTCCTCGGCACTAAAGAATTTCTTCTTGCGATGTGGCTGGTAATTTGTAATGAGTGGTCCCAGCTTATTGACTAAAAATCGAAACTGCTTCTCCGTGATGTCAAAGAAGCAATTCAGATGATAGATTTCGTTACTGCGGAATTGGATTTCTTTGAGAATGTTTTCTTTAGCAGTGAATTGGTTCTGGTTCTTCAGCAACCATTCGCGTGTCCATTCCTGTCGACGTTTGCAGTGCAAAATACCAGCCAGGTTGTTCATGTTGACGTTATCCTCTCGCAGGACTCCTATGAATTTAATTTTCAGATGATCCATACTTCTGAAGATGGATTGATAGATTTTATATAATTTTTCTTCTATTTTTTTTATTTGTATTTGATCTTTTGTCGTCCGTCTCGTGTGTATCGAAGGAAGAAAATTTCTTTTGTAGAAGAGTTTAGAATTACAATTTAATTCGCTTAGGCGAATCAATGAAATTAATACATTTTTCTCCGTTGATAGTTGAAAATGTATGATTGGGTGTATATAATTCTAGAGCAACTTCTTTTGGGTGAATATATTTTTTTTTTCGTTTCGTTGGAGTTTTTTTGTCACTGCTGCTTTTTGGATGACAAAAGGAAAACTTCTTGTTTACCTCCTGCTTCCAACGAAAAAACAACGTTGGATGGTCTCGCTCGCCGGAAATCAGCTGATTACAGTTGTGCGAACGAGAAAAGTAGTTACAGTGCTGATTAGCTGAATTTAGTGTGTAAACACAAGGCATTTTTCTAATAAGAAATTTCAAGTTCCTGTGGTTTTGGGTAATCTAGTACTTGTTATAGTAGATGAAATTAGGATTAAAGGTTCCCCCACACCAACGCGAATTTTCGGTGGCGACGACGAAAACAATAATAACAACGTGTTGTTTTCGTTGACAACCACGAGTTGTTATTGTTGTTTTCGTTGTCGCAACCGAAAATTCGCGTTGGTGTGGGGGAACCTTTAAGGTAAGACCGCATTTGACGGAACTGCACTTCAGCGGAACTGAACCTCACGACTTATTTGTAGGAAATTGTATGAGCTATATCGCACTAAGCGACAACTGCACTTCACGGTGCGCACTATGCGACAAAGTTGATAATCTGGGCAACGATGACTTTCACAGCTTCTAACTAAATGGCGATTTCAATGATAAACAACTTAAATTATCGATTCCTTGAAAAAAAATTTGATTACCTTGCGGATGCGATAATTTACCAGTTGCAATAACCTTTGATTAAAGATGAACAGCTGTGAACAAACTGCTTTCACACAAGGCAACAAGTTGCTAGAGATTTTTTGACGTTTTCTTTTAATTTCCAATTCCCACCAATCGTAGACCGTTCATTCCTCTTTCTTGGTGCCCTTCTCTCCTAAAAACTGAAAGGCCCTATTCTGGCAAACCTCACTGATACGTCATCACAAGTCACAACAACCTCACAAGGAGAGGTGAACTCAATTTTGTGAGGTTTTCGTATTCTGGCAGCACCCTCACAACTGTGAGTCTCACAAAAACTATCGAAATTGTGATCTTCTGGTTGATGATAAAACATTCACCTGGGATTCTTCGCTAGGATTGATTTGTGGTGATCAAAGTGGGGTTAGTGTCTTAAAATCTATTTTTGGAGACATTCCATTAATACAAAAATTATTTATGAATGGAGCTGCAAATCAAAACAAAACGTATGAAACGTCAACATTGACATCTAATGTCACTAGGGAAAGTGCTGCCAAAAATTCATTATTGGTGTCATCAAATACTACTGGTAGTCCTTTGGCTACACCCACAAGATCCAACTGGAGTTCACACGATGCATGATGTATGCCTGTCTACCAGCGTGAAAACGAAAACCTTTTAGAATATAAGAAATTTAAAATTTTAAGGGCGGTATTCACCGAACGCTCATAACTTAAAAGCTTCATAAATCTATTCACCAAGCAATAATAGTGAATATTTATGAGCGCTCATAAAACTTATGAGTGCTCCCGACCACTCATAAGTTATGAGCACTCTCTCCGAAAACTTGTTCGAAAATTTTTAAAATAATTTATTTATTTTTCTTTCAAATTGTCAACATGTCACAATTTTGTATTTTTATTTAATTTTTTTTTTTTTTGATATTCATTAAATTTATTTTTTTTTCGTTCTTAGAAAATCTTCTCTCCTATCAATTAATTTGAAAAAAATATTAATTCGTCTTGTTGTTGGTGCTAAAGTTATTATTTGTGATGCATTTGTGCGAAAAAAGTTTGATTTTACAGTTTGGTTATGCCTGGTTAAGAGAGAGCCGCTCTCATTTTCGAACTACGAAAAATACTTATGAGTGTTTGGTGAATAGCACAAATATTATTTGAGTTATGAGCCTCATAAACTTAAGAGCCGTTTATGAGCGCTTGGTGAATACCGCCCTAAAATGTGAAAAAAGGCTGGTATTCAATTCGTTTGCCTTTTGAAATCTAG
Source organism: Epistrophe grossulariae (assembly GCA_929447395.1). NCBI lineage: Eukaryota > Metazoa > Arthropoda > Insecta > Diptera > Syrphidae > Epistrophe > Epistrophe grossulariae. Next base: position 136,434,683 of record OV839568.1, read on the forward strand.
AAGACAACACTGATAAAAAATAGTTTGCCCCGGAACGTACACAATAATTATTTGACAGTTGGGTGGTGCGTCCTGTCATCTTCATCAAATTTAAGCTGGGAAAAATTGGGATGTTTCAAAACAAATTTAAGAAGTTTGTACAATTATAAATTAACTCAGGCTAAAAATGTATAACATTGAATGTATAGCAATCAAAGATATAAAACCTGGTTTGAAGAACATCAACGTTATTTTCATAGTACTAGAAATAGGAACAGCAACAGTGACAAAAGAAAATCGTGAAGTTCGTAATTTCAAAGTTGGTGATCCCACAGCTTGCATAAATGTATCCATTTGGGATGAACCTGGCAAGCTAATCCAACCAGGAGATATAGTTAAGTTAACCAAAGGCTATGCATCTATTTGGCGACACTGCCTCACACTGTATTCAGGAAAGAATGGAGATATTCTTAAAATGGGAGAATTCTGTCTCACCTTCAATGAACAACTCAATATGAGCGAACCTAAACGACCAGAAATGCCGATGGTTTTAAATCCTCAGATGACAATACCAGGTCCAGGATTACTATCTAACAATGGAACAAGCAATAATGGCAATCAGATTGTTCAAAATCGACCACTCACTGTCCCTTCCACTGCACCGAATGCTACTCCATTAGCTGGCCAAGGACAAAAGCTACAAACCCAACAAAGCAGAACCATACCCACAGCTGATCCCAGCAAACCTATTGTAGGAATATCAGGTCAAACCAATGTCCAACAGAAGACAAACCGTGTCGCGCGAAGCAACCAACCCCGAACGAACGTAAAGGCGGATCGCAGATAATAAATTTGCAAAAGAATTATTGTTAAATGAACAGTTGACTAAGAAGCGTGTGAAACTTAAAAAAGTAGCGTTTTATAAATTTAAATAAATAGTGCTGAGTCTTCTACTTGGGTGATGTATTTCAGTAGTATAGTATATAGAATTTGTAATATTAAAAAAACCTTCTTAAATAAATAAATATTTTTCAATAAAAACAATCAAATACAATTGACTCATTTTCATTAAGCAAAGATCAATTGGGAATGGCTTTTATTGAATTTAAAGAAAAATTAATTTTCCTACTGTAGGGTAATTACTTTATTATCGATTGTTTCGTTAAGTGCCTAGAAGCACCATTTTGATCAAAATGTATTACAGTACATAGGTTCTTTAAAATCAAAATAATATACAAATTTTCAAAACCAATATTTTTTGGATTTAAAAAAAAACGTAACTATTTATTTCTTTTAAAATTACACCATATTAAGCTTACATTCAGACTTTGAATTCACCGTGTGATTATACATAAGAGCAAGTACGTTACACCCATTCTTTCATTTTTTTTGTAAGGTACCAGTTACAGCTTTCGTTGAAACTCATCATTGAAATTTTAATTTCGTATTTTGAGACACTTAAAAAGCAAAATCAGTAATTATTTTGATGCCAATAAAAAGCTCTTGACTCAATTATTATTTCCAGTCAAAAAATACTTCATTTTGGCCCAATCTTTTACATAATACGATTTCTAAGATTTCAATGACCAATGATAAGGTAGTTCAATCATTGAAATAAAGAAATTCATTTGATTTGTAAGGTTTGGCCAAAATGAAATTTTTTTTTGACTAAAATTAATAATTAAGTCACCACCTTTTTATTGGCATCAAAATATTCTCTGATTTTGCTTTTAAAGTGTCTCAAAATAGCAAATTAAATTTTTCAATGATGAGTTTCAATGAAAGCTATAACTGGCCCCTTAGGGGCCATTATAAGTTTTGAGACACTTATAAAGCAAAATCTGCTATTATTTTGATGCCAATATAAAGCTACAGACTTAATTAATTGTCAAAAAAAATTTTCGTTTTGGCCCAAGTTAACACGTGAAATGAATTTCTTTATTTCAATGATGGAACTACTTTACCATTGATCATTGAAATCTTAGAATTCATTTTATGTGAAAGGTTGGACCAAAATGAAATATTTTTTTTGACTAGAAATAATAATTGAGTTATCAGCTTTTTACTGGCATCAAAATATTTTCTGATTTTGCTTTCAAAGTGTCTCAAAATAAGAAATTAAAATTTTCAATTAAAGTTATAACTGGCCCCTAACACAGACATGACCGTTAAAAAATGGCTTGTAGTCTTCATTCTGCCCTAGCGAGGTATCCGTTCGGAGCGGAAAACTCTCCGAAACCCATACGACGTTGGAGGTTCAAAGTTCATTAGAGATGTCAAAAATGTCACTTCAAAACACACTTGATCGCACTGCAACGCAAAACAACAATGCACGTTCCATAATGTCGGAAAAACGTTCCCAACGCTGTTCGGAAGAATACCTCGAAGCAAAAATCCTCCGATTCCGCTCCGACGGATACCTCGCTAGGGCAGATTATCTTAAATGGATCTGAAGGCAATTCCACTTCCTCGATTACTATAATATAGTGTATTTCTCAAAAAGGCCTTTCCCAACCTTCCATAGACTATATTTTTTTGAATGGCAGCGAACTTTTAAATTGTCGTATTTATGTATAAACGTTTTATAACTTTGAAAATCGTCAAAATAATAAATAAACATTTTAACTGCTGTCTAAGAGTTATATGGCTTAGAGAACGGAATCTATTAATTTAATTATGACCGTTTTAATTTTTAAAATCTTCATTTTTCATTGATCAGATAATGCTAGGTAAAGCTTTAAAATTTGTAAGATGAAACGCAGAAATGAAAAAAATTAAAATTTGTGGATTTTCTTAAACGGGTATTTTACGGCTGTTGGGTATCTCCAATAAAAAAAAAAAACAATTTTAATTTAAAATAAATTATTCAATAATAACAGCAATACTATGTATGCTATGTATATAGTTTTTTGTAAAGTCAAAATTCTTTTATTGTATCTTATTTTTAATTTAAGTTGTTTTAGGGCTTGTTTCACATTGTCTGAATAAAGTTCTGATTAGTTACTTGACACATAAATATTGGAACAGGGTCATAAGTCCACAAACCGAATAATAATATTTTTGTATTTATAACCTATTCATGTCGTGAAAAGACATTTGAAAGTTTTTATCTTCTGGCCTTATGACCCTGTGCCAATATTTATGTGTCGAGTAACTAATAAGAACTTTACTCAGACATTGTTCGTTTAAGTTATTTTTTTAAATTTCCTCTCCCGCTTGAATATCGGAAATATACCCCCCTCCCATACGATTTTTTCTTGGCTTGATCCAACCTTTTCCACCTTCTATAGTAATGACGTTAAATATTACCAGAAATTAATAAACAGTACAGGTACCATTTTGTTTGTTGAAATGTTATCTAAAAAAAAGTATTTAATATTTTGATTTTTTTTGAAAATGTACCTACCTAAATATACTCTCCAAAAAATTGGTACAACCATTATTCGGAACCCTTCAAATTTTTGTTTAAAGTTGCTAAGATTTGAATTAAATTTTAATATATCTTTAACAAAATGCAAAATTTTATTTGAGGCTATAGCAAAACAACTATTTATTGATTTTAATAAAATCAAAAATTTAAAATAATAATTATTGTGTATTAATCTTTTTTCATAATTATGTATTTCTGCATATAGGTTCCTTTGTAAAGAAATTTAATCACTTATCATTTTTCACAAATATCGTATTGAACGATACAAGTTATAACCAAGGGTGTTCTGTAGTTTGACTATTTCAACTATATTCAAAAAAGTTATTTAAAAACTTGATGAGTCTTTATGAAACAAAACAACCGATTAATTTAGCTTTTCATATTTGGGCTAGATTTATTAAAATTTTATGCAAATATTTTATGTTTCTTTAAATAATCTATATAATTGTTAAACTTTTATTTTCCAGCGTCATTCATTCCTTTAGGAAGACTAAGCAAAGAGTTAATCAGCTCAGAATTGCGTTTGGTCATCATTCCTGAGATTCCGTTTCCATAGTATTTGCAGGGATTATTAGAAACTGGAGCTTGAAGAGTTGACAGCCAGTTAATTAGTTCTCGAGTATACTGTAAAATATTTAAAGAATGTATTAAAACATTGTTTTTAGATTATAAATTGGTGAAGTAATAAGAAAATATTAAAATTACTTCTTTATCTAAAAACCTTTCCTCATCGGGAGTAGGTAATGCAACTGAGAGTCCTAACCAAATGAAAACTACAGCCAAAAAGATGATAGCCATTTTAACCATTTTTATTTTATTTTTTTCTGTTAAAGATATGTTTATCTGGTTTGAATGCAAGTTGTGAACTGATAACAATAGTCGATTTTTCTAGTTCTTTTATAGTAGTAGAAGAACCAAAGCTAAAACCGATACCTATACGACAATGTCAATTTCAGGATAAATATCGTTTGGATAATATAAACGGCTGAGTACGTAAATTAAATCAACCAAATTAAATGACCTTTTTTCAATGTTTGTACATACATAGATAGGTTTAGCAATTTTCTTCTACAAAAGGAAAATGTGCTTCTTTAATTTTTTATAATTATGTGTCTGAATTGTATATAAAGTCAAAAAAAAAATATCGTTGAGAATTATTAAGCGCGTATGACAACATTTTTTCTTCATTTTTAGCTCATTAAGGGCCAGTTGTACAAATATTTAAACCTTGGTTCAGCAATTTTTATCCACCGATTCCGGCGGATTAATTGAGTTTCAACAGTGGTTTACTGTTCAAGTGTGTGGTAATAACCAATTACATACTTGAACCAGCGTTGAATCTTTGTTAATCCGCCGAAATCGGTGAGTTAAAATCTTGAACCGAGGCTGAATTGTACAACTGGCCCTAAGTCTTATTATAAAGTGTCAGCCAAGAAAAAAAAGGAAAGATGTTGTTTTTAAGCTTTAAATGTTTTTGAATGTTTTTATTATGGAAAAACATTATTTGTGTGAATTGGATACTTAACTTCCGGCGTGATAGTCCATATCACACTTTTACTATAACGCCAAGAGGTAGGTACTGTGGGTGGTATGTGTAGACAGACGACTAAGAAAACGGGTGGAATCGGCAAAGGTGGTTTGTGATTAGAAGTGATCACCAAAAATTATTCTAAGTCTGTTTATTCTTATCTATCATGACAATTTGCTTTTTTTTGTTGTGGACATTTCTTTAGCAGCTCTCAAAAATAAACAAGCAATCTATCACATTATTTCTTTTCTTTTATATTTGCTATACCTATCTTGGAACATTAAAAAATAACATAACAATTATTTAAAAAAACACAAATTGATTTTATCTTAAATTCTCTGAAAATATAGAAACAAACATGAATTTTATAGAAAAGTGATAACTAAAAACCAGTCACAACAAAAAACCGCAAAAATGTGACTGTCACTTGTGATATAATCACCTCACGTAGACGAATTTTTTTATTGTGACTGTTGTTGTTTTCCCTATATTTGAAGAAAAAACGAAAAAATGTTATTTCGCGCTCTACAATGTCACGAAGCCATTTCAATAATAATATAAAAGTCATATAAAAGAACTACTTATTGTCTTTCAATACGCAGCCTCGGTTTTTGGATAGTTGGCACGAAGCAGAAGTTATTTGAAAAAATGTACCGTTGTATTGTCAGATTTTTGCTGGAATTTTATCCGTCTACAACTTCGTAGATAAACTAGTAATTTATTATTAGGTATGAACTATGAAAGGAATATTCCAATGTGCAGCAGAAAAAATTGAACAATTCAGTAAGACTACGAAAATATATTGATTTCAAAAACAGTATAAATACAGTTTTTCAACTCTAAATTCAATGATGAATCATTAACAGTGTATAACAATAATTTTTTCATCCTCTACCTAAAAAAAATTATCAAACTTAAATAACAAGGACGGCCGACATGTCGGCGGTGGCGTGGTATCCAATTGAAACGCGGTGTATTGCCAAGATATGCCTTCAATGGGAATCCCAATACCTTCGGATTACTTTCACTGCATCAATTGCTATTTGCTACCTGTCAAGAAAAAAAACCCTAACCCGAACTGAAATGTGCTATTCTCATCATCCCTTTTTCTGTAATATGTCGCGTAAGCAACCAACAAAAACGTTTCATTTGAATTGATACATTTCTTTTAAATACTAACTAACAATGGGGGATGTGATATTATTTCATCACAGCTTGTTCTATTCTGCTAGTGACAAGTGCTTTTGCAGGTAAAAGGATGATGAAGCCTCATTTATTTATTTATCTTGGTTATAATAAAACTTCATTTGCCGAATGCAAATATGTGTTTTTGTTTCTTTTTATTACATTTTTCTAGACAAAAATTTTCATTTGTGGTTGATAGGACATACTGTGATGAAGAATCTATGAAAAAATTATGGTAGGTGTATGAAACGTGTAGGTACTTTGTTATTTAAAATTGTTTAAATATGAATATATAACGTACTTATATGTTCGATTATAGTATTTAAAGTGTGCTTAACCCTCGTAGCATAAGAACTCAAATATAAAAAGGTTACTTATATCTTATACGCACAATATTATGTTAATAAAAAACTGAGTAAAAGTTTATATATGAATTTTGGAGGCACTTTGCAGTGATGAAGTGCTTAATAAAAACAGTACATAATAAATATATGTTACTTTTTTTTCTTAATTAATCATTTGTGCTTGACAAAAATAATACAAAAATAAAAAAAAATTCAAGTAATAAATAAATTAAATGAGGCACTGATCGCGAAAAGTTCTCTCAAATTTAAGTGTTTTCATTAGGGTTGTGTGATAATCTATGATAATGGCGTTTTATTTCAATTTATTATTGAAATATTGCTCTATGAAAAGGCATATATTAAGTATATATTGTTATAAGGGAAAAAAGAAAAGAGCAATCTATTTGATTCGTAATCTAATAAATATTATTGAGAAATACTTTCTCCGAGTTTCCAAAAACTGGAGGCCAATCAAATTACATCTAGTTAAATAAGAGGGCATTTGTATATTCCAATGAAGTTTGTAAATAACCAATCTAGTAATTCGTTTTTGGATCTTCTCGATACGATTTGAGTGAATAGAACGGGTTCCATATTATACAGCAATATTCAAGGGCTGGCCTTACATAGGAATAAAATAAATAAATATAATATTGTATATCGTTTTTAAAATGATATTTACATTATGTACATGTCACGAACATCCATTTTGTCGAAAATGTTAATTTTTTGATTTTTCTTTTAATTTGTTAAAAATAAAATATATTATGTATATCGGTTTTTCATTCGCATGCATCAAAAACCCATAAAATATAAAACATTAAAAACGTTTCTTGTAATCTAAAATTGATTTTTCTACGTATTTTATGAATTAATTCTAAAATAAAACAGAAAAGGAGATGAAGAATTTCAAAAATTTTGATTTTGACAATTCTTATATAAATATAAGCTACAGTTGTTCAATAGTGGTTCAGCCTCGGTTCAAGACTAGTTCAAGTATGTAATCGGCTATTATCACACACTTGAACAGTAAACCACTGTTGAAACTCAATTAATCCGCTGAAATTGGTGGATAAAAATTGCTGAACCACGGTTTAAATATTTGTACAACTGGCCCTCAACGAGTCAGCCGTTTTTTACATATTTTAAAAATCTTCACGGTTTTTAAAAGAAGAAATTACATAAAATTACTTTTTATTTTCTTATAATGCCTCTCAATATGGTTCTTAAAAAACTTATAACTTTCAAAGATTTTAATCAGTACCTATACTACCTAGTGATAGCATTTTCAAACCCACAGATAAAAAAAGTTATGTAAACAGCTGTTATCAAAAACAAATTAAATCATATCTGTTATGTTGACTTGTCCTAAACTATGAAGAGAGTCGGGTCATGATTTTCGGTAGGTTAATTGCCTGCAGTTTAATCTGTACTATGACTTTCAAAGCTTTTAATTAAATGGCGCTAATCAACCAAAATTGTGTTATTAGCGATTATTTTCATGATTTTAGAACTCAAATTGTGGATTCCTTTATAAAAACTTTAATTGTGTTTAACTAGTTTTTGGCTATAAATTAATGTACGCGAAATTTTTTGTGTACGTGCTTTTCCTCACTAAACCAAGTTTAACCGCCATATTTTTCAATCGACATTGGAATTGATATAATTTACTTCCGGATTTAAGTTTTAATCTGGATGAATCGAGTGAACAATATGAAGGTAAATCTTGATGCGGTGATGAATACTGCAGTTTTGTACAACTTGCCTTGGTTTGCTAGGAGCCAGTGGTGGGTTCTCTTTCTATAAAATAATAATTTAAAATGTATTTAAATTTTTAAGTAAAAAATGTTAAGTTTTTTAAAGAACACGGCTTTCATAATAAAAAGAAGAAAATCATACTTAATAACGTGTTTTTTTGAAAAAAATCATATCGAAGTCAAAAAACAACCTTAAAATGCTTAAAAAAAAGTGTTTGATAATAAATTGCGGAAAAACCGTTATCCACACAGAAAAAAGTTGTATGGCAGATAAAAATTTCTAAATGTTTTTGTTTAAATAAAAAAAAATTTCATAGTTTGGAAAAGTTAGAGCCAGTCAAAGGAAAAAAGAATAAAAATCATAAAAACCGTTATAAGTCAAAAACGAAGCGAAATCGACAACATTACCTCTTAAGTTTTTCGTCTTGAAATGACCTCAGGAACTCATGGTTTTCTTCTGAAGCGGTGATTTCAGGACACTATACATGTCTAATAAAATTTGACGCAATTAAAAAATTTCTTTGATTTATTTATTCTACCTAAATGTGACACAGCAACAATAGTTAACATTTCATAGAAAAGGAACGGACCACAGTTGTACAAACATTTTAAACCAACGAATTTTGTTGGGTCAAAAATTAATTAAAACTAATCAATTAGTCAAATCTGCACTATCACTTTAACAGGCTCTAATAAAATGGTGCAAATCTGTAAAAATCGGTTCATTACCGATTTCCATGATTAAGGGCCATACCACGTGTGGAGTTTACTATTTGTAAGAAAGAGAACACTTACGCCCATATTATTCACTCGATACATCCAGATTAAAACTTTAATCCAGATGTGAAGTATACAAATTCAATGTAAATACATCCGGCTTTAAGTTTCAATCTGGATGTATCCAGTGAATAATATGGGCGTAATATTATAAGAAAAATTAAAACAACAGTCATGTCATGACATATATATATGTACTTTTCTTTTTCAACATCACTCAACACAAGTGTGCACATTCAACGACACACGCGCTCCACACCACAACACACCACACCAAATAGGTGTGGTTCCGGCATTACTTGGTGCCCTTCTCACCTTAAACTGAAAGTTGCTGGAAACTCAGTTTCCTGGGGCCTATTTCACGGAACATACATCACATACATTGTATGAATGTATGTACCTTAAAGTAGTCGCCAATTTTGGCTCATTGCAAATTTTAAATTTTTAGAAAAGCTATAAGTCAACTTAGAAAACGCATAATTTAAAAAAAATTTAAAATTTACGCCCACTCATATGGGCCTATTTTACGCCACATACATTTCTGTAATGTATGAGATGTATGTTCTGTGAAATAGGCCCCTGGTGTGAAAGGGGACATTACGAATAATCATAACTTTAACGCCCTTATTATTCACTCGATACATCCAGATTGAAACTTAAGTCTGGATGTATTTACATTGAATTTGTATACTTTACATCTGGATTAAAGTTTTAATCCGGATGTATCGAGTGAATAATAGGCATGTTTTTTTGCAAGCCCGGGTTTAATTGGTTGACAAAAATGACAACGGGGATTAGCGATGCCATCACAGAAAGAAAATGGAGTTTTCATACAAACTATCGATAACATTTATGTAATTCACGCCGGTAATACAGTTTTTCGGCGCGCTTAAGTTAAGCCCCGAAAATTCTCTGGGATTAGCTAAGCCCGCAGTGGATTAGTTGTTGTTGCATTTAAGATGTAAATTGCTTAGCATAGACGTCGTTTTTTTATCTCATCCCCCCGGGCTTGCAAAAAAACACGCCTAATATGGGCGTAAATGACTATTTCAATTCGACCCATCTACTCTTCTAGTAAGCTTTGCTGTCACCACCAGCTGTCACAACTGTCATTCCTAGGCTTTTCTTCCAATTTAGCACGTCACTAGTTTTCTATACAAATTTTTCTAGCAAAAAAGTTACCAAATAATTTATTTATTAGCATAATTATTATTCTGTTTAAATTCTAAGTACGTAAAATACTTATTATAACAAACAATTTCTCTATTCAAATAAACAGAAGGCAAAAGTTAATTTCAACAAGAAAAAATATTTTCCGTTGTTTGCTACTATTGTTGTTTTTTATTTTTGCTAATAGAAATTTTTTCTTCGCAAGTCCAAGGAAAAGCAAAAAAAATGATCTAAGAAATTAACTTATAGAGTAGAAAAATTAAATAAACACTTTTGCTGTCGTCATTTTCGGCAACAATACCAAATGCATCAATAAATTTTTTTAGTATGGAAAAGTTTCCACTAAAAGGCAACCGGGCAGTCGCTGCTGAGGGAAATAACTATATCACTGCATATCAATCTGTTCTAAAAAAGGTAAGTCAAAAATGTAAGAGGAGATGTAATGGTTCAGGAATGCATTATTTACTTTTATATTGAAAGCATCAATGGGCTTTGGTTTTGTGTATACAACAGTAATATGAATACCACACAAAAACGCCCCATTTTTCATCACAAATAATCGCAATCTTTTATATATTCGGTATCATGTTTCACTCGTCAATATAGAAGTTGCACCTTCACTTAGTTTCACTTTGCTTCTTAGATGGTAGTAACAGGTGAAATTCCCGATAATTGAATCATTAATACATCTCTTTTTATTTTTTTTAGTGGGGTATACCTATAAAGATATTATTTTCAGAGAATGCAAGGTCACGTGAAATTACTGCTTTGCCAACGTTGGTTTTAACACATTACAGAAGTTTTCTCACTTTGGCAATTATTATGGTAAAATGCTTCACTTCCATTTTTCGTCCAAAATAAAATCTATTTTGGATACTTTTACAATTATTGGTATGTTTAAATTAATAATTTAGAAATGGAAATTAAAGCTATAGCCACAATGTTTTTGTTTTTAAGAATGTTAATCACCTTTTCCTAACATCAACACATTAAATGAGCCTTATTAGGAACCTAAGGGAAATTTACCAATGAATTTGTATAGTGAATCTTCCCCGCATTTTCTGAAATGAAACTTAAATACAGTCGAATCCCTGTAATTCGCAATATTCTGGCATTCCTCTTAATTTTCTATTTCTTCCCCGGATTTTCCGAAATGAAACTTAAATACAGTCGAATCCCTCTATCTCACAATATTTTGGCATTCCTCTTAATTCCTCTTCCTCTAAGTCGAAATTCCCATCTAACTTCTAATACATTCTTTCGATTTTGGGCAGCAAAAAAAATAAATATTTTTAGGACATAAAGGCTGTTAAAAGCAATTTTGAATTAATCAACAAAGTCCAAATAAAATAGTGCTAAGTCTTCTACTTGGCTGATGTATTTCAGTAGTATATAGAATTTGTATTATCAAAAAAACCTTCTTAAAATCAACTGCATAATGCTTATTTTTTTCTTTTTCGTCTGCGAAAATCACATAAGCACTTATATGTTGAACTTAAATATAATAGTGAACAAAAAGTACCTATGTTAAAAAAAAAAAAACTTCTTTCCCTCTTTTGCTTCAAGTAAGAATTTTACTTAACACTTTCTTATAAAAACTGATAGCAAATACATCAACGATAAAATATGTAATGTTTTTTATGCGGCCCTTCGCTAACTTATTCTTATGAAACTACGCTAAAATCATCCAGGGAATTAAGGAATTTAAGGGTAGCCTAGTTGTTTTGTTATTTTAAAACAAAAATTATCCTGCTGAACTAATTGATAATAAGTACCATGATATAACGTGTACCAAAATGGGAAAACTGAGCGAAATATGGGCGACAATTTAACCGCAATCGAAAAATTAAAATATACCGCGCGGACTAAATTAATCCGACTATATGGGTGATTCTCTGCCAAATGTGATTTTTTAAAACAAAATTTTACTAAATTCAGAACTCATTGAACATTTTTGTATTTCATTTATCTTTACATACACATGGTATTACATCAGTAATAGCATTTTACTACAAATTTTAAGGAACAAAAATTATAGTGAAAAGTACACAAATTCGAAGACATGGTACTAACACTATTTTTTTTTGCTTTGTTTTGTATACAAATTCATTTCCCCAATTCAAACCAGAAATTCACGATGAAATCTTACATTATGTTGCAAAAAAAGCACTGGACATAAAGAATCACAATTGGCAAAGAATCACCCATATGAGTTTAAGCATTGAAAAATTATATTATACAGCGCGGACCTATACGGTTTGCACGCCATCGAATATTTGGGAATAGTTGAGAGTTGTAAGTCATATGGATCTGGATGATATGTGGTTTCAGCATCATGGCGCCACCACGCACGAAACAATCGATTTATTGCAGTAATGATTTCCAGACCAAATCATCACACGAAAATCTCATGTGGCCACCAAGATCATGCGGCGTGATTTCTTTCTTTGAGGTTTTGTAAAATCTCGGGTTTATGCGAATAAACCAGAAACAAATTCTGAGGCTGGGATCAAGCGCGTCATCGGTGAGATACAGCCACATTTTAGTCAAAAAGTCATCGAAAAGTTTATGAAAGCATGTGATCAGAGCCGCGGGGGTCATTTGCCGGATATTTTATTCCAAACTTAATCGTCTTAAATATCTTCTTTACAATGCAATACAAATATCACAACTCACTCAAAAAATACGTGTTATTTTTAAATGAAATAGTGCACTCTTATTAGGTTAACCTTCGATCAAATGGTCAAATCCCGGAAAAGTTTTCTGACCCAGCGACATTTCTAGTCCTCAAAAGCTCGCGTAGATTATTTCATGATTTTCTCGCAGTACGAAGACTGCTATGTCTATGAATATATTGTAAAGTCTATGTATAGAACATATTAGACTAATTCCAATAACAAAAAGGCAATTTTCATTTTGTTGGTTTTGTCATTTACTAAAAGCACTTCTTTATAATTCAACTACAAGTTTCTAAATGATTTTCCGAAAAGTGAATTGAGTTGTGAGCAAAGAGATTACTTTAACAATGTATAATTATTTTAGCTTTATCGTTAATATAAAGATTTAAAAAAGAGCATCGCGATGCTCCTTGCCGATGTCTTCAGATACTGAAATATTTTGTTTTGTATATTAAGACAGAGATAAGAAATCTTAAATTGAGTGGAGCTAACACCACATGAGTTTACATAAGTATATTTTGATTAAACGTTTTAAATGCTTGTTTAAGATCAATTAAGACCTTTTTGTTGCAATTATTTTGTAAAGTACCTAATTAACATTCATTTTATTCAGAATCCAATACGATAAAATGTATATGATACCGCTAGTTGCAAAAGCAATTTTTTTTTATTAAACTGCTTCCATGCCCGAGTGTAATGTAGAATCCCGAAGTTTATAGGCATTGAATATGGGAGTGTTTAAATACAAAGCTGAAAGTATGCTGTTGGTAAATCCGGTGCTGAAGTGCTGGTAAACGAAGCGAATTGAACACAAATTTGTTGGCTGTTGACGGTCCGTCCGTCGTCGGTCTGGAAGAAAACTGACACAACGCAACGAATGAAATTTTTGAGCTCTTAAAAACACTTATTTTATTTATTTATTTACTTAAATGCATTTCGGAAGCTATGCTTCCATCGTCAGTAAGTTTTATATAAATAATAATACAAACAAAATTTTTTGATATACATATTAAATACAAATAACATTACAAACAAAAACAAACTACACAAACAAATTTATAGTAAATTTAAGATCTATTATAAAATTTTTTGAAAATTGGATTTTTATTGGTAAATTATTTCTATTTTTGAATGTAAAGAGATTCAAAAGCATCTAATTCATAATGATTATTTACATTGCGAATTAATTGTATCTCTTTACATTTGCAAAAATAGAAATAGTTCAATGAATAGTGACGATGGACCAATAAAAGATCCAATTTTCAAAAAATTTTATAATAGATCTTAAATTCACTATAAATTTGTTTGTGTAGTTTGTTTTTGTTTGCAATGAGTTATTTGTATTTAATATATCAAACAAAATTTTGTTTGTATAAATATTTATATAAAACTTACTGCCGATGGAAGCATAGCTTCCGAAATGCATTTAAGTAAATAAATAAATAAAATAAGTGTTTTTAAAATATTTAAAATAATATCTTTTATTTATTTCATGAAAAAACACGTTAAAAATCTCCAATATCAAATCCTTCTGAGTTAACAAATTACTGTTCACCTCAGCCCAGAAAGTTTCTCAGCGCCTCTATGGATTCCTACACATCAAAAATATATATAAATTGGATTTTATTTGTTTTTGGTGGATGAGATTTTTGTTCTCACTTTGTAATAGTAGCAATAGAAGAAAGTTATATTAATTTATTCCCAAAGTTTCCCTCAAAATTTATAATAATTCAACAAGAAATAAACAAGCACTTCCGACCAAGTCGTTAATTTTATCAATGTTTTATTATTTTATTTATTTTTAAATCAGCCCTAGAGGCTGTAAATGATTATGATGGGTCTTTTATTGAACCACAACCCAAAAACACCTTTATTATTATAATAGGTACAGTTTTTTCCCAAAACAAAACACGCTTTAAATGTCATTAACCCGAGGATGAGGTACTCGTATATAGAACGAAGTTACAACCCAATAATCATTTATTTTTTAACTGATTTCCAACTTCTTTGAATATTATTTCATATCAACAACAATTTAGTATCGCCAATTTGGCTTGTCGCTAATACATCAAATAAATTTGCAGTCAAACGGTCATAACACAGAGGCGGACATTCAACAGCAACATCCTCTGGCTGCTACGACAACAACATCACTGACTGCTGCTGTAGCAGATGATGATGAAATGATTGATATCACACCACGCACAAGTCCAATTGAAGCTAATTCAAATACGAATTTAAACAACGCCGCAAGCAGAAATACAGAAATGGATCGATCTCATGTGCCAACTCACAGTGCTTTTGGAAGTGATTACAACGATCCAGATGGTGAGTATTCTTTTATTACAAATTCTTTGTTTAAGATTGTTAATTTTTCTAAGAAAGGTGTGATTTGATTTCTTATTTCAATGTTTAGATATCAAAACATCAAAACAGGTTGGGTGTAACTAAAAGATTAAATTATTCAATTACATGTATGTTGGTTTAGGTATCAGGTTATATTTTCACATAACAAAACGTGTACTAATGATGATGATCGATAAATAATATTTTTTTTTGAACATGACACGAATATGAGCTCAACAAATAAAACTAAATATGTCCTCATAGTAACGAAAGCTAAACTGAAAATTGTTTTAATGTTTATATCTTATCTGTCTTGTAAATAGTATCATTCGCATTGGATGTATTTAATATAATGATTGTAGTAGTGCGTAGCCCTAATTTTGTTTTTATAGAAAAAGACGGAAAATAAGAATAAAAAGTGCATGTATAAAAGTTTTTATTGATTACTCTTGAAGCAATTCAATATTAAGATCTTAGTCAAAAAATTACATTGGGCTTAGTTCATTTTTTACATGCTCTAATTAAATTAAACACTATGATGATGGAGAACTCCAAAAGAGTGATAATGTGTTTGACAGTCGAGTTAGAGCCTTAACAGATTTATTTCAAATTTAGTTACTTGGATCCGTTAAAATCTCCCGAATATTATTGACTTGTTTAATAATATGAACTACAGACTTCTTTTAGATTTAGAACGAAATTTGGTATAGTTCAATTAAAAGTTCAAGTGGCCTCAACTGAATTATGTTCAGTCGCTCCACTTAAATTTAAGAAATTTTCTTTCTTCACCTTCATAATCATAATGCAGATAGAAGACATGAAGTCCAGCTTGTTTATTGGGGTTTAGATCACTATGACTTTTGGTATATTAAATTCTAAGCCTCATTCTATTTATGTAATTTTTAAACCAATAACTTCACTACAGATTTTTCACTATTTTTTCAGGAGCAATATCATTCTATGGTTCCCAAGGTAAACAATTTTTTATTCGTTTAAAAGGCCCTTCACGTTGAGGTAGTCGCAACGGATCTTGGCTCCATTTTCCATTGGAAATCTTTACAAATCTTGCGATCATCCCTACGACCGTCTCAATGTGAATTGTCCATTTTATTTTGTAGCCAAACTTACTACTTAATTATTAACAGAACCCCATGAAGACATACCTGGCATAGGACAATATGATGATTTTCACACAATAGACTGGCAGCGAGATATTGCTAGAGATCGCATGCGACATAGATACATAGTAAAGAAGCGACAGGATTCACTTTGGGATTTAATAAAAGTAATTGCAACTTTTACCTTTTCAGTACTAAACAACTAGTATGATTACTTTGTTTACTTTGAATACAGGGAGCTCATGATGCTTGGTCAGGTTGGCTGTGTGTTCTACTTGTGGGAATCGCTGCAGGTATGGTTGCCGGTATGGTGGATATCGGAGCAAGTTGGATGTCTGATCTTAAGCATGGGATATGTCCTCCAGCATTCTGGTTCAACAGAGAACAGTGCTGTTGGCCCTCTAAAGAAAGTGTCTTCGAGGAAGGCAATTGCACGACGGTTAATATACTTTTCAAAAAAATTTAGATTTACTTGCATTTTATACGAAAATAGTTTCAATTTTTCAGTGGAAAACATGGCCTGAAGTATTTGGGCGATCCAGAAGCGGAGCAGGATCTTACATCGTTTCCTACTTGCTTTACATAATGTGGGCCCTTTTGTTTGCATCTCTGAGTGCATCGCTTGTCAGAATGTTCGCACCATACGCATGCGGTTCAGGTATACCCGAAATAAAGACAATCCTTTCGGGTTTCATCATCCGCGGTTATCTGGGGAAATGGACTTTGTTGATCAAGTCGGTCGGTTTAATGCTATCCGTATCGGCTGGACTTACTTTGGGCAAAGAAGGCCCCATGGTTCATATCGCCAGCTGCATTGGAAATATATTCTCTCATCTTTTCCCCAAATATGGTCGCAATGAAGCCAAAAAGCGTGAAATTCTTTCCGCAGCTTCTGCAGCTGGTGTTTCGGTGGCTTTTGTTGCGCCAATTGGAGGAGTGCTCTTTAGTTTGGAAGAAGTTTCATATTATTTCCCATTGAAAACACTTTGGCGGTCGTTCTTTTGTGCCCTGATAGCAGCTTTTGTTTTGCGGTCAATTACACCATTTGGAAATGAGCATTCGGTTTTGTTTTTTGTGGAGTACAATAAACCGTGGATATTCTTTGAACTTATTCCATTTGTGTTGCTTGGAGTATTAGGGGTAAATTTGATTATGAATTATTGTAAGCTATTTATTTTAAAAATTTGTCGATATCCTGCAGGGAATAACTGGAACAGTGTTTATTAAAGCTAATCTGTGGTGGTGCAGGTATAGAAAATTCAGTAAATTAGGTCAATATCCAGTGATGGAGGTTCTGGTGGTTACTTTAGTAACTGGTATCATATGCTATCCGAATCCCTATACGAGAATGAACATGAATGAGTTGATTTATTTACTGTTTAGTCAATGTGGAGCTAACGATAGTACTCCCTTATGGTGAGTTAAGACACCTTTTTTCTTTAAGATTCGAGAATGAAAAAAAAAATATTTTTTATAGCGATTACACACGCCACAACATAACAAGTGGGTTAGCGGCAGCAATTGAAGTCGCAGAACCTGGTCCCGGTGTATACAAGGCCATTTGGTTGCTTATATTGGCGTTTTTCCTTAAACTAGCCCTGACGGTGTTTACCTTTGGCATGAAGGTTCCTTGTGGTTTGTTTATTCCTTCATTATTGCTCGGAGCGATCATGGGACGAATTGTTGGCATAGGTAATATTATTTATTTCAATGCGCACTTTTTAAAAATATTTATTAATTAAAGGTGTTGAACAATTGGCTTACAACTATCCAACACTGTGGTTCTTTATGGGAGAATGTGCCACCGGAAATAATCTTATTACCCCGGGATTATACGCAATGGTAGGAGCAGCCGCAGTTCTAGGAGGTGTTACCCGAATGACTGTTTCACTAGTAGTTATTATGTTTGAGTTGACTGGGGGAGTGGGTTATATTGTACCATTAATGGCAGCCGCTATGGCATCAAAATGGGTTGGAGATGCTCTTGGAAGACAAGTATCTAGACAAGAAATTTGTATATGTTGAATTTTTCAATTATTTTAATTTTCATTATTTTAGGGTATTTACGATGCTCACATTGCTTTGAACGGTTATCCATTTTTGGATAGTAAAGACGAGTTTGCTCACACAACTTTAGCAGCTGATGTTATGCAACCAAAGTGGGTTTATTAAAAATGTATGTTCATTAAATATAACTATTTTTTTGTTATAGGAGAAATGAAACGCTGTCTGTTATAACACAAGACTCCATGACCGTCGATGATATTGAATCACTCCTTAAAGAAACCGAACATAATGGGTATCCAGTTGTGGTGTCAAAGGAAAATCAATATTTAGTTGGTTTTGTTCTGCGAAGGGATTTAAATTTAGCAATTGGTAAAATTTGTGTAGATATAATTTTGAATAGCATTCATTAAATTATGATCTGCCATCAATAGAAAATGCTAAAAGACTTATTGAAGGAATAAATAGCGCCTCAGTAGTATTATTTACATCAGCAACACCGGTACAAAATTTAGGCCCACCGCCATTGAAACTTAAGAAAATTCTTGATATGGCACCTATAACAGTGACCGATCAAACTCCAATGGAAACTGTTGTGGATATGTTCCGAAAGCTTGGACTACGGCAAACCCTTGTTACGCATAATGGGTAAGATAGTTTAAATAAATAAAAAAATAAAATTTAATTATTTATATTATTTTTATTTTTGTATATTAGACGTTTACTTGGAGTTATCACCAAAAAAGATGTCCTTAGGCACGTCAAGCAGATGGATAATGAAGATCCCAACACAGTTTTATTCAATTAAGACCTTTACCGTCAATATAATTCCCATAAGCAGCAAAAAATGGTCTTTAAAAAATTACTGTTATAATTTATTTACTCAATATCATGCAAAAAATATTCATTATTTTTATTAGTTTAAAAAAATTATATAGCAAATTATGTTTATATACAGATATTAAGTATATTTATATATATTTTTTTATTATTTAATGTTAATATAACATATAATCCACTCTTGGAAATAATTGTAAAATAGACAGCTTAAATTTTTCTGTAAACCTTCACATAATTATTATGTTCTGATAGATTTTCTAAATATAATTTTGTTACATTTTTTTTTACAAGAGTTGATAGGGCTATAATAAATAAGAAGTCTTAATGAACATTTTTTTAAACAACCAATTATTTGTACCTTGATATTATTGCCGCTTTAAAGAAAAAAAAGAGAATGTCATTAACTTTTAATTTACAAAGAAACTTTATCGCCCACTTCTCTGACTGTGATTTTATTATGTAAACGTTTGCAAATTACAATAAAATAAAAGTAAATAATTAGTAATTACTTCCATTTTTGGTTTTGTTTCGGCATGCTTGATTTTCTTTTGCCCATTATAGAATTCACATTACCTTTTAAAACAAAAAAAATATAGACTAAATGATAATCATAGTAATTTATATAAAAATAAATGTAAATAGTAAATTATGAAATATACCAATGGTCAAAAGAAAAATGTATTTTTGTCAACATGATCAAATTTAATTGATAAAGCTTTTATTTATTTTTTTGTAAATGGCCAAATAAAAATATAATAACAACGTCACCAAATGCATAAAAGGTGCGTGGAAGGGAAAATACAACAGAGGTGAGAGAACTGAAGGACCACCAAAAAGCACAAATTGAACGAAAATCTTTCGAGCCCAGCCCAGGGGCCCTACTATGTAAATCGATTCTTCAATAAAAATGTTCGAATTCGCAAAATCTCAGCTCGCTAATTCTTTAGCAAACGCATATAAACGGAAATAGAGCTGCGCTAGTTGAAGATTGTGTGACAAAAAGTCGAAAGCACCAAAATTTGATACCACTTTCATACATATTACCATTTACCACTTAAAATAAGCATTGAAAACAACTTTCGAATGGATTCGAAAGTAGAAGAGAGTTACATAGTAGGGCCCCAGATGAGAATACAGCGACCCAGGTGACACGCAATTGGAAGAGGACCTCAAACAACTTAGCATGCGAAACTGGAAAAGCTGGAGTAGCTTATTTAAGACGTTTTCGAAAATATACCTGCGATGCGATAGCGGTAAAGTACTTTTTTTAATTAAAGCAACGAACTTTAAAACAGTTGAGTACCTCTTTCCACTGGTAAAAAATATATCATTAGCGCCGGTATTATTCACTCGATACATACCTAAATTTGTATAATTTACATCCGGAATTAAGTTTTAACCTGGATGTATCGAGTAAATAATATGTAGGAAGGTGTGTGCCTTTGCACTATCTTCTGCCAAGTACTTCTGGCTGAACCCAAGTACTTCTGCTCTGCGGTCAAAGAAGTTCAAAGCACTTAAATAATAGCCGTTTTTTACTATGATCCATCATCCTGCGAAAATAAAACAACCTCACAGTGGCGAGAAACAGAAGCCTTTTTTCGGTTCATGAGCGTGAACCCGATAAAGGGTTCATGTGTTGTTATGTATGTTATTTGATGATCCATAATATGGATCAATTCTAATAATAAAAAATGGCTAATGTAGTTATGAAATTTATCCACGCAAGAAAACGACAACATCAGTAAAAAGATATTAGGTACATGAAATTATTTTGTATAATCTAAAATAAAATAGAAATACAAACAATAAAAATTACATCTACATTAAGGTTAAATTTTTCTTCATAAACTGGGAAGTACTAGTAAGTACTTTGCAGGGCCCAATGGAACACAGCTATTATTAAAAATCGAAAGCCATTTTGAAGCCGAAGAGAAACAAATAATTAAAATCTCATCGTTTGTAGGACATGCGAGATAAAGATTACACGACTCGATTTTTCTGTCGTTTCGTCGTTTTAATAGCTTGTGTGAGGGGTGTAGAAATATAGGGGGAATGAAGTAACGAAAGCATACATTTCTACAAGCTATCAAAAAGACGAAACGACCGAAGAAAGGAGTCGTGTAACCAGCGTCTTTCAGCGTATACAGCTTTAACACGTCTGCAATTTTTAATGAAAAGAAACATCTCGACACACTCTTTACTCTTCAACTTTTCAACCTAAGCAACTTTGTTTACCCTGGCCATCACATACGTCCTTCGCCTACGTGCTTAAAAATCGCAAAGTGTGGTTGCTTCCTTTAAAAGCCCTCTTATCAGTTTTAAAGTACGAATGCTTAGTACCAATTTCATTCGACAGCGCTGAACATAATTCAAACAAGTGACACGAGTGACATTTTTGACAGTTCTCTTTCCGTGTTTTTCACTAGTAAAAGAAATCCTCCTTTCATTCAACAAAAGGTGAAGGAAAATCAAACTTAAATCTTTAATTAATTACAATTAAATAAATTAATTAAAAAAAAAAATGAGTGCATTTGTTGATCCACGTCGTAAGGAAAAAGTTGTCCGATACAAACCACCTCAAAACCAAGCTCAAGGTGGAAATGGTGAAGACCTAATGCCCGACTATATGAACATTCTTGGTAAGAGAAAACGTTTCCATTTTCTAATCTTATCTAGTTTCATTAATTAAAATAAATTATTGATCTAAAGGAATGATATTCTCTATGTGTGGCCTGATGATGAAGCTTAAATGGTGTGCATGGTTTGCTCTATATTGCTCCTGCATCAGTTTCGCCAGTTCTCGAGTTAGTGATGATGCTAAACAGGTAAGCCTTTCTTCAATGCTTACTCCTGTTTCTGTGCGCTGGTTAAAATTTGATAAAATTGAATGAATGCCCATAAATCGTATCCATGCAAAGCATGCACGAAACAACAACCATAACCGACAAAACAATATTCATATATGTATACATCCATTGAAATCAACCCAGAGACAATTTCTGGTTTTATGGAAATCTCTAGAAAAGTTACCATCTCATATGGAGTAATCGGTGGCTCCCTTGGAATGTCACATCCAATATGTAACTTAAGAATCTTGCGTCGGAACCAACCAACAGTGGACCATAATCTTCTATGGCAAATGTCCACAAATTTCTTATCTCAAATCAATTTTTACACCCACACGAATGTGTATGGTCTTTAACTATTGCCATTATGTATTCTCTAAATTGTGAAACGCGTACATTTTCTTTTTTCAGCCATGCTCTTCTTATGAGAGCTACATATGTATCTTAATAATATTGCCATAACATTCTATAGGTATGTTAAAAATAAAATTTAAAAAAATGTTTAATACTTTCAGGAAAATATTTTATTTCGTCGCTTAAGTTTTTCGACTATATATTGAACAATTAATTTTGTTATTTATTTTTCTAAACAAAAATAATAAAACAATTTGATTTTTTCAATAATAAACTTTTTTATATTTATTTTTTATGACACACAAATCGACAAACTATTATAAATCTCAGTTTATTTACAATAACAGTGTTTAAAATTTTACCAGAACAGTGAAGTATGAACAACTTAATAGTTGAAAAGTGTTTTATGCGGTATGAGCTAACAGTTTATCCTCTCAACCGAGAAGGTGTTATATTATAATATATATAATAAATTTATATAATAAATAAACTGTTAACTCATTCTATTTTTCTTTAACACTTCTATTTTTGTTCATTTATGAATCAGTATTTCATTATGTCAATACATTTTTAGTGTACAAGAGAAACCTTATCAGTATGAGAATTACATAGTTCCAAAAAATATTAATTTTAAATTGCACTTCGATGGATAGAAAATAGGTTTGTTGCTCATAAAGTACCAAATCTTGCACCATTGTGATATTTTTCAAATTCAATTTTTAATTCATTTGAGTATATTCATTATACCATATATAATATATCCATATATTCTGTTTGAAAGCGTGACAACTCTGACACTTTAATTGTAAAAATGTCTTACAAATAGATTTTAGATGGAAAAAGGACTAAATAATATTTCAAAACTTCTCGCTGAGACTTCAAGTTACTTACAATTACATATCGTCGATCCGGAAGAAAAAAATCGCAAGTTAACAAGTTTTTGAAATGAATTTAAAATGTAGCAGAAATAAAAATAACTATTCACTTGAAAAACACAAGTTTCTAGTTTTGAAAGTTAAAAAGCACTTGGTCCGTCTTGAAGTCAAAGAAATCAAAGTGTTTTTTTTATATTTTATTGCTTCTCCTGAAAATTAAGTTTGTTGAGTTGCAACGGTTTTCTTGAGAACATGCCACAGTAAATTTAGATGCGTTAGTTTATAATAAATAAATGTATGATTTTATCTAACAAAATACAGAATGTGTTTAACTAAGAAAATATCACTCAGGGTTCTGCGTTAAAAATTTTATGTCATTCATGCATTTTAAGATACAAATTGTAAGACTGAGAAAAAGTTCAATAAATTGAGACCGTAAGATCCAAAATAAATTTAAAAAAAATCTGTGGAATTTTACCACAGATATCTTATTGAGATGATATGAGATAAAATCAGTGAGCTGGGGTCTAGCACGTAATTTGAGACAGTCAAGTTCATTCGATATATTAATCGGTAGGCAGTTCCTAATTTAATTCAGTTCATTGTTTTCGATTCGACTGAACCGAGTTAAGAACTGCCTATGTCCGATTGCATCGACTTAATTCGATTATATCAAGTTACATGCTGTCACCCGTGTTTATGGAATTCGAAGCAAGTAGAATATTATAACGGATTTGATTATCGTTTTTTTTTTTTTTATATAAATATTGAAAGTATTCCCTTCAAATATCATAATTGAACACATCGAAATGAAAATGATTCGCTTGGGATTCTATGATCTAACTGTTTAATCATTTGTATTCATGATTTAATATTAAGAATTTCCAAACTTATTCAATTAATTTTCAAACGGACAAATATTCCTTGTAGTATTATATTCTTCAACAAAACTATGGACTAAGGACATTTCTCAATTTAAATATTGTTTTACTGATTAATCTATTAACATTTTTGAAAAACGATGGCAATAAAATTAGTAGATCTTTCAATATTACATCATTTTATCTTAATATATATATGGAAATATTCTTTGTTATAATATCATCTCTTTTATTTTTTCTTAGGTCTTATCATCATTTATGCTTAGTGTAAGTGCAGTTGTTATGTCCTACTTACAAAATCCAGCACCAATGACACCACCATGGGCTTCATAACAAAAAATCTATTTGTTAAAGTTAAGATCGTACGAAGCAACAAAGAAAATATAATTGTCTAATTTGTAATTGTAGTAAATTGTAAGTACTTCAATTTTGAAAAAAATTAAAATAAATTTGTATCTATTGCTTGTTTTTTTTTTTGGACAATTAAATAAGAACTAAAATGAGTACCAATATAAATATAATGAGGTTGATAACAGCAACGGTGTATACTCAAATTTCCCCGAAATTTGTATGACCGGTAGATTTGGCGTGTTGTTGAGCTTGGACCTGACCAACTAGCATAATATCGCATTGCATGCAACGCAGAGAAAACTTTTCCACATCAGTATACTGCCGTGAAGAATTGGCTTCTTTTGCTAGCAATTCAGCTTGTTGGTAGACGCCCATTTCTTCAATTGGAAACATTGTTGCCGGTACGTCTCCCTAAAAGAAATAAACATTATTATTCATTATAGTTATAGCTTTCTCTGAAACTTATAATTGAAAATTCAGTGAATATTTTGATGACACAATTAAGCTGATGACTTACAATTATTATTTTAGTGAAACAAAATTTATTCTGGACCTTCCACATAAATACCCTTGAGGTAGCTTATGATTAAAATAATAAGTAATTTTGTTTTTAAATCAAATAATATTTAATAATCTCAAAACTAAAACTAAACTTAAAAACTGGAGCCTTATTAGGGCCAGTTTCGCAGTGCCCACTTAACAAAATAAGTCACACTTGATTTTCCCATTTTGGAACTTTAGTCGCAGTTTTACTGTCCGAGCAAGTGGACTTAAGTCACTTAATCGAGTGTGAAACTGGGCTTAAATATCGCACATTAAATTTAATTGAATATTGTAAAATGTCCCTTCTACATATTCAGTCGTAAAATATTTTTAAAGGGTAAATATAAGCATGGAATGTATGCTTATGCGAAGGCTCAACACTAAATGGAACTTTTAATCTTTTTCTTAAAAAGCGGTTACTTTAATCTTGCTTATATTATTCACACAAAAACAAGGCTATTAATGAAGCGGTGAAATGTAATAATTGTAATATCGTTCAATCTAGTAAGATAACAGTTTAAAATTTTAATAAGAGTGAATGTTTAGCTCCTTAAACACGGCTCGGTCACAATCAAAATTGTATAGCGCACAAAAAAAAAAACTTTTCGTGAGCTTTAATTTAAGAGACATTGAAAACTTAAAAAGTTTTTTCCATCTCTGCATTCAATTTTCATTAAGATAGAAATACTTCCAAAAAATTTAAGAAAACTTTTATGTATGCCTGTGCATTTCATTCACAAATACATTTTTCAGATAGTGTCGGACAATATAGGTTCGTAAGAAAACCCACATTATCTTTAAACTAGGTTTAATGAACCTGTTCTGCAAAAAAAAAAGAATAAAAAAGTGCACAATTGTTTGGTCCATTAATAAAAAACTTTGCAAAACCTTGTTTGGTCCATTAATAAAAAACCTTGCACCAAATTATTCTTCATTCTGTAATTTTTTCATCAAGTTATACAAAACAGTTTAGTAGACCATTGAACCACCTACGCCTATACGGAAAAAAAATGTTTAATTTTTGATTTGGCTACGTTGATTAACTAGAATTTTGTTGGCTTCAATCGGAAGCAATTAGGTACTATTCTTTTAAGAAGAAATATTGTTCAATGGCCAATCCGAGTCATATTATTTAACGAAATATTAAACTTAAAATCGATTTTTCGAAACAATGTATGCACGCCTACATTTTTTTAAATTGATTGATATGTATTTCTATTTAGTATAGCAACTTACCGAAGCCGATTCCATGTACAGGGGATCGTAATGAATCCCATCGAAAAGAAGAAATACTCTCAGGCCATAGTTCTTGTCCTCTCCAAAGCGATTGATAATCGAATTCTGAATATCAACAACGTCGATCTCGATTCCATAGAAGTTTGAGAGTATCGCCACCTCAATAGCTCCGCCCCATGACTCGGACTTTTGAATCCATTCACAATACTCGGCATTTGGTTTACCAAGTACTCCATCATTGTACGATACTGGATCTTCCGCCACTTGTGTGGCAATAATTTTCCTCATAAAACTACCACAATCTGTAGATACTTTGCCATTTAAAACGAAGCCAATACTTGTAAAAAGACATGAATTATCGGCAGGTACGGTTTTTTTCAAGAGAATGCCAATGAATGGATTTGAGGGGTCTTGATTTTGGACTTCGGGTGTTGATAGCATTTCTTGATCTTCTTCCTCCTGCAATCTTCGGGCAAATGCAGCATCATCTTCTATGCTCGGTATTATCTTTTCTTCTACGATTAATGTATCGCCACTTGAAATGCCAGTCGAACTAAGACTATTGCTATTTTGCGATAGATCCAATGGCTTTGGAGGAAAACCTATCAATATGTGTAGAAATGATGGATTGATTTGCGTAACTTGCGATATCTTGGTTTTTAGATCCCCTATTGTTGTGCCTGCATTCAGGTCACTCACGACGTATTGACCGTTTTTTGATTTTAGCTTTAGAGAAAATCCCGTCATAATTACAAAATTGAAAACTATAATTCAGAAAAATTTAATACGGCTAAATTAAATATTTAATTTTAAGTCCAAAAGGAAGCAATATAATTTTATTTTTTTGGTAAATATGTCTGTCGCAGTCTGATCTCTGCTCTGACTTTTCAAAAAAAAAATGACAGAGCGTAGATTTAGTTCTGTTTGTTTTAGTTTTGCTATCACAAGAACCTTATTTCGAAAGCAGATTAAATGGCGTTTTTCTTTTTTACCTCAGAGCAGATCACCGAGCTGTCAAAAATTTATTCTATGTTTCTTTTTTACCTCAGACAAATCAGAGCACATAAGTCGTGTTTCTTTTTTCCATCTGAGCTAGGTCGGAGCATGATCTGTATGCTCAGAATAAAATGACCGAGCAAATCGAGCAAAACGCTGAGCGAAGCCAACTTCATACAATTTTTATGTAATTTGACAGATTACTATGCATAAGACATGTTCAGTGCTCAAGTGTGTTTCATAATTAAATCTGAGGGCTCTGATCGTAATCTCCTCAGAGCTTAGCTCTGATCGCTTAACCTCTGCTCAGAGCTTTGCTCAGAGCCAAAAAAGAGCTTTTCCACCAGCCGTCAGTTTCAAACAAGCAAAAAAAAAATAGGAAACAGCTGGTCTGAACTTGGAGAAAGGTAAACAAACGACAAATATTTTTATAATATAGTGCTTGTTTGTTTTCCAATAAAAACGTATAAAACGATGGTTATAACGCCAATTTAACAAAAAATCAACTTCAATAACTTATCAAGCTTATTTATATAAACAAAAATCACAGAAAATATTAAAAATCCACATTGCACTGAAAAAGCATTTGACCCTATTTAGATTGTGACTGCTCACTACGTAGTGACGGCATTTTGTAGGTGAAATCGGTGAGGTAGAAAGGGAGGCGACAGTCTGGAAGAAAACATAAAGATTGTAGTGAGCAGTCATGTTTCATATCCGACATGTTCCATTTAATGCCGTTTTTTTTTCATTTTTGGCATGTTCGTTGAAGGGTAAGGTAGGTGAGAATAAAAATTAAAAATGTGTAATTAGTGAAGCTTAGGGTGGTATTCATTAAGCATACTAATAGCGGTATTAAAGTTAAGAGTCGATTAGTTTTAAATTTTTGGGTCCTATTCACCAAGCTCTAATAGGTTCTGGGTTTTGCTAAGTCGATATTTCGAAATATTAGTGTTTGGACCTGATGAACGTACCCCTTTCGAATATGCCAAAGACGATTGTGAATCGTGAGCGTACCTCTTTCGAACATGTCATTGTCAACGTCGGTTTTCATTTCAGTTGTTTTCCTTTTGCTATTAATTGGCCGCGTTCATGTTTGTATCCAAAGCGATCTGGATAGCTTTGTGTTGTTGTAATCCCTTGTAAAATCACAGCTGTTGCCGAAAAATTAATCTCAAGCTATCCTAAAAATTCTGGGATACTTAGGGCCAGTTGTACAATAGTGGTTCAGCCTCGGTTCAAGATTTTAACTCATCGATTTCGGCGGATTAACTAACGTTCAACGCTGGTTCAAGTATGTAATTGGTTATTATCACACACTTGAACAGAAAACCACTGTTGAAACTCAATTAATCCGCCGGAATCGTTGGATAAAAATTGCTGAACCACGGTTTAAATATTTGTACAACTGGCCCTTAGGGCCAGTTTCACAGTGCACACTTAACAAAATAAGTGGCACTTAATTTTCCCATTTTGGCACTTAAGCCGCAGTTTTACTACCTGAGTAAGTGGAACTTAAGTGGCCAACATCGGAGACTTAAGTGTCACTTATTCCGATAAGTTTACACTGTGAAATTCGGAATTAGTTTTCCATATTCGGCACTTAAGTGACACTTACTTCACTGTGAAACTGGCCCTTATCTATCTTATGAGAAATGGCAACAACAGCTGATTTGCGTTCAAAAACATACTGGATACTCGAGTATCTTAGATAGGCTATCCTAGTGAAACCTGAACGCGGCCATTGAAATAAAATAAAACAGATTTTTATTGTGCATAACAGCTGCGTTTTATTTTCCCCCAGATCCAATCCAGATCAGATCAGGAAAATAAAACAACCCAGGATCTCCGTGACATACGTTATATACCCAACTCTTTTTTTCCTTTGTTTTTTTTATTCGTATACACCGTTTGCCTTTTTTCTTTACACTACTGACGACATTTACAAATTAAGGGTGTGTGTTCAAAACGGATTTGGAAATCCAAATTCAAAACAAAGTTGGATCTTGTGTTGTTTTTGTAATACATGTATTTTTGTAAGCAAATCCAATCTGGTTCGGATCTTGGGGGAAATAAAACACAGCTAATGTATCAAAAAATTTAAAACTTAAGCCTCAACTACATAAGCCAAAAAAGTGAAAAAGTGCAAAAGTGAAAATTTTTAAATTGATTTTGTGATAGTTTTTCTGACTAGAAAACTTATAAAAATGATGCAGAAAGCTTAAATTTTGGTTTAAAAACAAATTTGTGTATTCTTTTTCACAAAACAACGGCGCTAGCGGTAAAAAAAATATTTTTACTTTTGTACTTCAGTACTTTTTGGCTTATGTAGTTAAGCCTTAAGCCTCAACTACATAAGCCAAAAAAGTGAAAAAGTGCAAAAGTGAAAATTTTTAAATTGATTTTGTGATAGTTTTTCTGACTAGAAAACTTATAAAAATGATGCAGAAAGCTTAAATTTTGGTTTAAAAACAAATTTGTGTATTCTTTTTCACAAAACAACGGCGCCAGCGGTAAAAAAAATATTTTTACTTTTGTACTTCAGTACTTTTTGGCTTATGTAGTTAAGCCTTTAAGCCTTTAGACGCAAAAAATGCTTATTGAATTGGTGGACTGATAACAGCAAAGATGCTGAAGCAGATTTAATTATTTAAATTGCAATTTCTGCGCTATATTTTGCGACTACTTATTTATTTAGTATTAAACTCATGGTTCATGGTGCTCAGAATCAAATGTTTCAATTCAGAGATATTCCATCAGAGTTCGGCGATACTCATGACTGAGAAATTCCGAGTGATATATTATGCTGTCAGTAAACATATTTTTTATACTATGCTCCCCGTTTTTGTTTCTATACAACCATTGTATATAAATTCTATAGTACTACCATGATGTGGAAGTTTTAGGGCGACACCTAGTGAGTACGCGGACGTGAGCTCTTTGGAGAAAGTACTTCGTGGTGTCAAACTGTTGGAGAGTTCGAGGAAAAAAAAAAACAATTTTGTATAGAATATTATAACATAAAGGAAATGGGAATAATACTATAGAACGAGAACATTAGCTGCGTTTTATTTTCCCCCAGATCCAATCCAGATCAGATCATGAAAATAAAACAATCCAGGATCTCAGTGACAACTTGTTATATACCCAACTCTTTTTTTCCTTTGTTTTTTTTATTCGTATACACCCTTTGTCTTTATTCTTTAAGGCTTAACTACATAAGCCAAAAAGTACTGAAGTACAAAAGTAAAAATATTTTTTTTACCGCTAGCGCCGTTGTTTTGTGAAAAAGAATACACAAATTTGTTTTTAAACCAAAATTTAAGCTTTCTGCATCATTTTTATAAGTTTTCTAGTCAGAAAAACTATCACAAAATCAACTTAAAAATTTTCACTTTTGCACTTTTTCACTTTTTTGGCTTATGTAGTTGAGGCTTTACACTACTGACGACATTTACAAATTAAGGGTGTGTGTTCAAAATGGATTTGGAAATCCAAATTCAAAACAAAGTTGGATCTTGTGTTGTTTTTGTAATACATGTATTTTTGTAAGCAAATCCAATCTGGTTCGGATCTTGGGGAAAATAAAACACAGCTATTGTATACAAATTTATTAAGGGCGGTATTCACCGAACGCTCATAACTTAAAAGCTTCATAAATCTATTCACCAAGCAATAAGGCCGGTATTCACCGAGCACTCATAACTTATGAGCCTCATAAACCTATTCACCAAGCAATAATAAGTGGATATTTATGAGCGCTCATAAAAGTTATGAGTGGTCCCGACCACTCATAACTTATGAGCGCTCTCTTCGAAAAATAGTCCGACATTTTCGAAACTACTTCCACAAACACAAACATCTCCATCGCTACCACTCCATCTACCTAAAAAAGTTTGATTTTAAAGTTTGGGAGTGCCTGGTTGACAGAGAGTGGCTCTCTTTTTCGAAATTCGAAACATATTTATGAGTGGTTGGTGAATACCCCAATGTTATGAGCCTCATAAACTTAAGAGCCGTTTATGAGCGCTTGGTGAATACCGCCCTAAGAGTTCAAGGGGGACAAGAAATTTTGTGCTTTGATAATAAATGTATGTAGGTACATATATAAGCTGTGTATTTTTTTTGTTTATAAATACGTTGTGGGGATAGACAAAATTTGAATGAATGAAAAAATTATGAACGAATAGAATAATTTTAAAATTTGTTTTCACAGAAAAAAATTCGAATTGTTCAGAAAAAAATCGATTCTTTTAGAAAAAAAATTATATCTTTTGTTGAAGGAATTCGACATTAATTTTCGGTGCAGCTACGATAAAATTATTTTATATACTAGAACGCCAAATTTGCCCGCAGGGTTTTATATCACAGTACGCGGCGGGCAGCTATGAAATCTGCCCGAACCACTAACCCGCGTTCGGTTCGGTTTGACTGAGCTTTATCCATTCAACCCCTACCTTAATGTTTTTTTAACGAAACATTTGTCAAAACGTTTTAAAAAAACAACGAAAATTTTTGTTTTTTTACGATACTTGGTCTGTTTGGCAGCGTGAAATTTATTGCGAATTTGCACAAATTTTCACAATTTGCTGTCAAAACCAATAGAAAAAAAACTCAGTTTTTGGGAAATTTGCTGAAAAAAAAGTTACCAAACAGGCATACTACTGTGTGCGGTTTTAAACAACTAGATAAAAGAAACCAATTCTGTTTTTAAAATAAAACAATTAACTCGGAACATATGGCAACGGCAAACATAAAAGGCAGAAAAAGTATTCGCAGGGATTATATTCCTCTGAGTACTACCAGGACCAGCGACGAAAATATAAGTCATCATAATTCCCAAGAAGAAATTTCTGATGGTTATGAATCAGATCCTGCGAATAAAACTCAAGATTGTGAAGAATCATTACTTGAACAGCCAAGCCAAACAGACAAATTAAAAAAACGAAATGTATCCGTTATCAAAAACAATTCATGTAATGATTCAGCGAAAGATTTGCTGCATAGTTCATCTTTCCGACGTGAACAGCATAAATCATCTTTCCAACATGAAAAAAACGATTCCATAACACTAGAATCGGCAGTCATTGAGCGACGATATATTACTAACATTTTTCCTAAATGTATTTCGATTCTTTTATTCATCATTTCTGTTGGATTTTCAATTTGGGTTTCTAAGAGTGGCCAAGACGCTAAACACGTGTGCTCTTTCGCAAATTTGCAGCAAAAGTACCCACAAGAAGGAGAACATCTGTGGAAACATCTACAAACTGGAAATGAAAATATATTAAACAATGAAAGTGATAAACCTGCAGTCTTTCTATTTGTCCATCACGGCAAACAGATTGCTGAGACACTTATAAACGATATAGCTTGGTCTTCGGCTAAATGCTTTGGTAATTAAATTTTTCCCAAACACCTAAATATGTACGATCTTTTTCTCAATTGAGATTTTACGTTGTAAAACAGGTTCTTCCCCAATCATAAAAGAAATAAGCTTTACAACAAAAGAAGCTATACAAGATTATGGACATGTTATTGAAACGTTCAAGAATTCAATCAAGGAAGAAAATGTTATTTTGATTGCAAATCTCAATAAGGTAATAAAATATACTAGAAAAGCCAATTATAACAGTGGGTATGAAATATTAAAACCACTTGGTGCGACTTAAAACTACGGGTGCCAGAAGGAAGCGCTCCGTTTTAGGGCTCTGATTGACAAAACTGTTAAAAATTGGCATGTCTTGCTTAATATTTAGCGTTGAAATAGCAAGAAAATCGTAAAATAGAAATTGCCATTAAAAGCTATTTTATAGGTACCTAGAATTACAGGTTTTTTTGTTGTTGTTTTAGATTCCTGGTGAAGCAGCAAAAGCCCTACATTCAATTTGCGATACAGTATCACCTTTGGTTAAAAAAGTAATTATTTTGCTGTCATTGACTGTGAATCAAAAATATATCGATGGTAAGTTTTGCTTAATATATACTAGTCGGCAACGAGTAGCATTTAGGTAACGTATTGCAACAGAATCTGTAAGCTGTTTTGGTTAGAAATAATTATATAGCGTCAGGCTGAATATCGAATTTGGTAGAAGTGGTTGTTGGTAGTCAAATTATCGTTCCATGGATCTGGGAAGTTCTCCCCTAACCGTTAAACCATTTGGAGCACCTTTTAGAGCGTTTAGAAATTGTAGTAGAACCCTCCCAAAGTCATTGGGATAGAGGAGGACATGTATGTATAATGTACATCTAAGGTAAGAAATTGTTTTTTCGTTCATACAGCTGCTACATAAATAATAAATATAATATTATATTCCAGTAATAGTATATTATAGCTCTCACTAGTTTTTACGAAAAAAAAACATTATTTACGCATTTAAATAGCTGACATCTATAGCAAATTTTCTATCAGAACACTGCTTCTGGATTCTTATGCAAGAAAAACCTAAGCTAAATATAGATAGTAATTTAAAGCAATAATAAAATTTTGATTTAATTTTAGAAAAAATCATTGATACTGCTGAAAATTCACTGAGACAACTTTGGCAAGACAAAATCCCGTCAAATGAACTAGAACCAATTATAACACGAGTGACTGATCAAGTTTTATTACTTCAGACCAATTAAAGGCACAAAGATTAAAATCATTTAAGTTGCATTATTTTATAATTCATTTACTATTCCTTTTATATTTTGATTAAATAAATTTTGTATTTGGGATGTATCCAACTTTCGTTCATTAGCAAACGATTATTTCGGTAACGTCTTTGAAAACCCCACGATTTTGATTATAACAATGATAATAAAGTGTAAGTTTTTCATGAAAAGCTACGAAGAAATGTATTCAAAAGAAACGCTCAGAAACATCACAGAATTCAATGTAAATCCAATATAAACCATTTAATTAAAAAGTTTATAAATACGTCAAGATAGCACTCAATTACATGACAAGAAATAGCAAAAACAGAGCTCGAGCATGCCGACCATACTGTAGAATGTTCGAAAAGGATTGGGTTTGTATTGTGAACAAATAATATTTTGAAGCGAATGAAAAAAGTTTGAAATGCATACACTGTTAAATATATGTACATTTTACATATTTGTAAAAAAAATTATAAGTATGTACATACATATTTCGTAATACAGTTTTTTTTTTTTAATTTCTTGCGATTTTGCACTAATTTTCTCAGTTTGCTACAAAATCCATAGCGAAAATATGTATTTGAAGGCATTCAGGATGAAGAACTAACATTTCTTTATACAAAAAAAATTTATAAAGAATTATTTCGTCGTTTTATTAACTTTTACTTGTTAAACCTATTATACTGTACCTCTGATTCTTTTCCTTTGATACCATTCTGCAAAACAATCGTCTCCATCAAACGAGAGCTATTGAATCCATATCCATGATGAACAATTACATTTAAATACATAATCACAAACGAAACAAACTGCACTAGTCTCGAAACGTCTATTCGAAAGTTGCAAAGTTTTCTTTGCAACATTTTCTTCCGATTCGAAATTCATAGTGCCATTTCAAATTATAATCGTAAACAACTTTCGAATCGAATTATAAGAGATTTGTTGAGGCCCTGGTCCAATCCGAATTGTAGCGCCACCTTCAGTAACTATTCTTCGGGATTTTAACACCAAATTTTCAGCTTCTTTATAGATGCAGCTATAATAGCTATTTTTTTACTACACAAATGAAACATTAAAGGAAACAAACGAATTTTCATGTTTTACAATTTTTTTGTTTTATTTTCCAATTTTTTGTATTTTACATGTTTTTTGTTGTTTTATTTCACCATTCCATGGTATTATGCACTTAAATTCAAATTGTATTTCTACATCAAGTGTATAAAAAGGATATTGAGTGGTAATTACATCCCTTAAAATTGAATGTTATATTTACTTCAGTTACCTGGTTAGGGAATCTGGTGAAAATTTTAACCAATAATTGTGATAATAAAGATAAAAACATAGTATGCACTCTTTTCTGCTGTTTTTTTAGATATTGACTTAACAATGCAATGTAAGGGAAACAATTGATTTTAAAAATATATTCTCTTTTATATAAGAAGAATGTTGCTATTATTATTGAATATTATATAAAAACAAATGAAAATGAAATCATATTTAAAAAAAAATCATGTTTACATTAATGTTGTTTTAGTATTGACACTTAAAGTTACAACTTTTCTCTTTTTTCATTAGTAGTTGTTGTTTTTTTCACACGCAAAAATCTAAAATAATAAATTTGATTTTCGTAAAACTCAGGCAAACTGTTTTTTCTTCGCTGGAACTATGCAGTAGAATTTAGGAAAAAATTATGCTTTTTTGTTTTATTTTGTTTGTTTTTTTTTTCTCTTAAATAAAACACAAATAATGCATTACACATGAATTTGATTTTGTTTTTCTTTTGTAAAAAAAAATCTTATATGTTTGTATAATATATTTTTTAAAAAATAAAAAAATAATAAATATATAGAGATTTCTTTAAAAAAAATATATAAAACAAAAAAATATTAAAAAAAAGTCCATCAGGTGGATTAATTTAGAAAAAAATACACACGGTGCTGGGTACTACTTTGTCTAAATAACTTCAATTCTTGTAATGCATATTTGTATTAAATTTGAATTTATGCAGAACTTTCAGTTGTTGTGTTTTGCACTTGTTGACCAGCGTCCTGCTGTTTTTTTAAATTTATTTAATGTATGATGTTTGTTGTTGCATACAACATTTTTGAGGGTAACAACCAAAAAATAAAAGAAATAAAAATCATAAATTAAAAACACAACTTAAAATAAAACTAAAAGTAAAACAAAAACACAATTTTTCGCACTCGTTTGGTGCATACAATTTAATGTAACTTAGTTAAGAGACGATCAGACGTTAGGCTCCAGTCGAACGGCCAGTTCATCAACAACTAGAATCTAGAATTGAGTTTTAAACTTGTTTATTGCTTTCAAGAATTCAATACATTTAAAAATGCCAACAGTCAAGTCAATTACAATATTTTCTATTTTAATTAACTAACCATCTTTTTAAAATCTTTTTCCTGATAACTCATAGGAAGAAAATTAGGTTTTCAACTGAGATGAAAGGACACATTTCGACTGAAATAGCTTAACGTTTTCGTGACTTAATGCTTTGTATATATATTGTATGTAAGTATGTACGTAGTTATGAAATGGAATGCAATATGTATTTATTTTTATATTTTTCACTTAAAATTGTATGGTTCGCGTTTTTTTACTCTAATTTACCTGCTGTTGAGGTTGTTGTTCACCTCCATTTGAATTACCCCCGCCGTTGTTTTGCTTCCTGGGGTTGCGTCGAGTGCGAGGATTACGCGGGGCATCTCCTTGGCCACCTTGGTTATCTATGTAAGAGACATGATTATTATTAGATAGTTTATTCATTTTTCAATATAAATCCATCATACAATCTTCGTTACCACCATCGGCGCTGCGGGGACGACGTCCACCTCCTGGTGGCCCACGGTTACCAGAGTTGAACTTACGTCTGAAGAAACGTCTTGGTGGTCCACCCCGACGTTGTTGACCGCCCTGGCCATCTCCTCGATGTCCGTTGGATTCAACATTTTCGTTTACACCCTCTCCACCACTGAGCCCGCCATCACCGCTCTGGTTATTCACAGAGCGTCTTTGTTGACGTCTTGGTCCATTGAAGTAGTTATTGTAGCCACGTCCACGACCACGGCCTCCACCGCGACGATAATTTCTTTGTGGACGTTGCTGCTGCTGTTGTGCTCCACCATCAGTGGCCTCACCTTCGTCTCCGGTCTCAGCGTTGTTAGTGTTTCGGCGCTGCTGTGGGTTGCGACGACTACGATACAACCACGAACGGTATGTACGTTTCTTATCGGCAGCAAATTGGCTTCCACGCACTGGCTCACCTGATGGACCAGTCACATTTGCAGCTTCATTTCCCTTCTCTCCAATCACTACATCAAACTCAACCAGCTCACCATCGCCTACGGATCTTACAGCCTTCTTTGGGTTGTTCTTGGCGATAGCACTTTGATGAACGAACACATCTTCTTTAGTATCGTTTCGGTTAATAAAACCATAGCCACTCTTGACATTGAACCACTTTACAGTTCCACTCACTTTGGTAGCTATTATAGCAAAAGAAACAAAAGAAATGATAGATTAAAAAATGTAAACAAACTTCATAAAGGAGCCAGGTACTATGAACCTTCATTCTTATAGGGCTAGTTTACAGTTCATATTCGAAAAATAAATTGCAAAGCAAAAATTCCGAAGTTTGTGTAAATTTAGGAAGCCTATGTTTACTTATTTCATTGGAATAAAAAATAATTTAAAAAATTCCGACAGTCCAATACAAAAACGACATTATATTATGCATGTTCATAAATATTTCGAAAAAAAGGGATTGGGTAAAAATTCAAAAATTCTGCCAATAACAAAAAAAGTTTTAAAAATCTTTTTATTTTTGGCTTGAACTCAATGCTTAAATTATTCTTAGTTATTTTTGTATACTTAAAATAAAGTAGGTATTCTTTACTATTTTTTGGTAAAACTTGAAATTTTGTTCAATTTATAAGTTCAAACAAATGACCTCAACTCCAAAAATGCGTTTAGCCCAGGTACCTACGATAGTTGGTCTCAGAAGTAGTTTTCTAATTTTCTTCATCTTTGTTATTTACGTAGAATAAGTTGAATTTTATTTTAATTGTCAGTATTTTGAAAAAGCAGAATTTGGAACCGATTCGGAAAAAGTAGAATTTCGAGCCGATCCCAAAAAAACACTCCTAATACACCATTATGAACAGCTCTACACTGAGAGTGCAAAATGAGAGAATCAAGTCTTACGATTTAAATGTCAACACATTTTTATTTTATATGCAAAAAAATTAATATGACTAAGTAGGTACTCAATTTTGTTTGTTGTTCTGCATTTATTTAAAACGAAACTATTAGTGAAAAGATAATGAAAAACACTACTAGGTACATACCTACTGAAAATAATAATACAACATTCCAACGAGAACCTTCCAACAAAATATTAATCTATTAATTATTCTCATATTTTTTAATTAAAGTATGATAACATTGGTATGTATCATGTGCGGTTTTAACTTTGAGGTGACGTTTTTAGCTTTGTTAATGGTAAGTGTAAAATTTGTCGCGTTCGGGGATCTTTAAATAGATATTAACCTATCCCAAAAAATTTCGGATACGTTGGTTCGTTGTTTCATCAGCTGTTTTGTCAAAAGGGATTACTTACAACACAAACCTATCCGGATAGCTTTGGATAGATCCCCGAACGCAAAAAATTGTGTTTCATTTTGTAAAGGGTAAAAATACATACAAACTTAGTTTCAAATTTATTAGGCAAAAACAAAAAATTATGCAGCGTTGCACGAGTTTTAATTTGATACACTGCATATACGCAAATCAAAAACAAATATATAATTTATAAATTATAAATGTACTAGTACCTATCCAGTGTTCAAAATATAAATTGAGTTAATAATGAACCAACTAATCAAAGCTGTATGTATGTAGGTATCTATTACAAGATATACAATTTTGAGCATGAATGGAAATTAAAAATATTTGGTTTTCGATAAGAAAATGTAATCAAACCACAAGGTGTTCGTTGATTGTTTTGCCGGTCAAATGGAATAGAAACAGCCTCCCCCTCGGTATAATCACATTAGAAACGAAACAAAATGGCGGTGTCCTTTTATTTTCGGAAAATCAATACGTGAAGAAAAAATGTGGCCGCCCGCCGGTAAATGCGTAACCCCATTTTTTTATTTGGAGCGAGGTTGATTTTTTTTAAGAAAATGATCGCACTAGATTAGACTTACCAATAACTTCTTTTGGTGG
Source organism: Epistrophe grossulariae (assembly GCA_929447395.1). NCBI lineage: Eukaryota > Metazoa > Arthropoda > Insecta > Diptera > Syrphidae > Epistrophe > Epistrophe grossulariae. The sequence continues at coordinate 136,473,810 of OV839568.1, forward strand.
CGCAGCCGGCTTTGGTTGAGGCTGATTTCCAGATTCGTCAACTTGCGAATCATCTTGCAATGGTTGTTGTTGTTCAGTAGGTATCTTCTCAGAGTCTGCCATTTTTTCACAATCGGATTTTCAACTTGAATTCCTTGTTTTAGCGTTGATTGTTGAATAATGTTTTTAAAGCTGTTATTATTGAGGGACTCAACTACTGTTGTTATTTTTTTATTTGAGTGATGGATGGTAAAAAATCACTCTTCCAATCCTTTTTCTCTCTATACGATGGTGTTGTCCGCTTTCCAGATCTGACTCGATTGACAAAAATCAAGATGGCATCTTCCGCTAAAATGTTTTTTTGGTAGATAAAATTGAAAATGGCATTACTGTTCTGGGAATCATTTAAGTGAAACCAAATTTAAATGAAAATTTATAAGTTCATTAAATTTTGTTTGACTGATTTTAAACGATGCAATCACCCCTTGCGGGGGACGTATGTGGGGCCAGGGTAGACAAAATTGCTGAGGTTGAAGAAATTGCAGAGTTAGGCCAGGCGCTTACCTGCAACTAAACAGTTTGGTTCCAATTTGAGCACAACGGGCTTATATGGAAGTGCGCGCACATAAACTTCCGCGGGGTCTCATATAATCCTATAGTACTCAAAATCGAAACCAAATAGTTTGGTTGCAAGTGCGCGCCTGGCCTTAGTGCCTGTTTACATAGACTGCTTTTAAACTTTGCGATTTTTAAGCGGCGTTTCTCTTTTGGTCTTCTTCTTTTGTAAATGAAAAGGAAACATATCTGCACACTCTTCACTCTGCTTGTCTCAAAAAAACACGAAAAGGCACAAAGAAGAAAGGGCGATAACTCTGCAGTTTTTTCAACCTCAGCAATTTTGTCTACCCCGGCCACCACATACGTCCCCCGCCTAGTTTTATAAATATCGCAAGGAGTGACTGCATCGTTTAAAAGCAGTCATAGGAATTTTACTGAAAGTCGTTTTACTGAAATCGTGTCTACACATAGTGCCTGTTTACATATGAATTTTACTGAAAGCGTGTCTACACATAAAGAAAAAACCCTTTCAGTTCAATCTATCTTTCCCTACCTCACAATCTTAAAATTCATGAATATCTCACTCACACAAAAAAAGTCTTTCATGTTTCACCCGAGAATATTACTTTAATCTGGCGCATCGGCGAATTTTGGGTGGAACCTATCTTTCTCGCTTTTACGCACATAAAATCTACCTGCCTCACTGGATGCGCCCTTCAGTAAAATGCCTATGTAAACAGGCACATAAAGAAAAAACCCCTTCAGTTCAATCTACTTTTCTCTATCTCACAACATTAAAATTCATGTATATCTCAATCACAAAAAAAAAAAAGTCTTTCATGTTTCACCCGAGAATAGCCGTTTTTTTGCAAGCCCGGGGGGGAATTGGATGAAAAAAACGACGTCGGTGCTAAACAATTAACATGTTAAATGCAACAACAACTAATCCCAGAAATTCTCGGGGCTTAACTTAAGCGCACAGAAAAACTATTGTTACCGGCATGAATTACATGTCGTTTTTAATTTAACCAATTCCCCCCGGCCTTGCAAAAAAACAAGCCTAATACATGTGAAATCGAACTTGGAGAAATGTAAACAAATGCTCTTTTCAGTGTTAAGTAAAAAATAGAAATGTTTTTTTATTGGATACTATCTCTTCGAGGAATTAAATTTTTGCACTAATAGAACTTCAAATGTGTGCCAAATTTACTTAAAATGTGCCAAATTTGGAGATTTTTGATCACTTTCAGGAAAGGACTTAGAATAATTTTAGACATTGCGAACAAAAGAGCCACCCCACTGATCTCTATAATACACTGGATAGTAAATAGCCTATAGTGTATAACAGTTTTTGTGAGGCAAGTTTTTTAAAGGGTACCGGCCACGACCTCATATCTCGCTCCATACAAACGAAGAAAGAGATTGAAGATATTTGCCGAAATTGAGCATTTATTTTATATCAGTTGATGTCAACAAGCATTGCGGCTGTAAATATTGAAAAAAATATAAGAAAATGCAGGTCCAGTAGCGTGCCACCCTAATAGATATATTTTCTTTTCAATAAAAACACCACCGTGTAGAGTGAAGAAAACACAAATCTTCTAATAAATCAATGAAAATGATTTTTTTATTCCAAGATATATTACTTTAATTGACAAACAAAAAAACTACACAAATAACAATAATCTGAATAATAATAGAAAAGGTAGAACTAGAATAAGAAAAGTTGGTTTCGAACGACCACGTACGTTAGCTTCCGCCTATTCTAGTTCTACCTTTATGTGGATTTTTAATATTTTCCGTGATTTTTTATGGGTTGGGGTCATTATTCTGTAAGTGCCAAAATTCAGTTTCCAAAATTCTGTATTTCAAAATTCTGTAAATCTAAAGTTCTGTATTTCAAAACTCTGGAAATCTAAAATTCTGTTTTTCAAAATTCTATAAAACCTTATTCTGTATTTCAAAATTCTGTATCCCAAAATTCTGTATTTCAAAATTCTGTAAATAATAAAAGAAGAAAGTGCGCACTTTTTTTCATTATCAAAATAATTTTTTTTTTATAATTTACAGAATTTTTGAAATTCAGCATTTTGGAGTTCAGAATACTATAGGGGTATTCCCGATTCGATGCAAACTGGTCTTGTATCATTGCAAAAGTGCAAGGTTTCTTTTTTACTATGGGGTTAGGGTATAGTAATTTTACACTTTTGCATTTTTGCAATGATACAAGACCTGTTGCATCGAATCGGGAATACCCCTAGTATTTATAATTTTACAGAATTTTGATATACAGAATCATAGATTTACAGAATTTTGATATACAGAATTCTGGATTTACAGAATTTTGGAATACAGAATTAAAGATTTACAGAATAATGAAATAGAGAATTGTGATCATACAGAATTTTCAATCCATTTCCAGAATTTTGGTCATACAGAATTTTGTAATACAGAATAACAACCCGTTCCCATTTTTTATATAAATTATAAATAAGCTAAGTTATTGAAATTGATTTATTGTTAAATTGGTGTTATAACCATCGTTTTAAGGTTCCCCCACACCAACGCGAATTTTCAGTGGCGACTGTCCTTGAAAGGAATAACAAAGAATCAATTTTTTTTATGATTGTCTCTGTGCCACTTGACGGCAACAATTTTGAAGTAAAATGTCCAGAAAATATTCAATTTGGAAATCATTGTTAAGGCTTAACTACATAAGCCAAAAAGTACTGAAGTACAAAAGTAAAAATAGCTGCGTTTTATTTTCCCCCAGATCCAATCCAGATCAGATCATGTAAATAAAACAACCCAGGATCTCAGTGACAACTTCTTATATACCCAACTCTTTTTTCCTTTTGTTTTTTTTATTTGTATACACCCGTTGTCTTTTTTCTTTACACTACTGACGACATTTACAAATTAAGGGTGTGTGTTCAAAACGGATTTGGAAATCCAAATCCAAAACAAAGTTGGATCTTGTGTTGTTTTTGTTATACATGTATTTTCGTAAGCAAATCCAATCTGGTTCGGATCTCGGGGAAAATAAAACACAGCTAATATTTTTTTTACCGCTAGCGCCGTTGTTTTGTGAAAAATAATACACAAATTTGTTTTTAAACCAAAATTAAGCTTTCTGCATCATTTTTATAAGTTTTCTAGTCAGAAAAACTATCACAAAATCAATTTAAAAATTTTCACTTTTGCACTTTTTCACTTTTTTGGCTTATGTAGTTGAGGCTTTATTATTATTAATTGAAACAAAAGCGAGAAGGGTCAGTAACGACTTTCAGTGAAATTCCTATGTAAACAGGCACATAGGATTAAGGATCCCCCACACCAACAATAATAACAACACGTGGTTGTCAAAATTCATTGAAACATCAACCATTTCAACATTTCAGACATTGAAACAACAACAAAGTAGACGCATGAGTCCGGTTTTTTTATGTTTTCTTCGTGCCTCACGAGAGTCCTCACCCCACACTTCTCTTGCCTACGAACTGCCGTGATACCGGCCTCAATCTTCCCAATCTAAACAACGTCTTGTAACTGCAAAGCGAGGTCAAGCAACTATAGTTTTTTCATGTTGCGTGTAACTCGAGTTCTATACTCTGCACGGCATTAATTTAAAAACACCATTACAATTCATTTGAACGGATCTATTGTTTACATTACATTACACTACACATGGACGTATATAATACGTCCATGACACTACATAACGTTATGTTAAATTTATTTGACGGTCGAACAGCTGAGTTGAGATACCCATGCTACTTTAAATTTTTTTTGCCTGATAAAAACATTTGAAAATGAATCAAATAAGAAATATTCTGACGAAAACTTACTTAAACAGAAAGACAACACTATTATTTTCTTTAAAAAGAAACTTTGTTGCTAATGTAGATAACCAAACTCAAAAATCCTTTGCATCACCCGAAGATGAGGCTCGTAAAGAAATAGAAACTGCTCTGGACATAGAAACAAGTTTGTTCGCGAATTCTTCAAAATCATTTCAACCGGCCAGTGCTCCAAGACAACTTTTAAAAAATGTTCCAAAAAGAGTACGCAACTCAACGTCAAGAGAGAAAAAGAAGCAATCGCAATTTCCGCTTCCTATTGTTCAACAACCAAAGTTCAATTCAAAAACTTATGAGCCCACAATTATCGAAGACAAAACACTCGGGCTGAGTTTTACAAAACTTAAACTAAATGATCCGATATTAAACAATCTCCTTACCACTGTACGCTCTAGCAAGCGGCGTGCCAAGAATAGGCAAATCATAATGGAAGGAAGGCGATTGATTATAGAAGCACTTTCTAGTGGCTTAAAATTACAAACTATTGTTTTTAGTCAAAAAGAACAGTTGGAATTGATAAGCGATAATATCGGACCTATGAGAAGTAGCATAGAGATTTACAAGGTGCCCCAGCATGATTTAAAAACATGGTCAACACTGACCACACCACCAGGACTGCTTGCCATTTTCGAACGTCCTTCGGATGACATGCTAAACTGTTCCCCCGATGATGAGACGTTACCAATAACAGTTATCTGCGATAACATTCGTGAACCCAACAACCTAGGAAGCATCATCAGAACATGTGCTGCAATTCCTTGTCAGCAAGTGATCGTTCTGAAAGGATGCTGTGATCCGTGGGAAACAAAAGCACTAAGAGGCGGATGTGGTGCACAATTCCGTATACAAATTAAGGACGATATCGAATGGAATAGAATACTTGATCATCTTCCAGATGAGTTCAAAACTTTCGCTGCTGAGAGTAGCTTACATAAAGTTAAGAATTATAGATTTGCAAATCCTAAGAAGCAATTAATTAAACCTTATTTGGAGATTGGTGGGATTAGTCCACATTATGTAATTATCATTGGAGGAGAAACCCATGGCATTAGTGAGACGGCATATGAGTAAGTTATGCATTCATATTTTTATTGTGGGTCTTAAACTGATTTTTATTTTACAGTTTTGTGGACTGTGCCGGAGACAATGGGTCGTTTCTTCATATCCCGCTAGCTGGTGGAGTTGAAAGTCTTAATACAAGTTGTGCGCTGTCTTTGATTTTATTTGAAATTCGTAGACAAACATTCAATGCTGCACAATTAGATAATACAAATGATAAAGTTAATAGTATTGAATAAAAAAATAATTATTTAAAATTACTTCTATTCAAGACTTAAATTCTTATTAAATCCATAATTGAAATAGAATTAAATCAACTCAAATTGATTTGGTGTTGGTGTTTGAAAAACGTAACGCAAATCTGTAATATTTGTTTTACCAAAATAAGGCTTACTTACTGAATTGTTATTTTAGTCAAATAATAATAATATCATTGTGGACCAATCTTCCACATAAAATCAGTTTTATTGTTTCAATTATCTTTTATATATTTGACGGATCATTAAAATATTAAAAATGATTTTATGTACATATGTAGAAACTTGGACCAGATTGATTTTTTTTTTTAGTAAAATGTCGCTTATAAGCTTTACTTTGGTATCGGAATTCAAAATTTCCTATGATATTTTTCTTGACAGCAAACCAGTGAAATATTCTTTTAAAAACTTGGACTGATTAGTTTTTTTTTAACCGGTGTCTTCGCTAAAATCTAAAATACATTGCAAAAAATAAACGATAGGTACTAAGCCAAAAAACAATACATTAAAATGTGATACATGTCTTTCCTGAACATATTATATCTTTTCTTGATAATTGTTACTTCTTAAACTTCAATTCCCGGGAAAATGTCGAGTGATACCTACTCAATTTTGAAGTCTAATGTATATCAAATATTCATCTATTGATAACATTTATTCTCATCGCTGATGAACAAATTGAAATGATGATTGCCATGTCCAATTCAAAATCCCTATTTGATTTAATTCATTAAGCCAATTCAAGTTTTAAAGATCTCGAAAGATCTGTGTTTTCTCATAGATCTGAACATCTTTATACTTCTTGTTGAGTAATATTGTTCTCCGCCAAAAGTTCATTGACTTAATATTGAAAAAAAGATATCCTGGTTTCCTCAAAAGCAATTTAAAACTAATTTTCTCTCTTTGCAAAATAGCATAAGATCTCCTCCTTGTTGTATAAACAATTATATTATCATATTATTAAGCCAAATAAAAATGCTTTATGTTCAGAGGAATTACAAACCTTGTTTTTGTTTATTCAGTTGTGTTGTTTTTTTTATAAGCCGTGTTCATTTCAATTAACTTCGCCCATAAACTAATCATTTTTCAATTTACCTCCCAAACAAATTCAAAACAAATATTTTTGTTTAGTCCGTAAAATGACAAATTAGTTATTAATGAGCAGGGGGCCGATTCTGGTTATGTGAAAAAGTGAATCGAAAAAATTTTCACCCTTTCACAATAAATCCGATTCTCGTTCTGTGAAACCAAACGTAAAAAAAACATTTATATGAATAATTTGTTTTCACGACGATATTTGGAAGTGAATCTGTGAAAAGAAAGGGTGAATACGAATAAACAAAGCTCAAAAAGCTCATATCAACCACATGTCCCTCTCTGTCCTATTCATGAAGAAGCAAATCTTTCTATCTCGTGCGTTTCTCTTTTCTCTTCAAATATTGAGAGAATTGTGCTTTTTGCATTTGCGCTTCAGGGGAAATGATAAGGAGGTTCGGGATCGGTAGTGTAGTTCGTCGGAGAATTTTATTCACTGAACCAGAATCGCTTATTTGCACAAAGTGAATCGAAAAAGTGAAAGCAATGCATGAGAGCGAATGTGAAAACAATTTATTCGATTCACCTTTCCACAGAACTAGAATCGGCCCCAAGAAATAATGAAATGTGGCTATTGTTATAAATGTATACATATATTTAATTATTTAATTAACCAATATAGCCTTTTTTAAAAAAAGATTAAAAAAAAACAAAGGAAAAAATAAATAAATCTCAAAATCAATAAAAATAAAATATATGTACATAGTTTAAATGGTTTAATAATATGTACATTATACATAACAAAAAAATTAATTAAGATATGAAAATTAATAGTAAAAATATTCTTACACGAGCGAAAATTTTAAAGAAGCAAACACGGAAGTATGAAAATTCACTAGCAAAAATTAATATCCACGATAAAACAACAACAAAAAATTTAATGCGAAACTTGGTTTTTTGGTTTCGGCACATGATAGTTTAGGATTATTTATGCGTTCGTTCTCGAGAGAGCTCTTCGTTTTTTGCTTGTTTTTGGGTTCAAAAATGTTTGCAAGTAGATTTTATTTCGTTATGTTGTTGTTGTTTTTGTTTAGAGACGTGTGCATGACAAATAATTGTTAATTCCCATAAATTGTTTATAGTAAGTTGGGTTAGAAATTGAAACCGCCATGAGGAGCTGACTGATCGGGATTAAAATTGTATTGATTGTTTTCCGCTGCGGGCGCAACACGGGCATCCTCTTCTTCATTGCCAAAGTATTGCTCAATGATATAGAAAGATTTGTGATAGATGTCTCTATTTTCATGCGATTGAAGGTATTCAATTTTATCCAGCCCTAAAAAATATGATTAAAGTTAATTTATTCAATCGTCTATTCATAGTTGCCTCTATCCAAGAAAAATTCACTGACTTTCCCGGACCGATCTTTTCACAGGACCCTGACCCAATTAAAAAGAATGTTTGCATTTTTAATGTTTTAAATAAATATTTTTAAATTGAAACCGTTTTTAACATACAATTAGGCATGTTTTGTTAAGCTATTCCTGTACCGATTGTGCAATAGAATCTGCATTTGCATTAGGCTTCTATGGGAGGAATTTCTTAATGTGCACATTAACAAAACACGTCTAATTTAATTAGGATTGTCACACCTAGATTTGAGGATCGAATGCCAGCCTCTTCCACCTAAAAACAAACAATTTTGTACTGCTTCCGGCGAGGAAGTAGCAGGATTTCCAAAAAGTCTCATCTTTTCCATTCCGGTTCAGCAAGTCAGTGTTGAACAACTTTTCCCCGACCCTTTTTCGTTCCCTGACTTTTCAGTCAAGTGGCAACTATGCTATGTATGAATAAAAACAAACCTCCACATTCTTCGATCATCATTGCGTAGGGATTAGGTCTGGTTGTGATCTTTTGGCCGGCCTTCAATATGTTCTCTAAAGCGTTAAGTGCTACTTGCACGATGTCGGAGTCGACTACGGTTAGGAAATCACACATTGGCGGAATGCAACCCACATGCACCTTGTTTTGCCAAATAAAAATCTTTAATATAGTTGATATAGAACCCAAATTAAGTTCAACTTACCAAATATCTAATTTGTTCAGCTGTACCACTGCTGGTAGCATTTGTAATGGCCCATGCTGCTTCTTTTTTTGTTTTGAAATCCGAAGTTTGCAGAATACTCATTAAAATTGGAAATATATTTGCATCAATGACAGCCTGAATTTGTTGACGATTGCCTGCAGCAATGTTCGAAATTGTCCAGCAGGCTTCTTTTTTGATCGTTTCGAGTTCAGAGCTTAACAATGCAGTTATGCAGGGTAATGCGTTGCAATTTAAAATAACTTGCGTTTGTATATCATCGCCAGTTACTATATTACCAACAGCTCGCAAGGCTGCGGTCACTACATTGTTTTGAGGATGCCTTAAATTAATGAGTTGAAAGTTTATTATTCAATAAAGTTTCCATATATGTACATATTTTCATACATACATAAGTAATTCAACTAAACGACGACAAACACCTGCATCAATGACAGCTTTTATTTTGTCATTTGGCCCATCCGAAAGGTAACTTATGGCCCAACAAGTGTCACTCAGAATATCAGCATCGTTGTGATTGAGGAGACGAGCTAGTGTTGGTAAGCCTTTGACAATTTTCATGAAATCAGCAGGTGGATTCTTTCCTCGACACAAATTTGATAAAGTCCAAACGGCATTCCTAGTCATCGTGAGTCTTTCTTCTTTACTTAAAACCCTAGATATAAATTAAGAATTAAAAAAAAGATGAGTTTTATTTAAATTAAAGATCGAAGTAGTTATATTGGGAGGTATGAGAATAATGAGATACATTTATATTAAAGCTTCAGTTGTCTTAAATATTCCTAAGGACATTAATAATATAAAGATTTTATTCTATTGGTATAAAAAAAAAAAAACAACACAAATATATATACGCCAGTAAGACCTAGGGTCTTATAGATAGATTTTTGTTGGCACAGTGGATTGAGAAATTAGGTTTTTGATTATCTCATTAAGGGAGGTTTGCTGATACTACACATAACGATTTAAGTTGAACTTAATTTCTTAAGTATCACTTTATGACATGGAAAAAGTACCCCTTAAGAATCTTAAATTGTTATGTGTAGTATCAGCAAACGGGCCTAAGTCCCAGGGGTGGCGATCGAACCCACACATCCAGGTTAGCAGTCAAGCACTAATTCCACTGCGCCGGGTCCACCACCATGTCTACTGTTTAATAAAAGTTTCGTTACTGATAGTTTGGCTAGCCAATTCAATTCAATTATTTATTAAGCAATATTTGTGCTATCTACAACTTACTATACCATAAATAATAAATAAATAAACTTATCATAATATTTCATACATATTTAGCATTTATAAAACTTACAATATTTTTCTTAAACGTTTTAACATTATATGCAAGCATATTGTGCCGGCTGTGTTCTCAAATATCGAATATCATATCTGCTTCTTACATTATAACTATGTACATCACTAACATATTTGATTTTATCACAAGGGTAATATTGTTCTAATTGCTTTATTTGGCAATTTTTGCAATCTGTCTAACGTTATTTTGCTACGAGAAAAATTATGGTTGAGCAATACTCAAAATGAGGCTTAATTATTGTATAATACACTTTTATTGCACATAAAGTCGAAATCCTTTTTCTGATTCTTGAGAAGATACCAATCTTTTTTCCAATTTTCTTTGAAATATAATCAATTTGTGTATTAAATTCTAATTTATTATCAAACATAATGCCAAGATACTTTACTTTTTGTACCACTTCTATCACCTGGTTATTAATTTTCACATTTGTTTTTTACATTTTGTTTTTTCAATGTTTAAACTTAATTTGTTCATATGGAATCACATGTTTAGTTACATTAGTTCAAAATTAACCTTCTTAATACATTCTTCTAAGTTTTTGCCTACAGAATACAATAAACCATCTTCTGCAAACAGTTTTAATAAAGAATATTTTATAACTCTAGGCATTTCATTTATATAAATTATAAATAATAATGTTCTTAATACTGATCTTTGGGGATCTCCCAAATTTACATTTATTTTATTGGAACCTTCTCAACCCTTTATCTTTCACTCCATATTTGTACAGCTTTTCTAACAGAATTTCTCTATCTACAGTCTCTAATGCTCTTCTAAGATCAATAAAAACGGCAACGATTTTCATTCTCTGATGTACATCTGTCTTCCAAGTAGCAATAAGAGGTTAATAAGAGATTCACAGCTGTGACCCTCCCTAAAACCAGATTGACACTCCACAAACAGCTTGCTCTCTTCCATATATTCTTCTTTCTTTTTGAACAATTTTGTCAACATTTTTCACATCATTAAGTAACATATTCACTGGATGATAGTCTTCAGGATTCATAGGGTTATTCTTTTTGGCAATAGGCACCACCATGTACTCCTTCAACCAATCAGGGAAAATACCCCCTTTTAAAGACTCATTTACTTTTCTGTACAAACGTTCACCAACTATGTGGAATTAATCACTTATCATGTTTGCATCTTTTTTATTTGTTTACACTTTTGATAAAAGTTTTTAATTCGTTTAAACTTATCAACTGAAATCTGAAAATTTTATCATTGTTTTCAATGTAATCTGAATAAGAACATTTGTTCTATTAATTTTAACAACACTATTGACGAAAAATATGTTTAGTTTATTTCTGTCACTTACTGTTACGTTTTCAAAGATAATACTTTTAATTGAGCTCTTCTTTTGGTTCAACACTAAAGTTTTTATCATCCGCCACATTGACTTTTAGTCCTTAGCACTTTGAAATTTATCACAGATATATTTATTTTTAGCTTTATTTCCGCTTTAAACACTATTTCGCACAACCCTATAAATCTGCCTATCGTAAGGTGTATTTGACCAAACGGCTAGATTATGTTTTAAAATTTTAGTATGTCTCATTCTTCTAAGTTCATTATTGTTGCGATTTTAATACCAGTAAACTAACCGTCACTTTTATATGAAAAATCTAATTTTCATTTTTCCAAGCACTAGGCTTGAAAAAAAATTCAATCATTCGGTCTATCTTTTCGACTATAGACTAAAGGAAATGGCTATATTTCTTCAAGCTAGTGTTTTTTTTTTTTTCAAGTTACCCACCCGTACATAGTAAGTTGATTTAAGTAAAACTTTACCTGTGTTATATAAAGTACATATTACAATAATTTCTTCTTTACTTACTGCAGTAGAGGTGGAAGTATGCCAGAGTTGAGCAAGTGATCCCGGCACAAAGACGAATCACCTGCAATATTACCAAGAGCCCATACTGCCTGTTCTTGAACATCATCATGAGGACTAGAAAGTAATTCAATAAATATTGGTACAGCCCCAGCCTCGATAACTATTTTAGTTTGTTGAGATGTTCCCGATGCAATGTTTGTTAATGTCCACGCAGCTTCAAACTAAAAGCAAAGAAATAAAATATCGTTTGTAGGCTCTTAAGCATTTACCTGCAACGAAGCATTTGAGTTGTTTTTTAAAAACGTCACAAAACGAGGAACTATTCCATTCCGAATAACTTCCTCAATCGGTGGATTAGGATCTCTGGATAAAAGCTTCCTAAATTTTTGAGTTGCTGTAAGCTGAAGACCCTCATCATCACTGTAGAGTGGTTCGATCATTTCCTTCTTAATGATGGCATTTTGTTGCATTTGCATCTCCTCCTCCTAGAATAAGCAATAATTTTACTTTTCTTCGCAGAAAGAAAGTTTCTTTCAGTTCAAACAAAATGACCTTGTGTCATAATTGTGTGGCTACAAAAATCACCCAAAGGGTTAATATATCAAATTGATTACTACCTGAATGTTGTCACTTTCCATATTGACTGGCACATCGACATTTCTTCGTTTGATCAATTGTTGTTCACGTTTTTGTTTTCGGATTTGAATGCCTTCCTCCTCCCTTCGGCGGCGCATTTCGCTTGAGTCCAATCCAACATTTTTATATCGGTGTCTATGAGTGGTCGACATCTAGAACATAAACTTATCTTTGATAAAATTAAATAAAACCAAAATACAAAATAAGATTTCTATTAATTTGTTTATTTAAAGGCGAATACACGAGTGCTTTCACGAGAAAAAAGCGCAGTCAGAAAATCAGCACGAGTACTGTCACTTTTTCTACACACACATATTATCCAGTCTCCAGAGCAACCATCTTGAAAGCGACATCCTATAGTTAAATTGTGCTCATCAAAAAAACTGATTTGTAATATAAATTTGCACTTTTGCTGGTTCACAGGTAATTACTTCAATTATTTACAATACCAGTAGTTCATTTTTAAACACTAATTGTTACCTTGTTAAGATTTTATAAATTTTCAAACAGAATTACAACACGCGAGTGTAAGAACCTGCAACTATACTAGGAAATTCTTTCCCTTTCAAAAGTGGAGACTGGAAGAGTAGAGTAGTAGTAGTCCACAGTACACATATGTACAGTACAATATGTGTACTGTGGTAGTAGTCAGCTGTCAGATTTGTGGAATGTCCGAAATGGAAATAGATGGTTTCTCACTTTATGAGCTGCAAGAGAGGTTGAAGAAATTGCAGGAACAAATTAAAAGTGAAAATATTGAAAACGAAGATGATCAAAAAAGAGAAATTATGAATTTGCTGCATGATTTTAATAAAATCAAAGATTCAACTCAAGTAGTGTTGGGTGCGTTGGCTAATATTTACGGTGTGACAATTAAGGATATGCATCTGAAATATAACTTGCCAATTGATTAAATTTGAAAATGTATGGAAAACGAATTTTAAGTTATTCAAATTATTAAGTTGATTAAATTTTCCCAAAGGAATTAAACCACAATTTAAAAGGGTTGCCGTTCTTTCAGTGATGAAAATTGAAAAATATCAAAATAAAAATAATTATTAAAAAAGAAAAGGTGTTCACTATCTGAACACAATAGGCTTTTTTATTTGTTAGCCCCGAGCGGGGCACAGAGCGGACTCTGAGCGAATAGAGCTCACTCCGAACAGAGCGTGACTGAGCGCACCGATCTATTTAAGGGCCAGTTGTACAAATATTTAAACCGTGGTTCAGCAATTTTTATCCACCGAATCCGGCGGATTAATTGAGTTTCAACAGTGGTTTACTGTTCAAGTGTGTGATAATAACCAATTACATACTTGAACCAGCGTTGAACCTTAGTTAATCCGCCGAAATCGGTGAGTTAAAATCTTGAACCGAGGCTGAACCACTATTGTACAACTGGCCCTAAGAAACTCAATTAAGCACTGAACTCTCATATCTGTCAAATTACATGAAAATTGTATGAAGTTAGCCGCGCTCAGGAGTGGAATCGGCTAAGGTGATAAATGATTGTCACATCAACCATAGTCATATGTGATTGTCATTTAGTTTTCCGTCTGGGTAAGGTGATTCAACTCAATTTTATACATTTGAATACTTTAAAATGGCATTTGTCAAAAACATGGTTGCCATAATGAATGTTTCAAATGTTTATAATGAGCTATCGAAAATTTAGAACGAAAATGACGTCTTTGCGATATAATTCTTATGTTTTTTTCATATTCCGGAATGTAGTAAACTTTTTTGGTCACAAGAATGTTCATTTTTGTCTGTATGAACGGTAAAAAAAAAGAACTCTGAAAAATTAATACAATTTTTGTAGGCTGCTGGTAACTCTAGTCGTACTCAGGCAGAAACGTCAAATTTGTTGGAAAATGACAATCATATTTTTGATGTGATAGCTCTTTAGCTATCAAATGTGATATCATCTTACACAGACTGAATTGCTTGATTGTGACTCTCACTTATCGCAAATCACCTTACACGATTCCACCCCAGTGCTCGGTCATTTTTTTCCGAGCTCATCGAGTGAGCCCCGGTTGAGCTCTGAGCTAAAAAAGAAATGCAAGTTGAGAGCTCGGAGCACTCCGAGTTAAAAATAAACATAGTTTTCTTTTTGACAGCTCAGTGCCACGCTCGGGGCTAAAAAATAAAAACGTCTAATCTAAAACCCGTAATAGAGCGGATACACTCAAATCACTTTCGTTCTAATATTTTGGCTTTTTTCAACGAACCACTTATTTCTATCTCCTTTCTGAAATTAAAAAAAAGTCCTTCGAAAAAAGAAATAAAATAAAATGTAAAAAAAAAATTCACATGTGTAGGCGGTTCCTTATGAAGGTATTCAAAGGAATATGGAACATCTGTCAGAATTTCTTGAATTTCACTGGAATAGCTTGAATCAGAAACATTTTTAAAGGTTATAAAAACGTCAAAATAAAAAAAGGAATAGCTATTCTTTAAATATTTTTTAAATAATTGAAACAAAAATAAATTAATTTGTATTGCATAAGAACCAACAATGGCAATTTCATATTCTTGCAATGACTTCTTGCAATTTCAGGTATGATTATCTTACAAAAATTTATATTCGTAAAAAATAATGTTGCACTAACCTCTTGTCGGGTTGAAAAAATGCATTTAACCCACAGGATGCACTAAAAAAAATGAGAGATCTCGATGATAAAATCATCTATGTCTTGAACACATCATTGCCAACAGAATCCTTCAAAGGACAAGTAGACTCGGAAAGAACATGTCATGATTTATACAGTAAACTTCAAGTGGGTCACCAGCAACGGGAAGAGGCAATAAAGCGGTGCATTATGGTAGCCGCTGAATCGGTAAAGCAACTTAAAGAAGCAAGAGAATCCAATCGAGATGACTTTGAAGTTGATAAGAAATTCAAATCTGAACAAAGAAAGGTAAAGATCTTTTGAAATTGTAGACATGAGTTTTAATTATAATTTGTCAACAGTTGCGGGTCCTTCAATCGGAACTCAACGTAGAAGATATTGTAAAAGAAAGATCATACAAAGCGTTTAACGAGCGTTGCAGGGCATTTTTCCGGGCTGGCACTTTATAACATAGCTTCTGATAAGTTGCAAGAGAAATAAATACTGACTTTTAGTTGCTGCTAGTAAAGGTAGTCACTATTTAGGTTGAAGTAAGTTTGTTAATTTTTTTTTAAATAAAGCCCAGAGCCAGTTTGGCTTGCATTTGAAATTTTTGTAGTTTATTTTTGCGAGGTAAAGTCAATCCGTCTTATTATGTGTAAATGTTTTCTGATAATTTCAAATATAACCAATGACAACGCTTTGTATTAGAAAGATAGAAAATTTAAAAATCTGATTTCAATCAAATTGAATAGAACAATCACAGTAATCGAATCGAATAAAATAATAGGGATCAATAGTATTTAAGCAATTTGGCTAAATTCAGCTCAAAGCTGATTTGTCGGATCACGATCAAGATTATTATGCAATCTGAATTGCACGGCATTAGCTACAAGGAATAGGAAGAGTTTTGGCACTGTGCACTGAGAAGTAGGTGTTTATATTATCATAAAATCGTATGGGTGGCGTTCAGTTGAAACTTGAGTAGGCACAACATTCCCATCTTCATTACCACCCGCTATTTTTCAGGCATTTTGGTTTTCGGGATTCTGATTCCAACCCTAATAGAATTGTTCAAAATCTAGTTCAAGCACAATGTGCGAACAGTTATGTCTTGCGGTTAATTTTGACAGATAATGGGCACAAACACAGTTTATCCTCGGACCGATTTCTGAGATTACTGAGAAAAAGCATTTTGGTTTCATTTGTCAGTGATATTTTTTTTGTGGGGTACGGCTTATTTTTTTTTGATGATTTTAATTAGTGAAAAAGAAAAACAGTATGAGCATACAAATGACAAGACAGCTTTCATTTTTGTTTCTTTAGGCGTTTTTTTCTAAAATTCTCTTGGCCTACCTAATATCGTTTTTGTTTGAATGTTCGAAATACTCCTTTTTCTGAGCAATGTTTTTGGAGTCTTTTTCTGTTATCGATTTCATGAAGAAGTAGCTAGACTCGGTTCTTCGCCGGATTACTTGCCAAAAGTGATAAATGCTTGAAGAAACCGTTTTGTTAATGAAGTAATTAGCTAGTGTATGTGTAGTTTCAATCTCTATGAAAAATATTAAACCGGGAAAGACCTTTAAATAGTGTTGTAGGTCGCGTTCGGGGATCAATCCAAAGCTATCCGGATAGGTTTGTGTTGTTGTAATCCCTTTTGACAAAACAGCTGATCCAACAAAAACCCAACGTATCTGAAAAAAAATTATAGAGCGGTTAGTATAAATTAGCAACTGCAAATTTATATGGAAACCAATAATATTTTGATAAAAGAGCAATCTGGGTTCCGAAAGGGTAATTCTTGTGAGAAAGCTTTAAACTGTTTAATATATGAATGGAGGAAGGATATTGATTGTAAGAATTCAGTGATAGCAGTTTTCTTAGATTTCAAACGTGCATTTGAAACGATTGATGGAAATATATTGGTGCAGAAATTGGAGATGTATGGAATAAAAAGCAAGGAATTGAGTTGGTTTAAATCGTACTTAACTGGAAGAACTCAGAGAACGAAGGTTGGCAATACAGTTTCTGGTCCGCTGAGCATTATCCTTGGTGTCCCTAAAGGTTCAGTTTTGGGAGTTTTGCTTTTTCTTTTATATATAAATGATATAAAATGTATATTAAAATTTTTTTAAATTATGTTGTTTGCGGATGATGCTTTGATTTATATAAGTGGGAAGAATCAAAAAGTTTTGTTAGAGTGTATAAATGCAGATTTGAAAAGCGTAAACAAGTGGCTCCAGATGAATAAAATGAAATTAAACGTGAATAAGACAAAATGTATGAAATTTAGAGTGACTGAACCAATAACTGTATGTATGGATGCAAACAATATTGAATGTGTTGACAGTTTCAAATATCTTGGTGTGATTTTGGATTCAAACTTGAATTTTAAAGAGCATGGAAAGTACGCGTGTGCGAAAATTGCTAAAAAGGTTGGATTTTTAAAGAGAATAAAGGCTTAGGGCCAGTTTCACAGTGCACACTTAACAAAATAAGTGGCACTTAATTTTCCCATTTTGGCACTAAGCCGCAGTTTTACTACCTGAGTAAGTGGAACTTAAGTGGCCAACATCGGAGACTTAAGTGTCACTTATTCCGATAAGTTTACACTGTGAAATTGGGAATTAGTTTTCCATATTCGGCACTTAAGTGATACTTACTTCACTGTGAAATTGGCCCTTAACTGCATAAGCCAAAAAAGTGAAAAAGTGAAAATTTTCAAACTCATTTTAGGATAGTGTTTCTGACTGGAAAACTTATAAAAATGATGCAGAAAGCTTAAATTTTGGTTTAAAAACAAATTTGTGTATTCTTTTTCACAAAACAACGGCGCTAGCGGTAAAAAAAAATATTTTTACTTTTGTACTTCAGTACTTTTTGGCTTATGTAGTTAAGCCTTAAGACGTGATTTAACTGTTGAAAGTGGTTTACTCCTTTATAGTTCTATTATATTACCTCATTTTAATTATTGTTCAACATTGTTGTATTCCTGTCAACAAGAAATAATGAATCGACTCCAGTTACTGCAGAATAAAGCTAGGACCGCACTCGGCGGAACTGCACTTCAGCGGAACTGAACTTCACGACTTATTTGTAGGAAATTGTATGAGCTATATCGCACTAAGCGACAACTGCACTTCACGGCGCGACACTATGCGACAAAGTTGGTAATCTGACCAACTGTGTCGCGACGTGAAGTTTCGTTCAGTTTCGTGCGAAAGTGCGCAAGGTGTCGCTGAAGTGCAGTTCCGCCTAGTGCGGTTCTACCTTAAAGCAATAGGTTTGTTCGTTGAGCCCTGAATTCACCCTGGGGTCGCCCTAAATCGTTTTTTGAAAAACATGAACCCACCCTGACAATTAAATTCTGTGTTTTTTGAGACCTAGCTACTGCGGTTAATTGCCTTTTTTTGAAATAGAAATAAAAATAAAAATTGAATGATAATTAATAGATGAAAATAGAAAAATGAAACGTATTATTTAATTCATTTTAAAAACTAATTTAAAACAAATTTTTCGTTTTAAGTAGGGAGTGTTATAACAAGTTGTCACTTAGATCCTGGGTTGTTTTATTTACATGATCTGATCTGGATTGGATCTGGGGGAAAATAAAACGCAGCTAATAATAACAACGTGTTGTTTTCAGTGACAACCACGTGTTGTTATTGTTGTTTTCATCGTATTTAAATATAAACTTATCCTATACCTAAAAAGTATATAATGTTAAAATATATTTTTATTCAATTTTAAACATATAAAGGTTACTATGACCTCATAAATTGGGTTTTTTAGCTGTTTAGGGCAAATATAGAGCCTAATCTTCTGCAATGCAAAGATAGGTACACTTGGCTTTGGACGAGATGGTTGCTGAAACTCTATTATTAAAATTTATGGGATAGGTAGATTATAGCCTATCTGATAGTTTACCGAACGCAAGGATAGTCATATTTCACATTCCTCACTAATTTTGCTCAGTAAAAAATTGAGCAGGCGAATCCAAATTTTTTTTAGTTGATACGAAAACTCAGAAAATTTGCTGAAAAATCTCGTTTGTATTTCTGAGATTGCTGAGTTCTCAGGGCTAGATCTAACAAATATAAGGTCTGTTTGCGTACTTGCGCGAAACTGCCAGATTCTACCAGTTTTGTTTAGTAGTAGTAGTCATTTTTTTTGAGATTTTTTGTTTTATATAGGTATCCAATTAATAATACATTTAATGGCAACTTAGGGCCAGTTGTACAAATATTTAAACCGTGATTCAGCATTTTTTATCCACCGATTCCGGCGAATTAATTGAGTTTCAACAGTGGTTTACTCTTCAAGTGTGTGATAATAACCAATTACATACTTGAACCAGCGTTGAACGTTAAGGTAGAACTAGAATAGGCGGAAGCCAACGTACGTGGTCGTACGAAACCGAGCGAAAACAAGAAATTCATATGACGCGCACATAATTGCGATTTGGAACTTTTCGTTTAGTTTTCGTTAACTTTCGCCGTCGGACGTGAGAGCGCTCACCGACCGCTCTTTCGTACGTGGACTGACAGCTAGCTTCAAAAATCAAAAAAATCACTTCCAACCACTCAAGTGCATTATGGGTGACTTATGAATTTGACGTTTTGGAAAGCAACTTTTCGTTCGCTTTTGACACTAGCTTCCGACAGCTACCGCCTATTCTAGTTCTACCTTTAGTTAATTCGCCGAAATCGGTGAGTTAAAATCTTGAATCGAGGCTGAACCACTATTGTACAACTGGCCATTAGGAACTAATTTGCCGACTTTGAATTGGTCAGGCTATACAAAATAAACTTTAATATTTTTCTATTTAAAAAAAGAACAATTTTAGTTTACAAAAGAACAAGAACTTTAAATATAAATAAATATGTGTCCACTCCACCAGTTTTGTTTTTTTATGAACTTTGACAGTCTTTCGGGCAAATGGTATAAATGGCCATTGACGGAAAGGGAAATTTATTTTTGAAATAAAGTACTTTTTGTCGCATTTACGAACGCACCCATATAACAGCTGATAAGTCTCCAACAGTTACGTGCTCATTTTGGCGTTTGACAGAAAAGTAGATCATATAAAATAAAAAAGAAAAATAGAGAGAAGAAAGTTAAAAAGTTAAAATATACCGCCGAACAAGTTGTATAATAATTATATTTTTTTTAATTTTTTCTCTAAATATTATTGCTAGCATTACAAATAAACAATCAAACAGTGAGCTATTTGTTATTCAGTCAACTTAAATAGCAGAACATTTCTATATAGATTTTCTTTTACAGATGTTTGGAAGAAGTGTAATAAATCTTTCAAGAACTAGAGGTTTTCTTTTTCAAAGACACTTTTCATTGAGTACGGTTCATGCCCAACAAGCAAAGAATCATACCCCTGATAAGTTGGAAAGAAGGTTCCTTGTATGGACTGGCAAATACAAGTCACTCGGAGAAGTTCCTAATCATGTGAGGTATGATTAAATGTCCCTACCATAAATACAAAGTTAATGTTAGGTTCTGGTAATCTTGGACCATATTTTTTCGTTGTGAAATACTTTTTGTTGGTTATTTTCTATTAATTACTAGGCCAACTCTTTAAACAGATGATGGATAAAACAAAACTGCGAATGCATGTTAGATAAAAATAGATCGAAGGGCGGCGTCTGTTTTCATTTAAATGAGAGATTTGAAAATTTGTGAAAGATGTTTGTTGTTCTTGACATTGACCAACAAATTTGTAATCTATCGATAAGAATACATTTCTTGTTTATTGTAACAGTTAAAACTTAAATCTAAGGAATAATGTAGAATCTTTGTGTACATATTTTAAAGTGCTTAGGTACAAGTCGGAACTGCAACATCTGGTTACAGATTTAACATGGCCAGACTTAGAAGCTCTCAGAGGACTTCCGAAAAAAGTTACGAAATTTGAAGATAGCGCTGATACGTATTGTTTGATTATACATAAACGTACGGTTTTCCCATCCCTCACCTATAACATCTATTTTCTCAGCACAAAAGAATTATTATAATACCGAAGACAGCAATTAGGTCAGTCAATAATATTTAAGATCTTAAAAAATAATGTAGTTCTAAGATTCCAAGATAGATATTTAGTTTTCTCAGTTTAGTTTTCTGAAATTTCACAAATCTTCGCATTCTCAGACATATGAGAATGCATTTGCAAGCGTAAATGCTGTGTGGTGTACAAGTACATATTCTATTTACGCTCAAAAAATTCCTAGCTGAGCAAACGTTTCCTGAAAAAATTAAATCTCACTTTTGCAGAATTGAGAACTGTTATCTTTGTGACTGGATTTTTTGGACTCGTTTGTCGAATTATTGAGATAAAAAATTCCAAACAAAAATCTTGTTTTGACCACATATTAAGTTTTATTTGAGAATTTGTCTCGAAAACTTGCGATACATCAATATTTTTAATAGACCTATACAATTAGGTGATCTTATTAATACTAGTTCAGATAATTGTTAAACAAAAATCTGTGAATGTTTAATTTCTTATAGAAACCAAAAGCAAAAATTCATACTTACTTATTTTTATTTCCAGTTTTGATGAAATGGAACGTTGTCGCAATCGTATTCGAATTCGCTTAGCCAATATTATGATGGGACTTACAGTTTTGGGATGTATATTAATGATAATTAGTGGCAAACAAGCTGCTAAGCGAGGTGAAACCGTATCGAAAATGAACTTGGATTGGCACAAACAATACAACGAATCAACAAGCAAGAAAGAAGAATAGTTTTCCTCGCAAAATCAACAGGTTACTCTGTTCATAAAAGGATTAAATTCGATTTTTTTGCTTAAATTATATAAATGATGCAAGCTTAAAAGTGATTTTGAAACTGTCTTTATTATTAATTATAATTTAGTTGATGAATTAGTTTCACCTTAAATCCAAAGTTTAGAATTCTTGTAAATGTAACTCATTTTTAGAACCATAGTATATTGTTTGCTGCTATAAATAAATATATTTTATTATAATCTCTTTCCTTTTCTAATGCGAATCGATAAGATAACTCACACCAGCCTTGTGATATTCCATCTATAATATGTGTTGGTATTACTTCCTACCCATTTGTTCAAAAAGTGTCTCTGAATACTCACATTTAGAAACATATTAGAAACTTTAAATTTCAAATATGAAATTGATTTCATACTAAAAATCCGAAATGTTTTGTTTTCATAATTCAATTAATTCAACCCGGATTTTTGTCAACAGATTTCTCTGTGCCGCTCACGTAACTCAGTTGCTCCTTTACCATGCAAGCGCCAATGTCAACAATTTTTTGAACAATATGTTGTTCCAAATGCATGGTGGTAAAAGTCCGGAAAGAGTTATGAACTTTTGCCAATGTTGCTGAAAAATTCTGAGTTTTATAAGTAAATTCTAGAGCTTCCAAATGTCGGTGTTTTACAGAGACATATGCAGGGTATATAATATAAAATTTCTAAGCCAGGGTATATAATATAAAATTTCTACTGTGGCGTCTCCCAAACTTATAATGTACGAGTACCAACTTTTTCAGGAAAAAAATAAATATTGATATGAATAATCGAAACAAGACCGACCAACATTTGTCAATCTTTTCAATTGATTTTGCTACCCAAAGCTCTAAAATTAAAAAAAAAACTCACTCGTTCTCTAAAAAAAAATTTTAATTAAAATCAAATTATTTTATCTATGTACATATGTACATACATCTACATCTACATCTATTCAAGTGAAATATGCATACTCGCAGCTAAAATGTTCCATATATATATAAAGTTATAGAAGAATAATTAACAAATTCAAAGTTTGAATTTAAAAAAAAATCATTAGTTTTTTATTTAGTTGTTTTTTATTTTGTTCACCTGCACTAACAAAAAATTTCAATTTTAACAAAAAATAAAAAAAAAAACAACCATTTGGGTTGTAGCAATATACAAAAAAATTAATAAGAGGATCCAATGAATACCATATTAGTATTAACTTAATTACGTTAAATTTTTACCAACAAAAATACTAAATTTTTTTGAAAATACAATTTTCTTAATATTGGTCAAAGAATAAGGGCGATTAATAAAAAAAAATGTTTTTTAATTAAATAAATTTAACCTTCAAATAAGAAATAAAACAGTGTTGTCATCAAACATAATTAATCTGTGATATAAAATATAGTTATTAATTTTGTGTTTTATCCGTGCTTTATATTTGTTTATTAATTTATTATTTACTTTCCGCCACAAATTATAAAATAGTGCAATATATACATATTTAAATTGTCAATTTTTAATTTTTAAGTGACTTTTCAGAAAAAAAGTAACTAACTAAATAGTCCAATAAGAAAATCCCTTGAAAATGTTGGAAAGTACCCAACAAAACGTGCTTCGGGAATATTTAAAAAAATGGATTAGTTTTAATCGCATAAAAATCTAGCAGAACAATAAGCCCAATTAATATATACATACATCATAGATATTTAAATAATTTGATCAATATTTTACAATAAGAAATAAAATAATTGGTATCTGAATTTTTAAACAACTCCCTATAACTTTTTTCTCATCTTAATGAAAATCACCCTCATGATGCTCCGCAGTAACGCCGCCAGGTTGATGTCATGATTCTTTTGTGTTCTTATTTCATTTTCAAAGTTTCCAAATTCAAAAAATTGGCATCGTGAAAGATGCGATCGAATTTATGTAGTCTGAACCTGAATAAATTTTCCAGGGGTTAAGTTTATTCCGGTGGAGTTTCACAAATAATGCGTTGCGCATCTGCAAATATTTAATTTTTATGAATTTTTTTATATTTAAATAGTACACTTTAGTTTTTCTTTTTGTTTAACTTTCTTCAACTTTTCTAAATTTTAAATAATTTTTTTTTCTATTTTCAAATGTTTTTTCATAATTTGTAATTAATAATATTAGGTTTTTAATTATTTATTTTTATTAATTATTTATTTCTGTTTATTTTTATTATTTAAATAAGAAATTTGTTTAAGAAATTTCATACCTTTTTGGTCCTATTATAAAAGAAACAAAAAAATGCTCGAATATACGAAAAGATGGGTAAAAACCACACCTCGTGCCCCTGTGCGTGAATTTACCACGAACATCGAAAGTTGTTTCTTTTATTTATTTATCTTTTTTGGATCTGGGAATTCATGTTTATAGATGTTTGAAGAATTTTCAATACAACAGGGATAGGTCCACTTTTGAAAAATAGCTTAAACTTATATGATACCATGCGAAAAATAAAATTGGAAGAATAAAATGCTTTGACCCAAAGAGGGATATAAAATCCTGGGAGCCCGAAAACCGAAAATAAGCAAAAACGAAAAACTATTGTTCGCTTTTGCCATACAGAATGTCACCCCCTATTCGCAAATAAAATATCGAATTAAAAACTATTTTTGATTCCAATTCTATAAAAAGGCAAAAACCTTTTGAAATTTCATATTTTAGATGCCTGCAATGATTAATGAACATTATGGAATATTTGCAAATGGAAAATTGGTCAAACTATCAACACTTGACTTTGTATTATGTATTAAACGTACCTAGTTATTTATTATGGGTGTCGTCTCCATGTTGTGTGTTTTTTATAACGATTTTAATATAAATGTAAAATATAAATAAAAGAATTTAAAAAACCGATTAAGTATATTTATTTATTATTATTTAATAATGTCACAACATATACTAGTACCTAGTTATATTGTTTAGTTAAGTCCTTGGGTTTGAAGTGTTCAATGTTCACTAAGTAAAAACCCCGCATACGTAAGTGCATTTTTATGTAAAAAGCCCCATATACTAAAAGCATAAAATGGTATTTTTAATGTTAACTAATTTATTTTCTCTCATGAATTTATAATAATTTGTCCACTCTTTACCTACCTACATGCTTACATGATACATGTGTCCGACAAATGGGTTTTGTATGATTACAGGTTGTCAAAATCTTACGTGGGTCGTTATTTTTCACAAAAATGTACTCAATATTATCTCTTCTCGTCTCATCTTGTTTTTTTTTTTTTTATTTTAATTTTATTTTACTTCAATCTTTCGTCCATTTCCAAATTCAATGTATGGATGCGTTTGGCATCGAGTTCAAATTCTTTTTTAAAACAAATTTATTATTCTGCATTCCACTTCCATTTGAAATTGATGTTGATGATGATGATGACGTGATGGCCACGGTTGGTTCATAATGCTTTCGTGGTGCTCCATACCTACCTGGTAAAAAAAAGTATAATTTAAGTTACTTATGGTGCACACGATACTCGTACTCGTATAATATACCTACATAGAACTGGAAGAATGATTAATAATCTCTGAGTTTGGTTTTCTGGTTTATCAAGGGTTTTAATGAAAAATTCGTGCATTACTATGGTATTGGTAACAAAAAAAGAATTTCTTCTTCATTATCATTTTTAGTCATATTCTTCATCTTAACAATCATTCCATAGAATTGCGTATCTAAATATTGAGCCTTTGAGTTATTTTCAATAGGTACCTACATACTTTTTAACTGTATCGAGGGAAAGAAAGAATAATAAATTTTGTGAAATCTTGGGAAAGGAGAGAGAAGAAAAAATAAAAAAAAAATACACTTAAAGTAAAATTAAGTGGGTTGCCACTTCAGCATGGGTCCATAATAATCAAATAAGAAATATTTATGCATATTTCTAAAGATTGGAAAGGCTACACGTAGACGTAACAAACAGCACAATAACCTGAAGTTAAAAATTTATTTCGGCTTTTTATTTTTTTTTGCGCTCGAATATAACTTGTTTTTTTACATTTTTTATGATTTTTACCTTACATAAAGCTAAGGTATATTATATGTAGTAGTTTGTTATTCCATGTAGATACAAATATATCTACATATATGTGCTTATACATACAATAATATGTATATGTATTTATAGCTGAAATCGTTTGATTTCGCAAAAATATTGCACATTGAGAAATTAGAGCTTAAAATAGATTTGATTGAGACAAATATTTATATACCTACATATATAAATTTAAACAACTTACAAGTAGGTGTGGCATTCATTTAAAGTGGTTGAAGTTTTGTATCTACGCTACAATTTTAGGGTTTGAAAACTAAACGAATACTAAACACATAAGTCTATATCTATTAAGTTGTATTTATAAATATTTATTTTTTTTAAATGGAATTATCAATAGTTTTTTTTTTTTAATAAAGCTGCTACCTTGTTATAGTTTGAAAAATCTAAAATTTATGAGAACGGAACAAAAAAAAATATATATGTAGGGTTGAGTCATTTTATGAAGTTGAATTGTATGATAAATTCATAAGTCAAAGCTCTTTTACCTACTCCTTTTAATCCATCTAATATGATAAAACTTGATTTTCTTCCTTGTTTGTTATTTAAATGCCCTATGACTTTTTATAATAATTGTTTCTATAAATCGTGTTATCGCTTATATAATATGATTATTATCGACGAAGCTCTGGTTTGTTATGTAGAAACTCTGACATATTAAAATTCGAATTTGACCGTATAGAGAAGTCCATCCGATTATGTGTATTGGGATCGACTAAACTATCAAGATTTGACATTTCTAAAATAAATGTTGCGGTTTTTTGAGAAGACAATGTGTTTTTGGTTGCAACGAATTTTATTTGCAATAAATCCATTGAATAATGGTTGTCGAATACCTAATTTCACTCATGAGTCATGATGTGAAATCACTTAAAATAATAAAGAAATTATTGAATAATTAATTTCTTGACCATTTGCTTCAAAATTGAAGCTGTCAAGTTCCACACACACAATCACAAAAAAATAGATTCTTTTCAACGACAGAAAAAATCTTTTTTTTGGTTGAAAGTAATTCGACATAAGAGTACTTTTGTACTGTCCTGTTCAATGGTTGTCAGCGTATTTTTTGAACTCCAAACAACAACATATCATTTTAATGTTTTATCAGTACATTCGATAGAAATGTAGCTTAAAGCATCCGTTTGCAGTTACAAAAATAAATAAAAACAACACAAACATATATATATATATGCCAGTAAGACCTAGGGTCTTATAAATTAGGCAATGTTAGAAGGAATAAAAGGATTATAGGATAGATTTTTGTTAGCACAGTTGATTGAGAAATTAGGTTTTGATTATCTCATTAAATCCCAGGGGTGGCGTTCAGTTGAGGGAATATAGAAAAGAATGCTACCTAGACTGGGGATCGAACCCACACATCCAAGTTAGCAGTCAAGCACATACTTCCACTGCGCCGGGGACACCCGGCCCAAAGGTATAGGCATAGGATTTTTTTTAAATTATTTTGTTTCTAATTTTAGAAACATTTTAATTGAAGCCTTGCTTGATAATATTTTTGAGAAATTAGCATTTGCATCAAAAATTACTTTAAAAAATCAAGTGATATCAGCTCAAAATAGTACCTACTTATTTTTCTTTTATAAAAAGAAAAGAGAACACTGTATACTGAAAATGTATATATTTTACTTGCTGTCTTTAGTAGTGTCTTAGGCTTTTTATATTTTACTTACAACTAACACCACACTAAATGATGACTGTAACAAATTCATTGTTCTGAAATTTAAGAATTTAAAATAACAGACAAAATTGATATGTCACTGAATTTTGCGCTTCCATTACATTTTTTCCAGACATTTTCATAATCCAGACATCGTTTATGGTCAGCGGATGCAGCAAGAAAAATATTGGCGGAAATATCATATATTATTAGAAGCGCAGCAGAAAAATAGAATTGGCAGATGTTCAGATTTAAATATGCTTTTAGTACTTAATTTTGTGGCCAGTAGGAAAATTCAATACTATCAAGATTTTCAAACAAAAATATTTATTTGCATAAATTTTTTTCAAGGCTTTTAATCGCATACAGAAACAAGAATAATTGGCTTTTAAGTCCCAAGTTCAACATTAGGATAATCGTTTGCACGTTTGAAAACTCAGCACAAACCAATTATTATCCCCGTTTTTAAATAATAATTAAGTATGATTTTTTAATTCTGGAATTTCCTCGTAAATTTATCTGAATTCGTTCTGTATTTGTTAATAATACCTTAATAGTGAATCCCAATTTTCACTCAATCTGTAAACTTCAGTGAAATTTTAAGAAAATAAAAAACTGGTATTTAAAAAAAAATTACTTTACTGCTTGTTTTCTCAAAAAAAACTAATAAAATCGTTGAAACAAATTGTACATACAATATAGATACATAGAGACAAGCTTCGCTTGATTAAAAATATTGTGATTTTAATTTATTTAAAAAAAAAAAAATAAATATAAGTTGAACAAAACAATCGGGAAATATTTGGTATTTGTGTATCTGTAAAAAAAATAATAATGTTTAAAATATATAGCTTTTCTGAATATGTATTTTTGTACATACAAGAAACGTACATATTTACATTCAATGTTTTCATATTTTGGGAAATTTTCTGAAAGAAAAGAGCTGAGTAGCGAACTTTAAAATTTTGTTTGAATATGTATGCAAAAATTAATCAACAAAAAAAATGAATTATATTTTGTACCAGACTAAGGAAATACTAATGTGCAACAGTATAAAATAGTTTGGTCCATTGAAATTGGTGAGCTTCGCGTAAATTGAACAAAAATACATAGTGTGGCCACCGCCACGCTTCTGCTGTGGGGGAAAAAGGCATAAATAGTAAAGCTATCCCATCAATGAGATCCTTAACAAGACCTTAATTATCCTAATTAATAATAATAATGAGGCTGAGCTAAGAACCCTGTAAACAAAAGATGAAAATTTATTTGGTTGCTTTGAGAAGAAGATTCTTATCGATTGATATTAATGGATAATGGAATTTGGAGTAGAAGAATCAACGAAAAAGAATACCAAAAAGCTGAATATACAGCGGTTAAGATGGCCGGGATTCGTGGATCGTATATACAGCGCAGCGAAAAACTAGCCCAATGAGATTTCAAATCTAGCGCTGAGTTACAACGTAGAGAAGGATAAGAACCCGACCCACCTTAATTGAGCCCCACAAGTCAAGAGCGATTTCAACCAAATTACACATAAGTGCTTAACTAGAGGGCATAAGCTAGGAACCCGTCTCTATGTGGAGGTTTTTTTTTTTGGCCATATTTCATAAGCTCCATATGAACAGTAAAGTAAAATAAGACAAACTGAAACACAGTTTTATTGCAGGTGCTTTAGACATTACAGATATAGGATTAGTTTAATAAACATAAACGTTAAAACATTTTTTGATAATTTTTTTATAAATCATTGTAGATGATGCTTTAATAAAAATTTGAGTATTCTTGCACTGACACACATCCGCAATGATGGTCTTTAATAATTTAAATAATCAACTATAAATTGAAATAAAATTCAATAATTCCAAGTTTCGTAGATCGTAGAATTTTTAAACACTCAAGGAGATAACAAATTTGTCTTACTTTATCTGCGTACAAAATTCACATTCTTTTGAGCTCTTTTGAGAAATGTAATCACTAAAAAAAATTCTATTAATTTTTTTTTAAACGAAAATATACCGGGTACACATGTATTTTTAAACACAAATTCCTTAACCTCCAAAAGCCAAATGTTGCAAAACTTTAATTTAATTAAAAATTAAATTTTGAATATGCTTCCAAAAAAAACATAAATTTCATCTTTCATTGTTTGGCAACCTGTATTTGTTTTAAAAATAAGTTTCCAACATTGTCATTTTTGAATCGAGAATTGTATAGTTTCTAACCAATATTAGCATGTATGTATATATATAATTTGTAATTGTTTTTAGCGATACATACAGATTTACTCGATTTGCCATTCTAGCATAGTGACGTGCATTAAAAACTAAAGACACACGGTATATATAGTTTATGTTTTTTTATTAAAATGGATACATCGTCATCACGTACAAAATTATAGTGATTTTTAACTTTTAATGAAATGCGTGATGAAAAGTTTTAAAAAAGTTCTTAAAGTATCATGTTCATATAGTACTTATCTACTGCCTTCTACTGAAATCAAGGAAAATCCAAACACAGGTTTGTTTAAAGCTGGAACGTTGTGTGCCGGGTTTAAAGAACTGAAATGTTTTATTTTGCATTAACACATATATACATACATACATATGTGAAAAAATGTTATTATGTTTGCCATATCTTATTTATTTTTTCCTACTAAACACAATTATGATAGCATAGTGACTAAAAAATTGGAAAATATTAGCATTTTGACACACCTTTAGGTCCATCATTATATTATACAAACCATTTCTCCTCACTTGACTCAACCAACTATCGTTATACTTACACACTTTTAATTCTTCTGCCTTCCTTTAAGACTTTTCACTTCTTGTTTTGTTTTATAGTTTTTGGTGTACATTCATATTTTTGTCTTACAATTGCCATGCAATCGGCATGGGTATTTCTTGATTCTGTTTTGGTCTCACATATTTTTTTCCTGTAACCATTTAGGTGTTTCACATTTTTAAAAATGTTGTTTACTTACATTTTTACTTGCTCTATACTCTGCCTTTACAGGGAAAATATGAATTAATTACGTAAAAGAAAAATTGTTTGATGTTATAATTTTCTAAAAAAAAAAAAATTACTTAAAATGACAAAAATATTTTAAAACAACGATAAACACTTACAATAAATTACTTTATCTTTATTATATTTTTATAAATCAATATAATTTTATCAATAGTTTTCTAAAAATAAAATAAAATAAAATAAAAATAAAAAAAATAAAATTAAATGAAATGAAAAAAAGCTTTCAAAACTTGTGATGAAGACCCACCCATAATTTTAAGTTGCGGTGTAATCTATAGAAACATATTTTTAAACCGTCTTCACTTGCACCACCAGCTTAGCAGTTTATCCATGAGAATTGAGAACCCAATAATTCATTTAAAGTAAATAACCTTTATAGCCAGAAATATAATACCATAAACATAATGGAACCCTGACATAACAAAGCCACACGAATATTAAAAAAAAATCCTAAACAATCTAAAAATAAGTATATCAGCATGTCTTATCTTACAAAATCTGAAAGCCTTTGCTGCTCTTACTTTTAAAAATATCATTATAAACAATTTCTAATTTTATATTAATATTTTAATAAATAAATAAAAAAACAAATAAATAAATAATAAAAATCATAAAACGAGAACATTGACCCTAATTTTCTACATCTGATAAAAGCCGCCGGCAAATATATTTATTTAAATACGCTAATAAAGATTATGTTTAGATAAAAATTCTATGTTATAATAAAAATGGACACTTTTCTTTGATTTTCATAAAGAAACAAAAGAGCTGAGTAGCGAACTGTAAAATATTTCTTTTGCTTATAATAAGTAGGTAATCAAACTTTAAAATATTATAAAGGTCTGTTCAACCTCTCTTTAGTGCAATTTTTTTTTATGATTTTACTAGACAGAACATTCAACTTAAATTGTTAGTTGGCAGTTAATTGGGAAGAAGACAAACAGAGGTATTGTAACAGGTTAATTTTAATAAATAAGTTTCATTTTAAGGTTTGTTAGCCAGAAGTTTTTGCTGACTTTTATAAATCAAACACGAATTTAATTTTTTGTTAGATAGAAAAAATCAAAGTCAAAAATCAAAAAAGTGAGGAACACAGCTGCAAATTTTCACAACATGTAGTTCCTGCTACCATTCATATCAA
Source organism: Epistrophe grossulariae (assembly GCA_929447395.1). Lineage (NCBI taxonomy): Eukaryota > Metazoa > Arthropoda > Insecta > Diptera > Syrphidae > Epistrophe > Epistrophe grossulariae. The sequence continues at coordinate 136,505,777 of OV839568.1, forward strand.
AATCTTTAGCGATTTGAAATTTATTTTTATTTGTACGATGTGACAATTTTGAAATGCAATAAATAATCGATTTTGTCCAATTTAGATTCTATTTATGTAAGAGTGTCATATAGATTGCGCAAAATAACATCGAGCTCTTAATGGCGTGTCAGATCGTCCAAAAAGTTAAAAAAGTCAAATCTGAGTGATTTGTAGAAGATGTATGCATTTCAGAATACATTAGAGTGTAATTTTGTCAATTTGTTTGCCTTAATCAGCCCTTCTTGATTGAGTTATTAATTGAACAAAATTTCAGTTTCAATAAAAGGAAACGGTTATATAAAAAAAATGAAATAGTTTTCACCATGTATACTGAATTTTAAAATAAGAATCATTTATAATAGAGTTCGCATCGGTATTAAGGTTTTATTGAGATTACAAAAAAGTTTCACCTTTAGAAATCACAATAACGGTATGTGGAAATGTGGAAATGTGAAAACTCGAATTAAAATCACTAAATATCGAAATTTTGATTTGTTAGAAATAGTATATGTACTTAAGTATCACGCGATCATCAACAAAAGTTTGACATTTAATTTTGCTCATAATTATCTGCAGTAAGTATTTGAAATAACGATGAGAAATTTCATTTTAAGTTAATGAAACTCTCTTATCATTTAGTCCAAAGACATACTTACTCAGCTTTTATGTTTATATTTATGAAGTATATATTCTCTTACCTTGATGTCATCACTTTGTATCACATTATTCAAAAACACTCTTATTTTAATAATTTGTCTACATATTTATATTAAGTGTGGGCTTAGCGCTAATATTAACTTCGGTAAGCTAGCTTTATGACGTTATATTTCACTCATACAGCTAGATAACCAAAGAGAACCATAGCACAAATTTAATACAAATTTCCGTTTAAATGTCTAACCTCTTAATTTCTCACAATTTCTTAAAAAATTTCAATATAAAATACATAATTAAAACATACACAAAATCTAAATAAATGGTTTAAAAAGTTATATATTTTAAAATTTAACTTACCACTCGGGATGGAAAAATTTATGAAAAAAAAAAACAATTATATACAATTAGTTCTAGACTAGGGACAAAAACCCACTGAAGACGAATATTACTTGGGTTTATAAGTGATACAGTAGAAAAAAAAAACACTGTGCTTCCTGGATGGTGAAGTAAGTTTGCATTCTTTACATGTTTCGGTTGGTCAAGTGACTGGAACGATGGAATAATTCAGTTTTACTTTTGGTCAACCATGAATTTCTGTTTTCAGTTTCATTAAAATAAAAAACAAAACAAAGTCAAATTAAATAGTTCTCATCATAAAGGTCTTATGGTGGCTTGCAAAGTTGTTAGTTTTGTTATCATAAAACAAAAATTTATACTTTGGGTGTTGTTTTATTATATACGTACATATACCTTTTCAAAATCTTCAAGGGTCATTTCGATTGAAGATGGACTAGGAGAATTTATGAAAAAAGAAAAAATTTATCTGAAATGTATAGGTTTGTTTTTCATTGTTATTATTGTGGCAACTTGAACGGGGAGTGGGTTGAATGCGCGTACATTCAACTGCGTGGGTATATTTTAACTGTTGATTGTTCTTTCATTTAATGAATCGGAAAACAAAAGAAAATGCGATAGAATCTGTAAAATCAAGATGAAGAAATGTTATGCTATAACGTACGTAAGCAAAACCGCAAAGTTCTTTAGAAATCAAAGGCTTGGTTCAAATGCATCGTTTAATGTTAGTTAATGAACTTCCGTGGGAATATTGCTTCTGATGGGTTTAAGCGATTGATTCAGTTTTAAACAAAACATTTACTGTAAAATTTAAACAAAGGCAAATAAAAATAATCGAAGTTTCTTTTTCTTTCCAATTTTTTTTTCATTAAACTGAATTTAGGTCCAAAACTGCGAATTTTGAGCAAAAGTCTATAAAAGTTCATATAAAAAAATTATGTGTGTATAAATTCTCAGTTTTGGAAAGAAAATCACAGAGTTTTAAAGTAAAGGAACGCACCTATTGTATCTTTAAAATCCTAGTAAAAATTTTAAATCTACAAAAATGTGTTAGGCTTCAATTAATTTAAAACAAAAGGTTAATTTTGTTCTTGTAAAACAATTGTGTGAATGGGGTGTGTGCTCGTGTAGGTACAGGCGATAAAAGTCGATAAACGGTGGGTATAAAAATGGTTCATTTAAATATGTGCCCTTATTTTAGTTAATGTAAAGTAGAGTTAATGTAAAGTAGACTGCAGTTTCTCGTCACAAAACGAAACTAACTTTATGTTATCCAATTTTTGTTACAAAAACGAAACTAACTTCATATTATTTACTTTCGTTACATTTTGTGTGCGGCACTATCGCTCAAGGCTAAATATGTTTCCCTCAATGAACCAAAAGAAGTAGGTATAATATCGTCGAAAATTTGTCTATATCTATGAATTTTATCGTGGTTATAGAAATATCAGTTCTTGCAAATTTGATTGTGAAGTCAAAATTTTAAAAGTCAAATACGCGTCGTGCTTGTAATTCACATTACATTACATCACCATAATTCTTCAAAATTGTACATTTGTGTCCACGGAAACGGATCATAAATATATCAATAGAAGAATACCAATATGAGTATTTATTGTATTTGATGGATGGAGTTTAAAGGAAAATAGATCAATTTTTATTTAGGATTTTTTTTAAATTTATATTTCTGAAAATAGTTTTCCAGCCCAACTGACGCACGCCAACGTACAGTAATTATAAGACAAACAGAGTTTCGAACAATTCTTTAAAATTTTGATGTGGTTTTTTTTTGTTTTTTATTAAAAAAATTTATATTAAAAAAATAGTTCAACAAAGTCTGTCGGTGTTAATTTAAATTTTTGCTTAAAATATACAGTTGAGTAAAATATTTGCTAAAGTCTTCGCTTAGTGATATATTTTGTTCAAAAATTATTTCCTTAAAAACAAAAATAGTAATTATACATGTACACAGGTATGTAATTCGTGGTCGTTAAATGAAAAATGTATGTGAAATTTTGATCACGAATTTCTAAGCTCGTGTTCCAGTACTCAAAAAATACACACTCTTGTGTCGAAGAAAGTACATTTAACAAACCTAAATAAATGTTTTAAGGATATAAACGTCAAATAATTAACTTAAGAAGTATTTCACATTTAACGACGTATTTTTATGGCGCGCAAATTTCATTATTTGCACCAATAACATAGTACTTTTTCTGATATTTTGAATTTTGTTTTAATTTCAATCCTTCTCTTTAAATCACACACACAAAATTTTAAAAAAAAGTCTAAAAGTGAATAAGTCAACCGTCCGGTTGGTGTAAATATTTACTAAACTCAATTTATTCAATGTTTATAAACATTAAAAAGTAGTTTCTGTGTTGTTTTTTTGTTTTAATATTTCTTATTGGCATTTCTATATGAAATAAAGTCCTTTAGAGTTTCTGTTTTGAAATTTTGTTCACTTCGTATTCAAAGAGTAAATGTTTGGTTAAATCAAGTGTGAGCAATGGTTCAGACTTCCTGTTCATTAGGAGATATAATTATTTTATTCAACTTTAAATGGAATGTAAATGTGATTTTTTTTTGTTTTAAACCATTTATTGGAACATATTATTTGTAATTATCAATACAAATACAATTGACACAACAACAAACATGAAAGAAATAAAATATAAATAAATATTATTCTCTTACGGCCATATTATTCACTCGATTCATCCAGATTAAAACTTAAATCCGAATGTAAATTATATAAATTCAATGTAAATACATCTGGATTTAAGTTTTAATTTGTATGAATGGAGTGAATAATATGGCGGTAAGCTATTTAACGCAGTTTCATTCAATTTTTGTTTCTTTAAAAAAGATCCCAAAAATCTAAAAATGTTGTCATTCAATACTTTAGAATTATCAAACTGTCTTAATTTAATACAACATAATCGTATGACCACATATGATAACCCGAGATATAGCGTATGCTTCGCTAAATATTCGTGTAATGTTAAGTAGGTAATTGTTTTTCATTAAAAATTGCCTATGAATTAAGAAATAAAGATAATAAACATTTTATCTAAGTCTACCGCGGACAGATATTTATGATTTCGGACTCGTGCAATTTATGAACTTTTTCAACTTTTTTTCTCATTTATAGATTGTTGGAAATTGAAACTAAAATCTCCAACCCATATCATTTATATAGTCTTTCGATATCAAACAAATCTTAAACTGCAACTCAAATGTCTATTTGTGAAAGATAAGTTAATATAGGTACATGTACATAGATACCACATTAAACTAATTGGCGCGTATTTAAAGTCGTTTGCTAAACTCATGTTTTATATACTTAACATGAAGTTTAAGATCTATTGTATCAATTTATATACATAGGGAATATATAAATATGTTCTATTTATAATAAAAATCCATTCCATTTTTATTATTTAAATTTATTTTACTATTTAAATTTTTGAAATTAAAAACCATAAAAATTAAAATAAATGTCATCAAATTTAACTAAACCTTGTTTTAACTTAGCAACAGTTTAAATGTATATTTAAATATATATATTTTCTTCAAATGGAAATAATACAAAGCAAAATTATATACATAAATACAACAAAATTGCGATCTAATTATTCTATTTAAGATAAATTCTGTATCAATTCTATCTTCTTAATGCTTTAGTTACATCGTTTATTAATGTAGTATGTATTAGAACAATAAATAAATTTGGTAGCGTAACAGCTCTGGGAGAAACGCAGGGCAAGTGACTTGCAGCTTTCGACCATTTTTGGTGTGCAGTGTGTTATCGGCAGGAAAGGAGGGGCCTATACAATTTTTGAATCCGAAAGGATAATATGGCAATGGCACTTTAGTATGACATGGAGGATTTGTCAATTGCTGGCAAGTGAAAAAGAAAATATTTTTTTTAACATCCATATAGCCCGAGGTTTGAACTGCAGACGTTATATGTAGGCGTGACAGTCCTACGCAACTACCAATCGGCCACGGCCTACTATGCAATATCAGCGTATTTGTATTTATAGATACGAGTTTTTTACTTGTATCTACTATATTACATGATGTAAATATATTTTTATATTTTATAGAGTAAAAACTTAAATATACTATATAGTATAGTAGTGATAGTTTCGATAATGAAGGTACTTATTTTTTATTAATAAGACTTAATTCAGCATTATCGCAAATGATCCGAAGAGAAAGTAGCATAATAATTCAAACTGTGCATACCGACCTGAATTTCCAAAAAGAAAAATGAAGTTTTCAATAGTCGCTATTTAAAAACTGAACATAATTGGCAACTCTAAAAAATGTTTAATGAAAATGAATTCGAATTCTTGTTCACAAAATTCAATTCGAATCAATTTTAACAAAAATACAAAACACACAGAAATGCTTCTGCCAAAATAAGAAAAAAAAAGTCAGTATTAAAATTCAAGTCACAATATTTTAAACAAGTAAGTAGGTACTTAAAATATTATGTAGAAATCAACGCAATCAATTGACTCACTTAAATTCAAATAATTTGTAATAGCTATTGTTCAAAATCTATTGAATATTTTGAAGCAATCTTAAACTATAGTAAGCTTGTTTTTACCGCAAAAATCTAACACAGTTTCTTTAAATTGAGAACAATCTATATTCAACAGGTAGGTATACTTTAAAATTATAGTTTTAATGCGTTTATATATTTTGTGCTAACTAGCTAAAAAACCAGTTAAAAAAAAAGTAATAGATGGAACTCATCTGAAAAACCACACAGTGACGCATCTAACATTCTCGCATGCAAACATTTATATATATATACATACATATAGCATAAATGTGAAAATATGACAAATAAAGTAAAATTACAAAACAATTTTTTTTTCACTATTAACAAAACAAGTATATAGGTATGAATGATCGCGTATAGTTACATTATGATCAGCGCCAACAAATGGCCAAGCCAATAAGGAAGTCCAACAACCCCACTACACTGTAAAACACGTTAACTTCGGCATAGAGATAGAGGTATCACTATAATATTATAACGAGGTACTACTTGTGGCCATCGAACGAACGTCAACGTTTTTTCCCAGAAAAGTTTATAAGTTATTTAAATACCACGTGGTGGTGTGATATTTATTCAACTATTGCGCTAATATAATTTTATAAGTTAGTTAAATTAAATGAATATTATGTTGCTTACCTTACACGAGGTCACTTTAAATAGTGTCCCACTCACAATTTAATACAATTGAAATTTGGTACAATTTCTGTCACATATGCAGAGGTTATAATCAGGTGTGGATATATGATCGTTATTTTAAGATAATTTGAATTTTAAAATAATTTCAGAAGCCGGATGTACGAATTTTGTGTTCACACGAATTTGATAACGTCATGGGTTTATTTAAAAAAAAAACTTAAATTTAACGAAAAAATTTTGCGAATATTTTTTTCGATATTATTTTTTAAGAGAACAAAAAAACGTTTATCCAAAAAATAAAATTATTTTTTAAAAGAGCTCCATTATGAGAAAAACCGTAATCGTGGTGTGTAAAATCAAATGAAAAAAGATCCGGGCTCAGAAAATAAATAAACTTGGCAATATGCTCGGATTCACTTAATTTGGTATTTCCTTCAACGCCAAACACTTCTAGACTAATTTTAGTTTCGGTTTTAAGACTTCGATCGGGCTCCAGATCAATTCTCGAAGTTATTCCATACCTGTGCGACGGCAAAGATTTTTTTGTTGTATTTTTGTTGGTGTTGTTGTTATTTGCTCATGTATTTTGTTACCTGTTATACCTACAGGTATAAATATACAATGGAAAAAAGGTGAAGTCTTGGTCGTCGGTTCAGTCGGTGTATCTTTTTTTTTTTTTTTAATTTCTATCTTACCTTTATTGATTTTTTTTCTTTTCTTCAATAAATGCGGGAGTTAAGAGAATAAGAGAGAAGGAGAGAAACCAGTTTTCAACATTAAACAATTTTTCAAATGAAAAGACTAAAGGTAAGACAGAATAATACACAAAAAAAAAAGAAAGAATAACACGAGGAATGGTGGACAGCAGCAGCGCTGTAAGCGGCAACGTATAAAAGACAAAAAATCAGTTTGAATGTACAGATTTTTTCTTTTAATTTTTATTTTTATTATTATTTTTTTTTATTATTTTTTTTATTATTTTTTTTAAGGTACCTACTCCCATCTAAATAAATAAATGTGAGAGTATCTGGTGGATATATATATGTGTGTATGTATGTATATATATGTATAAGCACGTAGGTATCTAAGTATGTAAAGCAAAAACCTCTCGAATGGATCTTGTATATGCGATGGAGATGGTGAATGATAATCGTTTGTATATAGATTGATGTGTGGATGTGGACTGTGGAGGCATTTTTCGGTGTACATTTCGACAGTTTTTTTTTAATTTAATTTTAAAAAGAATGTGAAATGCGGATGAACTGTGAAGATTCAAAAAATTACAAAAAGAAACAAAATTAAAAGGAGTAGGTTTGGGTAATGATTTTTCTTATTTGAAATTGTTAGTTTTTTGGTAGTTCCTCTTGATGTTTTTTTTAATTTTTTTAAGAGGGGGGCTTGGAACAAAGTCTTCAAAGATTTTATATTATTATAGATGGTTAGAGAGAAAAGAACATACCTACTCATAAAAAATGCACATACCAATGTAATCAAACCGTCATGTCAGCGATCTTGACCGGTAACCATATTGGGTAAAGAAAAGTTACTCCTTTCAAAAATTTAAATATATAGATACAGACATTGCATTTCACAGCCTTACTTTATGTAGGCAGCAAGTGTGAACATAAATCACAAGATGTGTGATTTTCTTGATTCTCTGAATATTATGGTTGAAATCGTTGAATCATTTAGATCTATTATTATATTGATTTCACTTTCGGACGGCGGACGTTTGATAGTGGTGATGTCATATTTTATTTTCAGATGTCTAATCAGATGATATCTTGATCCAAAGTGATGACTTAGTAATTGCTAGTTAAGTTATAAGTATCGGCAAATTTAAATATCGACGATAAGCAGTTCTATAATATGAAAAATTTACAAAATTATTAGAAATATTTTTTATTTGATTTTTCTGTAGGTACATACCTAAGAACTTTTTATTTTTCTATATTTCGGTAGGTACCTACCTACCGAAATGAATTTATTATAAGTAAACTGATGCAGAATATTTTTCGGAATTTTGTATATTATGAAGCAATTTTTTGTTTTTAAACCAATTTGTGTTCGTTATCGATAACATCACCCTTATTGCGTTAGGCGTTTTAGTAAAACGCCAGTAAAACCACAAGGCTCTAGAAGCTACAGTTTGAGTTTTAGTAAAACGACTATTGTTTTAATGGTTAGAGGGGTAAAGAGAGAAGAGAGCGTTTAAGGTTTAGTTTTACTTAAACGCCGATAAACGCTTTTGAAGTCAAGTCGTTTTACTGGCGTTTTACTAAAACCCCTAACGAAATAAGGGTGCATGTTTGAAATTCATGCCGGGTAACACAGTTTTTCTGTGCGCTTAAGTTAAGCCCCGAAAATCATCTGGGTTAAGCTAAGCCCTTAGGGGCAATTTACATAAAAATTATTTTCGAATCGTTTTTTTCATCCAATTACCCTCGGGCTTACAAAAAACACGCCTGTTGCAATAACTTTGTAGAATTTTTTTTTTCAAAATTGTTAAATTTTTCATCAACTTTAACATTTTGAAAATCGAAAATCCCATTCTCATAAAAATAATTCTATATTAATAGAGCGGAAATTGTGCTTTGTGTGTTTGTGTGTTTGTTCGGGCTAATCTCTGAATTCACATGTCCGTTTTGAAAAATTCTTTTTACCTTTGAATTGTTTTTCTTAGGGGATGGCTAATGATGGGTAATTTTGTTATTTATCAGGGTGAAATTGGGTAGACCAAAGGAGTGGTAGGTAACCGATTTTAGAAACAAAATTATTTTGTGTTTCAAAAATTATGTTGAGAGGTTTGGAATCCGAGAATCACTCAAGGGCTTTTTTGAAATGTATAGCTACTTATTTATGAAGTAAAATGGGGTACTTACAATTTTCTGCCGAATCCTACAATTCCGAACGGCTAACGTGAGAGGCACATCTCATGACAAGAGATACTCAATTGGAGGATATTCAATTTCTCGTAAGAGGCAGTACCAGCTTTGGAACCTTACTCCAATCGGAGTAGATTTGCTCCAATTTTAAGAAAGAAAATTAATCTATTCCACCACTTCGCTTTTTTGAGATTTACTCATTTTTTTTCCATACTGAAAAAGTCAAAAAAAAAAACTAGCTAAACCTTATGAAAGGAAATGAAAGTACTGTGTTATTACATTTTTTTAACCAGCTCTGACTTTGAATTTTTGAATCTAAAATATTATTCTGTTCTGGAATGAATGATTAATTTTTTTTTGTTAAAAAATTATTTATTTTTACTAATATAAATTTTTTGAAAAATTGAGTTTTTCTTTCGTTTTTAAATCTATCACTTTTTTTACAAATCGTCTCTAAAATGCAACTAGTCTAAGCTTAGAATTTCAAATAAGATTTTTCACGTCATAAGGAAACCTGTTGTGTTCCGCGCATTTCGGTATTATAACCATATTCCTATACGTACAGTAATTCCTTCAGAATTTTATTAATGCAATATAATCATCATGTCGAAAGTCAGTATTTTACGGACTTGTGCGCAATGATCCTATGCCCAAAAATCACCAGAAATAATAAATTTGTTAAATTTAACTACAGACCTTATGATTCAGCTTAAAAAAATAATATGTAGATATGTAGGTTTTTATTTAAAAGTTCCGGAGTTATGTATAACGTTTTAAAGTTTAAAAACGCTCTCCTATGTTCTGCATTGTAGCAACGAAATCTGCTGCGAAAATTTACTTATGAGGTTATAGCCGTGGGCAGTACTATGGTTCAATACAAATCAGCATTAGTTTTTTCAACAAACTTTTAATTACAAATTTCAGATTTCGGGCTTCAGAACCAGAACAGACAATTTTTTTAACTTCTAAGCTAAGAAGTGTTTAAAATATTGTTGAATTTCTTTGTCAATTTTGGTATGAATTCGATAGTTTCACCTATACGGATTTAGGGAATTATGCGAGTGTAAGTAATAAACTAAGTTGTAAAACATCTGAAATAATAAGGAAAATATAATAAAAATAATAACAAAAATAAAATATAAAAAAAAAATATATTAAACAAGAGATAAATGTTGTTCTATCTGGAACAAGAATTTAGATCCAAAATGGCTGGGTCAATTGTCAGCAATGACATATGTATACCTGCGACCTTTTGCTGGTAAAAAGAATTTTTATATCAACATAAACTGAGAAGTAAAATTCTTGCATCAATATTTTTTTTATGTATCGCCAGCGCTATAACTGAACATGGCAAACCTCATATTATAACATTAAATCATGTGCACCCTTCTTTGAGAAAGAAGAAAAAAAAACTATTCCCACACAGGATTTTGAAAGTGTTTACACCCTTTGTATTGATTGACAAAGAAACAGGTAGTTCGAGTTTTTATGTTTCAAGGGTTTAAACTTAGTTATATATGTAGGTATGGTAGATTTCTTTATCCTTTTAAAGTAATTTAAAGACGACGACGCACAATATACCTTAAAGCAGATTCATTTAACGTTAATTTGTTAAATGACTTTAAGAAAAATAAATATTGAATTTATAGGCGGAGGGTATATACTTGGGTTTTAATCAATTCTATATCTACAGAAAAAAAATGCATTGTAATTATTTCATTAATCATTTTATATGGAGGTTATTTTGGAAAAATTAAATTGTAAGATACATTTAGAAAATGAAAATCATCTCCTCTTAGAAAACCCTTATTATAAATAAGCAAACTAAAAATTAAAGATAAGAGGCTCAATAAATACAATCAGATGAAAACGACAAAGGTAATCTTTTTGACAATCTTTGCCTAAAAGATTTGGTATAGGAACATCAGTGCTATTTTGTCAAATAGAACTCAATCGGTAAAGAGTAACATAAATCGCTCTTACATCTCACTGAATGAAAATCTTAACTTAAAAGCCGATCTGGGATCCTAAACTATATTTAAAAAGTCTTGGTTGAATTAAATATTGATTTAAACTTTATATCAGTTCTATATTTTTGTTTTTTTTTATTGTCAGTAAGGCTGTATAATATTGGAATTTTGGGAATAGAAAAGTAAAAATTTATTCTGTTTATTGCGAAAATTTTAATAACAAACTTTTCTGCTCCAAACTGTTCCTGTGAGTTTATCTGGAAGAGTTTACTTAAACATTATAATATATAACAGTATCAATTCCCGAACGTACTTTTGTATTCAGTACAAAATACGTTGGATTAACATTCAATTACTTATTATAGGTACAATGTTCAATATAGAACTTTATTCATTAAAAAGAATTTTTTCTGTTCTGTTCGTTCAATCTGTTCTGTTGTTGTTTGTTCAATCAAGTCAGACCTTATTATTATTCAACAAGACTATCTACGAATTCTCATATGTTCTTGTTAGGATTATTGTTGAATCAGCAAACGAAATATCGGGTCACGAAATTTGTGCTGCAAAAAAAAAAGACTTCCAATTGCTTTGCGATAAGGAATACTTGCCATACGTTCTCGTTCCGGTGCTTCAAATTTTTCTTTTGTGACTTTTTGATTTAGATCCACAGGAGTACTAATCTGGATTACAGTCTTTCATATGAAATCGTTTCAACAATTCTTGAATTTATGCTTCTCTTGGTCAATAGAAATTTTTCCTTCTTCGTGAATTAGCCGTATGCCAAGAAAATATTTCGCCTTCTCAATATCTTTCATTTCAAATCGCTTCATTAAATTTTTCTTGACATTATTTTTCATTTTGACATCGATATAAAATATCAACAGGTCATCCACGTAAATAGCCACATACGACATTTTCTTTCCCTCAAAACGATAGATATATAGTGATCAAAAAAAATGTTCAAATGGTCAAATGTTTATTCCTACTTCAAGGCAAAAATCATGAAAACGTTTTTTGTAATAACCATTACAAAAGCAAACTTTTAAATGAATATTGATATTATTTATTCATTGTGGTTCATAGTGAAGATAAAAATTGTAAAATGAATGTTAGGACAGGAATTTTTTTCTTCTGTTGAGTTGTGTTATTATTTATGTAATTTACAAACTTTTGAAGCTTTCTGGAATCCTTCGGGTTGTAACGTATGTATGTATATGTACATATATGTATTTCTTCTTGAAGTTCTTCTTGAAGGAATGTCGTGACTAAATCGATCCTATCGTACTTTCGCATTCAGAAAATTTTTTTTTTTAAATTATGACAGCTGTCAAAATGAGTTCTTGTACATTTTTGTATTAGGCTACCTAGTTAAAAAAAAAATCTATCAGAAATCTCTCCAATCTCAGAATTATGAACAGGATTCCCTCAGCAGAAATTCCACGCATGGAACACATTTTTGACGGAGAAAAATTTGTATGAGATCTCATTAACGTAAAATCTCACTTACTAGCAAAGTTCAGGAAATTGTTCAAAGATTTCACTCCGTCATTCAAATACAAAATTTTGTTTCTTTAATATTTGACACTAAAACTAACAACCCTGCTGAGGAATCAGAATAAGAGATTGCTGAGATCGAAATTTTCTGTTTTTGTTAGATTTGTTTCTATATCAAAGTTCATATCCAGTTTTGACAGCGTATCCATCAACAATGCAATAATAAAAAAGAATAAGCGTGCTTAAGATTTTGTTTTAAGATACGTATAGAATTTTCGAGTTTTTATCATATATGTACGTATAAATCAAACCTTAGTGTGAATTTCGATCTTGGTATGGAGATGGACTGCTCAATAGAGAAAATATGATTTCAATCTCCATATACATAACTAGGTATAAGATATATCCAATATTTTGTAATCAAAAATCAAAATTGAAGTTTTTCAATAATTGCACTTAAATTTAAAAAACAAAATACCTCTCTCTCTCTCTCTCTTTTTGTGCAATTGAACCTAATCCAACATTGGATTTGTCACTATAACGCTGTATCGTAATAAACGATGATCTAATTGAATCATTACCGATTAGTCGGTAAATTTAAATTGTGGAAAATGTGTAAATGCTTTTTAAGTAACTATTTTATAGACAGGGTATATATATTTATATATAGAACTCGTTCGCATTCGATTGATCATAAAATAATAAAAAAAAAAACAATATTAACTACACGCATTTCATACCCAAGCTTAACGAAGACAACGCAACGACGAAGCTAGAGCAACCAGCAAAGCATCTCAATGAAGGTTAAAAACATTGTCTTTCCGATTCGAATCGATTGGTCGTTTATTTAATTTTTTTTTCACTTTTAACTTTGTCAGGTAAAAGGCAGGTATGTATGTATGTATAGGTAAGGTAGGTACGTATATTTGTATAGAGGTAGGTAGGTGTATTATTCGAGTATATATAATATATGCCCCCTAGGGAGGTATGAAGTCTGTGGATTTAAAAAGTCAATGATGTTGCTTGGCAGCCCCGACTATAATTCAGCAGAGGGAAAACAGGCAGTACAGAAAATTTGGTATTCCTAAATGGCTGAAACATTTAGAACTGGTTTTCTTTAAATTGCTTCCAAGAGATACGAATAATTTTCTCCCAACTGACAGTTATACTTTGTCACATGATTGCCAAGTGAGAAAAACGAACGAACCAACCAAGATGACAAGTTCCAACACTGATGTCCGGAGTCAATATACAGACAAAAGCATGTGTTTTATTTTCCCCCAGATCCAATCTAGATCTGATCATGAAAAAAAACAACCCAGGATTTCAGTGACAACTTGTTATATACCCAACTCTTGTTTCCCTTTGTTTTTTTTTTATTTGTATAAACACGTTGTCTTATTTCTTTACATTACTGACGAAATTTGCAAATTAAGGGTGTGTGTTCAAAATGGATTTGGAAATCCAAATTCAAATCAAATTTGGATCATGTGTTGTTTTTGTAATACATGTATTTTTGTAAGAAAATCTAATCTACTTCGGATCTGGGAAAAATAAAACTCGGCTAAAGATTATTTAAACAAGACGTAGGTATACCTAAATTCATGCACAACCCAAAATGTTGTTTTTTAGGTCAAGTTTGCGATAAAACTAACACTTGGCCGATTTACTCAAGGCTTTGATGCCAGATTGAGCGCCATTCAAATTATAAGAACAAATGTGGAAAAAATTAAAAGTATCTTTCTTTTTTTTATGATAACATAATCTCAGAACTCTTGTTTCTTTAGTGAATCAATAAATCAACACATTATTTACTCAATTCATCCAGATTAAATCCGGATGTAAATTCTACAAATTCAATGTAAATGCATCCATAAATGCATGATTTTCTGGATGTATCGAGTGAATAATATGGCAGTTAGAGAAAACAAGTGTCGTAAGGCATGTGAAATGCATTTTCAAGAACGCGTTCATACACACTTTTTACTGCCTTATTACATTACATTACATTACATTACATTACATTACATTACATTACATTACATTACATTACATTACATTACATTACATTACATTACATTACATTACATTACATTACATTACATTACATTACATTACATTACATTACATTACATTACATTACATTACATTACATTACATTACATTACATTACATTACATTACATTACATTACATTACATTACATTACATTACATTACATTACATTACATTACATTACATTACATTACATTACATTACATTACATTACATTACATTACATTACATTACATTACATTACATTACATTACATTACATTACATTACATTACATTACATTACATTACATTACATTACATTACATTACATTACATTACATTACATTACATTACATTACATTACATTCTACATTACATTAGGAGGTGGTTGATGATGGCAGAATGATTAAATCAAATAAAAGACTTGAATTTTCAAAATCTCTCGCTATATAACTCTCTAAACAAATATTTATATTTTGTTACTAATTCTTCAATAAAACATCACTTCGTTCCGATCATTAAAACATTTTCATTTGGCAACCGTGCTATAGTAAATCACTGGCGGTGGTGACTTGAGACTTTGAGTGGTGTGTTGTCCAAATCCGTGTGCATACCTGAACCTGTATCTCGGGGGTTATTTTTTTTTTCTTGATTTTAACCGGTAATGGCCGAGGATGGCTTAAACAAAAATGATCACCACCATCATCGTTGTCGGTTGCCGCTGCGTTCATTTAAATTCTTATTTTCTGTTTATTTATACATCTTCGGGGGACCACAATATATCGAATAAACGGATAAACTCTATATACACATAAGCAACAACGACAGTATAGTGAGGTATATAAGAGAAAGAATACAGGTATTCAGTGATCGAACAACACGACAACGCATGTACCAAAAATCTAAAGTGGATGAATATGGTAAAAGTCAGCTTTTAAAATATCTTTCTCCTTCTTCGTTTTTATAACTGACAGCAGCAGCAGCGTTCTCGATCATTGTTCAATAAATACTTTGCATATTTGGGTTGCTTTATAATGTATATATCTATACCAATACCTACGTGCTAGCTGAGCCTATAAAATGATTTACATATGTCACATAGTTCTCTGACACATACTTTATGCTGGATAAGGATCTAATTTGTTTTACAGCTTAAAATGGCTTTTCGACTTTTTATATTTTTTTAGTCTATCCAAACAACTGACAGTGCTACAAACGCACCTGTACTAAAATGGACAGCGTAGTGTCAGAACGCCCTCGACAGAATTTCAATTTTTTCCTGATTGGTATTTTGATTTCGGCCAGTTTCGCATGATCGTGGTCGTTTGAGTGTATCGGTGTATCGGTGTATGGATGATGATGATGGGGCTTAAACAGTGAATTTAAATTAACCGAAATTCATGAATTATGAGTGAACAACAGTCGCACAGTTTTATGTAGGTAATAATACTCTTTTGGAAATTCAGATCTGATTGTGAGTGTATGACTTGAATGACAATTAGGAAGCCAGAGGAGGAGCATTATATTTATGTCAGTACACAATCGGTCCACTCATCACCGCTCAGTGTATACGCTATTCCTTTTGTGGTTTCTAAAACTGTAACGTGTATGAGAGTGCGAAAAAATGGGGAATTGCATCAGATAAAATCGAAGACGAAGATTGACGAAAATAAAATATAAATAAAATCAATTTGCAGTTTGACTGTAAGTTCTTAACGAGATAAATTTACATTTAGTTAATGGTTGTCTGAAGTACCTACATTTGATATACATATTATGTATGTTGCGAGACGAGAAGAAGCTTTATAATAGAAGCAAATTGAAATTCATAGAGAACATCAGAGAAGATCGTTATTGGCAATGTGTGCTGTGTCGACAACCTATTAAAAAAAAAAGTTAAGATAGTTTATGTACATAATACGTTAGATTATGTAGAAATTATTGCTTAGCTGTCAATTTGCGCGGGGTTTAACAACTTTAGACTTTTCAAAACGTACAGTTGTGTTTTTGATAATTTAATTTTTATTTCGAATATTAGAATGGTGATCTTTGTGGATTTGTTGAACACTACCTAGTTTTTTTTTTGTTAGCCCAATCTAAGCTGGGGTTCATTTCTGGAAAATAAAAAAGTACCTAGTTAAAATTAGGAGTTTTTGTTGCCTATACTTATATTAGCCGTAAACTAAAAATTTTAGGTTGACATTTGAACTTACCGATGGAAACGCCAGTATTTTGTCGGCTGTTCAATTCAGGGTTACCTCTGAATATTTTAAAGAGGAGTCAAAAAAGGAGTCCTGGGTGAAAAAAAAGAGTCCTCTATAAACTTCAAATAAAACACCAATAATTAAACATAAACTCTATAATTCAAAGAAGTTTAGTTTTCAACTTTATTAACATCAATCTTTTCTTTTATACAACATAAAAAAGTTAAAAAAAACCACTTTCCACACAAAAATGAACTTAAAAAATCGTATATTAATAGCCAAATTTTCAATAGTCAGTATAAGCAGTGAGTTAGTACTTTTGCTAGATTTAAAAGACTGACAAATTGGCAGTATTTCTGTTACAAAAGTGGTAAAAGAATAGAAAAATTCATTTTGACATTTTGTCTGTTTTTTTTACAGAAATACTTCCATGCAGTAAAATAATAAAAGAAATAGTCTGTGTGTTTTACGGATGTGAATATTATGGTATCTGTGACAGATTCAAAAAGTTAACTTTCACAGAATATTTGAAATGGCACCGTATAAGAATGGCATTATAAGAAAAGGGTTGAACGAATTCATTTCGAAAGCATAGGTGTATTCACTTTATATATTTTATTTGTTGGTTTACAAAAATTCCCCACTTCCTGGAATATGAATCTAAAGAGTCGTCCCGAAGGTAATACTACGTTTTCACCAAAAGTTAATCTCGTTAAGATTTAATAAATCCTAGGAAGTGTTTTCAACGCACAAAAAGATTAAAAAGGAGATTAACTTTGACGGTACCTTTCAAATTGCAAATATTGTTTCATTTTCTCTTCTCAAGTGGAAGTTCGATTTGTATCACACGATGAAAAAAAAAATAAATTCTGGAAAATGTTCTCTCGATTCTCGAATATTGTACTGAATATTGCGATAGGGGAATAGGTGTGTTAGATTTGTAAAATTATTTGCTCTATGAAGATTTAACAAGATTAATTTCTAATCTTCTTGATTTGAAGATTAAATCTTTGAAATTTGAAGGGGATTTACGGTAAACCTACTTAAATCGCGGTTTAGCAGTCGGTAAAAACTTAGAAATGAAAAGGGAACGGTAAGAATGAGGTTTTAAGAAAAAAGTTAAACGAATTCGTTTCCAAAGTATTCAATTGTATATTTTTTTGCTACATTTATAAAAAAGAGTCCAAATTTTAAAAAGGAGTCAAATTTCGAAAAGATGAGTCCTGGAGTCCCAGCATTAAAAAAAGAGTCAAAGTGACTCTAAAGAGTCCCGAAGGTAACACTGCTGTTCATTTCATTTTGCATTGATCATTTTGTGATTTTTTGTCTCACTTTTATAACTTTGCTTTTAATTGTTTAAAATAATAATAATTCTATGTACTAGTAAGTACTTTTGTTTAAAAACTCTGTTCAAGACAATTTTTCACTGCCTGAGATATAACTCTGATTTAGTTAATACTGCAAATAAATTTAACCTGCTGTTTTTCATTCTATCGATATAAAAGTGCGATACTAGAGCAGTGTTTTCCCGCACTATCGATAAACAAAAATAAAAATCGCAAGTTAATTTTGTATGAGAATAGGGGAACTTTGGGGTTCCAGGATACTTTTATTTTTTTATTATTGTAGTTATGAAAAAATCTTTTCAATCCTATAATTATTTCGACGTTTGCTCTTAAATTGACATTCAAAGAATTTCGATTGCATGGTTTAAAGGTTTATTTTTTGTTTGAAAAACAAACAAAAAAAAAGTAAAAAAAACTTACCAAGTATCCCAATCTCAGCTATACTTGTTTCCTAGTATATATTCACCTTGATCATGGAGGACCAAGTATCACCAATCATAATTCTTGAAATAATATTTTCTATAAATCGAAATCTCGATATTATTCTTTAAATAAATAAATAAAAGTGCATATTTGAGGAATCGTTTGAGACGTTAAATGTTATATAGTCAGCATTACAAATATATGCGACCAAAAGTAAACTATATACCTGCAGCATTGACTAAAAGGAGTTTTTTAAATATGAAATTTGATTAAAAAAAACGGCTAAGAACATTGGTTTTTTCGCCAATGAATCATACAATGTTCATGTAATATAAAGTATTACATAACGATTTTGGAGCAACATTTTAGAGGATTTAGTACGATGTAAAAGCATTTTTAGTATGATGCTGGGTTAGAAATAGGATTTTTTTAATTTTAAATGAGTTAGAATAGTAATATGTTTCTAACATTTTATTAAAATTAAAATCACCAAATGCCTATTTTATTTTTTTAATATCATACTAACTTCAAATGTCACTTTGACTGTTAAAAACGTAAAAAAGGTATGTTTGAGTTTAAGTTTACTTATAGCGTTTTAGTTTGGTCGTGCGGGAGCATCCAGAGCCATTCCAGAGGCTTCAGAAATCGTTCGTTTGGCTCTAGATGACGGTTTTTCTTCTGAAAAGAATCGAAAATTCGATTCTGGATTTGAAGAAAGAATTATTACCAGAAACACTCACTTTTTTTAAATGTGTTAATCTGAAGTTTATTAAGAATATAAGTTTAGTATGATACTATAGTTAAATTTTTAAAACTAAGAACATTGTAATAAAGTGCTTTAAATTTATAAAATTGTTAAGTAGTCTCATTCTAATACCTAACATCAGGCTGTTAAAAAATTTGGCACCTATGTTTCATTTATTTTTAAACTTATGTTTATTCTCAGTACCCAGAAACGAAACTATGAAAAACCAATTTTAAATTTAATTTTTAAATTGTTATAGGTAAAATTTTTCTCACCTTAACAGTTCAATAATTTCGTATTTACAAACAACAAAACTCAAAAGAAATTGACAAAAATAGATTTACGCCCATGTCCTACATTTCGTTTAAAGATCTTATCCTTTAAAATCCGATTAAAGGTCTGAAAGTAGATCACAATATTCCTCATCTCACTGCCCCAAATAATAAGTTTTATACACACGAAGTTGGAGTATATATCTAATAAAACACTAACATATTTTTGTTACGGGTGTGGCAGCTGCAGTTTTATGAATTAACTCCACTTTACCCATCAGTTCGTATTTACTACTGTTATAAATAGTAAACGACTCTTAAATCGACAAACAATGAAATCGCAAATATATGTACAGGATTTCTATTAGCTGCTGATGCTAACAAATAATCACATCTGCCAATTAAAACTTAAGCTTTTTCAATAATCAAAACAAACCAGGACAACAACGTGGAATAATTTAGTGGAGAAAGAGCTGTGTTGTTCACACCATCACCACAATCAATTTATGTAATTTATTATTTGAAAACTAAATTGATTTAAATCGCCCTTCTTTTTATAATAATAATTTTAACTATATGCCTGTAAGACCTAAGGTCTTTTAATTGCAACCTGAATTGCACGGCACTAGTTAGAAGGAATAGAAGAATAGGAAAGATTTTTTTGTTGGCACAGCGGACTGAGAAATTAGGTGTTAATTTATCTCATTAAATCCCACGGGTGGCGTTCAATTGAAACTGAGGGAATAATAAAAAGAATGTTGCTCGAACCCACACCTCTAAGTTAGCAATCAAGCACTTAACCCAATGCGACATTGCCACCCGCAAAAAAACACGAGAAGTAAAATTTTATATATTTATAATTAACCTCAGCCTATAACTGTTAGAAAATGAATTGTTTCGAGATTTTAAACAAAGTATTTTTCTATCCTATAGTAGGTATATGTTGTATCAAGAACACAACTTATAATAAAAAGTAATAAATATTTTGAAAAATTCAGATGACGTTATCAAAAACTTTGAACTTGTTTTAATTTTAATTAAAATCCTTAACCGAAGAAAAAGCTAACGGTAACCGATGGATGGGTGGAGTAAATGTTTTAGTGTTCAGATTTAAGTTCCACACATGCAAAATAAATACATATTTATGATTTCTCCGTTACTCTCAATCACCTTTATTGCTATATTTTTTTTTTAAACAACAATCGATCAACAGTTTGGCTCATTTGTCGCATTATTTCCGCCTCAAGTAAATCCGCCATTGTGTGGGTGATCGATCAAGTTCGCTACAGCAATGATTGCGTCAACTCAGTACTCAACTGTGCTGCCGCGACGGTCACCATACGCTGTTATACGGGTGACTTTCCTGTGCGTCATAAACGCCCTTGTCTCCAAGCGGAGATATCAGACTTAATTTTCGAAAATGTAATCATAGTCACATTAATTCCGATTTAATCTTCCGAATTTAATTTAAATAAAGTTGAGAGGAAATCATCAGCCACGTTTTAATAAAACAAAAAAGAACATACCTATACAAATCACAGAAAATCTGTAGGTACAAGTTTAATACTCTCCTGACTTTTTTAGGGGGCGAATTTTTATTTCACGAACTCGTCAGTTATAAGTTTCGTATCATTGAACCCAATCACCCCATTCCAAGTAATTTCACCTCGCTATAGCATCAGATCGATGAATTATGTATGTGGCCGTATATATTGTACATAATATGTATATACACATATAAAAGCCACTCTGGCTCAGATCATTTATCTGCCTCACTTTTTCTTTATGGCCAAGCTATGTAATGTATCTTTCTCCTCTCGGTTTTATCATCGAAACTACGAAACCAGTTTAATTTCGTAGCTCTAAAGATCGTTAAAAGTTCTTAAGTTCAAGCCATTTATATTGAAGACACGTCGACTCTGCCAAGCCAAGGGGCCTCCTTTTATCCAGTCTTCATCATCTTCATACTCGTGCTCTGCTCTGCCTTTGTCGTTTTCGTCGTGGTCGATCGTGTACATGAAACCAACCTCTGAATTGGAAGGCCAAAAAGAAAATGTAACCGAAACAAGAATCTTGTTCTTTAAGAGATTTTAGATTGTTTATTGTTTCTTTTCTTTTCTTTTCTTTTCTTTATTTTTTTTTTTTTTTTCATTATTTTCGTCGTTGTCTTGATGTTGAACTCTTCTTATTTTGGTTTGGTTCATTGGGCAACCAAACTAAAGACACGGAGCCAACTCCTCGACTCGATCCCTACGGAGATAATCGGATATCTGTATGCATTTGCGTGTATAGGACATCAGCCCAGCACAGCATCCCATGTCCCATGTAAGTGCCCCCACACAATCCGGTATATGTGCATTTGAACTTGGCGACTAACCTACACCTTGGAGTTGGGACAGGGGTTCAACAATTCGTCGTTAAGGAAGTTTTTTTTTTTTAATACAAAAAAGTTAAATAAATTGGTATTTCTTAGATGCTGTGGCCTTAAGACGTGGTGCTTTGTTATAAGAGGGTATATTTGGATAGGCGAACACAGAACACACATCCCGCGCGTTGGTGGAAAGAGGAAACCAGCCGCACTAACAATCTCTTGGACTTGCAGGCTTAGGAGAAACCTTCCTCTACCTAAGCCTGGCCAGGAGACGACAGCCATTATGCGAATCGGATTTTATGCGCGGACTTCTACGGTCCGGTTGTTGTTCAGTTCATGTTCAATATAAAAAAGAAGGTTCTGCCGGTTGGCGCGGAACGGGACAGGGTGGGCAGATTATAATGTCCTATATGGGTGCGGGAAGAGTATTGGTTGGTTGAATAGTTAGATGGTTGGTTGAGGAACAATTTACTCCTTTAGGTACCTATAGCGTCCCAAGAAGACGGCTTTTATGCAACCAGCATCTCAGAATGTAACTTTTATTGCAACTATCATGGTCGTTGTTATATTTATTTCGCGCGCCTGTGTATCTTTACCTTTTTTGTATTTCATTTTATTTGCTTTTGGGAAAATTTTATTTATATCTTTTAAACTGTCGGTTTTATTTTTAGATTTATAAATGTTAAAAAACTTGATGTTGCCAGGCAGGTCCTTCTTTTTCTTTGGGGAATGCTGCGGTTTGTATTGGTTCGGTTTGGTTTTGGTTTGGCGCAACGCGCGCTGTTGGTGTGCTCAATAAAAGGGTACAGTTTCGCGCGTGTACAAAAACTACATTCCATTGGGATGCTGGATGCACAGCAACACATTCTTAAGCCACTCTATAACTCTAGGGTGATTATTTTTTATTTCTTTTTTTGTTTTGTATCTAGTTCAGGTTTGAATCTATATTTGGTATGATTTAGCTGTCACACCGGAAGTTGAGTTGAATTTGTAATTAAAATTTTAATCCTTATGAACAAAAGTAAAAAATGAATATATACATACATAAAATAAAGGTTATACATATGTATATGCACACAAATTTATGTATCTGTTTACTTTTCAACATACATACATACATATATGTAGATATTTAAAGCTTGGGTTTTTTCTTGTAAATTATGTTTAAAGTCATTCAATTCCCATGGCTTGTTTACAACAAAAACTGATTTAATTGGTCATTAGTTGTTAATTAACTTTAGGTACCTATACATATGTATACATTATTTTGCATCAGTTATTAATTATTTATTATATATTTGCTTACTTTCTTTATTATTTTTATCAGAAAAGTTTAATTTTATATAAAATATATTAAAAAAAAACCAAATAAAATTTTAAAACAGATGCTATAGGTAAAAGTGCGTTTAAATGAATTTTTGAGATTAAAGGTTCCTCCACACAAACGCTGGCGGCGCACAGTGGGGCAGCTCTATAGGAGGCCGTGATATAAAGTTCATCTCAAAATTTATTTTTAAGCAACGGAAAAAATATTGTTTTTCTCAATTAATACATCATTTTTGATAAGACATGGAAGAAATTTGTTTGATAAGTCGCCTGTACTAACTTAACCACGCTGTAAAAGTTGATCAAGTTGGTGCGAGAAAGCAAACAAAAAATAGATTTTTGAGGGATGTTTTTTTCTTATAAAGAGAAGTGATAAAAATGACAAGTTATATTTCTGATATTGTTGAAGGTGTGTAGTTTTTATTTCAAGAAAAAAATTTGAAAAAACTTGTTTAAGTATAGGTATAATGGCAAGGTTACAAAAATTAGCTTTTTTTCTAAGGTCTCACGTGAAACATAGAGCAATATCTTCTGTTTCGCATTTTTCAACCAGGTCTGTGAGTGTTGCCAGATGAACAGATATCTGGTGAATATAAATCAAAAATGAAAAGTGCTTGAAAAATGCCGAAAATATGTTTTAAGTTAAAAATGATTAGAACTGCAATTTTTTGAATAGTTATTTGATTACTTATCAATAACCGTTTTTATTGTTTTGCTTTTTTTTTTTTATTCGTTTTTCTCTATATTTGTGATTGTGATTATTAAAATATGGCAATTTATAGGCGGTCAAAACCAAGTATTTCAATGTTCCAGACTGGTTTATTTATATTTTAACAGCAAAGTTTTTCTCGAATAACTCAAAAACTATTAAAGATTTTTGCACTTGGTTTTTAAAATCTTGCTAAAAATTGGTAAGAACATTGAATATTTAGTAAAAACATACCACTTATAATAGCAAAATTTTGGAAAAAATCATCTTCAAAATAAAAAACTACGATTTTTTTTTTAATTTTATTTTTCAAAAAGTATACATTTTAACAACTTCAATGAAAAAAAAATTAAAGAATAGAGTATTAGTTTTCCAATTAGATATATCGGATTACTCTACGACCTTTTGTTAATTTTTAAAGTTTTTTTTTTAACTCTGTCAACTTTTCACAAAATTAAGTAAGTTTTGTATAATCCTTCCCCCTCCCCCCTAAACGAGGGGAGCTGGATCCCCCCTCCTATACAATTTATTTCTAAAGCCTCAACTACATAAGCTAAAAAAGTGAAAAAGTGCAAAAGTGAAAATTTTTAAATTGATTTTGTGATAGTTTTTCTGACTAGAAAACTAAAAAAAATGATGCAGAAAGCTTAAATTTTGGTTTAAAAAACAATTTGTATAAACTTTTTTACGAATCAACTGCGCTAGAAGGAAAAAAAATGTTTTTACTTTTGCAAAAAATGGCCAATGTAGTTGAGACTTAAGGCTATATCCAAGAATAATTCTGCAAAATATTTATTTAATTTATTTTATTTATTTATTTATTTTAAAAAAAACTCAGCTTTTTCGTGCCTGTTTCGCGTTTAAAAATAATATTTTTTTATACAAAACTTACTTAACACGTGGTTGTCAATGAAAACAACACGTTGTTTTAACTTAGATTTTTGTGATATGTAATGTCTTAGATTTTTGTGATATGTAATGTCGAATTCCTTTCAACAAAAGAATCGATTTTTTTTCTAAAAAGAATCGAATTTTTTCTGTCGTTGAAAGGAATACGAAAAGACGAAAAGAATCGATTTTTTTTTGTGATTGTGTGTGTGGCACTTGACAGCAGCAAATTTTAAAGTAAAATATCCAGAAAATATTCAATTTGGAAATTATTATTATTATTAATTGAAAAACAACCACAAATATTTACTATAAAATTCACCGAAAATTCGTTGCAACCAAAAACACAATTTGTTTTCATATTGACATTTTAGAAATTTCAAACCTTGCAAGTGTGTGTGCAAATCGGTGTAAATCTTTCTTGAATCTTGCAAAATTAGCAAGATTTGTTTTGACAGAAAAAATTCGAATTGTTCAGAAAAAAAATCGATTCTTTTAGAAAAAAATTCTATTCTTTTGTTGAAAGGAATTCGACATAAATCAATAAACTTTTATTTTTTTTTATTTTTAATAAATTAGCTCCTACGTATACTCCTATGTATGTAATTAATGTCGAATTCCTTTCAACAAAAGAATCGAATTTTTTCTGGCGTTGAAAGGAATACGAAAAGACGAAAATAATCGATTTTTTTTTTGTGATTGTGTGTGTGGCACTTGACAGCAGCAAATTTTGAAGTAAAATGTCCAGAAAATATTCAATTTGGAAATTATTATTATTATTAATTGAAAAACAACCATAAATATTTACTATTTTATTCGACATAAGTTAAACATGAATTTATAAGGGTGGTCGTTAAGAATAAATTCTATCTTAATAAGATTGCCCTAAATCAGCTTTTTGTCGCTGTAAGCGGGAGTGGTTAAATTAAGATGCTATTTGTCATTACATACGATGTATAAGATGCGAAAAGGTAAACAAATCAACATAATTATGTAATACAAATTTGGTAATGTTATTGCAGACTTGATGTTTTAAAATGTTAATTTATGTTTATTATAGTTCTAAATTTGTTTTATTTTTAATGGATCATGTAACCTAAAACTATTGACGAAAAAGTAAGTTAAAGAAATATTACAGTAAAATAATAAATTCTTTAAAAACACTTGACCAAATAGACACGTAAATAAAAGTATTTATTCAAATACTTTTGCTTTCAAGATTAAATAAACTTAACTTAAAATTGATTTTAAACATGAACAAATATTATTTTTTGTAGCATTTATGTACGTATTTATAAAAAGAACATTACCCAATCCGTCGGTTCGGAGGCGGTAGTAAAACTCACTTTTATAATCCGAACGTTTTAAAATCCATACAAACATTCTCCTTTCATTTCCGCAACAGAAGAGTGGTACTCGAAAATAATAGGTGTGTTTTGTTGAACTACTTAATGTCCGCATTAAGAAATTCATCACATTAAGCAAAGTTTTCATATGCAAATTCGATTTCATTCATCCGGGATGAATTGTGAAAACAAAACATTTCGGACTTTTACCAATATTGCTGGAATCTTAAATTTTACCGGCAATTCAACAATTTCCACAATTCAGGGTTCATGTAGAACGCGCTTGATTAAGAAGAAAAATAATGAAAAAATACATAAGGTTTTTTATTTTTATATGATCTTTTTATCTTCTTTAATTTAAAATAAATTCATACACCCAACTGAATAATTAAGTTGATAAAAATATTTTAATAAAATGTCAATCCACACCTCTTTTAATGGAGTAGTAACTAGTAATCAACCTTGTAGTCATATTGCTGACTGAAATCATACACTCTTCTTCAATAATATTGGGGTTCGGTGTATACGTTGGCCATTCAAGGACAACATTTTATAGTCCTAGTTGATGATTGATACATTAACTCGTTAGAACGTCAACTTGTTAAGTTAAGGATAAAAATAAATTCCAAAATTATGAGGAGATTGCGGTTATGGTAATGAAACAATAATTCGTTAATAATATGTATTAGCCTTCCCGATGTTTCGATAGGGGTTGCTGCCTAATTTAGGGGAACTTTACTGCAGATAAAACAAAAAAAATAAACTTACGTTGAGTAAATAATGCGAAATACACAATTAAAAATATTAATTACGTTAAGTAAAAATAAAAAAGTCTCATGATAACCATAAATATCTTGGATGAAGAGAGTGTTGTTTTGAGAATGAGGAAAAATCTATAGGGGTATTCCCGATCCGATGCAAACTGGTCTTGTATCATTGCAAAAGTGCAAAGTTTTTTTTTACAATGGGGTTAGGGTATAGCAATTTTACACTTTTGCATTTTTGCAATGATACAAGACCAGTTGCATCAGATCGGGAATACCCCTTATGTTTTTGATTTTAAATTTTATTTTCGTGTAATTCTGGTATTAGTGTAGGAGACTTACCCCCATCCATTTTCTCACTGAAAGGTACACCATTTTTTAATAAGTGTCTAACCGCCATACTATTCACTAGTTACATCCGGATTAAAACTTAAATTCGGATGTATTTAAATTGAATTTATATAATGTACACACGGATTTAAGTTTAAATCTGAATGAATCGAGTAAATAACATGGGAGTAAGCAAAGAATTTGCGAATGAGTTGCTTAGTGAAATGGGTTACTTAAAATGTAAATTTTTGAGTTTATTCAATTACCTCTTCACTGCTTGTATGATATAAATTGAAGCTCTAAGAAATTCTGAATTTTAGTAAAATAAATTAAGATAAACAAAGTTGAATTTCAAGAAGAGTTGGACTTAAACTTTTCTTAAAGGCCTTTTTCAGATATGACCAAATCAATCATATTCGTTTCACGAAAAGGTCTATCATTTCTGGATTTATAAGTAAAAATTGAAGCAATAATAAAACTCAAAATTTTAATTGGTCTACATGATTTACGATCATGCACTTTACTTTACTATTAAATAACAATATATTTATATTAAAACTACTTACTATCTAAACATGGTCAATACAATCGAACTTCTTCAATTGAATACCACTTCGAATAGTTCTTTTCTTTGCTGATAAGTTTCTTTTCAACAATATTATACAAAAGAGCGGCCACACTTTGAAGTTTGTAAATTTGTTTGTTATATCCCAGAAAGACTTCGTTCCACTTTGTTAGTAGGTCGGACAGTTTTGGATCTTTCGAGAGGCTCATTTTTTGGAAGTGAGTATTCAAAAACACACCAAACCATCTAAGAATCCGTAGATCCTCGTCAATTTTGTCCGGGCAATCGGGTCTCTCTTCTAAACATTGACTCTCACTAGTAATAAGTGTGTATAGGTATTCTAACATTATCAAAGCCTCTTCATACACTATTTCTCGGGAAATGTGGGTGGAAATAGTTGGGTTATCAAAGGAACAGGAAAGAATGATATTCATCAAATCGCTTCGACTTTTTACGCTTTTAGTTTCGTAGGTTGTTTCCAGAAGGTTAATATTGGGCAGTTCGTTTTCATCAACAGGAATATCAACTTCCATATGTTCACCATTTGTTAAGGGTTTTTCCGAGTTCTTCTGTTCTTCGGTCGGTGTTAATTTAAAGTCCTGCAGTACATATTTAAGGGTTTTAACCAAGATTCTTTCCGATATACTGGTATACCTTCGAAGACATACAGCTATATCTTCCACCAAATCAGCTTTGATCAACACTGAAAGTAGTTTTTCGGTTATTTCGTGTTCACTCGCACCACAATGTTCTAGTTGCTTGGCTATAATTTGTACTTCTTCACTGACAAATCCAGTGTCATTGTAATTGGCCATGAGATTCACCTCAAGGCCTTCGCAGGCTGATTCTATTTGCACTAGTTCGACATGAATATCATGATTGATGAGCCTATTCAATTCCTTACTGAATTTTTCATCGTCCTGAAATGGAACAGTTTTACCATCTGCCACTTTCTCTTCTGTTTTACGTCTCTCCTTTTTAGCGGGAATTTTTAGATGTTTTTCAAATGGTTTTTGAATTTCAGCTAAACAAAGATGTTCCTCAAGTTCTTCTTCTTCATTAACAAAATCAGCAGCTACACTTTGCGAAAAGTCATTAGATATTTGTGAACCGACCAAATCCGAGAGAGTTTCTTTGCTCATTTGATATGATACAACTGACAGATTTTGTCCCATTGCCAAAAGTATGTTTGATCCAACTAACCATAATCGAGAATAGTTAAAGTATATTTTGAAAAATTGTTTAGCTTTGACGACTTTAAATTGTGTGTTGAACAGGAGAAGCGAACCGCCCTCTTGTGTGCTATTAGCCCCATAAATGGCTACACAATGTTTAGATAGACCCACAATAGTAAGAGGTGTGTCGACTTTGAGGTCATTGAACATTGACACGAATTGACCCGGAGAATTGCGGCGGCTTAGGTTATCAACGAGAAAGTTTCCCAGAAATACTCTTCCATCAGACCCTGAAATAAATTCGATGAGAAAAATGAATAAAACTTGACACGAATAAATACAATTTAGAAAAATGAAATTCTTATCCTGGTTCTATAGGAAAACTTAATGCACGACTGATCAAAGGAACTTGTGGTTTAAAGGTTAAATTATACAATAGGATTGTTTTTTTTAACAAGGAAGTGTGAAGAAAGTCAAAAGTACTAAACAAAATGTTTTAAACAAATTATAATTTATCGGATTTCAAATTAATAACAAATTCGGTTAAGAAATTAACGAGATATATGGGAATAACCCTAAAACAAAGCAATCTTCTTTAAAAAAAAAACATCATATTATGTATCCCTATTTCCCATTTATTTAGTGTAGATTTTATTAGGTTCTTCAGACGTCGATGGCTACGTCTGAAGACCCCAACTGTCGTTTCTGTGCCAAAACGCATTTGACTAAAGGTCATACAAAAATTTAAAGTATATTTATTTATTTATTTGATTATCAGAGTTTTCGCGATACAGAACTCTAACACGAAAATTTTAATACATTATTTTGCAAAAAAAAACATTTTTCAATTTTCAGGACAGGAAAGTTCTAACTCAGACTTTCCGAGACCCATTTTCGTGGTGAAAACCATCACAACTATCAGACAAACAAAAGAAATCGATTCGCTAGCGTAGGTAGGTAGGTAGAAATGGCGGTCAGGCTCACCTAGCTCATTGATCCAATTAGCGCTAGAGTGCGCCGTTTTGATACCATAACTCGTTGGAAATGCGGGTGAAAGTGGTTTGGAAAGTCCGAGTCTCGCAGTAACATGCCGCGCTCGGCAGTTAGTCGGTTGGCTCAGAGACGTGAGAGGTTCGACCTTTTAGGATGGTTGTCTGGTCCTACAAAAGATGTACAGTAGCTACTGAGGCTTATCCTAGAACCAGTGTTTCGTTGAGGAAGGAGATCAAATCTTTGATCCTCACACCTCAGAAAGTTCGTTTAGGTCACTGAAAAAAGCCCTACCAAATGATTTAGCTCTTATATTGGCCAATGCGGAGCATTTACAGAGGAAATGGAAAACTGTTTCCCGCTCTCCTGCTGGTTCTCGCAACTACAACAGTGATTGTTATGGGTAATACCAAGCTTCGCTGCATGCTCTCCGATTGACCAGTGTCCTGAACATGTCGCAACTATAGGAGGCAAAAAAAGTTTAATGTAAACTTATGCTGTTGTTAGAGAACCCTTTTAAGTGGCCTACAAAGTTCTCAAGATTTTATCAAATAATAACAGTGCATTTTCCCAGGGTAGTTTTCTCTCAAAATATGTGTTAACAAATGGTCTTGCAATATTATATATACAAAATATATAAACATATTATATAAACAAAATTGTCAATCTCACAGACGGAAATGCCACGCTAAATTGTTTTTATAATTTTATGTTTATACATTTTCAAGCGTTTAAATAAAAAACAACCTACCTACCAACCTATAAAATAAACTTGGGTAATTACATTAATATTAAGAGAGAGAGAGAGTAACAGCAGTAACATCACATTATCGTTTTGATGTCCACTAATATTGTACCCAGTCACATATGGGTTTGAATATGTAAGAACGCACTTCCAAGTTGTGAATATATTTAAGGAGAAATAACAAAACTTATATGTACTTACAAATGGTAAGCAAAGCTGGTGAGCTTTCACCCTCAATTACTGAATATCCTGAAAGAGTAACATCTTGCCCAGATCTACTAAGAATTAACTTCTTAAAGTCTCCAATCGGTTTCATATTAGTTGAATCTATTTCCACTGTTATCAGTTTTAATGGTTCGGATTCCTCTTTTTGGAAATAAGTCAAAAACTTGCGTCCATCAGTTAAATTGACTATTTTTGGATCAATAATGGAAATCGTTGACAGCATTTCCATCTGAAGATTGTCTGTGACGTGTTCTTTTCTCGATTGAATAGCCGATGATAGAGACTCACAAGTCCCATCAGCATACACAACTAATGTTTCATCGGAACTAGATACCAAATCAGCTATATTCTTGTGGAACTAGGAATTAAGTTAGTTTATAGAAAATATAATTTCACAAATAACTCATTAAGTTACCTTAAGTTTCTTGCACTTATTGATATCACTGACGCTTTCGTTCCATAGCCTAAGAAATCGATTAGCAATGATTCCAACATACTGTTGGCTCTTGTGGTCGTACACGACCTTACAGGAGAATTTTTCAAGCATAGACCAGCTTCGAATTTGCTTTTGTGTTGATATCTTCAATAAAAACAATTTAAAGTATTAATGCATCATTTTTCTTGGCAATTTTGTCCTTCAACTTACTTTTATCACGATTGCTATGTTTCGACCAAGGGTTGCAATAATGTTACCACTATCGCTATCGGGAGATAGTCCCAGAAATTCTTTGGTATCATGTATAGGACACAAACTATAATATGCTATGAATTTCGTCATGACTTTTTTCTAGAAAATTTGTAAAATTTTATTAATTTAAAAAAGAAACGCCGAGGACTCACACGTGCTTTACTTGTTTATAAAATTTAAAAATTTTCAAAAGGCAAATGACGTTTCTCTTTCCAATCTCCAAGAAAGCTGTCATTTTGTCAGCACTGGAAACAACTTAAGATGTGTTTGTTTTGTTTGATAAAATAGCCGCGTCCCATGAAAAAAATCTTATGTCGAATTCCTTTCAAAAAAAGAATCGAATTTTTCTGTCAAAACGAATCTTGCTACACTAGAAAAATTCGTTTTGACAGAAAAAAATCGATTCTTTTTTTGAAAGGAATTCGACATTAATGAGAAATTAATTTCGAAATATTTCTATAAATGTCCGTTAATTTTAAAATTGAATTATCATGTCGATTATGAAATACGCAATACTGGATCCGCAGTAATTCTCAGTGTTCTCTAAAAATTTATTTTTATCGCAATTTATATATTTTTTGGAACATTCGTTTTCCTCCTATGGATAGAAAAATACGAACATTCACGCGAACGTTTTGCAGTATAGGGCTGATAAATATTGGTAAGAAAAATATCAGTGGTCTTTCCATCCACATTAAAAGGTTATAAATCCAAAAGTTTTTTGGATTGAACTTATGACTAAATCTTCTATCTTTCGAGTGGAAAACTATAATGCTATTTATATTTGAAATTTAATTTATACATTTTATTTCATTTTAGTACAATCATGTATATCCGACGATGCAAATTGAATAAAACAGTAGTTAAATATGTGAATATTTTATTTGCGCCACTTAAACACAAGAGAAACATACATAATGAATGATAAACTAAATCTTAAAACTAATATGTAATTAAAAACACTGCATTCAACCAGTTAAGGCTGGTTCAATGGCCACTTTGGTCTCAACAACTGCCAGTGTTTCATCGATAGCACTTTGTTCAGACGATGGCTCTTGTTTTATTTCCACTTCAGGTTTTTCATCATGTGAAATAGTGACATTTTTATTTGATTCCTCAACTATGTCTATTTCCATAGAAGTGTCTAATTTTTTGAAAATCGGTTCTTCCTTGGCTACCGCACTTCCATCGCTCGATTTTATGAACAACGAATTAACTCCTGTTGTTGCTGCATCCACTATAGCTGCAGCAAACGAGTCTTCGTCGTCCTCTTCCGTCTCTGACTCGTATTTCTGAAAATACACATGTGAAGAAAAAAACAAATTCTTTAAAATGAAAAACATCCGCAACGTTTTACCTTTGAAACGTTAATAATTACATATGTATTTGTATTTGATATTTTCTTTAACTTTTTATTGTTATTAATTTGAATAGAGGGCGCGATTAACTTTAACGCAACTATTTATTGTAAATTCAGTTATTTTATTGAATATGTTCGAAATTGATTTGATTGACTTGCTTCACGCTTCTTAGCTGACAACAACAAAATATTTTAAAGAAACGGGGTAATTTGGAATATAAATCTTTAACTTACCTTCTGAATGTATTGTTTTTTGGTCGGTAAGCTTATGTGCAACACACATGTAGAATCTTCAAATATATTTGGCACTGGTTCCTGACATACTACGCCACTCTTCTCCACTCCGCAAGCACGGAACAGAATTTGTTTCTTGTCCTCGAGGATGTGCTTCCTGCAGTACTTGCAACTGGGCATGGCTCTTTCGCCGCATTTTACTCCACCTTCAGTGAAAACACATTTAACATAAGGTAGACCTTTCGGAACATTGCCTTCATTGGTTTTAGAACGCTTTTCTTTAAATTTTCTATGCAGCACAGCCTCAATGCCATGGCGTCGATGGTAGTGATTGAGAGCTTTTAGTTTCTCGTACAAACTACGTTCGCCTGGCGACCTTTTTTGTTGTTCATGAATGCTGCCTAGAATAATAGATCAAAAATTATAATCAATTAAACAATGCAGGCAGCTAGACAGATACTTGTTATTTGATCTAAAAGTGTTTATAACAATGAATTATACAGTATTCAAGCAACAACATACATTTTAAAAACTGATTTTCAGTTTTGTTGAAAGAATGGCCATGGAGTCGCTCCATTTATTTGGAAACAAATAAAACGAACGAGGAAGGGAAGGGAAGGAAGAGGAGACAGTATGACAGGATACGAGAGAGTAGAATGGTAAGACAGAAGAGATCAGGAGAAGGAAAGACGGGATTTAATAATGGAATCCAGATATAACAGGTGGTATAAGGAAGTAATGACCGAGGGGATCCCGCAATATTTGAAAGCGGGATGGAACAGACAGAACAAAGAGAATAGATGGTATTGGAAACAAGAAGAAGAGAGAATGTTCAGAGTGTGTGAAGGTGAGCCAGAGTCGTGGGAAAGATGCAGGTCAGGTGCAGATGACGGGAGATCAAGAGACTTGTAACCATTAAGGGAGGCAATACAACACAATACAATACAATAAAACGAACGCATAAGAACAATAAAAAAAAACTTGTACACAAACATGCAATTACTAAGTATACCTATATGCCGATGCAGTTGTCATTTTATCAAACCAAATTTGAAACTTTATTTAAAAAAATTCAACTCGACTCCGATCTGTTTAATTTTCTGAAGCATACATATAAAAGTTTTCTAGATGCTTATTTGGATTGAAAACTTTAATATCAAGGATATAATATGAAATACGTATGTAACCAACCATATTAACATCGATAAATACCTACGTAGGTCATTATTGAGATAACTAAACGATTTCTAATGCATAGGCATATAAAATTAGTTTAAACTATTCTTATGGTTTCTCCCTACTCAAACCTAATTTATTCAACGTACACTTAATCAATTCTGCTTGAAAAACCTTGAAATATGTATTTACAAAAAAAAAAACAGTAAAAACTAACGTTCAAGTAAAAACCCACTTTGTTAGGAGGGGGGGGGGGGGGGGGACTTACACAATGTCTCCCTTTCTTTGCGAATTGCATGCAAGTACCTTCGACGCTTTTCCTTCAAAATATGATGCAATCGATTAATCTGTTCCATATAGAGATTTTGTAGATTGATAAGTTTCTTCTTCGATATAGCAAGAGCTTCTTCGTTAGTGTAAATTCCTGCATGTCTATGATAAGGATAAAAATAAACATATTAATCCTTTTAGAGAAAATCACACTCTCAATCAGTTAATAAAAAAATACGCACTTAAGCAAATCATCATCCTGCGAATCAACACTCTCATCATCTGAAATATCCCACTCGTGTCCCTTGGACGTGTTGTGCAAAGTAATTGGCTCTACGTCTGTGGAACTATCGGATGCATAGTCGAGTATTCGCCGTTTCTTTTTTATCAAATTGTTGACTGTGTTTAAGTCAGAAATTTGGTCATAATTTACTGAAATTACAAAAAAAAAACATCAACATTATTTTACTATGTACTCTTTTCATCTTTTACCAAATTGTTGAATATTGGGAGAAACAACATCGATCTCCTCGTCGACTTCGCAGCTCGCCGGTGGTGGTGGTGACGATGGTTCGATGCTCAAATGGTGGGATAAGCTATTCAGGAGCACTTCATTTGTTTCGACTTGTTTTAATTTGCCAATTGAATTGCGAGTCGTTGTCAATTGGGATAGGCGACTATGTTCGAAGCAGTAAATGGTCATAGAAGGATCCTTCTTCCTATCATGCTTTGGTGTTGCCTGAGGGCATTTCTTTCCATTGGAAAAGGTGTAGGCACATGGTCGGAAGGGTGCACGAGGATCTTTTAAAATGTGACGAATACAAAATTCATATCCATCCAATCGCGGGATGGAACACTCGTATGTGGGGTTGGAGCAAGCTTTGGATTTTTTTTCTATTTCTACGTGAAGTTGTTCGCGCAATTCTTTTTCTTGATCGAAAAAATTATGTTTAGCGGGTAGCTCACGAGTTTGTTGAAGAACTGTGATTTTTTCCATTGTGATGTTCCACCCAGAAGGTTTTTATTTTACCAATTAATATCAAAAAATGTATGAAACAACTAACCGATACGACAAAAGATACAACACACGCGACTCGCAAGAACTAAGAAGCAAGAAGCGAGGCGACAGACGAATTCCGATCCGATTTTCCGAGTTGGTTTGGATTTTGTTGTGAAAAATGAAAATTTTTGTGGGGTTTCTCATGGAAGGATGTGTTCAGTAATATCAAACATGGTAGTATTGCCAGATCTGATTAAATAAATATATAAAAGAGGACTTTCTCCTATAATTTAGCATACTGGTCAATTTTAAACGCCCTCACATACTAGTTACGCCGTGGCTCCATTGGCAATAATTGAGTGGTTGTCAATGAAAATAACACGTTGTTATTATTGTTTTCGTCATCGCCACCGAAAATTCGCGTTGGTGTGGGGGGACTTTAAGACCAGGTGCGCACATGCAACTAAACTGTTTGGTTTCGATTTTGAACACTACAGAATTATATGAGAGTCCGCGCAAATTCATGTGCGTGCACTCCCATATAAGCCCATTGTGCTCAAAATGGAAACCAAACTGTTTGGTTGCATGTGCGCGCCTGGCCTAATACTACGTTTTCATTGGAGACGAAATGAGCAAATTTCGTAAATTACAGAGTGTTTTCATTGCAAATTAGCTCATTTCGTTTGACAGATAAGGGGTATTCCCGATCCGATGCAACTGGTCTTGTATCATTGCAAAAATGTAAAATTGCTATACCCTAACCCCATTGTAAAAAAAAACTGCACTTTTTCAATGATGCAAGACCAGTTTGCATCGAATCGGGAATACCCCTATAATTTCATTTTGAAGTAATAGCTTCTTTTTTTCTCTTTCTTTTACATCAAATTTTGACATTTTCAATAGGGGTATTCCCGATCCGATGCAACTGCTCTTGTATCATTGCAAAAATGCAAAAGTGGAAAATTGCTATACCCTAACCCCATTGTAAAAAGAAACTTTGCACTTTTGCAATGATGCAAGACCAGTTTGCATCGGATCGGGAATACCCCTAATGATTTTCAATGAGTTTCCACTACAGATGCATCCCACATGGGTGTGTTTATAAGGTTTTTACGTAATCTCCAACCAAATTTCGTGCAAATTTGGTTGAAATTACCTCATTTCGGAATATAAATTTGTATGGGAAATGAGATAATTTGGAAATTTTCAACGAAATTACCTCATTTGGCCCAATGAAAACGTAGTATAAAGGTCCAGTTTCATACTCTAATGTGTCTTCACAGTGTAAACTTATCAGAATAAGTGACTCCCATCTTGGCCATGGGAAAATTAAGTGCCACTTATTTTGTTAAGGGCCAGTTTCACAGTGCACACTTAACAAAATAAGTGGCACTTAATTTTCCCATTTTGGCACTTAAGCCGCAGTTTTACTACCTGAGTAAGTGGAACTTAAGTGGCCAACATGGGAGACTTAAGTGTCACTTATTCCAATAAGTTTACACTGTGAAATTGAGAATTAGTTTTCCATATTTGGCACTTAAGTGACACTTACTTCACTGTGAAACTGGCCCTAAGTGTGTACTGTGAAACTGGCCCTAAATAAAATAGATTTTACTGTATATTTATGAAATTGGCAATTACTCTAATAGCTGTGTTTTATTTTCCCCAAGATCCGAACCAGATTGGATTTGCTTACAAAAATACATGTATAACAAAAACAACACAAAATCCAACTTTGATTTGAATTTGGATTTCCAAATCCATTTTGAACACACACCCTTAATTTGTAAATGTCGTCAGTAGTGTAAAGAAAAAAGACAAAGGGTGTATACGAATAAAAAAAAAGAAAGGAAAAAAAGAGTTGGGTATATAACGTATGTCACGGAGATCCTGGGTTGTTTTATTTCCTGATCTGATCTGGATGGGATCTGGGGGAAAATAAAACGCAGCTAATATATTGATACAAAATTGAATATGGCGAAATTTTTTATTTTTCATTTATTTATTATTTATATAAAAAATTTATTTTTTAAATGCGTTTTGAAGTCCTACGACGAAACCTTCGACTGTCAAATAAATGAGAGTACCCACACCGAGGCGACGATGAGATATTGACAGCCGAAAGTTTGGTCGTCGTTCCGAACATTTCGTGTTGGTTTGGGAGCCTTAAATTGATAAGTGAATTTGTCACCTAACATCTATAATAAAATTTCCCAAATTAATATGTAAGCGAGCCCTTACAATACGTACAAATGAATGGAAATAAAAAATTTAACAAATTTCTAGTGGACAAAATACCTATTTTCATGTAATATAAATTGTATATCTTTATATTTTTAAGATTTCTCTTGATTTTTTTTTAAGCGCAGAAAAAAAAATTCAATTAAAAAATTCCCTCTCCGAAACGCCATTTTTTCTAGAAAAACAAAAAATTATAGCAAATTCTGACGTAAACAAATTTCCCTTCATGTTGTGGGTCGGCCATTCTTGCGGATACAACATCATTTTCTGTGAAGTGCTAATTTTTTATTAAATTTCTCACATTAAACTCACATCGATTGTTTAAATTCAATTGAAAACCGAACGCTATAATGCGATATTAACAAGTTAATATACATTTACCAATTAGAACCGCCGCCGAATCGCTAAAAAAGTTAATAACTTCGGAGCCAATCCCCGCGACCAACCAAAGACTCGGAGCTTACGTGAAATTTTTTCATAAATGGCGTCTGCCTCTGCCCATCATTCATTGCAAGAATAAAGAAAAAAAATCGTGTGTATAAATGCTCGTTCTACAGGGAAGGGAAAATCTGAAAAGAAAAATCTTTCGATATTTTTTCACCTACTCCAAAACATGTATGCAAAATTATTGTTTTTCTATTTAATTTAGGTAACAAAAAAAAAAATTATGCAGTAGATCGCATTAAGTTTCTTGACATATTTGCTTTTTTCATTTTTTGCTGTGAATCCAAAGATAAAGGAAACGAATCCCAATTTCCCCAACTTCATTTTCCCATCCATCACATACCGCAACACTATTTGTCTTTCTTACCCAAAGCAGCAAAGAATTTGAAGGAGAAAGCAAAAGTGAAAAATCCCATAATTTTGTTTTGGTGTAGAGACCTGCTAATTGCCTGTTGAAAAAATGGCGCTGCAATCGCTCTGAAGGGGAAAGTGAGCACACAAAGTAAAAAAAAAAATAATTAATAAAAATCAAAACAAGACAAAACCTTCGCGTCTGTCTAGTGTTTTTGTGTCTGGTGCTGGTCTAGCAGTTTAAAGTTTAAAACAAAAAAAAAAAGAATTAAAAGAAAAGAAAACAAGACGACTGACAACCATCCCAAGTTCCCCAGACAAAAATTATAATTATTTATCATCAATCGTTTAATTTGTTTTGATTGCAATTTTTCGTGATAATATTTTTTTTTTAGACGAAAGTGAACATTGAGCCTCGTCGCACTTGTTCTTGTTTTTTTTTTCTCTCAATGAACTCAATTTTCGTTTTGTTTTTCCGATTTTTCACAATCGCGGCTATTGTATAATCAACAATAGTGCTTGAACGCGGCATTTGATAACTGGCTAAATGGCTGCCATAAGCAATGCATCATCGGGAAGTGGCAATATCAGCAGTGGAATACCGCCGCCATCGTCGTCCTCGAGTAGCAGCACCACTAGTAGCACAGTCAATGAGGTCAAGGAAAAGGACAGCATTTGGTATTTCACGTCGGAGCAACTGGCGAACTCGCCCAGCCGACGTCATGGCATCAGTCCCGACCAGGAACTCTCCTATCGGCAGATGACTGCCTATCTTATTCAAGAAATGGGTCAGCGGTTACAAGTGTAAGTGTTCGTCTCTCTTCATCTAATTTAAACTACGGTACTCTCAAGTCTAAGTTCTTATTTCTATCAATCCTTCAACTTGCAGATCTCAACTCTGTATCAACACAGCAATCGTTTACATGCATAGATTCTATGCATTCCACTCGTTTACGCACTTCTCTCGTAATGGCATTGCGTCTGCGAGTTTGTTTCTAGCTGCCAAAGTCGAGGAACAACCTCGCAAGCTGGAGCATGTGATTAAAGCTTCGCAAAAATGCCAGACCCAGCCCCTAACAGCAACACCGGATGCTAACTACAATGAGCAGGCTCAAGATTTGGTCTTTAACGAGAATGTTCTTCTGCAGACTTTGGGTTTCGATGTGGCCATCGATCATCCCCATACACATGTTGTGAAAACATGTCACCTAGTAAAAGGTAAATGTATGTTAATTTTTCGATTTTTCTTTCTTTACATAATATATTTAATAGCAGAATTTTTTGATTAAAACTAAAAAAATGCATTTAAAAGAATGTCTGGGAAATGTGAGAAGAAAAGAGTATAGATAGGGGTTTTTCTTTTTCTTTTACAAAATTTTCGAATTAACTAGTAGGATTGAAAGGATTTTTTTAGAAAAGTTTATTTAAAATTCTAATGTTACCTTTTGCTCAGTTTACACAAATTTTCATATCGTGTCTTCTAAAAACTACACTATATACAAAGTAAAGCTTTCAGATCAGATCAGATTTATTTTATTTTTTTTTTCTGTTGAAGATTTTATGGAAATATGTGATCGAAGTGGGAGGGTTCACTTCGTTGGTTCTCCACTGATTCATATGTCTGGTTCATTAAGAAATAAAAGTTCAATTAAATTTGATGTTTTGTTTTTCTTGGATCAGTCCAAAAATTTGACATTTGCAAGAAGAAGTGGTATCATTCCTATAAAGAAAATAACAAAAACAGTCCGTAAGATTGACATGAAAGATTTTCAATTATTCGTTATTCTACTTCAATTCTAATTCCAATTGATAACTTCGGAAAATAGATATTTTTTGTCCCAAGTGAATATTGCTATTACCGAAGGTTTTGGAATTATTGAAACATTTAATCAAGCTCTTCCTTGTTGTGAGTCTGCAATTGTATATAAGTTTTTTCTTTTTTATCTCAGACTCGACTTTTAGTAATATGCCAATATTAACTACCAAATTTCTATTCTCTTATAAATCTTCGAACAAGAAAAAGGTCCAAGACCACATCGTTTCCTGAAGAAGATAGTTTTGAGGGTTTATCAAAAAAATGTATCCTTATCATATCTTCAAGATCTGTTTTTATCAATAAAATATTAAAATATTTTCATAGAAGGCTCATTTTCGTTATAAATTGTGAATTTGGGAAATACAAGATCAAATAAAACAAAACTAGGATTCTCATCATTGAAGAAATAGGTTCGCCGCAGTTTTCAAATAAAATAAAGTTGCTAGAGCAACTCTCTTGAAAATAATTATCTCATCAGACGGTAATAAAACCTAAAAACTAATTACTAAGTGTTACAAGGAATTTAATATTTCACTAATCTCGGCATTGCCGCGCCCACAATATGTCTATTTTAATTTTGCATATGTGTACATGCCAATAATACCCAAGCAATAAAACTTCATATTGTAACGAGTGTGATGTTTTACACATATTGAGAATAAAGGAAAAATAGATAGTTCAGGTAGAAAATATAGAAGAAAAAAAGAATATGATATCCAAGATTTTTAAGATTTATTAGAGCTAATCTTCCGAGTTATGTTTTATTATAATATTGTATCATAAAATCCAGGGAAGTCAGGATTCAATATTTTCAAAAAACCTTAGTTAAATTCGCATTTAAAAAAATGTTTCTATGGTTTAAAAAGATTTAGCAATTAGGCGACGTATTTTTACTTTCAAGGATAAATACGAATAATAAAAATGAGTTTTTCAGGTCATTTGGAAGTATATATTTATGTCTATTTCTTTAAAACTTAGTGATATCATTCCTTCTGGTACACAAAATGTGGCTTTATTAATATTTAAAAAAATACATAAAAATACATAAATACATAAAAGTACATAAACAAAGTTATTTAAAAAAAACCTACCTAACATCATGGTGGAGTCAAAAGAATTTCTGGCATTTTTTGAAAAATCCAGTTTTAGACCTTTCCCAAATTTTGATTTAGGATAATTATAATTGATAGCGATTCATTTAAGCTTATAAATAAATAATGTTATGAACGTTTACTAACAATATATATTTTTATTAAAAAATGTAACCAGCTGTCTATTTTGTTCTCTTATCTTCATTACAGCCTGTAAAGACTTAGCTCAAACATCGTACTTCCTTGCGTCGAATAGTTTGCATTTAACATCAATGTGCTTGCAGTATAGGCCAACAGTAGTTGCTTGTTTTTGCATTTACTTAGCTTGCAAATGGTCCAGATGGGAGGTAAATATACAAGTTTGTCAATTTCTTTGTAGAGGAGAAGACAAAAATATTTTGTATGATCCCCATTTAGATACCTCAATCTACCGAAGGCAAGCATTGGTTTCACTATGTTGACAAAACGGTAACCATGGATCTATTGAAGCAATTAACGGATGAATTTATTGCAATATATGAGAAGAGTCCAGCCCGACTGAAGTCAAAATTGAATTCAATTAAAGCCCTGGCACAAGGTGCCAGCAATAGAGCCGTGAGCAAAGATAAAAAATCTCAAGGCGAGGATTGGAAAATGGGCGATATGCTGAAGCTATATCACTCCTCTATTCCAACTGACACATCGTCTAATGGTGGTGGCATAACTATGGATCAGCAAGTGCAACAATATCAACAAGAACAGCTTCAGCAACAGCAACAACAACAGCAGCTGCCGCCTCCATCGTCTGCATCACAGCAGCCAAGACGATCAGAATCTAGTCACCATCGACCACATCATTCCTCCTCGTCACATCATCATTCCAAGCAAATCTTGCCACCTAGCGAAATAGGAGGTTAATAATTTATATAAATTTTGTATGTCAATTTTTGTCTATTTTATTTTATTTTATTTTATTTTATTTCAGTAGAACACAAACCGGTTGTTCACAAACAACCGTATCCTACAGTTGGTCGACAACGAGATCCCTCCCAACCATATCCAGCAGTGGCTGGTCACAGTAGTAGCAAACCAATGCAGCCACCTGTTCAGCCGCCAGCAGGGTCATCACGTTCGTCAAGTCGACAGGGAATGCCAGGTTTCACGCAAATACCCCAACGACCACCGCCTCAAGCTCATGATCCCAACTATCACAAATCGTCAAGTCGATCGAGTGTACCGGTTGTTCCACAACTAAATCCCCCTGTTGTCGCGCCCAACCATAAGATGATGTCAAAATCAGAATCGAGCAGCAGCAGTAGAATACTGCACAAGGATGCTAACAGCA
Organism: Epistrophe grossulariae; assembly: GCA_929447395.1. Lineage (NCBI taxonomy): Eukaryota > Metazoa > Arthropoda > Insecta > Diptera > Syrphidae > Epistrophe > Epistrophe grossulariae. The sequence continues at coordinate 136,548,826 of OV839568.1, forward strand.
GACTGGTAGATCCAAATAAAATGTCTTCAGGAAAATCTTATCCCCCGACGTCTGCACAAAACGTGGGTGTGGATATGACTCGCAGCATGCTCCAACAGAACGTTATGCCACAACCACAGCAGCAGCTTAGGCCTTATAATACCCAAGCACCAAACAATACACAAGCACCTCCGTCGTCTTCAATTCATCCCACAGCTTACCCGAGTAGACCTACTAGCATAAGCAATAGCAAATATGATCAACAATTATCCGTCCAAATGCAACAGGAACAACAGTTAATCCACCAGCAGCACCAGAAGCAACAGCAACAACAACCAATAATCGAGTCTTCCTACAATCCACAGCAACTTAATCAGTCCTCCTCTATACAGCAGCACCCGCAGCAGTATTCTAGACAACAAGTAGAGGATAACTACAACAAACAGCCACAGCAACCTCCGCAAATGCAACAACAAGGCGATCAAATGGAGCTCTGCTCGCCACCTAAGTATTCTCAATGCACTTCTCAGGGCTTCATTCCTACAGCTCAACAGCCGCAAGCGCAGCAGCAGCAGCTTGCGTTAAAGCAATCATCGATATTTAGCCCTGAATACATAGAAAAGGTACCTCAGAGTGCGACGAACAATGGAGGCAGTAAGATGGGTGGGCATAAAACTTCGAGTCGCGACAGTCCGAAGAAGTCGGAACGCAGTACACCAAAAAAGGATAAAAGTCGCTCCTCGTCCTCATCCTCGATGGTAGATGTGAATGCCACAATATCATCTCGACAGCATAATCAACCACCACCGGGATATGGCAAACAGTCTAAGCAAGAACAAGGCCCTGTGATACCACCGCCATACGGAGCAACTACTTACGGAGTTGTTAAACGGCCTTCCAGCAGTATGGAAATAAAACAAGAAGACGACCTTATGCTCCGTGACTCGAAGATTCGCAAAATAGAACTAAATCCTGTTTCCCCGCCGGCATCCCTCAAAACTTCCTCGTCTACGTTCCCTGGTGGAACGGTGAATGGAATCGAAACGAATCCCGACTTGGTCAGCAGCCTGCTGAAAGAGAGTTTGTGCTCGACGAGTGGCTACATAAAGACTGAGACGCTCATTAAGTCCGAATATCAGGATCCAATGCAACTTTTCGATCCCACGTTGCCCGAGCAAATCCTCCAGAGTAATCCACCTGCAGCCATCAAAGAAGAACAAGTCATCTCCGAGGTTATCAAAATGGAAGGCCAAAGTATTGACTCGGTGAAGCTTGAGAAAAAGAAGAAAAAGGACAAACACAAGCACAAGGAGAAAGACAAGTCCAAGGATAAAGAGGAACGCAAAAAACATAAAAAGGACAAGGATCGTCACAAAGACCGGGAACGGGGGGCGGAAGCGTCTGATACTTCGGAACCTGTTAAAATCAAGATCAATTTATCGAATTCATCTAACGAATCAAGTGTCAGTGGTGTACCACCTCCACTGGGATTCAAAATAAAAATACCTAAAGACAGGATTATAGGTGATATTAGTGCCCCTATGAGTGGCGGAGCAGGAGGAGGAGCGAATTATGATGGATCGTCCGGTTCTGCGGCCCCACCACTTAAGATCAAAATTTCCAAAGATAAACTAGACAGTAGTTACAGTAGTGTGGGAAACATGGATCAGCAGAAGACAGTGGGAATTGGAATTCAAGGCATGAATGCATATCATCAGCAGCATGGAAGCAGTGGCAGTGGTAGCATCAGCACCAGCGGTAGTAGTAGCAGTAAAAAGAAGGATCGAGATCGTGATCGTGACCGAGAAAAGGAAAAGAAACGCAGTAGTCATGACCACAGCAAATTGAATGGCAGCAGTAGTAATGGTGGTGGAGGTAATACCATGGCAAATGCATACTCCGCAGCATCATTGACTTCGTCGGCTAGCAATTCGACGACTTCGTCATCAAAGGGACATACATCAAATAAGGTAAGTTTCTAGTTTTTGTATTAAATAGAAGTATTTTAGTTGTGTGCATGTAACTGTTATATCAAAAGCAAAAGTATAAGATTGTAGTTATTATACTGATAGACATGTAAATATGGTATCATTTTTTGTAAAATCATAATACTTGGTGGTTTGATTAATTCACGACAACATTCTGTATCACTTTATCCTGAAAAATAACATTTCTTATTCATTTTCTGTGTTGCAAAATTGCAGGAACTTAAATCACACCTATGTATGTATATGTAAACACGGGTATAAAAGCTTTATGTTGTTGATTAATAAGCCAGTTTCAAGTACATATTGTCATATTTTTAATTGTGTTTTGTAATTCACTTTTGAATGAGTTTTAAATAGAGGATTAGAGATTCTCTTTATATATAATAACTACCAGGCCACAATATCTCATTGAAACTCATTTTGTTGCTCAGTATGTAATTGACAAAGAAAGAAGAGGAGAAAACTAACAAGTCATTAATCCATATGCTTTCTTGGCGTCTTCAATTCCGCAATACTCGTAATTCGATAATTAGATCTATTTTTTTATATTTGGTGTGGCAGTAGGCTGGAATACTCATCGTCGCTCAATTGCATCTGACATTCTTCGATAAATTCAGCAGACAATCGGTTGAACGAAGCGATTGGCGACGCCAATTTTTTGCATTCATTCGAAAAAATCGTTCCATTAAACACAACTACAATGTTTCGATAAATAGTTTATCCTTCCGTTTCCGTAATCACTGTAGTGTAAGTTTTCTCATATATTGGCTTAAAAAATATGGTCAAACTTCAGGTAAGCGTATCTTTTTCTGATAGCCAAGCTTCCAAAAAGACTAGAATCACTTTCTACAAATTCTACAGCAGCCCCTAACATGCCAGGAAACTAAAAAAAACCGAACTACCACTCAATTTCTGTATTTCGTAGAATTCAAAACGGTAACATGAGTAAATCGCAAAAAAAAATTCTCAAAATTATTCTGGAATATTGTTCTAATTTTATTGATGGAAGCTGGTTAAGATCTTACCTCTGATAAAAAAAACAATATTCACTGCTAATTCGAAAATGTAAATATAAATAAAATTAAACGACATCATTTGCTAATTAACTGAAAAGAAGTTTCTGAATTAAAAATACGTAAACAATAATAAGCTTTAATCATAAAAAGGTGGAAAGTTTAGTCAAAATTTAAAAAAAATATAGGAATATAGGATTCTATTTATTTAAGCTTTAATTGGTAAAAAGTTTAAATGACATAGCTTATTTACAAAAAACTGAAATACAACACTTATTTTCTACCTTCTTACACCGCAAATTTTTTAATTTTGATTTTCAATTAAGTGCTTGGCGAATAGTTTTTTGAAAACACTTTTGAACTTTTTGTTCAAAACAATTATTAGAAATCAGAGAACTTATTCGTTGTTTAGAGCAGGGGGAAATAAATAATTATAGCCACTGTAAGGTATTCTTCAATTTCATTGCAATAATCCGCTTTTTTTATCAATTAATATCACAGATAGATTATAGAAACTTCTCATTAAAATTTCTGAAATATAAGTGTGATTATTCAATTTGTATGGTCCATCTGATTTTAAATTCAATTAAAACAAATTTCATCCTTTCTTAAAGATTCGTCGGTTAAGGGTTTTTTTATATTACATAATTGTAAAATTGTAGATGGGTTAAACCTAATTTATTATAAGCAAATTGTAAACATAAAAGCCATTACATTTTTATCCACACACTCAATAACTAAACTTTTTTTATTTTGGAAAAGGGAAATGGAAACTTTGGTTCCTGAGTTTAATTTTTATTAACAAAACCCTTTGAGAGGTATTCAAAGAGAACTAATTAAGGTTTAACAATGGTAATTGGATACACAATCTGTGTTTTTAATTTTTATTTTTTACAATACCCATACATTTAATTTAGTTCCTTCTATCATATTTTTTAAATTAGAAATAGATAAACACTAAAACAAGCTCATTGATGTATGTAGGTTATTGAACATTATGTAAACAGAATCACATTCACACTTGCTCGTTCTCGTTATTACATTTCAAATTTGGCAAATAAAACTCCGGGGTCGTGTTTTTTTTAATTCTCAAATCCACAAAGTTGCTTCGGGATATGGCTAAACAAATTTAAAGCTAAACAAAACCGTTTACACCCCCTTTCATGAACAACTCATCTAAAACAAAACAAAAAAAATTCAATCAAATCCTGTGTGCAAAAAAAACAAAACGCACCACCAAATCTTACAGATTCAACATCATAACAACAGCAGTATGAGTCATTTGTTTGGCGACGACGATGATGATGATGACTCTGACAAGGATGAAATGGGTTCTTCGCAAAAACTTCCAAAAACATCATCATCCTCTTCCTCGTCCTCCTCGCATCATAAACCAAAATCTTCGCACGGATCCTCTCGATATTCTTCCGCCGACAATAGGTACAATAGTAGTGGTAGTAGTAGTGGCGCGAATATACAGCAGAAATTCTCACAACATCGACGTCAGTCCTCTTCCTCGTCATATCAAAAAAATAACAATAATAATTGGTAGTTGTTATGAGTTCTCCTGGGCAGAGATTTCACCTTTTCTGCTAAATCGCTGGAAGGGCTAAACCCGCTACAGAGGCTGAAATTTTATGTGTGGTTTCCACTGCATGCATTTTTTTTAAATTTAATCGTTTGCAATTTTATAATAGCTTGCATTTATGTATCTTAAAAGTGTTCTTCTAAATATATATAAAATAGTTTAATTTACAATATTATGTAAAGACAAAATACATATATAGCTTATAAACAAAACAAAATTTGTTCTTATTTAATTTTCAGTTTCATGCAGCGCAGTTTTAAAAAATGAAACAAAAACCATTAACATAAAATTTCATAAAAAAAAACATGTAACAATATTCGATGACACGCACGCCCTCTTCAGTGGATCTAAAGAGTTGTGCGTTTAATCTACATAATAGATTTTTAATTTTTTTAATTAATTGTTCAATGCTTAAGCTGTTGTTTTATATAACATGATGATGAAAGAAAAAAACACTATATTTAACACAAAACAATATTCGTAAGTAGTAAAATTGTTGATACTGAATAAAAAAAAGAATGTTCCTTCATTCCATGTTTAAAATTACATTAACAAACAAAAATATATATATAAATAATAAACTGTATAAAAGCTAAATTACCGTGAAACAATACGCCTAAACTTAATTTTTTTTATTGCTTTATTTGCCTTTTAAGAAGAATATTACATAATTTTTTTATGAAAAATAATAAAAGTATTTTTATTTTACCGTTTCTTCTTTTTGTAAAACTAAAATAAATTATAAAAATTTATTAAAAATAAGTGTATAAGAAACAATTGTTCAAGAGTGCAATGTTTTCATTTTGTTGATATATTCTTTTTTATTGGACAAGAAACTTAATGAAAAAATTAACAGTCGTCGTTGGTAGGGTAAAAAAAACTCAGCAGTGAATTTGAAGAGTGCAGAAAAATTTGACATCGTCGCTTATCCAACAAAGATTTTGTGAGTCTTAGAACATTGATAGTTCAAAATCATCATAGCTGAATTTGCTTAACTCTAATGGTAATTTGTACAAGGGTCAACCTCTGATTTCCCAGAATCAGACTTTTAGGGTGAACGACTATTTTACAACTGACTTTAGCATTTAGCTGGACTAAATAGAACGATAATACCCAGCATTTTTTAAGTTATAAAATAACTACTGTCTATTGAGAATGGTTGCCACAAAAATTAACATTTTTTATTTTGTCTTACATAATTCATAAGCTGATTTTATATTCCAATTCTTTAATTTATCTGGTATTATTTTCTTAACAAGATATGGGGTAAGACTTTCAGGATTGACTGAAAGAGGTTGTGTATTCGTTTTTAGTATAAAAATCGAAAAAAATTCCATACCTGCCTTTTTTTTGGAAATTCGATTTCTTAGAAATCGGAAAAATGCAGTCAGGTTAATAAAGTAAAAAAAGCATGTTGAAAAGACACTCGTCATATTTGCACTTTAACTCGACAAAATCCTAATATGCTTTAAATAAACCATCATTAATCTAAGATTACAATTTCTTTTATTATTTTAATAATTTCTCTTATCTTTATGCGCATCATATTATGTGAACTTAAAATTAATAAGAAAACCTTAAAATTAAGTAGCCAATTAAATAAAATTAATCAATCAGGCTTTATTTCATTAACATGAATTCTATTTAATACTCTTTATCTGTTTAAAATTGAAAAAGTCATCAATAAATTTTGATTTTTTTAAGTAATCAGCTATATAGTGTATGAGTTAATAAATAACAAGTAGTATCGGGGTCCAACTACATATGTATATAACTTTATTCTACTCTCAAATCTAACCGAAATTTTTTTTTGAACCTAATTTTAAATGGGAATATGTGTATGTATATAAGAAAGTAAAATCAAATGTAAGTGTATACATACAAACTGTTATATTAATTAGAAAAAGCTGTTCGGCTCCGAATAAGGCTGTTCGATTTTTGTGTTTGTTAGAACTTGTATTAGTTTTGGTTATTCTAGAGTTGTGACTTTGTGCATTCAAAGTGTTTACTATAAAATTGACCTTAAAAGTTTTTTCCGTGAATTTAATTCCCCATTGAGAAAGCATAATGGGCTAAGACCATTATTATCATGAACGCCTTATATTTTTATTGATATTTCATATTGATACTTGGAAGTTTTTCGATTTTTACTCCGCAATAACTTGTAAAATTAGTAGGAAAACTAGATGGGAAAAAAAATACAACTGCTCCTTATTTAACTTTTAGTTTAGTTCGAACAGAACAGAACAATAAAACAAAGTAAGAAGATCAAGGAAGCTTTTGAAGTTAAAGAGGTAATTTTACAACAATTTAATAGTGACCTACTCAGGTGACAAGCTTCTATGAAACCCAAAAAAAGGATCTTTGTTATTTCACTTTCTGCAAAAAGCAGATGAGGGTCTTTAAAAAGAACTATTGACGGAATAAAATTAATATTAAGTTAACTAACAACATTGAAATGGGGGCTGTGACACATCAGTCTATATAATAACTGCATGTATTTAAAGAAAAGGTTCAATATTCATAGTGCTAAACAAAACTCTCACGCCTCATCATGTACAGTTTCCGTAGCTTTTCTAAGTTACTGGTCAATAAACTTGGTGATTTTTAACCCAATTAGAACTTAAATGCGAGCATTTACACTTGAAAATAAATATATTTTAAAAATCATTTACATTACATTCCTCGAAAACAAGTTAAGTAAAGGATTAAATTTATTTTCTGTTTAACGAAATTCTTTTTTCATTTGCAAATATGTATGTAGAATTCTTCTACGAATCACGATCAAATTATATGAGAAGATTTTTTCTTGATGGAAAATCTGGTATAGTTTTAATTACAAATAGATACTTGCATAGTATTTGTTGGGATTTGGTTTAGAGCTCCGGTAATTTCTATATTTGATGTGGAAGTTATAGCAAAAATTTTGTTGTTTCAAAATTCAAAGTTCACCTTTAAAGAAAGTAGTAAATAAACTATCAATACAAAAATTTGTACTGGGTGATCATAAGCATAACGTCAACACTTTTTCGGTTTGTGGAAAGTGTTTAGAAAAAAAATATAGAATCAGAATTAGTTACAAAATATCTTAGCATTTTAAGATTGGAATTCAAACGAGGTGATCGTATTTTTGTTATAATTTGCAATGTTATTCAGCAACTTAAGGTTCAATAAAAAAAAAAATAACGGTAATATCATAAACAAAATAATAATTGACATTCAAATCTAACTAAATATTATTAATTAAAAAATACAACACACTCACACCTTTTCATCTTACATTCATAATTTACTAATCATCTCTCTCTCTCTCTTGCTCTTCATTTTATCTCATAAGATCATCTAGTTATTAAGAGTATGAAAATATAATTAACCTATATCCTATATTGTCCAATATATAATGTTACATTTAATGTAACTCCTATTTATGATTGATCAAAAAGTTTTGCATAAAACAATCACCCTATATTAAACAAAAAAAAACAAAATAACGATATATAAAATATATATATTTATTTACGCCTTAAAAATTAATTTTATGCTAAAATATAATTTATCTATTAAACAAACAAAAGTAAATCCAAAAAAAAACGCCAGCTGATAAAGCATTTTAATTTATTAACAAAAAAAGAAACAAAGCAATTGAAATTAATAAGCCACAGTTTTAAACAAAGATATAAAACCATGCTGAACATATAAAAAAAAAACACATATTTAAATAAATTATGACAAGATAACTATTGTAACAAATTTATAATATGAATAATCCAAAAACAGATTAGATCAACAAATTGTTATTATCTTTAGAGAAATAAAAGAAGAAAAGTACCTACAAATAGATGTTTTCACGTTTTCGAGAGAACTTGTTAAGAAAAATAAAAATCAAAACAAAAAATAAAATAAAATAATTAAGATATTGTTTAGTTTAAATTTATTTTTAAGTTCTAATTCAATTAAAAAACAATTTATAAATTTAATATGTTTTTTTCAGTTGAAATTACTAAAGCGAAAACTCATGAAATACTACCGAAAAAGAAAATAAATTTGTTTTGCAAATAAATAAATAAATAATATATATATACAACATAATATCAAGAGCAATATAAATAAGTTAACACAAAACAATAATTATGTCAAACTATTATTATTTAATTCTTATTTAATTTAACTTACATTTAACATTGCTTAATCAATATTATATGTGTGGATGTGTGATTACGCCTGGAGTTATATACATATATAAAAAAAAAAGAAATAATTTTGTCCACACATTGTTGTGACAGATGTTATATAAATAATAAATAAAACTTTATTAATATTTTTTGTCATTATATTTTAAGAATAAAAACAAGAAAAAGAACCTATTTAAATAAATAATTCAATATAGATTATACTGTTAGTAAATACACAATCACCCGCATACATTATTTTGATTTGAATTGTTAATATTTAAATTATATTATTATGTTCGGTTGAGACACAGATGTGGTAAGCATTATTTAGTAACATGACGATTTTTCTGCCACGCTTTTTTTTATTTACTTATACATTTATATGCATATACATGTATTTAGAAAACAAGAAAAACGATAAGAAATATTGTAAATATTAGTTCGTAGAATCGTTCAATTCAATTTTCATTAATGAAAAGCCAATAAACTATAAGTTTTCTTTATATAAACAAAAAACAAACAAACAAAAAAAATGAAGTATTTTTTTTATTTTATACAACCGATTGAGGATAATGGAAATCAAAGGATAACAAAAATAAAATGGTCAAAACATATTTTATTTACCAACAAATAATAGCCTTTACGAGAAAATGACTGTAAGTATGAATTTATGAATGAATGAAAAAATATCCTAAACAAATGAAATAAAGGTCTAAAAATATACGTACAAAACAACTTGTCGGGGGCGGTAGAATTGACATGGTACCGGGCGGTACCGTACCAAAATCAAGTTTTCCATCTCTTGAATCAGTTCTAAATATTAAAACAAAATCCCTGAATTAATAAAAAATTATCTCTACCCTTCTTTCTATCTTCGGAAACGAGGCTGAAGCTGCACTTATACGTCGCATCACACAAGCTGCAAATCGCCAGGCGCACAGTACTGTCAGTCGCCAAGCTTATAGTTTGAAGTATTTACCTAACATTTTAGTGTATTGTCAATTTCAAATGTCGTTTCATGCCAATATTTTGTGAAATTGGTTGCTGAAAATTTGCAATGAATTTCACACAATTTCGGCATGTAGCCGACACTTAACCACAAATGTTTAGTAAAATATACTTCAAACTGTACAGTCGCCAGGCCTACGCTCGGCGGTTTGCAGATTGTGTACTTCGACGAATTACGCCCGGGCTATATTACTAAATCATTCAAAAAATCAACCAATTACTCGGATGTTTTTTTTGTTTTGTGACAAATGACGTCAGATGTGGTATCTTTATCTTTTAAACTATTTATTTTTATTTATTCGTATTTAATCGAATAAAATAAAATAATTTTTTTTTTATCATGTGCAATATAGACACCTTTTTTTTAAATTTGTATTTAATCTCTTAATTGTAAAATTAAAATGATATCGCATATATTGAATATTTTTAACATAAATAGACATTTTTATAGTGAACAAGTATTTTCCGGAAGAGGAAATTATCAATTAAGACAAAATACATTCGTCAAATTTATACATTTTGGATATGTACAAATAAACTAGTTCAATTTATATTTTAGCTGTCTGGTATGCTTTAATGCGTCTGTTGGCTGAGCTGAAGGCTATACTACGAGTATAAATACATACGTCTTTAGTGTATTAAAAAACAACATCACATGATCAATTTTTTTTACTGATAGTAGATATAACATACTTATGTATATGTATTTAGTAAATATATTATAATACAGTTAATTTTAGGTCTATATCAATCAGAATTCTGTTTTAAATAAACTAACAGGATTACGAAAATCCTATTGCAAGCATTTACAGTAATTACATCGTGTTTTACAAATTACTGAAATATTTATTTTTTTATAACACGAATACCTATAATAGTATTCTTTTGTTTACAAAACAAATATCTTCATTAAGTTATCTTAATGCAATGAAATTTAAATAAAACGGTTCACTGCCAATTAGCCCAAACACTACAACATAGTCAAGTGCAATCTCCACGTCACACACCACCAGAATGGGAAACATCTCAACTGACAAACAACCTCAGATTGGGCGGCAATGATTGAATAATACCGAAACAACATTTGCCTAATAAACCTAATAATAGACTTATCCACTTCATAGATTCCCAAAGACTGATTATTAGGTTCAATTAACTAAGATACAAAATTCCAAGATGAAAACCACCGGGTCGTCCGTAGTGAGACGTATGTATCGATGCCAACTTTATTATGACTTAGAGAGGAAACAGCTAAATTTAAAGCTTCCATGAGTGATTCACCAGCTCATTGAGATCTTTAACTGGTATTTGTAATATAGCTGGTTACTATATATGTTTTGTTGCTAATATTATAAGAGTGTACCTACTTCAATGAGGCAGGTAATTTACCCTCATTATAATATTGCAGTAGCTTTTTTATCGGTTCGAATGGGATTTAGCTTTGAACGTCGGACAACTCGAACCTAGGCAAACAGCATTTGGCTTAAACGTGCACACAATCAGCCTCAACAGCTGATTGATAATATTCTACATAGAGCTGTTAGCAATTCTTGACGAGTGTTGAAACTCAAGTCCATAGCTACCTACCAGTTTAGTAGCAAGAAGCTATATGCAACTTACATAAATTGGCAAGGAGATCGTTGAAAAGACTTAGTTAAGTGAAGTGCGTCCGTTTGTCCGCATCTATAAGAACGAGGACAACGCTATATAGAAAGCTCCTATATAATAAATTAGGAATTAGCCTTTATTTGTTTTAAATCACAATCTTAATTGGCTAGTCCTAAAAATAAAATAAGAAAAAATAAAAAAAAAACAAAAGTGAAAATTTCTATTTAAAAAAAAAGTGCTCAAATTAACTGATTATTTTTTTTTCAAATAAATTAATACAAATTGAAATATGACTCCGAAACCACATCAGGAATTGAATAGTGGTCTGACGCCTCCAAGCGTCAAGGCCAATTGTTCAGCTTCAGCAGCTATCATAGGAAATAATGATAATATGACTTGCGGATCAGCTTTTGTTAACGGTGCATTTGAAAGTGAAAAGGGAAAAAGTGCCGATGGATGTCTCACATTACAAGTGGTTGGAATTATACCAACTATAACTACAACCACAATTGATAACGAAGAAAAGCCATTGATAGATTTTGATGATTTGTTGCCAATGGTTGGTGAATTTGGCTTATATCAGAAGTTTCTTTTCCTATGCATGATCCCGTTTGCTTTTTTTGTTGCATTTGTTTATTTCGCACAAATTTTCATTACTTTAGTGCCGGAGGAGCATTGGTGCAGTGTTCCTGAACTGGATCATTTAAATATCTCAGACAGGTAAACTTACATATATAATTAAAAATGATTTTTTTTATTTTTTATATGTGTAAAAATTTAAAAGTTATTGAATAAGTTATTGTTGTTTGGGAACCAAAGACTATCAAAGTTCAAAATAAAGTACATACCTATACATATACATATGTAATATGTATATCGAATAATTATTTAAAAATAATTATAATAGATCAAAATAAATAGTTGTTTGGCAGGCTATATGGCAATTTAAAAATATTTTTATTTATTGCCACTTTTCGGATATAGTTAAGCACTAATAAGGTCTTATAAAATTAATTTATGACAGACAAGACAAATATTGAATATTTAAACAAAATTTTTGGTTAACGAAATATACCTACAGCAATTTAAAATCTTGGAGACATAAAGACCTTGTTTTCTAATTGTTCTGTAATGATGCTTGATAATATGATACTTTTACAAAAAAAAAAACAAATCTTAATTTTTAATAGAATATTAATAGAGCTCTTCAAAGTTGATCAATTTTGTTCATGAGTATAAAAATGCATAGTATGTAAATTTTCTTTGGATAAATATATACCAATTTCATGATCAATTTTCTTAAATTCAACTAAGCCGTTTAATTTAAATATCAACCGCACCTCAACCGTCTGAGCCCACTTCTCTCCGTGCCGAACATGGAGCCACATTTTAAAAGTAGGTAACACTTCCATCGATTTTTCATATAAAACATTTAAATTTTTGACATTTGATTTTAACTTATTTGACTGGAATTTTGTCGAATGTCGATACTACCAAAATGTTGGTTGATCTGTTATTTTTCATGATAAGGTGAGTTGGTATTGTGCGATTTTTTTTAACAAAAAGTTAAAAAAAAATAAATCACAAGAAATCAACAAACTTGCGATTTTCAAAAAAATCAAATTGAGCTATATGATGCTCAAAAAATGATACTAAGAACCAAAGAAATAAAAAAGAAATCGCATAAGTTTTGAGTGTTTGGCGTAATTTTTCATCGCCAAAACAAAAAAAAATGATTTGACTTTTATTTAATATTTTTTTTTACGATTTGACATGGTATCGTTTCTAGTAAATAAAATAAAAATAACATTTTGTTTATCATTCAATATTCGTACCTACTTATGTCTGCAGTCAAACCTTTTTTATTAATTTTTCTGGAGAAGTCTTATTTCAGAAAAAGATTCACACCCTGTGAAGCAGTATAAGAGTTGCTTATACCAAGGCAAACATTTTTAGCCTTAAATATCATGCATATAAAGAATATATTTCGAACCAATTGTATAAGTACAAATGTATTAAAAATGGAAAAAATTAAAAGCCTGAACTTTTCTTAGATTTTTTTTTTTAAAGAAACAAAATGCAAGTTTAAGTATATTTATGCGATGATGACTTTCCACAAGATAATTTAAGTTCTATTGTTTATTTTTGCGCATAATCTTATCGTTAAATCTTCCAATAATGAACAAAATGACTAGTTCCGCTTTAATGCCGGAAACAATATGGGTATATGTCAAAGTTTTAATTATAATGTTATAGTCTCTGATACAAGAATTCATAACCGAATCTATTTAAGAAATTGCTGCCAATAAATATGACCGTATTTAATTTGTTTTGGTTTTGTCTTTTTGTACCTATTTAATATTTTTGTTTTTTTTTTTTTGTATGACAGATAGATAGATAAAAAAAGGTTAAACGAAAACTAAACCATTCCTATCCAATTTGATATACACCTATAAACACAAAATAGCTTCGAGCTACAGTTTTCATAGGTCTACAACAACATTTGCTGTGCATGAAGTAATATATTGCTTTACATCCGATCTTTTGTTGTACCTTACCTTACCTACTATTCAATTCAACTCAATTGAACAGCGAGAATACCTGAAAGCGGCTTTTTAAGAGAAGCTTAAAATGTGTTTAAGCCTCCATCCAACCCTATATGTGTAGTGTGTGTATGTATATACAACACTGATACACGTTGTTCTCACAGTTCGTGTTCCAATGGCAACTTTGAAGGCATTGTTCTTGCCCGAATGATGATTAATGATTAATTACTAATACAAGATTTTTGTTTATTTATTATTGGATTATTATGGATAAAAATTTAATAATTTATAAGTACGTTCCATATAGTATTTAAACCTTATACTGACTTAACAAAGAGTTAACTTGATTTTGTATGCAAGAAATTACCTCAACATTGACTATGGTCACTTACGTCTATATAAGTTTATCAGACTGGGGATCTAAGAATTCAATTGAAATACGAGTGCATACTACTATTATCATGCCTAATTGTTGGAAGGTGTGTTATAACCGCTAATAGTAGAGAATGGACAGGTAAAATGTTCGTTTAAGAATATATACTTTAAAATTATGGGTCAGAATTATTAGCTTTATATTTTTTTTTTAAATTGCAATAAAAATGGAATTTCAAAGGAATGAGTTTAAAATTCATTAAATTCATACATTCCGTTGTGTAATTTTATAATTTGTGACTGGAAATTTTTTTTCCTAACAATAAGTGCTTCAATTAATTTTTTAATTTTTTTGTGACGTGTATTAAATTGAGCTTTTATTGTGACTGGTAAAAAAAAATAAAAATAACCAAGCAAACGTCTTCTTAAAAAACGCTTTTAATAAATAAATTAAAGTTAACTTTAAAGCCTGGCACACAGTTTAAAGGAAAATTTAAAGATTTATGTATGCATATAAAATTTCTTAAATGTAATGTCATAAACATAATGTTTATCCCTATACGAGGTACACATTTTTTAAATGCATCAAATAAAATTTTAATGAATATAATATTATGTAGAATGCTTTCATAATTAAATGCATGCTTTTGTTTACATGCTATATTGGCGCATAAATGAACTCATCAAATACAGAGACATGTTTTGCTTTCCTATTATCTGGAAAGAATTCGTGTAGAGCTATTTTAAGCAAACAGAACTTTTATTCTTATATATTCGTAACTTTCTTAAGGCCCATTTCATCGCAAATTTAGTTTTGCAAATTTTAGGGGTACGCTTAATGACACATGCTATCGAAAAGGCGGTAAAAGCCCTTCATGTACCAAAAAGTATCTTGCATAAATACCCCATTTCCTAAAAGGCTGAAACTTTGGACACAGAAAAATGTATGTTCATTAAATTAAAAAAACAAACTGTAACTGTTTTTATTATTATTATTTATTGTATTATTCATACATGAATGTCAGTTTATTAGACTCGACCATTCTTTATTCCGTCAATTTCATTGAATTTCTGAACAACAACAACAACTTAAAGGTGCTACCACCAATGGTATACGAATTAATTTATAATTCGTTTTAATTAATTATTTGGCTGGAGATATAGCTATTTCAAGGGGTGCCAAGCCCTATCATCAGTCTCCTTATTAGTGGTGCTGAGCTTTAATCCAATTTTATTATGAAAAACTTTCTGCACACCATGAGATTCGAACCCACGCATATCAGATTTGCTCAGTCTTAGAAGTCGTATGCACTACGCATTCCACATACCTAAGACCACTGACGTCACAGGTCGAGATGTGTATCGTTTGTTTATCAAATGCATTTGGAGCATCAGCATTTTTCTAAGCGCCTTCAAGTATGCTATCTTGTTCCGCCTCCATTTTTCTCCATACCTTATTTCAATAGACTACAATTCGTAGTACGTATCAAAGGGGGAGAGGTTGGAAGATCGGCAACAGACCAGACTATTAAGTTATTATTATTATTTATTGTATTATTCATACATGAATGTCAGTTTATTAGACTTGACCATTCTTTATTCCGTCAATTTCATTGAATTTCTGAACAACAACAACAAATGTTGTTTCTGATATGCGTGGGTTCGAATCTCATGGTGTGCAGAAAGTTTTTCATAATAAAATTGGATTAAAGCTCAGCACCACTAATAAGGAGACTGATGATAGGGCTTGGCACCCCTTGAAATAGCTATATCTCCAGCCAAATAATTAATTAAAACGAATTATAAATTAATTCGTATACCATTGGTGGTAGCACCTTTAAGTTGTTGTTGCTGTAACTGTTTTTGTTTGTATTTAAAATAATAATGAAGTAATCTGTTAAACCAGAGTGTACGGTTTTTATGTATATAAGAATGTAAATTCTCATTAAATGTTATAAATATTCAAATTTTGATGGTGTTTGATAGT
Source organism: Epistrophe grossulariae (assembly GCA_929447395.1). Classification (NCBI taxonomy): domain Eukaryota; kingdom Metazoa; phylum Arthropoda; class Insecta; order Diptera; family Syrphidae; genus Epistrophe; species Epistrophe grossulariae. The sequence continues at coordinate 136,565,087 of OV839568.1, forward strand.
AACCTAGACGCTTTTGTATAATTAAAATAGTTTTTTATTGACCAATTCTTTGGATGTTAAATGATTTTTGAGTTTTGTCAGGCTTTTTTGGTCACACTTCTCTTTTACGCAAATAAAAAAAACTTTATTTCATAATTTTCCCTACGTTTCGCTGGATTATCCCAACTTCTTCAGGGGTTGTTTATTAAATCTGGACAAATACAATTTATAATGATGTTAACAAAAAGGAACACTTTTTGACATAATTTACTTTGAACTTACTTGAAATATGTATTTGTTAAATTTATTGAAAAAATTAAAAACTAGCAATATTAAAATTTTTAAATTTGAATTTAAAACAAAAACTGAAAAAATAAATAAATATAAGAGAACTTTATTACACAGATTAAACATTATAACATTGTTAAGAAAGCAAATTTAATGCCTAAATTTTTGAAGTAAAATTGTAAAGAATTTTCAAATCCATATATAAGCTAAAAAAATCTGTGTATGTATATGTGTCTCTAGTACGTCGTGCTTGAGTATTGTTCTATTGTTTGTTGTCCTATAATGATATCTGTTAAAGCTAAACCCGATAGATGAATAATTAAATTCGATCTGACCACATTCTGCTGTTGATATGAGTTGTAATAATCTTTAAAATAAACTTATTCACATATATTATTTAAAACAATATTTATCAACTTCAACTACACCAACTATGCGATATTTAACACCAAAATATACGTATAAAATAATCATAAGCATGTCTCACTTTAAAACAACGTTAAGCCTATAATTTAAATGATACAAAAGTTAATTTAACTGTACCTATATGAATACGTTTCGCGTTGGAAAAAGGTTGACAAATTGCCTATTAAAATCAATTATTTTCCAACGTTAAATTAAATATGCTTCAGAGGTATACAACATTAAATGAGATCGTATTTAATTTCAGATTCCATTTTCGCAGTGTACAAGTGGTGACAAAACTTAGCGCGTTATACCAAATGCTGCATTTTAGTCAAACAATCAGTTATTTTACATAACCTATATAAAGTCGACACGTTTTTTTAAACTTATTCCCAAACCCCTTTTATGGGTAATTAAATAAAATATGTAGATTGTAGATGTATAAGAGATATGTGTACATGCATGTACACACACATACAAACGTACATATTAGTCTATTTTACTGCTAAAACCATATTTTTTATAACAAAGCGTGTGGCTAATAAACTTAACATTGTCCTAATTGAAAAGATTAAAGAAGTTAAATAATTTTATAAGCTTGCGTCATGTCGCCCATTATATAAATGTCTATACCCGAATATAATTTTGATACTTAAAATTTTATGCAATTCTGCATAATCATTTTGGCTTTTTTCTATGATTACATAATCCGACTTCTAAATACTTATTAAATCGTATAAAAAAAAAATGTTCATTGCAGTCCAACTTAAAATCAACCTTCAAAAAAAAAGTTCTGCTAAATCGAACACTCAGGCCTTGAGACTCAGCTCTCGAACAAGAAAAAGTAAACCACTAACAATATTATATGTATAAGTTTACCCCGCGATATCTTTGTGTATACGCTACAATTAACTTTATAAGCTAGAGTTCTACTTTAACTACCGCCCAATTCATGTTAACTATAACGCCGTTGCACTCTATTTGGCTTTTTAAATTCTTTGATCTAAATGGAATCGATTAAATATTATTTATGAAACGGCGAAATCTAGCAACAAGACGTTTACAACTCTTCGGGTCAGTTGTATTTTTACGGTACTTATACACGCTGCTTATTCAATTGTTTTAAACTTGCTTTTAACCTTTTCATGAATTGACTTAGACCTTGGTTAAGAAGACATCGAAAGCAGTACTAGTAAGTATTCATAAATATATATACCTACTTCTTTTGTTTAAATTGAGAGAACAAGATTTAATATGAACTTACATTTATACAGCTATATAGGTATAGGTTAGTTTAGGTAGCAAGTTATGTACAGGTATTTCTCTGTTAGATTGTTAATTTAGAATCCTTGAAGTCAAAAAAGCAATTAATTGTTATTATATGACCGTAATTACATATTGTGATTGAGTCATTACATAAAATAAATAGAAAAGAGCTTCCGTGGTTATTGCCTTTTTTTAATAGTCTTTTTTGTATTATGTGAAGTCTTTGGATTATTTTTATGAATGGAGATGAATGTTATAATCTTTGATATTCAATGTTGAATGAGGTGGCAAGTAGTTATTTTTTTTTAAATTTAAATAAGCTTAACTAGCTTCACCCCATACATTTATTGTCCACATAAAAATAATTTCAATGAAAATATGTAATATAACATACATTTGTTGCATATAATAAGCATTTTAAAAGAGTAGGTCTTCTTCCGACGTTGCATGAATACCCTTTATATTTTTTATGGGGCGTTTATGAAACGTGGTGTCGGAAATTTTACGATTTCCCGTTTTTGAAAAAAGTCATCTGCGTCGAAAATTCATTTTTAAACCCATCTGTTCGTGTACTTTATGAACACTACGATTAAAAAAAATGGTTTTCATCATTCCGTCCGTGTGTTTGTGGGTTAATTGTAATTCAAACTATTAGAGCTTGGCTGGACTGATTTATTATTATTATACAGAAGAAAAATACAATAGATTTTTTTTATAGAATTAGTTCAAATACATTTTTTTATATTTTCATGATAGGATACGTTCTAGCAAATTTAATAATAAATTATCGTTTTTATAAAATTAATTTTCTCAGATAAATGTTAATTTTATTATTTGAATTAGACTCTAAACCATTGTAATGCTTTGAAAACGCTATTTCAATAACTTATTTTTTCAAAAGTCTGGGTGTGTAATTATCCTTTTCTCAAAAATCACGATCAGCAAATATTAGCTTAAAGGTGTTAACAAGAATGTTACGATTTTGCTAAAGAAATTTATACAAACTCCCTTGTTATCTTTAACAGAACTTCCAGAACCTTATAATTAATTTATAATGTGCAATTGTAAAAATATTTTTACTAAAAAACTGTGACGCAAATTTCCAGAATTTCCATTATTGACATAATCGATCACAATCATCACTTTATAAGCTTTTATTAGTGCAGTGATAAGACGATAGAAATAGTAGCCATCCATACTTCTCTCTCCTATGTATTTAATCGAAAGGTAAACATTTGTATTTCCATATTTTCATTTGCAGACACGCGAAAAATTAATATCCAAAGAATAATAACATTATGATTGTGTTAATTATTTTGTTTTTTTTTTTCTTCTTTCTTACAGATTGGCACTAGCAATTCCACTTGAGGCCAACGGACACAGCAAGTGCTCCATGTATGCAGTGAACTTCACTGAAGTGCTTGCCAAAGGTATCAAGGTAGCGGATCCATCATGGCCAATTGTGCCATGCCAACGAGGCTGGTCATACAATTTTACAGATGTACCTTATGAAACAGTTGCCACCGAACAGAACTGGGTCTGTGATCAGGCAGCTCTGCCAACATATGCCCAATCGATATTCTTTGTTGGTGCAATTGTAGGTGGATTGTTGTTCGGTTGGATTGCTGATAGATTTGGCCGAATTCCAGCATTGATTTGGTGCAATTTAATTGGGTTTGCAGCTGGTGTTGGGACAGCTTTTGCTGGAAACTTTTGGCAGTTTGCACTTCTTAGATTCTTGGTTGGATTCGCATTTGATAATTGTTTTACCATGATGTACATATTAGGTGAGATAATATTGCAAATAGAATATTAATATTTATTTATTCTTCATTGAATTGTCTAAAACTAAAATACCATACATAAACCTACATACATTGCATGATTATGATTGATATGTTATTCAGTAGTTGAAGAGTAGGCTTCTAGCAGGTACTGGCACAAAGATCAATCTTTGTTTGAATTGAATTGATTTTAATTAAGTAAAAGTTCCGCATTATTCATAAGCAAGTGAAGAATTATGATATGACTACGAGTAGCAATCACAGTGTCTTTCAAGTTGGATTTTAATTTGTTTCATTAAATATAATTACTGGAACAAGTCCCAATTACACACATACTATGGGTATCTATTTTATATCGGGTTACCTACTTAAAAAACATATATGTACTGAATTGTTAAGAATGAGAAATCACAGCTGAATATTCGTTATGAGAAAAATCATTAGCAAATTAGTGCGATTGTTTACTTAAGCGCCATATAACAAAGTTGCTAATTTAGGAATTTTTTTTAAATTCAGTATACCTAGATACGGTGTTTTCCATTTGAATTTTAAGCAGGTTATAACAAACAAAAACCGAATATTGAATTGAATCGGTAAGTGGGAGAAAAGTACTTACAAACATCATCGTAGATTTAAATTATTTTTTTTACATACATAATTATTCATTGTTGCCTAAGAAAAACCTTTTAATTTTAGTTAAAATCGAATACTGCTTTACTTGGTATATATATATTTAACATAAGCAAATAATTCAACAAGTCCAAATAAAATAGTGCGTCTTCTACTTGGCTGATGTATTTCAGTAGATAGTATATGAATTTGTATATTAAAAAAACCTTCTTATAAACAAATAATATTATCTATGTATGTAAGATGACGGATATAAGCTCATTTACCAGACAATATTGTATTATAGTAAATAATGTTTGGCCTTTCAATTAAATTTTTAAATTAAAATATAAAATTAAAATATCAACAAATTTTGCCAGACATCCTAGTAGTAGGTAATAAGATACCATGAAAATACATTTTATGAAGCACATTCACGTAAATAACTAGAAAATTAATTTTGATTTTCAATAAATCAATTGTTTTCAAGTGCGCACTTTTTTCATTATCAATTTACAAAATTTTGAAATACAGAATTTTGAAATACAAAATTATGGTTTTAAAGAATTTTGGAAAACAGAATTTTGGATTTTCAGAATTTTTGAATACAGAATTTTAGATTACAGAATTTGAAATACAGAATTTTGGAACTTACAGATTAGAACATAGCAAAAAGGCTCAAATGTACCTATAAAAACTGTCAGAGCGGAAATGCTTAATTTTTTTGGTGAATTTTATAAAATTAATTTCTTTTTTGTGTTTTTTTTTTTTGGTCAGTGTGATTTTCAAATTAAATTTTATATCAAATCGCAATTTTTTTCATATGCTTTTATGTTAAGTTCTTTATTTTTAAACCAAAAATCCAATAATTCGTCGCCCGAGAATTGTTTTGTCGTATACGCCATTTGAGCAATTTTGGGAAATCGCATTTAACTGACCGATGAAATTTTCTCCATTTTTAATATAATTTTGTGTGGAAAATCTTCTTTTGGTTAAGGTATTCCAAGTTGTTCAGCCGGTTCTGGTTTTCAAACTATAGAGGTTTATCTCCAAAATCATTTTGTCGTATACGCCACGAAAATCACTACTTTGTTAGAATCCCATACACATACGACAAAGTAAACACACATGGGACAGTGCAATGCAATATCGAATCGAGTGAAATTTTCGATTTTCTCAAAAACTAGAAGACATTTTAATATGTGGTTTTTAGTGTTTGAATACAAATTGATAAGAGCATTGAATATTAAAAACAAAATTATAGTTATATTCATTTTTTTTTTTATTTGATTTGAAAATTAATTTTTCCAAAACTATTCTCTAAAAAAAGACTAAATTTAAAAACGGAATTAATGGATGGATTTTTGGCTTTAAAAAAAGGCATAACATGACCTTGTAAGTGTTGCGGTTGATTTTAAATATTTTTTTTTCTAAATAAAAAAAATGCCTTAGGACTAAAAAATTCTTAAATTTTAAGATACCTGCTGTATTTTGATTTCGTGCTGTGAACACAGTCCATTTCTTGAATTAAAGAATGGCCAGGTTCAGAAAATGTTTCCTTTATTACCTACAATAAAGCAGGTTTTTGAAGAAGACACAGCAACGCTGTCGTCATTACCTTATTCCTAATTTAGGGGACAGAGGAGTCACTCTAAAAAGTCAAGGCTTGAATGTGTGGGTTATCAGATAGAATTTGATCTATTATTTTTAAATGGAATTTGTCATATAATCTAATAACATGCATAACACATAACTTTACAAAATACCTACGTGCTAATCATGTTTGCACTTTCTATATAGATTGTTCGAAGGTCCAGGTAAATTCTCCAAACACGAAGGGACATTACGATACATACACATCGCCTTAGCAGTCGACAGCGGTGGCTTTCGGGACAAATGAATATATTTCAGAACACTATATAGAAAATTCGGCGTCAAAAACAACAACACTGCAAGACGTAACATACAGGCATATTTTTGTCGCCTTTTTGATCCGCCGCCACGCGCGTCGCGACCACAGCCTGCGAAAATTATAAAATCTGTATGCTTGTGCAAAACAAAGCCGTCGTTATATTCATGTTTTACGTAGACGTACGCCAAAACAATTCTTCGGTTTACTCAAATTTTGTATCGTATCTGTTAAGCCTATGTACGTACGACAAAACAATATTAAACAAAAATTGTCTCGAAAATTAATGGATATTTTGTCGTATATGCCAAAATCTGGCGTTTACGACAAAACAAAACTAAGGGATGTGTTATTTTGTGGATATACGACAAAATGCATACTGATTTTCTCAGTAACGATAAATAATAGATCAAATCTGATTTCAGAAATGGATAGAGGACCTTTTGAAAACATAGAACTGCATACCCACCTTAAAAATGTGCACTTTGGCGTTTACGACAAAACAATTCTCGGGCGACGAATTGTAAATTTAAGACTCCCCCAAACCAACGCAAAACATTCGGAATGACGACGAAACTTTCGGTTGTAAATATATTTTATATGAGATTCGCTTAATCGCATCGTCACGTTGGTGTGGGTACTCTCATTTATCGCCCTGTAAATATATTTTGACAGCCGAAAATTTCGTACGTCCTTCCGAATGTTTCACGTTGGTTTGGGGGAGCCTTTAAGATTTTAATTTTTAGGTGCAAAAATTGTTGTACCGATCTTTTCTGGTTTTTACCCATACAACGCAGAAGTCCGTACGTTTCTTAACTTTTCTGCAATTTTCTTTTCAAAATAGGTTTATTAGGCACGTTAAAAATCTTAGGGATTTCGCTCCGTTAAAAAGTGAGAAAGTTGGTGTGTTCAGAAAAATGAGATCTCAGAGATTTTTCTCACTCAAAAAATGAGCAAGCGAATCCAAGATTTTTCTCTTCAGAGTTTTGACAGCAAAACTGAGAAATTTTGATGAGGAAACTTGCTTAGGTAACTGAGATAGCTGAGATCTCCGAGATCTTATTTTCTCGAATATGCCTATAGTAAATAAAAATTTATTTCTATCGGTATTTTGACAACAAAACTGATAAATTTTTCGGAGCTATACTTTTCATGTAAATGATATTCTTGAGGTTTTTGAGATCTCATTTTCATGTAGTTGCCTATTTAACACTCCTATGATAGCTTTTAAATGATGCTACTTAGACAGTGGACTCGGTTGTCTAAACCTTGAGTAATGTAACATTTTATATAATCAAATAAGGCCTATTTCTAATTATTTCGGACTATCAAGACACTGTCTAACTAGTAAAAATTCTAATAAATACACCTGGCAGTATTTAAAAGCATCTTTTCAACCGAAGGGAAACCAAAAGAGATTTAACGAAGCCTAAAAATCGCAGTCGTCGAAAATCCGTCTAACATAAATTAGTTGATTTAACTGTCACCAATTTACTGTTAATTTTAAGTACTTCAGTTAAGGCACCCTTTCTGTTCTTGGTTGACGTCAAATGTCAAGAATCCTTCAAATACCTATCTAAAAATGAGAATAATTCTTCAAGAATTCAGAAATTTGAGCTTTTTATTTTGAATGACAATTTCTTTCAATTTTAAAATTTAGTTTACGAGATAATATGGACTTATAATTATTTTTTATTTACATATGTCATATCACTTTTAAGTGTAATGGTGATCATAAAATATTTGGATTTGCCGAATAATATGAACATATTTTTTTCACACGATAAATGTATATTCTTTCTAAAATATATACCCCTTAATATTATGCTTGTTAACAAAGTAAAATTGTTACAAATTAACACTCAAGTTATTCAAATCAATTTTCTTATAGTCAAGCAATTATCATCAACCTTGAAAATCCCTTATGAATTCACATGCAAATTCACATAACTTAAAGTAGATAAGATAGTTTATTAACTTTTCTCACTCTACCTTCATGTGGTTATTTAACCTAATAAACCATAAAAAAAGTATATGCTTATGAATTATTTACAAAAAATCTATAAAAAAATAAACTCTATTAGAATGAAGTATTTATACATTGTTACTGTATGTTCTTTTAACAAATTCTCGTAGTTTTAATGTTTCAATATATAGATGACTGCGCTGATAATACTCATTGAGACAAGTTGAACTTGTTCACCAGATGTTTGATTGATAATTTTTGAATATTAAATCAAATATTAATTAAATTGATAAATAAATAATTGGTTCTGAACATTGTCGGTTGTCGTTCGTTGGTGTTTGCTGTGCCGGTTATACAGCTCGTACATACATTAAACTCTAGTTTTTGCTATTACTTGTTAGCAAAATGTGCTTAAGGCCACCTCTCAACCGTTTAAACGATTAAATGCAAACAAAAAAAAGAATGAAAACTCTCAATGTTAATGTGCTTTAATTAGCACGCAATTCAATTACCACTGCTGTCTGCTGCACTAGGTTCTGTTTGAGATGTGTCGCTCGTCGTCGCATCGGCTCGGATGTAAATATTCACTAACTACAAATTGACAGCAGTGCAAACTGCAAACACCTATAAGTAAGTTTATGAATGTCAAACATTGACGACCATCGACGGACGATGCGTTTTTATATTAAGAAATAGTTAGAAAAATTAAATTGCGGATATTCTGCATTTAACTGAGCAGTGAGCCCCGACATTGGACAATAATTATTATTCTCCTTTTTTTTCAGTTGGAAGTTCGATTAAATCAAAGTATGAGTTGGATGACGTTAAACACTGTTGTTTAAACGAACAAGTATTTGAGCGTATAAAGTTCTGTTGATTCTTTGAAATACAATGCAATATTTGTTATTAGCACTCCGTTAACAACCAAAGGTGTATCTATTACTTAACAACAATAAAAGTGTGTTATACACAAATTGATATTTTGTACAAATTTTTAAAATTGAGGAAAGATGAAAAAAGTTTAATAAATAAATTAATACATCTAAGTATAAATTCCTAAAATATCAATTATGATCACCCAAGCTAATCGTTGCTTGGTGATTTCTGGTTAAATGCTCTCATATTTTTTAAATAGCCTTGATGTGCGCCTTTGACTTTTACGAGAAAAAAATAACCACTATTCAACCAAGATTGAATTTATGAGTTAACTTTAAAAAATATTTTAGGTTGATGGATGAGTTCAATGACTTTGATTCGAGTAAATTAGGCACCCTTTTTTACGTTTATTGAATTTGCTTCCGCCTGCCAATCAACTCTCATTAAATGGCATATCCTATAAGTAAACATTAACAAATGCTTCAAAAAAAAAGATAAGTGCGTATATTTGATTTGTTGAAACTTACAAGGTTACTTATAGGTACTATAGACACGAGATAAAGTTTAACATTCAATTAGACGAAATTTTCTAAAAAAAAATTAACAGTAACAAAATCCACGCCTTTCGCTTAGAAAAGGTCGTGCACAAGGGCGTGTCAGCTCGGGGAGGGTTTGTTGAACAAGTTAAGATATAGCTTCTATATCTTGGCCGGAAAGCACTTATCATCAAACCAGTTTTGACAGCAAAATGTGAAAATTTGTGCAAATTCACAAGAAATTTCACGTTACTTATTTCAAACAAAAAAGCAAACTAAAACGGTCTCCTTTGAACTTAACAAAAACTCCGTTAAACAATTTTCTTCAAGTTCAGGAGAAAGTTTGTTTTGTTTTGTTTTTATTCATATGAATTAAAATGTTCTTTTAATTTTTGTTTCAGTTCTGGAATATGTTGGACCAAAATGGAGAACTTTTGTTGCCAATATGTCGATAGCTTTATTCTTCACAGGTGCAGCTTGTGCACTTCCATGGATCGCTTATTTCTTAGCTGATTGGAGACTCTTGGCAATTGTGACATCTTCACCTCTAGTTTTGGCAGTATTGACTCCCTACTTAGTACCCGAATCAGCCAGGTTAGTTTATTTTTTTTTTCTTCATAATTTTTTCATCCATTATTTTTATAATATAATTATTGTGTTCGGAAATTGTCACAGATGGCTTGTATCTCAAGGTCGTTTTGAAGAGTCCATTACAATACTCAAGAAACTCGAGCGGGTAAATGGAAAACAAATTTCACCTCAAGTATATGAAGATTTCCGTACTAGCTGTCACAAGATGCAACAAGAGGAAACTACTCATAATTCTTATTCTGTTTTGGATCTCTTTAAGACACCAAGACTGCGACGCATCACTCTATTATTGATTGTCATTTGGATGGCAATTTCTTTGGTATTTGATGGACACGTTCGTAATGTGGGATCCCTTGGTCTCAATATTTTCTTCACATTCACCGTTGCATCATTCACCGAATTTCCCGCCGATACTATGTTGACATTAACTTTGGACAGATGGGGACGAAGATGGTTGGCTTGCGGAACTATGATACTCAGTGGTATTTTCAGTCTTTTGGCAACTACAGTACCAATCGGACCTTATTCTGCAGCACTTGCCATAGCTGGTCGATTCTTTGTCAACATCTCCTATAACATCGGACTACAGTATGCAGCTGAGCTATTGCCAACCGTTGTTCGGGCTCAAGGTGTTGCCTTTATTCACATCATGGGCTATGTTGCGAGCATCATTGCTCCATTTGTCGTTTATCTGGCAAATTTCAGTCCAATGCTACCGCTGCTTATTCTTGGTATCTTGGGAATTATTGGTGGTACCTTATGTCTTCTTCTGCCGGAAACTCTAGGACATGAATTACCCCAGACCATGGCTGATGGTGAAGAATTTGGCCGAGGACAAAGAATTTGGGATTTTCCATGCTTGGCAAAGAAAATCGATGATGAAATCACAGATATTGAAAGAAATAAAGTTCAACATTTTGTCAGATCAACACAAACTGGGGCATCTTTGCGGGCCTCGACGCGAGGTGAAGCCCAATCAAGTATTCTTCGTCGATCCGTGAATTCTAGACTCTCGTCAAGGCTTTAAGCAAAAAACCACAAATAATATAAAAAGCAATCACTATAATATTTTGTCCATTTTATTTTTGGACTCGTTTGCTAGCAAGCTTCATAAAGTAGGTTAATTTATTTAGCCATCAACTAGTCTCAGAACTTCTGTACAGAATGTAAATAAATTCAATTTAAGTAATATGTCCTCGAATGTGTCGCAATGATGGAAAAACAGCTATTCAAGTAGCTTCGATTTTGCGCAGATAAAAATTAAATCTTAAAAATATACCCGCATATGTATGTTTGTACGTTAATCGAAATATAAAAATATATGCGATAATGTCAAGTTTTATTCGATGTTAAAAATGCAGTATGTGACTAACGTAAGGTTATTCATGTAAATGCATATACTGCACTCCAGTATTATGCCCATTCATGCAACATGATCAATTTAAATTTAAGATATAAAGTAACCCCTAAGACTCGATGTGATATTGATAAGTAACAATGTTATGTTATTATAGATTATACACTATTATAATTAATCAAAAAAAGAACATGAAATATAAAAAACGTTAAAATTTACATAATATTTTGTTTGGATTTGAAGATATTTATACTTAATCGTATTTTGCTCTCAAATAGATTGATTTGGGCCTAATTGCCTAAAAAGTGGGTTACGTGTTCTGCAATTCTATGTTTGTCAGTTATTTTTACTTATATGAAGTTATGTAATGTACCTCGATATACAATCTAAAGATCTTATATTTATAAACGTTGTCTAGCCTTAGACAATTGTCCAAATTTTGAAAATGTGTTCAAAAACCTTGTTTATTGTTGTCTTATAGCCGCCTAACTTAGACACAAGAGATTGTCTTATGAAGCATAAAGCATATTTCCACCAATTTGAAAATAGTTAGACAGTGTCTAAGTAGACAAACATCTATAATAAATACGACTGTAATTGTATAAGGAATTTCTCCAAACTTATATTTGAAGCGTCTGGAGTGAGAAGGGGTCAAGTGACATTTTTCGATTTTTTTTTTACCAATACTGGTGTTAAGCGACAACTTAACTTTTGGTAAATTCTTGTGTCTCTATTGTTATTACTTACAAAGTTAGCTTCAGATAAAGGGGTTAACTACCACTACTACTACTTATAAACTTAAAACTTTAAATTTAAAGGCTTATAACTCAAAACTTTAAAAATGTCACTTGACCCCTTCTCACTCTCAACGCTTCATTTATTGATTCTATATAAGCCTAGTTCCTTTACATTGAAACTCTGTACATTTCTGTGAATGTATACACCAAAATCTGTCAAAGTTCATACAAATAAAATAAAATGACGTAGAAATTCACACAAATGCACAGAGTTTTAAAGTAAAGGAACACATAGTTTATTTGTATAGTTTTTTTGTTGAACTGAAAATATCTAGTATTATATTTTATATAATGTAAATTTATGATTTCCATTTATCTCATCCGTCGTTATATTTTTTGGAGATTTTTGTGTTACTATACAGGGTGTCCCGAAATCACCGCCTCAGAAGAAAACCATGAGTTCCTGAGGTCATTTCAAGTCGAAAAACGTATGAGGTAATTTTCTCGTTTTCGCTTCGTTTTCGACTTATAACGGTTTTTATGATTTTTTATTCTTTTTTCCTTTGACTGGCTCTAACTTTGCCAAACTACAACCGATTTTTGAAATTTTTTTTAAATTTAAACAAGAACTGTTAGAAATTTGTATCTACCATACAACTTTTTTTCTGTGAGGATAACGGTTTTCCCGCAAATTATTTTCAAGCACATTTTTTAAGCATTTTTAGGTTGTTTTTTTGACTTCGATGTGATTTTTTTCACAAAAACACGTTATTAAGTAAAACTTTTTTTTCATTATTATGAAATCCTAATATGTGTTCTTAAAATACTTAACATTTTGTACCTAAAAATACATTTAAAATTATTAAAAAAATAAAAATAAAAAAAAAAAAATAAAGGACACCCTATATATAAAAAGTTAAAATTGGCATCTTTAAAATTAAGATATATTTTTTTAATCGCTTTAAGATTTTTAAAGTGTATTTCTACAAATTCATATTAATTTTAAGAATCACGTGGCATACATAATATTCATGTCGATTATGGAATCCGCAAAACGCGTATTGTGCAAAGTTCATATTAAAAAAATGGTAAGCGAACGGACATAATATAAATGTTTGTATGGATGTATCCGCTTTTGCAATCAAAACTATCCAACAATTTGATTCGGCAATTTGTAAAATAAAATGTGTTCATGATTTTTTGTAGATTTATGTACATATACAAATTTATAAACTTAACGATAGACTTGAAAAAAATTAAATTAATTTTACTAACACTGGTTCTTCTCTTTTTTCGAAATTGCAAGAATTTGTTTTGATATTGTAAATATTGGACATATTAAAATAACAATTTCGTCACATTGGGTGACAATGAAATCAATTAAAATATTTTGAATATTAATTGAAGTTATGATATGTGTAGGTACGGTTCAACCATTTAAATGAACATTAATAATGTTGTAAGCTTTTGGTACAAAATTAAATTGCTTAAATTTGGTAAGCTTTAAGTTTGAGCAATTATATAGTCATAAAATCACTATAGCATAGTTTCAGGCTTTTGCAATAAAACAAAATCGTTGATTTAATTTTAGATGTAATATATAATGTATATGTATATGTAAAAAGATCGCTTAGTTCAATTAATAATTTAACAAGTCCAATAAAATAACTCTAACAGCCCTATTATGACTGTCAAATATCAACACAATATTTGATAACATTTAATATGTATCAACAAAAATTAATAAATCGATATTATGGTGATCATTAATCAACATTTTTGATGAACAGTGTAAACTGATTTTAGATCTATTGCGAGTAGTAGTTCTAATGATAATCTTTTCCCGGTTTTTGTTTATTAAAAACAATTTATATCATTCAAATAACTATAGATTCGTAAACCACAACACAAGAACCAAAGGAAAATAAGAAACGTAAAATGTCGAATCAAAATATGTTTTGCCCAGTGTTCACAATCTAATTAAAATTATCAATTGATACTCATAATACCAAATTATCAATAAATTTATAGAAATTATCAGGTATTTAATAATTGATATTTAATAGTCATGAGGGCTGTAAGTCTTTTTTTGTAAGACAACGATAAATGTCCCTGGACAAAAATATGTAAAATTATAATGATTTGCATTTAACTGTTCAAGTTATTCAAAAAACCGAATTAAATAAAAATTACATAATTCACATACAAGGTCCTCACTGATGATTCGAAGTAAGAGCTTTTGCAAAATAATCTCAAAATCTCGACAAAGACGAAAGCAAAAAGAATGCTAATCTATAGTTCCTAATAATAAGATTAATTTATTAGTTTTTTTAGAAAAATAGTATTTTTATTAGCGACATAAAAAAGTGTGTATATTATACCGTTGTTTTTTGTCCTTAAATTATAAAAACGAACCAGGGCGATGCCGAAAAAGTGCAAGTTAGATATTAAATGCCTGTTTGGTTACTTATTTTCAACAAATTTCCCAAAAACTTATTTTTTTTCTATGGGTTTTGACAGCAAATTGTGAAAATTTGTGCAAATTAGCAAGAAATTTCACGTTACCAAACAGACCATAAGTTTCAAGAAAACTTACCTGTTTGAAGATTTTGAATGAAATCTATCTGTTGTTGGCTGAAGCAGCCAAATTTCAAGTCCCATTTTTTACGAATACATTAATTGCCTTATATGCAGTACTGCAACATGGAGTGTACATATCTATCGCAAATAAAAATGTTTTCTTGTAAGTATCTAATCGTAATTGATTTTTTGTAAACTATAAAACAAGTAGCCCAACCGTTAGTTTTTAAAAATCTGGTCAAAATTAATAGGTGTGTTCCTTTACTTTAAAAGTCTGTGCACTTGTGGGAATTTCTACGTCATTTTATTTTTTTATATGAACTTTGACAGACTTTGGTGTAGAAAATCATAGAAAACATTAAAAAATTCTCACAAGTTTTCAAGGTTTTTTTCTAAAAAAAATGTTATTACATTTTTGTATAAGTCAAAACAAAAAGTACGTATACGTCATAGTGAACTTTAGTTCATTTAGTTAGTAGTAACACAATTATAATTTTTTTTTTATTAATACTGAAGTGATTTTCTTCAAACTTAAAACTTGAGGTTTCAGGTTGAAATTGATTTTTTTAGCACCACCGTACCTTCCACACAATTCCGTTATGAAATACATATGTTATTTACCTCGGTTACGGATCTAACAATATTGTGTGTATTATGGTTGGTATAGGTTCCGAACTTTTGTGAAAAAAGTTAGTAGTAACGGTACCTCCAATAGAAACGTTTTTTTTTTTTTTATTTTTAACTTTCTCGTTAACGACTTAATTAATTTCGATCAAGTTTTTTTAAATCAATATTTTAAACGGGTTAATGAATATATTTTTTTTAAAGTAGGTATTTGTTTTATTTTTTAAAGAAATTTTATGTACCTATGCAATATTTGATATATGTATGTATATGTATGTATTTTAAGACAGTTTTTGTTTTGCATTTTAAGTATTGCCGTTGTTTTTTAATATTTGTTATTCCATTTAAGTCGTTTTTTTTTGAAAATCGCCCCTACGTCCTAAGCGGGGGCGAGATAGACCCCCTCCCCTTCCATAGTAAATAAGTTTGTATTTGACCACTCTACAAAAATCCGTTATCAATTTTCGGAGCCCAATTTAACGTACTCGTGCCATTATTGTTATTAAATAAAATACATATGTATATGTATGTACAAATGTATAAATGTATGTACATATAATAAAAAATCTAAAATTCTCGGCCACTCAAACTTTATTTATTAATTCTATATTTAACAATCTGATTCGAGCATACAATTATAAACCTTATCAACTCCAAATTAAAATTCTGTACTGAATGTGACGGAGGCGGCGATATGGTAGTCTCAAAAAAGTAGGTTTAGTTTGTTGTCATTTCATTTGTAATGATTTAAGTTTTAAACAACCCACCCACATACATATCTACCCTCACAAAATAAATAACAAAAACTTCGAATAGTGATAAAGCAGGATACTAAATTGTTTTCGATAGAATGTGTAGTATGAAAATTAAATCCTATGTAATGTGGGCTTTCTTTGTATTCTTTAATATTTAAAATTAGACGAGACGTTATACGTATGTACATACGTAACTACGTTCCTGAAGTCCAAATACATAGGATTCAATTTTTATAAATTTGAATAGGTCACGACTAAGTAATTATTATGTGTATGTAGTATAAGTCAACCCTAAAGAATCCTCAAGAATGAATTGACTTGGTCGAATTTTGTACTCCACAGTCGTTTGGCACCGGCGAATAAAAGCTTTTCCAACCGCACATTGACTTTCAGTTTCATTATGTATACGAACGTCGAACACTGAATGCCTGCGTCATGGTTAAGCTCTCATGTGGGCTTGTGGTTAAGTAACGAATCGCTTCGACTGAGTCTTGACCGTAAGCCACATCGAAGAATGATAATTTTTCATAGTTCAATCAGTTAGTGGGAATATTTTCCGATAGTTGGTTGTTGCGAGGCTTCTTTCTCCCTCTTTGTCTATATACGTCCGCTTGCAGTGTTCGAGTGTTCCATTGAGCATATTCATAACTTTGTGATATGCTTATATTTTTCGATTACATGTTCTTTTTAAAATAAAAAAAAGCCACTGTTGGTAAACTTTTGTAAATATTTACGTTTTTAAGTTCAGTTTTAATTTTCCGAGGAATAGAAAACAACAAACTATCTGAAATGCAAATCCCAACACGTTGCCTTTTGACGTTTTTGGCCTTCGCTGGAATCTGCTGCTCCTCCTACTCTGATGCTCAGGTGGTACACGCATACATTTTAGACATATAATTTGCATAGATCAAACAAAAACAATTCTTTTTTTGTTATTACACTATAAATATGTGCAATACATAATTAACAGTTTTTTTTTTTACCAAAAAATTCGAGTATTGTTGTTTGTCAAATTGAAAACTATGATTATTTCTGATTATTTTTTTTTAAACGAGGCTGGCTGCAATAAAGTTCACAACAAAGAGAATTAAAAAGCCAAAGTTTAACAGATAAACCTTTGATTTTCAAGCAAAATGATTGTTATTTCATGAGAATTGAGGGTGTTTGAACGAATTAAAAAATTAAATGATTGAAAATTTCACCATGTGTGAATCCGGTATTTTTTCTTTGTTGATTTGATTTCATATTGATATAGAGACTGGTTGGTGCAATTGTCTGCGAGAAGTATTCTAAATTTTTTATTAACACCTGTTAATTGGTTTTATTTAAATCCGGCTTTGTGTTTGCTTTTTCTACAGTATCTCACGTTGGATTGGAATGTAATGCTTATCTGAAATAACAACTCAAACTTGTTGTACATGTTTATTGTATATATATATGTATTTATGTACTGCACATAATAATATTTAAATGTAGGTAGTTGTAAATAATCAAAGTGCGGACACAAAATTTAGAAACGAATACATTCGGTGATTTGTAGTATTTGATACAAGTCGATTTGGACCTGAGCTAAAAATAACCTAGCGTTAATAATAATAATAATAATTATTATTGGGAAAAACCAACATAATATGTAAGGGCCAAAGGTGGTTACCCTTTTTTGTAGTAAAAAAACGTTGCCACTATCTTTCAATACTATTTCTGTTTTGTTAATTTTATAGAAATGGGAACTAAATATCTTAGGAGTATATAAAATATCTAACAAAGTCTACGGTTCATCGAAATTGTACAGTGCAGTAGATTCGCTTGATATTTAAAACTATGAAATAGATATAAGCAGACTGAAGCTTCCATACAAAAGCCATCAGTTCCTAATATACACTAAGGTACACTTGAATAAAGGCAACACGATTTTTGTGGCCTAAATCCTAAAAAAAAAAATGTATATTTACCCATTTGTTGATGAAAAAAAAAATATAAAAAAAAAACATCATGTCTAGAAAAATTTACGTCCTCCACAACGCTTTATAAAGTTTTAAAAAATCTTTTCAATATAATGTATGATTGTACAGATTCTTTCCTAAACATTTTTTTTTCGTTTGATGTAGCCATATTCAGCTGCATGAAAATCAAATAGATTTAATCCAATATTTTGAGATAAAAATATTTGCAGTACTGAAATTCGATCTTTCTTTGATACTGTTTAAAATAAGCATCGAAAACAACTTTCGAATAAATTCTAAAGAAGATTAAAGTTGCATATATGCATGTAGTTGGGTCCTGTTTTTTGTTTGTTACCACAATTGTAGGATACTATGAGTATACCTAACCTATAAATTTATTATATTTTGTGCGTGAGTGATTTTAGAAAAGAGAAAGTTAGAAAGTGGATTAAGCTTAAGTTTTGTTTTTTATCATAGTGATGATTTTAATTTTCTTTTTTTTATTTTAACAAAAAATAAAGGTGTTGACTTTTCATCCTAACGAAAAAAAAAACAAATCTATTTTTTGTCGATATTTTAAAAGTACATACCTGCATTTCTGTTTACATACTAAGATTTTGTGGGTAAGTTTAAAAATATCTCAAATACAGAATTGGCTATTATTATACATACTTGAACCCTAAACCGTTGACTAACTTAAGTTTTACACGCGAAATCGGTGACAGAAAGGAAATCAAACAGAAAACTACGAAACTTAAACTTGAGCTTTAACTTAATTTATTTTATTTGCATTACTTTTCTATAATATTTTTTTTCATCCGTAGTCAACAAACACCTTTCAGCTCAGTTACCCTGATGATGATTCCCATCTTAATGAGGTACTATCTCAAATTTTGGTTCCGAGAGTAGTTGGCAGTCCAGGTCATACCGCAGTTCGTGAGTTTATTGCAAAGTAAAACCACTTCCTCATAAACTTAGACATGTTTCATTAATCATTTGTATTTTTTTTTTTCACTTTATAGAGAAATGCAATCTTTAGGCTTTGACACCGAAATAGACAAGTTTACAGCAAGTGTTCCAATATTTGGAAATTTGACATTTTACAATATAATAGCAACATACAATTCAGATGCTGATGCATTTCTTACACTAGCCTGCCACTACGACAGTAAATATTTTAAAAATATACCAAATTTTCTGGGAGCTATAGATTCAGCTGTACCTTGTGCAATAATGATGAATTTGGTGAAAACAATATCACCATATTTAAGTAAAGATATTAAGGGACGAAAAGATATTGGTTTAATGGTAAACATTCTTTAAATATTCTTTTTTGTTTTATTGAATGCAATAATTTGGTTTCAGTTAGTGTTTTTCGATGGTGAAGAAGCATTTTTAGATTGGAACGATCAGGATTCCGTCTATGGTTCTAGACATTTAGCTAGAAAATTGAGTGAATCCACATCAATGCTGCGCAGTAATCAACAGATTCGAAATATCGATAAAATCGTAAGTACCTACTTATGTATGTTTAAGTATGAAATTTGTGTTTGAATATTAAATAAAAAAACCTAACAAACTTTTACTTAATTCCCTTTATTTCTGTGGTACTAAAGCAACTAGAAATACTACAAAAAATCCAATTAAATTAATTAAAATTATACAAACATTCTAAGAATTTGTTCATGGTGATTTGCATAAGATAAGATGCATAAAAACCACAGAGCGTGTATAGATTAGTTTGAAACGATCCGCCCTATTCTGCGATCGAGTTTTTCGATTCACGTACATTGTTTTATTTTACTTTTCATCAATTTTTTTTTTTTAGGAAGTTCTTGTTCTTTTAGATCTGGTTGGTGCTGCAAATTCGAAATTCTTCAATTTCTACCCAAATACACAAAATCTACACAGCTCATTGAGTTCAATCGAGTATTCACTAAACAAGCAAAATCAACTGGAAGGCCACAATTTGATGTTTATGAGAAAATTTGCAACGGGTTATGTTGATGATGATCACCGACCATTTTTACAACAAAGTACTTTATTTTTTCAAGTTCTTTAAAAAACAATACTATAATAAAATTTAAAAAAAATATTACAGACGTTCCAGTACTTCATTTAATCTCGACACCATTCCCCAAACAATGGCATACCGCTGATGACAACGCTGAGAACCTGCATTGGCCTTCAATTCGTAATTTTAACAAAATTTTAAGAGTTTTTGTTTACGAATATCTTAATAGACACACGGAGAATGTGAATTACAGAGTGTAGAAATTTGTTTTATTTTTTTTGTGAAATGTTTTATTATCTCTTTATAACTTATGTTAACTATTAAAACAAGATTTTTATGTTCTAAGATATTTAACGCCTCTTTCTACCCACCGATGCCTTTTTGCTGTTCGTTCTCTGACCTTGACCACCTTTTGGTTTTTTTGCAGCTTTACGACTACCCTTACCACCGCCTTTCCTTTTTTTGTTCTTTTTACCACCTTCTTCGGTTTCCTGATTATTTCTTCTACAAAAAGAATATACATTTTACATAGTAATTTAGCATTTTACACTAAATTTTCCAAACTTACTCAGCTCTGGCTTCGTTTTTTTGCAGCGAAATAGCCTTTTCAACATCAAACTTCGGCTTCTTATTGAGAACACTCTTGATAAGATCTAAATTGGCTTCTTTCTCAGGTACGTCACTCAAATGTGAAGCCTTTCGCTTAGCACCGGGAATAAGCTCTTTGACACCAATGCCACGGGCTTCTTTTTCTTTGGGTAGCTTATCTTGGAATTTACCAACTGATGCTGTAGATGATTTAGCCACAGTAACGGCTGTCAATAGCTGACTAGACGAAGCTGCTTCGGCACCAAGATAACCCGAACGTGGTACTTCTTGTTTTCTGGCGCGAACAATGTTTTTCATGCGCTGAATTTCGTTTTTGGCAACCTTCTCACTGCGCAGATCAATCTTTTTCTGGAACATATCAGAGTCGGGGTCGACATTCTTGGGCACTTCCAATACCCAGTCCTTTTGTTTTTCTGCATCGGCTCTCTTGAAACCGTATGTTGGCACCCATTTCTAAAAAAAACATTGAAGTAGGTCAATTTATACTAGCCACATACATTTAAAACATGCTACTCTCTATAGTTCTATTCTCTATTGCATGCACCCTAAGTTATTATTTTTAAATGTAGGTATGCGGCAAGGACAAATTATGTTATACCTTTTATCCACTTTAAAAGCGTGTTGTTATATTAAAAATGTATTTTTATTCGATTAACTATTTTCTGCTTTTTTTATGGTTTGTGTGAAATTTGTAATCGATTTTATAATAATTTCTAGATAAGCTAGAGTCTTGAAACTTTAAAAAAAAGTGTTTTCATCCAGTTCTGGTGTATATTAAAATTTCATGTCTCTAGCACATGTAACTCGTTCGAAATCGATTAGAAAAATTAAAATTATACCTAACAAACAGACAGAGAGGCAGAAAGCGAAAAGCTAGTTTTGAAAGATTAATCAAACGTGTTGTCGTGCGATTCTGACCAGGGATGTGACTTTACTGCAATTGCAGTAGATCTACTGCATTTTTTTCGAAAAATAAATCTACTGCCTTTAAATTAAATCTACTGCACTTTTGGTTTTACGAAAAAAAATCATTCAATAGGCGTTTTTCTTTTTTAGATCAGAGCTGATTGAGCTGAGTACTGAGCAAAGTCTGAGCGAACAGAATAAATTTTAAGCAGAGTATGTTCAGAGTTCTCTGATTTAATTATGAAACAACTTAATCACTGAAATGTCATGATTATAAATTATTTATTTATTATTATTATTATTATTTTACCTTCTCCACTAGAGCAACCAGCCTATTCCGCCATTTTTTATTGTTTTGACGACGTTTTTTTTTAATTTCCCGTCATCTCGTTTGTTTTCAGCATTTTACTCCGTTTACTCTCCTATTTTATTCTGAGCTCACAGAGCGTGCCTGAACATGCTCAGAACTAAAAAAGAAACACAAATTTGAAGCCTGAACGATCAGAGCTAAAACAGAATATATATTTTATTATTTTAAATTATTTATGTTTATTTATGTTATTTCTTATTTTTATTTTCAAAATATAAAAATCTACTGCGAAAAAGTTGAATCTACTGCGTTTTTTTTCCAAATCTACTTCGGACATTTTTTAAAAAAGTCCCATCCCTGATTCTGACCTATGTTTAAAATTTCAAGTCCAACATTCATCGAAGAAGTTGGTAGCAAACAAACATGACTTTAAAACATACTTTTCGATGAGCTGGTGACATAAAACTTCAAACCAATGTTTTGTCATCCAGTTCACACCAATATTTAAAATTGTAATGCTCTACCTCATTGGGAAGTTAGTTAATAATCGATAGCAACATTTTTAACGAACATGATATAGATATAAAGCGGGTTAGTAAAAACATTTTAATGTATAAACTTACGTCCAAAACTTCGTCGAACACTTTCTTGTCCTTCTTCTTTTTCTTGATACCCTTTTCCTTTGCAAACTTCTCCCATTTAGTAAGTGGTTTTGGACCAGGAGGCTTTCGAAGACGTGGTAATATTGTTGTGGGAGCCGGTAGCTTGGCAACTATACATTCGTCAACACGTTCTGTGGGCAATTCCCAAATTCCATTGATCAAAAGTTGTGTGTTATCTCTTGTCAGGTTTTTTAAATAGTTTTCTTTATTATTTCTG
The DNA here is from genome assembly GCA_929447395.1 of Epistrophe grossulariae. NCBI lineage: Eukaryota > Metazoa > Arthropoda > Insecta > Diptera > Syrphidae > Epistrophe > Epistrophe grossulariae. The sequence continues at coordinate 136,588,010 of OV839568.1, forward strand.
AATTAGAAATTATATAGTAATTAGTTCTAAAACTTTTAATTAAAAATTCAATCTTACTTTAATTCTTCTTCGTCCAAATCATTTGGATCAGAGCATAACATCATTCCTACATCCAGGCGAACTTCTAAATGTTTTTCAACATTTATTGGTTTGTATTTCTCTAATTCACGCTGTTGTTTTTCCAAAACTTCTTTAACGATATCCATTTCTGTTTTTTGAAGCTCTTTAATAATATTTTTATAAAATTCGTATAAAACTTTTTGCAAGCGTGTAAAATATTTTGGAGCACACGTGCTTTGTTTACACGTCAAAATTGACGTTTCGCCGTGAAAAAAAACGAATGAACGTATTCAGAGTCATAAAAACGTAGAATGTGTTTAAACGATGACAGCCGTATCTATTAGATTTTCTTAAAACCTCTCAGTGCCTGTTTACATAGGCATTTTACTGAAGGGCGCATCCAGTGAGACAGGTAGATTTTATGTGCGTAGAAACGAGACGCACATATAAATCTACCTGTCTCACTGGTTGCGCCTTTCAGTAAAATGCCTATATAAACAGGCACTTAGAGACCATTTAGTTAAGTTTGCTTAAATATTTAAATTGCCTTTAAATGATGTTACTTAAATTCTTATCTATAATCGTTTTCCCATTGAAACAACGATTGTGTCATGAATTCTAAGGGCCAGTTGTACAATAGTGGTTCAGCCTCGGTTCAAGATTTTAACTCACCGATTTCGGCGGATTAACTAAGGTTCAACGCTGGTTCAAGTATGTAATTGGTTATTATCACGCACTTGAACAGTAAACCACTGTTGAAACTCAATTAATCCGCCGGAATCGGTGGATACAAATTGCTGAACCACGGTTTAAATATTTGTACAACTGGCCCTAAGAATTGCATACTTTTAGGCTAATTTTGAAAGCTTCGAAAAAAAATCAAACAAAAAACAAGCTCATTAGCAAATAAGAGAGAAAGAGAAGCAACTGGAGGTATATAGTCCAAAGCAAAAGAAATGAAACCAGACTCCATTTTGTTTTATGACGTGTTTTTATTTTTACAAATTTCATTGGTTTTTTTTCAGCGGTTTGATAAAAATATATATTTTTTATAATTATTATTCATACCATACCTACTTTAATTAGAACACAAAACTGAAAATTCTACCTACATATACATACAGAATGTTATGTATATACATATTTCTCTAATAAATCCACAAAAACAATTCTTCTCAGATGTCAAAATATATTTAAAATGGCTTTAAGTTACCTCGAAAAGGGGACATAAGGCTTAACTACATAAGCCAAAAAGTACTGAAGTACAAAAGTAAAAATATTTTTTTTACCGCTAGCGCCGTTGTTTTGTGAAAAAGAATACACAAATTTGTTTTTAATCCAAAATTTAAGCTTTCTGCATCATTTTTATAAGTTTTCTAACCAGAAAAACTATCACAAAATCAATTTAAAAATTTTCACTTTTGCACTTTTTCACTTTTTTGGCTTATGTAGTTGAGGCTATACTCTTTTCTCCACTTAGGGTCAGTTTGTTCACAGCGAGTTAAATCTACATCACCACTTTAAGCCCATATTATTCACTCGATACATCCAGATAAAAACTTAAATCCAGATGTAAAGTATACAAATTCAATGTAAATACATCTGGGATTTAAGTTTCTATTTGGATGTATCCAGTGAACAATATTGGCGTAACAGATTATAATTAATTTGTGCTAATTAATGAAAGCCGGTACCTCATATAACAGTATAACAGCGGCGCCAGCGGAATGGACGCTACTGGACCTGCATTTTCTTTTATTTTTTTCAATATTGTTGACATCAACTGCTATCAAATAAATGCTCAATTTCGGCAAATATCTTCAATATCTTTCTTTTGTATAGAGCAAGATATCAGGTCGTGGCCGGTACCCTTTAAAAAACTTGCCTCACAAAAACTGTAGGCTATTCACAATGCAGTGTATATAGAGATCAGTGGTGCGCTCAGGTCACGCTCTGTTTGGAGTGAGCTCTATTCGCTCAGAGCCCGCTCTGTGCCCCGCTCGGGGCTAAAAAAGAAAAAAGCCTATTGTAAGACTCATTGGTCATTGTCAGATGTTTTCATTGCAAACATCTTACAATTGCTGAAAATTTCTTCACTGTCCGAAATGTCAATGAGTTGTTTAAACAGAGATTAAATAAAAGAGCTGACAATAAAATTGTCAGAATTTGGGAAGAAATCTACCAACCGTGTGAACGGACAATTTTTCATTGTAAGAAATATGTCAATTGTCAGCTAATTGTAAGCTATTGTCAGACCATTGACAGTTCTGACAATATTGTAATATCTGACAATCGTCTGTACCTAGCTTAACTGGTGTGTTTGTACGAAGGGGTTCGAACGCACAGTACACATATTAAAGGTAATATATTGCGCAGGTTGTCAAAGTTGGAAATGTCAAAAAATTAAAAATGGCTGTTCGAGTGACCACAGGAACTCAACGCGCATCATTAGAAACAACAACAAAATATTGAAATTAGACAAGGAAAGGGGCACTGAATCCACCATTTTACCACCATAATACCTCGATTTTGACAGATGCGCAGAACTGAACAAAAATGAAAACGCTAATGATATTACCTTTAATATGTGTACTGTGGTTCGAACGGACTGATTATCAAAAATGTTGGCCTGGCAACAATTCTTCGCGTCTTCCGTCTTCCTCCATGTCAGCCAAAACAAACAGACTTTCAAACAGTTGCTTTCCTTTAAAAAATGAAAACAAAGGTCTGGCTCACAGTACACATATATGTGTACTGTGGTCTGGCTGGCTCAGTTTCAAAAATTCAAATTAACATCGGAATTACGTGATTTTTATAATTATTATTATGTTAACAGTTATAAAATGTTAACAATAAAATGGTAAGTTTTCATTCTTTGAATTTATGTGCATACAGTGCACGTAATACATTTTTTATTGTAAGAATTTTTATTTTTTTTAGTACCTACATACCATCGTTTTACAAAAAGTTATTTACAAAAAAATTCCAAAATATACATATATTTAACATGGCTGAAAGTTTGAGGTTTTTGGTGCATTTCTCAATCTGAACTATTTAAATTCAAATATTTGGAATATTGTGATATACAATCCGTGTTGGATAATAATAAGTGTCAGTAGATTTGGAATCAGAAATTGTTTCCAATTCTATCAAGGTAAGGACCCCATGTTCAAAACATACAAAAATCGCTCGTTAAAGCAACGTATGAGTATTGACTTGATTTGGAAATAACATCGACTTACCTACTAAATAAATAAGTTTATTAATTATAAATTAGTTAATAGTTATACATATCGTGCGTCGGTGAAACCTAAAAAATGTAATTCTAAATTTTATGAAAATGAGATTTGAATGCCATCTGTTAGTTTAGGCGCATATCTATAAATTCTTAAACCCCATTTTGCTAAAAGATATCGTATAAATGGCAGTTTAGAAAATGGAAAATAATACCACTAAATCATAAAATAAAAAGTTTTAATGGTCTCCTGTAAAATTTGTGTAAATGGATTTACACATTTTCCAGGTTTCCCCGACGATAGTCGATATGTAACTAAGTAGGTATGATTTTTTAATTATATGTATACCTATATATTTTCATTCATAAAACAGTTGAAAACTAACGCATTTTTTCAGGACAGCAAGTCCTTTTTATTATAAACCGTCTTGATTTCCGACCGTACCATTATATTCTTATAGTTAGGTAGGTACATATGTACGTACATAATATGGCCCCGCGAAACTCTAGACAGAAGCTTTAAAAATGTAGATACATGACTTAGCGCATTGTTTTTTTTATAAAGTATGTATTGAAACGCATGCAGAGTATCTGCTAGTTACTAATAAATAAAAACCACTTCTTTGTTTGTGTAAATTTTCTATTTAAGTTCTTTTGAAAAATACAAAAATATAAAAAATGTATAATTTCTTAGGAATATTATTAGTTAATACTAAATCTCAAAATATGTATTGACAAGAACTTGGCATAGAGGAATTAAGCTTAAAGCATTTATTTTCTTCAGCTTTTCTTATTTGGTTTGCTAACAAAATATTCAGATGACTGAAAGAGACAATAACAATAAAAACTAATCGACAGATAATACCAAATACCGTTGCAGTATGTGAGCTGCATAAAATAGTTCCCAATCTCCAGTCCACTAAAGAAATAGAAATTAGAAAATGCTGACGGTATAAATATCTGTGTTCCCAAAACGGCATACAGACGCTGCTGATTTGCCGCACTTAGCTTTTGTTCCACATTTATTTTATAACAACTCGAACCAATGATATACTTCAAAAGTTTCTCCAATATCAAACAAGCTACATTCAACAGGCTCCATATTAGAATATTCAAATAGTAACCATGCCAAATGTAGACAAAGAAAAACGTTCCCAACGCTGAGAAGATTTTTCTCAACGACGAAGAATTTTTTCTGCAGAGTTCAGCGTATATGTGTTTAAAGAGGAACTCATAGAGTCCTTGGTCGAAATACTTCCACATCTCCGAGTAAAAGTTTATGTATCCAATGCATTTTGGTTGATTTGGTGGATTAAGTCCGTCGAAGGAGGCAAATGCAATGCCAAGCCCGTAGGTTATTATATAGAATATGTGGAAAAACTGACCCATAAAATATCCGAACGCATAAAGTCCATATGAGTCTCCCAACAGCTTAACTGCATCTATATCCTTTTCCATATAATGAATGTATATAAAGTGTAACGCCAAGTCAAGAGCAAAAACCCAGAAGAAGACTTTAATCAATCTCTTTAAAAGCAGTATATAGCGGTTATTTTGATGGGGTTGTTCTTCTCTGAATGCAACGTAACGATCGAAGATCATGAAAGGTCCATGGACAAAAACCGGGAAATAAACAGTGTAGCCAATAAAGTTACTCAAGTTGTAGATATCATTCTGCTCATCCTTGACCTTACCAAGGTTAAAACTAAGGCATTTGAGAACACACCATGCCAGGGATATAATCAGTTCGTAGTATTCTCGATATTCAAGGAACTCATAGAGATCGTTGCTATTCTTGATGAAGTTTATTCCACACATCCAAATTATTGCCACAATCCATGTATAAGGTTTCGATCGCATATTTGATATCACGTAGAAGGATAGCAGTTCAAGCACTATCACAAGTAATGAATGTACTTTGAAATTGGCAACCAAGAACGCAAGTCCAACGCATGCATGGGCAATATTTTGTCTTCCTGGTCTCAGTATTCTGCAGCACTCGCAAACCAATACATGGATTCCATACCAATGTGCGTTCTTCCAGAGAAAATCCTTAAAGTATTCGAATTCATCATTTGTGTTGTCCTGCGGTCGACCAATCCATTTCCATCCTTCATGGAATTCTACTTTAGCAATTGATAAAACTGTGTCTTTTTTATTATAGAGTTTGAATAACCCATGGGCAAGAAATAAAAGATAAACGGCTAGGTATAAATACGTTTCGTACTTGGGGAGCAACATTTTTTTTATACAGAGCTTCGATTTACATAGTTATTGATCATTTCAAAGTTAATCCAGTTACACACGTTATTTATATTTTTTAATTCCTTCTAAATTTTATATTTTGGAAAAAAAAAAAATAATGTTTGTTTTCCAATTAAAGATTTTCCGGAGGATTTTTTGTTTATAAACAAAGATGAAATGTCAGCTGGGGCACTTTAACTATGGTGCTGCTTCCAAGTAGTTAAAGATGAAACATGTACAAATCTAGATTCATGGACATAATGTTGTGCCTACACTAGGAGCGTTTTATTGGTAAATATATAGCCAGTGCAGTAAAACTCGGTTAACAAAAACCAAAAAGTGCCGATAAATCAGCCAGCAAAATAGTGAATATTATAAAAGTGGATAAAAGCCGCGTTTTTTTTTTTAAATCTTTAAACACGTAATACAAAAACAAATTTGGATCTAGGTTTCTATAGGGGTTTGCTTTATGGAACCAGAAATAAGTTCTTACTCTGTCTGGCGGGTAGACGGCTCTTCGACCGGTAGAGAGTACAAACTGCAGTGCGAGGAACAAAGACAGCATCTACATGAAAAATAAACAAACATAAGACAAAAAAACATTTCAAACTATTTCCCCTCTATTGGATAACTTGCAATTTTCTGCTACACAAATTTCTGTGTGCAAGAAGTGTAAAAACTGTCAAATACATAGCTGTCAGTGTCTTTTACTTGACGTCGAGTAGGAATTTACAAAATATTATTCAGGGGCCTATTTCTCAGATCATACATCACATACATTGTATGATTTTGACAGTTCTGTTGTATGATTTCTGTTTCTCAGATTTGTTGTATGATCCAATGTCATACAACAATGTATGACCTGAGATTACACTGGAAATATTGGAATGTTTGATTCTGTTTCTCAAAAATTTAGCATACACATCATACAGCAAATTAACCTCAAATTTTTCATACATTTCATACAGCATATAAATTTGTTGTAATTGTTAAAAGTGTAAGGACAAATGAATGTAAACAAACGAAAATATACGAAAGTAAGCAATCTTTGAATTAAAAAAATGGTACATTTTGATGGCTTATTATTGTTTTTGATTTTTTATATTATATTAAAAATTATTAGAATTTACTTTTATTTCTAGCAACAAACGATCTATAATTTACTTCAAAATAAAAAAAAATGGGATTTATTTTAACTTGACGCTCAATATTAATGAAATGTCAAAATCATACACGTCATACAACACTTGATGAAGATTCAAATAAATCCATCAAAACCAGTGTTACAATTTCTTTCGATATTTCTCAGTATAAAAATTATTTTACAATTTAAAAACTACTGGGTTCAAAATAATTTGTCAATGTTTTAAGTCTTGTACCTACACAAAAGTGACATTTTATACAAAAAGTGGTTCAGTGTATTTGGTAACTTTTGGACAAGTTCTCCCTCTCTGAGAGTATTTTCTCCTTTCAATGGTTGGACCTAATAAAACGTACGGATCCTAATGAAAAAAGTGTTGATGCTCGTCTCTTTTTGTCTTATGTTTGTATATTTTTCATGTAGACTGTTCTTTTTTCCTTACACTACAGTTTGTACTCCCTACCGACTAAAGAGCCGTCTATTCGCCAGAGTTAAAACTTATTTTCGGATCTTTCCAGATACAGAGCAGGATCCAAAGTTGTTGTTGTATTACGTGTTAAAAGATGATCCCGATCTAGATCCGTACATAATAAAACGCGGCTACTGTTTCCATAGATTCGTATCGTTCTATTTATATCATGGCCAGTTGTACAATAGTGGTTTTGCCTCGGTTCAAGATTTTAACTCGCCGATTTCGGCGGATTAACTAACGTTCAACGCTGGTTCAAGTATGTAATTGGTTATTATCACACACTTGAACAGTAAACCATTGTTGAAACTCAATTAAGCCGCCGAAATGAAATTGCTGAACCACGGTTTGAATATTTGTACAACTGGCCCTCAGGGTGAAACATGTGGGCTGTTGGCGATAAAAAACGCGGCTTATGTTGTTTTTCACTCACAAAATGAATCTGTTCTATGATATTTGTAGTTTAGTGGAGACACGGAAACAGAAATACTTTGTGAACACAGCCAAAAGTGGCTAAAGCGTTTTTGAATACAGCGAAAACTGGCTAAAGCGTTTTTGAACACCGCCAAAAGTGGTTAAAGCGTTTTTTTGGTACCTGATTGCTGCACTAGCTATAAATTACCAATAAAATGCAGCTACTGTTGAATTTTATAGTCATAGTTTTCCGACTGGAAAACTTACAAAAATGATGCAGAAAGCTTAAATTTTGGATTAAAAAACAAGTTTTTTTACTCTTTCTCACAAAACAACTGCTCTAGCGGGTAGCAAAAATATTTTTAATTTTGTAATTTTGCAAAAAGTGGCCAGGCTTTACAATTAAGCACAAGAATTCATTACCTAGTTCAGCAGTGCTTACGTTCTTACCCACGCATCGACAAAATTAGTCTAGAAACGATCAAAATTGAAACAAATTCTATGAGTTTTGATCTCAACGTTTCTCGACCTATTTTAATATTAAATTTCGTATCACCAAACGGCTAGTAGAAAACAAAATCAGTGTTCTGATGTGACATTTTATTGAATAACTAAAGCATATTTCAAACTTTTTGAACTTTTAAAAGCGTGAATTTCAAAACAAAAGTCTGTCAAAGTTCATATAAAAAAAAAATGTGTAGACATTCACACAAATGTACAGAGTTTCAAAGTACTGGAACACACCGATTTCGGCGGATTAACTAAGGTTCAACGCTGGTTCAAGTATGTATTGGTTATTATCACACACTTGAAGAGTAAACCACTGTTGAAACTGAATTAATCCGCCGAAATCGGTGGGTAAAAATTGCTGAACCACGGTTTAAATATTTGTACAACTGGCCCTAATGGCCAGTTGAACCATGTTCAACGCTGGTTCAAGTATGTAAATGGTTATTATCACACTTTTGAACAGTAAATTCACCACCGAAATCGATGGATTGAAATTGCTGAAACACGGTTTAAATATTTGTACAACTGGCCCTAAGAAAATCTAATAAATATGGCTTACAAAACGATGTGATTTTATAAATGGAATGACGGATCTTTGAGAACTCATACAGAAAACTTCTATTTGGTCTGATTGGTAACGTGAAATTTCTTGCGAATTTGCACAAATTTTCACAAAATTTCAAAATTTGCTGTCAAAACCCATGGAAAAAATCTGGGGCCAGATTCTGTAATAAACTAAACGAAAGCGATCGTTCGTTTTTCAAAAACGAAAGAAATTGTGCGAAAACGATATTTGGCATTCTGTATCGCATTTCGTTTTTGTTTCTTTGTTCGTTTATGCTTCAAACCCAAAAAAATTTAATTGCATACTTCTAGGATGTTGACAGCTATCAAATATCTTGAGAGATGAGAGTTAAAGTATAATCGATATCTAAAATCAAAGAAAATCGATAATATGTAGATAATTTCAGAAATAAAATTTTTCAAAGTAGAGCATAGTCTCAAAATTGTTGGAACATATATTATTCGCGTCCGTTTCTATTCGTATTATCATCCAACACATATTTAAAGGCTATTTTACTTAGTCGAAATCGTTGAATAAAGCTAAAATTTGTAATAATTTTATTTAACAACATTTAATAGCAAATAATTTGGAGCGGATATTCACGTATCATAATTTTATTTATTTATAAATTTATTTTTTTGTCAAATTTATTGCAACTTAAGCAGCTCACAAAGAAAAACGTCAAAGAATAAGCTATCGCTTATTTCTTTTCGCATGTGCGAACGAAACCTTTCGGTACGTACGCTGCTGATGCGAAACGAAAAATCCCATACAAAAATGACACAACGAAATCATAAACGGAAAATTTCGTTCAGCTTTTCGTTTTGCAGTACGCTGTTCGAAGAGCGAAATTTATAATTGTAGCAGATTATTTGGAGAAGTCTCCGCTCCTTTTTCGCACTGAATTAATTATACAGACTATTTATTGTGTGCGAAAAAATGACATTTGAGTTTTATTTGTGTTTTTTTTTTGTTTATCATTTTCTTACATCATGGGTTTCTCTGATTTTTTGCGTTTATGTTTTATTTTGTTTTTGGAATTAGTGAAACTCTCCAAGGATATTTTTCGTTGTGTTTTCGCAAGCGTTTCGTTGTCTGTTTGGAGATCACAGGAAATTTTCGTTTCGCATCAGCAGCGTACTAGGCTTTACATGAAGCCAATTAACCAGTTCACGTTTCTGAGATCTCACTGAGCAAACATCTGTCAGCTCCACTGAGGAGAAGGAGAAACTTGAACAAAATTTCTCCTTTAAGGCTTAACTACATAAGCCAAAAAGTACTGAAGTACAAAAGTAAAAATATTTTCTTTACCGCTAGCGCCGTTGTTTTGTGAAAAAGAATACACAAATTTGTTTTTAAACCAAAATTTAAGCTTTCTGCATCATTTTTATAAGTTTTCTAGTCAGAAAAACTATCACAAAATCAATTAAAAATTTTCACTTTTGCACTTTTTCACTTTTTTGGCTTATGTAGTTGAGGCTTTAGAAGTCAAAAGCACTCTCCATCTCGTTTTTATAAATTGATCAACTGCGACAAAAAATAATTGAGCAAACGAATCCAAAAAATTTCAGTCTCAGCTTTTTGACAGCAAAAGTGAGGAATCTCACTGAGGAATTACGTTCAGATTTCTGAGATTGCTGAGATCTCAGATATCTCAAGAAACCTGAACTGGCTAAATCTTTCGCACAAACGAAAACGTTTGATCGCTTTTTAGATACAGAATCTCCCCTATTTCTTGGAATTTTGTTGAAAAAAAAAGTTACCAAACAGACATTTATCGTGTTAAGTTGCCTTTATCTTTTATAGTTTAAATAACTTTGAATTCAGGTGGCGCTTCATTCGCTAAGGCGTTTATAGTCTTCATTTCAATTCTCTTCTAATTTTTTTATACGTCAACGTAACTCTGTGTCGTCAAGAAAAACAAAAAAACTTCTCAAGTTGTAAAAAAATAATATTTTTCTTTATATATTACATTAAAAATGTCCCGGCAATCATCTCGATTAGATACTAAAAAAGTGGTAAGTGTTGCATAGATTTCTTTAGTCATAAATAGCATTTGGTATTTTGTTATATATAAAACTGAAGAAAAGACTGGTCACCCTCATCGGCTTACTTCGATTTTCTAGTGAACTGAACTGCCTCCTCCCACATTCTTGGATTATCACTCGTGTTGTAAGAAATAAAAAAAAAAAAACAAATAAATTTCAAAATGGAGAGCTCTACCAACAACGATCAAAACCAAAATAATCAATCCCAACAACAGCAACAAATAAGACAACTTTCCCAAGGTGGACAGACCACACAGCTGCAGGTCATCCCAGTAATGCCCAATGGTGGTGGACAATTGATTCTAGGCCAACAAGTGCACCAGGGACAGCAGCAACTTATCCCATTGCAAGGAGGGCAACTTATGCTACAATCAGCTCCCCAACAGTCGTCACAGCCTGTCCAATTGGTGCAGCTTCCTGATGGCCAAACTTTTCTCTATCAACCAGCGATGTCTGTAGACGCTAATCAATCGGCGGCGGCTTCCAACCAACCACAAATCATCAACATCAATGGGCAATTGATTCAAATCCCTGCTGCCAACACACAAAACCTTGCAAACGCTCAGCCACAGATCATAGTCATGCCCCAATCGGCTGCTACTTCTGTCAACACGAATAATGTGCCTCAATCGGCCACGGCCTCAACCAACACTAACTCTCAACCCATTGTCGAAACACAACAAACTACTAACACATCCTGCGTCGGCACTATTACGAACTCAGCAGACGAAGAAACCAAACCGGACGTAGAGGAGGAACCACTTTACGTGAATGCAAAGCAGTACAAGCGGATTCTAATACGAAGGCAGGCTCGAGCCAAGCTTGAGAGCAGAATACCAAAAGAACGTTCGAAATACCTCCACGAGTCGCGGCACAGGCACGCTATGAATCGTGTAAGAGGTGAGGGTGGCCGGTTTCATTCTACACCTGGAGTTCCCGAAAAACACAGCAGCTCCCAGTCCCACCACAACTCTCGTTCGATGCCAAGTCGTCCAATCACACAACCGAAGCTCATTGCACCACACCAACATCAATCGCCCACCATAACGATTACCGTTATAAAATAGGGAGATTTTCCTAAATAACTTTTATAACCAATCATAGCTTTAAGAATAAAAATGTGTCCTAGTTTGTAACGTTTTTTGTGTAAAATTGTTTTTTTTTCTGCTTATTGCTTTTTTCCTCACCCTTTTCCCTTTTGACAGAACGCCGAGTTCCTTACACTTTCTTATGGAGCTTTTGTCACGCAAATGCTACGTGACTATGAGAACGTCGACGATGTTAACAAACACCTTGAAAGGATTGGCTACAACATGGGTATGCGTCTGATTGAGGATTTCCTCGCTCGCACCTCGGCTCCTCGGTGTCTAGAGATGCGCGAAACAGCTGATCGGATTCAGCATGCATTCCGCATCTATCTTGGTGTCCAACCAACAATATCTAATTGGTCAGCTGCCTCGGATGAGTTTTCGTTGATTTTCGAAACAAATCCTCTGACAGAATTTGTGGAACTGCCACCAGATTTGACTAATTTACGGTACAGTGCGATCCTGTGTGGGTGCATAAGAGGTGCACTAGAAATGGTCCAACTAGAAGTGCAATGTTGGTTTGTGCAGGTTTGATAAGAGTTTTCTCTTTATATTTTGTTTATTCTGTTTTAATTCCAATGAAATTTTAAGGATCAATTGAAAGGAGATAATCTCACCGAGATTCGAGTTAAATTTATTCGTCGTCTTGAAGATGCAATCCCAGCTGGCGAGGACTAAAAGAAATTACTATAAATTAAATATAATAAGCAGATACTTTGTAAGGCATTCCTTTCTATCAATTGGCAATGATTTTGATAAAAATGAATAAAATTTGCTTTAAATTGAGCTACCATATACATATAAATTAGGATTTTTATTTTTTAAACATTTTTATATCTCATCATCCGAACATAACGTACATATGTATATAATATAATATAAATGTACATAATTTACATTTTATGTACAAATATTTAGATCAATTCGAGATATTAAAATTAGACACAAGGGAAGATCAATTTGCGGGGCCACATAGACAGTATACCTTTATGCTGCCTTTGTTTTTAAAATCAGAGTTATGAGTTTCAGCCGGAATATTTTAAAAGCTATCACTACTAAGTTAATTCGAAAAACTGGCATTGTTAGACCAATGAGGTCGCATTAAATTTCCCCCGTCACTATAACGGAAACATAATGAAATCTCAACGTTCTCCGTTGACCGGAATAATGTTAGAATATTGAATGTGGCGAGCCAATAATCTGACGATTTTCCTATGTTGAAATTCTGGCCATCGTAATACTGGCGACTCTTAAGCGTTCATTCTAAACGAAAGTAAAATTGATCAAACAAAATAGAAAATATATTCGATAACAAAAATACGATAAAAATACGCTCTTTTAACATAACATCATCAAACTATTTTTAAATCAAAACAAACGCATATAACTTTAATATATTTATTGCACATAATAAAATTTGATCCATCGCAGTTAACAAGTTTATAGAGCATATATATTTTAAAGCTTAATAACGGCTTCACAGCATAACAACAAATAAAAATCTATTATAGTTATGATGAAAAAAACAAATAATGCGTAAAAAATACAAATTGCAGAGGGAGGCATATTTTTATATGGACAAAATAAAGCATTAAAATGCACATATATATTTGGTTATCTTATATTTAACTGGTCATAATGTATTATATGTGTGTGTGTAATATTGATAGTATGCACTTTTTTCTTTGGTTCTTCGCTATTATCGATGGCTGGAAATATTAATTCGATGCTACACCACTTGCTTGACCTTGATTAGGACATAGCATAAGGTTAATGTTCTTGCGAGTGAGTAATCTACGAAGGGCCTGGAGCGTTTTCATGCATATTACAACGCAACAGCCATTAGCAACTCCTTCGGCTGGGGATTTGCACGTGCACGATGAATTCTTGGCACCTTCTGTCACTTTTGGTGCAGGAGTTTCTTTCAGAACTTCTTTGGAGCAACAACTAGAAGAAGGTTTCTCATACGTTGGTGGAGGCATGGGAGCACAAGTTGAAGTAGCTCCGCACTGCCTCGGTGGCGTTGGTTTTGCAGAACAGCAACCTCCACCACCAGTTCCCATCGATGCGAGGTTCTGAATCAACATTGCAACATCTTCAATGTTTTGATTGACTTGGGATTTCTTATCGCCACAGCATCCAGCAGTAGTAGTAGTAGGAGGAGGCATTTGTATTTCAGGTTTCTTGTTGCAACAGTTTTTTGTTCGAGGTGGCTGTGGTTGATTTTTTTGACAGCAGCTGGAAGCTGAAGTTGTCGACGACTGTACTTTATCCGAACATTTTGTAGACTTCTTACGGTGACAAGCTTTCTCATTAGAACAACCGCCCTGGCATCCTTGAGTTTGATCGCATTTGCAATTTGTGCAGCTACAAATTCCAGCATCGGCTGTTATTTGTTTTAGAGTAGTTGGTTTTTCGGGAGCGGTTATCTCTTCTTCGGTTGGAAATACTTTTTGGTTACCTTCTATTGCCATCAAAATGTCATTTAGCAGTGATTCAGTTTCGAGATCTGGTTCTGGATACGATGTTTCAGATGGTACAGCTTCCTTTAAAAGCGACTCAAAATTGTCTGTTGAGTTTGTATATCCATTTTCTTCAGCCGTAGGAGTAGAATTTGTATTATTGTTGGAATGATCAAACTGAACAAAGTAAGAATCAATGTCCATATTGGTAGACTGATTGTTGTTATTGATGGCAACATATTCTGAAGAGGCTTCCATAAACGAAGACTGCACTAATTGGGGCTGCATGTTTATTTCAAAATTACCAATGGCATTTGTCTCCATTTTAATATCTTCCATTGAATTGGGCGTTGGTTGGTATGTTAATTGTGATTCCATTCGCATAATGTCTAATTTCTCTGGGGGAAGAACGGTAGAAGATATGTTCGAATTTGATAATGGTAGATCAACAAAACTTGGAAGTGCCGTTGGAAGGGCAACACATGCTGGAGTAACTTTGGCCATTGGAACTATTGGTTTGGAAGCAAGCACACCTGTGTCAAACCATGGCATTGGAATCTCTTCCTCGGACGCATAGGCTAGTTGAAGGGCTTGTGAGGTTTTCTTAGGAGCATAGAATGATTCAATTGGTTGAAGTTTAGAGTCCTCCTCTTCGGTTGATTGTTTCTGTTTAAAAATATTCGGCTCAGTTTTAAAATTAGTTCGAAATCCTCCTTTCGACTCGTTTCGAAGGAGGCTCAGATTATCATCGACGAAGCCACAACTTTCGTTTTCACTTTGTGAGCACGAATGAGTAAGGCTGTTCGGACTATTACAACGCTTTGACTTGCGCTTGCGTATCTTACGTGGTTCTGACTGCCTTTGGTGGGTTTTCTTATGTGACTTTAAACTATGCGAGGTACTAAATGATTTTTGGCAACTGTTCTCTTGACAGGGATATGGTCTCTCTCCGGTGTGTGTTCGAATGTGAGTTTTTAAATGATGCGATGCTGTAAAGGCCTTTCCACAACTGTCTTCCGGACAGCGATAAGGTCGCTCTTGAGTATGTGTTCGCATGTGCTTCTTCAGATCGCTTAGAGTGGTGAAACATTTTTGACACTGTTCACAGTTAAAAGTCTTCCCATTATGAAGACGCAAGTGAGCGTGTAATCTGGATTTTTATATAAGTGAATGATACAAACATAAATCAGTAATGCTTACAGACACTTATTACGCATATAGTAATTTACCTGTATCTTGTATTGAATGCTTTATCACATCCTACAACTTCACATTCGTAAGGCTTTATTTTAGTATGCACACGGATATGAATCTTCAAACTATATGATGTTAGGAAAGCTTTTCCACATCCTTCTTCGTTGCATTTAAAGCGATAGTCACCTAAATGAGTTTGCAAATGAAATAAAACATTAATTTAAATTTTTTTGTTAAATTCTGTTTTAACACACCTCGATGAGTTTTAAGATGTGTACGTAAGTTTCCAATCGTGCTATAGCTCCGTGTACAATTTTCGTAATTGCATCTATAACGGCCTAGAAGCTCCGATGGCTCACTATTACTCTACAAAATTATAAAAAAAAACTAAGTATTTTTCAAATATGGCATTAAACGAAATTTGTAGTGTATATTAAGTCGTTAAAAAACATTCTTTTAATTATACATACATATCTAAATATATTCTATTTCTAATGCTAAAGAAAATTATAATTTTAATGTGAAAAAATCATGCAAGTGCAAAAGAATTTCATGCCAACTAATTCGCCGATTTTCAAGTTGATTCGGAACACAGGGAATGTGGTTGATTCGGACAAAGATTTAAGAAAGTATTTCAACTTACAAATGAAATTTTAGATTCTTTGCAAGTTTCTTTATCTCTACTTTCTATTTTAATTTTCTTTTTTAACAAATTGACCACTAGGATTTGTTTTTTTGGTTCAGTTTATTTGGGCAGTTATGCAAAATTATTTCGATAATCGTGTTTAAGTTACCATTCATATTTTTGGTCAAGCGATGAGCTGCATTTTTTTCAAATAACAGTTAGAGTAAAGAGAATTTACGTCCCATTACATTCCGTTACATTAAAAAAATTATCACCCCTATTACGATTGTCAATTATCAAATTGATAGTTGATAAACATTGGAATTTATTTTTTAAAATCAATTTATTAAAAACTTGATCAACTGTTCTTTTATAATTATTAATTTTCTTGTGATTCGCAAAGGTCTGCATCATTCTCAATGATCAAAACTTTCATCAGTTGGATTTTCAAACATCGAATTTAAAATTTATCAATTATCAATTTGATAATTGACAATCGTAATAAGGGTATACAATTTTCCTAAAAAAAAATTAAATTTTTTAAATATGGAAAAAATACATTCTTAATTCATTGTATGTATGTAACTAGCTATAGCAAAACTGTAAAAAAAACTCTTGATAGGGTCTTGTAATAAATTAAATTGTATCTGCTGTGAATATGTTGATCAAAAACAAAGTATCCTTTTTCATTCAAAATCAGATATCTCAGGCAAACAAAGTTGGACCAACAAAATTAAATTAAAGCTGAATAAATAAGTTATGTCATCAATACATGGGTTTGCTATTTTTAATGAATACGCGAAAGCGATAGAAAAATCTTAAATCATTTAGAAACAAAAATTTTACTTCAGAACTTTAACTCTTGTAGCATTCACATGTAAAAACTGAGTTACTCGTTCGTTCGAAATGCTTTTTATTTGAAAAATTAAAAGATACGACATTGTGATAAGAACTGGAAAAAAAATCTGTTCAAATCTTTGACTGGTCTTAGTTTGCCTACTCCCCTACTTTGCGCCCTTTGCTCCAAATAAAATGAAATTTGCTGGAAGGAAATTTTCCCCATGTGAAAGGCTCATAGGATTCACAAACAATAATGACAAAAGTCCGAAATATCCATATTTTCAATTTCATTCCGGAATGCGCTGCACACACGCATACGCTGCAAACTATTGTGAGTGCCGTCGAAAACAATAGCAAAGTTAAATACTTTAAAATTTGGTATTGTAAAATTTTTTTTTGTCGGCGAAGCATACATGTATGACGTATGTATACATATACAATACACGTCCAGTATAACGTATCATTCGTTTATGTTTGAGCTCATTCACTATATCGAGAGTGTTTGTTATATCGATAAATTTTAATAATTTCTTAGCAGTATAATTGATTGATTTACATGTATATTCATCTGCAAATACCAAGAAAAGTTGAACGGGTCAGATTAATGCCAAAAATACGAATGTGTTAAAGGATACCTTTAAGAAGATGAACTTGTTCGTCTTTATATCTGAATTATAGCACTTCCTATAATCTGCATTCATGAAAATCTCTGCATTTTGGTCTTCTCTCACTATTCAACAAATGCAAAATTTATATATTACATCTCTTTTTTTCTGCAGAATTCGTATGAAGACCAATGTAAATCCACCATTAAGGAAATGATTTTCTTGATAACAAATTTATTATTATTATTATATTTAGTTTATAATATATGGTTTTATTATTTGAACCTAGAAATTAAAAAATGTTAATATTAAAAAAAAGTCTCCCATGAAAGTTCGCTTTACTAGATGTTATGGAATTTTAAGTTTAACGCTTTTTCTAGAAGCAGTGTTGGCATGAGCAATTCTGCCATATCAAAATTTTTGAGTGATAAAAAAACTTTCTTGGTTTTTATATCATTAACTATCTTTTTGTTCGTTACATCGGATAGCAAATCGGTGACCCGTTCGCTATTTAGAGATACTTATGTATGTAATTTGTATACTATTATGAAAAGCGTTCGTTATATCGCAAATTCGCTTTATTATAAAACAGTCATAATTCCTTCACTATTTTTATTGATTTAAAGTAAAATTCAATAAACTACGTTTTTTAATATATAAGTAACGCTACCTTATAAGTAAATATGTACATTGTAAAAGCGAACATTTTATTTACAGCGTTTTAAAAAATTATATAAAAAAATATATGCATATAAAATTTTGTAGGTATAGTAATTATGATTTTTTCTACACAATTAATATATAAGAACCTTTTAGTAGATTTTAGTTGAAAAAATTAAAACTAAAAAATGCACACAACACCATCTACGAGTTAGAAAGAGAGATAAAAGTGAAAGAAACTCTTTTTTTTCTGTTTTGTACCTCGATTGTAAGAGTTGCGTGAGTTGGTGGTTCCGCATTAAACTTGTGAAGTGCACCAGGGTGTATGCATAGTGAAATTTCATCAGGCTGAATATCTAGTTCGATGCAACTAAAAATCATCGGAGTTTTATAATTTTCACTCATAAATAAATTATAGAAACAAATATATACAGGCGAGGCAGCAATAACAGCAGCAGCAGCTTGGATAGCTTAAGGGAATTCAATGTATCCCTTGAAAGCAGACAATAAAAAGTAATAAATAGGAAATGCAAACATTTTGTATTTAATTTGGCAGCACACTCATTTGTTTATAAAAAATTAATTAAAATCATTTAAGGGAATAATTAGCAACAAAAACAGAATTAAAACAGCGTTAAAAATAGGATGCACTTTTTCTAATCCGCTTAAAATAGAAGTATCGACCGCGATGATAGTATTAGTTCGCCCCACAAGTGGTAATAAAACAAATAAATAATAATACAAATATATCTTTCGATCAATCGGAAAAGATAAATGAAAAAAAAATTATCATCATCTACCTCTACCCTTAGTGCTTAGTCTAGAGCGTAAGCTAAAAACTCGCTTCTTGAATATTAAATTCAAAAATTAAGAACAAAAATAATGCTCTTCGTTAGTGGCAAGCAAACATGTTGCGTAGGCGAGGCTGTGGACTGCGGCAACGATTCCCACCTGATGGATACACATTAACATGGCAAGCTTCTTCATCATCAAAATTATTATTAGGTATACAATAATTTCTAAGGACAAGACGACACAATCTCTTTCGCATCATCCACTACAAAGACTTTTTAAATATAGAATCTTGTTGTTTGTGTTATTTTAGTAAACGGTCAGCTGTAGGAGGCGGGGGATCTTGCGCAAGCAATGCAACAAAGACGCACAACTCTAGGAACAGAGAGTTGATGCGAGATGCAAGCACACACAGTGTACCTGTAGTCCCAACCATTGATTCTCGTCTGGTTATTGCCACTACCGAATGCGGCAATCGACTGTGGGTCACCGGCGCTGCCAAGGGGGGACAAGGCTGTCGCAATCCCAGGTATTTGGCTACTGCTTGTGACGGTGGTGTTGGTGGGTGCTGCAATAGGAGGTTGAACTTGTACCAGCTGGTGATCTTGGAACTCGTATTCGAAATTCAAGCAAATGCCACTATCGGTGTTAGTCATGTATGGCGATGGGGATGATACGAATTGATAGAGGGGCTCCGCGTTTTTTTTATGATAGGTGTCTGTTGAAGAACCTAAATCATCTAAGCTTAAAATATGTGGCACCTGTGACAATTGCTGGTGATCTTGGTCGAGATCGGTAACGTTTAGCACCAGGAGACTGTTGTCTGCGCCGCTGACCTGGAAGCTCTCAAATGTTGAGTCACTTGAATGTACATCGCTGGTGTTGCTGCTGCTGATCACATCGGAATTTTCTAAGTTCTCGATGTTTTCCAAATTTGCTTGATCGTCATTTAGAAGAAACGATAGTGAATTTGAAGCGGGGTGAGGAAGAGTGGAGCCAGAGGTCGATATCGGGCCGTCCTCAGTTTTAATTCTTTCCACGAGATATAAACACGAAGTGAGCGAAGGAACCGATTCCATTACCAACTCAGACTTTTTTTCCATTTTTTTTTCCGTCATTTTATTGAGGATCGACCAGATCGATAAAAGTAAATTCCAAAAACCGAAATATATTTTCACTTTTATTTTTTTTTGGTGTGAAGAACTACGATCGAAAAATGACAAATAAAATTGATCAAGCACTGAGATCGTTTTACTCGATGTATGTATGATGTTGATGGAATATTTTTTTTCCGATTTAAGGGAGTGCAGTCATATACACCCTCCCACACATTTTCTCTTAAAAAAAAAGTT
Source organism: Epistrophe grossulariae (assembly GCA_929447395.1). Lineage (NCBI taxonomy): Eukaryota > Metazoa > Arthropoda > Insecta > Diptera > Syrphidae > Epistrophe > Epistrophe grossulariae. The sequence continues at coordinate 136,608,314 of OV839568.1, forward strand.
TCAGTTATTGTGAATAGTGTCAGATTATTTTTGTATGGGGTATTCACAATGAATTAGTAATTTTTAGAATTGAAGTACTATGTCCATGAAGTTGTTATTTTGTGACTGTTGTTTTGCTTTCAACTTCTGTAGATTTGGTTGTGATGTAAGGGTAGAGAATATATAAATGCAGAAGTTTTGGTAAATACAAATTATATAAAATTTTGTTAAGCTATGGTTTCAGACTTTAGTTTTTTAGTTTTCCCACAACTATCTGTGATTTCAGAAATTTAAAGTGCGGGGTATTTTCTTCACTTTGGGTTATTTCACATTTCAATCAACGCGAACAATTTTATGTAGTGGAAAAAACAAAACTCAACATAAAGAAATTTTATGTAATTGTGAGAATTCTCGCACGGGTAGGCTATGAATTGAATTGAATTTTATTGAGACTTTAAGAAAATTTTACAGAGTACAATTCGGAACTAATTACTTAGCAAAGCTATGTTAAAACTGCGGCTATAATTCTCTATCTAGTTACATTTTTGAGAAGCCTCGTGGCTGTCACTTATAATATATTACAAATATATGTACATATATAGTCATTCTGCTCTTGCTCAGGAGCAATATTTCAGTTACGTGTTGGCTGTTGCAACGGATAAAAAATATACATATATAAAATACCTACAAATACAAATACCTTATAAACTAAAATGCCATAGAAAACATTTATGTACATATATACATAAAATTTCGTGTTATAGAGCGATAGCGCTCTATGTAGAATTTTCAAATTTAATGAAATCACTTTTGCATGAATTGAATAATTTGACAATTTCGGTTTTTACATAAATTGCTGGAGTGTGTGTACAACTCCTGTTACCATCCAGATGGACACCGCTCCCCACAGAGTACCAACTTTCGATGTGGAAATAATTATTTTAAAAATAATTTACTTTACTGTTTTTTTTTTTTTTAACTGAATTTGCAAGGTTGTGCCTCTCGACACAACCTGCTTCTTTGCCTCCCTCCATGACTTTAATAGTCATCTAATGACAGCTGCCCAATCAAAAGCTCTAAAAAAGAATTCTGAAAATTCAGATGGAAAACGTAATGCATTGAACGTACCCAATTTCAAATGCAAAGTTGGATCTTGTTTTTCTTTGTAATACACGTATTGTTAAGGCAAATCTAATAAAATCCAGCTTTGGGAAAAATAAAATAATCCTTTTAATTAAAAAATATAATTGCCCGGCCGTTATGAAAAATCAAAGATCGATTTGGAATTTGAAGAGAGTGCTTGTAAACCTACCGATTTTTGTTTTATTTTGAAATTGGAATTTTTATGTTTGGGAAATGAACGAGTAAAAAATAAAATGATGAAAACTTATTGTTTATAAAATAATCCATCTCTTTTTGCTATTGTGAATGAACTCTTTTTCATTTTGACATTTGCATAATACCCACCCAAATAAAAAAAAAACAAGAGACGTTGGAAACACGTCACTCAAAAAAAAAAAAATTTAAACTGCAATCCATTCTATTTAACATTTCTGTTTTATAGTAACAAATAAATACATTATAATATAACAATAAAAGAAAGAAAAAACTGAACTAAAATGGAAGCACTCTATCATCAGACAAATAGAGTTCTTCAAGAAATCGAACAAAGTTTCCAATCGTTAGCTGGCGCTCCACCAAATGATTTTTCAACAATTGAAAATGATATTCACATGAAAATAACAACAGCTAATTCGTAAGAATCTACACCAATTTCTTCTTCATTTCTAATTAATTTAAAAATAAAAATGAATTCCGGTTTAGAAATTGCGATCGATTGGATGTTTTGCTGTACAAAGTTCCAGTTACCCAAAGACCAAGTGCAAAAATGCGAATAGATCAGTTGAAATATGATATAAGGCATTTACAGGTTGATATAATTGATTGTAAACAAATAAAACTCATTTAAACTAGGACTTATTTTCTACAAATAGAACGCCCTAGAAGTCTACAGACAAAAGAAACAACGCCGACAAGTGGAAATTGACGAAAGGGAACAGCTCTTGAATCACAGATTCACCTCGAATCAGGAAACATGTCTTGACATCGATTTCGCCCTGCAACAAAACTCGTCACTCAATAACGCCCATACCGGTGTGGATGAAATGATTTCCACCGGAACAAACATTCTTGGCAGCCTTATAAATCAGCGCGAAACTCTAAAAGGTGCCCACCGAAGAATCCTGGCTATCGGCAGTACTCTGGGGCTCTCAAACCACACAATGAAGCTGATCGAGCGGCGATTTGTAGAGGACAAATACGTGATGATAGGGGGCATGCTAACAACCTTGCTAGTGATCATTTTGGTTATCTATTTTATTGTTTTTTAAAATGTTTTATCTTAAAAAATACGCAAGTCGAGAAATGTGGCTTATTCCAACAGTAATATATTTATTTTTCATACAATTGAGTTTGGTCTTTATCTTGGCCTTAACGATGTCTTGCCTTTTTGATTATTCGTGCGACTTTGGAAGCAGAATTTGAGTTGCTCGAGTTGAGTTTGTGTTTGGCGCTCCCACTGGGTGTAGCTGGGTCCTTGTTATTTCCATCTCTAATCGGTGTGGTTGTTTCTCCTTCAGCTATTCAGATAATACGACCACATTAAGCAATGTTGACCAGGCCTAAGAGTTATTTATTAACTTACCATCATTTTCATCTTTTCCAGCACTTTTGATAGACGTCGCACCATCGTGCGCAGTAGTGGTATTGTGATTGGTAATCTGATTGTCACTTGAGTCTTCGTTTGTGATTGAATCTGATTCACTTTGTCGTTGTTCCGCTACAAGTATATTTTATTCTATCATCAATTGTTCTTTGATTCATAATCTTTACTTACGGTTGCATATAGCCAACGAAGTAATACTTGATTTTGAGAATAAACGTTCAGCTTCTTTGAACTTTCGATTGCGCTTATCAGCTTTTGAGTTTGTTGCTTTGTTTGTTACCAAATATCGCTCCCAACCGCGAATGATGTTACCATACAACTGAGTGTCTTCAAGATATGACCCCTCAAAAGCGTAAATTTGTCGTTCTAGGTTAGCTAATTGTTCCTATTGAGTTTAAAAAACTTGGTTAATGTTTTGGCAAATGTAAATGGTAAATAATTTGTATATTACCGAAGTTTCAGCTTTTTTTTTTATTAAATCTGCTAATTCGGCACGGGTGTCGAGATTTGAGGATTTAGCCGTCATGCTGGCTTTTGATGACTTGCGTTGCTTTGTAGCACTAACATCAGCACTGTTGTTTTTTGTTGTTGGTGAACTCATTTGAAAAATTGTTTAACTATTGATAAAAAAATTGTTTAATTAATTTTTGGGATTTATTTAGTGCTCTCTGTTTGTTATTGGCATAAACAAATTCTTTTCTTTTTCTAACTCGGCGAATAGTTGTCAAAGTGACGTTATGTCTTTGTATATAAAAGGTTTTATATACAAAGGTTATGTTTAATTATAAAAGTGCTTCCAATATATTCAAAACATAGGAAATGTTAAATAAAAATATAAAATAAAGGTTCCCCTACACCATCGCGGATTTTCGGTGGCGAGTGGCGACGACGAAAACAACAATAAGTGTGTTTTTTTCCATTCCTGGAGGTAAGTGGTTGAAAAAAACGATATCGGGGATTAGCGACGCCATTACAGAAAAAAAATGGAGTTTCCATACAAACTATCGATAGCAAGTATGTAATTTTCTCCGTGCTAACGTTAAGCCCCGTATATTATCTGGGTGTAGCTAAAAGCCCTTCCACACTATCCCACTGAGTATGAACACATGTCAAAAAAGTGTGAAACAAATCATGTATAATAGTGTGGAAACAAAATATGATAATCCCAGCCTACACGATTTGACATGTGTTAATACATGAGAATTTTTAAAGCCCTTCCACACTATCCCACTGAGTATTAATACATGCCAAAAAAGTGTGAAACAAATCATGTATAATAGTGTGGAAACAAAATATGATATTCCCAGCCTACACGATTTGACATGTGTTAATACATGAGAAATTTTAGAAATGGTTCTAATTCTGTCACACATTTCTTCACATTTTTATTGAGGTTAAATTAAACTGTTGTGTGAGGTCAAAAAATAAAAAGAAATTTCTCTCTCACAAATTTGGCAGTAGCATGGAATTCTTTTCCACTTTGTATTAATACTCAATGGGATAGTGTGGAAGGGCTTTTAGTATCGCCAACAACATGAAAAGATGCCTTTTGCTCTACTTGCTTTGCGGAATCATAACATTTAAGCTCTACTGCCTGCACCTAATAAGTCAAGTTTATTCGAACTGTAATCAGTCAACACAGCTTTAGTTTTAATTATTTTATTTATAGGAACGTGTTTAATATAGAGTTCGGTTATACAGCTGACATCAGCCCCAGTATCAATTTGAATTTAATTTGTTTGTACCAACTATTAACGAGCCTACCATCAGAATTTATTTTGGAAGAATTTAAACAATAATCAACTGAATTAATATAATTTCTAGGTGCATCATCAACTAAATCTAAATCTAAAGTATTACAATAGCTATTACCTAATTCATTCCAGTTAACAGATTTGATAAACTTAGCTGATGATGAGTCTCGGTCTGGTCTTCCTTCTCGCCTCTTGATTTGGCGACAAAATCTGGCAAAGCGGCCCTTCTTATGACACTCATTACATACAATGTTTTGGGCAGGGAATCTTCTCTATGGCCAAGTAACTTGAGCTGCAACGATTTATCTTGCACAGCAACAATAATTCTATCGCGCAACATGCATTCAGAATAAGATGATATGCATTTTTTGCACTCAAAAGCACAATGTTGTATCTGAGTGCGAAGCTCAGTTTAAAATTCGCCGAACGGTTGTTTCTCTTTTTGTACAATCGTGTGGAATTTAAATGATTCCATTCCAGGTTTTGCTGTGGCATACAATATTCTTGAAAAGCTGACAGCACAACACTAATTAGTGAAAACGGAACTTGTCGCTGCTCATGGTTTTCTCCTCTTGGATCTGCTGCAGCTTGTTCAGGTAAAACAACTTCTCAATATCTCCATTGAAACAGTGAATTGAAAATCTGAATCCCGCGTTCGCCGACCAACCAAAGTAATATTGACACTTTTTCCAATTCTGTTTTTTCCATTTTCCCATGTGATCGCATATATATCCAGAATCGCTGCTTAAATCGAGGCCAGTCAGGTGCAAGATTCTTTATTTTTTTTTTATTTAATTTACTTCTGACACCATATACATGTCAAACTGAAAGTGGGAGGGAATTCCATGCTACTGCCAAATTTGTGGGAGAGAAATGACTTTTCATATTTTGACCACACACAATAGTTTAATTTAACCTCAATAAAAATGTGATGAAATGTGTGATAGAATTAAAACCATTTCTAAAATTCTCATGTCAAATCGTGTAGGCTGGAATATCATGCTGTGAAAGATGGGCAGTCATATTTTGTTTCCACACTATTATACATGACTTGTTTCCCACTTTTTTGACATATTTTAATACTCAGTGGGATAGTGTGAAAGGGCTTTTAGTGCGATATAGCTCATGCAGTTTCCTACAAATAAGTCGTGAAGTTCAGTTCAGCCGAGTGCGGTCTTAGCTTAAATCAATGATTATTGCAAACTGTAAATAATCGAATGTGTTTGTTAAAAAAGGACCTTATTTAAACAAGTAACATACATATTACACACTGCTTTTAAACTAGTAATTACCCTTTGCGATTTTTAAGCCCGTTTTCCAGCTAGCCATTAGCCGTATACATGGATATGGATCAATATTGCACGTGATGGCATGAGTAGTCTCATTTATCGCCTGTAAATATATTTTGACAATCCTAGTTTCGTCGTCATTCTGAAACTTCGCATTTTTGGGAGAGCCTTTGCTACGTTTTCATTGGGTCCGAAATGAGGTAATTTCGTAAATTACAGAAATGCAAATTTGCTAATGCAAATTTGCTAATTTCGTTTTACAGCTTATTTCATTTTGAATTCGATTTGGCAGTTAACAGCTTCTTTTTGTTGTATTCTCTTTCTGTTTTTCTGGTTTTTCTTAAAACGTCTTTTAGGGGGGCCATTTAGTTAAATTTGCTTAAATATTTAAATTGCCTTTAAATGATGTTACTTAAATTCATATCTATAAACGTTTTCCCATTGATACTTAACTAAACAACGATTGTGTCATGTATTCTAAGAATTGCATACTTTTAGGCTGTTTTTGAAAGATTTCGAAAAAAATTCAAACAAAAAATAAGCTCATTAGCAAATATGAGAGAAAGAGAAGCAACTGGAGGTATGTAGTTCAAAGCAAAAGAAATGAAACCAAACTCCATTTTGTTTTATGTCGTGTTTTTATTTTCACAAAGTTCTTTGGTTTTTTTTCATCCGTTTGATATAAATATATCTTTTTTATAATTATTATTCATACCTACTTTAATTAGAAAACAAAACTGAAAATTCTACCTACATACTTATAGAATATTATGTATATTATATATATGTATTATTTTATAAAGTTACTCAGCAACATGCCTGTGCAAAACTAACCGGATTTCAAGAAGATTGCGAGTCTCGATGTTAAAGTAACGGTTTTTTTCGAGTCTTTTGACTCAAGCCGTAGATTAAAACATTTTTACAAGTTGAGAGCTGTGTAAGTTGAAATTATATAGTGCATAAAATGGCTAAAACACGTTATAGCAACGCGATTCGATACGAAATAATAGAAATTCCAACGTCAACGGTTTTGCGACTTCATTAAAAAATTTAAAAGTGGAAAATCAGTAGAAGCAGATCATTTTGGTGGACGCCCTCGCAAAACAACGATTAAAACTGACAGGCTAATAAAGAATTTCGTGCTTAAAGACCCTTTTGCGACTTTAAAGACAATTTGTGATGAACTTAATCTACCCATAGGGCCAAGTACGGTCAGGAAGCGTTTAAGAGATTTCGGTCTTTTTGCATTTCGACCAGCTAAAAAACCTCTTCTTACTGCTAAACATCGTAAAAAAAGGTAATCCGTAAAAGGTATTTGGGAAAGACTTAAAATTCCTAATCAAAACATTTAACCCAGGGTTGAATTTGCAAAAAATCATCTTAACCGGTCTTTAAGCAAATGGAGGAGTGTGCTTTTCAGTAAGCAAATTCAACTTATTTTACTCCGATGGTGCAAGGACAGTGAGGCGCTCAAAAGGTACGCGATTAAAGCCTGCTACTACTACTCCCTACAGTTAAGCACGGTGGAGCCTCGGTGATGGTTTAGAGCTGTTTTTCAGGAGCAGGCTGCGGTCCTATACACCAAATCACAGGAATTATGGACCGTTTCCAATATAGGGACATTTTGGAGTCAGTAATGCTTCCATACGCAGAGGAAGAAATGCCTCTGCGTTGGGTTTTTCAGCGGGATAATGACCCCAAACATTCTTCAAAGCTGCTAAAAGAGTGGTTTGCAACTAAAAATATTTTTAAATTTTTTGAATTTTTTTTGTTTTGATGGATAAAGTTCGATGGTTTTTGTTTCAAATAATAAAATTGTTCAATAAAAATGGGAAAAAATTGCAAACATTTGATTTTTTTCATTTTTATATCACAAACCAACAATCAATGCAGTTTACCAAAAAAATCCGGAATGTTTTTCACACCACTGTACATATGTCTCTAATAAATAGGTACACAAAAACAATTCTTCTCAGATGTCAAAATATATTTAAAATGGCTTTAAGTTACCTCTAAACGGCGTGATTGGCGTTTAAGTTAAGAGGCCTTTAAGTAATGTACTTAAATGTGAAAATGTATTATAAGGTGCGTTTTATTGGTAAATTTATAGCTAGCACAGTTAAATTTCCTCGGTGAACAATAACAACAATCAATTACTGCCGATAAATTTGCCAGTAAAATAGTGGATATGGAAGTGGATAAAGAAAGTTGAAACTTTGAAGATGAAGATGGCGCGTTAAAAATTATTCATGACTTGAATGAACCTTAATGTTGTTTTTCACTCATAAAATGGATGTGTTCACTGATCTCTATATACACTGGATAGTGAATAGCCACTGATCTCTATATACACTGGATAGTGTATTCATACAAAATTTTTGAGGCAAAAATATAGTCGTGGCCGGTACCCTCATATAAAAGTATAACACCGGCGCCAGTGGAATGGACGCTACTGGAATTGCATTTTCTTTTATTTTTTTCAATATTTACAGCCGCAATGCTTGTTGACATCAACTGATATCAAATAAATGCTCAATTTCGGCAAATATCTTCAATCTTTAAAAAACTTGCCTCACAAAAACTGTTATACACTATAGGCTATTCACTATCCAGTGTATTATAGAGATCAGTGTGAATCACAGTACACATATTAAAGGTAATATATTGCGCAGGTTGTCAAAGTTGGAAATGTCAAAAAATTAAAAATGGCTGTTCGAGTGACCACAGGAACTCAACGCGCATCATTAGAAACAACAACAAAATATTGAAATTAGACGATGAAAGGGGCACTGAATCCACCATTTTACCACCATAATACCTCGATTTTGACAGATGCGCAGAACTGAACAAAAATGAAAATGCTAATGATATTACCTTTAATATGTGTACTGTGAGTGTGAATAGCCTATAGTGTATAACAGTTTTTGTGAGGCAAGTTTTTTAAAGGGTACCAGCCACGACCTCATATCTTACTCTATACAAACGAAGAAAGAGATTGAAGATATTTGCCGAAATTGAGCATTTATTTGATATCAGTTGATGTCAACAAGCATTGCGGCTGTAAATATTGAAAAAAATATAAGAAAATGTAGGTCCAGTAGCGTCCATTCCGCTGGCGCCGCTGTTATACTGTTATATGAGGGTACCGCCCACGACTATATTTTTGCCTCAAAAATTTTGTATGAATACACTATCCAGTGTATGTAGAGATCAGTGGATGTGTTCTTTGATATTTGTAGTTTAGTGGAGACACGGAAGCAGAAATACTTTGTGAACACAACCAAAAGTGGCTAAAGCGTTTTTGAACACAGCCGGAGCGTTTTATTGGTACCTTATTGCTGCACTAGCTATAAATTACCAATAAAACGCACCTATAGATACCGATTTCGCACTTAAGAGCTATTTAGAGGTATCTTCAAGTTAAGATGGCTTTAAAATTTCTTTATAGATACGGCTGCAAGTTTTGATATTTTCAGTTGTTTCCAATGGGTTTCCACTGTGGGTGCATAATTTACATAATTTCGAACCAAATTTCGTATAAATTTGGTTGAAATTACCTCATTTCGAAATGTGAATTTGTATTGGAAATGAGATAATTTGGAAATTTTCAACGAAATTACCTCATTTGCCGCAGTGAAAACGTAGTATTAAAAGTTAAAAAATAAGTTTTAGTATCACCCTTTTTTTTGTCAAAATATTGTTTTAATAGTAAAATAGTTTGGCATCACTTATTAGGCTGTCAAAAATCAAAATATTTTATTTTTGTGCCGAAAAACATGAGCAATTCCAACAAAAATTATTTTGTTCCGAGAGTAAATCAGGTATATTAGCTAACTCAATACTTCGTGTTTGTGACAAAATGTTAATTGTTTTCTAGTTGGATGCAATTTACCTGAACAAAGATATAACACGACAGATTAGAGAGAACTTTTTGGGCAATCTTCAAGCTATATCGGTAAGAAATTTTAAAATCCCGAAAAAAACTAAACCAATAAATACAAATATCATTAGCCGATTTTGTTTGCTAAAATTCAACCAGAGCTAGACTTGTTTGTTCAGTCAGCAATATGGTTTGGATCCATTGGCAAACATTGCTCTTCTTTTGGCCAACAACTACTTGTTCTTTCGTATGAACCTGAGAGTTTAACAATTACGCGCCTCGGATTGCACTTTGCACTAACTGTTCTACCGAAGTATGCCAAGAGTAACGCCGAGTACAGACTTGCCAGCAAGGACTGGGTGCGCAAGGCAATCGAGTGGGGCGAGAACATTGCGTTGGTCCTTTCGGTTTTGAATTTTTTCCGATTTCTAAAAGCCGGAAGAAAGCCCTCACTGATTGACTATATGCTTGGTCTCGATTTTATTAGCCTCCGAGCCAACCAAAAGAGAGAAATAGGCTATAAGTATCTGACGCGTGAATTGATTTGGGGTGGATTCATGGTAAGCCAGCTTTTTTTCTTTCTAACTTAACAAAACATTTTTTTTCTTACACATTAAGGAACTTCTTGGACTTGTATTGCCTATTATTAACTTTCAAAAAGTACAACGAATGGTTCGTAAAGCCTTTTTTGGATCTTCCGTAACTTCTGCGAAGGGTGTTCTGAATTCTCCAAAACTAAACGTGAATACATGCTGTGCTTATTGTGGAGAAAGGCCAACACTACCACATCATATCGGATGCGGACATGTCTACTGTTTCTATTGCATACAAGCGAATACTCTGACTGACTCAAGGTTTTGTTGTACAATTTGCGATAGAGAGTGTTCCGATGGAGTTTTCCCAGTTTCCAACACTTTGTAATACGATCGATGTAGGTGTAAGTAGAGTAAAGATATGTTCATATTTTGTATTATAATTCTGTAAATAATTTGGATTGTAGATTCACGATAATATTTTATATTAAAATTGTTAAAAACAAAAAAATTGATATTTTTAAGTACAGCTCATGTTGAAAGTTTTAATAATATAAATAAAGCATTTTAATATAAATATTTGCAATATTAAAAAAGTAAACAGTGAGTGGTTATAAATAGTTTGCTTACTTTTAACGGAGGAGAATTTGCGATATTTGAATGAAATATATTATACACACTATCAAATGATCTTTTTATTGCAATTGAAGCAGATTATTAAGTGGCTATGATTTTTTTTTTAAACAACAAAATTGAATTTTTCATAGTAAATTGATTAGTGTGATAACACTTATTATTAATTTAAAACGTTTTTATGTGAAACAACAACCATTACTAATAGAAATTACTTACAAATATTATAATAAAATTATATAGAAATAATTTAATACACAAATAAATTTTACGAAAAAATTAAAATTTTAAATTGTTCTTTTTAACATAAATTTTTCCTTACAATATTTTGAGTCAATTAGTTATTATAGTATTTAGACCGCTTTTAAACCATGCAATTTCATCTTACCATTTTTAAGTCGTGAGATGTGGTGGCGGGGGTAGGAAAAATTGCTGCGGTTGGTTAAATTGCAGAGTTATTGTCCTTTCTTCTTTTCTTTATTTTCGATTTTGTTTTACTTTCAGTTCAACGTTCACTCCGTGTACTTCGTTTAATTAGTTGGGATAAAAAGTCCAGAGAGATGATACGTTTTGAATCGAATGAAGAATTCATTCTTCCTTCCTTTTGCATTTTCTTCGAGACATAAGAGGAGTAAAGGTTCCTCCACACCACCGCGAATTTTCAGTGGCGACGACGAAAACAAACAACGAGTTATTTTCATTGAGCACCACGTATTGTTGTTGTTTTCGTCGTCGCCACCGAAAGTGCGCTTTGGTGTGGGGGAACCTTAAAGAGATATTTCCTTTTCATTTCAACAAAGTTAACATTTATTAAAATTACTTTCAATAGGTGTGTTTTATTCATTGCTGCATAGCCAGCACAGCACAAGTCAGAATAAAACGATCACTCACTCTATACGTTCATTTCAATAATTGAAAGCTCTATCGCCAGCACACCCATCTTTTTTTTTACTGACTATGCAGCAATGAATAAAACACACCTACTATAACAAAAAAAGTTGACTTTTACGGGATCTGCTTGCAAGCAAATATAACAAAACTTTTCACACGCAGAGAGATGATACGTTTTGAATCGAATAAATCATTCATTCTTCCTTCTTTTTTTTTGCCTTTTCTTCGAGACATAAGAGGAGTAAAGAGATATTTCCTTTTCATTTCAACAAAGTTAATATCTAACTTTCATTACAACAAAAAAAGTTGACTTTTACGGGATCTGCTTGCAAGAAACGCACTTGCACACACATCAAATTAAATTGATATTTAGGGCCAGTTTCACAGTGCATACTTAACAAAATAAGTGGCACTTAATTTTGACATTTTGACACTTTAGCCGCAGTTTTACTACCTGAGTAAGTGGAACTTAAGTGGCCAACATGGGAGACTTAAGTGTCACTTATTCCGATAAGTTTACACTGTGAAACTGGGAATTAGTTTTCCATATTTGGCACTTAAGTCTCACTTACTTCACTGTGAAACTGGCCCTTAACATATCACTTTAAATTAAGCATTTCGCAGCGCTGTTTTGTTTTTATAAGATAGCGGCCTTGAATGTATCTACTTTGTCTGTTGTCTTTACTACGATTGATCTGAGTTCCAACCCCCAAATCTGAAATGGTTATAAAGTTTTGCCGCCATATTATTCACTTGATAAATCCAGATTAAAACTTAAATCCGTATGTATTTACATTGAATTTAAATAATTTAAATGCAGATTAAAGTTTAAATCTGGATGAATCGAGTGAATAATATGGCGGTTAATAATCACCCGCGCCTTCTGCAGACGACAATTCGTTTCTTATTCTGTTTACAACTTAATGCACTCCAAGAATTTAGTTCAAAAAATGAATTTCAGGTGGCCATAGAATAGCAAAAGAGAAGCCCAAATATAAAAAATGTCAAACAAATTTTAAAGCGCGGGATATTTTTACTCATCTCAAATTAAAACTTTGTTAATTTGCTGAAAGCAAAATAAATACTTAACAACATATTTAACTTTCTATATAAAAGAGTACGAAATTCGTTTTAAAAGTTTCATTTGAGGTAATAAAATATTTTCATCCATTTCTAATACCACCACTTGCACAGACAAAAATGTTTATAATATCTTACTTAATTATGCATTATGTCTGTTGTTTATGTCAATATTTATTCTTTATGAAACGTTCTTTCAAGTTGATAATGTAAATAATTGCAAATTTTAAATAATTTTACAATTTTTATAACAAAAGAACAATTTGCAGCCAAAAATATAAAAAAAAACAAAATGTTTTGTTTGTGGATCACATTTGTGCAGTGGATTACATCTTGTGGATTCTGTACCGTCACCTGGCTGTCATTTCGCTCTCAAGTATTCATTTGTTAACAGAGAAGACAAAGAAAAAAGAAAAACAAGAAAAAAGTGCAAATAATTAATATTTTTTTTGTAAAGTCTCTGATAATTTCGTTTAGAGAAAAATTCCCAAAATAAATCTTTTTACAAAATTCTGGTTTGCCAATTAAATCAATCGAAACAAAGTGCTATAAGCATTTAGTAGAAACAATAATTCTCATCCCAAGTTTCATAAGCGCTCTCCAAAAAGGAAAGAAAGAAAAAAAAAGCGAATTTGCGTCGCAGAGAATTATTATTTTGTTTTGGTTGTCGATTTGCAGTGGTTGTTTTTAAACAAAGAAGTTTTCTTCTTAAAATTTGTACTCAGAGGCAGGGGCACTTACTGGGTAAGTCATCCTTCTTCGTTATCTCCGTCCCGTCGTCCGTCTTCATAGTCGTTGATATTTTTTTTTTGGTAATAAAGTTGATATACAATTTTCAGATAACGCACGACTTTTTACCTTGACAAATAGTATTTGGCTGAGAAAATGCTAGACTTGGAAGTTGTTCCCGAAAAATCATTAGGATGTGATAGCTGGGAATTTGTCCTGGGCATGCATTTCTCTCAAGCCATCGCAATAATCCAATCGCAAGTGGGGATAATCAAGGGCGTACAAGTTTTGTATTCGGACACAAATCCATTGGGCGTGGATATCATCATAAATCTGCCCCAAGACGGAATTCGATTGATATTTGATCCTGTCGTCCAGCGGCTGAAGACAATAGAGGTTTTCAGCATGAAGCAAGTGAAGCTAAAATACGGCGGAGTGTTTTTTAACAGTCCTGAAGTTCTTCCCTCAATCGAACAGATCGAACATTCCTTTGGAGCCACACATCCAGGCGTGTACGATGCAGCCAAACAGCTATTTGCACTGCATTTCAGAGGATTGAGCTTCTACTTTCCCGTCGAGAGTAAACTTGAGGCTGGCCACGCTCACGGAATGGGTTCGTTGGTTTTTCTGAATGGTGCTTCGCCCGTGGTCTCAAAGATGTCCCTGTACTCTGGTAGTAATGTGGCCGAGAACAGACCTCCGCCTCTGCCGTTGTCTTGCTACAATCGACAGCTGCACCTTGAATCGGCTTCTGTATTGCGCAATCCCCTTGGAATGACGCGTGGACTTAAGCTTAAGCTTTTTACCGAAGGTTCTGGTCGGGCTCTTGAGCCCCGTAGACAATGCTTTACAAAAGAAGTCATATTCGGTGACAGCTGTCAAGATGTGGCCATGAACCTGGGCGCCCCTAACAGAATTTTCTTTAAGAGCGAAGATAAAATGAAGATTCACTCATCGAATGTGAATCGCCAGGCGCAAAGCAAACGAAGTGACATATTCTTCAACTATTTCACACTCGGCATTGACATCCTTTTTGATGCACGCACTCAGACCTGCAAGAAGTTCATCCTGCATACAAATTATCCAGGCCATTTCAACTTCAACATGTACCATCGCTGTGAGTTCCAGTTCCAATTAAAACCGGACAAAGTCCTCGATGGGGACAAGCAAATGTCATCACAATCAGTTCCCATTACGGCATATTCCAAATGGGACGACATTAACTCGTCGCTGGTTCCATCCGAACGGCCAGTTGTCTTGCATCGCGCCAGCTCAACCAACACCGCCAATCCATTCGGATCAACCTTTTGCTACGGCTACCAAGACATCATATTCGAGGTGATGCCCAACAAACACATCGCCTCGGTGACGTTGTACAATACGTCACCGTCTAAGCAAAAGGAATACCTCTGGCAGAACAACAAAATGCAGGACATTCGGCTCACAGTAGCGTGAAATTTCTCAAAATAGAGAAATTCGAACGTGACACAGCAAACATGGCCAAATATAGGCAAAACTAACTCTTATAAAAAAATACATACATATATATATAATATATATATTGTTTCTACACACATACACATAACATACATATGATACTGATGATGATCTATTTTTTAAACAATTTCCTATACTTAAGTCCTTAAAACAAAACAGAAAAAAAAACAAAAAAAAAATAATTATTAAAAATAAAATTAACTGTGTTTTTGTATTTTTATTTTTTGATTTTATGTGAAGAAGTTGTGTATTAAGTAGTGTTATGTTTAGATGTTCATATACAATAGAAAGTAAATTAATAAAGAAAACTTCTGTACATATAAACTTTGCGAAGCGAGTGTTGGTGTTATTATTTTAGTTTGATTTTTTTTTTTTTAATATTTTTGGATGGCTTGTTTTGTCTAGAATTTTCAATTGACGTTATGATAGAAACTATGGAGAATGGAGATGCAAAAGTCCTGCCTAAGTATGATCCTAGCAGTTTGCCGGATATGCTTCCTGTGTATTATAAGCGTTTGTTTCCGCACAAACCGTTTTATCGATGGCTCTCATATGGGTTGTGTATGTCGATACAATTTGTATTTTTAATTTATTCTATTCGTTTTTTTTTTGTTCTCAGCTGAACCGGGGATATTTTCAAATCGAGAAATTTCCTTCACGTTGGGAGATGATATTTACATACGTTACCTTTGCTATGACACAGAATCTCAGATGGAAAAGGATATTTGTTCTCGGAATCCTATGAAAATTGATATTGGAGCCGTAATGCAAAACAAGTAAGTTCTGCAATACATATTAGACGAAATTATAACATTTAATTCTGGGTCCGAAAATTCAAAAATCTGAAATTGACTTCATTGGTTTTAGCACTGTACCTATTCTATATAATCAGCCTTATTGTGAGTTTCGCCCGAACAACATTCCACCCGGAAAATTTGATATTTCACTTTCTGCCCATTTTGAGTTTCACATGAAATTTTGTGTTAAAAAAATTCCCTTATTGTGAACATTCATTTCGGGCGGAATGTAATATTTACTATTGACCTAATTGTTCACTTATTTTTATTAGGCGAACGAAATTTCGTTCGGACGAAACTCGCTTTTAAAATTCCGGGGAAACAAAAAATTTTAAGGTGAAATATTTTTTGGGTGAAACTCACAATAAGGCTGAATATATATGACCTTGTCAAAAAAGCTATTGACAGTTCTTCTAAAGATAACCAGGCAGGTTTCTGAAATTGGAATTTTTCAAGCAGTAATAGGTATAGCGGACTTAATGGATGTAACTTGGGTTTATGGTCGTATTTTTTTTAACTTTTTATTTTAATTCTTATCTTGTTTATCGATGCTTATTATGGTTTATATCTACTGTCGCATTAAGATCTTCTATGAAACTACGATTATGGAGATAATTCGAAGACATTTATGCAATAAAGATACCAGATTGGGTCAGAAAATTCTTAGCATTTTTTAAAAATATTCGTGCTATCAAACCTTTGCAGAATTCTAATGACGGTGAATGAAAGTGAAGTACATATTGGTACTTTGTCAATTTATTTGTGAAAACTCAATTAATTCGTTATATATTTGTCCTTTAATCGAAGTTTCGTTCTATAATGTCTGATCTGTAGTTTCGCGTATGTCAAACAACGAACATTAAACATATAACCGTAAATGATAAGCTGGCTTTAAATTTTTATTTATGTATGTACATATATTCAAGTTTATTTAAGTATATCAACAACTGCACACACAGTACATTATGTAGGTGCATCCTTTACATCAATCGAAGGAAACTAGCCTTCAGTGACTTTGCAAGGACGTAAATGTATACAAAAGACAGATAACTGGATACGAAAGCTAAGAGGGCAGGTTGAATCTTTAATAGAAATTGGATATTAAAAAATAGATGAGTTCGTTTTTCCGCAGTAGGATAGACATAAACAATATTAAGATCTAATTCCTTTGGCTTCCGAATAAAAGTTTATTTAATTATGTGTTGCTTGAACAGAGTTTAGAATTAGAATGAAAAAAAAACTTTAAAAAAAAATGATTATTGATAAGAAACAGATTGCTTGATTTTCAACAAACAAAAATTGCTCTACAAAGATTATTTAAAAAAAATACTGTCTGTAGAAATTTATTTGAAAATTACTTCAATAGAATATTAAAAACTGCTCGACCGATTTCCTTGAAATTTTAGACATATGTATACACTTATTAATGTAGTTTCAAAGAATCATCAGTTCTTTTGTTAACATTCTTCTATTTGGATATAAGCTCTGAAGTAATGACAGTTAAAATTTCGTTAAGTGTAAAAATTGCTTGTGAGTTTTGAAACATCGATTTAAATTAACTACTTTAATATGCAGAAAAGAAAAATTTCAAGTAAAATTTAAGTGAGACGAAATTGAATGAGTTATCTTTGTAATAAACATTGTAACCATAAATTTATGTTATTTATTTTAGACCAGCAGTTTTGCGAATGTCTTCAAAGTCCATGATCCCTGTGCAACGTGAATTGGTTTTCGATATTGATATGACTGACTACGATGATGTGCGAACCTGTTGTGAAGGTGCTGCAGTATGTCTAAAATGCTGGAAGTTCATGACCGTGGCTTGTAAAATCTTGGATTTGACTCTGAGAGAAGATTTTGGCTTTGAACATATTTTATGGGTATTCTCAGGTCGTCGTGGTATTCATTGTTGGGTATGTGACCATAGTGCCCGACATTTAGATTCCAAAGGACGCTCAGCAGTTGCTGAATATATGCAAATAGTTAGTCATGCAGTGAGTGGGGAAAACAATAGTAGCGTTCGAGCTGTAATTGGCGAGCGAATGCATCACAGTATTAAACGTGCATTAAAAATTATTGAACCAATGTTCGAAGAGGTTGTTCTTGAAGATCAAAATCTCTTTGGATCAACTAAAGGTGTTGGAAAGCTTTTGCAAATGATTTCCGATGAGTATGCTAGGAAGGACGTCGAAGCTCATTTGAAAAAGCACGAAGGAGGCAATTCGAAGACCATTTGGACTAATTTTACTCGATTCGCAAATTCGATGCGCAGTCAAGCAACGTCAACGGTTTGGACAAGAAAAATGAGGAATATCGTGGAAGAAATTCAGTTGGCGGTGATGTATCCACGTTTGGACATAAACGTCACTAAGGGATTCAACCATCTACTGAAAGCTCCTTTTTGCATTCATCCAAGCACTGGAAAACTGTGTGTTCCATTCAATGTGAATCTGGCTTCAAAATTTGATCCGACCACTGTGCCCACCATAGTATCTTTGATGGAGGAGATAAATATTTTTGATGAGAAGAGTAAAGAAGAAGATGCTCCCCAAGATAAAAGTCGAATCAAAGATTTCAAAAAGACCGGCATGTTCAAACCTGTTGTAGTTTTTGAAGAATTCCTGCGTAAGCTGGAGAAGAGTTATAAGTCAAAGTCAATCGAAGTGAGCGACACAGCTTTGGAGTTTTAAACTTTATTATTATTTAATGTAAATTTTGTTATCTGAAATTGTGTATATTAAATTTGTTTTTGTTCTATAACAATCAAAAATGTCTCTTACAAAAGAATTTGATTCGCTTGACTTGGAATTTCAGTACTATTGGTAAAGAAGTCTCTAGTTTTAGAATTAATATAAAGGCTAAAATTTTGTTTGCAGTTCTTTGTTCGAAGAATTATTTTGTCTACTTCCAAATCGATGTCAGCAATACATAGCTAGCAAATGGAATCGTAAGCTAACCGAACCCATATACAATGCAGATTTTTTGCGGGAAAAGCGAAATTTGTATTTACTAATGTTAACCATTTGTTTAAATTTGGGATCTTTGAAACACCCTTTTAATATACCTCCTCCCAGTGGAGTTCTGCAAGATATCCATTCCATGCAGAATCCAAACAAATGGATTTTGAATTGCAACTCTGCATGCCCTAATGAAAAGCAGCAAAAAACCTGCGATTTTCATGAACTTGAATGTCCCATTGGTGAGAGCAACATTTCGAAGGTATAGGTGTATGTTTCTTCCTTTTTTTTTAAATTACCTTCAAGAGACCATATTAAATTTAGGTTTTGGATGAGCAGTTTGCATTTCTAGTTCATTTGGTTGAACCAAATATTGACAAATTGTTAAACAAATTCGACCGTCGCAGAGGACGTCAATGGATCGAATTTCTCTCATCAATCGACACACATTGTTTTCATATGAAGGGAGTTCGTAACGACTATGCTATGCTGTTGTCTGGTTATATTTTAAATGAGGAACTTCCAGGGCCCTTTCTTCAACCACCAATTAAAAAACTTATTCCTTTGTATGAGTTGGTGAAAATTATTAATATGAATAATCATATGATTATTGATCCGTCTCACCCAAAAGCGATGAAATTTTTGAAAGATGTTCCGCATCCTAAGGAAGGAGCATTTGCTTTTCTCTCTGTGACGGGTAATATTTGTGACTAATTAAAAAAAAAAACAATAAAAAAACTTTTGGTTTATTTTGAAGACAAAACAAAATTTTAGAAGCCTATCAATTTTTTAATATTTTTCTGTAGGTATTTAGAAAAAAAAGTCAAATTTTGCGCATTTCCGATCTATTCTATCAAAAATTCGGAAAGACAACGAAACTTTCGCCTGTATTTTTGTTTAAAGTTTGAACTTTTAAAAATAATCTATGGCGGTATTTCTACAAAGACCTATATAGAATAATTTTGTCTCTATAAAATATCATTCCCATGAAAAGTTTCTGCTTATCGCTACATCCTCCGGAATCAATATCACTCGAACAAAAAATCCGTTGACATGACAACCAAATTCCCATGGAACATTAAATTCACGGTACTTACGCATTAATTTTAAGAACTTTCGAGCATCATTCAAGTTAGAAATTTACTAATGCCGAAATATTTAAAATACCTACATTTTATTCGCTATAATCCCTATTATGGGGTACCGTGGAGATTTTTTTCTAAGAGCTGGTGCTGTGATAAGGTCAAGTATTTTGTACCATTTTTCCCAAATTTCATATTATATTAAAGTTCAGTGATCAGGTGTGTTTCATAATTAAATCACAAGTGCTCTGATAATTATCTGTTTAGTGTTCTACACTCATACAGTATCAATAATAAAAGAATTCAATTTTTGATCAACTTATTTTAAATACATTTATTTAAATCTTAAAAAAAATGTGAAACGTATTTACAAACATTTAAGCTTTATTGAACTCGTCACGCCGTCCTCGTTTAGGTCTACGTTTGCTTCAATTTTGAAAAGGCCTTCGGGTGTAGCAGCTGCTTTCAAACTGAAATCTAATGTGGCATCTTCGCATTTAACATGAAAAATTTCCGTTTGTTCACCTTCCTCGTTATTGGCTTCTTTCTTTGATTTCTCAACTTCGACAACAACAACACTTGGCAGTAACGAACCCTTTTTTAGGAAAACTTTCAATTTATCTGCGGCGTCATCGTGCCAAATGTGCAGATCACTTGGAGTGAAAAGACAAACTTCTTTGTCAGCCAAATCCTGCCCTTCGGCATCAAGCAAGAACGTCGCCTGGCGAGCGCATCCAATGGCAACAACTTCATCGGCTAGGAAACTTGAATGAATTTTAGCTTCGGGGAAGCGACTGGTGATAGCCGATTGAATTTTGGGTATCTTCATGGTGGCACCGAGAAGAACAATCTCGTCAATCTTCGTTACCGTATTCTGGTTGTCTGCAAATAGCTTCTCGACGGCTTCATTAAGGACGGCCATAAATTTGTTTATGACCGGTTGGATTAGACTCTCAAAACGTGCACGTGACATCTGCATGCTGAAGTCCACGCCATCCATAAGCGAGTCAATGTAGATTTGAGTCGTTGGCAAGGAGGTGAGAATGTGCTTAGAGTTGGTCGCGGCTGTATAGATCTTAGCTATTGAACGGCGACTCTCTTTCGGATCAAGACGATACTTCTTGTAGAATTCTTGGCAGACGAACTCCACCAAAGCTTCGGTGTATTGGTTTCCCCCAATCGTGAATGGACCGACTTCCTCTATCAGAGTATAAAGCCCCCCAGTAACCTCGTACAGTGTGAAGTGACTGTAAATGCCGCCGCTCTTAATGCACAGTACAACCTTGCGCTCTGAGTCATCAGCTTGGGCTTCTCCAATGCCGTATGCCAAGGCTGCAGCTGTCATCTCGGAGATGACTTGCGCCACATGGAACCCAGCTTCTTCCGCCGCAGCAGCGAGGCTTGGCCAAGATTCGAGTGGATAGTAACTGGGTATCGAAAGCACCACGGATGGTTTTGGAATTTCCTGCAAGTAGGATTGGCGCGCCAGTTCGAATTCTGCTTGGAAAAACTTTACACAAACTGCATGCGGAGATATTTTCGTGACAATTTCTTTGTCGGCCTCGCCCTTTGACTTCAGTTCGAATTCCTTGGTGCTCTCGTTATAGTAGCAAGTAATGTACTTACATGCGTCTTGGATTTTTTCTGGCGTCAGCGTTGACTGTGAGAGGAAAAATTGCAAGCTGTTGGAAACGCAAGAGGCCGGCTTTGAGGACATTTTCTGCTTGGCAGTCAAACCGCACTCGATCTCATTGCCTTCGGCAAGGAGGCAAGCTTGCGAGACGCGGTCACCCTGCTTGTTGGCTATAACTTCAGGATTTCCATCGGCTTTTACTGTGGCAATGCAAAGTGTGCTATTACCGATTTTTATTCCAAATCTTGGCCACATATTTTGGTGATTTTTTTTTGTTAAAATTGATGGACTATTTTTAAGCAAGCAGAAAATGTTTATAACCTCACACGCGATGCCAATGGACAAATTTCTACCTTAAATTTTCCGTACGGCTGACATTTGTGTAACAAAAAAAAATTTGTGGATTTTTTCTTGGTGACAGTTGAAACAAATACGATCCACAACGTGCAAGTTGAAACGTAACGTTACAACCGATTTGCGTAACATAACTTTAAAAACGAAAGGTGGAAACGGATTGGGTGCGTTCAATCGATTACGTTTTACATCTGAATTTTCAGATTTCTGAATTTTTGGAGCTTCTGATTGGCCAGCTGTCATAAACTTTTAGTTACGTTTAGTTACGTTTCATCTGAATTTTCAGACAAGAAATTGGGTGCGTTCAGTCGATTACGTTTTACATCTGAATTTTCAGATTTCTGAATTTTTGGAGCTTCTGATTGGACAGCTGTCATAAAAAGTTAGATGACTTTTAGTTACGTTTAGTTACGTTTCATCTGAATTTTCAGACAAGAAATTCTCATCTGAAAATTCAGATGAAAGTTGTTTGTGGTGGGGGAAGTGCCAAAAGCACATATAAAAGCTGAACTTTATAATTTTCGTCTTGTTGGTGGTTGATTTTTTTAGTTTTTGCTATGAAAATTTAATACTTATTTAAATGAACGAACTTTTTGTTTATTGTTTAGTGAATTTTTAAATCAACAATTTTTTTTATTGATGTTTGGAAAGTTTTTCTATGTTTTTGTAAGGGCCAGTTGTACAAATATTTAAACCGTGGTTCAGCTATTTTTATCCACCGATTCCGGCGGATTAATTGAGTTTCAACAGTGGTTTACTGTTCAAGTGTGTGATAATAACCAATTACATACTTGAACCAGCGTTGAACGTTAGTTAATCCGCCGAAATCGGAGAGTTAAAATCTTGAACCGAGGCTGAACCACTATTGTACAACTGGCCCTAAGTCATACATATCAATAAAAAGACTTTTAATGAAGGTAATGAAACCTGTTGCTGATTTAGTTACATATATTTTCATCCTCACAACTACTCACTCTCAATGTTTAATTTACAAATGTAATTAAAGTTCTATTTTATTTCGCTTCAATGTAAATCCTTTAGGTAAATGCAGGAATTTGACACAATGGCGCATATTCATAGTCGTTTTTAGACCCCAGTTTATCTTAGCCTGGAGTTTATCCAATGTTAATTAGATAGGATAAACCCAGTATTTTTTAGAAACAACTTAAACAGTGACTATGAATATGCCCCAATGACTTTCGACTGAAATTTCAGATTTTTTTTGCGTTCAACGAAATAAATTCAGAAATCTGAAAATTCAAATGTTAAGCTATTTTGATTGAACCCGCCCATTCTCATCTGAAAATTCAGATGAAAGTTGTTTGTGGTGGGGGAAGTGCCAAAAGCACACATAAAAGCTGAACTTTATAATTTTCATTTTGTTGGTGGTTGATTTTTTTTAGTTTTCTTCATGAAAATCCATTACTAATTTAAATGAACGAACTTTTTGTTTATTGTTTACTGAATTTCAACAATTTTTTATGTTGATATTTAGAAAGTTTTTCTAGAAATTTGTAGGGCATACATATCAATAAAAAAAACTTAATGAAAATAATAAAACCTATTGCTGATTTAGTTGCATATAATTTCACCTCACAAGTACTCACGGCCAATGTTTAATATACTATTTTATTTCGCTTAAATGTAAATCCTATAGGTAAATGTAGGAATTTGACACAGTGACTTTCAACTGAAAATTCAGATTTTTTTTTGCGTTCAACGACATAAATTCAGATATCTGAAAATTCAGATGTTTAGTAATTTTTATTGAACCCGCCCATTGATTACTGGAACATCAGTAGCTTGAATTTATATAGAAATATTCATGTCGATTATGAAATCCGCGATACTGCATCCACAGTACACTCTTTTTTTTCTACCCATTTGTCGTAAAAGAAAAGAGAACACTACTGAGCATCACTGCGGATCCAGTTTTGCGGATTCCATAATCGACATGAATCTTAGAAGAATAAATAGAGGATCGGGCATATCGAGTGAGGCTTTTTTCAAAATAGTGTGAGTTACACAAATGCATCCACACAGAGAAGGCGTGCAGTTAGACAGCTAAATGCTGGGGCGCCCAAAGTATTTTGATGTTTTTTTGAGGAATGTTTTTTGAGATTTTTAAATAGTTAAAATAGTAAAAAAGCTTAGTAAGGGGCCAGTTATAGCTTTTATTGAAACTCATCATTGAATATTTTAATTTTCAGTTTTGAGGCCCTAAAAAAGCGATATCAGTGAGAGTTACAGAACGTAAGCACTGGACGAGAATTTCAATTTTGACAGATCGAGTTCAGTTAATACCCGTGATTAAAGTGTATTTTTATTTTCAAACAATTTGCTTTTTTATAGCAGAATGCTACGAAATATCAATTGAAAAGTATTCTAAGATAATAGGTGTGTTCCTTTAGTTTAAATACAATTTTTTTATTTCAACTCAGATTTTTTTTCTTCCGAAAAACAACAATATAAACATAAAACTGTTATAATAAAAGTTTAAAATTGATTAAATTGGTTTTCAAGTTTTCCAAATCTTGGAAAACCCAAAATTAAAAATTATTTAAATGGAAATTTTGGTTTTCGGGATTTTGGGTTTTCGAGGTTCTGTGTTTTCGGGATTCTGGATTTTGGGTTTTCCGGATTCAAAATTTCGGGATTGTTTCCGTCTCCCGGTACACGATTATTTCGTATTTGTTTTGTTATCTATCATCTGTCATCTATCGTATCATCTGTCATCTGTCGCTGTCACTGTCATTTCTTTTCCTTGAAGAAATGAATTTGAAATTTTTTTTCTCAATTTTTTTTGAGAAAAAAACAGATTTTTTTTGTCCAACATATCCCACTGTTTTTTTCTTATTTTGAGTATGTATTGAGTATAGTATTTGAATGCAACATTGTGTCAAAATTTCAAAGCAATCGGTGAAGAACTTTCGGAGATTAGCGGTAAGGAACAAATTTATAGATTACAAGTATTCAATGTGTTAACTTTTATTTCACTTTTTTATTTAGTATTTTCACTATTTTAACGTTTTAAAATCTCGAAACACTTTCCTATAGCTTGGAAAAATGACATACCGGGTTCTTTTTTTTGTGCTTTTTTTTACATACACTGTATAAACACCTCTTGCTTATCTTCTTATTCTAAGGCGCCAGTTATAGCTTTCATTGAAACTCATCATTGAACATTTTAATTGTTAAGTTTTAGGCACTTAAAAAGTGAAATCAGTGATTATTTTAATGCAAATAAAAAGCTGATAACTCAATTATTATTTCTAGTCAAAAAAATATTTCATTTTGGCCCAGCCTATCGCAGGAAATGAATTTCTTTATTTCAATGATTGAACTACCTTATCATTGATCATTGAAACTTTAGAAATCGTTTTATGTGAAAGGTAGGGCCAAAATGAAATATTTTTTTGACTAGAAATAATAATCGAGTCATCAGCTTTTTATTGGAAACAAAATAATATCAGAGATTATTTAGGGCCTCAAAAATGAAAATTAAAATTTTCAATGAAAGCTATAACTGGCCCCTAAGGGACTAGAAATAATAATCGAGTCATCAGCTTTTTATTGGCATCAAAATAATCACTGATATCGCTTTTTTAGGGCCTCAAAACAGAAAATTAAAATTTTCAATGATGAGTTTCAATGAAAGCTATAACTGGCCCATAAGGAAATATTTTACCGCCATATTATTCACTCTATAAATCCAGATTTACTGGCTGAACACAATGCCCTGCTGCAACTGGAATCGAAGCCGCAGCTGCAACTGCTTTAAAAAAATATCGGACGTCGTTTTTTTTATCCGACCACAATGAGCTGTACAGCTTTTTGTTTATTTTAAAGAAAAAAAAACTACACGAGTTTATTATTAATTTTTTTATTTCCAATATTTTGCTTTTAATTAATAATTTTTTTCGCGACACAAATAAGCACTAAAAACTTCAATATTTTTTTCCGGCTCTTTGGTTTCTTCATA
The DNA here is from genome assembly GCA_929447395.1 of Epistrophe grossulariae. NCBI lineage: Eukaryota > Metazoa > Arthropoda > Insecta > Diptera > Syrphidae > Epistrophe > Epistrophe grossulariae. Next base: position 136,634,109 of record OV839568.1, read on the forward strand.
TAAAGGTTCCCCCACACCAACGCAAATTTTCGGTGGCGGCGACGAAAACAATAATAACAACGTGTTGTTTTCATTGACAACCATATGTTTTTATTATTGTTTTCGTCGTCCCCACCGAAAATTCGCGTTGGTGTGGGGGAACCTTAAATTGAAAGGACAAAAGTGCTGCACGAGAAAAAGTAAAAAGTTGGTGAACCTTTGCAGCACTGTCTGCAGTACCGACTGCAGTTGCGTTGCGTTGTGTTCGTAACATTGAATTTGTGTGTATTCAATATTTTGACAGCTATTACAGTTGCAGCTTCCAGTTGCAGCTCCGTATCCATTGTGTTCAGCCAGTAAGGGCCCAGTTATAGCTTTCATTGAAACTCATCATTAAAACACAAATCAGTGGAACGGTGAAATTATTTTTGAAAAATCGGTCATTGAATCTTGGCTATCAATGAAAAGATCTGTCAGTGAAAAGAATAGTGCACACAGAACAAGTCACAACAATTAATTCTGAGGTTAGAGTTGATCATTAAATGAAATAACGACAGATGAGAACAGAAAGAAAATCGAACACATTTCATTGGAACGATTATGTTCCACTTTTCTGAAACGAAAATCAGCTGTTCATTGAAAACGAATTCCCTCATTGAAATAATAAAATTAATTTAATTAGAAAATAGTGAAGTAAATGAAATATTTTTTTGAAACAAAAAATTATATAAGTAATAAGCTTCATTTTGGTATCAAAATGCCATTAATTTTCTTTGTTTAAAGGTTCTCCCACACCAACGTGAATCTGTCGCAGCGAAAATGAAAACAATAGCTGTGTTTTATTTTCCCCCAGATCCAATCCGGATCAGATCATGAAAATAAAACAACCCAGGATCTCAGTGACAACTTGATATATATAACCAACTCTTTTTTCCTTTTGTTTTTTTATATTTGTATACACCTGTTGTCTTTTTTCGTTACACTACTGGCGACATTTACAAATTAAGGGTGTGTGTTCAAAATGGATTTGGAAATCCAAATCCAAAACAAAGTTGGATCTTGAGTTGTTTTTGTAATACATGTATTTTCGTAAGCAAATCCAATCTGGTTCGGATCTGAGGGAAAATAAAACACAGCTAATAATAACGTGTTGTTACTTATTTTTAAGTAACAAGAAAATTTTTAGAAGTCTTCAAGTAAACACAACGAAGGTTTTCGACCTAATAAAAATACAAAAAGTTGCAATAATTTATTTTATTTTTATGATTTATATCCAAATCCAAATTTTTGAATGAGCTGATGAAATGCATGAATAAAAAAAAATTTGGAAGCACTGTGCCTACGTTCTGTAACTCTCGCATCGATAAAATCAGTCGAGAAACGATGGAATTTGAAACAAATCATATGAGTTTAGTTCCATTTTCCACCGTTTCTCGACCACGTTTTATCGATGCGAGAGTTACTGTTTTATATTCGTTTAATTAATAATAATCTTACTGCATTTACATGGAAATTATTTTTTAAGCGAATATAGGAAATAGGAAATTATTTGGACGCAGCGCAGTAATCGTGAAACTAACAATAAATAATTCTCTGCGTCGGAATGACCTTTAGTTTAGTTTATTGACATCAGCCGTGTTTTTTTGCAAGCCCGAGGGGAATTGAATGAAAAAAACGACGTCGGTGCTAGCAGAAAAACTGTGTTACCGGCATGAATTACATACATGTTATCGATAGTTTGTATGAAAACTCCATGTTTTTTACTGTCACGGCATCGCTAATCCCCGCTGTCGTTTTTTTTCAACTAATTCCCCCCGGGCTTGCCAAAAAACACGCCAATCATTACTCTTAAGGTAAGACCGCACTCGGCGAAACTGCACTTCAGCAGAACTGAACTTCACAACTTATTTGTATGAAATTGTATGAGCTATATCGCGACAACTGCACTTCACGGCGCGACACTATGCGACAAAGTTGATAATCTGATCAAGTGTGCCGCGACATGAAGTTTCGTTCAGTTTCGTGCGAAAGTGCGCAGGGTATCGCTGTAGTGCAGTTCCGCCTAGTGCGGTTCTACCTTTACTCTTATAATACAATTTTCTATATAAATTATTTATGAAAAAAATATAAATTTAACATTTTCTTTAAAATTGTCCCTACTATAATGAAAATCAAAATTAATATGACATAATATGCAACATACAATGATTTTAATGTTTTAAGTCTTTTTCAATTACGAATAACAAACCCTAAAATTGAATTAACTTTACTTACTATAAAATCGAGATGATGATTAAACTTTAAATAAAAGTCAAAAATAGCCCCTAGATCTTTCTTAACACGAACGAACACGAACTATATTATCAATACAATAATCATACAAAAACGGAGTTAAGCGAGGAGTAAAAGAAAAACATTGACATTTAGAAATATTATAAAGCAGTTTGTTTTTATTGCACCATTCTGAAAGTTTATTAAGGTCTTCTTGTAACAGATAACAATCAAAGGGATTTTTATACATAAAAACATTTTTAGATCATCTGCAAACAAAAGCCATGACGAGTTAGAAAAAAACATTAAGTAAGTCGTTGATAAATACAAGAAAAAGGAGTGGGCCAAGATGGCTTCCTTGAGGAACTCCAGATATAACAATTATAGATTTAGAAGTTGTGGAATAAATTTTAACATATTGAGTGCGCCCAACAAGATATGAACTTTACCAATCAATTATTTTCGAATGAAATCCTAATCGATCCAGTTTTTGAATCAAAATTTTATGATAGTTGGTGTCTTTGGGAAACATAAATTTCAAGCAATTTGTAAAGAGAAAGGTGTAGTGTTAACCGAAATGGTTTGACCTAAAAAAGATAAGACTTTAAAGAACGTTGTCCTTTTTACTATCCGTATTTAGTCAGAACATTAAACACATTTTGTTTTTAAATTCCATGCATATCATTATTATTTATTAAAACAAACAATTTCCTTTAAAAAATATATAAACATTATACAACTCCTACCTACATTCATATACATAACCATATACTATTTGTTCACATCACTACAATATTAAATATGTACTATAAGGCACTCCCATTTTTGGAGAAGTTCTATGAAGAAAATTATCTAGACTTGCAATTATTGAAATTTATATTAAGTAAATTCTTGAACGTTCCTTTTTTGGCGTTAAACGCTGCAGCAGCAAATCAGCCGATGAAGTTCTCCTTAATCGTGTTGGCCTCTTTCGACTGCCACCGTTCGTAAAAGATTTACTACGAACGTGACGTCTAAAATGACAATTTCGCTTTTTATTGCTTACTCGGAATGGATTATTAACATTTCCAAAACATGATGCTGAATTATCCATTTCATTTGACTCAATTGTTTCCAATTCAAAATCGTAACAAATGCTACCACTGCTATGTGTTGGGCGATGTTTGTAATGTTTGCAAGATGGCTTTTCCATTTTCACAGAGCCATGGGCCGAAGATTTCGAATCTAAATACACATCTTTATCTGAATCTGATTGTGTTTGAGAATTGTTGTTTGTCTTGACGACTTGGTTGAATATTTCCAATGGATTTGATGGTATTGATGGAATTTGACGATGATCTGTTATAGGAGAGGGATCTCTCGAAAGTTCAGATCCGAAAATACTGGCATTGCTAATGTATGAGTTTCTTCAAAAGAAGATAGAAAAATGTTTTTAATGATTTAATATTTTAAAGAGTCGAGATTTCATATATGTAACTTACCTATCAATTGGTAAATTGGTTCCGTAGTTTAAAGACTCAGGCGGTAAAAAATCATTAAAAAATGTTTCAGGAGACGAAAACGTATGTCTTAGTCGTTGAACTCTAAAATTTTGATTACCATTGTTAAAAACAACCCAGGAACGCTTTAGATAAGTATTTTCAGTACAAATATTGCTCTTGGGACGTTGTGATTCTGCAATGGAAATTAAAATAGATATTTCATGTTATAATATATTTTAACAAAGTGGTATCAAACATTTGGGTTTAAAATAAAAAAAAAATACTTTCATGCATTGCGAACACACTGTGTTTTTTCCGTTTTATTTGGCAAACAAATATGTATCCAAACTTATAGACAGTACCAAAGCATTAATTGGTTGGTTTTAGCAATGACTTACTTTCTTAAGGATTGAACCTTGTACCCAACAACAGAAATATTAAAGGAATTCAGGTTTTGAAATAAAAAATATGAACACAATTCTTAAATGGCGCCCAATAGAATTATTAAAAAGAAGCCAGAATGTGGAAATAATAATAATAATGGTTGTACTCAAAACTTATTGTAAATAATGAACTTACTCGTATCACTTGCCGTTAATGTTTGTGGTATAGCTAAGGTAAAGGAAATGTTAAGGGATTCGTCTCTAAATTCATTAGAGCATTCCTCAAACTGCGTTGGCGTTCCCGAAGAGCTTGGCTGTGGCTGGCGTTGCTGATGGGAAACCTGGAGTTCCGAACAGGTTGTGGGTAATTCACCCCCAATGGAAATCGATGTTGCGCTCGTTGCATTCCCCATGGGTTGGCTGCTCGTCGAACACCGACATTGCCTCTCTGCACCCGGTTCTGCAAGGTCTGCAAATGGTAATCTTATTTAAAATTAATTAAAATGCGATTTTGGATGAATTTATGCATTCTTTACTTACCACAAGCTGCAGTTGCTGTCAATACACGCGTGGCTAGCTCTTGTATGGGATTTTCCATTGGATTGGTATTGCTTGTTTGATTTAATGCTGATGCTGCTGATGAAGTCGAAGGACCGTAAACATGTACAGCTGGTTGAGGAAGGTTGTTGTTGCCTCTGTTTCTACTGCGAGACCTGCAAACGTTTTTTTTTAATCTCGGATTTACATATATTAAATTTATGTAAACATACCTTGATTGGTCATTGTGGTGACGTCGGTGTCTCCTCTGCCTCTGCCTTTGACGTGATTCATGATTTATCTCCTGCTCCATTCCGATTTTAATAACTTCTTCATAGTCTGGCGGTGCTTCATAATCTGGCGGTTCATCCGTTGTTAATTCCTCTTGTCGGTCTTTTTGATACAAAAAAAGAAAGAAAAAAACATTAATTTCTTAAGGTAACTGATTTAAGAGTTTTACCTAATAGCTCACTAATTGTTTGCAAATGATTCTGCAATTCTCGCTGATGTCTTGCTCGCACACCCATTCTATAAAGAATCACCATCCATCCAGATAGAACTGCGAAAATTCCCAATGTACTCATTACGAATATTCCTGTAGCTGTCTTCAAATCTGGGTATTGTTCCATTTTGGGAAAATAATAATTTGGTTTGTGGGAATACCATCGACGGTCATTTTGAAGGTGAGCCCAATCTTCTTCACATGAATCGGGCTCATCGCTTCCATCTCCACAATGATCAAATCCGTCACAATGTAAACGAATGGATATGCAATGGTTGTTGTTGCACAAGAATTCGGATCCAATATAACAGTCTAAATGAAGGAATACACGTCATACGGGTTAGACATTCTAAGGTTCAAACTTGTCTCTTTACCAAAAGGGTACCACTTCTGGAGGAAAAAAATCATATAAAAAGTAAAACGGTTGTTACACGAACCCTTACAAATAAAAATATAAGCACTCAGCCTTACATAATTATAATCTGTCATATCTACTAATTCTAATTCTTCTTTAAGTTTCTATTGTTCAAGTTATTAAGAAGTATTAAATTAGTTTTCTTTAAAATAAATAAGTTAATTATTTCATTTCTAAAAAAATATATTATTCTTCTTTAGCACCTGCAAACGCAAAATATGTATACGTACATAAGTGGCACCCTAAGATATATTTATATAAAATATACCCTTCACTATATTTACCTTAGAGGTTATTACATGGAGTGCTCGTTTTCATTCCAAATTGAAGTTTTCATAGGGGGCGTTCAACACACTTTCAGTGAACACTTATACAAGTTTTTTGACAGCTGGCAGCAGATCATTTATCAAGATGTAATATAAACTAAAAAAATAATAGCTGTGTTTTATTTTCCCCGAGATCCGAACCAGATTGGATTTGTTTACGAAAATACATGTATTACAAAAACAACACAAGATCCAACTTTGTTTTGGATTTGGATTTCCAAATCCGTTTTGAACACACACCCTTAATTTGTAAATGTCGTCAATAGTGTAAAGAAAAAAGACAACGAGTGTATACAAATAAAAAAAACAAAAGGAAGAAAGAGTTGGGTATATAACAAGTTGTCACTGATATCCTGGGTTGTTTTATTTTCATGATCTGATCTGGATTGGATCTGGGGGAAAATAAAACACAGCTAATAATAACAAATTTCAAGAGAATATAAAAAAAAAAATAATGACTGACAGTTGATATTGAAGTATTCACTGAAAGTGGTAACAGTGCAGCGCCCCCTATCATGGCTTCAGGCACTACAATGCATTAGATTCAAGGTAAAACCGCACTCAGCGGAACTTCATGTCGCGACAAAGTTGGTCAGACTATCAACTTTGTGGCAAAGTGCCGCTCCGTGAAGTGTAGTTGTAGCTAATTGCGATATAGTTCATACAATTTCATACAGACAAGTCATGAATTTCAGTTCCGCTAAAGTACAGTGCAGCACTCCATAATATGTCTGTTTGGTTACTCCAACTTCATGCTACAAGTTGCAACTTGTCATTTTTTGTGCATGCGATTTGACAGCAAATTGTGCTACAGAAAATCTCATAATTTTTTAAATTATTTTGCAATATTTTGAAAAAATGAAAGTGGCCCACGACATTAGATAATACAGATATGTAGTCATATCCAATTCTGACGAAATTATTTTTTGAAATCTTTTCGATTCAGCCAATATTGAATGTATTTCTTCAAAGGTTACACTTCTCAAAACTAAAATAAGAAATCGACTTGAAGTCAATTGAATGATAGGACTTATTCATACAAATGAACTCATGAAAAATCATAACTGTTTTGAAAATAAAATTACTAATTTAAGCAAAGTTTACAATCAGTTAACTTATTTTTATTATTACTAAAAATTGTTCTAATTTGTGTGAATCATATAAGTTTGCAATTATTTTTGTATGCTCAATGAAGAAGAAGCAATTTAATTTTTTTTAATCGGCGACGCAGGTACATTATTTATAAACTTATTTATAGGTTTGGTTATATAAATGGTTGGCCCTATAAAAAATAAAATTAACTCAAGAAGTAGTATTCCTGTTTGTAAGGTCTTGAGATCTTAACTCACTTAGATAATTGAAGACACTGTAGACTATTGCGAGCTTGGAAGACATTCCGAAGACACCCCTTAAGCGGATGTAATAGCCAGTTAAAATTGGTACAATATGGTTTTCCTTGCTCATTCCATTATTTGGCCAAACAACACTCTCAATTGCCGAGGCATCTGATGTGGTCCCCTGGCGAATAGTAAGCTCCGAGCGTGATGCCATTCCATAAAACGATTCTAATCTCAGAGAAATATGCGTCTTCATCATCATATAGTTATTTCCCGGTTTAATAATCCAAATACAATCATATAGGCGTACATCCGTAGAGTTATCTATCATATTCATCATCGTTATCGCACCTCCTGGGCCAGAAACCATACCACCACAATCTAAAAAAAAGTTGACATTGACCCTTAGATATTATCATTTCTCCCTCAACTCAAACCTGACCTGTATTAGGTATCAACTGTTGGTCTTTGAGCTGTTTAGCAGAGACAAAACTAACTTCTGCTCTAAAGCCGGATCCTGTAACACCATTACCACGAAACTGAAGCAGCAATGATTTCCCACTGCTTATAATAATTGGTGGACGGAAATGCTCACCAGCATAAGAGTCTAGCATTTGGCCATTTGAGTCGAAAACCTTAAAATGTCATAATACAACAATTCAAGGTAATCTAACTAAGCATTACAATATAATATAGTTATATAGACCTCCAAAGTCGACGATAATCCCAGTTGGAAGTCTGTGAACTCCAAGCGAACTTGACAATTGTCTGCTTCACAAGTAAGAATATGCTCAATTCCATAGTCACGAGGGTATGACATAGGGAAAAAGGGTGTTGATATAATTTGTGGAATGAATTGTGAATAGTTACTAACGATGGATTGTGTTGGTGAACCACTTATTATTTGAACATTTCCTTTAAAATAAACAAAATGATAAAAATAGAATTATAGCTAACAACAAAAGAAAACGCAAAATTCTTTATAGCATTTTCCTATTAAATTAAAAAAAAATCGTTGTTTGTTCTTGAACTTTTAAAATAGGATTACAAAGCTATCGATTTAGTGATGCAATGGAATTGCAAATAGTTTATTTATTTAAACGACTAGTACGCACAACTGTTGGTGTCTTGTTTTTAGGATTTAAATCGAATTATTTTAATATAAATTTTGTTTCCTGCCACCCATAAGTCTTCTTTGTCATTTAAACTAATTTTTAAAACAACGTATCTGTTACCGTACTGTCCAAAGCTGCTAATTTTTTAATCGAAAGTCTGTCAAGGTCATATAAAAGAAAAATCTAATGTGTAGTTTTCGGCAGAAAATCACAGAGTTTCAAAGTACCTATTAGGTCTGTTTCTGCCAATTTTGACCAATTCTAGTAAAATTTTAGTTTTTTATATGGACTTTGACAGAACTTTGGGCTAAAACGGGTACAAAGTGGCAGTTTAAGGAAGTAAAGAAACAGAGCTGTTATTTCTCAACTGGTTCTAAGAGAAGGTTTTTCGCAATTTCGAAAAAACTGCAGTTATAATCGAAAACTGTTATGATTTTGATCATGGCAAAAGTAACTAAATTCTAAGAGCCTATGACCTGGTTCGCCAAAATCAGTTTGCACAATCGCTTATTGCAAAAAACATTTACAGATAAAAGTGAATAAAGTCTTCTGTTTTTCAGAAAATAAAACTTTGTAGTGCAATGATATCAAATACATCAATACCAAATTACCCGTTTGGAACAGATAAATATAAAATTTTTTGTTATTCATTGAGAACATTTCCTTTCCAAACTGATCTGTTTGATGTTCTAGAATATTGCTTATTGCAAAAAACATTTACAGATAAAAGTGAATAAAGTCTTCTGTTAATATAGAACAGTGCATACGTTCTGTAACTCTCGCATCTATAAAATTGGTCGAGAAACGTAGGAAAATGGAACAAAACTCATATGATTTGTTTGAATTTTCATCGTTTCTCGACTGCTTTTGCCGATGCGAGAGTTACAGAATGAAGGCACAAATTTGTGAAATCTTTAAATAACAGTAAACTACTCTTAAAAATGAAATTCCAAATTTTTTAGATTGTTAAATAATGCTGACTCCATGTAGGTACTTTTAAGATAGTGTACGTATAATGGCTGATATGAAACAAATATGAAATTTGGGAAAGATAACATTTTTTTTGATAGTTAGTATTATGAAGACACGCAAGTATATGTACTTCTGTGCTTTCCCCTTCTGATCTAATTTTTTTGTAAATAAATATTGTGATTTTAAATACAAATCTATGAATCGAAATAATGCCCAAATTATTTCCTAAGCTAATATTGATACAAAACCAATATTATTTAATTGTTAGTCATAGAATTAGGGCTATTTTCGATAACCCAAAACAAGATTAAAAAAAACCGCTTGAAAATAATACTAAATTGATGAGAATACGTAGATCGTTGTAAATTGCATGTATGTGAACTACGGGTGAAATGCTAAAATTTACTTTACGCATTTTTGTAAAATAACCGTAATTTTAGGTTTGATTAAATCTTGATTTTGTATACACAAAAACAGTAATTAGTAAATAGTTCTATATTTCAAGCAAAAAAAGGAGAATACTATAATGTGTTTTTGCTGCTCAAAGCTGTACAGACCTAAACAATGATGACTAACTTACTTTCTGAAAAATATTGCAGTGTGAAGATATGACTATTTGTGGCACGATAGAAAAACTTTAAAAGAAGTGTTCTTGTTTTGCTGCGAAACACTTTGCCATCACCACAAAATTCTTGCCCCGATATGGTTGCATCATAGGGTGGTTCCGAAAATTGGATATGCTCGCAAGGACACATTGTGAGCGATTTTCCACCTACGCCATTGTTGGTGATTCTCTCACATATCTTTGAAAAATTTACATATGTGAAAGTTATGCGAATCACACATTCCGCACAAGTAACCAATTCTAAATTACATTGGTACCAGATGTCATTTGTGCGATTCCTTATATTTAGAGGTGTATATAGTGTACTCTAAAAAATATAGAAACCGTTATTCATTTTCATTCACAAAAATATCCAGTATTTTAACGGCTATATATCACACCCGATATGCTGAAGTAGTTACGTTACGGGCATGTAAATCGCCCCTTTCTCCAAGTTCGAGAAAATGTCTCCGGCCATTCCAATGACTACAAATATCCAAATCCCGGTGACTGTTTCCCGAGTAAGCTGAGCTAGCGTCCTTCAGAACTACGAAAAACACGAAACCGATAAACGTTATAACTATCTCTATTGAATAATTAATATTAGAAAACTGTTTCATAACAAAAAATTGATTTTAAACGAAAGGGTCTAGGATTAAAAAAGCTGAATGATGCTTGCGAATGGAAACCATTAGTCCAACCGTTCGCGACTCTGTATGAATTTCAACTAAACCTAGTTCTGGTACCAGTATTAAAACTGCAGTTCTTTAAACCAAACCAACCCCAAAATAAAACGTAAGAGGTACGTTAAACCTTATTATTTACCAGCTACCTGTTTTTCTTTAAACGAAGCCATAGAATTTTAGAACAACAAATGTTTCGTAACTTATACTCGTAGTATGGAAAACATTCACAATGGGGAGACCATTTATTGGAAAATGTCAGAGGCAGACGTTCCTATATATGTATATATGCACTCAGAGAAAAATAGTTTATAAATTAATGTAGGGCCTTAAGGTAATGGAAGGGAAAATAATGTAGTATTACCTATATGAAAAGTAGTGAACACAATTAAATCATAAAATAATGCCTCCATAATTATGGATTGTTAATTTTCGTCTAGTTTCGTGAGTTAACATATATTTTGTGGAAATATGTAAGAATAAAAAAAGAGATAGTTTCGTAGTTATTTTTTTTTGGTTTATGGCATTACCTTATAAATATATGAGGCCTTACGATTTTAATAGTTTTACCTTTCTACTATAGTAAGAAACATTTGAATTATTCGTTAACCCTTCGTTAATAGTTAATTTCATTTTCGACCATTTTAATCCCTTTTTAGAATTTGGTATGGGTTCACTTTTTCGAAAGTGAGTACAGATTTCGCAAACTAAGCGAAACTTAGGACTCACTTTTTAATAATTATAGTTAGAGTATTTTTTTTATATATAAATGTCTGTTCCCGTACTGCTCAAAACCGCGAATTTCTACGATTTTTGATCAAGTCTGTGAAAGTTCATATACAAAAATTAAATGTGTAGAAATTCGCAGTTGTGGCTAAAAATTCAACGAGTTTCAAAAAAAAGGAACGCACCTTAAATTTAACTATGGCCTTATAACGGCATATTGTGTAGGTACCTACATTCATTTATATTTAGTTTGTACTATTTATAATTTTCGTTTGATAATTTTATGCTATTTTTCGCGCAGTGTAAGTATCTCCCCACATTTTGGGGTTCTTGTTCTACACAGTAAAACACACCATATACATACAATGCAATGTATTGGGTAGGTGGATCATGTCAAACGGTAATGTACACTTCCAGGGATTCATTGACACGTTTGCGGTTTTGCATTCATTAATACAAGTTTTTTTTTATTGACTTTACCTACGTATTCTTTCTTATTGTGCATTTAACAATATGTATTTACCCTATAGACCTTGCTAATTAATAGTCAAGAAATTACTATAATTTACCGAAAACAAACGAACATGACAGATTGATGTGGTTCAAGAGAAACAAAAATTATCATCAAAGGTTAACAAAGAAGAGTTACCAACAGTTAAAAATTCTAAAATAAGTTAATCGTATATGTACTAACATATAACTTTTTAATGGCTTGAACGATTTTGTTATAATTTTGCAATCTGGTACTTCTAATTAATATTTCAAAACATATTGCATTAAATTTCAATAAAAAAAAAGCACATGTACTTCTTATGGGAGTGATTTTATCGCCAAAAAAAATTTTGACGTTTAAAATTTTACTATCGAACTGTGAACCAAACCTGTTGAAAAAATTTATATTCACCACGCAAACTTTATCGCGCAAAACAATGTTGGTGATTGTTTTGTGGAATTGTTTTGTGGAAAAAAAGAGGACGTAATCTTTTTAATATTTTGTTATATAATTTACAAAGTGGATAAAGCACAGTAATTATTGCCAATAAAATAAAAACCTCAGTTGGACTATTATCAGTTTTTTTTATTGTGAAAATACTGGCAGATTTTGGACCATTTAAAACTAAATTGTAAAAAAAAGAAATTATGATAAAGTTATCATTCGTGTAAATTACATCTCAGAAATTGCTTGAAATAACAACAATTGTGTTTTCTTTTTAATAGCTGCGTCACGAGATCACAGAATTTTGTAAATTTCACAGTTGGTCACATTACCCATAAAATTGACAGATTACAGAATGAAAATTCCATCACTCAACTTGCATTTTGATTGTCTTAGGCAATTGCAAATTCCGACCATCTCGAATAAAATCTCGTGCATCTCGGTGATAATTGGAACAAATAAATAATAATTGCGACAAAGAAAAAACAATTCGTTACAACACAAACGTTTGTATATATGTAAAATAACTAATTTAAATTTTAAAAAATGTTCTTTATAGTTTGAAAATACTTATACTTCTAGGAATTGTTCCCTATCCATACTATCACTGGTTTCATCAAGAAAATAGTGCCATATTTGACATGCCACACACACAATTACAAAAAAAAATCCCATTTTGCTTTCCATTCACCACGAAAAAACCGCAATCCCGGATCAAAATGCAAAAGGCAAAAGGAAATCGACATAAGTTTATAGCTAGTAGTAGGTACAGAAAAAAATTATTTTCGAAGTTTTAAAAAGTAAATTATGGCGTATGTAATATACAATGTACATACATATCTATTTTGTATAAATACATATTCCCTTTGAAATTTTATTCCTACCCTAACCCTAGGTATATTAAATGAAAACAGCCATAAGTAGTCGTAGGCAGAATTCTTATTTTATACTTCATGCTTCATGTTTTTATATTATGTACAAATGAAATGAAATCTCATGTAGTAAAACATAACAACTAGCCGACTAGTCTACTAGTACTTGTATAAGTGTAATGAGCGAATACTTCAAGTGGGATATTTTGTAGTTTTAAGGTAGAACTATAATAGTGGGATGCGGACGTAAGTGGTCGTAAGAAACGAAACGAATTCAAAGAATTCATAAGACGTGCCCATAATTGAGGTTTGCTTCGTTTCGACCAATTTTCGTTAACTTTTGCTTTCGGAAGTGAAGAGCGCTCACCGACCGCTCCATGCGTAAGTGAACTGAGAGAATTTTCTTCCGATTATTATAGTTCTACCTTTACTATAACTGAGATTTTCTACTGTTGAACAAAATTAAATCTCACTTTACTTGGACTCATCAGTTCACTAGTGAGGGCCTTTTCAGTACGCAATTTTTGACAAGTTCAGTTCATCTTATTAACAATGCCCCCTTACTGGTCAACTGATGAGTACAAGTGAGATCGTCGGAAAGAAACGCCAATTTTTCTGAACTAAAAGCCGTTAAAAACTATTTTGAAACATTTTTCATTAAAAAAAATGTTACTATGCACGTGCACTCTTTTAACTGAGCAACATATTTTATTCCATTTTTCTCATAGAATAACCAACAATATTTTTTTATTCTCCGGAATTCTTAAAAATTCTTAATTTTTGTGCAAAATATGTGTTTTTCTTGATGGTTCTGGTGCTTTCAATTTGGGTCTTCTACTCCCATTAAATTTAAGGCGGCAGGTTGGAGGTAGTAGAAGAAACAGATCTTCTTTATTCCCCGAGTAATCAAAAGTTTTAACAGTTCGCGACTTGCCAGCAACTTACTTTTTAATTTTACAACCATATTTACCAGTTTACACCACATCCATGTTTCGCCGTTGAATAAAGTCTGACCTTTAATGTAAAAACTATTTAACGTAAAAACGAGCATTATAATTTCATTTGTTTTTAGTCTTATCGCTCTTTCATGTTCTGCGCATCTTATTCACGTCAACACCAGTTATCGGCTATCGCCAGTTATTCGCTATCTCCACGTAACATGATGTGTCCGAGAACTATATTTTATTCAATGACAATGAATGAATCGATCAATTGAAAACGCATCGAAACAATTTTCTCTTTACTCACCTTCGCATTTGCACTTTGCAGGTTTTCAAATTTAATTAAAAACTAACAACCTTCAAATAGGGTTTATAAAATAACATTTTTATTGTTTTCTTCTTGCAAAAAAATATTTTTTTTCGATTGGTATAAAAAATGAAGAGTTACCTTCGAGCAGTCACATCAAATACTAACTTCGTAGTGAACTCCTTCGCGCCAGCGCTGCCTTACAAATGGGATTTACTTTTTTCACTCGATACGAGTCATTGCTTGAGGGCAGCCTTCAAATTGTCAGCCAACTTGTCCATGAACTCAAATGTTTCCATGTAGTCCTTGCGTTGAACGTTGTTCATTCCCTTAATGCAAATGGCCAAATCTTTAGTCATGCAACCGGATTCAATGGTATCAATGCACACTTTTTCAAGGGTTTCGGCGAATTTGTTTAGCTCAGTATTGTTGTCCAATTTAGCACGATGGAGTAGACCTCGAGTCCAAGCAAAGATTGAAGCAATAGGGTTGGTTGAGGTTTCCTTGCCTTGTTGGTACATTCTGTAGTGGCGAGTAACAGTTCCGTGAGCAGCTTCTGACTCGACAGTCTTGCCGTCTGGACAGAGTAGCACAGATGTCATCAGACCGAGAGAACCATAACCTTGAGCTACAGAGTCAGATTGTACATCACCATCGTAGTTCTTGCACGCCCAGACGAATCCTCCCTCTGATTTCATGCAATATGCAACCATGTCGTCAATGAGGCGATGTTCGTACCAAATGCCGGCTTCCTCGTATTGCTTCTTGTAATCCTTTTGGTAAATTTCTTCGAAGATATCCTTGAACCGTCCATCGTATTTCTTGAGAATGGTGTTCTTGGTACTAAGATAGAGTGGGAACTTCCTGGCCAAAGCAAATTTCATGGACGAGTGTGCAAAGTCAACGATTGATTCATCGGTATTGTACATAGCCAAAGCAACTCCAGGGGACTTATATTCGTGTACGACCTCCTTGATTACCTTACTTCCTCCGTTGGAAGGGGTGAATACCATTGTCAATGTTCCGGCTTCAGGAACAACGAAATCTGTGGCCTTGTACTGATCAGCATGAGCATGACGACCAATGATAATGGGTTTCTCCCATCCGGTCACCAAACGTGGAATGTTCTTGCAGATAATAGCTTCACGAAAAACAGTACCTCCGAGAATGTTACGGATGGTTCCGTTGGGGGATTTCCACATTTTCTTCAACTTGAACTCCTCGACACGCTTCTCGTCCGGTGTAATTGTGGCGCACTTAATGCCAACGTTGTACTTCTTAATTGCTTCAGCACAATCAATAGTCACCTGGTCGTTGGTCAGATCACGATTTTCCATTCCCAAATCATAGGTATGCAAATCAATGTTGAGGAAAGGCAAAATAAGTTTCTCCTTGATTGAACTCCAGATAATGCGAGTCATCTCATCACCCAGCATATCAACAACGGGACCACTCTTAATCTTGGACGCCATCTGAAACGTTGACAAGAATTTCGTCATTACAAACTGTTTCTTCTTTTTTTTACTAGCAAAATTTCAATTCTAAAATTAATATAAATGCACGTTCCTCTGCGAACGTTTAAATGCTTCTAAAATTTGAACTATGGATTTTGGATTTAATCGCTCCGGAATTCTTGTTATCAAATGCAAATACACATTACACACAATCATCTGTCATTCAATTTTTCCTATTCGGTTCTTTATCAGTGAATTTTTTGTTATGCAAGGCAATAAATGAGATGAACTAGTTTTCCTTTTCTATCTTATAGCATTCAAAGGCAGTTCCAGCTATTCATCTTTGTTTAATTTATTTACGATAAACAAGAAATTTATTGAGCTTTTGAAAAGCCTTTTAAGATAACAAAACAGTGTGTTTGGACAGAATGGTGCAAATAAATAAAAAAAACTTTTACAACAAAAAAAGACCTGAACGGGAAAAAATTTAGTTGTACAATTTTCTTTTACTGTTCGTTAGAGTGGAAGCATATGTGTAGTTTTTCGAGAAAATTGAGCTGGAGAGTAAGCCACCATCTTGGATTTTCTAAAAAAATAAATTTAAATATCTTTTTTCAAAGCCAAAAATCCATTCTTCAATTCTGTTATTAAATAAAATTATTTAAATGAATATTTTTTGGAAAATTAATTTTCAAACTCAAATTTTTGAAAAAAAAAATTTTTTGAGATTCATTTTTTTCAAAATTGTAAGTTATTAAGTAGTATTTTCGTTTTTAATATTCAATACTCTTATAAATTTTGAGTCAAAAGCTAAAACTCAGATGCTTAAATGTGTTAAAAGCTATTTTGAATTAAATGTGTTCTAGTTTTTAAGAAAATTGAAAATAACTAAATGTACTTTACTATAGGTACTTACTTAGTAGAAAAAGGATTTTAAGAGCAATTTAAACCAAGGATTGAATTTCAAAAAAGTATTCAGTTAAATAATTTGATTCAAAAACAGAATTAAAGAATTTCTGGCTTTAAAAAAAGATGGCATTGAGATGTGACATTGCTTTTAAATATTTTTTTTCTATTTTAAGACATTTTATAGAAAATTCAAATTGGAAGCTGACTTAAGTAAATGCCATATATGTACCAATTAAAAGTAGCTCTCCGAATTGCCAAAAGAAAAACCCTTCGATAATGCACTTAAGTGAAAATAATTATCTATCCCTTTTTTACACCTATGTATTTCAATGTCAGTTTTACTGAGGTTTGTTTTTTTAATTCGTTAAATTTATTTCAGTAGTGGAAATTGTGTTCAAAATATGTAGGTAAATAGGAAATAACTTTTAATAAAGAAAATCAGAATCTTAAATTTTAATCAAACTAAATTTTCTTTTCTGAAATTGTATGAAGTGATAAAAACTTTTTGAAATTAAACCACAGACACAATCTAATACCATTCCACATTTTTTTATTGAGATTTCCTAATCCTAAAAATATTTGTCTCAGAAAAAAAAAAGAAAATCGAATTCTCCTGTTCCGAATTCCTCGGGAGAACATTTGTCCCTAAAAAAAATCATCTAAAAGAGGAATCATTATAATTATCCTAAAATAGGTTTCAGGATCTGTTGCGCTAACGTTTTGTCTATGCTGCTGCCTTGATACTATTCGTGGAATTTTCAGTTGTTTCTCTTCTGCAATATTTAGTAAGTTTTGTGCAATCTCAAAACTTTTATCAAATTGCTGCAATTTATGCCCATGGTTTGAAGTGGAGAGAGAATTATTCTGGCTAAATATTTTCCCGTAGTGTTTTATACATGAATAAATGTCAAAAAGTCTTCATGTAAGATAAAAATATCGCCTTTATAATCGACGTATCGAACACAAATTGACATCTGTTCCTTTCGTGAAATGTCAGTAGTTTCATCAGCTAGAACAGCGAAACACTGCAGAATTTATAGCATGAATTATTTTTGTCTGAATGATTTCCCCATCATACAGCGATTAATTCGTTTTGAATAAATGGGCTTAAATACGTAGCGTTCAACGACAAACTTTCAGAATATTTTTTAAGATTTGCTTCACCACACTGGTGTGATGACAACTGTGTGCACACTTGTATAATGTGCATGGGCCGCTTTAGATATACCGTATGCAGTTGAAGCAAAAGGGGTTATGTCGTTTGCGGTTGTATTTAAAAATTGTCAGGGTAGGTAATTAGGTAGGTACCTTACTATATTCATTAAGAATCATGAAGAAACCTAGTCAAACCTCTACGGCTACAGCCTTGCCTACACGTAAATAATAATCTATGTTAACATAGATTTACATAAAAAGTCATATTTGCATCGACCACCTCAGATTTATTGCGTCCTAATACAATCAATTTTTATTAATAAAGACCCTTGTTTTCGTTTGTTGGTATAGTTCTATAATTTTTTTACATGTGGTCATCATTTGCTAGATTTATTACAATGATATTTATTTAATGAATTTAAGTCAATAACGATAGTAAATTAATGAAGTGTCACGTGTCACTAAGCTCAGAGGTGATACTAAAACGCCCACAATCATTTAGTACGTATAATCAATTCAAATTTTCGCTAGACATTGATAACCAAAATTTGAGAGTTTACTTTGAGATAAGCTTATAACAAAAAAAAAAGCTGGATAGAGAGCTATGCATTATATTTGTTATTACCTTGTTGCTGTGGTTTTTTTTGCTATGTATAAGTTTTTATAAAATTATTGATAAGCGGAAACTTTCACCATATAAATTTCTATACAGCTTCTCTGAATCTAATGTTTTGGAAATTTACTATATTAACTGAAACATTCGTATCGAAAAATACTATAGCCCATAGTTAAAAGAAGATACTGAAGATGCGCCAACTGAATAAATACATACATGGAATAACCATAAATTGTCTTTCTTATCTACCTAAAGCTAATTATTCTCAGGTGTACGACAACTTTGAGACCCTAAACCTTAAAACTACCTTAGAAAATGAGAAAAAAAAATGATTGCAAATTCTGAAAAAAAATATTTAACAGAATGTTACGTATACGCCCGGGTCGACCAAATTAAAAAATACCTTCAATAATTGTAGATAATTTTCATAAAATCAATTTAGCTACACGAGTTATGTTAGTAGGTATACCAATAATTTAATGTTTCAAAAAATCTTTTAAGTGTCCTGTTCAACAAGAGTTTTAAACGAAATTTAAAAGCTTTTCAACAAAATATCATTTATCTTTTAAATTTCAAAGTCCAATAATACCAGCGCGAATATCATCGGTACCAATAAAATTTTCTGTTTTGTTTGTTATTTATCTTATCAAACAAATCTTTTAAGTGTTAAGATAATATATACCTATGTATTTTTTAAGATATCGCTTAAGTATGTATCAGTACCTATACTTACTGCCATAGTTGCATGTACCTCAAAAAAAGATTTCTTATCTTCTTGACGAACCAATTTTACTTGAATTTGTTTTGTCATAGAGCTTTTAATTACGATATTCCATTTTTATCGACTGGAATATTTAACTAGATATATGTATATGCATTTAAAAGCTTATTGCAAACAGCTAATTAGAAAGTACCTACATGCAATGTTTTTTGAGTGTGAAACAAAAAAAGATTTCTTATCTTCTTGACGAACCAATTTTACTTGAATTTGTTTTGTCATAGAGCTTTTAATTACGATATTCCATTTTTATCGACTGGAATATTTAACTAGATATATGTATATGCATTTAAAAGCTTATTGCAAACAGCTAATTAGAAAGTACCTACATGCAATGTAGTCACACTCCCCTCTGACCAAGACTATTTTGTTATTATGAACTAAATTTAAAAACCAGTTCTTTCTTCGTAGTCGCTTTAAATACCGCTTTAATACAATCAAATTTCCAATTCCAAGAGACAATGGAATACGAACTTTGACTGTGAAGTCAGACTAAATAATCAAGTCAAGTCCAAAGATCAAAAAAGTAAAAAATTAATGCACAAAAGACGAACAAGAATTTTCAGTATTTACCGATTCATGACTTCGATATAAATCAAAGAAAAATCAAAAGCCAAAGCCAATGCCATTTTGCATGGATAATGTAAGTAAACCTAGAGTTCACAGCGAAAGTCAATTTTCCTGCATAAATTTTAACCAAAGTGTATGCAGAGCAATGCAATCGCTGACCAGAATACCGCTTAGGCTTTCGATGTAATCGGTGAAATCCTAAAGGCTTAAGATATATCTATTATATTGACGTTGGTTGGCAGTTAACTTACCTTTTTTTATTATGAATTTCTCTTAAATAACAATAAAATGCAAACACCGGTAGTTTAGTAAACAAAATGGTATTTGGATAAGTTACAAAAAAAAATTGTAGGTACACACTTTCACACGAGCACGCAAAGAATACCCAACCACTCCCAAACGAACACAACGACAGACTGGACTGACTGCCAAACTGAATACTGAAATTGAGTGAGACTGAAATTTGAAATAAAATTAAAATAGAAATTTCAATTTTGTTGGCAAATTTCTGAGTTCTTGCGTAGCGACTAGCGAACACGAAATGACGTTTTATTTTTGTTTTTGTTTAGCTTTGAGTGCCGGTTTTTTCGATGAAAAGAAAACAAAAGACTACAGTTAATTAATTCTTGTTTGTTTGAAAGCTTTCGTTCCAATCAAAGGTTAAATGCCCACATTTCTTTCAAGAACTTTGAGCTTTGTAATGGTTTGTGTCCTAGGTTCCATGGCATTTTCCTGTTTTATGAAGTAAATTAAGGTCATATGTTTAGGAGGAATTTTGTAAATGAAATCAAATATTTTTTTTTGTAATTATAAAAGTGATCGTAGTTTTTGAAAACCCCTAGTTCGTCATTAAAGTATGTAGGTATGTACTCACTTTCAAACCAGACAAAAAAGTTATGAGGATTTGATCCAGATCAGATCATGTGGATAATAAAATGCAGCTATTTATATATCAAAGTCCAAAGCAAACACGACACGATCTATTTCTCCCACAGCACTTTCCCGGCGCTTCATCCAATTTTTAAAATCGATTTATTTCAATTCCTATTGGCCGGAGAAAAAATGTCCATGACGGCAGTTTCCATAAATGAGTTGATTTAAAATTTAAAATGTAGGAAGAGCGGGGGAGGTTACCTGTGGTATAAAAATCGATTTTAGTTGAGATCTACAACCTTACATTTTGAAGTTCATCGTTTTGACAATTTTGTATTGCCAAAATATAAAAAAAAATTAAAAAAAATGTGGAGGACTTTGCGGCCCCCTATAATCTCTACGGACATTTCCGCATTTTTATATCATTTGTTCGTGAGTCGTAACTCAAATTTAATAAGGGAGCCGGTCATAACACTGTTTTTTAAATTAATAATAATAATAATAATAATAATAATAAGGGAGCCGGTCATAACACTGTTTTTTAAATTCTGTATGACAAAATTCTGTGTGGTCAAAATACTGTAGGACCATAATTCTGTATGTAATTATACGTAAATACAAAATTCTGAACGTCAAAATACTGTATGGTCAAAATACTGACTTGAAAAATTCTGTACGGCAAAATACTGTTCACAAAATTTTTTTTTAATTTCCTTAATAAAAAAAAACACATAATACTGGTCATAGAGTACCCATAGGCCATACTATCTACAGAACCGACTTCAGGGCTTTTTCTCTTTCACCCTACAAGCTCCACTGAGAGATTTCCTCCACAAGGGTGTTTTTAGTATGAAATTTTGAACGGTTTTGAAAATTTTTTTGTTGCTGGTACAAGCCTGTCATTCTGGCTTTAATTTGAATTTTGAATTTTTAAAATCCGAACATTGGATCATCTTTTTGAGCTACTGGCGCCAATTTGTTATTGTATTAGTGATGGGCGCATTCGAATGATTTTCTCGATTATAATCGATTCAAGCAACATCTCGAGATGTCTCGATTCTTCACTTGAATCATTCGAATGGTTTACCATACCGATTATACCTACCCACTTACTATTCCTACTTGTAAGTTGTAATCGTAAGCGCAGTGAGTGAGAAGAGAACTCGAACTCGGAACTCGAGAACTTGAGAAATGAGAACGAAATAAAAGCAAGAGAAAGATAAATAGGCATAATCGAAAACACGTGAACTCGAGAGTCGAAACGTTGATTGTTTGTGTAGTTTACATCATACGTGTATTCAACCACTTGAGTCAACGCAGTAAGAAGTACGCAGAAAAAATGAAATAAAGAGCCATACATTTTTCCGAAGCAGAAAATAAATTTTTCGTATTTTTCATAGGTTTTTTAATCCATCGTCATCGTAGCCATCCTTTGATGGAATTTGACAATTGATGGCTTGACAGATAGGTAATACCGTAGACTTTGAGGCACAGATAATATTTTGATCCAAATCTCAACAGATTGCCCCAAAAAGGCGTTTTTCCGGCGCAGAAAAAAAATTCTAAATTTTTCGTATTTTTCAGAAGTTTTTTTTAATTTATCGCCTTCGTAGCCATCCTGTGATGGAATTCGACAGATAGGGGACAAATTATATTTTGAAACATAGAGAACATTTCGTTCCAAATGGACTGCAATTAAAAAGCAAACAAGGGAAATAAATTTTATATTACCTTTGCAAAAATTGAACAAATTTTTTTTTTATCGAACAAAGCGAATCTACATATTAAAGTTGAAAGGTTTATTATTCCAATTTTGTACTATTTCATATTTCGAATGATCATTCGATTATTGGAATCACTCGAATACTAATGTCTCGATTGCTCAAATCATTCGATTATGTCCATCACTATATTGTATCATTAATTCACACGTATTCACGGACAGGGAATTTAAGAGAGTTTTCTCTTACTGTTTTTAAATAAAATTTGCGGATGTTTTAGGCAAGGGGGTATGAGTCGGTTCTCTAGATAATATAGGTACTCTATGATACTAGTTCTGAATATGATTGTGTTGTGATTATTGACAATCAAGTCATATAACTTTATACAAATATAATTATATGTAAGTTAGAAAGTAAATAAATCCTAAGCAAAAACAAATCAAAGGATAAAAAAGATAAGGATAAAAAATACCTACATTTTAAGCTATGCGCAAACCGACACGATGGCGGTGGCGATTGCGATAACTTTTATCGCGCGATAAAGATGCGTTTAAAAATCTGCTCACATCAACGCGATATATTGTGTAGCGGGCTCAGTTGTCAGCGACAACACAAACGTTTAATTTTTGAAGTTTAATAAAAAAAAACATAAAATGGAATTTCCCCTAATTTTTTCTATTAATTTTTCAGTTTTTCAAATTTTCTTTTTTAGACTTTTTAGGCGATATAGCGATCAAATGGTGCTTGCTGCGTTCAAGAAAAGTCGCGTAACTGAACGCAGTAGTGGAATGTGAACGCAATCCACATATCGCGTCGATGTGTGCCCCTCCATTGATTTACGTGTGCGGCATCCACATTGTTATCGTGATCGCCACCGCCATCGCGTCGGTTTGCGCGTAGCTTTACAAATATTTCAAAATCAATATACCTAAATTTAATTTTTTTTTCAATTCGTTTTAGGTATGCAACGTGGTTCACTTCAGAATATTTTTTAAATAACCCCTGCAATTATTTTGCTTTTAATACAAGTTTTTTTCTTCTCTTTCTAATTGGGCTTTTGAACATAGAAGTTCACCTATACCTATATACCTATATTAATCAACAATTGAAGCTTGCTTCTTATATAAAGTTCGATTTTTTATTATCTCAGGTGGTGATAAGAAACTTATGGCGTCATTATAAAACCTCTAATAAATAATCTGTATTTCAAAGTTCTGTACAAATGCTGTAAAAGTGCGCGAGCACTTTTTTACACTGTTAAAACTATATTTCTTTTACAGCATTTTTACAGAATTTTGATTTACATAATATAATATTTTGTTTCAGTATTGAAATTTTTAACGCTCAAGTATCATGAAAATCATATTGGGTACCTATAATATATACATATGTACAAACAACTAAAATGTAAAAAATAAAAGGAACGATTAACAAACAAGGAAAGAGACTAATATAAATAATCTTTACGAAATTTAATGAGATGGAGAGTGGAGACAGGGAGAAAAGAGATTTCACCTTCGCACCAATGTTGCCTCTGAAAAATTTCAAAAGTGGTAGGTACCAAAAAGGGGCCCACGCAAAAAAAAACAACTGCAGCCAAAACATTTAATAAAATTTATTAATAGCATACAAAATAAAAACAAAAGAAGTTCATTACAAAAAAAATAAAAATAAATAAATAATAATATGTATTCTAAATACATAATTTAAAACGTGTTCATATTTTATTTGTTTAAAATATTCTTTCTGTACTTATTTATATATAAGGTTCTTATATTTGTTACCCAATTTCCCAAATCTTTGTTTATTTCTATAAATTTAGTGCAGATATCATACAATCGGAAGTCTTTTCACTCTTTTTCGTTCAATAAAGAATAAAATCTTACTTAAACAGAAAAAGGGACCATTTTTACCATTTTTGAAAAAGTGGGGGCCACGGGTCGCGAGTCTGAACTCATCTTGAGTCAAGCCTTAAGAGTCACCCTGTAATAGCCGACAATCGCCACACTATACACATTGCATGCTGAAAAGCTTACGACAAAGTGATGTGGCTGCAACCGTGACATCGTCGTTTGTTTAGATACATTACACACTCCACTCGTACAACAGCATTTGTGTGCAACTTATGGTTTAAACACTGTTACA
Source organism: Epistrophe grossulariae (assembly GCA_929447395.1). Classification (NCBI taxonomy): domain Eukaryota; kingdom Metazoa; phylum Arthropoda; class Insecta; order Diptera; family Syrphidae; genus Epistrophe; species Epistrophe grossulariae. Next base: position 136,658,718 of record OV839568.1, read on the forward strand.
GTCAGACATTTTTCCTCAAATCTCCACGTATATGTATTTTTTTATATCACGGATATCGTTTTGAATTTTTCGGACAAAATTGAAACTCAACTTGATTTATTTTACTTAAAATGAAAGTTTTCTGTCATATGGAGATCGCCAACGGCACCAGCACCAACCCTACATAAAGGTCAAATTTCTTGTCATAAAAATTGAAAAGATACTTCTCATTTAATTTCTAAATTGTAAAAGTATAAGCTCATCTTACAACAAAGAATCAAAAACAAATTTAAGTCATCTCTTGAGACATCGTCATTTGTCAACAATAATTTCACACCATTGATTTTCAGTCAAAAGAAACTTCTTTTCAAAGATTAATCTTTTCTACCTTATTTTTAAACAGAGTTTAGGTTTCGCATTCGCTATCAAAATCACACGAAATAAATCTTCATCAGGTGGAATTGGTTGGCGGATATACACAAACCATTAAGTTAAGGAAAATAAAAAACAAAAACAAAAAAGAAGAGAACAGCTAGAAACGAGTTAAATTGAGCACTTTACACCTCCCACTTAGGTCGGGATCTAGGTTGCCAAACAATAAGTGTACACTGTACACCTTTTACTAACTATATAATGCCTTTCTAATTTGTTCCACCAAATAGCTTAATGCCCAGAGGTGCCAAATTGATCCTAAAATGGCAAAGAATGCGCAAACTAGTCGCGCATACGCATCCCACTTGCACACACTTTTATTTTCATTTTTCGCCCCACAGAGCTGGATAATTGTGAAAAGAAAGTAAATGTCTGCGGTTTGGTTTTGGTGGTTTAAAATTAGATTTTTGTTTCTTTAAATTTTTACATGTTTTCTGCAAAATTCCAGTTGAGATTCTATTTTGGCGGATAGTTAAAGTCATTCTGAATAGAAAAACCATAAAACTTGTTTTCTGAACCCATTTATATTTGTGTCTTGATGGCCGACTAAAGGTTTTGTGTTTATATGGAGAAAGTCAAATTATTTGTAAGTGCTGAATAGAGTTTATGTTATGTTTGGTAAATTGGAATTTTTTTTTTTTACAAATTTTCACAAACTGTGTTTTTTTTTCTGGGCTTTGCCAGAAAATTGTGAAACTTTGTGAAAAGTTTCAAGTTACCAAAGAGACTGTGTATACTTTTAGTTTCTATTTAATATAATAATATCTATATAATTTTAGTTAGACTTTTGTGTATAAATATTTGGGTATATATATTATTCTTTGAGTAGAAATGATGAATAACATATCGTTCTTATGATGCGATGGTTTAGTCAGAGTCCATAGAAATAAGAAGTTAGTATAGATATAGTTATTAAGAAGGAAAGTGACTCTAACTACATTTTAAAACAGTTATATGTATTTATAAAAGTATGTATAAAAATTGATAACGTTTATGCAGTCCCCAGGGTAAGGGCCCTCCGTCGATAGGCATATTTCAGGTGAAGCTGGAATCGCACACCCACTTTTAATGGCGCTTTATGTAGTCTGGTCCATTAAACAGATATTCGCCCATGTTCTGCATTCCACTTATTGTGAATTCACTTGACGAAAGTGAATTTGGTTCTACTGTGTTCTACAACCAGGGTTGCCATGTCTTGAACTAGTTCGACAGCTAAATTTAAAAATGTTTGTAGCCCAAAATCGGAGCCGATAAAGTAGCCCAAATAGTAACCCAATACCAATAAAAAATAATTCTCAAACGGAGAAACTGAATGAAATGAAAGTGAAGATATGTTGCGCTTGATTAAAATGTCAAAACCAATGAGTAGAGCACGTACATATTATATTCACAGTTAGATTTGGGGTGTCATACTGACATTGTTGTCGGCAATTCACTTAAAAGATAGCCCAATCTAGCAAGCTTGTCTACAACTCGTTCAAAATGCTTATTGTGATTTGTCATTTCAAAATTTTTGGAACGTCGAATTCGTATTCCAATTCGTATTTCGTATTGTTTCTGATTTGTGAATTGAAGATAGGTACATACATATGTCAAATTTTTAAAATTTTTACAAAAGTTTTATGGGAAAATTATGCTTAACAATTTTTGTCAATGGTGCAAAATTTTAGAAGATTTACAACAATTTTAAATCATTTAAAGTATATATGATGCTAGGTTAAAAACAGGATTTTCCAAATTTTAAACGAGATAAGAAACGTGGTATCTTTTAAGTTAAATTTAATAAAGCTGAAATCACCAAATGCCTACTAACTCCAATTCTATGGCCATTAAAAATGCGAAAATGATATGTTTGTTATCTTGGTTTGCACGAACTGTCACTTTTTTCATCGTGTTCAGCTGAAGTTGATTAAAAAGTTGGTTTAAAATGATATTAGTTAAAAAATGTTTAAAACTAAGAACATTTTAGTAAAGAGCTTTAAAGTTAGTAAATTGTATCATGCTAATACATACCTACCTTAATATCAGACTGTTTAAAATTTTGCGACAATATTATTTGATTTGCATTTTCTTCTGGGTTAAATATTGTTTATCTATGTATGTAGATCTGCTTTTTGTTTCAAAAAAATAAAATAGTTTGAGAGCTAATAGTCTTTGCAGCTAAGCTCATTAATTTTAATATTACCATGTAATTTCAATTACCTGTGAATAAAATATAATAATAATAAAATAGTTTAATTTAAAATAAAATGTTTTTTTTTTTTAATTAAGAAAAACAACTGTAACAATATACGAAATTAAAACCAATACAAAGACAAACAAAAGAAATGCATGCGGATTACTTTAACCCTTGTATATAAACAACGCATAACTTAAAAATGAGTATTCCTCACATACCACACACTATACCACACAACTTCTTGTTGTTCCGGTGGCCTGGTTTAAAAAAAAAAACCTTGCCGTTTTTTTTTTGCGACAGACCTTTTACTTCAAAGTTCAATTTCGTTTACTATGCCAGTCGCAAAATATCTTTACTTTATGCGGATTCCCAAATAGAGTCAAAATTTGAAATGCAGCTAAGTTAATAGGGAAGGCGTATTTAGCTATACCACTTGTTGTCTATCAAACGATTGACCCATAAAGAAGAAGTTGAAACTGTAACGGCCATAAACGAAAGTCGTGCAATATATATACAAACAGACATCGCAGGCGGAAGGCACGCATCATGGTGCCGATGGCTGACTTAACGACAGTGACTGGACTGTTAAATTAACAAACAAACAACTAAGAGTACAATATGTATATTTATTTGGTTTATTTTAGCATATATAAGAACCTTGTTGAATGTGTGGTAGCTGCGTTAGGTATACTTAGAGTTGAAATAATGCTGAAGTAATTTTTTTTTTTGTTGATATGGAAAAACTCTATGCCTTTCTCCGCATGATGCTTTTCACATGGCTCGAAATCAACCCGATACATTCACAACACAGCCACCACATCATAACCCTACTAACTTCAATGTAAGAATTTAGATTAGACATCAAGAGTAGTGGGCTGTTTGCAGAATTAACACTTTCATCAAATCATCATTTCTTTTTGTTGTTTTTTTTTTTTTTTTAATTAATCCGATTTCGAAAAATAAAACCAATAAAATTTGCATTTCTTGCATTATTTAGTTGTTGACAAAAGGCAAAAAGAAAATTTCAATTCGAAAGTAAAATCAGCTTAACAACAGTTGTGCTTTCAAAATTAAGTTAAATCTACGTTAAGAAGAAGGCTTATCATAAAATTTGCATCGCGCACATGTCCATGTCGCACTTCTTGCTTAACGCTTCACTGGATGATAATACACAGTGGGGGTCTTTAGAACGAAAAGGAAGAAAAGTGCAGAAAAATTAGGCTTATATACCTACATCTTTTTTCCAAATTCAAAAACAGAAGAAAAATATAACTGATTTAGGGCCAGTTTTTCAGTTAAACTAGAGTTAGTTAATCCTACAAATAAAGTTGTAAAAAACTTATTGAAATCAAAGTACGACACTATGGAAATTGAAATACTCCTTTTAGACGACTGCAATTTTTAATGAAAAAAAAAACATCTTTCCACAGTTTTTACTTTGCAATTTTTTTGTTTACCCCGTATATATATATCGTACATATATCGCATGAATTATTTATGTAAAGAAGCGCTTAGTAGTAGGCCCGCTAAAAGTATGAAAACACATGGTCTGTTTTGTATCTTTTAAGAAAAAAGTGTAAAACCTGTCAAACTTTGAAAGAAGGAGAAAATACTCTCAGAGAGGGAGAACTTGTCCAAAAGATAACAAACGCACTGAACCACTTTTTGTATAAAATGTCACTTTTGTGAACAAGACGTCAAACATTGAAAAATCATTTTGAACCCTGTAATTTTTAAATTGTAAAATAATTTTTATACTGAAAAATATCGAACGAAAATGTAACACCGGTTTGGATGGACTTATCTGAATCTTCATCAAGTGAATGAAGACAATCTGAATCAATATTTTGTAAATTCCTAGCCGACGTCAGGTAACAGACACTAACAGCTGTGTATTTGACAGTTTTTACACTCCTTGCACACAGAAATTTTTGTAGCAGAAAACTGCAAGTCATCCAATGGAGGGGAAATAATTTGCTCTCTAATTGTTCTCTTTCGTTGCAACTTTTTTGAGTTAACAAACAGGAATTTATGACAATTTGTGAAAAATTGTGCAATTTTGCAAGACAAACAGAGCTACTATATCTATTTTGATCACAGTACACAAATCTAAGGTAATATATTGCGCAGGTTGTCAAAGTTGAAAATGTCAAAAAATTAAAAATGGCTGTTCGAGTGCCCACAGAAACTCAACGCGCATCATTAGAAACAACAACAAAATATTCAAATTAGACAAGGAAAGAGGCACTGGATCCACCATTTTACCACCATAATACCTCGATTTTGACAGATGCGCAGAACTGAACAAAAATGAAAACGCTAATGATATTACCTTTAATATGTGTAGGTACTGTGTATTTTGATAGTGTTTTGACACACATCTGTCAGAAATATTTATGCAGTTAATCTAGAGTTAACTCACCAAATTCGGGCCTGGGCTTTAATCAGTTATAATCAAATGTATTGTATTTAGTCATGGCACAATTTTTTATCATTCAATTCAAATGGGTGCCGGGGCCCGGGAATATTCCAGGAAAATGGTAAAGCTGATGAAGTCACCAAATTAGTCAAAATCAAAATGTCTCCACAACTTAAGAACAATTTTTTAATGAAAATAAAACCATTCCCAATACTGGAAGTTAAAAATTATTGCTAAGATAACTTGAATATTCTATAAACCCCACTGTATAAAACATTTTTACAAGTCACTTTCTTGTGAAATATTTGATTCCCTAGTCCCTACTCAGATATAGGCGGAATTCTCTTTTCATATACATATACTTTGCATCGCACTGATGCTGAGAGTAGCCAGAGGCGAGGCGATGGTGACGGTGTTGATGGTCATAAAGTTGTTATAGAGATAGTATAGTTACATACTTATACTTCGTTTGTCCATCGTTTTACGAATTTGACCTTCTTCGGCACTGTGGGCAACTCTTGAACTTGCCCTGCATTATATCGTGCTGTGGAACAGCACTTCACCATCAGCTTTTAGTCTGTAGTAGTTAGGGTATGGCTTGATGGTGTGTCTATGGAACATGATCTAAATTTGCCTCTCTCTATATAGTAGAATCAGACAGAAGAACTGTAACCGACTTTATCCCAAGACTATACAATACACTGCAGGTGCTCGTTTTTCTTCTCGTTCGATAAAGAGCCTTTCCTCTATATATTAAATTCAAGGGCGTACGCAGATATAAATTTGGTAGGAGGAAGTTTAGTAAAAAGGGGAAACAAATTTTAAAATTTAATTTTCTCACTAAAATTCACAAATCTTCATATAGTTCCAATTGTTTTCCACTTCAACAAAAAGTAATATGTTGTTATTTCATTCATCATTTTGAATTTGAATTGATGGAACGAAAACTTTGTTTATTGTCAATAAAAATCATGGTACAAATTTTATTTTCAACTTCGTGGGAGTTCTAGAATCTCTAGAACACCTGAAAAATATTTGCCCGCTAATTTTAATACCGATTCGAATTTGGTGAGCCAACTGAATAGATATTTCTGACAGATTTTTAAAAAACACTATCACATCTTTGGATGTTTGGATGTACCTAATAATAGTCGCGTTTTTTTATCCACGAAGATCCATATTAATCATCCCATGAAAATAAAACAATATTGATCCTAATGACAGCAGTGTTGTATGCTCTTCTCTTTTTTTCTTATGTTTGTTTATTTTTCATGTAGATACTATCTTTTTCCTTGCACTACAGTTTGTACTTCCTACCATCTTTGCGGATCTTTAAAAAAGATCTAGATACAGAGCAGAATCCCAAGTTGTTGTTGTATTACGTGTTAAAAAATTATCCTGGACCCATGTTCTGTAACTCGGCGATAACTTTTCGAGGCGATAAACGGCGAAAAATGGAACAAAACCCATAGGATTCCTATGAGTTTTGTTCCATTTTTGTTCCATTTTTCGCCGTTTCTCGCCACGAAAAGTTATCGCCGAGTTACAGAACATGGGTCCTGATCCAGTTTCGCATAGATAATAAAACGCGGCTAATGTCAGTGACATTTCCATATCGTTGCACTTCGATTTCGATAGATTTTTGGCAACCACAAGTTAGAGTTCTTACACTGACGAATTGCTTCTGAGCTAATTCAGGTTCAATTTATTAGCAATATTAGATAACTCAGATTCAATTTGTTAGCAAGATTAACTAACTCTGATAAGACTCAAAGTAGATTCAGGCGCTGAAAAACCAGACCGAAGATGAAGCAAATGTGTTGAATTTTCCTATAGGCCTAAGGGGCAGCTTTCCCCCTAGCATACGCCCTTGTTTTACTTTCTAATGAGACAAAGCCCTATGGCAGTTTTAATGGCTTTATTTCTAGGTATACAGTTTTGATAAGATTTCCTAGATATACGAGACCATATAGGCAATGAAAAGCGAAGTTTTTTTTTAGTATGACGATCAGTAACGATCCGAAACTTTTAACTGTCACTTTGACTATTGTCACCAGTGAAGTTTTGATAGTCCACAAAGGTATTATCACCACTTTAATGTATAGTTTATTGTTTTTTTTACGACATATTTTAGTAGAAAATTAACAAATAAAAGCGATAAGTTTTGTAAAATGACAATTAATAAAATAGTTAACCATCTGCGATTTGCGGATGGTTCAAAGGAAAGTGAGAAGAAGCTTTTTGATGAATGCTGCTGTTGCTGCTGCTGGTATATTGTAATTTTTATTTCGATTTATTTCCTATTCTAAGAGAAAAACAAGATGTTGATGGATGGACAATGATAAATTGCTTTAAGCAAAAGTGAAAATTTAAATGTAGACTATTGGATATAATATGGTAAAGTCTGATTATGTTGATGATAATAACGGAGAAGAGAAATTTTTACTGTCGTCTATACACAGTCTGTCGTTCGATCGTGTGTTTTTTTTATTGTTGTCTTCTTTAATCGATAAAAAAATCTTTAATTGTTAGAAAATCAACAGACTTATAGTTTTTACAGAAATAAATTCCAGAAAATATGGAAGTTAAGGTTAAGATTTTGTGTATGAATTTTGTGCTTGAAAAAAAAAAACAACAACTTTATTTACGTGTTTATTGACAGGTTAAGCTTATACATATTGCAGATTTACAACTGAAACTAAAAGTTCGTTGCTATGAAAAGTGATATTTGCTTTCTCTGAATGCGGAAGAATTAATATCTGAATCCAACGACAACGTTAACATTGAAGTCACTCCTCCATTTCACTTTTATGTGAATCTACTAGCTGTTCAAAGACAAAGTAATTTCAACATAATGTGTAAAGGGGCAATTCAGCTAAGATTTTTCAGCGAATCGTTTTCTTTAATAAATGATGTATGGCGTATGGGCGTTTTTTTACACGAAAATGAATAGTCAAATTCGCGACAAAGCTCAGTGCAGTAAGGCAAAGGGAAACAATTCCTTCGACATCAGAAACAGCAATAGTCAATAGTCCTAAGCCCCAACAACACTGTTAATTTTTTTTACAAACCATAACCACAAAAATGTATACAAAAACAAACACAGCTTATGAATTCGTTCGTTCATTTTCGAAAATTTCGCAATTCGAATTGTCAAAATTGAAGATGTATGACACTGTTTAGATTGGGAAGATTGAGGCCGGTATCACGGCAGTTCGTAGACAAGAGAAGTGTAGGGTGAGGAATCGGGTGAGGCACGAACAAAACATAACAACCGGACTCATGAGTCTACTTTGTTGTTGTTTCAATGTGTGAAATGTTGAAATTGTTGTTGTTTCAATGTGTTTTGAGGCGCCTCAAAGTTTCAAATGTAAACACGATGGCACTCATCAGTCCGGATTCAATCTTCCCAATCTAAACAGGGTCTATATCCATGTTTAATTGTTTCGAAAAAGTGAAATTACACCACAGATGAAAATGGATGCAATATTATTGGGCAAAGCAAAAAAAAAATAGGAAACAGCTGGTCTGAACTGAATAAAACAAACGCCAAATATTTTTACAATACAATGCTTGTTTGTTTTCCAATAAAAACGTATAAAACGATGGTTATAACGCCAATTTAACAATAAACCAATTTCAATAGCTTATTTATACCTATAAGAAATCACAGGAAATATTAAAAATCCACATTGCACTGCAAAGAGCATTTGTTTACATTTCACCAAGTTCGATTTCACATGCATTGTTTTTGTTGTTTTGAACTGTCAAAATTAGAAGGAGAAAAGACAAAGATAGTTTTTGAAAAAGCCCAATTGCCATTTTTAAGGTGGAAAAAGAAGCAAAACTCTAGAGAAAAAATTAAACGAATTTTGCGAGAAAAATCTAATGATTTGCTTGACAAAGCGTAAGATATACCTAAGTATTTTTTGCTCCTTAAATAATATTTAAAAAAATACTAAAAATAACAAAAATATATAGTTTGCTTACATACAAATACTAACTGCAACTGCACCAATTAAAAAAAAATACAAAATCATAAACAAAGTGGATGATGGAATAGAATGAACCGAAATCGGAAGAACAATAAGGAAATATACGAATCTGTCAACTTTAGAAGTGACAGCAATGATTTTGGGACAGCTGACAAATCCAAAATTATAAAACGAAAATAAAAGGCGGTTTTTAAGGCTCTCCCAAACCGGAGCTAGAGGAGAAAATTTACGACGACCGAAAAACGCTAAAAGATATGTACATATTTACATTCGAAAATAGACAAACAATGTCAGTTGCTAACAAAGATATGATTTTGACGTTTGTGAATAATAGACAGAGAAAAAAATCGATTTTTTGGTTGAAAAGGAATTCGACATAATAGCTGCATTTTATTATCCACATGATCTGATCTGGATCCCCATAATAAAACAAACAGGATGACATTGACAGTCAGGGTATATTTCCGTCTCTTTTTTTAACTACTTGAACTTATAAATTGGGCGGGTACAATAAAAATTGCTTTACTTCTGAATTTTCAGATTTCTGAATTTATGTCGTTGAACGCAAAAAAAATCTGAAATTTCAGTCGAAAGTCAATGTGTCAAATTCCTGCATTTACCTATAGGATTTACATTGAAGCGAAATAAAATAGAACTTTAATTACATTCGTAAATTAAACATTGAGCATGGGTAGTTGTGAGGATGAAATTATTTGTAACTAAATCGGCAACAAGTTTTATTAATTTCATTAAAAGTCTTTTTATGGCCTACACAAATATAGAAAAACTTTCCTAATATCAATATAAAAAATTGTTGTTTTAAAAATTCACTAAACAATAAACAAAAAGTTCGTTCATTTAAATTATTATTGATTTTTCATTACGATAACTAAAAAAAGCAACCACAAACAAGACGAAAATTATAAAGTTCAACTTTTATGTGTTTTTATCTGATTTGGCAATTCCCCCACCACAAAAAACTTTCATCTGAATATTCAGATGATAATTTCTTGTCTGAAAATTCAGATGAAACGTAACTAAACGTAACCAAAAGTCACTTACGCCCATATTATTTGATTAAGATTAAATCCAGATGTAAAGTATACAACTTCAATGTAAATACATCCGGATTTAAGTTTCAAACTGGATGTATCGAGTGAATAATATGGGTGTTAAAGTCATCTAACTTTTTATGACAGCTGGCCAATCAGAAGCTCTAAAAGCACGTATGAAACACAAACCAAAATGATTGAAAAAATTAACGATTGTTCTGAACGACATATTATGAACGATTGAATCTTTTAAAATGAACGATTGACACAGCTCTATCACGTATTTTAAGGAGCATATAGTTTTTTGTATTAATAGCTTGAAACACAAAAATCCTTTTGGTCACATTAAATGGAATACTTAGTTCTTCTCCAATAATTCAATCTCGAATAAGTCGAAGTTGAACACAAATGAGATCCGTTAAAATGTGACTTTTATATAATCAATATTAATGTTGCCCTGATTTTGGGAACCGACAAAAACAATTTACTCCTTAAGTCCCGTTCCTTTTTCTAAAGAGGCGGCTTTGCTATCATCAATTATTAAACCTCCACACACTTCTTCGGCCCAATTTGTATAGTATGTAACCTTATTAATACCTTTCTCATAATAAAATTTACACGCCAAAGTGCCAACGCAGAAGAAGAACAAATAAAACCAAACCAACGAAAAATATCAACTTGCCAGCAACTCGCGTCGAAATAATAACGCGGAAGTTCCAGCTTGCACCGACGAAGTTACCTACCGAAGAATTTCGAATATAAAGACAGATAAGACAGGCACAGATTACATTTACAATTTACATAACGTGTAAAAAAGTTCGATCGTCGTGGTTGTGTCGTCTAAAGAACATTGGGCAGTCTCCGCAGGCCGCGCCGCCGTCGCGTCGGTCGTTGCTGTGGACCATTGCAAGATGATACGTTGAGAGGTTCTGCGCGCGACCATGGCATATGCCAAGATGAAGGTTCTTGGTTTTTGGTTTATGCGTGGAATGCATTGTGTTGCGGCCGGTACTATGCCTACGGCCGGCCATCAAATGGCGTGGTGTAGGACATAAACGCATTTATGCAAGCATAATAAGGTGAAATTTTTGGGGGAAAACTGGGTAGAATGGTGTGGTAGTTGGAAATTCTGACCTCTTTGGGAATACAGCTTTCACAACTTCTTTCCAATCTTTCTGTCGTCATTTTTGGTTTCTTCGTTTCTGTGCTCAACTCAGACCATATATTCTTTTTTTTTTCTTTTTCCATTTTTTTTTTGTTGTTTTCATATTGAAGCTAAACGATGCCGATTGTGTTGAGGCATTTTTTGTTTGTTAAATCGTCTCCCAGGAGGGAGAATCAAGTGGAAAATTGGTCTAACTTGACACATGAAGTTAACAAAACAAAAAATGAAAGAAAAAAAATGAGAGGAAGTGATGCTAGTGCATAAGTTTGATGCACCCAAACAAAGTGGCTGTCTTATAAGAATCCCCATCGGTCATTAGGTATTATTATATATTCATCTTCATACACAATCTATACAAGATGCGATGGGTGTGAAGAATTGATATGAGTGTATCTCATTATCTTGTTACTTGTTTGGAGAGAAAAAATATCATAACATGATCAACGCGTCAAAAAAGAAAAAAATAGAAGACTCTTGAGTTGGTTTCGTTGCTTGGTTGGTTTTTGGATTAAGATTAGAACTATGTATGTAAGTAGCTTTTAAATTATGTATGTAAGTATGTACAGTGTTTACTTTAAATATTTGCTTTCCATTTTAACGGTTTCATTGATAATTTCGGCATGAATGAAGCCAGTTTATTAGTAGGTATGTATGTATATGTATAATAAAAAGATGAATAAACAGATGTGTCACGACTCACGTTCACATCACAAATTGGAAGCTTCCTAATAACCGATTATATTATAGTTATCGCACAATAATATAAATGCATCATCGTACACATAAAAGAAACGTAGATGACACCATATGACCCTGTTGCCCTGATGTCTTCATTCAAAAATAGTCTATAAATTTAATGATTAGGAATTCTAGTCTTGTTGGGTATAGTTCACACTAGATATTCGTCACAAAATCTGTGTAAGTTGAACTGAACTTAACAAAAATTGCGTATATTGACGAGGCCCTCACAAGTGAACATGATGATTCCAAGTGAGATCGCCGGGACGAAACGCCAATTTTTGTAGGACTAAAGGCCGTTAAAAGCTATTTTGAGTTTATAATTTCATTTTTGTAAATTTTTTAGTTATAAATAAATAAATAAATTTTGCTCCAAGAATTAGGATTTAGTTATTATGTTAATTTAAATTGCTTAGAATGTTGAAAGTTCTGCGATAATCTAGAGCGAGACAAACATATACATTTTTAAGAGGAAATAACATTTTGACTGTGTATGATGCTGGGACCAAAAAAGGCAACAGAAATATTGTTCAACTTTTCGATTTGATGGCGGAATCTTCACAAATATTTGTGCTTTAATCAGTTTAGTTCTGATCGAAGTCTTCGAAATTTAATATAAATCTGATCATTTTTACTTCCTCGTGAGCACTCTCTTCACTTGAGAATACAAACACAAAATTGTGATTCACAATTGAGACCTGTAAACATTATCATCTAACTGCCGCAGTTGTGTTATTGAATGTACCCAATTACAACGTAGTGTGTGACACGTAAAGTGTGAGACGTGACGTATTACACGTAAGGCTTACGTTTTTAATTAAATCCATATTAAAAATTACACCCGGATGTATATACATTGATTTTGTATGATTAAGATCTGGATTGAAGTTTTAATCTAGATGAATCGAGTGAATAATATGGCCGTTAATGAGTTATAAAATGTATAGTTTTTTGTGTTTAAAAAACGAGTAGGTACATTATTTGCCCTTTTATAAGAAGGCATGATTAACATGTTTTTTGTCTGTAAAAGCTAAAATTTAAAAGATATAATTACAGTAAAACCCGCTTAAGAGAAACTGCAAAATGTCACAGTCTTTCTTTCACTTAAGCTGGTTTTTCACTTAAACGAACCCCGCTTAAAAGAAAAAAGATTTCACTTAAGCGGAGTCCGGATGAGTGAAAAAAACTGCATTTAAGCGGATTTAAAAATTCCATGACATATCAGAAATTCAAATGTCATGTTCGTGCGATGAAAATTTGGTGGAGGTGAAAAATAAGAAAGAAGTGAAAGCGTTCATCAAATTTTTTATTCTGTTCTATTAGTTTGTTTTTCTGTAAGAAATATTAAATTTAACTGAAAATATATTTCAGGTATCCGGGTTTTTCACTTAAGCGAGTTTCGCTTAAGCGGATGGTTATAAAGGTAATTGGTCTACAAATACTTTAGGATGAAAAAAGTGTTTTAGATAAGCGGGGTTTTCTCTTAAGCGGGTTTCTCTTAAGCGGGTTTTACTATACATATTTAAAAAAATGGTCAAATTCAGAAATGTTAGGTTTTTGGTTCGAGACCCGTAGTGCACGAAGGTCTTTCAATTGAAAACGAGGCATCATAGTAAGTGCGTGCAACCTAGTCGTGCGCGTTTATATGAATTTTATATTCCTTTCTTTAGTACCTTAAAAGAAAGTTTCACTTATAAAAATGTTAAGCTGCGTTAAAGAAAAAATCAGACAAATAAAATGTCCACTTGAATATTTCCATTTCAAACCGACAACAAGGAAGCCTACATACTTCCATTTTTCGCAAAGCTACATACTCGTATAAAGTATGTATGACGTATGTACATAATGTATATGTACATCAAGCGTAAGTATGCAAACTGTTATTCAAATACAAGGGTCATTCAGTCATTCCGCAAAATAGCATAAAAACAATCAATGTTATTTTAAGCTCCTCGAGATATGGTGTTTGACCTAGTGTTGGATGTTTGTTCTTAAATTGTTTTTGAGATTCATGCGGTCCTCCAGACTGACAGTGCGCAGCTACATACATAAATATATGCGCAGGAATTGGGTCGCAACTTTTTATCCACTCATTTATATTGAAAAAAAAAATAAGAAGGTTCAGCGTCTGTGGTCATTCATGGGTTAGAAGAAGTGCCCCATCAAATACAAAAAAGAAAAAAACAACAAAAAAACACATCCCAATCAAAGTGAAGATATTCGCAAATGTTTGGTGAAATTGTTGTAATATGTTCTGTGTCTCTTGACAATCCTAATCAACAAACAATTTGCTGCAGACCAAATGGAACTTATAAATCCGTGTGTACTTACTTGGGTACTCTGTTAGTGCCGCATGACATTTGCTCGTACTATCTATCGACTTTAATGTTTTGTGCTTAAGATATACTGTCGATGATGAATGAAGAGGAACATCTTCCTCATGGTCATCTTGTCTGTATAAAAAAAAATAATAAAATAAAAGGCACAAATGGGGAATAACTAAAAACGACACTCAGTGGAGCGCGATGTGATAAACTTTCTACTTGGACATCTTATCTTTGACCATAGAGTATATGCTTGGGTTATTCTTTGTTACGAGTAAGTATACATTTTTTTCCTTCGCTGCTTTGCATAGGTCATTTTTGTTTTTATTTTGTTGAAAGCAACCTATATATTATTGCTGAGATGGATGCAATGACGCGAAATTCTCCGTGACCACTACCAGAAAGATTTCGCTCAGATCTTTTAAATGAGGTAATCCTGCGATAAACTTAAAGTAATCATGGCGATTATTGAATACGCAATACAGGATCCGCAGTGATTCTCTGTACAGATGTTCTCTTTTCTTTTCACGACAAATGGGTAGAGAGAGCACTGCACTGCGGATCATTGCGGATCGAGTATTACGGATTCCAAAACCAACATGAACATTTTTCATAAATTCCGCAGCAAAGCATTCCATCGTGAATGAGCCTCGAGCGACTGGAAATCCATTGCTCGCTTTTGAGGATATATCCAAAGCTATCCGGACAGCTGATGCCACAAAAACTCATCGAATATGACCATTTTGGGATGCTTTGATAACCTATCTGATATGTTTTGAAAATCTCAATGAATCTTATGACCGTTTTACCTTGAATGTCCTTTTTAATATTAAATAGAATATATTAGCCGCGTTTTATTTTCTACGGATCCGGATCGGGATCATCTTTTAACACGTAATACCACAACAACTTTGGATCCTGCTCTGTACCTGGATCTATTTTATAGATCCGAAAATAAGTTTTTACTCTTGCGGGTGTTACGGATTCAGTCGGTATAGAGAGAATAAACTGTAGTTTAAAGAACAAAGACACTATCTGCATGAAAAATAAACGAACATAAGAAAAAAAGAGATGAACATACAACACTGTTTTCATTAGAATCCGTATCGTTTTATTTTCATGGGATGATCCTGATTCGTGGACAATAAAACGCGGCTATTGTGAATTTGTTGGAATTTCCGTTCCCATACATTTTCAGTGTAAATTATCCTAGAAGCATTTTCTCTTCTATCGATAAGAAGAACTATAATTTTGTGGGGTTCAGAAGGCTTCCATAGGCGACCAATCGAAAACGCCATAATTTTTTGGATAGCCAACCGAGATCTTATGCCTGTTTGGTAACTTTTTTTTTTTAAACAAATTTCCCAAAACCGAGTTTTTTTTCTATGCGTTTTGACAGCAAATTATGAAATTTTGTGAAAATTTGTGCAAATTCGCAAGAAATTTCGCGTTTCCAAACAGACCACTTATTACACGCAGAAAAAGGTGTAAAACCTGTCAAACTTTTTCAAAGTTAGAAAATCCTCAGTGTGGAGAAACGTGTCAAAAAGTTAACAAGCGCACTGCACAACTTTTTGTATAAAATGTCAATTTTTGTCTTCAAGACGTCAAACGGTGGCAAATCATTTTGAATAATTGTAATTTGTCGTCGCCGCTGAAAATTCGCGTTAGTATGGGGGTACCTTTATACTGAAAAATGCCGAACGAAAATGTAACGCCGGTTTTGATGGACTTATCTGATTCTTCATCAAGTGACTGTGGACAATCTGAATAAAGATTTTGTAAATTCCTAGCCGACGTCTAGTGTATTTGATAGATTGAATTTGAGACAATTTGTGAAAATTTGTGCGGTTTTGCAAGAAATTTCACGTTACCAAACAGAGCTATGCATAGATTATGACAGAAAGCGCACTTCTGCTGATGGAACATACCTACTGACCTTTCACACGAGGAAACAAGTTGCTGAATATTTTTCGACGTTTTCCACCAATCTTAGGCCGTTCATTCCTCTTAGTTACTGAAAGTGGCTGGAAACTCAGTTTCTATTTATTTATTTTTATTTATTTATTATCAATCAATCAGACATTAAATTATTTTACAGAATAGGTTTATAATACATAAAATTTATAATAATAATTACGTTATAACATTCAATAATAATTTAAAAAGTATATAATAGTAATTTGACTCAATTGGTGTTATTCTTTTTTACCTCAGAGCCTATCACTGAGCTGTCAAAAATAAATTCTATGTTTCTTTTTTACCTCAGACATATCAGGGCACATAAGTCATGTTTCTTTTTTCCATCGGAGCTAGCTCGGAGCATGCTCTGTATGCTCAGAATAAAATGACCGAGCAAATGGAGCAAAACGCTGAGCGAAGCCAACTTCATACAATTTTTATGTAATTGCTAAGGATATGGCAGTTCAGTGCTCAAGTGTATTTCATAATTAAAACTGAGGGCTCTGATCATAGTCTCCTCAGAGCTTTGCTCTGATCGCTCAGTTTCTGCTCAGAGCTTTGCTCAGAGCCAAAAAAGAAAAACGCCAAATGATAAAACCATATCATAGAATTAGCTTTGGCAGCGATGTATTCAATATGTTTGATAAAATTGAATTTAGCGTCGAACACAACATCTAAATCTTTTTTTTCAAAACCTCTTTCGAGAATATTATTTTCAATTTTATACTCGTGTGAAAGGGGACTTATCGAAGAAAATAGATTCTATTAATAGTTCAATACTCTTATTAATAAACCCGTATAAACTCGTTTATAAACTTGGCGTATTTTTAATTTAGGTTAAATCGCTTTAATACACGAAGAGTAAGTATGGTAATACAATTTACATTGTTCAGGCTTGGCTATCATAATCAAGGGATCGGATAATTTCCGCGACCATCATTCTGTCTCTTTCGATATTTTTCCGTTATAGTGGTTTATTTATTTGTTTATGGAAGGAACATGAAAAAATTTATTTATGAGAATTTTGTAGCTCTCCATCTGTTTGGGAACTGTTACTACAAAATATCGAGCCTATGACAACAAATATTCAAAATTTCTCTTCCATACCAATAGCTTATTGGATTGAATCAATTTAAATAACAAAGGGCGAAATTGGGGGAAGTGCTGGGAAGCTTTATGCCAAATTTTTTTTTTTTTTTAATTTGTCAGAATTTTTATCTTGACGCACATCTTTTTTTATATGACGAAAGTGTATTAGGTATAAGTTAAAAAAAAAAAACTAAATACAACCACTAGCTTGAAATAATACCTATATTTACGAGGTCATATTAATTAGGGTAGTAGATTGGATCCGCCCAAAAATTGATCAAGAAAACACTGAAGTCCAACTTTTAAACAGCATACCATTAAAGCAGTGTGTTGGCATAAAAGTATGTATGTACTTAAAAATGCCTACTTAGTAGAACAGCCTCTGGAATATGTATCCAAGAGCATCATCATCATCTTACATCGCACAGGAGAAGGTGGAAATTGGTTAACAAAAATAACAAAAACAACAAAAACAGCCACATAAAAAAAATCAGCAAAGCGGCGAAAATAAAATTGAGATGAAGATGAAGAGGCAACAAAAAATCCATAAAACAAAACAAAACAGATACGAGTAAAAAAAAAAAAATATCCAACAACTTAAGTCAAATAAAAAAGAAAGAACCGTCGACTTTCTTAATTCTTTCTTTCTCTGAATGTGTGTTTGCTTTGGGCTGTTTTGTATGTGAAGTGACCAAAATGCGAGAGTGAGTCCCAATCCCAATTCCAACTTTGCACTGTGTTTCGTCCGTGGCTCTTTCAGAGTCAGTGCCAGAGCCAGAGCCAGTGTCAGTGCCAGAGCCAGTGCCAACCTCTTCTTCGTCGTCGTCTTCGTTCTTTTATACTCACTTCTTCTATTACTTTTTCCATTTCGCCTTGAGGTCTCTCAATTTCGGTGGAAGACGGACCAGACCACTGCAGAAGCACGAAGAACCACAGAAGCGCACACCAGACCAGAAAGGTGGTGGCGAAGAAGGGTACTTACTTACTATACTTAACTATGCGGCTTCGTCTTTGGCTTTGACTTTGGATGGAGCTGGGGCTGGCAGCAAGTTGTGCGCGCATACATAACATTCATATGGGGTGTGGGGACGGTCTCTTCAATTTACCAGCGCAGCAAACTATAGGCAGTCAGTATAGGCACTATACTCCTCAATATTAGAGAGGTATATGTTAACATGCTATCTCGATTCTTCAGCACAGTAAGTTCTTAAGTCCGTTGATGGTCTGGTCCTCTTCAGTTGGTTTCTGACCATCAATTCGATCGCACGAGCAGCTCGTTCCCAATATTGCATTCAACGATCGATCTGGGAGCAGGTTCCTGGCTCATATTTAAATAAAAAAAAATCGCATCTTCAATTATATTGCGACCATAAGTGATCAAATTAAATTAAATAAAAATAAAAAAAACAATAAATTGAAACACATATACTAACTGATTGTTCTGAAAACATCGATAATAGCGATCAAGGCATTCATCATCATCGTCATCACCATCATCATAGAGGAGAATTTCTTTTTGTTGGTTTTTTTTAAAAGACTTACGGCGGATAGTATAACCATATTCTTTTTATAACGGTGCAGAAAACCCCTCTTGGAACAACGAACGAACCTTTTTGAGAGGCTACTCGTACACACACGATCGATTCTAGTGTCACTTCTTGATGTGTATCCGTTGGATGCATTTCCAGCAGCCACATCAGTTACCACAACGAGCCTAGAATTTATATACCTTTAGCGGTTTCGTTGGACTAACTGACTCTCTCTCTGTTGATCGTTTGGTCCTCTCGTCCTGTTCTACATCTACATACGTGTCGTCGCGAGTGTATTTCGGTTTTAAATTTCGCAATTCTTCTTCATCTCCTCCCAAAAATTATAAAAATTTACCCACATAAAGATATATTGGGAAAGCATAACTTTTAAGTGGTGTGTTGGCTTGAAACATAAACCAGCAACACAAAAAAAAAACACCAATCATAATCTCGCCACCGTCTTATGCATTAAATGTGTTCCATTAAAACAAAAAGCTGTAAAAGTCTCACATAACTGAATGACAGAAAGTTATAACTTTCGTAATCTTTGATAAAAAAAGCCGGCTTTAAAGTTGGTCTCTGCATACATACAACAGCATCAGGTTCTAATTCTAAATAAATTTAGATTTTTTTTGTTAGCTTGTGATTTTACCGTGTGTGAACTCATAAAGATCTTTTTTTTCTGGGACGGTTTTTTGAACTTACACAAGACCTTTCTCAAAAAGTGCGACTCAAAGAGAGTTTTAAGACAGAGTACTATTTAAATTTTGTGTGAAAATATGACGAGAATAAGACTTGTCAAGAAGACCTTCTTTGCGGCTAATCGAGTGATGGTAAGTGTGGATACTTATATTGTGTTTATTTTTTTTTTTTATATTTTTCATGTTTTATGTGTTGAGGATGATTAAAGTTCTTTTCTTAACGATGTTAACCGCAGTATATATTGAAATAAATTGTTTGGTAATTTATGTTTGTCTGTATTCTGTATTCTTTTTAATTTTTGTATGTTGTTCTTAAAGACACAAGTCTAGAGGTTATATTATGTGTGCCATGGTGATGAGGTTTCTGTAGCGTGAACATTTTCAATAAGAACTAAGTTTTTTTTCAAGTGCAATCTGGCTTTGTAGAGTAATGTCAATTTAAGGTTCAAGGCTTTAATCATACGATAATTGTGGTAAAGTTTTAAAGGCCATCTCAATAACAAAAACGACATATATTTGGCTGCATTTATAGCAATTGATTTGCCTTTGAAAATTCAGTTAGTAATACTTGTAGAGAATATTTCTGGTTAATAAAGAATATTATGAAAAAAAAAAGAAGATTAACTCTTTACAATCGGTTTACTTATTCTCATAATATCAGATCGAAAATTAATCGATGGAAAAAGCAAAGCGAATTACAGCACTATGGAAAGGGTGAGTTTCATAGTGCCACATTTCGGTAGTTTTATTTTGACAGCTATAAACATTAAAATTTATCCTCCACTGAAAAGATGTTCCCTGAGTTAACTCGGTTTTAATTTATTTGCAGGATCAACTTAACTTTGCACTGAAAAACTGGCCCTTATTGATCTAGAAGGACTATAAGAATTAAGTTTATTGTTTTAAGTGGCAGTATTCCAGTTCATATAGCTGCATCGTAAAATGGTGCATAACTCCATCTTCTAATTTAAAAAAAATATATTTAGTTAACTCCGTAAATTTTCAATATAATCTGAAAAATTTTAATAAGCAAAATTTCAAATATATACATATGTATATGTATACGATCAGTATATATTCAAAAATGAATTTTACAAATGATCAGTCATTTGCGGATCCAGGATTTCTTTAAGAGAGGTCTTATAGAATTTTGAAGAATTTAGAAAACATTTCGTTTACCTATTTTTAAATGTTGCTCCGAAAAATTCAGATTTGTGCTTTCAAGTGAATTTTAGAACTATGTATAATATTCTTCTTTGTTGGTCAAAAAATAATTTTTCCTCGATCTCTGAAGATAAAAACTTTAAACGATGTCGATAAATTCAAATATCTCTGAAAACTTTGAGTTTTCATTTATTGCTTCGGAGAACACATAAATGGGTATTATAAAAAAATGTATTGGAGTCAATCCATAGATATAATAACGCTAAATGCGAGTGAAAAATTATCCTTATTTCTGTCAGAAAAGTAACAAAATGAATGTCTCAATGACATGCATTTACACGAAGTCAAATGATGATGTGGCATTCTTTCTTATTGTTTGCAAAATGGTGACAGCACAATATTTACACGATGACAGTGTAATGGTAAAATTAAACGTTATTTGTCACTAGTACATTGTAACCCTATTCGTTTACTTCGAAAAACTGACAATTTGTACCATTTTAAGTCCGAAAGACTGTCAAAGTTAATATAGAAAAATTAACTGTTAGAATCTGGCAGTTTTGGGCAAGTAAACGAACAGACCTATTTTCAATGGTAGGTTTTTGACGTTTAAATCGTCGATCGATTATGTTATTATTGACAAGAAAATGCAATTTGATAATGAGTTACGCCCATATTATTCACTCGATACATCCAGATTGAAACTTAAATCCGGATGTATTTACATTGAATTTGTATACTTTACATCTGGATTTAATTTTTAATCTGGGTGTGTAGAGTGAATAATATGGGCGTTATAGTAATTTACTAGTTATTGTTCGTTGTAGATTTGTATTTATTTTATAATATTTTCAACGTTTGTGGCAAATAAAACTTGATACGTAATCTACATATAATCATATAATAGTTTTACAAATCGAACAAGACTAAACCCATATCGCGCTGAACGCATTCATTTGTGTGCCGGGATTGTTTTATCGTTTGACGCAAATGAAATTTTATATCTAACTCACTTTCATTTCATAAGTACCTAAAAATCATACAAATATCTATGCCATGGTTCAGCTAATTTAGCTCATCGATTTTGTATGATTAAATTGGGATTAACGATGCGATGGTTCAAGCATGTAATTAGTTATTATCGCATATTTGAACCTTCTTTGAGACATCGTTGAATCTAAGTTAATCCGCCGAAATCCACGATTTAAAATATTTGATCCACATCTCCACTGGTGCTTCACGAGATCAGCTTTCAGAGGAAATATGCCAATAGCCCTTGATACAATGTGGTAGATATTATGTTCTAAAATTTAACGATAAGTTTTTCTACAACTTTTATTTGTAGGAATTATATCTAAAAATCGCGGTAGTTCTTCTATACTTAAGGTTAGCTACCCCGTGCCCAACCTGCATTCAAGTACATTGGATAAGGTAAATGAAAAGAAAATATTGTATGCCTTAAAAACTTTTACAAGTGAATTTCATATAAATATATCTTGGTAAATTGTTTGCTTCTCAGTGACTGCAAAATAGTTAAGCAAACTAGTCTAAGCCAAACTAAAAAAAATCTGATGATTAAATTAAAAAAAAACCTAAACATTTTTGATCTGCATTTTATTCCGATTATTCGTTGTCTACAAATTTATGTTCGATAAAAATGCAAATTTGTCAAAATAAACCTATTTTTACTCATCATTAAAATAAAATCAAGTTAATTGGCGCTAACATATTAATTGCGAACTTTTTAAAATAAGTTAAATTAATTTTGCTTGCAAATTAATCATTCTAGTTATACATATTGTAACATTTTCACTAAGCCCATGCATCTTTCAATTAAATTGCTAATAGCCACTTTAAATTCATTAGCTGTTGAAAGTTGATGAAACTCATAAAAGCAACAAACAAAAAATCATAATAAAATAATATGGGAACCTACAAAGTCGTTAAGAAATATACATAATTTTATCCAAGTCCCTTATATGAATCAGAGTATATTATTATTTTTTTTCTATTTCATGCTAAATAAGTTGTTTTTCAAAAATAAAAAAGAACAATTTTAACACAGTAATACAATATTAAAAACTAGGCCAACAAACTTTGTCAAAATATTATGATATTACAAAGAACTAGATATTATATAGGTACATAATATAACTACCTTTATTGTTCTATTCGCTATAGAATAAATTAAGATATGCTTGTCCGTTGAAATGCCAAACATTATAGGTCAACAAAATCATAATCAAATACATAATGGCAAATTAAAAAATTCGGCAAATTTCCCACGGGCATTAAAAAACATTAGACACTTTATATGTATGATGTAGTCGTAGTATAATAAATTTGATATTCTCTTCAGTGCGGCTTACACTTTAAAACTTTAAATTAATGAGGATGATTCCTTTCAATTGGGTGTTAAAAATAATCACCTTATATTTATCAGATTCAAAGAGCAGAAATATAAATTTAAGTATAGGACCTATGAATTATTAATTTTAATTTCATTATGAAAATTCAAAATTTCTTATTGGCCTTCTGGTAGAAAATGTTGTTAAAGTTGTGAAACATACGTCTTGTTAAACAGGAGCCAACAATGAATTACCCTTTATTTATATGTTGGTATACTGATGTGATTTAACTAACTCACTAAGATGCAGTTATATCACAGTGCGATATAATCTCAGTTATGCAGTTAAACCCGAGTTTACACAAATACTACGTTTTTAACGAACGCTAAACCGAGATTTAAGTGGATTTACCACAAATTCTCTTCAAATTTCGAAGATTTGCCATACAAATAATTGATTTCCTAAATATAGTAGATTTAAAATTAATCTTGTTAAATCTTCATGGGGCCAATAGTTTTATAAATCGAAAGCAGCTATTCTCATATTTTGCATTTTTATATTTAAAATAGTCGAGAAACGAGAGTACCATATTCGAATTTTTTCTCATCGTTTGAAACAAATCGAACTTTCTATCTCACTTCCAAGAATAAATGAAACAGAATTTACATTTTGAAAGGAACTGTCAAAGTTAATTTTTATTTTCATTTTGAAAGGAACTGTCAAAGTTAATATTTTTTTATCTTTTTATGCGGTGAAAACACAAACTAATATATATTAAATCTCAACAATATTCACTTTCGGTGAAAATATGGCATAACTCTACGATTTTGGTGAGTTAACTCAGGACAAAGTGACTAGATATTTTTGATAGATGCGTGTTAAAACACTATCGAAATACAGAGGGCGACACTTTCGAAATCTCTTTTTTAATAGTGTTGCACCCAGATTTCGATAGAAATTTAAAGTTTATCCTAGCCCGAAAAGCTGCTTTTTAGTTAATTTGCAGGATTTACTATAAACTATGATTTAACTCGGAGCTAATTCAGCACTGAAAAACTGGCCTTTATTCCTAATGATCTCATTTTCCTGAACTGGCTTACTTTTTTTCGGATTTATTTTTGACAATCAATACGAATTTTTCAGTTTATTTATAAGTTATTTACTTATAAAATTCTGCAAAATAAATGTTTTGTTTCAAATAGATTATTATTTCAACTAAGCGGTGTTGACTGTATCTATTTGAGTACTTAGAGAAATGTCGTTCTTGAATTATTATTGATAGATTGATTTTCAAGACAAACTTTCCCATTAGAGTTCATTGTTCGATTCATATCCGCCAACGAAAAAGCTTCAAACTTTGTTTTTTGTCATTTATGGGACAATTTATAGGTACATAATATAAAATAACACTATACCTACCTATATCGAAGTTTCACTAAAAAATAATGACACATTCTTGAAAAGAGCAATTTCAGATGTCGGCGATGAAAGTGGGTCTTCAGGTGGTAGGTACTTAACCACTAATATTAAGTGATTCTACTTACAATGTATCTCTAATCCGATCATCATAGTCATGATCATCAACACATTACCCATCATGACACAAACCACAAAACTGTGACACAGAAGATTTGTTATTGCTGATGGTGGCACGCTTATATGTGCGTGGTATGTACTTACCTACCTATATCTCTTGCTGCTTCTTAGAGGCGGTGGTGTCCCATTTTAGGTAAACACTTAAAAATGTATGGTAGCTTGATTGTTTTTTTTTTCAATCTGAATTTGGTTAATTTTCAATTCAAGATGTAGAATTATAAAAAAAACAAAGTTTCGATTAAGTTAATCAGCCATTCGAATACATAACTTGTTTACATTGCCATATAATTATCATAGTCTGCTGAATAAGTAACTTTATTTCTACCTGTAGCATCTATTCACCTGCATCTCAAAATCAAATCTTGATGCCCATTTTAAACGATGAACTGTGGGGCCCAAACAATTCCAAAGGGTATAATTTTTAATTGTTCAAACGGCAATTATTACTTTGGTATATGAAAAGGATTTAGAGGTTTTAATCAAGATAATCCAAAAAAGTCTTGAATTTGAATACTTAAATAACATACATAAATACTTTAAATTTGCTCTTTTCATTTTGTACTAGTGCAGTTCTGAGGTCTTGAGATAGCTCTGAATTTAACCAGAGTTATTTAATGCTGCAAATGAATTGAATCCGAGTTAACTCAGAAGCACTTTTTTAATGTAGGATTAAAGCTAAGTACAGACGATTGTCAGATCGTAGGTACAATATTGTCAGAACTGTCAATGGTCTGACAATAGCTAACAATTAGCTGACAATTGACATATTTCTTACAATTAAAAATTGTCCGTTCATAAGGTTGGTATAGATTTCTTCCCAATTTGATTTTTTTTAACTCTCTTTAACCTTTAACCTTCCCAATTTGATTGCCAGCTATTTTTTTAACTCTCTTTAACCTCATTGACATTTCGCACAATGCAGAAATTTTCAGCAATTGTAAGATGTTTTCAATTAAAACATCTGACAATGACCAATGAGTCTGACAATGTCCTAATCGACTGACAATGATAAAAATTGTGTGTTCAGACGATTGTAAGATACCTGACAATTTTTTGTCAGATTGTCGTCTGACAATGACGTGTCTGACAATATTGTCAGACAAAATTGTGTGTTCAGACGATTGTAAGACATTTGGAACAGTTTTTTCACTGACAGATCTGACAATATTGTAAGATCTGACAATCGTCTGTACTTAGCTTAACTGTTAATTTCAGTTGTCAAACAAATGTATCGAAATCAAACTGCGATACCAGAGAAATGCGCATTCACCATCGAAACATAGAGGGCGACACTATACAGTAGTATGGAAATAGGCGATTTCCATAGTTTCATTTATATTTTGAAAGTGTTTAAACACACATCTGTCAGAAATATCTATTTAGTTCATCCAGAGTTAATTCTAAAAATCATACCAACAACTTTTTGTTCAACTGTGAGGCACAAAGAAAAATGTTTTGTCTTATTTTGAGCTTAGGAACCCCACAGTATTTCTTTTATTATATTACATATTATTGAAGTTCAAGCACTCATTGCAAGTTGAGACTACAAATGCGCGCCATGAAACAACAAGTCTCTGATGGTAGTTTACACAAGGTGAAGGTAAAACTGGCGTGGCAGTGAAATTCACTGTCAACTCCACCGCCATCAACGAACAGTGCTGCTGGAGTGCGGCAAAGTGATGTACGAGAATGACAGCATTTGCATCTATCTCGTGCGTAGCGATGATGTTTCTTTCGCGGCTTTCAAGTGAAAACTTCTTATTCGTCGTCTTCATTCGCAATTTCGCATGGATTTCATTATATTCTTTTTTTTATTTGTTTCTTCTTCATTTCGACCTAAGTCTCTGGAGATGGTTGGAGTTGAGTGTTTATTATTTAATTCCACTGCAATGTCTATTTATTTTGCGTGTTTGTACTGTTATACCATCATGGAATGAATATAGCTTTCAAGTTTTAAGGATAGCGTTTTCTTCTCTATAAATATAGATGCGCTAGAAGGTATATTGGTTACGTTTTATGGCATGGAATGTGCGTTACCGTGAGTCATGTGTGTGTATGGGTATTTTAAAGAACTTGCACCAATCTTTGCTTGTAACATATTATTGGAAATTAAGCAAGTAGGGAATGGTTAAATAATTCATAAATGTTTCTATTTTCAAGCAAAAATTCTCTAATTCTCATTAAATTTACTCAAACAATTATGGCGTTTTCTTCGATTCTGAAATCCAACTGCATTTTTTCTGACTGTCAAGGTTCACATAAAAATAATTAAATTGGTAGAAACTAGCAGTTTTGGATTCCCCAAAACTGAGTTTTTTACTACTGATTTTGACAGCAAAGATATCACAGTACACAAAATCTAAGGTAATATGTCTGTTTGGGAACTTGAAACGTTGTGGGACGTCGTACGACGTATAGCACAATTTGCTGTGAAATCCCATGGAAAAAAAATGACAAGTAGCAACTTGTAGCAAGAAGTTGAAGTTACCATAACAGACATATTATATTGAGCAGGCTGTCAAACTTGAAAGTATCAGAAATTAAAAGTGGCTGTTCGAGTGCCCACAATAACTGCTGAACGAATTTTTAGAATCCACAGTACACAAATC
Organism: Epistrophe grossulariae; assembly: GCA_929447395.1. Taxonomy (NCBI): domain Eukaryota; kingdom Metazoa; phylum Arthropoda; class Insecta; order Diptera; family Syrphidae; genus Epistrophe; species Epistrophe grossulariae. The sequence goes on from OV839568.1 coordinate 136,685,999, forward strand.
TAAGGTAATACATATATTGCGAAGGTTGTCAAAGTTGAAAGTGTCAAAAAATTAAAAATGGCTGTTCGAGTGGCCACAGGAACTCAACACGCATTATTGGAAACAACAACAAAATATTGAAATAAGACAAGTAAAGGGGCACCGGGTCCACCATTTTACCACCATTATACCTCGATTTTGACAGATGCGCACAACTGAACAAAAATGAAAACGCAAATGATATTACCTTTAATATGTGTACTGTGATTAAAATCAACAAAAAAATATTGATAATAGATATGTATATGTAAATTGTCACTGGATCCGCCATATTCTTCGATTTTGACAGATGAAGCGATTCGAAGATAAGATATCGAATTGGATTTTTTTTCTTCGAATTCCAAAGCCAGATTATCGCCGAAGTAATAACCTCATATAAAATTTGAAATTAGTCTCAAAAATGTGTATGTTAATGCATTTACAATGTGCATGCAAATGCATAGATACATAGTTCTTCGTGCCACTTAAGATTCTTCGAATTGAATTTATTTTAACCCATTTGAAGAAACAGGTGAAAAATTCCACATGGTCATGTGGAAATATTCTTGATCTTGTAGCACCAAACATCGAAGCGCAAGATGATTCTATTGATCTACACCGCCCTCAGAATATCTCTTCAAGTCATACAGGTGATTTTTTTTTGCGTATAGAAAAAAAAATTCATTGTAGGTATATGTGGAGTATACATAATATGTACAACACTGAACGTATATATGTACACTTCCAAAGAGCCAAACATCAAAGTTGGTTGGGGCTATTCATAAATAATCGCCTCGAAGGATTATCGTGAGGTCGGATTAACCAGCCCAACGGAGGTCTGCAATTAATGTCGATTGGATGATGTATATAAAATGTATATAAAGAGGAGAATCTGGTGCAATGATGTTCAGGTCAATGAACGCATTAAAGTGCGAACTGTTCTGAGAATTCCCTTTTTCATTTTCTGTTTTTTTTTTAACTTTTTTTTATGCGACGACAACGATGACGGCGGATACTGTATAATCAAAAAAATGATTTAATGCGAGGAAGTGATTATTATTTTTTCTTTTAGTTTTCGTTTTTTTTTAAAGAACACAACATTGCAACTCAAACGCAAACGCAAACGCAAGACATGCAATCCAATCCAAGATCAACGCATGGCTTTGTTTTACTTTTTTCGTTTTTGATGGAACGATTTATATATACGGTTACTCAAAAATTATATTGAAGAAAAATTGAAAAGAAGTACATATTATATAGTAATGCTTGAGTGCTGATTTTTTTCTTGTATAGGGAATTCAATTTTGGATGATGATGTGTTAAGGGCTATTTAATTTAAATGCCTCTCATGGAATAAAAATCCATGGAACATTGAAATTTTTTGTTAATAAGTGTTAAGATTAGATCCTACCTTCCTTCCTATAGAAGATCATTAAAATAAAATGCATAACTGAACAACCTCTCTGCCTCTGGAACCAATTTCATTGATATAATTTATAAACATTTATGTATCAATTTATTCATCACAAAAAAACTAAAGGCAAATCATTTAAATATTAATTTTTAAATACGTCAACCAACTACTTTACTCTTGTAGTTTTTTGAGTCACTGTATACCTGAATTATTGCATTAAATATTTTTTAATCATTTCAAGTAGAAGAAACAAGCAACATCACAAATTACTTCTATCAAAATGGTCACCGCATATATACAATTACCCATCTAAATTGACTTTCAACAAAACACTTGAGGGCACTTGAAATCAAATCTTACGAAGTCGCACAAGAGAAGAAAACATAATTTTTGTTTGACGCACTTCTTGTTTAGAAATGGTTTGCGAAATAAATTATCTTCATTTATTTTAGTTTTTGTTTCTTTTTTGCCACTGCTACTTTGTGTGTCTAGACAATTTAGGATAAAAAACAATCAAATTAAATAATAAATGTTGTTAAATTGTTCGATCTTGGCAACATAGAGTACCTATATTATCTAGAGAACCGACTCGTACCCCACTTGCCTAAAACACCCGAAAATTTTATTTGACACAGTAAGAGAAAACTTAAATTCCCTGTCCGTGAATACGTGTGAATTGTTGATACAATAACAAATTGGCGCCATGTATAGCTCAAAAAGAAGAAAAATTAAAGAAACACAAAATTCAAATCAAAGCCAGAATGACAGGCTTGTACCAGTTCAAAATTTCATACTAAAAGCGCAAAATCCATAACAGTGTCATTGTGTTGGTGCGTTTCTATATATTTAAAATGCATTGGGCAACTAACACATGCTCACCCTTGTGGAGGAAATCTCTCAGTGTAGCTTGTAGGGTGAAAGAGAAAATGCCCTGGGGTTGGCAGGTTCTCATAGATAATATATTTACTCTATGGTAAGGAGAAAGACGCCATATTGTAAAACGTTTTTTTTTTTAATAACTCCAAGTTTCTCTAGAACACGATTCTGGAAATTTATAAATTCATTGGCAAATGAATCTGTATTAAATATTAGCCCATCTAAAAATTCTATATAAAAAGGAATGTATCAAATTAAAACCATTTCAATCAAATATTTAAGCAGAAATCAAATAAGCGTTAAATATATACCAATCGAACTTTAAAACAAAGTCAAATTTAACTCGTTCATGCAGCACGTTAGCGAGTTCAATTTATTCAATGAAACCTACTCATATTGATAGCATGACGTGCAAAAAGCATGAAGTAATTGGTGTTCAATGTCAATGGCTCCAACGGCATTTTGTACATGACATGTGCGTGCCAATCCAGTAGCAGCACCACCAAATCAGATTTTCAATATTTTATGCACGAAGCCATCCAATTAAGCATTATTTATTCAAATATATGAATTAATTGCGTTTGCTTCCTTTTTTTAATAAAAAATAAAAAAATTGTTTTTTTATTGATTTACTAGAGATGCACACTTTAAAAGCCATGCAATATAATTCATTGGACATGCCACACATGACTGTGGCCTTGCTCGAGAATGTGTGTGGTGAATCTGGAAGCAGAATGGTCGAAGTCTTTCCAGCTAAAATACACCGTCGTCATTAGAAACGCACGAATTTTCGTGATAGGATAGATGAAAAAAAAATTGGAAAATGGAAAGAACGCGTTTGTGTTCCTTTCGGTGCATTTGTACCATTCAATGGATGCCAAATTCTTATTTAGCATGCTGTCATGAGACTATGCTGCAATTGGCCACCACAGTAGCACCCATCAGCAATGCCTTTTAACAGCATAGAGACTGAAGCATTGGGCAAGCATCAGCATGCCAAATAATTCCCGTGGTGTCCATTTTCAGAGATGATTCAAAAAGCAAATACGAAAAGAATGCGGCAGCAATATAACAGTTCTTTGTGCTACTCTTGGTCAGTTTGGCTGGTTTCATTGGATGTGGCAAACATGCGGTGGTCAGTATAGAAGATGCAATAACAACTATGAATAGTTAGTATATCCTTGGGAAATTGTCATCATACTCAATGGATATTCAATAAAATTGACTATACCTATAAAGAGGAACAACCAAGGTATGCCGCGTTGTCTTTGGTCTTCATTTTTGGAATTTAACTTTTCCGTTTTTATTTGGATATAAAATTATTTATTCAATGGAACACGCATGATGCTTAAAATAAAAAGTCTCTACTTTGATAGTTGACACATTTGTGCAGTAGCAAAAACATTCCATTCTGATTATTTAAATGTGTCGAAGTATTTAAGACTGGACAGGTTAATAAAGGGAAGAGAAAAAATCTCAACTTTTTCTACAATTTTAATTGATGATCATTTTAATTGAAGCCAAAGATTAGAGGAATAACATAGTAGCAATTATCTCCATTGATAGTTCAAATACTTTATAGTATTCAAACGAACTTTAGCTGTATTTTGCTTGAATTAAATTTAACGTTGGGCGCCATTTTGTATACATAGCTTTTAATACTTGAATTCAAAATGTATTAGAACAATACAAAATGTATTGATTATTCAAATACTTTATAACGTTTAAAGAAACATTATTTTTTCTTGAATGGGCGCCATTTAGTATCTATGCTTTTATTAAAATATGTTTTACAACAGTTAACATAAATTAACAATTTTTAAATAGTATATGCTTGATATATTATATATTATATTTCCAAAAAAAATAAAACAGTTGACAGCCTCCATAAGTGCAATGTTCTCAAATGAATTGCCACAACACACTTGAAACATAAACCCTATACCTCTGACAAATCAAGCGAGTTAAATGAAACAAAACCTTCATTCCAACTTTCAAGACCACATCTCAATATAGATGCCAATAGCTTTGCCATGGGAATATTTTTACGGTAAATCAGTTTGCAGCAATTTCATCCCCATCTATGCCATGTAGGGCAATGAATACGATTCCGTGAGATAGCAGCATGCAGCGGCCAGCTATGTCTACAGGTGGGCGATGCAAATATAAGTGAGGTGCTAGGCGGACGAGGGGCGCTATAAACCACACCGTGTGCACCTTAAGTGTGAATGTAACATGATCTTTCTCTTCCTATTGTTTACTCTGGTGGAAGATTTAGAGGTTCACTTTAGATGACAGAGAGTGCATTGGCAGCATAATATAAATATATAGGTATATTACATAGGTATTAGGCAAGGCACTATATATACTCAAGCTGTGGCATTCCCCAAACCCAGTCACAACTTCTAAACTTCATATTCAAAGATGCCTATCTTTCTTTCCTTTTCTATTGTGTGCGCCTTTTATCTGGGTGGATGCAACAGACGACCGACGCGATGCGACGCGACGTCGACGGGGAAAAAGAGAATGAAAAAATGAAGCGAAATTGTTTCGTGAGTTACGATAAGGATCAGATAAGGGAAGGAAGAAGCTAAAGCAGGCAAACCTTACACCCTATATATAGAGACAACATCAACAATGTACTATTTATACTACTATTTAGAACATAAAGCCTTCCTATTCCTAGTTCTAATGCAGCCATTCACTTCTGTTGCTTCTAGTTCTGCAATTTAGCTGCAGCAGCAAGTTACAGGTGAAATTAATGATGATGGTTTATTCAACTTGCAATTTTGTAGATTACCACCTTAGCTCTTAGGTTGCTCTATTCTTCTTCTCGTTCATGGTTGTGGAAAAAGTCTTGTCATTGTCGCTTAAATTAATTCGTTCCACTTAATTAACACAAATTTAAAAAAAATTTAATTGGATTGTTAGCCATTTTAAATAAAGTGAATGGCATCCTATGGTGGAATCTGATGTGAATCTCATTGTTCTTCTTCCCAAAACAAATTGGATTGAGATTTGTTTTTCAATTAAGTTTATTTAAAAAAAATTTGCGGCCGTTGCACTTTGCATAGGTATATACCTAATTGTTTTTAGACTTCAAGAAGAGCTTGTTTAACATATTTTATTGGTGCTCTATTATTCGAATTATTTTTTAATAGAAAATTAAAACAAAAACTTTCGATTTTTTATAATATTGATGAGATTTCTGATAAAATAAATGCCTATTAGCGACGCCAGATGACTCTTTTATAAGTATTGACAAGTTCAACAAGTGACACAAGCAAATGCATAGTACATATGACATATGTACTTGATCTTCATAATTGTCAAATATCTGTTTACTGGTACTTTTCTGTAAAAGAAGAATAAATCCTCTAAATTTGGTGATTTCCCGAGACATCGAAACCAACTAAAAAAGTGTAGTAGATATAGACAGACATTTGCTTCGCACCTTTTTCTCAAACACTACAAATTTTAGTTTTAAAGAAAAGTAATCAACATTAGATGTTTTCTTTTGCAAACCCGGGGACAATTGGTTGAAAAAAACAACAACGAGGATTAGCGATGACATCACAGAAATAAAATGGGGTTTTCATACAAAATATCGATAACATGTAATTCACGCTGGCAATACAGTTTTTCTGCGGGCTTAAGTTAAGCCCGCAGAATTCTCTGGATTTAGCTAAGCCCGCAGCGCAGGGGATAAATTTTTGTTGCAGTTAGCACCGACCGCGACGTCGTTTTTTTATCCAATTGCCCCCGCAAACACGCCTACATTTACTGCCTATGAACACGATAGAATGCATCAACTAGAAACAGAGCCGCAGCTGGAACAGCTGTGAAAAAGTGTCATACGTTCTATTTTTTTGTGCCGACAATGCAGCTGTACAGCTTTTTGTATATTTTAAAGGAACAAAATAACCACGGGCTTATTATTCACTTTTTTTTTTTAATTGATAAATTTTTTCTCGACACAAATAAGCTCTAAACGCTTGCATATTCTTTTCCGGCTATTCATACAAATTTTTGTTTCATACAAATTGAAACGTCAAAAGTGCTGTGCGTGAAAAGTTTAAAGGTAGAACTAGAATAGGCGGAAGCCAACGTACGTGGTCGTACGAAACCGAGCAAAAACAAGAAATTAATATGACGCGCACATAATTGCGATCTGGAACTTTTCGTTTAGTTTTCGTTAACTTTTGCCGTCGGACGTGAGAGCGCTCATCGACCGCTCTTTCGTACGTGGACTGACAGCTAGCTTCAAAAATCAAAAAAATCACTTCCAACCAAAAGGTCAAATTCATAAGTCACCCATAATGCACTTGAGTGGTTGGAAGTGATTTTTTTGATTTTTGAAACTAGCTGACAGTCCACTTACGAAAGAGCGGTCGGTGAGCGCTCTCAAGTCCGACGGCAAAAGTTAACGAAAACTAAACGAAAAGTTCCACTTCGCAATTATGTGCGCGTCATATGAATTTCTTGTTTTCACTCGGTTTCGTACGACCAGTACGTTGGCTTCCGCTTATTCTAGTTCTACATTAAAGTTAGTGAACTCTTGCAGCTTCGTCTGACAGCTACTGCAGTTACAGCTCCGTCTCTATTCTGAAGTTCCCCCGCATATACGTCAGTCTGACACAAGCAAAAAAAAAACCTTGTTGTGGAGAAAACAAGCAATTTTTCAATCGGGTGACTAGTGTGAATATTGTGATTTGTCGTTGTATATGTAAGTTTATTTGTTTGCATTGCATTGTTTTCTCCACAACTAGCACTCTCAAATTTGAAAGAGATAGTTTTTGGAAAAGTCCAGTTTTGTTCAGGCAGTTATCACGTCATTTTATTTCCGCTTTTTGCGCATCCATGAGTAAAGATCAATGTTGCGCCATTATTGTTTTTAGTGTCAAAAATGACAGAACGTAGAATATTAATATTATGAAATATTTGGCGCGTTCAGAAAAATGAGATCTCAGAGGTTTTTCTCACTCAAAAAGTGATAAGCGAATCCAAGATGATTTTTTTCCCCTGAGTTTTGACAGGAAAGCTGAGGAATTTTGCTGAGGAATCCTGTTCATGTAACCGAGATTATACTGAAATCTCCGAGATCTCATTTTCCTGGACATGCCTATTGATCCATGGACCGATCTATGGACGTTACAAGTGGGGATTCCTCATTTAAAATATCCAGATTTCATCTAACTTGTTCAAAAATGTTTACATTTTGAATTTGAGGTTAGTTCACAACATTAATATTGAGGTGTTTACTCAAATTCTCATGTATAAACACATGTCAAATTGTGAGGGATGACATTTCAAATTTTGTTTCACCTTATTATATATGTATATGTGACAATAAGACTGAGTAGCTTATGTCATTACCCGTTGAAAAGTTATCTTATAATTCCTAAACAAAATTAACACTAATTTCCACTACACATTTTAGAAAATATTCGATTTTCTCGAAAACTCTTTTTTTAACATAAGCTACTCTGTCTTACTGCTAGAGATAGTTTGTTGAAGGGCTTTTAGTTGGTACCTACAAAAACCACAAACAAGTTATATCATTACCCATACCGCTTCTAAATGACTCTATTTAATATCGCTGCGACTTATTGTATATCACACTTTAAAATTTTATTTCAATTTCAATTTATATTTATATCTTATTTTTTTTCAGATCCTGGTCGTCATCTTTGCCGCCCTACTCGAACACTGTCTAGCCAGCAGCTTGGGATCCAAATGCCAACATGACATGGACTGCACAGATTTCATAAAAGGCAGTACGTGTTCGATGAATGGATATTGCGAGTGCGCGCCATATTTTGTCCAGTACAACGTAACGACTTGTTTGTCATGTAAGTATAAAGAACGTTTTCTTTCTTATATACCTCCACCACTAAATAATACAATAGCTATGTGGATGCAATCGAGTAGAACGTTATAATTCTAGGTTGTCCGTCTATTCCGTTCGTCCGTTTGTCCGTCTGTTGTTCTGAGGTTTTCCGTTTACTGCATAAGTATGGCATGTGTCCTCGTTTTGCCATACAATAAATGCTGGAAGTGGCACCTTCGTGCACTTTCGTAATATGTTCATATATGTGACCACTTATAGAATCCCACATCATCTGAAATATACTAGCATCCGCCTATGGCAGTTGGTATATGTTTGCAATGGTAATTAGACTGGTGAGGGCAATGGGCGTGTCCTCCTCCTCTGGATGTGTAGTGCGCACTCTGTGCAGAGTGTCTGTTTGCCGAAATTTTTCAAGTTGGATGCCCGGTAACCAGGCCATCGGTAAATTAATGTTTGCCATAGTGATCTTGCCGTAACTGGAAATGCATTCCTCATATATCAGAATGTTCTATCCGCACACCATGCCAGCCAGCACCATTCATCCGTCCATTTCATTCAATATTTGTCCGTCCACATTATTGTATATATTGTTGGACAAACATAGTGGAACCCTGTGACTTTCAAGAATATGTCAAATGTCTGCTTACACAATGAATTCTTTTCTTTTACTTATAGCGCAACTACTCGGAGGGGATTGCATTTTGGCCGATCAGTGCACGATGAAAGTGGCCAACAGCAGTTGCTTGGATGGAGCTTGCCGTTGCGTCGAAGGATTCTTGCAGTTCCGGAAGCATACATGTCTTGGACGTAAGTGATTCAATTTCTAACATTCTCGCCTGCTATATGTACAGTGTACACCTAACCTATATGTATGGGACTGGCTGCGCATGCTTATTTATTAACATGAACACGTCTTCGCCCCTTTTCAAACGATGATGATCATCAATCATTTGTGTAAATATATACTTTTCTGATATATCTATCTATCCAATGGAAATGGATGCGACAACAAAGTTGCGCTATGAAATGTTATGTGATGAGTTAAGTTGAGTTCAGATGAGATGAGATGAGAATTGAAATTGTTTAAATATTATCTTAAGCTATTGCACGGTTAAGTCAATAATAAATAAATGGAAAGAGAACTGTTTATGCTTGTGTTTACAGAAAGAAAATAAATGGTGTCAATGCATCTAATGTTGCCTTATGGTTGTTTTTAAGGTTGGCACTTGGAGTGGAGTCATTTAAATATAGGTAATCCCCAAAATGTTCAATCATGAAAAATCTAAATTATTGTTATAATTATGTACTTATCAATGCGGAAAAATATTTTCATAAAATTTACAATCTTATATTTATAAACCTAAGTACTCCAAAGTAGGTCTAACTTTGGACAGCTAACTCTAACATCTTATTTATAAACATTCATGTCGATTATGGAATCCGTAGTACTGGATACGCAGTACAGTGTTCTCTTTTCTTTACACGACAAATGGGTAAGAAGAGAAGAGAGCATTGCACTGCGAATCAATGCGGATCGAGAATTGCGGATTCTATAATCGACATGATTATATATCGATTGTCTTAGACCCTGTTTAGATTGTGACTTTTCAGTACGCCATGACGATGGTTTTATGGATGAGATTGGCGAAGGGAATAGAGCTACTCTCCGCTCTTACCCACAAACTCATCATCATGGCATGGCGTATAGTGAAAAGTCACAATCTAAACACGGTCTAATTAGACACTGCAATTGGTTGTCCAAGCCTATTGGGCTTTCCCCAAAACTATCTCTTTCTAATTTGACATTTCAATACAAACAAATAAACTTTCATATGCAACGACAAATCGCTTGAAAAAGTGTTTGCTTTCCCTCCAACAAGATTTTTTTTCGTTACTTGTGTCACATTGACGTATGGGAGAACTTCAGAATTCTAAAGTGGCTACGTTCAATGAACAAAGAATTGAAAAACTCAAGAAATCATATTTAGATAACAGCTGTTGGAATGCGTTTATAAATAAATGAGATGTCCAACTATTTAGACAGTGGCTAGCTGGACAACTGTCCAAGAGTGATCTAAGGAAAACTAATAAATACCACTGTTAGTTTTTGGAAAACTAATGAAGCCTTGTTTTAATAAGCGAATCGCTCAATCGATTCAAAAGTTATATTCGCCATTTGAAAAATAGTAAATATACATGCAATGACGTAAAGTCATTGAATTCAATTTGAACCAAAAGCGTTCACACGTATGGAATTGATATTCACTGGACATTAAATATGCCCCGTGTAAACCATATGAAATAAGCCACCTTCGAACGCTTTGGAATTACATAACGGATTTGAGCGCCTTGCCATCACCAACAAAAAGTAATGTGACCCTGGACGAGAATTTAAAATTTTGACTGATGAGTCTTTGCTAGTTAACGTGATTGAAGAATATTTTTATTTTCAACCAATTCGCTTTTTTAAAGCAAAATGCTATGAAAATTTAAAAGTATTCTAGAATAATGTATTTACCCAAAAAACATCACTTCACATTACTTTATGAGGAATATTAGTCCCCTTTCACACGAGGAAACAAGTTGACGGAGATTTTTTTGACGTTTTCTTTGTACCTTTCACACGAAGAAACAAAATCGTGAAAATTTTCTGTTGTTTCTTTTTAAAGTAGCTTGGTTGAACGCACACTGCTGTGTATGTGAAGAGGAATGTCAAAAAAATCTCCTCAAATCGTTGACCGGGGAGATTTCATTTCCCCCTCTTACTTCTTGCCCTTCTCAACAATAAACTGAAAGTTGCTGGAAACTCAGTTTCCGGGTGTGAAGGGGAACTTAGACACAATCAGCACGTGAAATGAAAAAAATTCAAAATTCCATATTATAGGTGTTTTTACACGATTTAACGCAGCACCGCATGTTGTTTTTTTTTTAAATAAATTTGAACAAGTATTTACTATGTCAACTTTTATTTCACTTTTTTAATTAGTTTTTTTTTACTATTTTAACGTTTTAAAATCTTGAAACACTTTCCTATACTTCGGCAAAATGGCAGATTAGTTTTTTTTTGTTTTTTTTTTTATTGAATTTATCACGAATAACAACTTGAAAATTAAAAAAGAAAAGTAAATATATTAATTAATAAAAATGGCTATAAACGTTCTTTTTCGCCAAAACACGGCTATTAATTGTATATATTCAAGTGAGGTACTAAATACATACGTCTTTAAGTATCGATAACAATCAAACATGCTGGAGGAGGCTAATTAAAATTTCTATGTAATCATTGACAAGTTGTCAAGAGGTTACAATACAAGCATTGATATTACTTTCAAGACGAACACTCTAAGAGTACAATATGTAATCATCATCATAACAATATCATGTAAAGTCAATCAATTAAAATTCAATTATCAAGCAAAAAACTACTTCTTATTGTATTCATTTCAATTTCCGATTTTCTGTATAGCTATAACAAAACATTGTTATAGCCCGGTGGTGATTAATCGTTGACAAATCGTTTAAACGCGATTACTGTCACCACACGCAATCCTATAGAAAGAACACAAAATGCCAACATCTGATCACATTCGCGTCCAGTTTGTCTGGTCTGGTTTCTTCGTGCTGGACTGGATGAAACGTATAATCACTGGCATTTGGTGTTGGACATGAATGCAATGCTGAACAACATCAGATGACTGACCAGACCAGACCAGGCCATGAAATGAATTCCCAACATATGTATACATATGTATTATGTATGTATGTATAAGCATTCATATACATATGTATGCATACATATGTACATACCTACATAATTGTGCAAATAAAATAAAAGTCTGGATCGCACAAACTTGTTGTTACGGTTAAAAACTTTAATGAACACTTGTTAATATCTTTAACTATAGAAAATGTAAAATAGGCAAAAGTAACAAAAATATTTGATTTTTTTTCTGTGAAAAAATAATTCGTAACATTTTAAAATCCAATATCGTTTGAACTATGTACTGTACATAATATGCACAAAAAGCATTGTATTGTAAAATTATATTAAAATCGGTGCAGCTATTAAAAAGATATACATACTTGAATAACTAAACAATATAGTAGGTAGGTAAATATAGTCAATAGTACATTATGGCCAAATTCCTAATCGCAACATTTGCAAAACAAAACACATGCAAAGCAAATTGAAATGTCCAAAGCAACATTTGCTTTGGATGCATATGCCATTTCGGAATTAATAAGCGACTCAACAAAAAAAAAATAATCAAGATCTTGCTTAATTAATGCACCAAAAAAACAATTTTTTACAAAAAGAAGAATATGAATGTAAAAAAAAATCCTCTTCATACGTCAATCGAATTGTAAACAACAACTTCACCTCCTGATGATGGATCCAGTTTTTCAACTTCTAAAATTTTAATAAATGTTACTTACTTTTCTTCATTGTTTTCATCCATTTTGTATAAAAACAAATAAATAAACCCCAGAAACGCCAATCAATAAACAAATTCAAATGCAACTGAAGATATTTTTGTCATTTGCACAAATACATTTGCATTTGCGCAAGCAAATATACTACATTTGGGGACAATGTGTTTAGCAGAGACGTTTAGCGTTTTGGATCAGTTTGCTTAGAATAATTTGCGCAAGTTTTTCGTATAGGAATTCGGCTCATTGTGTTGATTCACTGTTTCCACCCCTTGGGGCACAATGAATCAGTTGAAATGTTTTTGAAAAAAATTTACCACTTTCCAAGATTTATTTAATGATGACACATTACCTTTTAACCCGAAGATGTTTTAACTAATGATTTGAAAACTTTATCGAGTAAAAACAAAAGAAATGTGTGATCGCCGGGAATTGTGGTGAAGATGTGTAAACATTCTCTTTTGTCTCAGGGAATGATTAAATCGCGATGAAAAACATTAGGAATAAACTAAAACCCCAAATGCTCAAATAGTCATCACTCAATTCAACTTAATGGTTTAAAACGATCGATGTGTAGTCCAAGCTCGATTCTGCTGAAAATGAATTGCGTTTTCACCTTTAAGCGAAAATGTTAATTTGATTTCCTACCCTCTCGGTTCTGGTCAAACTGCAGGGAAAGCGTTTTAAAGCGAAAATGATTCCTTTTAGCCTCCTTTATATCCGTGTCCGTACAAACAAAATTATATTCAAAATTAAAGTGAAATATTTCAAATATGTATATTGTATATATCCCTCGAGCGAATTATAATATACAGTATCCGGATTGTGCATTCCATAACCTAGAGGGGCGACCCATAGAATCCGTCGCTTCCGTTGTGGCAACGGATCTGTTGAAGTTGACGGATGAAACGCATAGGGGTGACCCAACGAAAACAACACGTTGTTATTGTTATTATTGTTTTCGTCGTCGCCACGACAGATTGGCGTTGGTGTGGGAGAACCTTTAAATCTTTTCTTTTGAAAGTAAACTAGGGCGAACAAACAGGCACGTAAAACACATCAAAACGAGTTCAGAACACACCCAATGGGTTCTAGTCACTCAACAAGCCTAATATTGACACCTGACGTCAACGGACCTGCCGGAGAGAAAAGTTAAAACTTCAGCTATATACTTTTTTGTGTTGCATCCGTGGCATGCGTTGCCTATGGGTCGTTTCCAATTTTTTACGTCGACGCAACGGATGTGACGGATTCTATGGGTCGGCCCCTCAACAACCCCCTCGAAGTTCGGACCCATATTTACGATCACTTCCGCTACATTTACCTATACATTTTATTTTACCCTATACTGAGAGCTAAGATGTTTACACATCAAAAACTGGATCACTGTTGAACAGTTTACCCTACATCTGAAAGAGCAGAAAAATATGCAAATGGAGACCAAAGTCGAAAATTACTTGTTTGAACTTTTCATCATAGTAATGTTAGTTTTGATTAAAATCACGAATTTTTTTACACGAAACCAATACTTGCCCCATAGAATAATAGAAACAAGTAAAAATTGGTAGTAGGTATAAGTTGCAAGAAGTGTATGCAGCTTCTTAATTAAATTGTTTGCGCCTCTGTGCGGCTAATGAAAACTATTTTGTAATGTGTTTTTTTTTCACTTGCTATCGAAGTGTGATCTTGAAAAAATTATATCTGTCGCCTTCTTCTTTTCTTTACGTAGTCGCTTAATTTAGGATTGCTTCCATTAATTCAGTAGGTAATTTATATTTTTACTTTACCTTCGTTTTAGTTCATTAAATATCTCGATGTAAAGAATGTTAACCATGTAGTACGTAGGTCTGCCTACGTGTCTATCCAAAGGCTGAAAGTGGCGTTTATTAGGTGTACAATTAATTAAGTGTTAATTTTATCCAGAATAAAGAGGACTAAAAAAAAGGAGTTATTATTGAATAGCATGAAAATTGCCAACAAAACTTTACATCTATGACAGCATACTCACAATTGATAATTTATTTTTTCTCCTAGACTGGGTCGTTCAAATTACTTTGTATAAGAATTTATATGTTCGTTTATATAAGCCTGATTCAATCTAAGACTTCTTCCACTAAGACGCGACATTTGAATTATTTTCCTTGGGAATCATCCGAGATATAAAGCAATCCTTCGGATATTAAAGCCGATTCTTTGCTTAATTGCAAAATTGCATTTGAATTATTTTCCTTAGGAATCATCCGAGAAATAAAACAATTCTTCGGATGCAAACGCTGATTCTTTGCTTAATTGCATTGGAAACTTTTTTCAGTTGATTATAAACTCGTAACTAGTTATTTAAGGACTTGCTCAAAAAAGCTAGATTGTTGTTAATTTCCTCAGCAATAGAGAGTTTTCCTACCAACATACGTCCCTATTCTTATGGGTAAAACGAAAACCTGAAACGATGACGTTTCTGTTAAGTTATGCTTGGCAGTTTTCTCACCAGGGGTTATAATGAGGCTGCACCACGTTCTTGGTTCAGATTTTATGACTCCCATTTGGTGTATACCTAGGTTCTTGTATATGTTTGTAAAGTTGGCATTCCATGCATGTTTTCCCGGAAATGAGCAATGTGTGTGATTGAGTTGAGCGATGTAATATTTATTTATTTTTTTGCTCAGTTTTATGAGAGTTGCGCTATAGGTACAATTTGATTATTCTGCGATATTTCTGCTTTCGTTATTTTTTTTCTTCAGTTTTTTATTTATTTTTACTTTAAACTGACGCAAACTATCGGCAGAAGAACTGGATGAAATGAAAGTGTGTCAGCGACGAAGATGTGCTTGGAATGGTAATTCCCCTGGCTCTGAATCTGACTTGCTGATGATGGGAGAATGAGTCACATTATTGCACCTTTAGCTCTCCATTTGTTGGTTATATGTATAATATAGGAATGTTTGTTTGGAATTCTAACTAAAGAGATATTGTTGTGCTACTTTGTATTCTAACTTGATCTATTATTATGGGGCAGAATGTTCATTATATAGAGGGGCTATTAAAATTTTCTACGACATCAACTTAAATTCGAAACCTAAACCTGGCCACCAATAACAACATGTTAAGGTTTTGCCTATGGGGTAATATAGATGAGCGCATTTTTTTACTGCAGACATCCATCTATTTTGTTAGTATACCTATGTACATATTATATATGTAGTTGCTTGCATCTGCAATGCAATGCATATAGGCGTGTGTTAAGATTCATGCCATAACATTCGATCAGATAAGCTAATGGCGCCAAAGTGCTCAGCCTCTTTGCCATCACCTAAGGCAGATGAATCACCACAACTTCGATCGACTATATACGAGGCGGTATACGCGATTGATCGAAGCGACTTTGGTCTACTTTAAAATGCATGCATATATGTTTACTGCATAGCTATACTATCTTTATATGCGTGTATTTATTTACATATTCATTCGAAAGTGAAGATATTTATGTTGGTCGTGTTATAGATAAATGTAGTGGCGACAATTTTAGTAGGTATAATACTCCGTCCGCGTATACGTGTTGACTTTTTTATACAATATGCTAGTTTCAAACCAGTCTCACATGTGACCAATTGAATTAACTATAAGATGAAAACGGTTTCAAATCATTGTCCAACTGGTAAAAAGGGGGGTTTAAAAAACTAGAATGTTTTCCATTTGGATGTGGGACGAAAAACATAAATTGATTGCAAATTAAGTTTAATATGCAACCGATTTTAAACTTTCAATATAGGTACTACGAACCAAAGCGGGAGTGATAAAAAAATCAAGTTGGTTTTATAACATTAATTTGAGTGCCATAGATGTGTTTGGTTGTTGTTGGGCATTAATTTTTTTCTTATTGAGGCTTCGTACTAAACAGTGGGGAGGAATCGTGATCGAACCCATCACCTAGGAGCCGTTAAAACCCACAGTACACAAATCTAAGGTAATATACCGCGCAGGTTGTCAAAGTTGAAAGTGTCAAAAAATTTAAAATGGCTGTTCGAGTGCCTACCGGAACTCAACTTGCATCATTAGAACCAACAACAAAGTTTTGAAATTAGAAAAATAAAGGGGCCTGGATCCATTATTTTACCACCAATAATAGGTACCTCGATTTTGACATATGCGCAGAACTGAACAAAAATGAAAACGCTAATGATATTACCTTTAATATATGTGTACTGTGGTTAAGACTTGGTAAGTCACTAGGCCCTAGATCTGCACGAACTTTCCCCCCAACTATTTCTTATTAATTATTATTTTATTAAAGCTTCTCGGGATTATAATGTTGTTTACCTACTACCTGTGAATATATCTTTTTTCTTAAATGTTCTTGCACAAAAAACTATAAATCAAAACAAAAGAAAACATTAATCATTATATTTATTATGATTTTCCATAATTCAATGATTTTATAAAAAATTTAATTCAATCTTCAAATCTCTAATCAAAATTTTAAATATGATTTATGACCTTGCAAGTGAAATTTTAAATGAGAACTGAATAATTTACTCCATACCCATTTGTGAAATTTCGGAAGCCACAAAATATTTTATCTCTGAGTTTGAAAAAAAAAAAATAAAATCCAAAATAGAACAAGCGAAAATTCCACAAACGAAAGTGAACTTAATCCTATATCAATAAATATGCGAGTCAAAGAGTTAGCATCTGATTAAAAGAAAAAACGAAAGCTTCATTCACATCTAGGTTAATCGAGGGATTGGGAAAATTTCTACGCCGAATGAACAAACAAATTATTATAAGCATAAAATTGAAATATCACTTTGGAATTAGTAATTGTTGAATTTCATACATTTGCGAGTGTATAAGTTTAATCTGTATCAGGGTTGGAATTTGTCATGTCAAAGGTAAAGCACAACATGTCTTGATGTAGCTATAGATGTGGTGCCGTGACATAAGACCATGCGTCATAAGGCCATATTACAAAATATGGTCTAATGAAGCTTTAGCAAAGTGACATAAGGCCATATTCAAACAAATGGCCTTTTGTCGCTTTGACGAAGTGTCATAGTGCCATATTTGCGACTTAAGGCCATATCTAACTAATTATAATACTTTCGTTAAGTGAAAAATTTGATTTGTTTTTTTTTTTTTAAATCCAGGACCCATGTTCTGTAACTCGGCGATAACTTTTCGAGGCGAGAAACGGCGAAAAATGGAACAAAACCCATAGGATTCCTATGAGTTTTGTTCCATTTTTGTTCCATTTTTCGCCGTTTCTCGCCGCGAAAATTTATCGCCGAGTTACAGAACAAGGGTCCAGAATCTTTAAATGCAAAAGAAACTTTGCATATACCCTCGCACCTACCCCAAATCCTATAGTGTGCCTAAGCAGGGGGGTATATACATATCTCACTGTTTACATGCCGTAACTGAATTACAGTTAAAGTGTTGGACAAAAACATTTGGTCAGGTTTATTTATCAAACAAGCAAAGACAACAAACAAGAAGAACAAAGAAAGTGACAGAAGGCCATATGGCCCTATGTCACTTTGTTAAAGAGTCAAAAGACTATAAGTCTGAATATGGCCTTATGTCACTTTGTGAAAGCGTCATACAACCATATTTCAAAATATGGCCTTAGACGCATGACCTTATGGCACGGCACCATAGATGTTACACGCTCTGTGAGCTCAGAATAAAATAGTAGAGTAAACGGAGTAAAATGCTGAACACAAAAAAGATGACATTTGAAAGACGGGAAATTAAAAAAAAATCATCGTCAAAACAATAAAAATGTGCTCAGTGCTCAGCTCTGAACTCAAAAAGAAAAACCCCTATTGACGGCAATCAATGGCAACACGAGAAACTACTTCCATTACATGAACTACAATTTGTAGGTAAATCAATATAAAACAACCAAAAAAAGACTCTTGTAATCAGCGTCAAATAGTTGTTAGATTTTTCCATTTTTAAGATCGTACTGACAATAACAATTCTTTTGAGCCAGCGCTTTCATTTGAATTACAAAACAAGAATTACTGACAAGAAAACGAAACTGCAGTTCTTGTACATACAAAATTTTTTACAAAAAGCGTCAACAAATGATCACGCGTTCATTGGGACGTTTTATGTGTCAGCAATGTCAATTTCAAATGACAATGACAATGACAATTTACTGTCTGGGTGGACAGTACACAAATCTAAGGTAATGTATTGCGCAGGTTGTAAAAGTTGAAAGTGTCAAAAAATTAAAAATGGCTGTGCCAGTGCCCACAGGAACTACTCACCATATCATTAGAAACAACAATTCAGAACGTTGAAATTAGATAAGTCTGGATCCACCATTTTCCTCGATTTTGAGAGATGCACATGATGATATTATACCTTTGAAATGTGTAGGTCCTGTTGTCTGGATGAGCCATCTATTGTCAGGTAATTTCAGTTGTCAAGTGTCAAGTATTTTTTTTTTCTTTTTAAAATCACTATTATAGATAAGACAAAATTTTAATTCAATTAATTTCTCATATTTTCATCCTTAATTTCAAAACGAAGCAAAAGATATTCAAAATCGCGGATAAACCATTTTTAAAAATATAAAACGTCAAAATTGATTGCTTCAGCGATGGAAATCAATAATTTTCTTTCATCTGCCGTGCAATATTGCCATTCACATTGCCAAAATGTCTCCAATTGCCAATATTCAAGGAAATGGCAATGGGGCAAGCTATTTATTTTCTCGCGCTGGGTTAATGATACTAACAGAAATTGGACTATTCATACGATAAAATGCAATCTAGAAAATTCTGTAAGAAAAATTGTAAGTTAAATCAGTTGCTGGATTGTCTGTGGAGTTCTTTCATAAATTGTCAGTCTAAAGAATGAGGAAACTTTGAAAATCTAACCTATGATTATAGTAGACATATATATGTAATTTAATCAAATCAAACACGGGGCCCCATACACGGGGCCCCATACAAGAAGAAGTGACCATTGGATACAATCCGGCACTGATCTGGTCAAATGTCTTTTATTTACTTGAGAAAGTTTTATTTTTGATTGTTAGTTAGATATCATAATTTTGATTTAGTGATTGGCAAAAAATACACGGATTCATATACCTCCAATTTTTATTTCGTGCTCTCATTTTGTATATGAGTGTATGTTATATGGTGATGCCATGCCCATGTGAACTTATTGCCAGGCAAATCACGCCATAGGTCGACAAACCTCTGTAGTTCTAATTCTATAAGCTATCAACCATGAACCAATCCAAGATTTTATACTCCATTATAGAGCTAAACACATCTTGTACAACTTGTCCAAGTAGGAACCTACACATATACAAGTTTGAGCCAAAAATGGTTTTGAATTTCGTTTTCAAAATATTTGCAGTTGATGCACGCGTCCATACTTCCATTACTGTTTCTAAGGCCAGTAATATACCAGAGCATAATTAGAGTGAGGGCATAAAGGGGATTTCAGCAACAACACAGGTTTTATGAGAGTTTTCTAGCGAATTCTATTCATCCCATCCAATTGTTATGCCTTATGCTTCACATAAATAAGACACTCTATATCCACTACTCTAATGTGAATCTTGCAGAATCTGTGAAACTATAGTGAGGTATATTCAGATACACTTTAATGCTCATAAGTTGCTGCACGTTTTTGTGCATCATGTCGACATCGAACAGTGGGACGGAAGGCAGTAAACTGTTGGTTAAGCCATTCAGTCACACCTAATAGCTTCTCAAATAATCTGCATTCCTGAAGATATTTGTTACGAAAACTAACATTTTTAGTCTCTGTAAAAGTCCTTAAAGAAGCTTTAACGAAGGTTTTATGAAATGAAATGGAAATTATTCTTAATAAAAAACGATTTCAAAGAAGTTTGGGTGTGTAAATAAGCGTCTAGGACTTTTATAGAATTACATACATAAATCTAATTCCAAATAATATGTCTATCTGCCCCACTGTACATCGTCACGTCGCGGTCGCGTCGTCGCAATCGTCTCTTGAAGATCATCGTATAATAAGAACATGAAGGTATATCTTCCGAAGGCATCTGCTCTGGTTAAAACTATGGATACGGATGTTACTCTACGGATGCAGGCTTTAATTTCGTCTTTTCCGAATTAATAATTAACGAGAGGAAAAGAAGCTCCGCATTGCAAGGCTATAGCTGCTCTGTACTTAGCTCGTTCTTTAGTATTCACTAATGATGGGTTTGGTTGGGAAGATATACAATAACACCAACAAAAACAATCTTAACAATCTAATGTACTCTAGATGCATAATAGGTATACGAGAAGTACCTAGTATATGGTGATTGAAATTCTTATATACAGTTTTAAAATAATAATCACCTGGCAATTCTATAGGTGTAGTACGTTCTTCGTATAATTGGACACTAATGCAGCATTAAGAGCCATATAAAAGATAAAATTTTTTGTTTTTGTTATTGATGCAGTTACATTTTTGAACTGAACTCCTTTCGACAGTTAGCTTTGCGCGCACATTCACAATTAAGCTATTCAGCCCAACTAACTATAAGCCGCGGCGGCCATGGCATGGGCCCGCAAGCGAAATGATTTATCGTGGTCGTCATTTCGCCTACAGGAATTCCAAACCTATTCAGCCCATAACCACCTAAGTTGGTCGGTCGATCGTCCGTCGTTAGAAACATAAATTTATAACGGAATCCGATCTATTGTGAGTACCTACAGGTGAGTTCCTATTAAGGAGGTGCTGCACACACATCTTGTCTATAAGTATCCTCCACATAATATTATGGATTCATTGAAGAAAAGTTGTGGAAAAGGTTTATTTTTTTTCTCCTTATTTTATGGCTTGTAGCAAGCTGAAAGATCGTAAAATTTGTTTACCAATTTTGTGTATACAGGAATTTGGTGCTGTTAACTGCTTTAAATGCATTTTAAGGAGAGAAATCAGCACATGGAATGCGCTGCACAAAAGCACAATGGACATACAAAAAGAGGCGGGAATATAATGAAGGATATAAATATGTATGCTCTTCAACCAATTTATTAGATAGTTATTAATGAATCCCTTGATATGCGTTTCATCAATTTTACCGACAAAAATACCGTTTCTAATTTCTTTAAAATATTCACTTAATTTATTTTGAGACATAGAAATTTATGAATATTGACTGGATGTGTTCTCGTGCATGGTATCTTCACTCGGGAAATGAGATGAGACTTGTTGATCCCAAAGGTAATGAAAATAAAAAACGATGAATCTTTCAATCATTATTGTTTTTTAATTTATTGATTGTAATTATCTTTTAAGATCTGCAAACCTTCTTGAGTAGGTTAGGTATGTATGTACCTATAAATAAGGCAGGAATTTTTTAAATGGTTTTTTATCTTGATAATTAATTATAATTCACATTAAACATTCTGCTGAAAATAAACTGCAGTTAACGAATGCACTTGAACTGCAAAAGTTTCTAGAGGACTGAAAATTCAATTCTTGAGTTAAACCAGAGTTAGTTAATCTTTCAAATAAATTGAACGCAAGCAGTTTTCCAGTGTATTATTTATTACCTGTGACTTTCAGTTGTCAAAACGAGATAGAAATAATTTTCCTTAATTTTATTATTATTTTCACTTAGTTTTAATACGTTTACTCTTCGATTTATAAATTTATTAATATTTGCATCTTTCATTCATCTATTATTTTTTTTACATACCTACATATTTTAAGTATAAATAGAGCTTTCATTTATAAAATAAAAAATCAGTTCTAATTGGAAAATCAAATCGAATAGCATGGGTTTGTTTTATTCCGATTTTCTGAATTGTTACAGATTCAGTTGTTTTAAACGGTTTGAGGAATTTTCGAGACACATTAAATTTAAATTTAACAAAAAATACTTTAAATCCCTTCAAGCAAACGAGTCCGCTTTGGATCCGCGCACGTAGTAAACAACGTATGGATGACTCCGTATACGGATCCAAACATGGATCCGCAAAACTGCGTTTTTTGGCTCAAATTAGTATGGAAATTAGAATCACCACGGACTCATTTTGTGCATGTATTGTGAGAGAGAGAGCTTCCCATTTCACCATACTCAGCGAGAACCGAAACCAAATGGAATCCAGAACGGATCCAAAAAAATGAACGAACGATACAGGCGTTTTGTAGTTGAAGAATATTATGCAATTTATTTTCTTCTATCGTTTGTATATAAATGAAACATCACGATTTATTTTGTATTTCATAATTAAATAATCAACTTTTAATTTTAAATTGATTTTCTTTCAGTAGGGAATTTTTATTAAACTGTTGCGCTGGGCACGAACGTGAACACATTGAAAAAAGTTAATTGTTTTTGTTGTCTTCTCCTTTGTTTTCAGTCCATAAAAAAAACTCACCATTAGGGTATTACATACATTCTCTCTTTTCTTTTTTTGCATGCATATAAAAAAAAAGTGTCATACCCACATAGGGTATGACACTCCGTTTTGAAATGATCCAAGAAAGACCGACAAAGTTGGGTCAGCGAATTTGCTTGAAGGGATTTTCCATTTATCTGTCAAATTAAAAAAATTAATGCATTCAGTAATTTTTGTAATATATCATGGTAATTGTGCGAGTGTGTGTTATGCAGTGTGTTCACCTGAACATCATTTATGCATGAAGTGATCGAATTAGCTTTCATCATTTATAAACATGAAGTTTCTGTCATAATGATATGGTCTCGTTGAGTGGACAAAGATGTGTATAAATTGTGGACTCCATCCTTATAATTTTCAATTCTGAAGTTCTCCCATACGTCAATGTGACATAAGCAACAAAAAAAAACCTCGTTGGGAGGAAAACAAACACTTTTTCAAAGGGTCGATTATAGTGTGAACACTGCGATTTGTCGTTGTATATGAAAGATTATTTGTTTGTATTGCATTGTTTTCCCTCCAAATGGAAATGTCAAATTAGAAAGAGATGGTTTTGGGAAAAGCCCAATTGCTTTGTTAATAGAAAAAATAAAACAAAAAGTATTAATGTATGTCTAACCAGGCAAGTCGGCAATATCAATTTTAATCCTAAGTTTTTATAATGTGTACATTATATGTGTAATTACGAAAATTTGTGTAATTGAAAAATCTCAATAAAATACTACTACAAGTAATACTTGTACCATACTACTACTATTTATAAACATGATTCAAGTTAAAGGTTGCATCTCGAAACATTCAATTCTATAGAACCAGTCATTATGTTTAGATTCAATGATTCAAGGCTACAACAAAACACTTTTTCGTTATATTTGAGGTTATGTTACATCGCGAAGGAATTGTTGAATACATTAAGCAGAAATAATTGTTCTACCTTAAACTGAAATAGAATTTTTTGTTGACTTGGTAGGTACATATAACTAGCTAAGCTACTTAGGGCCAGTTTCACACTATATACACTTGACTAAATAAGTGGCACTTTAGGCGCAGTTTTACTGCCTAAGTAAATGGCACTTAAGTGATCAATATGGGAGACTTAAGTGTCACTTATTCGGAGAAGTTTACACTGTGAAATTGGGCATTCGTTTTCCATATTTGGCACTTCGATTTTGAATGCTGGTAGGTATTGTCAAAAATGATTGTCCTAACCCACTGAATTCTCCAGAATTGTTTTGTCTTAATCAAGTGTTCCAAAAAATTGAAAACAGGAAGATTTAGCAGCACTCAGGTCAAAATAATATAGCTCATAACTCCTCATCACAGCAGCACGATCACTATTTTTTTCCATAGATTCATCAAGATGATTGCAATGATTCTTTGTTGGTTAAATACTTAACGGCAGTTTAATGGAGATTCCCAAGCACGGACTGATTATTTGTAAATACAAAATTCCACGCCATTTAAGGGATACCATCATCATACAACCATTCATATTCACTTCGATCAGCATCATCATCATCATCCAATAAAGATGTGGCTATAGTTGTTGCAAAAGTGAGCTCAATGGCATAACATAATGATCAATTTTGTGAAAGTAGCATTTTAGAGCTGGGCGTACATGTGAAAGTATCGTTGGATAAATCTTTCGATATTATCATGGACCGTGGTGTGGTGCATTTATCCTGCAGTTATTTACCAAATTGCGCTGCAAAACTGCCTATATGTCCAGAAAGACTACACATGATTAACCTGGCTACAACAAGGTGCTCTTTGTTCTTTCGAAGAGTGTGCACGCGCGCATTGGATAAAGTCCATATTATAGCGGTAAGTGTTCAATTCCGGGATAACAACGGGACACGCCGATGTATGTGTCAGAGGAGCTATATAGGAACAGAGGCAATATCACAATAACAACAACAACCATCAGGCACCACCAACTCTCTATCCCTTCCCGCAGTCTTTAATCGTTGATTGGCTTTGATTTCAACCGTTGTTGCAGTCATTCTTGTCCGCTTCGAAGCACGACCCCATTGACTATATTTGGGGATCACTTGCGTGCAATGCACCCATTGTTGGATTATCCCATTCGAAAACCAGCCTCCGTCCAGTAATTATTGGACGTCAATTAGGAAATTGTGCTGTGTGTATATGTATTCTCCCTTTCTCCCACCAATCATCACATTGTCGGATCGATCACATCTCATTACCGATCCTCACCGACGACGACCGACCATGCTGCAGACGCATTGCTTTCCAATTGAGCTTCACAAGAATGATTCTCATTAAATAGAAAATCGTCAATCAGTTTTAGCTGTACCTATAGCTGGCTCCAGCCCGCCGCCGCCGCACGCCACTAACATCGAGTCTGTATTCTGTAAGCATGGGAATATGATCATCGCCTATGCGCCTTGATTGAATAAGGTGGAGTGAACGATGTGATACACGACGATTGATCGACTAGGTTACCAAGTCGGAAGGAATCCCGTCTCGCATCAATGGTGCGCTCCAGCGCGCACGTCAGATTGTCTGGCCTGATTTTCTTTTTTTCTTGAGTCTCTCATGCTTCACTTGCTGTTCGAATATCGAAAAGTATGAAACGGTAAACGGTGTAAGTTTTTTTTTCATCTATGAGTGCGCGCTGCTGATCTTGTACCGACTGACTTGACTTATAGGTACGCATCGAGTCTGAGGATTCTTCTCAATAGATGAATGTTTAAGATGATCAAGCGTCTAGATTCCATCCAACTGAAGAGCACACAGCCACCCAGGGAAAAAGAGAATAACATGTGGATGGGGATACATGGCGCACAGGCATAGCACCTTATGGGAATTTTTTTTTGTAGATTTATTCCCGTAGCTCCAAAGAAGAAGCAGTGGCATTGAACATTGAAGGCATCAAGTGCAATGAAATGGACTTAGTATACTAAGTAGTATAGCTTTGGGAACACCATCTTAAAACGAATGTGGGTCAGAAAAAAAAAACTTCGCACAGGTGCACACATATCAAAGATACCAGCCACAAGCTCAAGCAGGTCTCTGGAAAGCCTAAACTATTCAGAAGTGGAATGTGAGACGATCGTTTTATTTTGCGTTTTTCATGTGTTTCTTTGAGATGTGTTATTTTTGTTTCTATAATGGTATGCCCGATGTAACCGCAAGATATTTCCTTTATTACCTATTTCGCTGCGGGTCTTCTTTGCATTTTTTTCTCAGACATAGGTGGCTATTTTTAGAGTCAGTCAAGACAAAGTTCAATTTAAGAAAATGTGTGGTCAGAAAGCTTCATTAGCTGGACCGTTTTTTTTTATTATTTTGTTTCGTTGGGTTTTACAGTTGAAAAAGGATATCTTCTTAAAAAAAAGATTAATCATCGGATAAATTTTTAGATGAAATGCTGCAACTATGTGACAATGACATGCAAGTGTATTTTGAAATTCGATATTTTTTTGGTTGAATGCACAAATAGCATGCTGATGTTAAGTTTTTTATTGTATTGTTTTGCTATTAAAAACCTCACTTTGACAGCTGGTTGACCATTGTCAAAGAAAATCATGTTTCTGTTACATGGATGATGTGATGTCTTTTAAGCGGTGTAATTTGAGAATCCCTAATCTTTTGAAAACAAATTTGTTTTTATGTATTAAGCTTAATAAAGATTTATTCGATCAAAAATTATATAATTTTCCCATTCATTGAAACGTGCCTAGCTCCTTCACATGTCATTCCGACTGATGCTGAAGAAGTTGGAAGTTTTACCAAAATTAATTTTATAATTTTAATTTAGTTGAACACCCATTTCATTTTTAAATTTCCCTCATTTCTCTGAATTGGTACCTTTTTGTTTGTTTGCGAAAATAAATTAAAAAATAGGGCCTTAAACTGTTCAACATGAGAAGTGGAAAACGTAACCAATTTTCCTTTCCGAATTTTTTTTTTCCAGAATTCTTAACCTACTTATTTTGTACCCCAATCTTTCCGATTATATGTTGATTTACAGAATAAGAACCTTGTATTCGCCGCTAAAGGTTTAAAACTTATTTGATTTTTAAATTATTACATTTTTATTTCCAGCTGCCCATCCAGGAGCTGTTTGCTATAGCCACGCCCATTGTCAAATGAATGACAGAAGAAGCCATTGTGATTTTCTTATTCCCAATTTATTTGGACGTTGTCAATGTACATCACCAGCTAAGCAATATGGAGGAACATGTATTACAGATGACAATTCTCTTGAAGCCGATACTGTATTAAGTCAAACTACAACTTATACACCTTTGATTACTCCACCTCCATCTGTTTTCCGACCTATCGATTTGATTTCTCATTACGAGCTTTCAACGCAAGGCAAACCTTTGTTGATTGACAATGATGAAATCAAACTGCCTACATCTACAGAAAACCAAGTTGAGTTTACAAAACTTCCTGAACTATCTGTAAGCTCTTCGAGTGAACAGGCAGGTGGTGAAGATTTGACAGCTGAAACTGAAGCATTTGATGTTTTGAATAACTATCATGTTACAAATTCGACACAAGGACTATCAATAGAGGCGGCACAGCAAGCAGTTACAAGCGATGATTATCCATACAAAATTGAAAATGAAGACCAAACTAGTATCAACGAAGAAGAAACAGAGCAGTTTGAAGAGAATCCACACATGCCCGTTGCTGCTGCTGAAGAAGTTATTCTAACACCACATAAAGATACAAATGAAGTTACAAAATTAGATGGTGAAATATTAGTTCAGAAGGAAACAGAGTCACAGCAGAAACCTGATGAAGATGAACAAACAGAACATACACCAGAGATTCAGTTATCTTCTGAAACAGTGATTGTGCCAGAAGTTGAGCAGGAATTGAGCGAAGATCAACACTTCGCAGCAGATCAAGAAAAAACCGAAGAAGAGAAACTTCCTGAACATGAACTAGCTACAGAATCTGCAATTGAAATTGAAAACATACCTGAAATCAAACAAGAAAATGTAGTTGAAAAAGAGGTAGATTCTGAAGTTTCAGAAATCAACTATCAAAACGAAGTTGAAAAAGAGATAGATTATGAAGTTCCAGAAATCAACCAACAAAATGAAGAGGATGATTCTGAAGTTTCAGAAGGTGAGAAACCTGAGCAACATTTGGACCACAACAATGAAGCTGAAGAGGATTCAGGTGCAGCAAATACAGTTGAAACAGTAACACAAAATTTCGAACAAGTTGAAGAACATAAGGAAGAACATGAAGAAATTCCAGATAAAACAGAATTTCAAGACAATATTAGTCAATCCGAGGAATCTACTTTAAGCTCAGAAAATTCTCAAGAAAATATTAATTTAGCTGAGCAAGAAAAAGAGGAAGAAGCGCCAACCGAACAGCCAACTGAAGTGGATAATGTACCCACATTCAAACCCATTGAGTCTATGGAACTGGAGTTAACTCATGAGGAACATCCTTCTGAGCAGCAAAATTCACTTTTACTAGACAACGTATTGTCAGAAGACAATTTGTCTCAAGAAAACCAGAATTTAGAATCTCAAGAAATTAAAGGCGAACACACAATTAAGGAGAATGACCTTGAGCAATCAACTGAAACAAATAATTACTTGGAGCAAGAACATCTACAACATACTTCTGTAGAGAATGATAAGGAATCTGCTGAAGAAAATACAGCAAACCAAGTTGGCCAAATGGAAGAATCACATTATAGACCCAGTTCAGATCTGCATGGTCAGGAAGAAGCTGCAATTGTTGATGAAGAAGTCGAAGCTCACATAGATATGAACGGAGAGATGAATCTCAATAATTCCGATGAAAATAAAGACACTCCTTTTGTTCAGGAAGATTCAGAGATTGGTAGTGGTGACATAAGCCAACCTTCTAATCTCGAAAGAGAACACGAAACTCCTGAATCGAATAATGGTGAAGGTGAAAATATTGCAGAACAGGCTGATTTAGAAAGTCATGAAAACCCAGCTCTGATTGAAGAGGTTGTCCATCATCACGTTGAAGAAGATATCCAAGAAGAAAATATGCAGGAACAAGATTTAAAAGAAACAAACTCAGAACAATCAATTGCAGAAGAAATAACTGCACCTGAGGAAAATATCCAAGAAATAGTTCCACAGGAAACAAACTCACAACAATCAACTGAAGAAGAAAATTTTGATGAAGAAACTGCACAAGGGGATAATACGCAAGAGCAAGTTTTACAGAACTCAGAACAATCAATTGAAGAAGAAGTAGCTGCACCTGAAGAAAATATGCAAGAACAAGTTCCACAAGAAATAAACTCAGAACAATCAATTGAAGAAGAACAAGTAGCTGAAGAAGCTGCACAAGAAGATCATATGCAAGAGCAAGTTTTACAGGAAACAAACTCAGAACAATCAATTGAAGGAGAAGTAGCTGCACCCGAAGAAAACATGCCAGAAAAAGTTTCACAAGAAATAACTTCAGAACAATTAACTGAAGAAGAAAAAATAACTGAAGACGAAAATACGGATGAAATACATTTAGTTGAAGATCAAAACAAAGAAAAAGAAGAAACTTGGAATCTAACAGAAAAAGAAGATGAGGAAACCAAAGAAGGCGAAAACCTACCTAATTCAGTAATCCATTCTGAAGATGAACCTAAACCTCCAATTGGTGAAGGAAACACACTTGTAGAGGAAAATGTCAGCGAAGAGATTAAGGAAGTTAAGATTCCAGAGATGATTGAAGAAGTTCACCAAACTGCTTCTGAAGAAGAAATTAAAATAAACAAAGTGGACCAGGAGGACCAACAGCACCAAGAGGAAAATAACTCAATAAATGAATCAGAAGGTGGGAATATAGCTCAAGTTCATGAAGAAACCGAAGTGTCTACACAGGAACTAGAGCACCAAATTGCTGAAGAAGAGCACCAAGAAGTAGCACAAGAGGGGCCTCATAAAGCTGTTCAAGAAACAATAGAAGAATTACTTCAGGAAGCCGCTCAAGCTCTTGCTGAGAAAGATACGGAAGAAATAAACAAAGACCAGAACCAAGAGGAAACACAAACTATAACTGAGAAGCCAGTATTCGAAAGTGAAGAAGAAGGTCTACAAACACTTCAAGAAGAAGCAATACAACAGGCTGCTCTTGACGAGTTAATTTCTTTGCCAGAAAATCCATTATTACTATCTGAAGAAAAATTGACAGAAAATGAAGATTCTAAGCCACAATCAACTGATGAAGAAAATTACATGCCATCAAAAGAATTAGAATCGGAAGGACTACAAATACATCCATTTGTTCAAAAAATTCAACCTGAAATGGTTACTGAATCTGTTGAAGAAGAACTGCAAGAAACGTTCCCTGAAAAAGTAAACCAATTATATTCGGAAGAAATTCCTAATGAAACAGTACAAACTGATGTAGTTACAGAAAGTGTTTTACAAAACGATCCATTGCAAGCACTTCCCGTTGATGAAGAAGGAGATAACAAAGAAGAGGACCAAATTGTGGAAAAAGAAACAATCCCAATAAGCTTACAAGATCTTATACAAGGTGGAAATTTTGAAGAACCCCAGAATAATGTTCAAGACTCAGTCCAAGAGGGTGATTCAAATAGTGAAGTCCCTAAACTTCCTTTAGGAACACAGAAAGAAGATAATGCAACAGATTCCAATGAAAGTGCGGATCCTTCCAAAGCTGAGGAACATGAATTAGTATCGAAACCAGATTTAATTGATCTCACTGCTTCTATAGTGCCTCAACACGTTAGTTCCGACGAGGTTATATCACATGAAAATCAACTTCTTAATTCGGAAGAAACTCCAATCGCACCTGAGAAAGAAGAAGACATTAAAGCATCAATGTTCGAAAATGAAAGTTCAAATGAAACTATCCAACAAGTACATGACTCGGAAAACATTATCGAAGGCGCCGAACCGTCAAATACTGCAAACGACAATAACCCACTTAACTCAGCCGGAACATTGCCAAGTGAAATACTCACAGCAGAGGGTAACGAAGGTGACGAAACTTTGGCAGTAGATGAACATCCAATTTCCAGCGATGAAAACACTATAAGTGAATCAAATGAAAAAATTGAAAGTGATAATGCACTTGGAACACATCCAGAAAATAAGCCAATCGATGAGGTGAACGAGATCGATAATGACGCAGAAAAGATCAAAGAAGACGAAGAAGAATTATTAGAAAACGATCAAGCGACAACTGTGCGATCCCAATCTGAGCAAAATTCTGATCACGAACCACTTGTCCACCCAACTTTCGAATTGGAAAAAACACAACAAGTGGTAGAAAATGTTAATGACAAAATACCAACGGGCATAGAAGAAGCAAACGAAACACAATCTGGAGCGAATGCCAATGAAAGTGAACCTGCCGCCACTGAATACGTGCCTTTGGCAGCTGCAGAGAGTGAAACATTGGCCACACCTGTTGCTGTTGCTGAACCTGAGTTCAGTGAAATTGAAAAGTTTGAAGAATTTGAAGATCATCATTTGTTCAATGAACCCTTTGAAGTTTCAAATGATAATGAGGACAAATTTTCTGAAGAATCTGCTGTTACTACGACCAGACCTCTCGAATTAGAATCATCTTCAATTATAGAGGACAATATTGAAAACGATTTGAAAGTTTCAGGAGACTCAGGTTTTAATGAAAATGAATCGGTTCTAAGCATTTTGAGTGGCTTAATAGAAAACGAGGAAGAAGGTTCTGGAACCCCATTGCCCGAGAGTTCTGTTGACGATCTCAAAGTTGAAGAAACGGTCCATAGTGAACAAACACCAGCCATGGAATCGTATTATCCCTCTGTACTGTCCGAATTGCTTATGAGTACAAAGTCTGAGGAGCTGGCTAACAATAAACCAACAACACCAGGACCATTGAATGACAATCAGGAAAATGAGCTTCCTTTTGATCTATCGTTTGTTTCTCCAAATGACCGTGAAGAACTTATGTCAGATAATTTGGTTGTTGAGACAACCCCAAGCTTCAACCCGGAAAGCAGTAGTGAGGATAGTATAACGACTGAGGTGCCTGATATTTTAGAGATTACAACTCAAACAATGCTTGGCTTGGCTAGCAGAGTAACTCTAATGGAACCAGCTGCTCCAGTTGCAACTACGTTGAAACCTTTCATGACAATGGAAGAAGATTTCTCAACAACATCATCTTCATTAAATATTGATTCCTTGATAACCTCGAAGCCAGGTCAGTTGAAGTTTTTAATTTTTCTTAGATATCCGGTATATATTTTTAGAATAAATTGACATCTCTTGTGTATTATAGCTAATCGCCTTGTTTCTTTTTCAGTCCGCAAGCGTGTAGAGCTTGGGAATGGTCCGGTTTCTCTAGGCTTAAACTGCCATAACGACAAACAGTGCCAACTGGCTGACCCAAATACTATCTGCTCTGATCAAGGAATATGTGATTGTGCCTCTAAGACAGCAGCCAAATGCAGTGCCGAAAGAACTGGTTGCAGTGAAGGAACATTCCAGGTAAGTCCTCAAAGCAGCCACCACATTTAAGCAATTTGTCAAATTATAAATAAATGGTTTTAATTTCTAAACAGTGCCGCTCGAGTGGAGTTTGCATTTCGTGGTTCTTCGTATGCGACGGCCGCCCAGACTGCACAGATGCTTCCGACGAGGAATGCACGTTTAATGCACGACTAAACCAAACATGCCCGAAAGAATCATTCCGCTGTGAGCACAGTGGACGCTGCATAAGTCGTGCTGCACTTTGTGATGGCAGAAAACAATGCCCACACGGAGAGGACGAAATCGAATGCGACTCCTTAAGGACTGGAGGTGGCCAATGCCCACCGAACACGTTCCGTTGCAACAGTGGCGAATGCCTGCCTGAATATGAGTACTGCAATGCAATTATCTCGTGCAAGGATGGCAGTGACGAGCCGCCACATCTCTGCGGATCACGATCTGTGCCGAATATCTTCCTCAGATTGCTTACTGCTGCTGTGGTTGACGATAAAAGCGCTAAAAACAGCCGTGGCGGGATCAATGCCTACTGCCCGCACAGGTGCAGCAACGGGCGATGCAGATCGACAGCCATTGTATGTTCGGGTCGTGACGGCTGCGGTGATGGAACAGACGAAGAGACCTGTTCTGTTTGTCGTAAGTCAATGTGCATAGAAATACCAGACTTCTTTTTAACTAACGTTTTTATTTGAAATTTATGAAGGTTGTCCCGCCCCAGCTCATGCCAGTGCCCCTGCCGAATTTTTAGCGCAGCAACCCCCCATGCCATTGTGGAAATGAATAGAAACTTTCCTGTAATAAAAGTCAACGTCAAAAAAATAAAAAAACTAGCAAACACACGACCACATATCTGGAGATCGTTGTTATAATATTTCATTTCAATTTAGAGTTTGTGTTGTGTTGTGTTAATTCTATAAGTAAAATTCTAGACTCAAATTGCCAATTGACGCCTTGCTAGCAAAGGACATTTAGAATATATTCAAATTGAAACGAATAATTTATTGTCTTATTTAATATTTTACGTAATTACACATTTGGTTAAAAAAAACCTTTTTTTTTTAAATAGTTTCGACTTTCGAGTTCAATTTCGACTTCGAATTTAAGTTTATTTTTCGAAGTTGATTTTCGTTTTCTGTCCTTTGATCTAGTGATGCAGGCAATTGCAATTGAATGTAATTTTATTAAACTTATTTGAAGTTCTGTTTGCCTATTCTCGTTAATTATATTGCTTGGACATTTTTCAATGTTATTTCGTATTTAATATATCTTTTTTTATAACTGAATGTCTTCTATTAATTTTCTATAGATTTGTATATAGGTACGTTGAATTTTCTCCTTATTTAAATTAAATTTTAAATTTTCTTTTCACGATTATATAAAAATGAATAAATTAATAGATTAGAAGTAATAAATTGTTATACAAAAGAAATCACAAACAATTTGAATTATGTATGTAATATGTAATGGAGTAAAAATAAAATGAACTATTTTAATCAATTAATTACAAAAAAAAATCTGCATGTGTCTTTTTTTTAATAAATATTTTGATAGATTATTGTTAGTCAATTTGGCCAATTCTAACTTGCCATATTATTCACTTCACACATTCAGATTAACGCCCATATTATTCACTCGATACATTACATCCATATTAAAACTTTAATCCAGATGTAAAGTATACAAATTCAATGTAAAGACATCCGGATTTAAGTTTCAATCTGGATGTATCGAGTGAATAATATGGCCGAAAATGTTAAATCCCGATGGTTTAACATTGAATTTATATTATTTACATCCGGATTTAAATTCTTATCCGGAGGAATCAAGTGAAAAATATGGGAGTATAAGAGTGAAAAGGATTTATTAATTTCGCTTAAATAAATTAAGAAATCAATTCGATATTTTATATCTTTAAACTATCTATATGTGAGTAAAACGGAAACTGGATCATAATCGAGTATTTCATAATTCTGTGTAGCCCCCAAGAGGGCTACAAATACAACGATTATTGGTTATCACACGAAAACCCCTAGCTAGCTATTCACAGTGCAGTAGGATTTTACACGAGTTACAACTACAACATTCAGAGTAGAATTACTGCCAATAAAAGCAGAAGTAGAATTCTACTGCGGATGGGTTTGTGACGTTTATTCGAGTATCAAATGAAATTGTCCATTTTATGTAATTAATTTTCGGTTCAAGTTATTTTTTGTTTTGCTTTTCATTTGTAGCAAACTTGCTTTTATTAGTTTCCTTTTTTTAAATTATTTTTACAGCGTTTATTCGGTTGTACGGTAGTATATCATATATAAATTCCCAACAAAACACATCTAATGCATTCTAGGTTTTTTCAAAATAAAATATGTTTTCCAAATATTCTATAATGAAAATAAAGTGAATTATGAACAATATTTTATTTTAATACCACCTTTTGTCTGTCCTGAATTTTATTTTTTTTTCTCTCTCTCTCAAAAAAAAAAGAAAGTAATTCAGATGTTTAAGCCCAAAACACCCACTTAAAGAAAAAGTTTAATTAGGTCAGTACAATAATAAGTGACAAAAATTTAGATTTCCGGTAATAAGTCTAAAGAAAACAAAATTCACACTTCGACTTATGTAGAATTCTGCCCCGAAAATATGTGGGTTAGATAAATTATATCAGTACTTTATTTAAATGTTTTGAAACAAGCCCCAAAACTACTGAGATAAACGCATAAATGCATGAATTTCACAAATACAATCAATTGCAGTATACAATACATATTGCATTTCATGTCCACATGTGAATATATGTTAAATGAAATTCTACAAACATTTTATTATTTCTTATCTTATATTTTGTAGTAAATTATTAGTATAAGAAAATAGTATAAATAGAGGCTAAGGGGGCTTGAGCTTCTCTCAAACAAAACAAAATAAAAAACTTTTCGAAAAATAATTTAATCTTTTGTTTTGAGAATATGAGCAAGGAATCGAAGTCAATAAAACACTTTTGGACGTCAAGAATCTACCAGATGCAGCGTCAAAAATATCCGACTCACTTTTGCAAGCTTAAAGAAAATGAAAAATAAAATCAATTTTAATGGTATTGTTGGCTTGATAACAGTTTTACTCCAATAAAAGTAAATGGAGACAACGTTATATATTTATTTATTGACAATCTATTTTCCTAATAATCTCGGTTGGTTACGATATCGACGGATTAAGAAAATCTCTAATAAAGTTTTTATTTATTGCTCTTTTCCCGTTTTTTTTTCCCCGTCACAATATAACCTTTATTGTCAAATATCAATATTAAAAGTTGATAAATATGGAACATTGATATGTAACAACCCAATTGATAAAAGTTCCGATCATTGAGAAGAGAATATGGGTAGATACCGTTGTGAATTACAAATTGATTTACGATTTACTATCGTGGAATAGTTTATCAGTTATTTTATTTTTGTTTTTTTACTAGCTGCCCCGGCTTCGCATGAGTTTCGTAAAATATTAAAAAAATAAAGTTTATATATGAAAATAACAGTGTTATGTGTTAGATGCTATGGTTTTATGTAGCTTCAATTGAAATTTTTGAGACATTTTTTTTTAAATGAAGCAATAATTAAAGCCACCAGCTTTATTTTGCATCAAACTAATTGTAATCATTTAGCATTTTTATAATACGTCAAAATTAAAAATTTAAAATTCAAATGTTGATATTCAATTATAATTGGGCATTAAGAAAGCTATCTCAATAACTCCCAAAGTCGTAATTTTATTATTATATTTTAAATAGCTTTTATACCAACCCGCTTTGCCGAGCCTCACAGCCCAAAAGACCATGCGTTGTAAGAAGATTTGTAACCTAATCTATCCAGCAGATCGATCTTGATTGATAGAAAAAAGTCGAATTAAACTTATAAACATAAAATCACGATTAAATTATAAAGTAGAATTAGAATGATTAAAAATTTATTTTCACAAAAATGAAGTTTTGAATGGTAGTCTTTTTTTCTGTCTCAACATATTTCTTTTTTCTATTTATCTACTTAATATTTCAAAATATTTCTAATAAATATTAAAAGAGATGATATTTTTCTTTTTTCCCCTTTTTACCTTTAAAATAGTTACGTTTTAAAAATATCATCGAAGTCCATCCGCTAAATAGGTATCTAGGTACAACATTAAAAAAATGATTTTTAATATCGTATGCTATTTTTGTTGTTTTTCCCTATTTCACTCTTTAAAAAGAGCATTTAGTCCTTAGCATAGAGTCCTTAAGTGGTCTTGAAGGCCATATTTTCAAAAAAAAAAAAAGAATGTCAAAAATATTAATAACATTTTTACTTATACCCCATTTCACCCTATAAATAGTTAAATTGGGGCAAACGAAACAAACAGTTATTTTCCCATGTATTTTTACAATAAAACTAATGAATCCTGCTTTTAACCCCAACAGATGGCACATTAAATAAAAAAAGTATATAATATAAACACTCGCGCACTTGAATCCAATGTTGTGTCAAAACTTTCAAAGCAATCGGTGTAAAACTTTCGTAGATTTGCGATAAGGGACAAACGAAGATTTACATTTTTATTTATATAGATATTTATCTATAACCTAAAAAGAGTGATAAATATTCTTTTATCTCGTTTGTTGACTCTTTTAAAAGAAAGACAACTCTAGCACGAAGTGACAAATAATATTGGAAACTGTTTGATATTTTCTTGAATGAAAATGATATGTAATTCCATTTTAAAATGAAATAAATTTATAATATTTAATTATTTCTTCAAAATACATAAGTGGCTAGTTCCCCCTGCAAAAGAGAACATGCGTACGTCACTGAGTATATAAATGGTAGTCCAAACGGCCACATGTTTTATCATATATACAACACAAAACACTGTGTCAACTAAAATATAATGAAAATACCGATAGAACCCGATATATTTTTATCAGTATATCTGTATACATAGAACCCAGCTCGAATAAAAAATGGATCGCAAGTATTACTCCTGCTCTCGAGGCTGACGGCAATATTTAAATTTGAAAAGAAGCTACAGTTTTTTGTACTAACCGTAATTATACTTAAAAATCGAATAATAAAACCATGTCAAAAAATCATCAAAACCATAGGATTTTAATTTTGTTTAAAATTACTGCGGTTCTATTGTGTGTGATTCTTGTTCTTGATTATTGCACATACACGCTAAAGTCTTCTTTAGTCTTTAAAGAAGGTAAAGTTAAAAATGCGAATTTAAAACAAAAAACTCAACTCTCTTTCGATAGAAATTGTGATATCAAATAAAAGTGATGCAGCACTAAATGCAGCTAATGGAAAAAACTCGACAAACATTCCTGTTCTTCCTGCTGGCTATCTCGTATGGAACAAACATTGCCGAATTCCAGATATTAATCCTTTCACCCCAGATGCTATGAAGATATTTAGTAAGAAAAACTATTCATCGTGTACTGGTGAATTGCCATTGACAAAAATTCAATTTGACATGAACCTTCGAACATACAGCATACATATTGACGAAAATGCCAAACAAAAACTAAATTATAAGAACATAACTTGCTGTTATCAGTCGATAATACGTTCTGGATCTGGTAACCGCATGGACAAAGACTTCAAGTAGGTAGGAAAGTTAAACTTTAAAACCAAGAGAATGTTTTTTCAATGATAAAAAGTTGATTTTTCTTCCTCGCTGCAGGTTAAAAGACTGTTTGACTTTTAAGGATGGCGATGTGATATCTCACGAGGTTGAGAGTTTAATTATTACGTGTAAAAATGTGAAAACGAAAGAAAATATACAGCAAGATGCTTACTATCTAATTGGCGAGAAGCCAGAAGTGCGCGAAAGGCTTAAGACATTTCGAAATGGAAACTTTCCTAACCGGCCTGTTAGTGTTCTTATGCTAGGAATCGATAGTATATCTAAATTTAATCTACCAAGGACTATGCCGGAAACAACGAACCGTTTATTGAAAGATCGATGGTTTGAACTGAAAGGTTACAACAAGGTAATTTTTGTATTTATTTTGTTGTAGTTATTAATACGTGTGTGTATCATGAAAAAGTGTCTCTTAAAAAAATTGAAATCCCCTCCATTCCTTCCGACTAATAAAACGCTGCACACAGGATAACATGATTGATTGAGAGGTTGCCCTGTTTCTTTATCAGTTGCTGTTACACCTACCGTCCACTTTTTAATTCTATATTACTTATAGAGGTATTTTTTTCAAGTCAGGACTAACTTTGATTCTGAACCAAATAGTTCATTAAATACATATATAGGTATAGCCATTTATTTGAATTCAATTAAGAAAATACATTCTGCAATTAGCTTTTGAACACAACTTCGTATAAATACGGCTATACCACGGCTGGATCTGATGACAATGTCGTACGCGGAAAGCTAGGCATGAAATATCTCCCTTTATTTTAAGTCAAGTATTATTTACATAATATGTCAAAATATGCTGATTATCATTTATCGCTAAACATCAAGCTGAACTTCATTGTTCTGCAACTTCTTTTTTTTACGTGCGAATCCCTAAATATGTACATATAACCTTAAAAAAGAGGATTTTATTTTTGTTGTTTTTTACTTCATCTTATAAACAACCAAATGTTGGAAATATTAACTCATAAATCCATCCTATAATTTACATTTTTCAAACACAAAGAATTTTTAAATTTAAGTCTTTTTTTTAGCTTTTCACTCTATTTATTGTTTTAAGAATTATTCCAGTAAAAACTAAAAAATTTGGTGAGGAATCTTATGTACCTCTATAACTGAAATTGCTAAGATCTCAGTACATATAGCTGGTGTTGATTTTTTCTAAGAAAAAAAGTATATAAAAACACAAGCATATCCGAATGGAATGCTGTATCAAAATTCCAAAGAAATCGGTCCTGAAATCGGTTTTCACTGGAACTGAAATGAAGTAATTTCATAAATACAGTGTGTTTTCATTGCAAATTTACTAATTTCGTTTGACAGCGAATTTTATTTATATCTCGTGCAAATTTGGTTGAAATTACCTCTCATTTCGGAATGTAAATTTGTATGGGAAATGAGGTGATTTGGAATCGAGTTTGGAAATTTTTAACAAAATTACCTCTTTTGCTCCAATGAAAACGTAAAAACGAAAATTTACATTTTTATTTACATACATATGTAAGATGTATAATGTATATAGATTTCCAAAAGAATTTACATAGTTGTTGTTCTCTCACTTCTATTGCTTTTATATTTTCAGTTATCGGGCTTATCCTAATTCCGATCAAGTGATTGTTATGGGTGTGTTTCTTTACTTATTAATTATTACGAATATTCGAAATACCTGGAACGCCGCTTTTGCGTTTTTTGCTCAGCTCACCCAATAAAAAATTTGGTACACTTTAACATTTTCCACATTTTAAACTTGTGAGAAAATATTTGTTCGTATCAAATTCAAATTTGTATCAAATTAAACGAGAATGTGGTTTAATTTTACCCGTTTAAATCCACACATTTATTCCCTACATCAATAAGTCGGGAATTCCCTTTTAAAATTCGCCTTTCAATGGGTTTTGAATGCTTACAGCAGATAAAAACCAGAATGCTGTTGAATATGTTTAAGATCACGGAGAATGAAAAATCTACTGCGAATCCGTTGTTATGTCTTGACTTGGGAAAAGTGACAATGAGGATGAAATAGCATCATTAAATCGAAGTTGTTTTGAAATTATCGACTCAGTTATTTAAGAGATAAATTAAAGGTTTGAGCATAATAAAAATGTACTGAATGCTGTCGAATTTGCTACAGACTTTTTGAGTGAAAATTTTGACTACCTACAACGACTTAAAGCCATTGACGAAATTGAATTTTGTACTGCCCTCTCATATAGAAATTTTGGTTTAATTTTTTTTTTTAGTTGTTTGCTCAACGAACAAAATTGCTCTGGATTGCAAAATAAAAATATAAATCAGGTGTTGTTTCTGGCGCAGGGTCATAAGTCCTAGGCCAAAAGTCCATAATGGACTTTCGACCCACTTAAGTGAGCCTCAAGTTCACAATTCAATTATGGACCAAGTGGGTCCACAGGCCAAAAGTCCAGAATTGGCTTTTGACCACTTGGGTGAGTTATAAATCAACTGTGGACTTATATTCCATCCAAATAGCCCAAAATTCCATACTGAAGTAGGCCAATATTCCCTAATATATGAGGGAGGATGTGTGTCATACGTCTACAATTATTTTTAAGAATTAATTACCATTATTCATTAAAAAAAGAAGTTCGAACAAGAACTTTTAATATTTTAATTTTCTGTTTGGTTTAAAAAGCAGGAACATCCTCACATCCTACATCATGTACCTACAATTTTAAAAAAGATATTAACTTACACGAATTTAGAAAACGAAATTTTAATTTATTAAATCACTTTTTAAAATTTGAAGGGGTAAAGTTAATCAAAAAAAATTTGTTTTGGAATAATAACTTTGTATGGAAATTAAATCAGAAGAAGCTAATATTAAGATAGAGACTTGAAACTTGGATAGTCCTTTTTTAAATTTATTTTGAACACTCTTTAAAATACTGGGCACATGTATATATATTTTTAAGAGTAGGAGAATGACGCCCTTGTTTCCTCTTAAAACGGCTTTTCATAAACTTATCGCCTCTTTGAAGCTTTCGAGACATTTGGAGCTAGCACATTTTTGAACGAGTCATCACTTTTGTCTATACGCCTGCGAAATCTTTCTTTTACAGCATCTGAAAAAAAGAACGTTTGAATTCGTTGGAAATAAATGATATTTTGCGTAAATTTGGCGAAAAAAAAACCGAAGAATACAAATTGTTTAATACTAAATAGATATTTGTAGTTATCCATGTATGTATAACCTATCTGTTTATCTCTATTGGATTCATTCAATATTCCACTGAAGTTAGCCAACAACACTAATCTAAATGTTGTATGTATAAATTATACTTTGAATACGTCCATTGGACTGCTTTTTTATTTCATTAAATTAATCTTCTTGGTAACAAGCACGCGTTTTATTTCTCTCTGCTTATAGTCTCCAATACTTTTAATTAGTATCTAATTTAAAAAAACATGAATCATGAATGTGATACTGCTTACCTATACCTAAGGTTTTTAATACAAATTCAATTTTTCTAGGCTATAGGTACATATATTTTGACTTTCATTTAAAAAAATTCAGCTCACCCAACAAAACTTGGAGCTCATCCATACATATCTAAGGTCCTGGCTACGGCCGTGAGTTTGACAAATTACAATTAATTATTTTCTAATTTTTATCAACTATAGCTGTGTCTGCCGTGTTCCAAAATGAAATAGAAATGGGTGATAGTTTGTGATAATTATTTTTGTTTCTTCATGTAGCTCGTGCATGCGCAAAACATTAATTAAAAATTTGTTAAACTAATTTGTTACTATTGCAACTTCAGTGGTCTGTTTCACCACTTTACAATTTACAACTACAAATTTGTAATAATATAATACATATATAATTAAATAAAAGTAATTGCATTTTTATTTTTTTATTCTGCACTCAAAAACTCTTCAGAAAAATTTAAAAGAATACAAAATTGTAGAAAATTTTACAGATCAACTTTCGCCTGTAAAATTTTCTTAAAAAATTGAACAAATTTGTAATATAACTAATTTATAATGCATGCAAGATCAGTACAAGTTTGTAATTGTAAATTGTAAAATGGTTAAATAGACCACAGTAATTCATCTGTGTTTGCCCTTTTGTAAAATCGCATGTTTTGTGTAAAAACGCGTATTAAATGAAGAATATTTGGCAAAAAGTCTTATATAATTAACACAACTTTTAAAATTATTGCCATCCATTGCCAGAAATAATCACGGAATAATTTTTTATTTGGGCTTGAATACAAACAACTGATAGTTGGATATTCTTTCCATTAAGATCTGTTTCTTTATTTATTTCATTTCTGATATTCTGGATAGTTATTTTGCCTTTTCTATTCTTTATCCACAAAAAAAATAAAAAATACACACCCTATTTATGATTTCGGAGATTTGTTTTCAAAGTCCACACATGTGTATTGTGTATATAATAAGCTAAGCACAAATAAACAAATGTACCCATAGTAAATCATGATAATACGAATATAGAATATAGAAATGTGGTTGTGGTAGATAAAATAATCTCTGTGATATAGTGTGGAAGTTATTTTAAGAGAAACTACTGGATTAAGTAAACAAAAATATTTTGGCAAATAGCGGGTTAATCGGAGTCGACTGTATACGATTTAACATACCTATACATAAAATGTACAAAAAAAAAGCAGTTTTGATGACCATTAAAGGAAATGCGAACAATTTTTTAAAATTTATAAAATCATTCTGCAAAGAAGATTCCTAACGTGGCTTAACGGAAACTGAAAAATAAATGAGTGGCAGGCGCCAGGCAGGGTTAAGACCAGGTCGCAGCACAGTCGATCACATTTTCGTCCTAAAAAATATGTATATTATGTATTGCTTGTTTGGGGGTGTCACATTAATTTGGAAAAGCTTTGGAAGAATTGTAGAAAGGCACAAAATCGACTGTGTGGAATGGGGAACAATTATCCGATTGGTGCCATACATTTATAGGGATGAAACAAGGATGCAATAAAAGCCCATTAAGCTGCATAATTTATACTAATGATCTATTAGATTCCCTGTCGGGAGGAATAGAATTCGCAGGAACAAAAATCAAGGGGTTATTTTTTGCGGATGATCTGGTGATGGTTGCTAGTAGCACTCCAAATGATGATAAACTGCTATATTCATACTGTCAACATTAGGGCTTAACATTGAACTTGCAGAAGACGAAAGCTATGATGAATCATCTACAATTAAATAATTCTTATAAAAATAAAAGATAATGTATAAAATAAGGCCCTTATGTGCCAAAACAAAATAAAATATCAATGTAATATTATCTTAAATAGATTAAGAGACAAGTGTTCAGTTCAATAAATAATTAATTTATTATTATTAATATTATGATAGGCTTCCTAAACAAACTGCTGTATATGCGCTGCAAAGGAAATCTCTCTATGTTTTGAAGAGTGGTATAGTTAACCATCATTCTGTAGAAAATTAGAATTGAACTTTGAAAAATATCAGTACGTGGAAAACACTGTTGTATGAAGTGGTGTCGTGATTGGATGAACGATGAATTTTGGATTGTCAACGCAAGGAAAATTCATCAAGTCACCGATCCATTTAAGTGAATCTCCACTACGATCTCAGGGATCTACTAATTCCAGATAAACTTAAGCTTGGATAAAATTTCAACAATCTTTCGGGTGAGAGGAGAACTCGAGAATCTATATTAACACAGCCGGATAGAGAAAATCTCAAAATATTGTGGTCAATATGTGCAATCAGGAAACAAGAGAAGATGTTTTTCATTTTTTGGCTATATATCCGATAATGAAAGAAATAACAAAGATCTTACTTCAATACAAA
This sequence comes from Epistrophe grossulariae, assembly GCA_929447395.1. Classification (NCBI taxonomy): domain Eukaryota; kingdom Metazoa; phylum Arthropoda; class Insecta; order Diptera; family Syrphidae; genus Epistrophe; species Epistrophe grossulariae. The sequence continues at coordinate 136,729,967 of OV839568.1, forward strand.
TGAGTTATCTGATTTAGAAATGGTAGAATATTTGAACGGCAAAGACTGGGAGATATTGTAGAAATACACTTTAAAGGAATAAAAATACAGACTTCCAATATTAAATGAAAATTATTAAGCTGTTAAAATAATTTAAACAATTATATCTATGTACGTAAATCGAAAATTGAAAATACAAATTTATAACCGTTCATAAATTAATTTATTATTAATAATATAATATTGTAAATAAACAAAATTTTGTATTTATCTATCTATCATAACTGCACATTCATTACATGTTATTAATTTTTTAATTTTATTCTATTTAGATAACAACCACGTTCATCGAAAATAATAAGATTAATTTGTAAGAAGCAAAGAATAAGAATGATACTGACAAGACTGAAAATCACCCTAAACACCAATTTTTCACTAGCGACAAAATAAAAGTTGAACTACCAAGTAAAAGCTGACAATAGGCTGATTATGGTATCAGGAAGAAACCAAATGATTTTATCGGCCTTTAGTCCTACTCAAATTTGGCGTTTCGTCCCGGCGATCTCACTTGGACTCATAAGTTGACTAGTGGGGGCCTTTTCTCAATACGCAATTTTTTGTTAAGTTCAGTTCATCATACATAAATTTCGTGACGAATATCTAGTGTGAACTATATCCAACAAGACTAGAATTCCTAATCATTAAATTTGAAGTTTTTGTTTTTGTTTTTTGCCAACTGATGAGAACAAGTGAGATCGCCGGGACGAAACGCCAAATTTTTGTAGGACTAAAGGCCGTTAAAAGCTATTTTGAATCAATAATTCAGCAAGTCCAAATAAAATAGTGCTAAGGCTTCTAATTGGCTGATGTATTTCAGTAGATAGTATATAGAATTTGTATTATTAAAAAAACGTTCAAATAATTTTATTAAAACTAGGTTTTAACGGCCTTTAATCCACGGAAATTGGCGTTTCGTCCCGACGATCTCACTTAGACTCATCAGTAGAATATACAAATATAATATTAATTTAGCGATACATTTTTAATTAATATTTAGTTAAATTTTATTCCAAAATGTTATGACTAATACGGAAAGAACGTATTTCATTTTCTGAGTTTCATTTTAGAAATACGGGACTACAAGATGAAGGTATTCTGCGGAACGTTTTTCCGACATTATGGAACTTGCATTGTTGTTTTGTGTTGCAGTGCGATCAAGTCTGTTTTGAAGTGACATTTTTCACATCTCTAATGAACTTTGAACATCTGGCGTTGTATGCGTTTCGGAGAATTTTCCGCTCCGAACGGATACCTCACTAGAACAGATTCAGTTTGAAGTTTTGATTTTGTTACGTAATCGAGATTCAATTTTATTGTTCTTTTACTTGTTAAATAGTTTCTGTTTTGGATTGATGTCGATCAATATGCAGAAGCTTCTAGAAAGAAATATAAATAATAGGTAGGCAATAGGTATACAACATCTTTAAAGATATATTTGTTTTAAAATTCAATATACCTAATCGGTTTTTCTGAAAGTTGGTTTATATTTACAAAATATTGTTCTTAGAGTTTTTGTACACTTATATGTAGGTACATGAAAAAATCTAATAAAATAAGAAAGTGTGTGTACAATTTTTAATTTTATTTTTAGTAGGTACAGTTTGTACAGAATATTAACAAATTAGAATTACATAAAACAATAGTCTGGTCTGAGTATAAAGCTATATTTATTTGATTTCAAAATATCTGTTCTTTCTAAAAAAAAATATTTTCCGACTTCCAGACACTTGTTGTTATTTCAAAAGATAAAATAAGGTAATAATTAGGTACCTATTTATTTTATAATATTGTAAAGAATAATTAATTGTGTTTTAATTAAATAAAACAAACTAGCAGATATGTACATAATTTCCTAAGTTCCTATTCAATCTAAATTTATCGAACTACACAATGTAAATATAATTACATACAGTCCGTAACATTTGAATAGCTTCACACTCTTATTTTCTTACATTCAACTGTTTTTGATACTTCTTTGATTTGCACAAGATAAGAGAACGGTCTCTGAGATTAAGAAAAATGTTTAACAAATTTCTTAAAGTTAACTAAATTTTCTGTGCTTGTCACTAAAATGATTTTATTCCACATTGTAAGCTATAATTTAGCATCGTAGGTCTCAAACAGTTATAAGGAATTGATAAAACAGTTATGTTTTGTGACTTTTTTAATTTGAAAGTTTACATAAAGAGATTGCCCAAACAAAGGCCTATCTGAATCAAGGACTGACGAAACGTTTTATTGGTGAGAAAATTGACCAAAGTCGCAAATTGGTAAGCAATTTTTTAAAAATCCGTTAATGTAGGCAAAAAATTACAAAGAACGAACTTTTTGAATTCTATCTTATCTATCAATAACGAAAATAGTATGATAAACTTCCAATTGCAACCACTTACTGAGCAAATCAACACACGGAGCCATGGGTTAGAAGTGAGTCGAATGACCTTAAGTCGCGTTATCAGAAGTCCCGGACACATAAAGCACCTAACGCTGATGAAAAAACCTCCGTTTAACAGTGCGCGTAAACTATAGCAGCTTAATTTAGCAAGATGCCAAATGTCATGGAATGCTGAAGGCAGCATCCATTCAAACAATTGGCAAAAAATGATCTTTTTAGTTGAAGAGAGTTCAACTTAAACAGACCGGATGGATATAAAAACTACTTCCATGATTTAAGAAAAGAAAATTTGTGTGTTTATCGCTATCATAGCCGTGAGGGATGAATTATGGTATGAGGATGCAATACCATTTTATGACACTGTTGATTTAGATTTTACAGGCTGTAAAATGACATCGGAATAATACAATACCTTATTGCTGCCGATTTTTTTGCAGCAAGACAATGAGCCGATTCACACAGCTTTACCTTAAGCAAACAGCAATTATCCTTACCACCCTACTCTCATTAAAAATGTGTGGAGTTGTCAAACACGCAAGGTTTATGGAAATGGGAGGAAGTAATAAAAGTAAAGTTCATCGTAGGCCGTAGCTATTAAAGTGGCCAGGGCCAACATTTCATTAGATTTTTAAAAAATCGTTTGCGATTGTTTAAGAAATCGAACATTTAGGGCCATTTTCACAGTAAATTAAGTGTCACTTAAGTTCCAGATATGGAAAACTAATGCCCAATTTCACAGTGTAAACTTATCGGAATAAGTGACACTTACTCAGAGCTTAAAACTACGTCTAAAGTCCATGAATGGGAAAATTAAGTGCCACTTATTTAGTTAAGTATGCACTGTGAAACTGGCCCTTATTTTGTATGATTCCTTAAACGATCGCTTTTTTGAGGTTATTCAAAACGCAAGGAGGGTTCTGAAAAGTTCTAAAATATTGCGTTAACCACAGAAAATAAATACAAATTATTTTCTTTAAAAAAATTGATCAATTGGTTTTTATTGCTACTAAATAAATGCGGTGCGGCTTTTCTAATGTTACAGCAAATAATACACATTTTTGTGACTGTTACCAAAACTAATTGAGAAAATCGTTTTACCATATTCTACCTTGCTAATCAATACAAATTTTCTAGTTAGACCTCAAAGAAGAACCAAAAATAGTTGATTGTAAAATAAACTATGTGTGTGGCTATCCAAATGGTACGGACTGTATGTATGTAAACAAATAAAACATGTTCTTATACCACACTTGTATTTCAACCACTTTCAAGATTAATTGAAACAAATAAATGTGTGATTTTTTATAATATTTCAAGTTAACTAGCAAATAAAGTAGGTTTTAGCAGTGCCGTATTGTGAGCTTTGTGTTAATAAAGCATTTTCAGAGGAAGGCTCAGCATAACGATCAGCAGCTCATATTCTTTGAAAACTTCGCGATTGTTATTCTTCGTATGTGTCAAGTGTGTGAAAAAAAATAATGTTAATAATAACAGTCAAGATAAGACTTGACTGAAAAAATAACACAGTTCTTGGTTATGTTGTATCGCAGATTTAGAACAAACGGAAATACCAACTAATCTTTTTAGGAAATGATTTTTTTTTCTTTATATGCTGCGTATCAAAGTTGATAGCTAAAGCAAACAATTTTATCGTGTTTTCATAATGAATTTGAATGTTATATCGCAGCATGACTAGAGTTACTACAAACCTTGAAAATACTAAACAAAATTTCGGAGTTTTTTTTAATCATTCTTGTAGCCAAAAAAGTTAGCCATAGGTATTTTCCGGAAGAAGAAAAAATAAAAATTACATTTTGACAACTCATTAAAAATATTTGGAAATTTCACTAATGTTCAACTAAATTGAATCTAGTTGAATCATCTTATAAGCCACAGTAGTCAGTAGGTACACATAAATGTATATTATCATTAGCGTTTTAATTTTTCGTTTTGAATATACAAGAGAGTGGTGGATCCAGTGGCCACATTCACATGTCTAATAAAATCAATATTTTGTTGATGTTTCTGATAATGTGGTGTTAAGTTTTTGTTGGAATTCGAACTGCCATTTTTACTTTCTGAAACTTTCAACATTGATAACCTGCGCACTATATAACTTTAGATTTGTGTGTCTGTGATATTGAAGTATGTACTTCCGCACCATTCTACAGAAGATGTGTGACAGTTTTAGAAATAATCCTAAAAATTATTATTATTATTATTACCCAGGCGAAAAACTCAGCGAACATCACATGTAATAATCAATTATCATCTTATCCAATAAATATTTGCAATACAATCAAACACTAAAGAGTCCTATTTTGAGTTTCGTGTTGATAAAACATTTTGACAGGAGGATAAACACAGAATAACGACCGGTAGATCAGATTGTTTGAAAGCTTCGCGACCGTTATTTTTCGTATGTGTCAAGTGTGTGAAAAAATAATGTTAATAATGGCAGTGAAGATTTAAGACTTGAAAAACTCTGATAAATTCACACAGCTCTTGGTGATGTTGTACGCAGATTTGGAACAAGCGGAAAAGGAAATGTTATAATAAATTGGTTTCCTAGTTTGTTTATTTCTATAAAATTTATTGCAGTGGATTCGTCTAAAATGATTTGTGATACGTAAGAGACGTAATCAACCAATTCATTATAAAAAAGGTGATATTAAAACCAAAATGTGATTGTGTATTTCCAACGAATTTTTCGTCTATGTCACAGTACCACATAGAGTTACCACATAACCGATGAAAATGCAAAACATTTTTCTGCCCATTATAATATATTTTTGTGTGTTTTGATAACCTTTACAATATCTTAGAATAATTTCCAACATGTGCTAAGCCCTAAATCTGTTGATTACTTGTATATATATAAAAAAATGAACCATAACCCGAGTGTACAAGGAATAATAATAAAAATAGGTGTGCTTTTTTGTGAAACGAACACTTCCGTTTAAAAAAAAAAATAAAATATGAATTGTGCAATCAAGCAAATATTTTGGTATTAATTTATTTTTAAAGTTTTTTTTATTTATTTACAATGTTAATCAAATAAGTATGTCTGATAGTAAATCGGGTTTCGACGTATAGAAGTGCTACAATTTATTTTCACTTAATTCATAAGCGGAAATGTTTTTCGCCGCTAACTAAACGGTATTGCTGATGTGTTTTATATGGCAATTATTTTTAAGCGAATATATACATGCACAAAAAACATAACATAGGAGCTTTAATGGTAAACTTAAAATAAATATTTTTAGTTCGGTTGAATTTTTATTGATTTGCATTAGGTATAGGCATAACTAAGTAGGTATAAGCTCTTGTGAAGATAAGATATCTACACACACAAAAAAACACCAAGTATTGAAAATAGTTACAATTTATAGTTAGATATAGAGATAGCTTCGGACGACTTAAATTCAAAGAACAATTTATTTATTATTGTGCTGTTTGTTCTTCATAGTACTTTGAACCTTATCCTCTTTTAGATTATGTTACATGTAGAAAAATGATCGGTTAAATACAACGTAAAACTCGGTTAAGTTAAATAACAAACTTTAGGCTTTCATTGTGTATTCACAAATCCTTTAAAAACAAACATCATCAATTTTCCTTATCATTTGAAAATATTATATAATCTACTTACTACATTCTAAGAATTATATGTATATTTATATTATTTAGTATGTACCTATTTAAATAAATTGTATGTTCATGCACATGCAACAAGATGTATGTAAATTATATACATTAAGTTGTACTCCAACATGCATATAACATTTTATAATAAAATAAAGTTAGTTAGTTAGTTAAAACAAATGAGTTGTTTATTTTTTGTATATCTGCCGTTTCTCTCTTGTCGTCCACAAAACATTGTTATAATATACAACCTGCAAACTATCACCAGGTTTAATTAAACGAGTCAACTCGATTAAACTAAATTATTTAATTCTACACACTGATTCGGTTAAAGTATACTAAATTTTATTAAAATACTTCAGAGTTAGTTTGTTCGGTTTCAATAACCAATTAATCACTCAAAGTAACCAATCTATACAAGAGATATTTGAAATTAACTAAATATAATTCTTTGATTTAAACAAGCTACTCGTTTAACATAAACGATCTTTAAAATTGCGAATCCTATAACCAATTTCTCCATTAATATAACCTTTTTAGGTTTTTATTTCGAGTCGACTACGTTAGAATAGAATAAACATAGTGAACTATGTAATTTACCATTGACTACCTAATATTTAACATATTTTTTTCCCCACCGTTAAACGCTCTCGGTTAGTAATTATTTATCTGCGTATGTATACTTTTCATTATTATTTAAGTGCTTTACCAACTGAGTGATTTTTGTTGATTGCTTTGTAAATAAATTATTTTGAAAGTATTAAACTACATAAGTTTGAAGATAAGATAAAAAAAATATCTATAATTGATAAAAAAAAGTTCACTTCGTATTGGCCATATTTGCAATATTGAGCTATTAGTAATGATCATAGCTATTTATTTTAAGGTGCACATCCCAAACATCCAAGCGGTTATGAAAAATTATCTCATGCGTTTCTCTGTGATACGAAATTAATATCTTAAAAGTCGAAACGATGTCGAAATCCTCAAAACTTACATTTTTGAAGTTTTTAAAAATTACTACGATTCTCTTTTGTGTGTTCCTTGTTCTTACTAACAGTATTTCCGTATTTCAATCTTCATTATACCTAAAAGAAGGTAACGAAAATTACGATTTTTTTAAACAACAAATAAATTGACTTTCAATAGAAATTGTGATAGTTCATCAAACTGCTACTGCAGCTACAGTGAACCCTGATAATGGGAAAAACTCAACAGAAAATTCTGCCTCACCTCCTGCTGGATATCTGGTATGGAATAAACACTGCCGAATTCCAGATGTTGATCCTTTCACCCCAGATGCCATGAAGATATTTAATAAGAAAAACTATTCATTGTGCTCTGATGAATTGCCCTTTACTAAAATTCAATTTGACATGAATCTTCGCTCTTATAGTATACACATTGACGAAAATGCCAAACAAAACTTAACTGATAAGAACATAACTTGCTGTTATCAGTCGATAATACGTTCTGGTTCTGGTAACCTTGTTGACAAAGGTTTCAAGTACGAATGTTACCTTAACACCAAGAGAATGTTGTGATAAATGATAAAATGTCTGTTTCATAGGTTAAAAGACTGTGTAACTTTTAAGGATGGCGATGTGATATCTCATGACGTTGAGAGTTTAATTATTACGTGTGAAAATACGAAGACGAAGCAAAAGTTACAGCAAGATGCTTATTATCTAATAAGCGAGAAGCCCGAGGTGCGCGAAAGGCTAAAGACATTTCGAAATGGAAACTTTCCTAACCGGCCTGTAAGTGTTCTTATGCTGGGAATAGATAGTATATCTAAATTTAATCTACGAAGGGCTATGCCGGAAACAACCAATCGACTACTGAAAGATAGATGGTTTGAACTAAGAGGTTACAATAAGGTAAATTTTTTTGTATCTTGGTTTATTGTTTTTTTTATATATTATATACATATATTATATATTTATATATTTGAAGAGATGGATACTATATAATTTTAAAATTATTTGCATTCAAAATTAATTGTGGTTTGAGACAAAAATTATATTTTTATTAATATTTTACGCATAAAATGATGTATTGTTTTCCAAATTTGATGTTAAACTAGTAGACCAGTTCTTGCTTCGCTTTATTTAAAAATCAAAAATCTGTACATTAAAGTTCTGACTTATGTAGTTACTTTATTGTGGGCCAGCAAATATTTTCCCTCGTGATTATATTTATGAACATTTTAAAATGATTTCCTGTTTCTTACTGGATCTATGTATGTCATGTTGAACAATTTTTCAAATTATGTATGTTGTAATTCAATTTCATAATCTAAGTATTCTCTTACTTTTCCTCAATACTGAAAATGAAACAGTGCTTAAAAAATCTTCTTTTTGATGAATCTCATCAATTCTCAGAATTTGATTATCAGGGTGAGTTCAGGTTTTTCAAAAAACGCTTTAGGGTGACCCCAGGGTGACTTCAGGGATCGACGAACAAACCTATTTCCAAATTTAGTTCCTTTTGACAGATCAACATTTCAATTCATATCAAGGAGGTGAGTTAGAAATTGTTGTCTGATACTCCAACATTGAATTTAGGAACGATTAAACGACGTGCGTCATAGTGTTACACAATGTTACACTTTTCCAATTCAGAAATGACGATCAAAGCAATAGTTAACATTTAAACAAAAATAATGCACCAGAGTTACGTAGTACCTCCACACTATCTCACAGACATAACGCACTACAAAAAAAGTGGTATATACCTATAATTGCATATACGCCTGTAAAATTTTTAATATTTTTAAATATTTAAATCCAACCTTATACAAAATCCAAAAATATTAATAGAGTTTATTTCTTCCTTATCAGGTTGATGACAACACTTTTCCCAATTTAATGGCATTTCTCACTGGTTACAATATAACAAATGCATATTCTAAATGCAATCCAAAAACAACAAATGGATTAAGTAATTGCAACATAATATGGAACTTATTTCGAGAAAACGGATATGTTACCAGTTACGGCGAGGATGAAACCTGGATGAGCACTTTCAATTATAATAAGAAAGGCTTTAATACGATTCCGGTGGACTATTACCAACGACCATTTATGCTTGCCATAGAAAAAACTCTCAAAATAAAGAAACAATCAGGAATGTCATTTTGTGTGGGACTCCGTCATTCAGCAGAGTATATCTTTGATTCCGCTATCGAACTAGCAACTAGATATAAGAGTGAACCTTACTTTGGTTTGTTTTGGACGAATACTTTCAGTCATAACTCATTTAGTGACCCTTCAAGCATGGACACGCGCATAGTGAAGTATATTGATGAATTGGAAAAAAGCGGTACTCTCGATGAGTCCATTGTGATTCTCTTTAGTGATCATGGAATGAGATTTGGACCATTGAGAGGACTTAGACAAGGATTTCTCGAAGAACGTTTACCATTTATTTTCATCTGGCTTCCTTATTGGTTTCGGGCAAAGTATCCACACTTTGCCGAAGGCTTAGAGGCAAATAAACATCGATTGACAAATGCCTACGATCTACACATGACGTTAAAGCATATTCTCGAATTAACTGGAAGAACGAAAAAACTTCCGCAAGCTGAAGATTGTGCAAATTGTCAAAGCCTTTTTTATCCCGTTCCCGCACAACGTTCCTGCAAAGATATAGCCATTGATGAACATTGGTGCACCTGTATTCCATATGAAGATGTAAAAACAAATAATAAAGTGGTCCTGAATGGCACTAGCTTTGTTTTAAACTATTTGAATACATATTTGGTAAAAGGAAGATTCTTCCCACGGTGTACAAAGCTCAAACTAAAGTCCGTTGATACAGCTCGAAAGAGATATGATTTTGATAATTTATCCGCTAATAACTCAAGTACCTTAGAGCACTATCGAATAAGATTTACAGTTAAATCAAAAGGCAAGTTTGAAGCTAGTGTTTCTTTTTCGAAAACTTTGAAGACCTACGAAATTATTGATAGTGTTAGTCGTTTGGACGCCTACAAAGAAACGTCTGAGTGCATAGAAAATGGAGATGCCAAAAAGTATTGTATCTGTGATTTAAGCTATAAACCTTCGAACACAACTAAAACCAGTTAGTTTGTATATAAATTTGAATAAATAAACTTTAATACATATAAAAACACTTTTGATATAATATCCTTATAAATTTTATCAGTAGATATTGAAATGAGATATTTGTAAAATTTTATAATTCCATCAACTTTTTTTGTTAAATAAAGACTTTAACTATTTGTTCTCAAAACTCATTATTATTATTTAACTTCCATGGAAAAGCCAACTAATATGTCAAAACAATAAAATATGATAGTACAATAATAATAATAAAGCGTTATTAGGCGTGGTTTTTTGCAAGGCCGTGGGAAATTGGATGAAAAATTACATGTTAAATGCAACAACATCTAATCCCTGGGTCTCACTTGAGCACCGTTTTTTTCAACCAATTCCCCCCGGACGTGCAAAAAAAAACGCCTTATATTTATTTTATCTTAGTCTATGGGCTGCTTTACGTCTCGGATTGTTCAGGTCCGGTTGTCAATGTGGTGATTGGTTAAGAGGGAGGTGAGACCACGGTAGCGAGCTGACCTTGGGTCAGTGTAGAAGGAGATGAAGGGGACGCAATATCTTCCTCTTGAAGACTGCAAGTTTCTTCTGGAAAAACAGTAGTTGATGACCGGTCTGATGCTTTTATAATATAAACTGTTTTTTCTCACTGAGACCATTCTTTTTTTCGCATCAGCCAATGGATGCGGTGGAAGGCGAAACTACAGTGAGGGGATTGGACCGGTATTCCCAGGTATTTGACGTCAGTTTTTGCAAATAGTTGAATTCCATCGGGTAGGGTAATATTCAGTTTCTGCAGTTTGTGGCTGAGGCCTGAGCGTCCTTCCACTTCCTGAGTTACTTGGTTGTCTTTCCATTTAATAGAAAATTATAACAATTGTTGGCGCAGTTGTTGAGAATAATTGCCAAGAAGATTATCATTTATAACCGACTGAGGCAGTTTTTTCAGGACAAAGTTGGAGATATTGTCCGGCCCTGTTGACTTCTTTGGGTGGCTTCATGTGGACGATCTCGTGGATTTCTTTCGGAGTTGTGAACTCGAGATTGTTGGTAGGGTCGCTGGCGGGATTATTATCGCTTAAGTCTTTTGTGGAGCTAACGTCTAGCTTTGAGTAGTTGATGAATCCCACCTCAGGTTGGTTCAATTAGATTATCTGATGTTTAAAACGGCGTTTTGATCTGATTCGCTGATGATTGTCGTCCAGACGTAGTTTCGCAGCTCAGGTAGGATGCAGACTAGGTTGGATGTAGCGAGAAAGAAATCCAACGTAGATGGTGTTCCCGTGAAGGTTGGTTTGGGTTGAGAGATGATTACAAGGGAACGTTGATCACTGTTGTCATCCAGCCAGTTCACAATAGAATTCCCGTCATTTTTGTCTTTAGTGTCCATCCATCGGCGATGCCTTGTGTTGAAAACCCCACCAGTGAGACCAGAAGTGCTTCAGCTTTCGACTCTATTGATATTCTGGAGATCGTTTCTGATGTCGGCTGCTCTTGTAGAGCACTTGTTGTTGATGCTTACGATAGTCAATGTGAAGAAGAAGATTATTCCGGAATTACTACTGATTAAATAAATTTTTTGGTTGTTGAATCTCATGATTTATTTTAAGTCTAAACTAAATGTATGTATTTTGTTATAAAAAGGCGATATGACGATGATGTTGAAGTTCGATTGCGGTGCTAAGACAGTGAATACGTGGAAAATGGGTTCTGCGACTGGACATACACGAGCAACGCAGTTGGGTAAGCGGTGCAAAGCGCTCCAGAGATAAAGTTAAAATGCTTGGATCCCGCGAAGCCGACCGCGTAAGGTTCTTTTAATAAAAAACTGTACTGTTGACACATAGGCACCTTCCCTGCGCCTGGATATTAGGGTTGGCCAGTATAGTAAGGAGGAAAAAAAATATTATTATCTTGACTTCCAATAGCAATTAAAATGTGCCAAATTGTTATATAAACTAATTTAGAAAGTTTCATAAAAATTAGATTTTACCTTCTGTCTCCGGATTGGTCTTGAAATTCTGAAAAATTGAATAAAATTCACATATCTGAAATTTTTTTAACTATTTATTTCTGCATAATTTGGAAGTATAATAATACGATCATAGTCGCATGGAATTTCTTCACGCTTTGGTTTTAATAAATATGGTAATGGTAGATAAAATAATCTCTATAACGTGGAAGTTATTTTAAGAGAAACTACTGGATTAAGTTATAATAAATATTATGGCACATAGCAAATAACATACTTATACATATACAACCCTATTAATAATCACAAAATAGATATGAAACAACACTAACACATGTTTTAACTTATAATTCTTAATAATAAACGTGTTTAAGCCTTAAATGACATTTGACAATAAGCGAATAACTTATAATTTGTCTGTTGGTGGATGAGATAATCCTCTTCCTTCGGCTTTTTTGGTCACTGGAATTTGCAATGAAACAAAGTTACATTGATTTGTTCCCAACGTTTCGACAGGGATTGCTGTCTTCTTCAGGGGATCTTTATTCGAAACAGTATAAAATAACAATTAAAGATAACATGTATGCAAAGAAAATTACAAAATCAATTTTAGTGGTGAATAACTTACGTTGAAATCAAATTGACATAATATTTGTAAACTACAAAAAGAAATGAGTATAAATTATTATTTATAAAAAATAAATAGACAAAGTAAAAGAAAAGAAAAAGCACTTCTATTGCTGAAGTATTGTCGTTATTTGGCGTTTTTGGAGGAAGCGAGAGAGGAGTATACAAAAAAAAAAAAAAAAAAAAAAAAAAAAAAAAAGCCGAAGGAAGAGGATTATCTCATCCACCAACAGACAAATTATATCCAATTTGGTCAAATCATTCAATCGAATAACTTATATCACCAATTTTGGTGTTCAACGAGCGGATAACTTTACCGTTCACAATTCAATTCAAAGCTGACTGATATGACAGTTAACTTTCAAAAATGAATGAATTACTCAAATATTTAGTACAATTGAGGGATGTGCTGCCTACTTTTCGGTGTTATTCAGTGAACAGATAAAATGAAGACCGAATAAAATTATTAATATTTTATTTTATCAAACGGATAAGTCCACTATCCATGTGTTAGGTAAAACGTGTATTTACGAGCGGATGGTGTATTTTTATTAATAGGGCTGAAAATGTATATCGATTGAATATTATTAAGTTTCTAATTTTATTTTATTTATGTAGATAACAACCACGTTCACCAAAAATGATACGATTAATTTGTATAGAAGGAAAGAATAAAAATGATTAGACTGACAAGACTGGCAATCAGATGATATCGAGCCCCAAACACCAATTTTTCATTAGCGACAAAAAAAAGTTGAACAACAAGCGCATGCTGAGCAAAGAAAATAATTAGGCAAAATTTCAGCATTGGTAAATTTATTGGTAAATTTGTAGCAAGCGCAGTAAAATTTCCCTCGAGATCTCACTAGGCGCATCAGTAGAATTTATTTGCAGATAATAGCCGCGTTTTATTATCTATGGATCTAGATCGGGATCATCTTTTAACACGTAATACAACAACTTTGTATCCTGCTCTGTATCTGGATCTATTTTAAAGATCCGAAAATAAGTATTTACTCTGGCGAGTAGACGGCTCCTCAGTCGGTAGGGAGTATAAACTGGTAGTGTAAAGAAAGAAGACGTAGAAATTTCAAAAAAAGAGCCGTTATTCGAAAACTGTTAAGCTACACACAAACCGACGCGATGGAGGTGGCGGTCACGATAAAAAAAGTGGATGCCACAAATGTGAATCAATGGAGAGGCACACATCTAACCGATTGATGTGTGACTCTCCTTTGATTTATATGTGCGGCATCCACACTTTTATCTTGATCGCCACCGCCATCGCATCGGTTTGCGGTTAGCCTTATGATTCATTGCGAATTTGAAAATTGAGAATTTGAAAGGTAATAAAAATTGGGAGTACGAATGTATATGTGTGTGGATTAGGATGGTGCAATATAGAGGGTCATGAATATTCATAATAAGAAATCTTATTTCGATTTTTTACTCGTTCCCTGAGACAAAAGCATACAAATCTTCACCACGAGTCACGTTACTTATACATTTTGTTTGAGCAACGAATAACGCTGCAAGAAAAAAAATATAAATTTTGCAGAATACACTCAATCAAGCATGTTTTGTTTTAATTTGTTTTAAAAAATGTTTTTTTTTTTTTAATTTATTTGCAATATTATCTAATCATCTGGTTTCGACGTGTGTTACAATTAGTCCAAAATAAATATTTAGTAAAAAACCATTTAACAAAAAAGTATAATTGAAAAAAAAAGAGTATAATTGAAAACAAAACAAGCCAAAGAGTGGATTAAATCCGAAGAAGGGGTTGTTGAAAATTTGAAGAGGTCTTCCAGTAAACACGACAAAAGTACATTTTAGTTAGTGAAAATAATAAAAGTTATAAGAATTTGTTGTATTTAATTGAGCTCTATCCAAATTTCCTGCCTCATTATTTGTTCAGATATTTTGTTTATGTCAAATCATTTGCCACAAGGATGAAGTTTTTAATGAAGTGATGAAATTCATCAACAGAGAAGATTTTGCAAGCACTTTTTTGATTCTCTAATAAATTCATAAGCGGAGATACGTCCTTCTATAACTAAGCGGAATATATTTGATGTGTTTTACATGGAAAATTATTAACATAGGACCATTAGTGGTAAATTTAAAATAAATATTTTTATTTGCATTAGGTATATTATGTTTATTATATGTTTTTAATAAAATAATAATAAAGAAGTGAAGATTGACAATCATTTTTTTTTCAAAACTCTTGTGGAGATAAGATATCTACACACACAAAAAACACCTAGTATTGAAAATAGTAACAATTTATATGGTTAGATACAGATAAGCGTCGGACGATTTAAAAATCAAAGCACAAATTATTTATTTTTGGGGTCTTTGTTCTTCATAGTAGATAGTTTATCCGTCATTTCACCTGTTTTATTATATTAGGAAGGTTTAGAACCTTATCCTCTTTACTTTATTTTTGTATATAACGGGTGATTTTTTAAGAGGTTTAGAACTTTAAAAAAAAAAAAACACAAAAAATTCGAAAAAATGAATGAAATATTTATTTGAATCGATAGTTTGAACCTTGCAATTTAATGTTAAAAGATAATTTCATGCAAATGTTGACCGCGGCTGCGTCTCAGGTAGCCCATCCGCTGAGTCCAATTTTGGCATACTCTTTCACACATATCGGCCGGTATCTCACGAATGAATGCATGGATGTTGGCTTCCAGTGCGTCAATCGAAGCGGGCTTGTCCCTATAGACATTAGCCTTGACATACCCCCACAAAAAATAGTCTAATGGTGTCAAATCGCACGATCTAGGCGGCCAATTGACCGGCCCGAAACGTGAAATTAACTGTTCACCAAACTCGCCTCGCAATTGCGCCATTGTTTCGCGTGCTGTGTGGCATGTGGCACCGTCTTGTTGAAACCACATATCATGCAAGTCAAGAACTTCCATTTCGGGCAAAAAAAAGTTTGTTATCATCGCTCGGTAGCGTTCACCATTGACAGTAACGCTGCGATTCGCATCATCTTTGAAGAAATATGGCCCAATAATGCCGCCGGCCCATAAACCGCACCAAACAGTGGCTTTTTCGGGATGCATTGGTAGCTGTTGCAATGCTTCTGGCTGATCTTCACTCCAAATGCGGCAATTGTGCTTATTTACGTACCCATTCAACCAAAAATGAGCCTCATCGCTGAACACAATTTTTCGATAAAAAAGCGGATCCTCGGCCAGCTTTCCAAGAGCCCATTCACCAAAAATTCGGCGTTGTGGTAGGTCGGCTGGCTTTAGTTCTTGCACCAGCTGTATTTTAAAAGGCTTTACGCCCAAATCCTTCCGCAAAATTTTCCACGTAGTGCTGTAACAAAGGCCTAACTGCTGGGAACGGCGCCGAATCGACATTTCGCGGTCTTCTGTCACACTAGCTGATACGGCCGCAATATTTTCTTCACTACGCACAGTACGTAAACGTGTTGGTGGTTTAATGTCCAACAAAGTAAATTTGGTGCGAAATTTGGTCACAATCTTCCGAATAGACTGCTCAGAAGGTCGAGAATGCCGACCATAAAATGGAAGCAGCGCGCGATGAACATTTCGAACCGAGCACGAATTTTGATAGTAAAATTCAATAATTTGCAAGCGTTGTTCATTTGTAAGACGATCCATGGTTAAATTGCAAACCAAACTGAAGCTGTTTGACAGTGACACAAGGTACTAAACACACGTCAGCTGTCAAAACCAGTGTTGCCAAAACCAAACCAGCTAAAAAATCACCCGTTATATGAAGGTATATAGTACATATGTACATATACATATAAAACTGAGACTCAACTATACCTAATTTAAGTGCTTTACTGCAAATGAATGATTCTTGTTGATTTTTTGTAAATAAATTATTATTTTGGAAGTATTAAACTACATAAGTTTGAAGATAAGATAAACAAATATCTATAATTGATAAAAAAAAGTTGATTTCTTATTGACAATATATATGCAATATTGAGCTATTAATAATGATCATAGATGTTCATTTTAAAGTGCACATCCCAGACATCCAAGCGGTTGTGAAAAATTGTCTCATGCGTTTCTCTGAGATACGAAATTAATATTTTAAAAGTCGAAACGATGTCGAAATCCTCAAAACCTACATTTTTGAAGTTTTTAAAAATTACTACGATTCTCTTTTGTGTGTTCCTTGTTCTTACTAACAGTATTTCCGTATTTCAATCTTCATTATACCTAAAAGAAGGTAACGAAAATTACAATTTTTTTAAACAACAAATAAATTGTCTTTCAATAGAAATTGTGATAGTTCATCAAACTGCAGCTACAGTGAATCCTGATAATGGGAAAAACTCAACAGAAAATTCTGCCTCACCTCCTGCTGGATATCTGGTATGGAATAAACACTGCCGAATTCCAGATGTTGATCCTTTCACCCCAGATGCCATGAAGATATTTAATAAGAAAAACTATTCATTGTGCTCTGATGAATTGCCCTTAACTAAAATTCAATTTGACATGAATCTTCGCTCTTATAGTATACACATTGACGAAAATGCCAAACAAAACTTAACTGATAAGAACATAACTTGCTGCTATCAGTCGATATTACGTTCTGGGTCTGGTGACCTTGTTGACGAAGATTTCAAGTATGAATGTTACCTTAACAGCAAAAGAATGTTGTGGTAAATGATAAAATGTCTGTTTCATAGGTTAAAAGACTGTGTAACTTTTAAGGATGGCGATGTGATATCTCATGACGTTGAGAGTTTAATTATTACGTGTGAAAATTCGAAGACGAAGCAAAAGTTACAGCAAGATGCTTATTATCTAATAAGCGAGAAGCCCGAGGTGCGCGAAAGGCTTAAGACATTTCGAAATGGAAACTTTCCTAACCGGCCTGTAAGTGTTCTTATGCTGGGAATAGATAGTATATCTAAATTTAATCTACGAAGGGCTATGCCGGAAACAACCAATCGACTACTGAAAGATAGATGGTTTGAACTAAGAGGTTACAATAAGGTAATTTTTTAAATGTTAATCAGTAAAAATAGTGAATATTTATAATTGAGATAAAATTTTGGTGTCTGAAATAGTTTGATAACACTATAGTTTACAGCCAAAATGGACATTCAATGCCACTATTTTGTTTGCATGCATTTGAGCCTCCTAGACACGAAAATTGATAAAAGTATCGAATATTAAAAAAAATAGTACTTAATCATTTAAAATGCGCATTAAAAAAAATAAATTTGAAACTTATTTTTTAATTTTTTTATTTTCAAAATGCCGAGTTTCAAAATATATATCTTGAAAAACTATTACTCAAAATACCTTTAATTAAACCGTTAATTAAACCGTAAATTAAACCGTAAATTAAAAAAATGAATTTTGGGTTTGAAAACAAATATAGTATGATACTGTTAGTGTTGCCGTTGTTTTTCTTATTTTGAAGTATTTTTTTTCAGAAAATTGCACTTTTTGTCTGAACGGGGGAGGGGGGGAGTTGCGTAGACCCTCTTCCTAGAAAATTTGTTTCTAGTTTTGGCCAAATTTACACGCTCTAGTGTTTTGATGCATCTTACGCAAATCACCCTGGATTTATAAGGTTAAATTCCAAAAGTAGTGAAAAAGTCATATTTCGGGGTTTGTAAATAAACCGGCCATAACTTTGGTACTAATCCATGAATTCTTTTTGTTTGTACCTCATATCCTCGCCTTAAAAATCTTTTCTTTTTATTATTTCATTATTTTTTTGGTAAAATGATAAATTTTATTTTCTCATTTTTGATCAAAATTATAGCCTATATCTTTAAAACTCTTCAATTCATCAGGAAAAACGAAATGTGATTTGCATTGGTAATTTAATATTGTTCAATCTAACCTATCTACAACCACATACGTTTTAAATTGGTCAATATATGGGCTAAATTGTGGCATTTTCGAACATAGCACAAAAACAATTCAAAAATTGATATCTCAAAAACCTGTCCATTGAAAAAATTTGTATTGTGATTTTCGAGCTCAGTGGGGTCAAATATATACGAAAAAAATAACAGCAATGTTCAAAAAATTAATTTTTTTTTGTAAACTAGTGTAATCAATGGAATTACAAAAAAATATTTTTTATTGAAGGTTGTCATTTAAGGATGCGTTCGTTATTATGTTTATGCTTTGTTTTTTTGTGTTGGTTTGGAAAATTAAGCTACGGTTAGACAGTTAGGGTAAATAATCAATGCCTTGACTCCTTGGCGTCACAAAAAATCGTCAGTTCACAATCAGCCTTATTGTGAGTTTCGCCTGAACAACATTCCACCCGGAAAAGTTGATATTTCACTTTTCGCCTATCGTGAGTTTCACCCGAAAGTTTTTGTTAAAAAAATTCCCCTTATTGTGAACATTCATTTCGGGCGGAATGTAATGTTATTGATAGCCTAAATGTTCACTTAGGCGAATGAAATTTCGTTCGGGCGAAACTCACAATAGCTTTCAAAATTCCGGGGGAACAAAACATTTTAAGGTGAAATATTTTTCGGGCGAAACTCACAATAAGGCTGAATATGTTTTTCCTAGCTGCCTAGCTGCGAATTGACATGTAATCTGTGTAAACGTGTGATCGCTTCTAGATTTGGTTCCTAAATAAAATATAGCTGCATATCGAAAAAATAAATATGTACTGAGTAAAAGGAAGATAATTATGCAGATCGTTCCTAATCTGTCAAGTAAGTGGTAATTACTATCTGTAATGTAAATGAAAACCCAACAAAACTGATATTTTATATTTGGCATCGGATATTGAGCGCATTGCGGTGGCATTTGGAACAAAATATTTTATAGACTTTAGAGGTTTGTTCCCTATCAGACAAATAAAAGTGTCAAATTCCATTGAAATGTAGTGTAGTGGTAACGGTTTTCTTCTTCTATTAAATGTCAAAATATGAAAGTGAAATGTAAGAAATAGTCTAAGCAAAAGCAAAGCTTCCCCAGAAATTACCTATACCAAAATGCCATTCCAAAAGAAAACGCTATGATGGCATATTTAGACCACTGACAAGTTTTCATAATTTCTTTCATTTTCTTAAGATTCAAATAGTTTACTAATTGTTGTTAAAATATAGGCGCAACAATGCTAGTCCAAATAAATGCCGAATTAAGCGTTTTTAATTTTAATTTTTTTTTTTCAAATAGTTTTACATTTCGTGACAGCTGATTTTTACTCTCATACCAACTTTGTTACGATTTAAGTGGATATAATAGTGATTATACCTACGTGTTATTCGGACTTGTATTGCTGTGCTAGCTAAAGGTTCCCAATAAAAACGCCTAGTGAATATTATACTAGTTGAGATAAAATTTTGTAGTATCTGGTATAGTTTGACAAGCAATGGGATTTCAGAAAAATATTTTTACTGACCGTTGGCTTTTAAGGATGCGTTAATTTATATTTTTCAATGTTTATGCTTTGTTTTCATTAGAACCAAAATGTGTTGGTTTGCAAAATTAAACTGCGGTTAGACGTTCAAAGAAAATAATATATGTAAGTTTATTCGAAATATCATTTCTGATTTGAGGTACAAGTAAATTCGGGTGAAACTTTGATAACCATCGATGTTATTTAAACGCAAGAAACAACCCACTTGGCCAACCACGTTGTATCCAAAAATGAACTGACTCCCGCCGAATTTATGTTATTGTTATTTTAGGAGTTAAATTACCTCCACACAATCTCACAGATTATTAACACATTCCGAAAAAAGTGTCACATAATTAATTACGCCTGTCTAATTTTTAATATTTTTAAATACATATTTAAATCCAACCTTATAAAAAATCCATAAATATTAATAGATTTTATATCTTTGTTATCAGGTTGAAGACAACACTTTTCCCAATTTGATGGCATTTCTTACTGGTTACAATTTAACAAATGCAAATTCTAAATGCAATCCAAAAACAACAAATGGATTAAGTAATTGCAACATAATATGGAACTTATTTCGAGAAAACGGATATGTTACCAGTTACGGCGAGGATGAAACCTGGATGAGCACTTTCAATTATGATAAGAAAGGCTTCAATACGATTCCGGTGGACTATTACCAACGACCATTTATGCTTGCCATAGAAAAAACTCTCAAAATAAAGAAACAATCAGGAATGTCATTTTGTGTGGGACTCCGTCATTCAGCAGAGTATATCTTTGATTCCGCTATCGAACTAGCAACTAGATATAAGAGTGAACCTTACTTTGGTTTGTTTTGGACGAATACTTTCAGTCATAACTCATTTAGTGACCCTTCAAGCATGGACACGCGCATAGTGAAGTATATTGATGAATTGGAAAAAAGCGGTACTCTCGATGAGTCCATTGTGATTCTCTTTAGTGATCATGGAATGAGATTTGGACCATTGAGAGGACTTAGACAAGGATTTCTCGAAGAACGTTTACCATTTATTTTCATCTGGCTTCCTTATTGGTTTCGGGCAAAGTATCCACACTTTGCCGAAGGCTTAGAGGCAAATAAACATCGATTGACAAATGCCTACGATCTACACATGACGTTAAAGCATATTCTCGAATTAACTGGAAGAACGAAAAAACTTCCGCAAGCTGAAGATTGTGCAAATTGTCAAAGCCTTTTTTATCCCGTTCCCGCACAACGTTCCTGCAAAGATATAGCCATTGATGAACATTGGTGCACCTGTATTCCATATGAAGATGTAAAAACAAATAATAAAGTGGTCCTGAATGGCACTAGCTTTGTTTTAAACTATTTGAATACATATTTGGTAAAAGGAAGATTCTTCCCACGGTGTACAAAGCTCAAACTAAAGTCCGTTGATACAGCTCGAAAGAGATATGATTTTGATAATTTATCCGCTAATAACTCAAGTACCTTAGAGCACTATCGAATAAGATTTACAGTTAAATCAAAAGGCAAGTTTGAAGCTAGTGTTTCTTTTTCGAAAACTTTGAAGACCTACGAAATTATTGATAGTGTTAGTCGTTTGGACGCCTACAAAGAAACGTCTGAGTGCATAGAAAATGGAGATGCCAAAAAGTATTGTATCTGTGATTAAAACTATATAAACCTTCTAAAACTATTAAATGAATGTCGAAACAATAAATGTAATTTTAAAACAATAATGATGAAGCGTTATTAAATCAAAAAGGTTTTCTTATAAATTAAATTTAATACTGATTATGCAAATATGGTCCAGTGCCGCATACAATCAAGGCGGAACAAAGTTTGCCTGGTGAGAAAGTATACAAATGAATTGGTTTTTTTGTTTGTAAACTATGTCGAATTTCATCCGATTTGCATAGGGGTTTTATTGTTGGGTTCATATGGAACGAGGTGAGAACACAACGGAGCCGAAAATTAAAATTTCAACCGGAAAAGTTGGAAAAATGTTGGAAAACACAAAAATATGTACTTTCAGGGGTAGGTGGTAGTGATATCCAATTCAAAAATTGCATTTTGTACGGGAAGTATAAAACATTGATTCGAAGGAATGATAAACACTACGGAATTGGCAATCGGCTAATTGTGTCCCTCACGAAAATGGCATCGCCAACAGATGGTATTACTTTATCTGGTACTGGTATACATTTATTTAGGTATATAACATATTGGAACGTGTCAAAAAAGTCGTTATAATGGGTTGTTTAAAGTCCCTCTACATTTTATTTTCACTTTTTAAAATGCTAAAATTGTTGAAAGATTCCGTGCGAAGCCGGGCGGACAAGCTAGTATTCAAAAAATTCAAATTCCCAACAGGTTCGGTAGCTTATCAAATGAAACATCTTGATTGGGAATAATACCATATGGTCGTAAACATGATTTTAATAATTAAAAACCGAAATGTTAAAAATCAATAGAAACAAATATGTGCACAGATATCTACTTATGTATTTTTATTAAAACTAAATATTTAGTACCTATTAATCTCATACTTTAAAATTTTATTGAATTTCAGTTATAGTTTTTTTTTTCAAAAGATACACAACAAAGGTTTGTTTGTATACTGAATATTTCAGTTTACATGTCCGCAAGGCCATGACCTCAATTTACAAGTGAGTCCTTCGTGATTAATAAAAATAATAGGTAGGTACCTTCCTACCTTACCTACTCTCTTATTCGATTTTTGTAATGCATCTGAAAACACGGAAACGTGCAAGAAAGACCAGAAATTCAACACAAATTGCACCACCAACTACCTACATACAATGTAAAAAACATACAAATATTTTTTGAGAGGATTTCGCATGTTTTTTTCTATCACGCAGAATCAGAAACAGAAGTAATGACTAATTTCATATTTTCACTCATCGTATGGTATATGGATAACTGGATTCAATTCCGAGTGTTTCTCCAATACTTTGCTCATCGTTAAAATTATTACAAATATACCTACATATGAATACGCAAGCATTTGTTACATTTCCCTTCGGAACTGTATCATAAATGATTTACAAAAGTGAAAATAACCTTCGATTAGGAATAATTAATTTCTTAATCACTTTTCTTCATGTTTTTATGAATAAAAATGAGTGTACTCACTGTACCTACCTATTTAATACTTTATGATGTAATAATTATATGCTTTTCGAGCATATTCATATTTGATTCACTTAAATTAATGATTTTATTGAATATATGTGTGTACCTCTACCTATCTACCCTACTTATACTTTTTTACGTTTTAATGAATACTAAGTGAATATCCTGCATCTACATTTTTGCTGGGATAAATACAATAACGTACCCTTTGTTACCGACCCAATCCTTACATATTTTAACCCTAGGGGGTTGAAATATTTGATGCAATTTTCAAAGTCGCGTATATTTCTACTCAAAAATCAACATTTGTAAGGGTGAAAAGAGTCCTACTATATAACTATAAAAGCAATTGTGTGGCATTCAGACCTAAAATTGTAAATGCTGCCGTATCACAAGGATTACAATTTTTTGAGTAAAAAATATTTCTTTTTCGTTTGCTCGCTTTGAGATTTCAGAAATTAACAACTCAAATTATTAATATTTTGTTAAAACGCCAGCGAAAAAATTTCAAGGCCCAAATTTTTTTTAAAGAACAAAATACCGGAATTGTATATCTATATCAATGTTTAATGTTTAATATTAAAAAAAAAAATAAAAATTAAATTAAAAATTAAATAAAAAATAAAAATAAAAATAAAAATAGCAAACATCATACCTACAATAAATGTGAAAGCTCAAAACAAAACACTGCTCGATTCAAAATTCAAATTCATTAAGTTGATAGCTCTTGTCCATTCTTTAAACTTGTTTTATAGGGCAAGTATTGTTTTCTTGTGAAAAGAATTCCAGATTTTAATGAAAATTAACCGTATGATAGTAGAGAAGTCCGAAAAAGTGGGGTTTTATCATACCTTTCTAGAGCCTTAACGAGATTTTCTTCAAATTTTGGTGCTGAGCATTACCCAGCAGAGGGGAAATTCGTTTTTTTTTTTATCTCAACAGAACGCGTTTGATTTTTTCAAATTTTCTCGAAAACGCCCTTAACGATTTTGATTAAACTTCTTACATGTAATTTCTGATGCAATGACGATAATACTGCATTTCAGATGTTTCCAAAAAATATCACACAACCGAATAAGGGTTTTGACGTTTTTTGAGAAGATTGCATTTTTTTTTAAATTCATTTATATTTTCCAACAAACTAAAACCTGACTTAAAGCTAGACAAATATTTCATAAAACGTAGCCTACTTATCAATAACTCTAAGTTAAAAGTACGATGACTTAATGCTAATTCAATTTTGTATTATGAAAGTATTAAATTTTTTTCTAGTTTTTATTAATTTGTTTCGTTCACAGAAATGAAGAAAATAAGTAAATTAATATTAAATTATCATAAATAAGTAAAATGTACCAAGGAAAAAGGATTTTATTCGTTTAATACAGAAAAGGTTTTTGTGTTCTTCATTGAAGAACAGGACATCGTGAGCCAACGTCTTCTTTTCAAACTTTTCGGGAATTATATTATCGATTGAAATAGAGACAGTTTTCCAGCTGAATTATAAGTGAATTGATAGAATTTTGATGGTGATTGGTGATCGATACATCGATATGCTACATATGTATTTTTATAGCTGTTAAATTTTCATTTAAGACTTTTGATTTTCATTCTAAAGAAATTTTAATCGAAATTATACGATTTTTCATCTGGATTAAAGCATTTTAGATCTGCATTAAAAATTATTTAAATTCATTGGATTCAATATGAATGTTTTGGAGTGGATTGATTTAATTTTCTGTTGATTTAGTACATCCAGATTTAATATTAGGATTTTAAATCAGAATTAATCATAGCAGTTAGGTATAGTCTTTTTTACTCAGTAATTTCTCAAAACAATTAATACAAATTAAACAAATTATTTTTTATTTTGTATTAAATAATATTTGTACGGTTAAAATGAAAAGAAAAACTGAAATATGAAATAAAAAATCTTTATAATAATCATAAGTGGCATCCCTTTTCATGCTCAAAGCACACAAAATATGACTCAGATAGTCCTTTGTTATACCTATGAACATTGAACATCTTTCTTTTGCGGGGTTCTCTCACTACTCAAATTTGAGTGTCCTTTCAGAATCAGAATATAAACACATTCGGATAGAACATAGAAAAGAGGAAGTGCGGTTTTGTAAATTAAGACGTATCTACGTTGTCAGGAAAAAAAATAAACGAATTAAAATAATTTTGTTAACATTATTGTTATATTTATTAATACCTATTGCTTATCGGTGAGTCAAGGACAAAGGCAAATAGATTATATTATTTTTGTTAGCTTAAAAGTATTAAAAATTCTTCTCAAAAGTGTAAGGACTAAGGAGGTTTATTGCGAAAAGTGTATGCAAAAAATTAGATGTACATATCATTTCGCACATATACACATATGTACATACATACCCCAAGTGTTTCGATGAGAGCATAGTATTCGATTTCTATGTGCGATAAAGGTGATAAGATATACATATGTATGTACCCACATATAACGGAAAATTTATTTAATTTCATTCAATGCAGTAATATGTATTCGCTGTAATATTCGCCAAATTGTGCATCTTTTTTTCCGAGTGTTTGAAATAAGATTATTGTGATTACGAGTGAAAATATAAAAATAGCTTAAATGCTCTCTACCTACATACAAATGTAGATAGATAAAAGTTTTTTTTTCGCGGAAGTACATAAATATTTATGTAGGTTTTAATGTAGTTAAAGAAGAAGACAATTAAGTAAAAAAATACCATAAACCCATTCCCTTGAGATTAATACCTATGTGCTTTTTTGGGGTGTGTGTTTTCATTAAATGTAGATAGGTATACATATACCTTCGAGTATTTATATAACATTAAGTGGTCGTTGCCGACGCAGCCGGTATGAATGAATCAGCTGCGATCCTAATCATTACATTTATCACTATTTAAGTATTCTCCTCTAAATATTCAATTAACAAATTAAAACGCCCTACATTGTACCTAAATGTACTATACTTTAATTATATGCCCGGTTTGAAGGCTTTGCTATTGATATTCAGCACCCTGCACCCGCACAGGATTTTCAAAAATACCATGAATATGAAGTCAATGGTCGAAATTAGGACTGTCACGAGAGGGTGTGGAAAAGAAGAGAATCTCCTGGGAACCGGAAACTTGATCGAAATTATTTCGTAGAGTAGAGATATGGGTCTTTTTTATTGACTATTATGTACCATTTCGTTTGTTGACAACCAACAAATCATTAAAAAATCGAATCCGGAAAACAATTTAATCGATAAATTTAGCAATAATATAAAATGGCACGCACGCAATTCTGCATAGAATTGTGGACGCGATTCTATTTTTTTGGGGAAAGATGGCTAAAACCTCATACTATAGGTACTTACAGCAAAGATAGAGTTTTTCGTGGAAAGAAATATAGGAAGGGTGATGTTCTCATAACCTAGGGCTATATTCAAAAATCTAATTCCAGGTTTTTGAGGTTTTAGGTTTTCTTCAATTCAAACGAAACTGCAAAAACTCGTATGTCAAAAATGTTCCGTGCTTAATTTTTGTAATTATCAGGTCTAATATTTCTATGTTAATAACAACATTTTTTATTTATTATAAACGTAGAAGCAAATGGAATTCAATCGTAAGAACATATTTTTGCATATATTCAACTATAAATACCTATATACCTACCTTAAAAATTTGGATACCAAATTCTATAAGGCACTAAACACAATTCCAACTGTCATGTTGTTCCAATGTCATTCCCGTGCTCTTTGCTCTATTCTATACATGATCTGAAACAATTTGCAAATTGGAAAATATTAGGCTATTATTTTCAAGACAATTGAAAATGTTGTAAATAAAAACGAGGGGTTCTTGAAAATGAAAAATATCTCAATCATAGGTATACTGACGTTGAACTGTTACGAAGGTGAGAACCTATAAAGCTATTCAACTGGTGCAATTATTTAGTTCAAAAACGCTCAACTTAAATTCGGAAATTTCAAAAATTAGTACCTACCTCTTTCGAATCAAGCTTGAATATTGTTTTTAATTTATTGAAGAGGAGTTTATGTTTATTTATTTCAACTTTGAAATTTTGTATTACACTGATTTTTTTTTTAATTTTACATGTTCTTCATTACTTCGAATCCGAATATTTTCTCATTTTATGCGCATATTTTGTGTGTGTTTAAGCACATAAAAATCCAATAAAGCAAAATGCAGTCTGGTTTCATTTCTTTTGTGTTGGACTACCTACTTCCAGTTGCTTCTCTTGTTTCCCTTTTTGTAAATAAGCTTGTTTTTGGTTTGTATTTTTATGGAAGCTGTCAAAAAGTCAGCCAAGATGTATGAAATGTATGTACTATGTACTAAAATTAGTTTAATCCGCAGCAGTTTTTTTTGTAATTTCTTGCGTTACGTTACATTTTGATCGTTTAGTTAAGTATCAATAAAAAAATTGATTAAAGATAAGAATTTAAATAACGCTATTTAAAGGCATATTAAATATTTAAGCAAACTTATTTAATTAAATATATATTAATTAAATAAGAAAATTTTACTTTAATTTTGTTTAATTTTTTTAATTTTTCATTTAATTTATTTAGTTAACCTCTAGGAGGTTTAAAGAAAATAAATCTATAATAAATACCTCCTGTTAAGAATATTCAATCCATATAAAATACTATGTACATAATTAACGGTTGGTTTTTAAAAATTCAAAATAAAATCCATGCTAAGAAAAAATTAATATTATTTAAATTCTGGCAATATCTTTGGGACCAACGAAATATAGTTCAAAGAGAAGATAACAAAAAATAGGAATTCATTGGCCAACCAATTATGTTCATAAATAAATTTACCACACAAAAAGAAAAACAAAACAATGTATTCTCGTATACAGGGTGACCCGGACCTGGTTTGAAGTATGGTATGGTTCTTGTGTAATATTCTTAGGAAAAAGTCGTTCTACAGTAAAGGTTTATCTCCAAACATCATTTAGGTATATGTGGATTAAAGAAAACGCTTACTTTGGTGTACCCTGACCCATGTTAACAAAAATTGCTCTGTTAATTCTCGTGGTAGAAACTTCGTTTTGGACTTTATTTTTTGAAGAAATATTAGCTTAAATATTAGTTTAAATAAAAGTGATATCTTGTCTCACTCTTAAGATATCTAGTTTCTAGCCTTTTCCATTTTTCCTGTCCATGCTAATTTTTTGAACTTGAGGTCGACTTTCTGGAGAAAATGCATAATAAACATAACCTTTTACCATTTTTTTTTTTGTGAACGTAACAATAATAAACATAAAAATCAATGGCAAGATCGTGGAGAGACCCATATATTTTATGATATTGGGGAAAACCGGCAGCGGGTAAAAAATGGAATTTATGATTTTTTCCCTACGTTTCTTATAAAAGTTGACAATAAGAGTGATTTTCCATGAAATTTATCCTGATCGACGACTTCCTATTTAGAATTTAACCAATTTAGAATATACCCAAGAACCACGCCCTAAAATACTTAAAACCAGGTCCGGGACACCCTGTATATGCGTATGTAAACCAAAAAAAAGTATTGTCTATTTAATAGAACATTAGTATCTACTTTATGTTTTATATTTTCTTGTATTTTTTAATGTTGAATAAATAATAAATATAATGAAGCGCACACAACGTTTTAATTTATTATTATATCTAATTTTTTTCCGACATTGTTGAGATCTCATTCATCCGCGCTATAAAGATAAAGATATACAAGCACACATTTTCAATGTTCATCTCAAGCACCAAATACGCATAGACATCAATCAAACAAAAAATAATAATTAATTTGATTAGCATAACATAACAATATTTTCGAAATATATTCACTGTGGCGCGGCGTATAGCTCTCATAGAAAACAAAAACATGCCAACAGTTTTTTGTTTATATTTACACGATCAACGCTCAAAGTTTATCGAAAGAAATACATATTTCGCAAAATGAAAATGAATGTAAGCATATTTCCCTTCATCATTTACATACATTTACGTACATACATACGTAAGTGGGCACACAAGTCGCATCGGGCTCATAATGGATATTTGCAATGCAGATTATAATTTTTTTTTAGAATAAGCAAAACGATTAATATGTCTTTGTCTGAATCATTGGTTTAAAAAACAATCTGCTATTTGTATACTACGTACATATTATATGGCTTATTTATCGTGTAAAAACAAAAAACAAAATATGCTGAAAGAGAATTGTTGCTCAAGATAGTGTCAACTTTATTTTTTTTTATATCCACAATAAAGCATCCTGATCGTGTCCCATTACTCCATGCACCAAACAGTACCGCCACCATATTATATCAGGCCCGGGCCAAAGGGTTGTAATACTCATTATAATCAACGACTGGAAAATTGTGCTGCACAGGTTTAATTTAATGACTCAATATTTGGGTGTTATAGCAGGTTATTCCCCCTAAAACCGACCATAGCTTGTAATCCAACGGGTTTAGGTCTGGATTACTATCTAGCCAATCATTCGGTATTATGAAGTTGGAAACATTGTTTTTGAGCCATTCTTATGTGGTCTTTGCTTTGTGAGCTGGAGCAGAATCTTTTTGGAATATCCATTGCCTGTTGGCGAACATTATCTGGTTGAAACTTGAAAGGCGTACCGGCTAAGCAGAGCTTTCAATTTTTTCTCCCGCTTTTGCTTCAGTGCGACTGTGGGTTTTTTTGTTTATACGCCGAGTCCGAAAACTTTTTTAATAATGCGAGACATGGATTTTTGAGAAATGCTCATCTCTCGCGATTTGTCAGTGTTATTCGCCTTTTTCGAGCACGTGGAGACCTCTTTGGCAGTCACGTACTCCAACAGTATTTTCAAACAACTTTGGTCGCAAGATCCGAAAGATATCACCTTTTTTCGTGTTACACTTGTGAAGGCCAATTACCACAATGGGGTTTTCGTATCACCCCACTACAGGACTATAAATGGCTAGAAACAACAAACTGTTCCGGGGCAATAAAGCCCAAAAGTATTTAGTAAAATAGCAGTAAACTTAAAGACTGCAGCAAATACTTTATTATATATGGTTGTGTTTAGATTAGTTTCAGTTAATTAGTTAAAATTGAACAACGTGAAAACCGAAAGCTATTTTAAATGAATTAATTAGCACCTTATTGTTTTCACACTTTTTGTTTTAATGTTTATTAACGAAACGATATTTAAACAAAACGAGACGAAAAACAACTAAAACACGCACCTGTATGCATTTCAGACTGTTTACAGTCCACCCTCAGCATCACGACTGGTCCAGATAGTGCAGTTCTTTATGAAATTAAGTTATACGAGAGAAAAGAGAATAGAAGTTATGTTTCCGCTATCAGCATTGATTGCATTACTGTCTTTTTGTATGAAAAGCTCTCATATGCATCTAATTTTCTCTCATCGGTTATTTGTTTTTTTTACACTTACATTGTTTATATTTATATTAAGGTGGTTGAGGTTGGGAACATGTTCTGTAATCGCTGAACACTGCGTTTTTTTTTTTTTTATATAGGAACTATGTTCTTTGAATCTTTTTTCTATTGTACGTTTACGTTTATTTGTACAATCACCACATTTGATCGCATAAATACCCGATTTTTTCAAATTATCAAGTTTGTCTTTTGTTGAGCCTAGCAGATTTTTAAGTTTGTTTTTATTTGAGAAAACATAACATAGTATTTAAAGTTTTTTGAAATTGTATTTGTAATTTCCGGCACATAACACATGGAAGCGCGTTTTACATCTCTTTTTATCGAGTTTTGAGAAAATAATGTTGATAAATTTTGTTTTTTGATGTTGTTGGGGTGTATTTTAGAATAATTTTGTCAACCAATTTGTCGCTATAGCCATTAATATTTGCTACTTTTTTAATGTAATCATACTCAGATTTATAACTTGCAGCCGACAGAGGTAGTTTGCACAATCTGTATGTCATTCTGTATGTGAGTCATGTACTTTTTGGCTTGTGAATAACTGACACATCTATTTTGTTTTGAGTATTTCTCCTTAACTCGAGATCTAGAAAACATAGTTTTCTGTCTGTTTCTGTTATTTAGAATCATCGTGTAATAACGTGCGACTCACAATCACACGATGATTTTCAAAGAGAATTTCGAAAAAAGATTCAGACGCAAAGAATCATCGTGTAATAGAGGACTAAGCAAACAAGTGCAGATAAAAGTTTGTTTTATTGCTTAAACAAAAAAGTAGTGATTACTCACAAATATTTTTGGAATTTCAAATTTTTTTTTAACATACAACGAAACCCAATAAAATAACAATCATAATAACTTGATCAATTGTCAGGCTCTCCCAACAATCGCATAAATCCGTTAAGTTTTCTTACTGTCCGTTGTATGCTTCGAAAAAATTTTATGTACATAATTGAGGGTATCTCTAATACAGTTTTAATATGAGTTGACACTTTATCATTGTTTCCATAGAAAAAAATATGCAAACTAGAAAAAGTTAATTTTGATTTTTCATAAAGGAACAAAACACTGTGCGTCAACTGGTTTGCTTCTTTCTTCAAAATAAGAAGTTTGGCTTCAGGGAATATGAAACATTAATTAATTAAATTTGTAAATACATACGTATGTATGTAATTGTAAACAAATATTAGCTGTGTTTTATTTTCCCCCAGATCCAATCCAGATCAGATCAGATCATGAAAATAAAACAACCCAGGATCTCAGTGACAACTTGTTATATAACCAACTCTTTTTTCCTTTTGTTTTTTTTTTATTTGTATACACCCGTTGTCTTTTTTCTTTACACTACTGACGACATTTACAAATTAAGGGTGTGTGTTCAAATCGGATTTGGAAATCCAAATCCAAAACAAAGTTGGATCTTGTGTTGTTTTTATAATACATGTATTTTCGTAAGCAAATCCAATCAGGTTCGGATCTCGGGGAAAATAAAACACAGCTAATAATTTGAAATTTCATAGCTGATATGTTTTTTTTCATACATTCGTTCCTAACTTTTACTAACATGCATTTGGTAAGCGGGCATTCCAAGGTAATGTTGTTCAAGAAAATAATTGTTGACATTGGTGCGTGCCTGACGGCTAAACATATTCGAAGCGAACAGAGTTTGCGAATCACAGTTTTTTTTCTCGGGATAGGAATTAACAGCTGTTTAAATTCAAATCAGCTGTTGGCATTTTGGCAAAAAGTGTGCTTCAACAAGTAGTCGATGAAAAAGTGAAATTAACAAATTTAAATGTCAAAAAATCAGCTTATGAAACTTGTAGCACTAGTGTTCGATGTAAATAAAAAAAAAAACCTGAGTAGCTCTCGAGTTTTTTGACAGTAGTGAGTAGATTGACATTCTCCAGCTCGGCCTAAAAAAAGAGAACTTCGAACAAACCTGTTTTTTCCAAGAAACCTGCTAACAAAAGCCTGGAATGAATTATGGAAACACTTGCGAACCTTATCAATGTTGGTGAAAAATTCTAATGTTACTTTCGATTGGATTTTCCGAAATTTTATAATTGAAAAAATGGCATAATTTTTCAATATGAAATTATGCCCCATGTAAAAATGAAATAAATAAGTGTGTGGACCTCCAAATCCAGAGGTATAACAGGAGTAAATGTAAAATTTACCCAGTCACGGATATCTGAACTCCAGATCAATCATAGATGACAGATTTCAGGATATACATACTCTACAACGAAGCAAGACCTTTTTACGAGCAAGCCGACAGTGGACAAGACGGGGGATGGTGCCTTTAAAAGTTTTAAAAGACATTTTTTGTTAATTTTATTTTATACTCATATATTAGATTAAGAAAACAAAAATATGTATTTTATATTGTTATAAAAAACCATTTTAAGCAGACATAAGCCAACGTTTTGTCAGCCATTCTATTGCCTTGTAAGAATTAAACAAATTTTGTTGAATGAAACTTGAAAATTCGTGTTTAAAACCATCAGCGAGTAACAGAATGATATACAAACATTACGCGATTTTTTTCAGTTATTGTTACTCGTTGATGGTTTTAAACACGATCCTTACATTAAGCGTGTTTTTTTCTAAGCCCAGAGGGAATTGAATGAAAAAAACGATGCGGACAAATTAATTTCCTTGTTAAATGCAACAACAACTAATCCCCTTTCGGGCTTAGATAAACCCAGATCATTTTCGGGGCTTAACTTAAGCACGCAGGAAAACTGTGTTACCGACATACTTGCAAAACATACTTATCATCGATAGTTTGTATGGAAACTCCATTTTTTTCTGTGATGGCGTCGCGTCGCTTACCTCCCGATGTCGTTTTTTCAACCAATTATTTTCAGGATAGGCAAAAACACACCTATTGAAACATAATTCCCTGGGTTCACAGACAATGATGTTTATAAGCAAAATGAAATAATGCCCCAAAATGTTTTTCAAAATAAAATGAAAATTTATGTTGGAGTCATATTTCATTGGGCAATACATAAATAAACCCCAAAAAATTTAATAAAACCCCAAAATTTGAGAATCTTCGTTGTTATTGTTTTGTATAGGTGCATACATAGTTTTGGGGGCTTGTTATTAAAATTGGGGACGCAGGACTTCCCATAAAGGGACACCTTGATTCTGTTGACAAGTTGTTATTGATGATAGTTTTCTTTGTAACCCGTATTTAAATTCGAAATCGATATAATGACATCGATAACATACCTTATGTTGTTCTGTTAAAACTTATAAACCAACTTGTGTAAAGTTTCAAGAATTTGATAATAACTTTATGATTGAACTTTTATTTCTTTTGTGAGACCCATTCTTGAGTATGGCTGTGTGGTCTGGGCACCTCACTACTCTATTCTTGAAGCAGTTCAACGAAGGTTTTTGCGATTTTGTCTCCGATTTTTACCTTGGTCTCAAGAAATAGCACTTCCCTTATATTCGCACAGGTTGGTTTTGATAAATCTTCCATCACTTGATAACCATCGAAAATATATCCAATTCTGTTTCATTACTGGTATAATAAATGGAAATATATCATCTTCGTCAGTTCTTTGCAGACTGAATTTTAACTTTAGTCGAACAAGCTTAAGATTACGGCAACCTTCGTGCCAAACTTTTAGTAGGTCAAACTATGGTGCTAATAGTCCTTTGGATCAATTGATTGCAATATATAACAAATTTTATTTTCTCATATCTTCTGTTAATGACAATTTGAAAAGTATGAAATTCAAGACTTTGTTTATAAGAGCAATAGATAATAACTAGATTTAAGAGATTATATGTATGTAACGTTAGTAATTAACGGTCTCCAATTAATAAATAAATTAATAAGCTTTTAGTATTCATCAGTGATTTTTGTAGAAGGTATAAAAATATTTTTTTTTTTATTATAATGAAATTCTGGTGATGTTATATATTTTGTCAAAAATCTGAAACCACCGAAATGGTCCAAAACACGTGTTTGAACGATAAAACAAGAATTAAAAGAGAGAATATTGCACACACATACACTATATTATATGCTCTATTGTGCCAGTGCCGTCGAAATAATAAGTAATATAATAATGTTTTAAAAGCGCGTGTATAGTGAAAAAAAAAATCCCACGAGAAGGACAACTTATAGTGTAAAAATAAAACATTCAATTTCTACACACCATAAACTGATATTCGCTTGGACATCACTCTTTTCATTCTCTTAGACTGTAGGTCGAAGCACCAATGGGCACTTAGAAATCAACCCACCCCTCCCCAATTGACTTCTATATCAGGGCCTGCCACTTTCAAAGCTTTATTATAGCGAAATTTGTATTGAACTAACTCAAGTATCTATACAGTTTTCAGTCCACCAACTCAACCGGCACTACCCAGTTGATAATTTATTTTTATTTTTGTACTAAAATAGATGTTGTGCGGTACAGTGTGATAGCGACCTCATGCGAGGAAGATTTGTCTTGAGAGATTTTAAAAATAAAATTATTCCGTGCTAATTTACTTATGTATAAATCGTATGAAACCAAAAAGAAGGGAAAACTTTTGACAAGATCATAACGACCTTGACTTGTGTATAATTGCAATAAAACCTCCCTCGTTTTGTTTTTCTTTGTTTTTCCGCAATTGAAAGTGAATTACGGGAGTACATAATGTAGTAACTTTGGATATCAAGAACGAACCTATAAATGAAAATGAGCTGTCAGTTTATCGATACCTATACTAAATATTGTAAACAAAATAATGAATAATGTGCGATCATTTCCGAAAAATTTGTTTGAGATCGTATAAATAAAGCAAGTGTTTAAATTCGATGGAATAAGTTGACAGTGTATGTTTGTTGTGCAAACAAGAGTAACTTTTTCAATCAAAGCTTCGTAAATTCGAATAACGGATATACCTATAAAGAGAATTAATTAGACCTTTTTCTTGATTTGTAAATACAAAATATTATACAGCAAATTGGTCATAAGAGGTTACTTCTCATATAGGTAATAGGTACGTATGCTTTTAATACTAAATAGTAGATATCTATCTTAATTCAAAAAAGATTACTATGCAAACAAAATTAAAAAAAAAAAAAAACGACTTCCTACATACACGCGATCTAAGCTAGGTTGACATTTCATCTAGTTGTTCTTAAATTGGCATTGATTTATTAAAACAAAATGACTGGCTGGTCTGTGGTTCAAAAAAAAAGAAAAGAATTATTACATTTAAATAATTTAAAAAAGAAAAACAAACAAATGTGCACGTCGCGGTCGGTGGTGGCGCGGCGCAGCTAAATATTCTCTAGGTCATTCAATGGCTTGAGTTCGAAATTATTGAAAACTATGTACATAGGTAATATAAGTACATAATAAATTTAATTCTATTTTCGATTTCTTATAACAGTGTCTTTGATAATATTGTGAAATTTATTTTCAAAAAAGTAAAAGGTAACGTCTTTTTTTTACAAACATTTGTAAATCAGTACACAGTGGGGTAAAAGAGGAAAAAACATATTTTATTTTATATTATAGTTGCAAATTGTATGAACAAAAAGTGTACAGACATGGAATCTTCAAATTAACCATTCTTCGAATTTATTCAACTTTTTTTTCTGTAATTAATTTTTAATATTACAAATTACAATGGCGCAAAATTATAAACGATTTAGTACGATGTTAAAGCATTTTTAGTATGATAAAAATGCGTTACCAACGCGAATCTGTTTCGGCGACGACGAGAATAATAATAACAGCGTATTGTTTTCATTGACAACCACGTTTGGGGGAACCTTTAAGACGAATTATGAAAACAAAAATGTCTTGCTTATACCAATGTTGCTGTAAAAAATGTATGTTTTACCAGTAAATTCTAGAATTTCCACATTTCGTTGCGTATAATATTATGAGTTTACTACAAATGTTCTTTTACTTTTTTTGCAATTTTTTCTGATTAGTCAAACTCTATATTATGTAAAGTTAATTTATTAAATGCAAAAACAATAGTTGCTTTTGTTTTGCTGTTTTCGATGAAAAATATATTTTGCATGCCGTGTAACTGGCTGAACACAATGGAAAAGGAGCTGCAACTGGAAGTTGCAACTGAATAGCTGTCAAAATATTGAATACACACAAATTCATTGTTACGAACACAACGCAACGCAACTGCAGTCGGTGCTGCAATTGTTCACCAACTTTTAACTTTTTCACGTGCAGCACTTTTGACGTTTCAATTTATATGAAGAAAAAAAGAGCCGGACAAAATTTTTGAAGTTTTTAGTGCTTATTTTCATATGTCTCGACAAAAATTATTAATTAAAAGAAAAATATTGGAAATAAAAAAAGTGAATTTAAAATATACAAAAAGCTGTACAGATCATTGTGGGCAGATAAAAAAACGAAGTACGACATTTTTTGAAAGCAGTTGCAGCTGCGGGTCCGATTCCAGTTGCAGCAGGGCATTGTGTTCATGCCAGTAAATGATTTGATCTTTTTGCGCAAAATGCATGTTTTATTTATATGGATCAGATGTTTACACGGAAAACGCATTCTCTCATATTTGGGAGATTCGATCTGAATTCACTCACAAGCCACATATATTATTTATTTTTCAATTCTTACAAACAAAGTGCACCACTGTCCGACGATGTTTCGATTTTATCGTGATCACGGTTTTACTTTTTACAAATGATTTGGTGAGTTCATAAGCCCAATTAAAAAAACATACGAATAATATTGCCCTGTCAAATCATCAAAACAACAAAAGAAAAGTAGTGTCATCAAGTTTATTCTATGGGCAAGTTCAATTAGAAAAGAAATTTGAGTAATGAATTTATTTTTTTGTTTCTGTCATGCGGCGGCGGGCGCTGTTTCAATATCTTATCTTTCTATGTATAAATGAACAATTTTTACCGTAATTACATCTTTCACTTAACCGGATCTTTTAATTAAAAGAGTTTCAGCCATCGAGAGAAAAAATTTATATAAAATCAGTTAAAAAAATTGTGCGTTTTTTGTTTCAATCAACAAAATTGTTCAGTTCAACGTGATTCTCATAAGCGGAATCGGTTGCATCTGAAAATTAAAAGAAAGACTGTTTATAAGTTCTAAAAACTGGGAAATTTAGTTTGGCAATTTTCTGTTTGTCGTGTTTGATTAATTTCAGAAATTTTCATACAAACAAATTGTTTAGAATAAATAAAAACGAATTTATTTTGTCCTTATCCCTCCTCAAGTATGTATTTACTAAATATACAATCATACATAAGGTACATACTCCAATAATTTATTTGAATACCAAAATCGATCTCTATAACAAAGCATGTTTGTTCTTGAACTTCCAAAAATGAGTTCACACCTGACTTTATCGCTTCCGACTGTTTTCTTTAAGCGTATTTGAAAAGAACGAGTCTTTAAAAATAAGATAGATAGTAGAATATAACGCTGTTGTTCTCTATATTTTTCTTTTGCTCGAACTATAAAATATTTTTAAAAAATAATCACATCCACATTATCCGAAAATATATGTACGTAGAAAATCTTATTATTTTGATTTTGTGTCTTTAAAACATTAATACAAAATTGTAATTATTATTAAAAATAGTCTTTACATTTTTATTTTATTCATGTCAGATTTAAAATAATGACCAGCAAATATGAGCACATCAAGTTCCAGCGGCAGTAACGATAGTGTCCTTGAGCCGTTACTGCAACAACAAGACGACGATGACGAAGATGAGAACAAGACTCCCATTAGAAAAGACGACTCCTGGTTGGTGTCATCCGTCTGTACGAATGGAAAGAAAACTAATCTCAAAACAGATACCAAGCCCGTTGAAAATAGATACACCAACAAAAATCTACTCCGACATTGTAAAAAGCCGTCAATTGGCAAATCAATTAGCATCATATTTAGCCGGCGCAAGCGGGCTATTGTGTTATTAAGCGGAACGTTCCTATTTCTCTTCTATATAAATTCCATGATAATCAACAGGAATTCCAACCAAATGATTCCTGTGACTCACCATTCGACTGTACCCGGAATGAAGGGTAAGTATTAAAAGATCCTTTTTATTATAGTTGATATAGTTTATAGTGGTTGAAGGTTTTATTGTTCATATATTATAAACTTTACATCTACCTACCTTCAAAAAATATAATTTTCAAATGTAGCAGGAGAGTGGGAGACAGCTGAATACTGTATAGCTGCTTGAGTTGGTTGCGTTGATATAAAAATTCTTGAAAACAAAAAAAAACAAACAAAATATACCTATACTAACTTTAAACTGACATCAAAATTAAGTATAATATACATACTAGCAATATTATATAATATTATTATTTTTTTTACCTTCATATTTCCTTTTGCATTAGATTTTTACTTTTGAACTGCAACTTTAATTATATTAGATGGTCCCTTGGTCCATGGGTATAGGTACCTACAATTATTTTATTTTTTTTTTTTTTTAAATGATATCATGAAATCATTATTTTTGGTCGTGCTGAGTGTGGTTAGACGATCTGGTGTTCATCGCGCTAATCCCAAGAAATAATTGAAAAGTGATGAGCAATTTTTTTTTGTTAACGTATTACCATAATTATATACAAGAAATTATTAATAACTCGGGAATTCAAGATCTTCTGTTGTGATTGTAATCAAATAAATTTTATAACAATAGAAATCTCCGACGAACCTTGGCTTGTTTTTTTTTTTTACCTCGAAGCATTTTTGAGTATTATCAAATTGATGATTGATTACACAACAAAAATTTAAGGTTACAAAATTCTTACAAACTGTTTCCGTACCTATAGACATTCATTAGCAAGGTTTATTGCAGAAAAAAGACGATGTTACAGGTGGAAAAAGCTAAATAAGTTTTTAATCTTAACTGTATGCTTTTTTTACAAAAGGTAATTCATTTAGAGGTTTTTCATAAAATTAAACAAAAAAACAATTTTTTTATTACCAATATAAACGGGAAGAAGGGAGAGGTTGGGAGAAAGACTACTGCGGAAATCACCTGATTTTTTATGCTTTGGACTGTGAGGATCAAATAAAATGCAAAGTCAATCCTCTTATAAATTTTTTTTGATGTCAAAACATAGTCTTAATGTAAATATTTTTTTAAACATAAACTCACTCTCATCCATCCCAAATAAAATGTTTTTTTTTTTCGAATACAAAAACCTGACCTTTTTAAAAATATCTTACATGAGGAAATATTCAGCCCTCCAGTTACTTTTGTGTCGCCATTATAATCACTTGAAGCATACAACAGTGCAATATCCTGCTCATAGAGGACTCCACTTTTTTACGAAATATGATTTT
The DNA here is from genome assembly GCA_929447395.1 of Epistrophe grossulariae. Lineage (NCBI taxonomy): Eukaryota > Metazoa > Arthropoda > Insecta > Diptera > Syrphidae > Epistrophe > Epistrophe grossulariae. Next base: position 136,770,062 of record OV839568.1, read on the forward strand.
TGATAAAGAAACAAAGAAACATCACGTTCTGTGCAGTCACTATAGACTAAGATCCCACAGCTATTTTTGTGTGTGAGTGATAGCAAAAATTCACTGGTATTTTAAGATAGATCTTTACTTTTCATATCCAAATATGAAAGTCTTGCATTAGTATATAAATTTTGTTTTCAAAATTTAATGCTCTTATTAATTTTCAATAAAAAAACAGAAAACCTGATGCTAAAATGTATCTTAGTTTTTGAGAAATTAAAAAAAAATATTAAGTACTTTTTTCCAAAAAGGTGAAATCTAGTTAATCCAGTTATTGTTTTTTTTTAATATTTGCTAAAAACCGGATGGTTTGCAATAAAAAATAAAAAAGGGATAATCCGCTAATTCAATAATTGACCTAAGCAGATAAAACTTGGGAAAACCGAAAAAAAGTGTTTTTTTTTTGGAAAAAAAGTACTTTTCATTTTTTTTATTTTCTCAAAAACTAGGATACATTTTTGCATATGGTTTTCTGTTTTTTTATTGAAAATTAATAAGAGCATTGAATTTTGAAAACAAAAATTATGCTTAATTTCATAAAATTTAAAAAAAAAAGTAGTTTGAATTTTTCAAAATTTCGGATTTGAAAATTAATTTTTCAAAAAATATTCACTAACACAACTTAATTTAAAATGAAGATTCAAGAAGTGATTTCTGGCTTTCCAAAAAGGTATAACATGGTATTGTAAGTTAAACCGTTGTTTTTAAATAATTTTTTTCCGTTTTAAGTCAATTTTATATTCCCCGCCTGAACAGGGGGAAATAGACACCCCCCCCTCCCATACGATTTTTTCTTGTCTTAAGCCCACCTACTCACTCTGAGTTTTTGGTGCACCTTATACCAATCACCCTGTATTATGTTATAAGAGGGGAAGCTTCTATCACTATAAGAACATATCTATGTATTTCTAATGCTTTCACATTTTATTTAGAGACCGGTTTTATACTCATCTTTGGGTTCTTCTTGGATGCAGAAGATCCCATCCAAGACGTCTTGGACCCCATTCTCATATAGAGCGCTCAGAACTTTTATTAAATTTAATGATTTAGTCGCTAAACTTTTAATCTGCGAGCTTTAAAAAAAACGCATTTTCAATTGCCGACAAAGGCCACAACCAAGGAATGCAAGGCTTTTATATTTGCTTATGAAGAGTTATGTCGTTTTCCATTGGCAAAAAAAAACGGTCAACCGACGCTTCTCAGAAGAAAATTTCGCTTCTCGATTTGAAATCAGAATCCACTCAAGAAGCACTGATACATTTAAGCTATAGCTTCAAAACAAACTCATTCAAATGTCAAAAGTAAACATCAGACTCTGTTTGATTTTATGCCTGTTCGATAACATGAAATTTTCACGATGATTCACCAATACAATGACAAAATGTCTAAGTTGAGTAGAAGAATGCTAACTTTGTTCCATTGGATTTAAGAATGAGTTAATCCCTGAGTGAAACCAATGGAAAACGACATTAGGATCTTTCTTTATTATTCAAATCAAATTTAAAATTACAAACAGCTGATTTTAATGACTTTTAATTCATACCACTAGATAAGGCCTGGGTTTCGTAAGATTGCATACAAACGTCGCCCCGAATATATACATTGAATACAGTGCAAATAATCTTGGCACATGGAATCACGCGTATCCAATCCATATGACAATGATAATAACAATTATGTACATATGTGAGTTTGTTAATCAAGAAGTATATTTTGCTACATTTGGAGATACAAAATTTTATTTGTTATTGTTACTTTCCGAAAAAGATGAACATCGTCTATTAAAATTATATCAAGCGTAGTCAGAAAAAGGGTGTTTCAGGTACTTCAATTGAACTGAAATAATATTTTAACCTTAATTTATGTTTTTAACATATGGATGTATGTATGTATAGGTATTCGCATTAATATGTGATGTGTTCCCTATAGCGGAAGAAGAGAATTGAAATCTTTTGCCACTGTTTCTGAAATGGAACAAATATTTTTCATTTAGAAAAACCCCCTAAAAATCCAGTCAATAAAGCCATAAAAACAGCCCAATTAGGAAATAATCGCTGGAAAGCTGGATTTTCGTATTAAGCCTCTTCATGGTGTTCTTAAGAAACTGTCAAATGTCCCCATCGATATGAGCGCCGCTTACAATTTTACAGGCGGTTAAAGGCCCTCCAAAATGATTTTTCGGGAATAACTCCCAAATTGTAAGTTGTACATAAAAAATGTCTAGAACTAATTTGTAGCTTTGAAAATTTCCTATAAAAAAGATTATGACACTTTTTTTCATAAATATAATCGTTTTCGAAATAAACCAATCGGAAGAGTTAATAGTTTTACTTTTCTATAAGATGAAGTGGCTTAGTTAAAAAATAGTGCATTTTGGGATAAAAGCATCAATTTTCGTTTATTGTTGGTACATTATATGAAAATGCTTTTAAGATATTGGCGCACTCTATTAGTCCAACCCTTTAGTTGGGAGGGGAAAATTAAACAAAATATTGAAAATAGAAAATGTATATAAAAACACAACGGCAACACTTACAATATCATGTTATAGCTTTTTTTAAATTGAGTTATTAATTATATTTGATTATTTTTTTAAATGAAGTTATTTTAGTGTTTAGTTTTTGAATAAATGATTTTTAAACTCTTAATTTTTCGAATTTATTCTTTTTGTTTCTTTTTAAAATTTTTAATTGTTTTTTTTTTTTTTATTTGAAGTTCAGTGGAACAACGCTTTACGTATAGGTATTGCACTCATACTGATTGCGAGAAAATCAAAAACGTTTACTACTTCTTAAGTGGAAAAGTTATGGGAATAGAGTTTATAAACCAATTTACATTACATATACTTACAAACATACATACCTTCATAGTATATTAAGGCTATATTAAAAAGAAAAAACCATGCTTTCGTACAAAACATCAAAACATTTAATGAAAAACACGCTTCTTGTAAATGCTTTGTTCATGCAGACATAATATATTAATTGCTTTCCTTGTTAAAAAATTTAAACCTTTTTTTGCCTTTCTTTTGTTAAGAAACTATTCAAAAATCTTTTGCTTTTCTTGACTATTTTTGTCGACTATTTATTGTTTTATAAATTTAATTTTATTTACTATTTTTTGCATGGTTTTGCTCGCTGAACTTATACGTTGCAATGGATATCTATACAAATAATTTTTTTTTCAATCTATAATTTCTAAATTTGATCGAAATTACAAAAAAAAAAAAAAACAAAATAATTAAACGTAAAACAGCCTTAAATATATTTGCGCGAAATGCAAATGCAGAACACCAACAATCGACTCTAGGTGCCGCCGTCGATGTTACAATGAGCCCGGATAAGACCACTAGCCGAGCCCGATCTACGGTTTCAGGGGATAGAAAATTGATTCCCCTGAAATCGACTGCAATGCCCAGATTAGATAGAAATACAACTCCTAAAGTTATTACAACCACTGCTTCAGCTACTCCCATCTCTAATTCAACTAATTCAAATAATTCAACTATTCTACCTCCTCCATCAGGATACTTGGTATGGAGCGATAAGTGCAAAATGCCTAGTATAGATCCATATACGCCGGAAGTTATGCAATATTTTAAACGAGAAAAGTACGAACCTTGTTCTACGAGTAAGCCTCTAACCAGGGTGGCCTTTAATTCCACAACGGGCAAATACCATTTGCTTATAAACCAGGACCAAGTTAAGTACTATACAAAATCTGGAGGACAGCTGGACTGTTGTTACCAAGTTATAGAGAGAAAATCTGGAGGTGAAAAATCAGACCAAGAAGTTGGGTAAGATTAAAATAAAAAATAACTTAACTACTTCTTAAAATGTGTTACTTTATTCTTTATAGTCTCAGTGAATGTTTAAGTTTTCGCAATTCAGCCCAGCTTCCGAATACCGCAGACAATATATTGGTTAAATGCAAGAGTAAATCGAAGCAAACATACATTAACGGTCATCCGATGATGCCAGAACGTGTTGAAATCCGAAAACGATTGGAAGACTGGAAAAACTCAAACACAGACACGAAAAAGCCCGTGAGTGTTCTTATGATAGGAATCGATAGTATTTCAAGAGTCAATCTCATACGAGCAATGCCAAAGACTGCACAGTACCTGTATGATAACGAGTGGTTTGAAATGAGTGGATATAATAAGGTAACTATGTACAACTATGACAAATTTATCGTAATTTTATTTTTTGAGTCAGAACATATTTTAAAGACACCGTTATAATTGTTAATATCTAATATAATTGCAAAATGGCGCCCAACGTAAAGTTTTTAAAATCCACACACATAAACTAAACTCAAGGAATAAAAGTATTATTTATGGTCCGTTTATCATTTACGGCAAACAACATCTTTACAATTTTCAGTTATCAATTGATAATAGATAAATATTGAAATATTGGCAAACTAAAACTCTGTTTGAAGGTGTGAATGAAACAACAACACTTGGGTGAGCTACCACCATGTTTTTATAGGTCGGAGTTACGAGCTCCACGCCGATGCATCAGACTTCTTTCTGTGGCACTTGGTCTCTATTTGTACAGTTTTACTTCAAAAAACATTTGCCGTCACTGAGAGTCGAAAACTCTATTTATTAGAATACTGATCAACTATTTATTTAATGATAATAGCAATTTTCTTTTTATTCACAACGGTCTCCACCATTCTCAATTATCAAAAATGTTATCAACTGAATTGTTAAACATCGATTTTCAATATTTATCAACTATCAATTAATAATTGACTATCGTAATAGGGTTTAAAGTTATATTGAATGAAACATCACTAGCCGTGTTCTTTTACAGATTCCAGGTTGTTCATGTGTGCTTTGCTATCCATTTTCAATGGAACGCACTCAATTGATTTCTCTAAAAAGGACGAGTAGTTACTAGATTAAAAGTATTAAGCTAAGTACAGACGATTGTCAGATCGTACAATATTGTCAGAACTGTCAATGGTCTGACAATAGCTAACAATTAGCTGACAATTGACATATTTCTTACAGTGAAAAATTGTCCGTTCACACGGTTGGTAGATTTCTTCCCAATTTGATTGTCAGCTATTTTTGTATCTCTCTTTAACCAACTCATTGACATTTCGAACAATGAAAAATTGCCAGCAATTGTAAGATGTTTTCAATTAAAACATCTGACAATGACCAATGAGTCTGACGATGTCCTAATCGACTGACAATGATAAAAATTGTGTGTTCAGACGATTGTAAGATACCTGACAATTTTTTGTCACATTGTCGTCTGACAATGACGTGTCTGATGATATTGTCAGACAAAATTGTGTGTTCAGACAATTGTAAGACATTTGGAACAGTTTTTTCACTGACATATCTGACAATATTGTAAGATCTGACAATCGTCTGTACTTAGCTTTAGATTATAGTTTGCATCAGTTTATGAGAAACACGGCTACCATTACAAATTTATTGACTAATATAACATTACTCCCGTTATTAATATTTTTTTTTTCAGATGGGTGATAACACTTTCCCAAACTTAATGGCTATTCTCACTGGCTACAACCAAACTGTAGCCTTCAAAAACTGTGCTCCAACAAAAGTTGGTGCTCTCGATCGATGTCCATTTATATGGAAAAACTTTCGTGAACTTGGCTATGTCACCGCCTACGCTGAAGATGAGTCCTCAATTAACACTTTTAACTATCTTAAGCTAGGCTTCGAAAAGCCACCAGTGGACTACTATCTGCGACCATTTTTAATAAGTGCCGAACACAATCTTGTTCATAAATTAAAATCGGGACTAATATTTTGCCTTGGCTATCAGCATTCAGCTGATTACATCTACGATTATGCCCTTGAATTGGCCACACGATATCGAGATGATCCCTTTTTCGGACTTTTCTGGGCCAACACTTTCAGTCACAATGACATAAGTGATTGCTCATCAATGGATGAGAAAATGGTGGATTACTTAAAACAATTTGCCAAACGTGGTATTCTCGATCGATCTATTGTGATATTTTTCAGTGATCATGGAATGCGTTTCGGGCCGACGCGGAAATTTCTATCTGGTCATCTGGAAGAACGTTTGCCGTTTATGTTTATTTGGTTGCCGCCAGGTTTAAAAAATTCTCACACTGAATTTGTAAATGCCCTAAGTGTGAATAAAAATCGATTAACCAATCCCTACGATCTCCATATGACTTTAAAACATATTCTAGAACTTTCGGGTAGAGTTAATAAATCGGAACCTAGTCAGAGCTGCCCCAAGTGCCAAACACTCTTGAAACCTGTGCCACATAGCCGGTCATGTGATGATGCCGCAATTGAGGACCATTGGTGTACGTGTATTCCTTACACAAGCATCTACAAGGGATCAAATGTAGTCACCAAAATAGCCAAATACTCAATCAACTACATCAATGATTATGTAGGGGAATTTAAAAATGGAAGTGTTGCTGAGAGATGTGCTGTGTTGAGCTTAAGTGAGGTGCAGAGTGCCTATCGAGCATTGCATGGTGTGGACACGTCAACGAATATAACAACAGAAACGTATAGAATAATTTTTATAACCAAACCAAATAACGGATTATTTGAAGCAACTGTCCGTTATACCATTGAAACGGAAAACATGGAGGTAACCGGAAGTATAAGTCGCCTAAACTCATACGCTTCAGACTCGAGTTGTGTTTCTGATGGTGGGGCCAAGAAATACTGCTCTTGTGGTAGAAGTTCGAAGAACCGTCATACTGCTGCACGTGCTCCTGCTGGTTAGGATATGAATTGGTTTTAATGATAGGTGTGTTTTATTCATTGCTGCATAGCCAGCGCAGCAAAATTTCCCTTGGCAAACAAAAACAATTTGATTGCTGGCGAAAAAGAAGTCAGGAAAAATAAAGATGGCTGTGCTGGCGATAGAGCTTTCAATTATTGAAATGAACGTATAAAGTGAGCTTTCGTTTTATTCAGACTTGTGCTGCGCTGGCTATGCAGCAATGAATAAAACACACCTGATATTGAAATTTTTGTTATTCTCATATTGCGAGTATAAAGAAGATAATTATTTTTAAAGCTTTTCCATTATAAATTATAGCTTTGCCGGAACTTTTGTTTTTTGTTTCCAAATAAATGTGTAACGGTATATTCTCTAACGCTTTGTAAGGCTAAGATCAGAGGGTTTAAGCGAATTCTAAAAGATTTATACATTATTTATTTTTAAAAGTCATCAAACCAAATTTTAAACTTACCCCTCTTACACCCAGCCGTTGTATAAGTGGTCCAAAAACAAAAAAGTTACAAACAAAAATTAATAATAAACGTAACAAGCTTGCCAAATACATTCAAACCAAATTGTACAGTATAAATATTAAGTTAACACAAATATCATTTAAGGCCAGTTTCCTTGTAGCAAATAAAATAAATACGAATACAAGCTGATAAAATAAACTTGCGCAATCTGTGATTACCATTAAGCAAAAAAAAAAAAAACATACGAAATCTCTCCCTCTCTCTCAATCTTTGTCTTTTCAAATGTTAACAATTTTAAATCTTTAGTTAATATACATTGTAATGTAAGTAAACGAATATAAAGTATTTTGCTTAGTATATAATAATTATATTATAGCGATAGTTTTGTGTGCCTTTTTGTTGTTGAAAGAGGAGGTGCATCTTTTCACACAACTACCATAGTAGTTGTAAATGTTGAACAAAAAATTAACTAAGTTTCTCACAGTCAGTTATACCTAATTACATAAATAAAAATAAAAACAAACTATTTGTAACTTTGTGCTTTAAGCAAAATTATCGAAATAAATCTACAATTAATTATTTTGAATAATGTATGATGCGTTTAAATATTTCATTACTTCATAACTGCAGTATTTTTATTTGAAGTTTAAATCGAAAGAATAAATAGGTATGAGGTTTGTATCAGAGAGCTGCATGAAAGGCTTAATGTCGTTCAGAAGAAGAACTGTCATTTTGAGGGTTTCAGAAAGCTTCTGGACGACCAATGGAAAACGACATTTATTATGTCAAACGATTATGGTTGAAATTATCGTTTAAGCGATGCGAAACGAAAATTTCCTGTGATCTCCAAACAGACAACGAAACGCTTGCGAAAACACAAGGGAAAATATCCTTGGAGAGTTTCACTAATTCCAAAAACAAAATCAAACATAAACGCAAAAAATCAGAGAAACCTATGATGTAAGAAAATGATAAACAAAAAAAAACACAAATAAAACTCAAATGTCATTTTTCCTGCACACAATAAATAAGCCTAGTACGCTGCTGATGCGAAACGAAAAATCCCATACAAAAATGACACAACGAAATCATAAATAGAAAATTTCGTTCTGCTTTTCGTTTTGCAGTACGCTGTTCGAAGAGCGAAATTTATAATTGTAGCAGATTATTTGGAGAAGTCTCCGCTCCTTTTTCGCACTGATTACGCCTGTTATGTAGTGTATGCCGTAAAACTAAATTTCAAATGAAATGCATGACTGTGCCGCACGTACTTGCTCTTATTAAGACTGTCAATTATCAACAGCTAGTTGATTAATATTGAAATTTCATACAATTTATTAAAATGATATAATATTTTAAAAACTTTTAAGAACAAATTTCTTAAGAACAGAATTTGTTGAGTTAAAAATTCTGTTTCGAATAAAATCATAGATATACATATTTTCCAAAACTAAAATAGTTTGAACATTTTCGTATGAAATATTATTTTAAATTAAAATAAAATTTAAAATTTCATTCAGCTCTTCGTCATTTTAATGGGAACTTTTTTCCCATCGCGAATCTCGCACGAATTATATTCACCCACTATAACTTACTTACGAAAATGTTTGCATTAAAATAAGAAAAAAGTTCCCCGGAATAATTATTCACGATCAGCCTTATTGTGAGTTTCGCCCTAATAATTTCGAAGATTATTCGTGATTAAAAATTTCCCAAAGTTGTTGCATTTAACATGTTAATTGTTTAGCACCGACCGCGACGTCGTTTTTTTCATCCAATTCCCCCCGGGCTTGCAAAAAAACACGGCTAATGAGAAATTTGAAATAAACTGTATCGTTCTGTACTGGACTACTCTAAATCATTTTTAAATTCGAAGTCGACTCTAACGGCTATATTATTCACTCGATACATCCAGATTAAAACTTAAATCCAGATGTAAACTATACAAATTCAATTTAAATACATTCGGATTTAAGTTTTTAATTTGGATGTGTCGAATGAATGATATGGGCGTAAAAATGAGTCTTAGAATGAGAGTCGACTCTTTGACAATTTTGAACTTTAACGCTAAAGCACTTGTCTAACTTTAAAAGCAGCAAAATGCTTCTCTATCTTTTTTAAAGTATACTTTATCCATTTGACGTTTGTCTTTCATATCAAAAAATTAAAGATAAATGTTTTCGGAACTTAATTCAAAAAGATGAACGAAAATAAACAAATTTGAAAGAACTTGCAGTAGATACAGTGGCTCACAGTGAAAATGGCCCACCCAAAGAAATCTGTTGCCTAGACCATTATTATTGTATGAAATTAAGCAAAATAAGAAGGGAAATACCAATTTTCAATAAAGTATTTTATTCTTGTTTCAAAAACATCGAAAAAACTAGATAACAAAAATTCAATAAATTCATCTCACAGTGAAAATGCGGTCCGACAGTATGTTGATAGTAAAAGTTTGGTTAAAACATGTTTATTTATTAATTATTTGTTTATAAACTGTACATGAAAGTATTAAACTTATTTTAAGTACGGCAAAAAGCTTACATTTTTATAATTAAAAAAGAATAAAAAGATTTAATTAAAAATTGGACAATGTTTTACACAGTAGCCACTAAAAGAAAAAAAGCCATGAAAACAAAGAAAAAAATAAATACAGTTTAATATATTGTAGGGAATCCTTTTTGTCTAATTACTGATTTCAGACGATTCGACAAGTTTTTGGTATAATCGGGGGTTATTTTGTCACTTTTGTACAGTAAAACTTCTTTCAATCACTTTGATTAAATATCTCATGTTTCCGAATTTAAATTTCCATTTTTTGCCATAAATTTGCAATTGAAGCGTTTGGAAGATGAAGGTGCTAAGCGACATTTTCAAAGTTCTGAATTATCAGCATTTAAAGTTTTTTACCAGTAACTTTTTTCATAAAAATAATAAAAATTCCATAAGGCCAATTTTAAGTTAATACAACTCAATTGCTTTTAAATTTAATAATCCTCTTTATTGAAAACAAATAACTTTGGAGATATTTACAGTTTTGTGTACTTAAAACCTTTATCCACAAACTTAATTGAATATACTTAATTAGTTTTTGCATAAAGGTCTTAAGTGACAAATTTTACTCCTATAATTATTAATTTTTTGACAGTTTTTTTTTCTTTTTTTCCCTTAGGACCTGCTGAAAATGCATTTGAATGGAACCATTGATGTTCTACTGGGATGAATTCTGATCTGATCTTTTAGATTTTTAATTTTTCCGCAGAAAGCTGTTTGATTTTGTTCTCCCTTGGTATAAAATCTTAATTGAAAAGGGCAAAACCAATATTAGCTATCGGAAAAAGTCGATAAGGGAAACACTTTGTTAAGTAATAGAAAAACAAAAAATTCAATTTTAACTTTTAGTTTTACTACCTGAGTAAGTGAAACTTAAGTGGCCAACATGGGAGACTTAAGTGTCACTTATTCCGATAAGTTAACACTGTGAAATTGGGAATTATTTTTCCATATTTGGCACTTAAGTGACACTTACTTCACTGTGAAACTGGCCAAGTGTATAAGAAAACCGAAAAATCAATATTAGGTTCACCGCAAAACTTTAAATAATATCTCACGTTTTGCGATAAATTGCCAAACCTGCCTGCCTAGAACTCTTACTACGACACCTGTGTCGCTCGTGCGTTGTGCCTGCACGGTGTAAAGTACAAACAAACAATACTTTAATCTCAAATAAATGAAAATAAATTTTGAATGAAAGAATGATAGTGATAATTACATACATAGCAATTATCATGTTCGAAATGAAACGTTCAGATATAATTCGTTTTTCATATAATGAAGGGCTTAAGTGCGTTCAACACCATCTTCCACAAAGTTTTTTAAAAGACACTTGCTTATAGCACCTTCATCTCTTTGGTAAATAGGAATCTAGATGCGATACAAACGAGGAGATGATACAGAAATTTAAGTTTTCGAATAAGATCTCCATCTGCAAGAAAAAATGAAAATTTCAAAAAATGTCACTTAGAACCTTCATCTTCCAAACGCTTCAATTATTTTCAAATCAGGAGATCACAATGTTAGCCGAAATTTTTTGATCATTGTCTTAATAGAAATGAAAATCATTTTCAAGCTTTTCAGTGCTATTTTGCAAATTGTATTTCAAAATATCTAAATATTAATATCATATTCATAATACCTTCAATAAAATTATGTATGTTACCAACCCCAGAAGCTGAGCACGCACCCCAAACCATTACATGGCCACCACCATGTTTAACCATGGGACGCAAATGTATGAATTCATGTCTTTTTTCGGTACAAAAATGTTATATTTATGGATGAAAGTAAGTACAAGTACAAATTTTAGGTTCAGATGGTGAGGTCAACTTTTGGAGAAAGCCGATTGAAGAGATGAATCCAAAGCATTTGCGTCTCATGGTTAAACTTTCCAAATAACGTTGCACCAACGAATGAATGAAAATATCAACTAAGTCAAGTGAGGTAATTTTGCCATTTATTTTTAAATGTTGAATCGAATGAATTCAATGGCAAGTCAATTGTTTTTATCTTTCAGCAAAAGAAAGCCAACTGCTTTGATAGACCAAAGTCGCGGATAAGGTGCGAAAGTAGCTTTAATGTGAAAAAGACTTTATTGAAAGTTATAAATTTCCAACAACATCTTCATAAGGACTCTTTTTATTTGATTTGTTCTTAAAATGTTTATATTTGAGGTAATTATCAAATACAAAACCTTTAAAAATATTAAAAATTATTCAACTAAATCAAGAAAATAGATTCAAGGCACTTATCCAACAAAAGAAGTGCATACATTTCGATGGTCAAATGTCAAAGTTGGCTATAATCTTAGTTTGTCGAAAATAAGAGCTCGTCTGTTTAACGAAAAACAAGAAGTATTTCGAAATAGGGTGCTTTATCACACCTGCATTATCTATAGAGTCTGCAGGAGCAGCTGATCAAGAACTTCCCTGCTATGCACTTACAGACGACAGAAATAAGTGCTGCCAGTATCACGACATAACCAAAGAGGTATTCGAAACCACCGCACGTTCTACCAGTCACCATAGAGGAAAGACATATGGTAGGATGATGAATGCTTATACATATGTATCTGATAAAGGTGACAAAAGATGAACATGCAAAAATGCTATAATGTCATTTCTTCAATTTAGTTCTCTAGCAGATAGTGTTCAGGGCGGGCATTAACAAGGAAGACACTTCCAACAAAAAAACATCTGGTGCACGGACAAAAAGTCACTATTGATAGCAGCAACTTGGAAATAGTTAAGGATCTCATCTACCTTGTATCCCGCATCAGTGAATTTCAGGGAAAGTTAGGAAAGTTGAGAGAGAGTGTTCAAATCTCACCCGTAGACCCAAGTGCACGCTAAACAAAACTCCAATACTAATACTGAAAACAAAATAAAAAAGGATATACATAATTCGTGCGCACTCCATCTCTGTTCCTTTCCAGTCACCCCTCCCCCAAATAAAATCGAAAAACTATTTCTGTATTTGGAGACTCATAAAATCTGCACTTCTAGTGTCAAATTATGATGTAAATCACTATTATTCTTAATGCACACCAGTTGCAGGGTTTTGCCAGAAGTCCTTAAATGATGACGTCATGTCATATCAAAAATTTAGTGAAAAGTGATTCTATCGAAAATTGAGTTCGGCCATTTAATTCAGCATTAAAAAAATACATGGAAACGATACCCCACTCGACATATTTCCAAAAGCTGCGTTTTTCTTTAATTCGTACCTCTCCTCTTTCCTAATCGTGAACCCCTCCCCAAAAAAATTGAAAAAAATATTTTTGCATTTGGGGAATCATAAAATCTGCACATCTAGTGCCAAATTAATGCTAATCACAATTTTTCCGTAATGCACACCAGCTGCAGCCTTTTTCCATATTTCCTTTATTGATGACGTCATATCTCAAAACGTTCAAGGATCTGAGAAGTATACCCAGCATTTTCGAATTCAGCACGCTTTTTGCATATGGAAACCTTCAAAAAGTGTTGTATATACCAAAATTTTGGGTTAAGGCAAAAAATTCCATTTTTTCCCTGGACTATTATAGGAAGCCAGGGGCTAACAACAAAAAATCAAACGTTTACTGTGGTTATAGTATACACATTTTTCGCTGCTATTTGACAAAATGCTAGTTTTGTAATGAAAAATCGGTTTTCATTAATGATATTTGATAAATAAAATTTTTTGTATTCAATATAAAAAATTGATTCTCATTGCAGCTGACTTTCTAGTAGATGGATTCTATGTCGAAGATTGTAAGTTCGCATAAACCATTTAAGTGATCTGAAAAACCTACGCAGATCATTAATTTTGTCTAATGTAGTCTCATTACTTCTCGCTGCAATATGCAGTGAATCGAAATTCTCAGCTATAGTTGTGGTGAGGAATCCCATAAACTGTATCGCAAATTCGGATTTCTCTCTTCTTGCGGCATAGAGCGTTTCTGTTTGTTGAAGTTGATCTTCCATAAATGTTGCATTACTTCGTTTCATCTCCCTCCCTGTCCACAAATCCACCGACGAGCATATTGACCACTCAAAAGGCAATGGCAGTTCTTCAGTTTCGTCAAACTCTTTGAATTTGAATTTTCCTGTCGTCGTGGGCGGCAGTAGTTTCACATCAATTTTATAAACTGCCATGATTATTTCTGGAATTGCTGCAATATATGCTTTGGCCCATAACTTCCTCAGTTTTAAAGGTTGATCTACGAATTTGGTTAGTGATTTCAGTTCATTTGCTAGGGGAATTATGTCAAAATTCAATGAATCGTCAACATTGCGCTTCTGGTCAGTGTCAAGTTCTTCGATAATATTGACAAGTAATGATTTGTAAAGGTTTTTAATAGATATTTTTGACTCGCAACACTTCTTGTGAGCCAAGCTTATGCATTTTTTTAGATATTCGAAATAAGATTCGGACAAGGAATTGTCGATGTTTCTATTGGCAATGTTTTTGTTAAGACAAAACATGTCTTGGACACATATTGCATAGTGTGTGTCGAGCTCTTTAACAGGTTCACTTGAGGACGTGGCTAACATTCCCATTTGTGCCTCATATTCTGGATACTTAAACACTTTGTTTTCGAAATCGGTCTTCTTGATCACTTTTCCCAAATATGGTGCTATAATAACTTCCTGAAAATCCAAGGAGCTATAGAATTCGAAGAATCCTTTTATCATCTGATGAACGTTTTGAGTAGGGTTAAGGGGTATGCATCGTGAGTTTAGACCAAAGTGAATGCCATTTATTACATTTTGTTGCGCTGTTTGTTGGATAGTCTTTATAGATGCCAGGACAGGTGGATTAGTGTTTTGCAGATAGAATATAATCAGAGTCATGAGGCAGTACTTGGTCATGTAATCGTACGAATAAATATCCATGTTTCCAAACCAAATCTTTAGAAACAGCAATAGTTCATTAATCCTTTTATCTGACTTTTTAAGTTGGTTAATGAATTCAATGGTATGAAGGTTATATGTCTCAGAAATGTTAATGCGAATACTGTATTCAGTATTAAGGTGAACACATTCTATGCATGCATCATGACTTCCAATGGCTACAACTTCTGAAAAGTGTTTGCTGCTTTCGAGCACTTTTGATAGTTTATATGTTGTGTTGGGTTCAGATTGTGAGGTTGAACAATAAATTTCCAAATCGATGTGATTTTCTGAAATCAATATAATGTAGAGAGAAGTTTTCAAATTATCAAAAACGAGAAAGAGTATTTATGGTTATTAAATATTAATCAATTTTAAATTTTAAATTTATAATATTTTCGATTAAGTAGAATATGTATTGTGTTTATTAAAAGACTGAATTTTATAAATAAACACAACGAGCATTGTCTCTATGAATTAATGAGCAAGTTAATCGCGGAATTAAAATTTGATTTGTTTGACTTGAAGTGGAAAACTTTTCCCTATATATATACATCCATTTATAGGTTTAGGTAGTAGCTTAATGAATAGTTGTATACCCCAACGCATACATCCATAAACGGCATCAGGACAATTTTGTTAACTTAATCATCGAAGTGTTCGATTTTATGTCCAATGTTTATTTTTTTCATGTTAAAAAACCAATACCAAATTGGTCAACCTATAGAGCAGGTCAAATCAAAAACACATTATGGGAACTAACGATGTTGGCGAATCTGCCTTCTAAGCGAATCAATTATAGATGTTCAAAAATGGACCATTACAGATCGGAGTGTCTCGCGCATTCCTACAGAAATTCTGTGTGTCTATAAAGGCATTAAGAAATTTTCGGTTCGTTATACAAATTTAATAATATTTGTATTTAATTTCTACCTGTTACCCGCCCGCTTTGCTGGCCCTCCCCTTTAAAAAAGCAAAGCATTTTCAGCAAAAAGACTTTTGGAACTACGTGTATTTTGTATGGGTAACTTCAACTCGTCTGTGTCACGTGTTAACGTTAACCGATTTAAATGAAATTTCGTACACAAATTTTTTTAGATACCTTGATGGGTACACAAAAGAAATTCAAACATTGCCAGCCTATTACGGTGGAAAGTCGGAGCAATAACTATAGTATGTACTTAAAGAGGTTTATAATTTAGAGAGCAGAAGAAGAAAACGGTATTGAAATAATTGGTGTACCATGGACTCTGGAGTCAATAACAATAATGCTATGGACTGTGTGGAAAAAATATTTGACAATGCTTTGGATGTTTTTGTAGATGATGTTCAACGTAGTATGTACTCCGGCTTACTTATCTGGCGGCGCGGCGCACACTGGGACCTCTTCATACAAACCAGTGCTCAAAATTCTATTTCTGATTTTTGAGAATTAAAATAAAATTGTCAAATTAATATTAATGGTATAACACATGTCATACCTTAGTATTTTCGGCTTTATTGAGCTATTGGCGAAGTTACGGTACTTTAAAGTTGACAATTTCAAATTATTTTTCCTACACACATGCAATGGTTTTGATTTTGTGTTACATTTGTATTTTTGTAAAATTTAAATTCATTCGCTTAAAAAAAAATTAAAACTATGTCGTTTGTTAATCAAGGTAGGTATGTAGATTACAAATACATTTTTTTATTTTTGTGTCGAAAGTATTTTTTAGTATATACAAAATATAAACGCAAAAGGCACTCGCATACAATAAAATTTTTAACACTGTTTTTTTCGTTAGCGCAGAGTACTTTTAAAAAATCTAAGTACGCAGTATGAAACACCATTCTGTTATTAAAAATCCGAAGACAGAAGTGAAAGACGGGTGCGCGAATTTAAAATAACGCTGTTTGAATTTGCGACTGAGCAAACCCATAGTACAAGCGCTGACAGTAGATATTAGGAGTGGATGTAAGATTAAATAATGTATGAATACGTGGGTTTATAGGTGTGATGGTCATGATATAACGGGTGATTTTTTAAGAGGTTTAGAACTTTTTTTTTAAAAAAAACACACAAAATTCGAAAAAATGAATGAAATATTTATTTGAATCGATAGTTTGAACCTTGCAATTTAATGTTTAAAGATAATTTCATGCAAATGTTGACCGCGGCTGCGTCTCAGGTGGCCCATCCGCTGAGTCCAATTTTGGCATACTCTTTCACACATATCGGCCGGTATCTCACGAATGAATGCATGGATGTTGGCTTCCAGTGCGTCAATCGAAGCGGGCTTGTCCCTATAGACATTAGCCTTGACATACCCCCACAAAAAATAGTCTAATGGTGTCAAATCGCACGATCTAGGCGGCCAATTGACCGGCCCGAAACGTGAAATTAACTGTTCACCAAACTCGCCTCGCAATTGCGCCATTGTTTCGCGTGCTGTGTGGCGTTGTGGTAGGTCGGCTGGCTTTAGTTCTTGCACCAGCTGTATCTTAAAAGGCTTTACGCCCAAATCCTTCCGCAAAATTTTCCACGTAGTGCTGTAACAAAGGCCTAACTGCTGGGAACGGCGCCGAATCGACATTTCGCGGTCTTCTGTCACACTAGCTGATACGGCCGCAATATTTTCTTCACTACGCACAGTACGTAAACGTGTTGGTGGTTTAATGTCCAACAAAGTAAATTTGGTCACAATCTTCCGAATAGACTGCTCAGAAGGTCGAGAATGCCGACCATAAAATGGAAGCAGCGCGCGATGAACATTTCGAACAGAGCACGAATTTTGATAGTAAAATTCAATAATTTGCAAGCGTTGTTCATTTGTAAGACGATCCATGGTTAAATTGCAAACCAAACTGAAGCTGTTTGACAGTGACACAAGGTACTAAACACACGTCAGCTGTCAAAACCAGTGTTGCCAAAACCAAACCAGCTAAAAAATTACCCGTTAGAATACAAAGGTCCGATAGACTTTTTCCTCAGTTTTGGGTAGAGCGGGTAGGTATTTTGTTAAAAATTAATTTCATACAATTTCTCGTCCACTAAATAACTTTAATATTAATCAGAATTCTTTCTATTCTCGAACTCTTCTTCCATCGACATCAGCTGCAGCTTTAGCAACTTCTGGGTCAACTGAAATAGTGGCAACGCCTTTAATAGCCCTACCTTCAACAACAACAGCAATCACAAACGCCTCAGCCAGCCTTTTAATTCATCAGCACAATTACAACCGATTTACACGACTGTTCCAGCTAAATCAGCGCCTTTAGAATCATCAATTTCAAACTCGGTTCATGAAGTTCAGCTCAAGGCAGCTTAAAGGTTTAAGTGTATATTTATATCTAATTTTGATCCTGCTACAAGCTGCGACGATATAAGCAAGTTCGTGAACTCTCGCTTCTCTAAGGCCAAACTCAAAATTGTGACCTTAATTCATTTTTCGACAGGTGTGTACGTAACTGTTTATCTCTTAATATCAGTAAATGTAATTTTATGAAGTTTACAAGAAAACTTTCAGTCACTTTTAATTATTCGTTAAATAGAATTTCCTTATCATGTGTGGAAAATGTATCTGTCCTTGGTGTCTTATTTGATTGTAAGCTTGAATTCGTTCAACACATCAACCCCATATCTAATAGAGCCAATTCACTTCTTGGGTGGATAAAGAGAGAGTCACGTTAATTTACAGACCCCTATGTTACAAAACAGCTTTTCATACATTTGTTTGACCTATTCTTGAATATGCTTGCCAAG
Source organism: Epistrophe grossulariae (assembly GCA_929447395.1). Taxonomy (NCBI): domain Eukaryota; kingdom Metazoa; phylum Arthropoda; class Insecta; order Diptera; family Syrphidae; genus Epistrophe; species Epistrophe grossulariae. The sequence continues at coordinate 136,788,510 of OV839568.1, forward strand.
TTTGGTCACCCTGTTATGAGTGTCATATAGCAAGAAATATTTTATTGACTAGAAATAATAATTGAGTTATCAGATTTTTATTTGCATTAAAGTAATCACTGATTTCACTTTTTAAGTGCCTCAAAATTAACAATTAAAATTTTCAATGATGAGTTTCAATGAAAGCTATAACTGGCACCTAAATTAGAGTATGGGTTGTGTTGTTGGAGTTGTGCATAACCATTCAACAATACAGTCTCTTTCTGCCTTGAAAAAGTGTGTTGTAAGAAAAATATGTAGCAGCAACGGTTTCTTCAAATAAAACACTTGTTCTATTACAGTCTTAAAAATTTTCATTTTACGCAGTGGCTATTTACAACGCCCAATCTGACTTTTACATTCTGCATATAGTGTCTCTATTTCTGTAGTTAGCATCCCTCTTTTTCGATTTACTCACTGTAAGAACTCTTTTTCTGTTATCTCATGAAAATTGTTTAACAAGCTTCCTGTCAGTATACCATCCATTAGGTTTTTGCCTATTTTCCTAAGTCCCCTTTCACACGAGGAAAAAGTTGCCGGAGATTTTTTTGACGTTTTCCTTTAATTTCCTTAAAAATCTCTTGTACTTTTCGGCTTTCACACGAAGAAACAAAAACGTGGAAACTTTCTGTTGTTTCTTTTTAAAGTAGCTTGGTTGAACACACACTACTGTGTATGTGAAGAGGAATGTCAAAAAAATCTCCTCAAATCGTTGACCGAGGAGATTTCATTTTCCCCTCTTACTTCTTGTCCTTCTCACCTATAAACTGAAAGTTGCTGGAAACTCAGTTTCCTCGTGTGAAAGGGGACTTAGTAATCCAATCATGAAGAAATAAAGGTTTGTTGTCCAGTTGTTTCAGTCTATCGCGAAAATTTGCCCCGGAGTTTTTTCCCATTTTAGGAAATTTGCTTTTACGAATCTTCTTGGGAAAATATTCCTTTCAGCAATAAAGCTATCGTGAGTAATTTTTCCGGGGAACTTTTTCCTTATGTCAATAAAAAAATTTCTCCAAGTAAGTTCTTGGGGAAAAAAATTTCGTGAGAGATTCACGATTGGAAATCTTCTTTCGCCGGTATTTTTTTGTTTTTCCGTGGAAAAAAAGTTTCCATTAAGTTGTCGGGCCTTATCGCCAATTGTATAATAAAACTCTAACATTTCTTATCTACTTGGCTTGATTTTTAAATAATGTAATAATAATGCATTAATAAATTAAATCTTATGTCTTTACAAAATCACTTAAATCAAAGGGCACCTATAGTGCCCAGCCAAGTGCCCAGCCAAGTTTTGGCACTACACCCTTTTTACAGGAACAAACTCAGGCGATTTTCGACCCCCTCTAACTTCAGTACCAATAAAGTCAGGAACTTCAAATTTGGAACATTTGGTAGGCTAGCCAAGCACAAGCACCACACCAAATTTCAATTCCATAGCGTAAGTGGTTCCTGAGATATAAGACGTCAAAAATCCCGAAAACCGTAACTGACTCACTGACAGATCATCAAAATTATGGAGCACTTCCCGAGACCGCAGAAACTTGTTATTTCGCACAGCGGTAGGCCTGGTGGTGCATACGAAGGAAAAAATCGAAAATTTGAGGTTTTCCATTCAGGGGGCGTGGTATCCGCCCACTTTCCCAGAATTGTTATCAATTATATGGAACACTTCCGATTGCTGTAGAATGATGAAATTTGGCAGAGCGGTAGGGCTTTAAGTTTATACAAAAGAAAAAATTTAATATTTGAGGTTTTCCATTCAGGGGGCGTGGTATCCGCCTTCATTCTCAGAATTGCAATCAATTAAATGGAGTACTTCCGATTGTTTTAAAATGATGAAATTTGGTAGAGCGATAGGGCTTAAAGTGCATACAAAGAAACAAATAGAATACTTGAGGTTTTCAATTCAGGGGGCGTGGTATCCGCCCACTTTCACAGAAATTTATTATTTAATGATTACTGACTAAAATTTGGTTACTTGGCAAGTTTTCTTTTAATTGCTCACAATTCAAAACGTTTTGAAAACTTGACAATGTGAACCCCCAAATTTTAGTCAGTAATTATTAAATAATAAATTTCTCTCATAACTTGGTGTTGTTTCAATATTACTCTTCTTAAAATATTTGATATTAAACCTTCATAAAGTTAGAACTCTCACTACTTTTCACGGCTGAGTTGTTAAATATACAGATTTTTATATAGAAGAACTTGGCTGTTTTTTTAACATTTATGTTTTTTGTTGTTACTATTTTACACTGAAGTTCTTATTATTCATTCTGATGTGCCATTTAACTCTATTTTTCATTTAAAATATCAAATGTCACATTTTTGTTTTATACTACTGCAAATTATAAGCAATCATTGTAAACTTTTTTTGTTAACTGAATAAAGAATAAAATACAACAGCTATGTATGTACATTTATATTGTAATTTCTTATCACCTTTTGAATTTAGAACGCCAAGAATCGAATTGATTTTTCCCCCGCTTGCATTTATACTTTCTTATATCAAAAAATAATTAACATTTTGTACTTCAAAATTGGTTTTCTATTTGTTCAATTTTTTTTCTGTCACGATTTCCATATGACATACATATATAAGTTGTTTTTCAACTACATTTGAATGTTGCTTTAATTTTGTTGAGGAATTTAAATTTTCTCAACTTTTAATTTCCAAATATTAAGAATATTAATTTCGTTTTTGTTTTCAAAACTTAACTGATTTGGAATTAAATATTATTGTTGAATAAAAAAAAGTGTGAGTGCCGGTACTCACGGCTAAGATGTGTAAACAAACGTAACGGAACGTGAATTACAATCACAGAATCACAATCACGATCACAAGATACGTTACGTTTTTTTTCACCAGTATAGATTTTTACACATCAATAAAATAAATATTCCACAAGGAATGTATAATATTTATATTCTTTCTTTTATTTTTAGGAGAACCTATTTGTGAAATAACTATTATTTTCTTTTTTTAAGACCACTATTTTAATCTTTAGAAAACATGAATAATAACGATTTTTTGTTGTGAATAAAATAAATTTCAATCAAAAAACTTGTTTTATAAATATGTAGTTTGAAATCCAGGTATTCAAAATTTTGAATTGAAAACTAAAATCAAATCGATAAAATCAGTTTTATATTGGCATCATTGGCATTATCACCGATTTTGCTTTTTAAGTACTCACTTAAAATTTAAAATTTCAATGAAATATAACTGGTACCTAGGCAATAGAGCAAAATGTTTAATTTTTAGTTCAATGATTTTTTAGAGTAGATTTTATACTTTACAAAGCGACCCTAATTGGTCTAACGAATATACGCTTCATAATTTTGCTTAAAAATCGCAAATTCATCCGGAACAACTTTAATCTTTATCTCTTCATCACTATCTGGACTTGAAGACGACATTATTAACAATAAATCTGTTGATTAAATGAAACCTGACGCGACCCAAAAATGAATTTCACTTCGATATTAAATATTTGTCTGCAGTTGCCTTTCTAGGACATGGATTCTATATTTAAGGCTGTAATTCTGCAAACAGTAACGAAGTTCTAAGAAAAAATCACGCAGAGCTATATTTTTTTTCCACGATTCATTGCTGTCAGTTTTCACATTAATGCGCAGTGAACCGAAATTCTTAGTTATAATTATGGTAATAATTCCCTTAAGTTCTACACCAAATTTCGATTTCTGGTATCTTTCGGCGTAAAGCTTCTCCGATTCTGCTAGTAGGTTTTCTATAAAGGTCACACTTCTCGGATGAGTACTGCGCCCTGACCATAAATCCAACGACGAGCTTATTGACCATTCAAAAGGCAATGGCAGTTCTTCGGTTTCGTCAAACTTTTTGAATTCAAAATTCCCAGTCGGCGGGGGCAGTAGTTTCATATCAATTTTATAAACTGCCATGATTATTTCTGGAATTGCTGCAATATATGCTTTGGCCCATAACTTCTTCACGTTTAAAGGTTGATCTGCGAATTTGGCTAGTGATCTCAGTTCACTTGCTAATGGAATTATATCAAAAGTCAATGAATCTTCAATTTTTAACTTCTGTTGAAGTTCTTCGATAATATTGACAAGTAATGATTTGTACAGGTTTTTGATAGATATATTTGACTCGCAACACTTCTCGTGAGCCATGTTTATGCATTTTGTTAGATATATGATGTTAAATTTGGAAAAGTACTTGTGATTTTTGGCAATGTTTCTGTTAAGATAAAATATGTCTTGGACACATATTGGATAGTGTGTGTCGAGCTCTTCTGCTGGTTTACTCGAGGATGAGGCTAACATTCTCATTTGTGCTTCATATTCTGGATATTTAAACACATTGTTTTGGAAATCGGCCTTCTTGATTGCTCTTCCCAGATATGGCGCAATGATTACGTTCTCAAAATCTATGAAGCTATAAAATTCGAAAAAGCCTCTTATCATCTGATGAATGTTTTGAGTAAGGTTCAAGGAAATGCATCGTGACTTCCGACTAAATTGAAAATCATTTATTAAATTTTGTTGTTGTTGGATAGTCTTCATAGACGCCAGAACAGGTGGATTAGTGTTTTGCAGATAGAATATAATCAGAGTTATGAAACAGTTCTTGGTCATGTAATCGGACGTATAAATGTTCATGTTTTTAAACCAGATCTTTAGAAACAGCACAAGCTCATTAATCCTGCTATCTGCCTGTTTAAGTTGATCAATGAATTCAATGCTATGAAAGTTTAACGTGTCGGAAATGTTAACACGAATACTGTATTCAGTATCGAGGTGAATACATTTTATGATTGGATTTCTTCCAACGGGTACAACTTTTGAAAAGTGTTTGCTGTTTTCGATCACTTCTGATAGTTTAAAGATGATATTGGGGTCAGATTTTGATGTTGAACAATAAATTTCCAAATCGATGTGATTTTCTGAAATCAATATAATGAAGAGGTTTTTATTGTTATTGACTTTTATATCTCGTAACATTTTCGACATATGGGAAATATTTCGTCTATATTAAGACTGGATTTTATAGATAAATAATAAAATATTTATTTAAAAAAAAATTTGTTCTGCTTTCGAAAAAAGTTCTCTTAAGGATACTAATATCGAAAAAATTGTAGACGATGTTAAAGCATTTTAAGCATTATGCTAGCTTTAAAAAAGGATTTTCCAAATTTAAAAAAAACGAGTTAGCAAAGTATTATCTTCTCAAAATGCTATTGAAGTTAAAGTCACTAAATACCTATTTTATCTTTTTGTAGAATACTAACTTTTGAAAATAATAAAAATGTGAAAATGGTATATTTGCTTAGTTTTTACCGTCACGTTTTTATGTCACCGTCACGTTTTAGTTTAGTAAAGAGCTTTAAGTTAGAAAATTGTTAAGTAGTATCATACTATTATCTTTTGCGCCAAAGTGTTTTTAAAAACTTAACTGGAAAGTAAACTATTGGTATGTTCAACACTTTCCCTTGTTACTTGGAAGTTTAATTTAAAATATCTGGGCGAACGAGCGTCGCTCGGATACTTTTTATTTTTTTTTAATTCAATGTAACAAACTAAAACATTTGGCTTTGAGTTTTTTGTAGGGTCATGGCAAATGAAGATATCTCTGGAAATGTATGTCATTCCATGGACCTTTTGTCAAATTGGCAACTGACTGACCTAAATTTCAAGAATCTTTCGATTCCGACAGTTTTCGAGAAACTAAGAAAAAAAAGTTGGGCGTGGCTGTTGGTGGATTCTTTTAAGTCAAATTTTTTAATTGTTTTCTCATTCATCACAACAAACTCGGAAAATGTTATGGAAATCGTTTAATTTTTTTTCGTAAAACGTAAGAACTAAGTAAAGTGGACGTGGCAGTGGGCGGATTTTTTCAATTTAATTTTCGATTTTCTTCTTCTTTATAAAAATAAACATCCAAATCGTTGGAGCCGTTTCCAATTAACCAAAAAGTAATAAAAGTGGGCGTGGCAGTGGGCGGATTTTAATATCTAATTTGTAAATTTTTTTCCCATTCATTAGAATAAGCCCTGAAAATTTCATCCAAATCGTCGGAGCCGTTTGCGATAAATCAAAAACTAATAAATAAGGGCGGGGCAGTGGGCGGATGTTACTATTTTTTTCTTTACATTTGTTTTCTATAGAATAGTTCAAATCGTTACAAGTCGTTTTCGAAAAAATGAGATATTTCCGACCATTTCCGAGAAACTAAGAAGTAAGAAAAGTGGGCGTAGCAATAGGCGGATTTTGTTAAATTTGATTTTAGAATTTTGTTCTCGTTCGTAAAATAAACTTTAAAAATTTCATCCAAATCGTCGGAACCGTTTTCGAGAAACCAAGTATATACATATATACAGGGTGTCCCGAAATCACCGCCTCAGAAGAAAACCAACCTTGAGTTCCTGAGGTCATTTCAAGTCGAAAAACTTAAGAGGTAATTTTCTCTTTTTCGCTTTTACTGGCTTTAATTTTGCCAAACTACAACCGATTTTTGAATTTTTTTTTATTTAAACAAAACAGTTAGAAATTTGTACATATATGCCATAAAACTTTTTTCTGTGTGGGAAACGGTTTTCCTGCAATTTATTATCAAACACTTTTTTAAACATTTTAAGGTTGTTTTTTGACGTCGATATGATTTTTTTCAAAAAAACACGTTGAGTATGATTTTTTTCTTTTTATTATGAAAGTCTAATATGTGTTCTTAAAAATACTTAACATTTTTTACCTAAAAAAAATTTTAAATTATTAAAAAAATAAAAAAGAAAAAATAATATATATACACCCTGTATATATGTATGTATAATAAAAACGAATTAAAATGAATAAAAAACTTTTATTGGTCTTACTCTTACTTTATCCTTTCTAACATTCAACACAACGCTCACCGTAGTTTTTTATTCGTTTTCATCAAATACATATTCATACTTTCTTGATTTTCCTTTATTTTTTGTTTTCTATTTTTTTAATGATTTTAAATGTATTTAAGGTAAAAAATGTTAAGTATTTTTAAGAACACATATTGGACTTTCATAATAAAAGAAAAAAATTATACTTAATAACGTGTTTTTTAGAAAAAAATCACATCGAAGTCAAAAAAACAACCTTAAAATGCTTAAAAAGAAGTGTTTGATAATAAGTTGCGGGAAAACCGTTATCCACACAGAAAAAAGTTGTGTGGCAGATAAAAATGTTTGTTTAAATAAAAAAAAATTTCAAAAATCGGTTGTAGTTTGGCAACGTAAGAACCAGTCAAAGGAAAAAAAAATAAGAATCATAAAAACCGTTATAAGTCGAAAACAAAGCGAGAACGAGAAAATTACCTCAAGTTTTTCGACCTGAAATGGCCTCAGGAGCTTATGGTTTTCTTCTGAGGCGGTAATTTCGGAACAACCTGTATAGAAGAATTGCTAGTTTAAAGTAATAAGATAATTGTATAATTAAAAAATCAAAACTCCATTTGAATATCAAGTCCGTATACTTGAATACAATTTTAAGGTTTTAAGACGTGAACTTGGTAAAGCTGCTGTTGAAATTTGTTGATCCATAATTTGTCCTTGAATAAAAATGCCGAAGAATCAAATTATATAACAGGAATCTCCTTAAATTTAAAAATTCCTTTAAATGATATTTTAAACAAAATTAATTCCTTAGCTGCTTCATTTGCCACTATTTCTGCTTCTGTTTTCGATGTAGCTTACCATCGCTTGTCTTTGGCTAAGCCAAGAAATAGCACCGCAAAAGTATATAATAACAGCTTTCGAAGTTGGTCGTCCCGTTCTGGATTTCCTTTTTCTGTGGCAATAAGTAATTTCAATATCCATAGTTCCTGCTTATTACACTAAATTGAAAGAAATCTCATCGCTGTAAGCAGAACCTGGTCTTCTATTGAGCACAATCTACTTGTCCAAAGGGAAATTTCTGCTTCTCGATATTCAGACAAGTTATTGCTTTCCAGAATCTTTCGATTCTGTACTGTCTGTTTAATTTTATTATTTTTTTCTTTTTTAAAATTTTTAATTTTCAAAACACGCCACCTCTTTTTATCAGCAGCTCAACCTAAACCATATAAACACACAGCTTGTTCCTTCTACGATTTGTATAGAAAAACGAAAATAGCAATGAGCGACGCCCAAATTTTAATCTAAAGGGCTGACATTTTTACCGGTTCATCATTTCACTAAACTCAACTAAGCAGCAGGCATTGAAAATCGGACAGTTATAGCTTTCATTGAAACTTTTAATTTCTTTAAGTTTAAGTTTTGAGACACTTTGAAAGCAAAATCATTAAATATTTTGATGCCAGTAAAAAGCTGATAACTCAATTATTACTTCTAGTCAAAAAAATATTTCATTTCGGCTCAACCTTTCACATAAAATGAATTCTAAGATTTCAATGATCAATCGTAAGGTAGGTCAATCATTGAAATAAAGAAATTCATTTCGCATGTTAACTTGGGCCAAAACGAAAATTTTTTTTTGACAGAAAATAATAATTAAGTCTGTAGCTTTATATTGGCATCAAAATAATCACTGATTTTGCTTTATAAGTGTCTCAAAACTTAAAATTTAAATTTTCAATGAAAGATTATAGCTCAGGTGTCAAGGAAATTAGTTGATTTTATATTAAATTATGTAAATAGTATAGGGAATAGTTTTGACAAGTTATTACGACGTACTGCTAAGTCCTAAACGATTTAACTTGGTTGGTGGATGGTGAACATTTATGTTTTTCCACAGATGTTTTAAAAGACATTGCCAAATTCGTGATTTGTTTGGCATTTTTAATTACTAATTGACTGCTTACATATTTACTTACTTCTCAAAGACAATCCATTTGCAACCGATTCATAAGGCTCAATGATGTACGGTCCTATTCTGCCCAACTCTTCTTGCAAGGAACTATAGATACGCGAATAAATAGACAGTAGTTCATCATCATCGATTAGGTACATCTTAAATATAACACCCAGCTCCTTCCCATCATCACAATCGGAAATAGCATCGACCAGTTTTTGGCGGATATTTTTTCTATAATCGCAATTAATTTTTGACAGGATACTAAAAATCAACATCCTTAATTTCTTACTGTCGACCGTTGATCCATCTTCTGCTTGTGAATCTTCCATTTTTATTTATTGCAGCTAAAACACAAAGAACGAAAAAATAATTAATTAACAAACGTGAAAAGAGAAAAAGATTGCATTTTAAAAAATAATTGAAAGAGATTTAAAATCTCAAATAACGAAATCCCAAAAAATAAAAATCCTGTTTTTCAAAATCTCGCAACTACAAAAATCCGTTTTTACCAATCTTGCATTTACATTTCGCACCAAAATATATATTGCAAATATCAACCGAAGTCCCAAATTAAAATCTTGAATGTTGGCACATTTTACATTAACATTTCATTAAAATGTTTTGTCAATACGCCTGGCGACTAACAGTGCTGTACGCTCGGCGATTTGCAGCTAGTGCAATGCGACGAATAAGTGCAGCTAATGCCTTGTGTGCGGTTGTTAATTGAAACACACGTGAGCTACATACAATCTGCAGACAAGCCGCAAATAATCGAAGTACGCGTCTATGACGAGACTCTTCGTGTGCAGAAGGCCTAAACATACCCTAATCGGTGCAACGGAGCTACGGGATTACTAAAAATAGGATTTTGTTACTGCAAATTTTTGTAATGCGAAATTTTTAATGTGAGATTTCGTACCGAACTTTGCCATTAGTGTCTCTCCGAAGCCAATGCTATTGTGGAAATTTAAACGACTTTCCAGTCACTGGTTAGTTTTTCTGACATCGAGAATATATCGAGGGGATAATATGATTGCGATTTCAATATAGTAAATAGAAAAAGGCGAATTCGATATATTTGCGAACTGACAATTCCAACTTCTACTCAGTTGGATTGGAAGTCTAAAAAAACAAATCGAGGAATCAAAATCTACATATTATGTCAAAGCAGCAATATTTCGATGAAAATCAGGTAGTTGATTGTGGTTGTGATGTAACCCCAATTCAGATTGGGAAGATTGAGTCCGGACTGGTGAAACTCATATTTAAATCATAACAAACTTTGAGGAACCTCAAAACACTTTGAAACAACAATGAGACTCATTCATGAGCCCCGTTTTTACGTTTACTTCGGGCCTCACGAGAGTCCTCAGCCAGACTTATCTTGCCTGTCGTAATACCGGACTCCGTCTTCCCAATCTAAACAGCTTTTACCCATCGAGATTTAAACTGAGTTCAGTGGCGAAACTAGTTGGTTACTCATGTTCTCAACTCTCTAGACATAAACTAATATTTTTTAACAATGGATTTAAGTAAATTATTCTCGTTAGTGGTTAAATTTATCTTACCTTTTAAAAAAATTATTTTTAGTTAATAATTGTAAATTATAAATTTTTTATAATCGAGTGGGAGAAGATAATTTATTTGACATTTGTGGATTAAGTAGCTTGACAGTTGGAAATACAGGAAAATGGGTTGGGTACGTTCAATGCTTTTAAGAAATTCTTCTTAAAATCTAGTCCCCTTTTCCACGATGGAACTTTCTGCATGAAACTTTTTCGCTTGTCGTTATAAGAAAGTGAGGGGGGTAGCCAAATACCGCCGCGCCGGGCTACGATTTGAAGAAACTTTTTTGACGTTTCCTTTCGTCAAACCTAAAATAATATGCCTGTTTGGTAACTTTTTTTCAACAAATTTCCCTAAAACTGAGTTTTTTTTTCTATGGACGGTGTTCACATTGGACTGAAAAACTGGTTTTTTTTTTACGTTTCAGTATTCACATCTCTCTCCCACTCCTTCATTGAAGTGAGATGTGAATACTGAAATGTCAAAAAAAATCCACTTTTTTAGTCCAATGTGAACACCGTCATGGGTTTTGAAAGCAATTTGTGAATTTTTGTGAAAATTTGTGCAAATTCGCAAGAAATTTTATGTTACCAAACAGACCAAATATTGAACAACGAGAAACAATTGTTCCATCGTGGAAAAGGTCGAAGGAAGAAGCCAGACTCAGTGGGATAGTGTGGAAGGGCTTTTAACGTTTTTTTTTTTAATTCTTATGTCCAATCTCCAGCAATCATAGACCGTTTACACCTCTTACAGAAAAAACTAAGTTTCACACACACTGGTTTTCTCGTGTGAAGCCTAGTACTCACCTCCCGTGAAATGAAAAACAAAAATGTTTCAAAATACACGTTAAAATTCAATACGAACCCATAAATAGCCGTGTTTTTTTTGCAAGCCCGGGGGGAATTGGATGAAAAAAACGACGTCGGTGCTAAACAATTAACATGTTAAATGCAACAACAACTAATCCCAGGGAATTCTCGGGGTTTAACTTAAGCGTACAGAAAAACTGTGTTACCGACATGAATTACATACATGTTATCGATAGTTTGTATGAAAACTCCATGTTTTTTACTGTCATGGCGTCGCTAATCCCCGCTGTCGTTTTTTTCAACCAATTCCCCCCGGGCTTGCAAAAAAATCTTGAAAAAGTTCCAAAAAGGGGTTTCAATTCTGTGTTCTGTTCTTTTTTCCTCGTTGATAAGAATAAAAACGCTGGAAAAGACAATCGTTTAATCCGAAATCATTTTTATTTTATTTCGTAATTTATATTTTGAGCAAAACAGATTGATTGACAAATGTCACAATTTTTCACACTACCTCAGTTTTTTCCTAGTGGTCGTACGTTGGGAAATGAAAATTTTGCGTGAAATTGATTGAAAAACCGGTTCATATTCCACTTTCATATTTTTGTACTTCGTGTTGTGAATTTCATATCAATGAACTAGGCCGGGCCACTTTTGTATGAAAATTTCATTTCCACTCGAACTGAGTACTAGGCTTGAAAGGGTACTTTTTTGGTTAAAAAAGCAAATAGAGTACGGAATCAAATATCTAAAGAATTCCTTGCGTTCGGTAAACTATCAGATATGCTATCCACCTATCCAAAAAATTTCAGATACGTTGGGTTGTTGTTGCATCAGCTGTTTTGTCACAAGGGATTACAACAACACAAACCTATTTGGATTGATCCCCTAACGCGACGATTGATTTTTTTTTGTCGAATGGAAAAGGACAAGAATTTATAATTTTGTTCTTGGCCTCTCTTCAAAGTAATTCACTGAAGACAGTTTATAAGCAAAATCGTAAGATCGAGTTGGATATATTGAAGAGCTCGCGAGACGAAGCTATTGATTTTAATACCAACCGTACTATCCCAAAGGAACACACCTAAAATAAGTAGAGAAACCATGAAAATTGAAACAAACCATATGAATTTTGTTCGATTTTTCAACGCTTCTCGAACTATTTTATCGATGCGAGAATTACAGAACGTATAGGCACAGAATTGATCACGTTTTTACTCTGGCGGGAAGGCGACTATTAAGTTTTCAAAACATGTTTCTTCTTTTTTGTATATTCACCCCAAATAACAAATCCGATGAATAAGCTGCTTACTGCTTATAGAAACGAATTCAGTTTTGAAATTTCGTTAACAGTTAAAATTTCAAAATTGAGTATGGCTCCCTCTGCAGCACCATAATCTCACCCAATATGTCTGTTTGGTAACTCGAAACGTAGTACGATCTCGTACGAAGCAGCTCAATTTTCTTTCAAATCCACTGATCTCTATATTTTGGATAGCCTATAGTGTGTATAACAGTTTTTGTGAGGCAATTTTAAGATTTTTTGACGGGGTACCGGCCACGATTTCGTATCACGCTCTATACAAACGAAAAAAGGGATTGAAAATATTTGCCGTAATTGAGCATTTATTTGATGTCAGCAAGCATTGACATCGACAACGGGGATTAAGCCGGAACCACACCTATCTCGTGTGGTGTGTTGTGAAGTGGTGTGTCGCTATCGCTCCAATGTGTTTCATATGCTTAGAACCACATTTGGGAAGCGTGTTGTGTTGTGGAGTGGTGTGTTGTGGAGGAATCGCTTCTGTTTCGATTGCGCCATACCACGATGTGGAGTTTACTATTTGTAAGAAAGAGAACACTTATTTTACGAAAACCAAAACAACAGTCATGTCATGACATATATATCTGTACTTTTCTTTTTCAACATCACTACACACAAGTGTGCACATTCAACGAGACACCGCTCCACACCACAACTCAGCCGGAACCACATCTATCTCGTGTGGTGTGTTGTGGTGTGGAGCGGTGTGTCGTTTAATGTGCACACTTGTCTGTAGTGATATTGAAAAAGAAAAGTACAGATATGTATGTCACGACATGAGTGTTGTTTTGATTTTTGTTTTTATAAGTGTTCTCTTTCTTACAAATAGTAAACTATACATCGTGGTATGGCGCAATCGAAACAGAAGCGATTCCTCCACAACACACCACTCCACAACACAACACTCTTCACAAATGTGGTTCGCATATGAAACATATTGGAGCGATAGCGACACACCACTCCACAACACACCACACGAGATAGGTGTGGTTCCGGCTTCATCACCACACGAGATAGATGTGGTTCCGGCTTTAGCGATGCCATCACAGAAACAAAATGGAGTTTTCATACAAACTATCGATAAGACGTATGTAATTCACGCCGGTAATACAATAAACAAAAATAAAAAAATCTTTGTGCATAATTCAAAATCAAAAGCTTTGAAGGCTTTTCATTTTGTTGAAGTATGAGGAAAATCCGCTGGCACCACTGCTGTTTACTTTTATATGAGGGTACCGGCCACGAGTATAACATTTCATCAATTTGCCTCAAAAATTTATGTCTTCACTATCCAGTGTGCATAGAGCAGCGTTGCCATTTGACAAAAGCTGGGGCCAAATATTTTACATAAAAATCATTCCTTAAAAAATTACACTAAAATTTATTAATATTGGTATTCTTTCTTGTAATTTATTTAATCATTAAATTTCTTACATTTAGTTTAAAAAATAATTTAAAAAAAATCACAGATGTATCAAATTTTTTAATAATTCATAGACATCTTTTGGTTTTGAGCCACTAAATAAAAATAACGCAAATTTAGTAATATTTTAAGGTAATCACATTATATCTTAATTCGTTTTACAAGATCTGGCTTTGGAATAAAATTACCACAGTTACTCAAGTTGCCCTGCATAAAATCTTTAAGGCTCATTAACGAGTGAATAATTTCATACGATAACCTATTTCGACTATCAATTTTTATATTGTTAAGAGATGAAAAAACCAGCTCAGCAGATGCACTCCTATGTGGAAGACTCAATAAGTTAATTGCAAAAGAAATATTTTTAAATAAATCATCACCAGCAAAATTTTTCATTTCTTCTCGAACTATTTTATCGATGCGAGAATTACAGAACGTATAGGCACAGAATTGATCACGTTTTTACTCTGGCGGGAAGGCGACTATTAAGTTTTCAAAACATGTTTCTTCTTTTTTGTATATTCACCCCAAATAACAAATCCGATGAATAAGCTGCTTACTGCTTATAGAAACGAATTCAGTTTTGAAATTTCGTTAACAGTTAAAATTTCAAAATTGAGTATGGCTCCCTCTGCAGCACCATAATCTCACCCAATATGTCTGTTTGGTAACTCGAAACGTAGTACGATCTCGTACGAAGCAGCTCAATTTTCTTTCAAATCCACTGATCTCTATATTTTGGATAGCCTATAGTGTATAACAGTTTTTGTGAGGCAATTTTAAGATTTTTTGACGGGGTACCGGCCACGATTTCGTATCACGCTCTATACAAACGAAAAAAGGGATTGAAAATATTTGCCGTAATTGAGCATTTATTTGATGTCAGCAAGCATTGACATCGACAACGGGGATTAAGCCGGAACCACACCTATCTCGTGTGGTGTGTTGTGAAGTGGTGTGTCGCTATCGCTCCAATGTGTTTCATATGCTTAGAACCACATTTGGGAAGCGTGTTGTGTTGTGGAGTGGTGTGTTGTGGAGGAATCGCTTCTGTTTCGATTGCGCCATACCACGATGTGGAGTTTACTATTTGTAAGAAAGAGAACACTTATTTTACGAAAACCAAAACAACAGTCATGTCATGACATATATATCTGTACTTTTCTTTTTCAACATCACTACACACAAGTGTGCACATTCAACGAGACACCGCTCCACACCACAACTCAGCCGGAACCACATCTATCTCGTGTGGTGTGTTGTGGTGTGGAGCGGTGTGTCGTTTAATGTGCACACTTGTCTGTAGTGATATTGAAAAAGAAAAGTACAGATATGTATGTCACGACATGAGTGTTGTTTTGATTTTTGTTTTTATAAGTGTTCTCTTTCTTACAAATAGTAAACTATACATCGTGGTATGGCGCAATCGAAACAGAAGCGATTCCTCCACAACACACCACTCCACAACACAACACTCTTCACAAATGTGGTTCGCATATGAAACATATTGGAGCGATAGCGACACACCACTCCACAACACACCACACGAGATAGGTGTGGTTCCGGCTTCATCACCACACGAGATAGATGTGGTTCCGGCTTTAGCGATGCCATCACAGAAACAAAATGGAGTTTTCATACAAACTATCGATAAGACGTATGTAATTCAAGCCGGTAATACAATAAACAAAAATAAAAAAATCTTTGTGCATAATTCAAAATCAAAAGCTTTGAAGGCTTTTCATTTTGTTGAAGTATGAGGAAAATCCGCTGGCACCACTGCTGTTTACTTTTATATGAGGGTACCGGCCACGAGTATAACATTTCATCAATTTGCCTCAAAAATTTATGTCTTCACTATCCAGTGTGCATAGAGCAGCGTTGCCATTTGACAAAAGCTGGGGCCAAATATTTTACATAAAAATCATTCCTTAAAAAATTACACTAAAATTTATTAATATTGGTATTCTTTCTTGTAATTTATTTAATCATTAAATTTCTTACATTTAGTTTAAAAAATAATTTAAAAAAAATCACAGATGTATCAAATTTTTTAATAATTCATAGACATCTTTTGGTTTTGAGCCACTAAATAAAAATAACGCAAATTTAGTAATATTTTAAGGTAATCACATTATATCTTAATTCGTTTTACAAGATCTGGCTTTGGAATAAAATTACCACAGTTACTCAAGTTGCCCTGCATAAAATCTTTAAGGCTCATTAACGAGTGAATAATTTCATACGATAACCTATTTCGACTATCAATTTTTATATTGTTAAGAGATGAAAAAACCAGCTCAGCAGATGCACTCCTATGTGGAAGACTCAATAAGTTAATTGCAAAAGAAATATTTTTAAATAAATCATCACCAGCAAAATTTTTCATTTCGTTCAACTGAACCCACCATTTAACAGCATTTTACATGATCTTCTTTATTTATTTCTTCTAAACAGTTTTGTAGCTCTTCAGGCATTATATTTTCAGTGCAACTGAATAAGTTTGGAAATTTTATTAACAGAATGATCAGAAAACAATCTAAAATTGTCACTTTTTTAATTCAAATAATTGAAATCTAAAATTTGAAAAGCTGTTAACAAATTGTCACACATATTTAATCTACTTTCTAACTTCTAAAATAAAGATTTTGGGCCATTTCTAATTGGCCCGGGCAAAGGGCCAAAATGTAAAACAGGGGGCCAAAAGGACGCTGGTATAGAGATCATTGGTCGAATCCAATAGAGAGAAAATGACAAGTATGTAGCAACTTGTAGCAAGAAATTGCAGTAAGCAAACAGACATATTGAAAATGTATCATTTATTCAAGAAACAAAAAAAATTTTCTTTGTGCCAAATAAATTTTATTTGAATGTAATAGTTACAGAATACATTTAATAGTTTTATGTATAAAAATTACGTTTTTATGGCCATTTAATAACAAATGAAAACAAGAAAAATAAATTTGGAAATTTGTTTAGATTTTGTCTAAAATTTTAAATTAAATTCAATACGTAATGCAGAAATATTTTAAACAAATATATTTATGTACATACATTTAAATATTATATTAATTGCATGTTGATACTTTTATTTCTTTTTATTTCAATAAATAAGTTACCATAACGAACATAGCCTTACAGCACACAAAATGAGAAAAACTACTATATTTTTTAAACAAACTGTCACTGTGTATATAAAGAACTGTGCACGTAAACGAATGGGAATTAAAACATTTTGATACCTCCAAGCTTGGTATAAAATAGTCTTAATGTTAGATAATGTATTTTAAAGAAAAACCTGAATTTTTCCAAGTTTTGACGGAACAAAATAAGTGGACTCGGAAATATAAACTGACCACCTTTCATTTATACTGAATTTCTTAAAGAACTTAATTACTACCAGATTGTCAATGTGCATGTATGGATGGCAGTTATTTTTTTAAGACTGGCATTAATAATTATTATGAGTATTCTGGTAGTTGGAATCTTAAATATCAGTCCTACCACGAATCTCATAGTAAGCAGAAACTCGAAGATACGGTGATACATTCTTTTTCGGGATTCGTTAAAGTTTCCCGTTACAATGGAATTCGTGATAAGACTGAATAAGCGTGTTTTGGTGAAAAAATTCGAAAATCTGGTGTGCCAACATGTAACTTGATACAATCGAGTTTAATCGATACAATCGAGCATAGGCAGTTCCTAACTTTGTTCAATCGAATCGAAAACAGTCGACCCAGTTTAATTAGGAACTTACTGCCTATCCTCGATTGTACCAATTAAATCGATTGTGTCAGTTACGCTCCAGTAAAAAGTGTACTAGGATGAAAATAACCATTGGAACAATTTTGAACTACCTTGTTGCCTTCCATCTCTTTGCTGAAAAACTTTGACCTTTTCTTACCAATTCTTGAAGATCATAATCAGCTCCATCACGAATTCCATTGTAAACGGAAACTTGTTACAAATCCCGAAAAAAAAAAACCGAATCAGTTCGTAATGAAAATTTGTATGAAATTTTTCACTGTGAATGTTTCCGATTACGGTGGAATTCATGAAAGGGCGGAATATCAGAAAAAATATCTTGATATATTGAAAAAGTATCTTACTTTACAAAGACAGTATTAGATTGAATAAAACAATTTTATTTATATTTAACCCTCGAAAGTGAAAAATTAGTTGATTGGCACCTCAACAAAAGCCTCTTGAAATATCAGCGCTAAGCATTTAGTATTTACATAAGAAATGGGAAACATCCAAAACTTTTTAACTCCTGAACTTTTTTGATTTGCTTAAAATGCCAACCAATCAATTTTTGTAACTTATGGGATTATATTATATTTGGAAAAACTACTATCGCATGCGTGTTTTATTGAAGTTTTTTAATATGCACATCTTGGGAGTTTTCTACTTTAGAGTCAAAATTTAGAACTAATTTTTTGAAAACTTTTTCGTTGACGATTGTCCTTAAATTAAAAATATCAATTTGAAAACAAATTATTTTTCAACGCAGGATCTTGGAGCGTCTTTGACCGTATCGTGTTTTCATACTGTTTTGTCAAGACTGAATAAAAGTTTATATTATTTAAAGAATCCGGCTTTTGTAAAAAATTGAAAGCTCTCGAAATTACGGCAAGCTGGGTCAGATATACAGAGCTAGCGATTTATATAAAATATGACCCGATTATTTAAAAATATTGTACTTCTATTCTCTTACGCCCATATTATTCATTCGATACATCCAGAAATCCTGATGTATTTCCATTAAATTTGAATAATTTACATCCGTATTTAAGTTTTAATTTGGATGTATCGAGTGGATAATATGGCAGTTAGAAAAGCAGTTTGAAAAACACGACGCGGTGAAGGACGCCCCAAGGTCAAAAGTATGAAAATTAATTGTTTCCAAATGATATTTTGATGTTCGAAGGTTTTTCCAATAAAAAGCAAATGATTTATCTGTTATCTAATTATCAGCTTCTAATTAGTAGCTCCTTCACACCAAAAAAGTTATATTACGCACTAAGACGGATTTTTCCATGAAGATACTATTAACAAAAAGTTAACAGCACACATTGACTTAATATGGAACATTTAGGAATATGTACATTAAGAAACTCAACAAAAAAATGTCTAGTGTTTCCTATCATTGTAAACATTTCTAAGCAAAAAATCTTATCTAATTCAGATTCTTGAGTAACAAATAGAATAGATTTCTCGCGAAACTTGGCACAAAAAATACAAAAATTAAAGTTTTTATGTAAATTTAGTGTTAAGTCCAAGCTATTTGCTATTTTTAATATGGGCCAACTTTGAAAGAAAAATAGTAAAATTACACCATTTAAACCACTGTTAGGACCATACCTAGTCTCGATACGATAAAATATTATTACAAAAGAAATAATGAGTAAAATCGATACCGCATACACCCTGGCTCTTCTCATTGTTTCCTGTGCAGGAATATTTCATCGTAGCGAAAACGTATAAGTATCGGCACAATGGTGTGAATACAGTTTAAATCATACTTTTATCACCATCTAGACTTAAACGTTTTTTATCAATACAAAATTTATCTTGGGAAAATGACTGCCATTCGCAAAGCCGGCCCACACCGGAGTACACTCTAAGATTAAATACGTATATAAAAAAATCTTAAATAAATTACAAGTCTTAATTAGATCATCTTATAATACAATTTCAGCTTTTGCTTGCAGCTGACTTTCTAGTTGATGAATTCTATGCTTAAGATTGTAATTCTGCATAGAACATTTAAGTGCTCCGAAAAACTTACGCAGAGGATTCTTTTTACACAGTGTTTCATTACTGCTCGCTTCAATGTGCAGTGAATTGAAATTCTTAGTTACTGTTATAGTAATAAATCCCTTAAATTGTACTGCAAAATTGGATTTCTGTCTTCTTTCGTTGTGAAGCTTCTCCGTTTGTGCAAGTTGATATTCCATATATGTCACATTACTTCGTGGCATCTGACGCCCAGTCCACAAATCCACGGAGGAACTTATTGACCATTTGCAAGGCAATGGCAGTTCTTCGGTTTCGTCAATTTTTTTGAATTTACAATTCTCCGTCGGCGACAGTAGTGTCATATCTATTTTATAAACTTCAGTTATTATTTGTTCAATAGCTGCGATGTATTCTTTGGCCCATAACTTCTTGAGATTTAGTGGTTGATCTGCAAATTTGGCTAGAGATTTTAGTTCGTTCTTTCGTGGAATTATGTCAAATGTCAGGGGATCTCCAACAATCAGCGGTATTGGTTCGATTACGGGGAACATCTGGCCAAGTTCCTCGACGATATTGACAAGCAATGATTTGTACAGGTTTTTGATGGATATTTTTGGCTCACAACATTTCTTGTGAGCCATGGTGATGCATTTTTTCAAATATTGGACATTGGTCTCGGATAGACCTTTGGCGATGTTTATGTTAAGACAGAACATGTCCTGGACACATACTGGGCAGTCTGTTTTGAGTTCTTCTGCTGATTCACCCGATGGTCCGGCTAACATTCGTATCTGTGCTTCATATTCCGGATACTTAAACACTTTGTTCTGGAAATCGGCCTTCTTGATCACTTTTCCTAGATATGGCGCAATGATCACTTTTTCAAAATCCAAGGAGCTATAGAATTCGAAGAATCCTTTTACCAGCTGATGAATATTTTGACTAGAGTCCATTGGTACGCATCGTGAATTCAAACCAAAATTAATACCATTTATTATCCTTTTTTGTGCATTCCGTTGGAGAATCTTAATAGATGCCAGAACGGGAGGATTACTGTTTTGCAGATAGAATATAATCAGAGTCATGAGGCAGTAGTTGGTCATGTTGAAGGCTCCATAAATGTGCATGTTTTTGAACCAGATCTTTAGAAACAACATTAGTTCATAAATCCTGTTATCCGTCTGATTAAGTTCGTTAATGAATTCACTGTTATGAATGCCATACGGCTCGGAGGTGTTAATATCAAGGTTAAATCCAGTGGCAAGGTGGACACATTTTATGATCGGCACTCGTGCCTTTCGAATGGGCACAATGTCTGAAAATTGTTTGCTGCGATAGAGCATTTTTGTGATGTTCTTATAGGTTATGTTAGGGTCAGCTTGTGAGCTCAAACAAGATATGTGCAGATCGATGTCACTTGCTGAAAGAAAATTTTAAAATTAACGAAAGCAAAATATTTTATATTTTAAATATTTTCAACTGAAGAGGAAATACTAGCAACTTAAGCTAAAAATACGAGAATTCTATTCGGTATGTAAATATAACACAGGCTCTCCATGGGCGTATTTATTTCTAAATTTTTTCAAACAGCATTTCTTCTCTCTCCTATACTCAGCATTAGCCATCATTTTACATATGTACATATTCATTATATCAATTTCTTCCGGTAATTTTGTCAAGAAAGTTATATTAGTGGCTCAGAACATTAAGTTACAAAATACAGACCAACAATATATTTCTCAGTAAAACCAATATGAATTATGAAAAAATAAGTAGATGAAGAAAAGGTAAGCCAAGACGAATTATTTGATTTTGTATGGTCAAACAGTACTTGCGTTTGTGATGCGGGCAACAACGATTCTTGCTTTCGTTCTCTCTCTATTATGTAGAAACAAACCCTGTTATTAAAACCGAAAGCGGATAATTAAAGATGGTTAGAAGAAAAATTCGAAGAAAAAATTAAATCTGTATTTTTAAAAAGAAGATAGATAGATAATCAAACAAATGTAAGTTTTTTATTCATTGTTGATGCAGAGAAACCTTTTTTCACGAGGAAATTTAGCAAAAACTAGAATTTTTTTGTTTGCTTATATATCTGTGGCAATCAGACAGATTAGATTATGTCGACATAAGAGATTTTTCGGATTGTTAGTAGTCCACAGTTTGAGAGCTACTTTTCTTTCCAATCACCATTTCGAAATCATTACCCGTTGAAAAGCTATCTTACAATTCCTAAAAAAAATTACACTAATTGCTATTACAGATTGTGGACAAAAATGCGTTTTTTTCGCAAAATTGTTTTTTTTTTTTAACATAAGCTACTCTGTCTTACTGCCACAGATATGTAATTTGCAAGTGCATTACGGATAGTAGGTAGGTATACACCGAAACAAATTAAACAATTCTAACTATTTTTGACTAATTAAAAATAGAAAAACTACAAAAATATTCTAATGAATACTTTTTTGCTGTGTAAATCTTATTGTAATTTGATAAAAAAAATTATGAATTAGTTAAGAAAAGTGTAGCGAAGCGACTTATACTCACTTTTCAAGGCCAATCCATTTGCAATCGATCCATACGGCTCAATATTGTACGGTCCGATTCTGTCCAGTTCTTTCTGCAAGCTGCCATGAATGCGCGAATAAATACATAAAAGATGATCATCATCAATAAGGTACTTCTTGAATATAACACTCAGTTCCTTCCCACTAGCACAGTCCGAAATTGCTTCGGCCAGATTTTGACGGGATTTCTTTTCGTCTTCGGCATTGATTGTTTTTAGGACCGCATTGACTCGTCTTTTCAATTGATTGACTGGGCTTTTCTTTGCACTTTTTGTCGCTGAATGATTGAGCAGTTCGTGTTTAAGGACATCTTGAAGAGTCTCGAATGGTTGATTACAAATTTTACATTCCAGATTCTCTCTCTCTGTGTCAGTTAGACTTGAGTTGTTCTCAGATTGTTCCGCGACTGTTGATTCTAATTCTGCTTTTGAATCTTGCATCATTATTTATGTCAGCTAAAATTGAACAAAATAAATAATGAATGGAAATAGAAAAATTGATTTTGCGAACAATCTACATTTATGAATCTCCTTTGGATGGGGTTAATTGGCTTCTTAAAAATCATGTCTTATTCTAATTAATACTAAATAAATGTTTTTGGCACAATTGATTGCACAATATTAATGAATATAGGTGAGTGCATATTTTTAAAAAGGAATAACTTCTCCGGTCTTTCTGTCAACAACTTTAGCAAAGAACTCTGGACTTATTACACCATGTAAGCCAGGACTCAATATCACATTGTTTTCCGAGCGGTAGAGCTCTATACCTTTGCTCATGGCAAGTTCGGTGTTTAAATAGATGAGAACCTCACAATTGTGCCGAATTCCACTGACTCTCTCCGTCCCTGGTTTAAGTTTGTCCGATGCAGAAAAGTGGATATGATTGCGATTCATACGTTTCAATCCGAGTCTCTTAATTGCCGATAGATTCTTATGGAAAGTTCCATGAACTACAAGAGGAACCTCCGATGCATTGCGAACTTTTGTCAAAGTTAACTCTGAAACCTCGGATATCGAATGACCCTGGTTGGCTTTGATGAGTATTTTTGTGCTGCTAGGGCAGGTGGTGACGGTGTATCGATTTTTCGAATCCGCTTCCACTATTCGCATGATATCCTCGGCCGTATAGCGATTGCTTAGATTCCGATGGGACAGAATAGCATCGAGAGGAATGAATCCATTAGACGCTATGGGAAGACCCTCTTTTATGGCACCATGCCGTAGGAGCCAGGGGTGGAATCGTGTAAGGTGATTTGCGATAAGTGAGAGTCACAATCAAGCAATTCAGTCTGTGTAAGATGATATCACATTTGATAGCTAAAGAGCTATCACATCAAAAATATGATTGTCATTTTCCAACAAATTTGACGTTTCTGCCTGAGTAAGACTAGAGTTACCAGCAGCCTACAAAAATTGTATGAATTTTTCAGAGTTCTTTTTTTTTACCGTTCTTACAGACAAAAATGAACATTCTTGTGACCAAAAAAGTTTACTACATTCCGGAATATGAAGAAAACATAAGAATTATATCGCAAAGAAGTCATTTTCGTTCTATATTTTCGATAGCCCATTACAAACATTTGAAACATTCACTATGGCAACCATGTTTTTGACAAATGCCATTGGAAAGTATTCAATTGTATTGAATTGAGTTGAATCACCTTACCCAGACGGAAAACTAAATGACAATCACATTTGACCAGGGTTGATGTGACAATCATTTATCACCTTAGCCGATTCCACCCCTGGAAAGATTTTTACTGAGCTCAGTGTCGAAATTGCGCGGGTAACTCATCTCTTCTGGAATACAAACACTCAGGACAAGCAGAAAATCTATTTTCTTTTGGAAGATTGGATTTTGTGTTCACTGTTCAGGTTTCGAGCTTACCTTTTGAGAATTTTGATGAAATATTAAAGTTAGGTATTGAAATTGTAGAATTATGAACATACGATACGCGCAGAACGTAGATAGATAAATTAAAATTACCCACTACCCAGGAACTTGGAAAATGGAAATACTGCAAAAGTGGAAGTGCAAGCAAATTGAATTTGGAAATTGAAATTTATACTACATGTAAGACCGAAAGATCCAGTTGAATTCGATTTGGATTATCGACTCCGCTTTTTTTTGTCAATTGAGAGTTGAGTTGAAATTTTGTTTAAAAAAAGTGCAAAAGTGAAAATTTTTAAATTGATTTTGTGATAGTTTTTCTGACTAGAAAACTTATAAAAATGATGCAGAAAGCTTAAATTTTGGTTTAAAAACAAATTTGTGTATTCTTTTTCACAAAACAACGGCGCTAGCGGTAAAAAAAATATTTTTACTTTTGTACTTCAGTACTTTTTGGCTTATGTAGTTAAGCCTTTACTTTACATTTTTATTAAAATCTTTTATGATAAAAGTCACAAAAAGTTGTCTTTTATTTTTTTATTATTAATAACAGATTTCATAACAGATTTTGGCAAGCTGAATACGAAAAATGCGATTCATAAAAGATTTTTTGAGATTTCGAACTGTTGACAGTTCATAAGAGATTTGGTAGCAGATTTCATAACAGATTTTGTCATGCCGAATACCAAAAGTATAATTCATAAAAGATTTTTTGACAGCACAAATTTTTATATGGAAATTCATAACAGAATAAAAGAATAACAGAATAAAAGATCTTACCGAATAGGCCCAAATGCCCTTATGCCTGTTTGATAACTTTTTGTTTCAACAAATATCCCAAAACTGATTTTTTTTTCTATTGGTTTTGACAGCAAATTCTGAAATTTTGTGAAAATTTGTGCGAATTCGCAAGAAATTTCACGTTAAGCTAGTACGCAGATCGCGCTAAAATTTAGCTCCCACTTTTCTCTCCAAACATCAGCAAAAAACCCTTACTAAATTTTGACATAGAGCATTCGTTGTGGAGAATATGTAAAAGAAAGCAGCTGTTCTCCAAGAAGAAATTGTTTTCAACCATTTCAATGATCTTTTTTTATTATTGCAACTGAATTTTATCAAATAAAATGGATTTTTTTCTTTGGCTGAGACAAATCGTTTATTCCGAAATATTCCTCCCTTTCAATTTTTATTTTCACAAAACAATTCATACAAAATTCAAGATTTACAGAATCTGTTAAAATTTAGCTTGAGAATTAATGTGCCGAACAATTATTTCGTGCGCTAAATTTTGACAGATATGTGATGTACAGTAAGTAACAAACATTTGAATTTTTAGCTGGAACTGCGTACCTTTCGGCTAAAATGCTTTCCTTAATTTTAGCCTAGTACGCAGATCGCGCTAAATTTTAGCTGCCACTTTTCTCTCCAAACATCAGCTGAACCCCTAGCTAAATTTTGACATAGGAGAGTTGTGGAGAATATGTGATTGAAATAAGTGGTCTGTTTGGTAACGTGAAATTTCTTGCGAATTCGCACAAAAAAATCAGTTTTGGGATAATTGTTGAAACAAAAAGTTATCAAACAGACATAAGGGCATTGTGTAGAATATGTCAAAAACACCTGTTCTCCGAAAAAAAATTTAAATTTAAGAAAGTTTATTTGAAAAATTTCAAGTATTATTACATTTTAGAAACAAAATGGATACAAGGGAAATTGAAGATTTGGTGATTTGTGCAGCAGTACAAGTTGTGGCAATAGGAGCGATGGACCAGACACCATATAGAAGGGTGTTCCTTTACAAGAGTAGCCAGTTTTTTTTGTCTTCCATGCTGAACGTAATTTTATTTTTACCACGCATTCTTTTTTTCGGTTGTGGTAATTCTTGTAAAAATTCTTCCAAATCCATTTTGCATGAAGGCAGCAACAATCTATAGCTTTAAAAACAAAGCAAAGTTCACACAAAATTAAAAAATACCAGAACCAGTCAAATAAGGCCCAATGCCTTTTAAAAAAAAAACACGGCTAGTGTATAATCACCTTTAAATGCAAACAATCATGGGAATTGGAAAAATGGCATCACTGGTAGTTGTCACTTTTTGTATGTGACTTTTATATGCAAGGATTTTTCCTATAAAAACCTTAAAACACAATGGAAAATTGTGAATCAAAATTTGCAGATCTTTACAAATCGAATAATAGATCTGATATACAAGAAAGTCGTCGCAAACAACTTCTAAAAGAACAGAAACTCCATCGTTCACTTTTTCAAGATGAATCGAGAAATCTACAAGAAATCGTTTCAAAAACCGGCAAAAATGAAGGAAAATCTAAATTCAAAGTGAGGACGTTCAAAAAGAAATATCAAATCGATGCCAAACTGCAACTCTCGGAATGGTTAAAGGAGAAACCAGAAAACACCAATGATTGGTTTTTAGTTCCTTGTCCTAAAGGTCAACGTTGCATGGTAATTGCATGTAATGGCTACACAGAGATGTACAACAAAGCTGGACGTTTGGTTGATAGCTTCCAATCTTTGTTGCCAGGCAATGCCGGTTCAAAGAACGATGTCACAATGCTAGACTGTGTCTATGTCGATGAAAAATCAACATTTTACATACTCGACGCTCTAGCCTTCGGAAACCAAGACTTAATTAACTGCGAAGCACAGTTCCGGTTCTTCTGGTTAACTTCCAAGTTCGAGGAGAACAACTACGATGAAATCAGCGAAAGGAACCCTTACGCCTTCGAGTGCATAAGATTCTTTGATTTCGAAAACACGACAAGTGTCTCAATAAGTTTACAACAATTCCCACTTTGGGAGAACAACTCTCCGGAATTGGATGGCTTTCTGTTTTATCACAAAGAAGCAAGCTATACTTTTGGAACCACCCCTCTAGTTGGGTGGCTATTTGCATTTATGGTACCAGAAGTCCTAGGCTTCCCAGTTAACTCTGAGTATATGACAAAAAAGCCAGAAGGTTACTCGGATTACATTCGGTACATTATAGATTTTGACGAAGCAATGGCCAAGAAAAAATTTAAACATCGGAAAGTCGGAAAAATGGAGGAAGATATGATGAGCAGAGACAAAATTGAAGAAATTGAATGTGATGACAATGATGATGCATCGTTAAATGCACTATTAGAGGCCGAGAAAAATTTAGAACTGGAAGAAGGAGACGATATTGCTGACGATGATTAAGTTCTGAAATTCAATTTTAATAAGTATTAAGTAATGCTAATAAATAGATCGAAGTCGTTTTAAAATAAAGGTTTTTCTTGCAGTTCACTCCACTTTTTTTCTTGTTTGTTGAAAATCAAGCAATCTGTTTCTTATCAATAATCATTTTTATTAAAGTTATTTTTCATTCTAATTCTAAACTCTGTTCAAGCAACACATAATTAAATAAACTTTTATTCGGAAGCCAAGGGCATTAGATCTTAATGTTATGGGTTATGGGCGACTCTAAAGATAATAATATGCACCTCTATTACGAGTGTCAATTATCTCAATATAGCTTTACTTCTTGCGTGTAGGTGTACCTACTTCTTACTAAACTTTGGCCATGCGCTCCGAATTTAGAAATTTGTGAGCAAGGCCAACTTAATGCTTGGTTCTTTTAAGCGTTGGCGTAAGGAGGTTTTTAGTAGCATCCCCATCTTTATAAATTTACCGCATCGAATATGTCCACCACCAATATGTACATATGTACATACATATATGTAAATATATGAACTAGTATGACCCGCTGGCAATCGCATTCTTTTTTTAAATATGACTTATAGAAAAACGCTGGCAGCTGCTCGGTTTTATTGATTCAACGGTTCTTTTTATATATATTTTGAATAATTGTACAAAAACTAATGTGTTATCATCACACTAGAAAATTATCAATAACCACATGTAAGAAGAAAATAGTCAAGGCTATTTAAATTCAGAAAACCCAACTATAACTTTCAAAGTTCGGTGATACGCCTTAGTTAAAAAAAATTACTTCGCCTTTTGTTTGGATATATGAGTTTTATCAAAATATATTTTTCAGTTTGTTTCATTACAGCATTTTCCATTAGCAATTTACCTTGCATTAAATCAAATCAAACCTGTTATGACCATTTAAATTATAATATGTTATAAGAACAGTAATTTGTTTTTTAAAAAGTACATGAACTCGTAAGTAAGCTGTTCTTTTCATTATTATCGTCAATCAATGCTACGGAGCTCTTTAACCAAACCAATGAGCTCCCATGCAATCTCTAGTCCATTCAGTTTGACATATCCAGCACCATTCGAAACCACATCCAGCTCGTGTACACACCATGTGCATGCAACCACCTAGAATTTTTTATAAAAGTCAAATTGACGGATTAAATGTTTGAAAAGTGTTACCATCTCTCTCTGTTGGAGTACGACATTTCGGGCAAGGTTTGGTTGAGACTTTGATAGTAACAGAAGACGGATCATCCCATCGCGCATCAGCAGCTCTCTAATCAATAAATGATTAACAAAAAGACATTAAGTAACCGAAAGACGAATACAAACATTGGGGTCAACGGTATATTCGCAATTTCCGCCATTTAGTATTGTTGCATTTTCTGGAAGACAATCTCCAATATGATATCCCTGAAGACAATTCCTACAAAAAACATACTAAGAAATACTTTATAAAATATAATCTCAAGAATATTCCGATAACTTACTCCACAGCCACCCTCGCACGTCACTTTTTTGCAATCTGGTTCGACTAGAAGACCCATTCCGCAGCCAGGCTGTGGACAAAATACCCCACCAGCTTGCAATACATATTCTTCTGCTCCGAAACGTTGGTATCTTTCATATTCCTCCTTGGATAGCAGTTTGAAATGATGAATCTCTGATATAAAAGATCCAGAACAACCAGTTGGACATGGAAGAGTATATCCATATTCAGGATGAAGCATAAGTTGGCGCTCCATTAACCGAGATCGAGTATAATGCTGAAAACAATCGATGCATGTGACGTGTTTTGATTCACAGGGGAAAATTAGAACGGTCTCGCTAATGAAAACTATTTAGAAATCGATATAGATAGAAATAGAGCACCAACTCACCTGACATCAGTGCAGGCCAAGCAAGGCACATCTTTGATATTGACTTGGATCAGATTTAGAGGGGCAGCGAAGTCTGTTTCACCTCCAGATGGATGTTCAGCACATTTAAAATAAAATTCTGCGAATGGTGGGTCACCGATTTCGTTGTCCTGCCATGAAAACATATGTTTGATCTCCAGAATAAATTTTTTTGTCTAACTTACCACACAAGCTACCTCCTTACTTTCGCAATGACCACTGATTCTTCTTGCTTCCAAGACATCATTCCAACATTCTGGGTCTCTGTGCACAGTAAAAGCACCTCCTTTACAC
The DNA here is from genome assembly GCA_929447395.1 of Epistrophe grossulariae. NCBI lineage: Eukaryota > Metazoa > Arthropoda > Insecta > Diptera > Syrphidae > Epistrophe > Epistrophe grossulariae. Next base: position 136,818,051 of record OV839568.1, read on the forward strand.
AAGGAGCATCGAACTCTTAGTTTACCTCTGCACAACTTAGAGCACTGAGAGCAATGAACAAAAAAATGAGCTCTTGTTCGTTCACGGTCTAGGAACCATAAAAGAAACTCATTGAAAGAATAATTTTCCAGTCTACCTATGTACCTACGCACTTTCTTCGCTAATATTAACACGTTCATCACTTTGTAGCTGCAAATCGACTAACGTCTCACACAAAGGTTTGGAAGGCTCTTCTTGAGACTCCTCTTCGGTCAAGGTCGACACCAGCTGCTGTTTATCGATTAGACTCTGGCGAGGTCTGGTCTTGATTGCATGCAAAACACTTTGTTGACCTAAATCACACTCCTAAAAACGCACACATTTCTTAAGTTTAATAACACAAAATTCATAAATTTACCAACCTCTATAGTTGTGGAATCACAAAGTTCCTTGCCAGCAAAAATAATCTTCACTTCATCTGGTTGTAGTCCAAGTTGTGGAGCAACTATTTCTTTAACATTTTTAATGTCCCATTTGGGGTCCAAGTCAATAGTGAGGGTGCTCCCTGTGTTTGTTTTTACATAAATACTCAGGGTGTTCTTGATGGTCTTTTGACCTATCGACAGTATTTGTAACATCCTATCGATTATGGCACGAAAAAAATTAAGGAGGAAACTCATAATCCTACTGGATGGAATTTCGTTAAATCTTTATAAAATATGTTATACATGTGTTTTTATATTTTTTGATGAAGATTTTATTTTTGGATCGAAAATTCTTATAATATATGCAGCTGCCGATTGCCGAATTCTTCTTCTACAGAGTGTGGTGAAATTATGAACGTCAAAATGTCCAGCTGATTGTGTTTTCAGCATGAGATTTGTATCATGTGGTAGATTCCCAGGCACGTTGCGCTGCTTTTGTTTAGAAATCATCAATTTTAAAATAAACATTCGGTGGGTATGTGGTTCCATAGTGTAGCGGTTATCACGTCTGCTTTACACGCAGAAGGTCTCCAGTTCGATCCTGGATGGAACCAGCTGTCCTCTTTTTTTTTTAATCTTAAATGATTGGCATTTGAAATAATAAAATTAACTTATTTTCTAAAAATACTTGGGTTTTAAAAAAAAATAATGTGAAATGGGGTAAATGCGAATGGTAAGCTTCAGAATTTTGAATCTTGCTACGCTGCACTAGAAATCGAAACAGCAGGATCAACAAAGGAAAAAATATGGCAATAATATGTTGTATATTATTGTATATACCTAAAATAAAAAGTTTATAATCCTTGGTGTTTTCGTTACATTTTAAAGAATTGATTTTAGAAAACCAAATAAAACTAGATTTAAATACGAATAATGGAGGATATCATAATTTGTGCCAATTAAATTATAGGTAGATACAGCTATAGTTAAATAGAAATTAAAAAAAAGTAGGCTTTTTTTTTTGTTAAAGTGCTAAACACGTTCATCCATACATATTATTAAAAATCAAAAAAAGTTTCGAAGATTACATTATGTAGTAAGTAAAAAGTGCACATACGCCTCAGTGTACCTGGAACATACTAAAAAGAAATGTTAAAATATGAATCGAAATTACATAATATGTCAAAAATATAATATGTATGAATGTGTATATTTTGTATAGCTTGTACGTGTTTAGCTTGTATTATAAGTACCTATGTACAATTAATTTTAAAACAAAAGACTGCCATCTTAACATTTGGGTTTTCTATATTGACTATTCGTTGGTCAATAGTCAACTGATATGTGAGACCCACCGGGATGAAACAGCCATTTTGAATCATTAATCTGAATAAATACCTTTATCATATAAGTTTTGGGGAAGATGATTATAATTTAAACCTTATTTTTACGTAGAGCTACCTATAAAGGCTCCAGCTAATACGCCAATTGGTTTAATAAAAAAACATATAATGTATCTTCGCATCCTTGCCAATTTCTAGCAATTTTATTCCAAAGTCCTTTGTGTACTCAAGCGTACTTATATAAACAAAAATAAAGTTGTAAGATTGGTAGAAATTTTGCAGTTATGGGAGGTAAAAGGACGGTTCTGTAAAAAACCTCGTCAAATACCTAGAATTTTTTAAAAATAAGTTTAATATAAAAATTTAATAATTCTAATAGGTATGATTTGTAGGTACATGAATACCATTATATATGCTAGATGAATCCTTAGAACTTTGTGCACGAAATCTCTAGAAAACAACCCCTGTTTTAAAATATTTGAACTGATTTGGGTTCTGCAGGAATACATATTATGCAAAAAAGCTTTTTTGCACATTCCAAAAAAAAATTCAAAGCGTGTAACGCAAGAATAATCTATTCACTTTCCCAGTAAAGGAGAAAAAAATAAAAAAAAAAAAAACAGAATAGAGCAGCCCATATTTGATTGATTATTTTTTTCGTCAGTATTTTTTAATGCAAAAAAACTTCCAAAGCTCTTTGTTTGGCTCCGTTCACAGTCACTGACATGGCACCTGCGTGTAACTGGCTCTTCATTAATTTTGGTGGCTTGCATACATGAAAATTAATTCTAAATCTGTGAATATTTTACGGGTGTTTATTAAATGAAACAAGAAAATTGAATTTCACAATGAACTTCAGTAATTTCCGTTACGACTTCAATTTCCGGTTCCGTTTTGAGGTATCTGATATCTGCTAAGCGGTGGCATATCCGTAGGTATGTATGTACAGAACATAATATACATACCTACTTCACATAAATCTATCTGCAATTCTTCCATAAACTTTGGTTATTGTTTTCATAAACAACTTTGTCCGCTTGTATACGTAACGTTTGTACACCGTACCACGTGGAGTTTTTGAGCTTTTTTGTTTACAGAATGAGCACGCAAAGACGAAGAGTCAAAATACCTCTTGAAATTTGTCTCTCGTAAGTGTAGAAATCAATATTTATAAAAATTAAATGAATGAAGTTGAACTTTTGAGAGCTCAAGATAAAAGAGTGCACACATATGGCTAACAACAAAAGGCCTGGAAACCAAGAGCACATAAAAAGACAAACTTTAGGCGGTTTCGGTTTGGGAAAAGTCGCTTAAATGAATATTGACCAAAGGACATCATTATATGCGTCGTTTTATGTAAGTTTACTTACAAGGAATATCGATTAATCTGTTATTTTTTTTTTTTTCAAATTTTTTTTTGTGTTCGGTGATGAGTTTTTTTTTCTTGAAATTTAATAAATGATATATTGGAGAAACAGAATCTTGAATCCATAAAATATTCCGCTTTCATAAAACTATCAACCAAGTATCTTAAAAATGTCAAACATACATAGGTTATACATATGTATGTATACATATTGTACATTCTATATCTTGGAATTTGAATTTAAAAGTGAAACGGCCTATAATACATGAAACATATTTTTTAACGATTAACGCTTCATAGTTGCAAAACGCATATAGAATAAAAAAAATTCATTACTAAGCTAATCTTCTTTGTTTAATCCTAAGAAATCAAAAAAAAGGTTGCGTGTAGGTATATAGAAAAATTTTTTTTGAAATTCTGAATTTGTCTGAAAAAACGGTAAGTTTACATTGTTAATAATTTTGCGCACTTACGAAGATTTTTCTTTACGACAAAAAGACTCGAATAATAAATTGATTTGTATAAAAATAAAAATTAAGGAATATCTGTTGAGATTGAGGTTAGATTCGCACAAAACTGTCTGTCATGAATATATAGCGTCATAGTATTATACTATGTATCATAAAACGTTTACTTATTCTCATTAAGAATTTCAGCAGTTTAATTTACACAGACCACTTAAGGAAATCTTTAACATTTAGGTCAAAATTTATAACTTTTTAACACTGACGGAATTAATGTGTATGCACTCAGCATATAAACTAATTTACTAAATGCAACTAAATAAATGCAAACAAATCACCCACAATAAACAAAAAATGAAAGAAACAACAAAAACAATCCGAATTAAATTCAGAAACGCACACAATAAATGGTCCGGGCAATCAATTCTGTGTGAAAGAAAAGTGGAAATAATCTATTACCGTTATCAATTTCAAAACTTCAGAAAAAAAATTCGTTTAGTAGGTAGGTATTTAGGTAGTTTTGTCTTTTTTTATGGTATTTTTGGTTTCGCATCGGCAGCGTACCTACGAGGCTTTAATGTATAAACCTATGTAGCAATTGTGTTAGATTTTTCAACTTTACATAAAACTACAATAGGTACCTAGGTATATGTATATTTAGGCCAAAAAAGTTATGACTGCAATTTTGTCCTAGGCACCTAAGTTAAGTAAGTGTATATGAAACATCACCGAATTATAGACTGATAAACTAAAGTATATCTATATATGCATATGATTTTCAGGTTTACCTGCAATTTTAAGTGAGATTGCAAGTTCAAAAAATAACGGTCGTATATACGAGTATGTACATATCTACTTAATTCCAATTATAAATAATTATAAATAGAATTAGTCAGTAAGTAATTTCGGACTACCATTAATAATTTCTATTAACAAAATCTCCTTACACGTAAAAATTTGATGAAATCGGTCCACCATCCCGTGGATATTAATCGATATTCGTATTTTTTCTTACATTTACTCGTACATCAAGAAGTGAAGTACAGTCCTGAAATAGACGAACGCGCGTTCACCACCACCCTTCCTATATTTACGTGTATATTCATCATCATACTAACATATTGTCCTTGTGGGAATTCCGTTTTCCTTGAAACAAAAGAGCGGTTAAATGAGTTCTTTTTTTCTTTTCTTATTGTACATATTTAGTGAGAGGGTAAATCGAGCTTAAAATGTGCACCAACTCTCTTTATCATATTAAACTCAGAGATTGAGATATTTCTCTTGGCCGGTTTCTAAAAAAGGGGTGTACATGTGAACATGTAATATGTTCTTATCAATGCACATAAAATAGGCAAAATGCGTCTCAATTCTCGCTCTCTTTCTCTATGAAGTGTATTTATTTTTTTGCTAATTCTCTCTGTTTTGATGTGGGTTCCGTTTTCAATTCGCATTCGTAGAGCATATATAAAGCTTACTCTCCAATTCTGTCATTTTTCGCCAGTGTCCTTTGCTAGCGGTATATAGATTCACCGCTTGAGGCACTCGAGGGTAGGAAAAGCAAGAAAGCTTCGTTCTTTTGACCCGAAATGAAAAAACTCAATATACCCGATCGAAATTTCAGTATGCGGTTTCATTTGCAATAGACGAACGTTAGCAGAGCGAAAAAAAAAACAACAAAATACCAAAGGCTTCCTTTTCCCTGGGTGCCCAGAGAAAAATTCCATGTGTACGGAAAGTACGTATGGTGACTTTTTCAGTCTTCGCGTCTTACTTCCTCCGAGCGGTTCTTTAATGACACCTTGGTCTCTGTAGTTTAAAATTTTGAAATACAAATGTCTTATCTTAAAAATACAAAACTTAAATCTTATTTAATAAAATCGATATAAACATCTCAAGTGTTAACATACAAAAAAAAAAAATAAATAGCACATCGATAAATTTCGGGCGCGTATCCTTAGTGCGCGCGTTTTCTTAATTTACTGTGAAAGTTTTCCTTGCAGTAAAAAAATATACTTCCATATGTGATCTCCATCATCATCATCACATGAATCGATGTAAGTTTGTTTAAGCTTTGAAAATTTAAAATGAAATTCCTTAATTTAGCCAGAAAAGGAAGTGTGAAATTTTTCCACAGATTTTTACGTTACTCATTTTTATTGATTAATTTTGGCAATGACGCTAGCCACGCGCGTTGTAAAAAAAATATAAAAGGATTACTCCTTGCTGTGATGTCTTCTGCACATACATATGTACATTTGTATATACTGCTCTAGCCAGGGGTTTGCAAAAAAAAGTTCTTTATAGATTTATTTGAATGGTGTATTGTTGTGTGTACTTTTTAAGTTGACCGTTGTTTAAATTGTGTATGTATTTTTTTGGGTTGAATGCGGTAGAAGAATTATTGTCCGTTAAATAAGAATAATTTCAAAAAATCACATTAACATTAAAACAAGAATGAATTATATTTTAGGATGACTCTTATCTTAAACAGTATTGTTACATTTATAGCTATAGGAACTTTATATATGTATGTAATTAGGAAGTGGAAGTTCGTTTAAGAATAATAATAATAATTTTATTTGTAATTCCACCACAAGGCTTAATTTCCTAAAAGATGTTTATCTTTAAGTTAAGTTCTTTTTTATCAATAAATACAAAAATAAAAAATACAGCTGGATTGCAAAAACTTAATACCGCATAGTTTTTTAAGAAATCAATCAAAAAATTAAGAATAAAATTAATAACTTTTAAAAAAATGCACGACTAGGTTCCTCGTATGAATAAAAAAATAGTTAAAGCTTTTTTTGGAGGTAGCTAAAGCCAACTAGTCATAGCTTTTACTAGCAGCTAAAGCTAGACAGTTCTACCTTAAGCTTTGTTTTATGTGAATAAAAAAATTATAACGCTAAATAGCTTGTGCTAGAAAATTCTAGTTTAAGCTTCGCAGTGTAAGCAGTTTGTTTTTTATTCACATGTTTCGACTAGGTAGCTTTAGCTAGAGCTGTTCATATAAAGACCGAAAGGAAGGTTGTTTTAGATTTTGTTTTGCCACTATCTGTTCTATTAGGCTTCTATACGTTCACTGTGGACCAATTTGTTCCAAATTTGTACATAGGTCGGGTAGCTCCAACAAAACAGTGTTGATATTGTAAAAAGTATAAAGAAAATTGTCTTATTTTTGAGTTACTCTCTAACATTAATTTAATTAACAGCTCGCAAAATTTTTAAGTACCTGCTTCATAATTCTAAATTAAATTTGTAATTGTACCTTTTAATGGCTTATGTATGTACCCACAATGCCTATCTACCTTAAAGCAATAGCAAGTTCGTGCGATTGAATCGTACATTTAATTCATGATGCAACTGTCAACGACAACTACGAGCTTAACAGAAAAGCATTCAACTGCAAGATCTTGCCCTTCACCATACTGAAATCCAGGTCCACTTAGATATCTTAAAAATATCTGTATTCTCTGCTCAGAGGTCAGTGCACCTCTACGCTCCGTTGAGTCTTCTATAAAGTAATCAGATAGCCATTGCACATTTCTTTTGAAAATCTTAATAAACTATGAAAATCCTCATCACTTACTTCCAACCGTTTCTTCTAAAATTTTATTTTCTTACCAAAATCGCAATATAACTAAAGAGAATACTGAAAATAAGACCTAGTCAAAGCTTTCTAGATAGGGAGAAAAAATCTTGAAATTTTTGTAGCTTTAACTTCAATATTCTAGTTAAAGCTATTTTTATTCACACAAATTGAAGCTTAGGCTGGGAAAATAAGCTAAAACTAAATGAATTTAGCGTTGGCTATTTTAAAATAGCTATGACTAGAAAACATCTTTAACTAGCTAGCTTAAGCTCATTTTTATTCACCAAAAACCTAGCTTTTACTTAAAATTCTCTGTTTTAGCTTTAGCTTTTTTTTTATTCACAAGGCCCAATGGTTACAATCATTGAAGATGTAAGGTATTATTTTTTTTAAGTAATAAACTTTAAAATGTCTAGGTACTTGATTTTATTTAAATTTAAAAATATGAAACATTTTGCTAGACTATTGTTTTTATACTTGAGTTGTCCTTTGACGTCTCTTACTTAATCTTATGAAAAATAGTGAAGCCATAAACAAGCAATATAATTTAGAGTAGATACCAGCTATTCAGAAATAAAAAAAAAATTATTTAAATAAACTAAGGGTCTGTTTCACAATGCGTCTGAGTAAAGTACTGATTATAGTTACTTGACATAATATTTATGTGTGCCCTAAGCCCTAAGGGTCCGTTTCACAAAGTCTGATTAAAGTTCCAATTAAGTTACCTACATGGAAATTATTCTACAATTAATAACCTCGTTTACGTTTCACAATATTTGAATAGGCCAGATGAAATGCCGATTAGAAAATGAAACTGACAATTAAAACATTCAAATCTGTCTTTTCTCACACTTCGATTCAACACATTTACCTATTATTGTCCATGCTATTGGAAACAGTCCTCTCGACACTTTTAACAACTTTATATAAGACGACCGAAACTATTATATTTTTAGTATTAGTATTTAGTATTTCTTTTTAATATGTAGGGATAGGTGAAGTTTTTTTTTTTATTTTAAAAACGTATTTTGAGAGTAGGTGTGTTTTATTCATTGATGCAAAGCCAGCGCAGCAAAATTTCCCTTGGCAAGCAAAAACAATTTGATTGCTGGCGAAAAAGAAGTCAGTAAAAAAAAAGATGGCTGGTGCTGGCGATAGAACTTTGAATTATTGAAATGAAGATGGCGAGTGAGTTAAATCGTTTTATTCAGACTTGAATGCTGCGCTGGCTATGCAGAAATGAATAAAACACACCTTATATTTAAATTTGCATTCGACTTGACAGAGACATTCGTGGCAAATTTGTTTTAATTCATTTTGTTTGTTCGATGAAAATTTTGCAAAAGATGTTAAAATATATGTTCTCGGTGAGGTATGCATTGAGACTGGAAACTTTACACAAACGTGTTGCCATCCTGTTATATGAGCTACATTATATGTATATGTTAAAAATTTCAAGTCTCTATACCTTATCGGTAAATAAAAGATTTGAAATTTATTGCAAAATGTTTACTTAGCAAACAGACAGCGAACAAAATGCGTTAATAGAAACGTTACAAAATATGTACATATTCAAACATTATAAATATATGTCAACCAAAGTAAACTCTATAAATATGTGAGTTATGTATGTAAACTTCACCTAACAGTCCAAATTTAATTAAAGCTGCTTGTGTTTATTTTATTTATTTATGCACGTGTTTATACAAAAAAATAATTTTAAGAAGTGAAATTATCAAAACAATCTGTTTGTTGTATTGTATTGTTTAATTTGTTCTATAAAATTAACACAAAAAACAGTATCACCATTAGTTATACGTATTTTTATATTTTATTTACAGTTTAAAAGTTTACTTTAGCTAAAGGGGTTTCCACATGGTACTATTGCACTAAAATTTTGTATCATCTAAAAATTCTGAACTATCTTTAAATTGTTCGTAGATATACATACCTACTTAAAGCTTCATATAACTATAAAAGTCGTCAAACTATTAAAAGTTTCTATACAAACAAAATTGAATTTTGAATTTGGTTTCATGACTGAAAATAACTTTTTCCTAACTATTTAGAGACATACTTATTTGTTTTTTTTTTGTATACATATTTAGGTGCCAATATTTCTTGAAAAAAATGTAATTCTTTTCCGATTTTTTTTTAATTTAAAAAAATAAAATTTTTGTAATATTTTGAAATGCAATATTACTTGGACTGTACATATATTGTTGTACTTATCCATAAATAAGGTCCTATATAGGACAGCAAGAGTATGTTAAATACAAAGGTCACTAAAATAATCATTTATTTATGGACAACAAGAGTTTCAATAATATTTGAATCTGATTTATTGTACGGCTGAATTTCGTTTTTACGTATTTTTCGTATTTTTCGTATTTACACATTATGTATATGTATGTAGCTTGTAAAACGTTTGGTAGGCTGCCCATAAATCTGCCAGCAAAATTACTCAAACATGAAAATAATTTTATATATATTTAAAAAAACTATATAATAAACATGGGAAGGTAAACCCGTTTCACCCGAAATGTTCCGTTTTAAATGATTTCAAAAGAACTAGGTACATGTACACCAGATACTTCCTTCAACCCATTTTTATTCTGAAAGTTAATCAAACTGAAAAAAATGTATTTATTAGAATAACATAAAAACTAAGAAGGCTTTACATATTTTGTGCATTGTTCATCTTACAAGTTCAATCAAAATTAACCATAAATAAATTTTCCTCAGTGGGCTCACTAAAAAGAACTCAACACTATTTGTAATCGATAAGTTTGAAAAACTATTCAAAATAAGACAACAATGCACACTAGGGCACAAAACCACTTGCCACTTTTTGAAATTACTATATCAGAACCTTCCGCAATAAATTATTGGTAATAAATTCTGAAGTCCATTAGGCATACCATGATGGTGGTGGCTTATTTTGCCTTATATTGTTTTTTATTTCTATCGCGATTCCTCATTTCGTCATCGTCTAACGCAAAACCAATGCTGAGTGAGTCTCTTTTTCATTCAAACTCCAAGTGTATCCATGGGCCACTCCCTCTAGCTATAACCAGCCGACACCCTTGCAGGAGTATAGGAACATATATTACCCCCTTAATATGGTGAGGGTGCAAAGTGGCTATTCCTTTGACCTCAATGCACTTGCACATATTGGTGTTCATACAAACAAGAAGAGTGTTATTGATTTACTGCACTTTATGAGTTATTATGGCTGACTACTAGATTAAGGTAGAGAGGTTACAGTATAGAAAAAAGAGAAGCTTTATAAATGTTAACTTAAATTTCTTCGTTATGTCATTTAATAAAGTAATTTTCAAAATAATGTAGATTTTCTTTTCTTCTTCTACAAAAAAAATAGATCTTATGTTATGTATTTTGTAATCCTATTTATGAATTTTGTAGTAACTTGCTTCTCGTGAAATGAAAAATAAACGTTTGGTGACCATAAAAAGAAGCAAAAAAAAAATTTATTTTTTGGATATACATACCTAGTAGAGCTCCCTATTACACGGATATTTAAAAACACGGTTACACGTGTTCTTATAATATCCGGATTTGAATCCGTGTATTTCGTGTATCCGTGCATCCGTGCGTCCGTGTGTCCGTGTATCCGTGTATCCGAAGATCCGTGTATATTAAATAATCCAATCATCACTGGAGAGGGCCAAATTTATGGGATTTTTTTGATAAAAATACGACAGCGACTTGGTAGTCGAATCTGTCAGTGGATTTAAATTTAGAATTATTTAATTTTTTCTTTAAAAATCGATTTTTTTTGGAAAAGCACCAAAAATAGAAATCTATAATATCCATTATCCCTCAAAGTTTTGAGCTTGTAAGCCCATCCCTTGAAAAGATAAAATTCAAAAACCATTCCGTGTATTAAGAATCCGTGTAATAAAGATCCGTGTATGCTTAATATCCGGATACACGGATATTAAGCAAATAAATACACTTGTTTTAAGAGAACGGATTTTTATTTGCGTGTAATAATTACACGGAGTCCGTGTATCCGTGTTTTTCAAATACACGGACTGAATCGTAGGCTCTAATACCTACATAGGTATAAGATATTGGTTTTAAAAATAAATACTATTTCTGAATGAAACAACTACAAGTGAATTAATAACAAAATGCAACTTCAGAACCAAAAACTATTTAAAAAAAAAAAATTATTTAAAGCAAAAACGTAAGAAAAATAAATAAAATTAATGTTTTTTTTATACACCTATAAATAAAAATACAATTTTTTTTTTAATTTGATTATAATTATTTTACTGGTATGATATTTTTAAGTATTAATATATATACAATCACAAAATTTATTTAAACAGAAAATATTAAATTTACAAAATTTATATACAATAATATTCAAGTTTTGAAGGAGTTCGCTATTTAAAAAATGTTGATTGAAATCTGTTACATACATATGTCGATTTTTTTACAAAAACTCCAAAATAAAAAAAATAGGATATATGTGGCAGGTGTACCGTTAATACGAGTTATTGGTAATTGTTGAATGTAGACCAAAGAATGTGGTGGATGTTGAAAGGAAAAGTATAACCCCAAAATAAAAGAATGAAACGACCTCGTGCTATGATAATTCAATATACAATGACTTTATTTCAATGTGTCAATTCAAATGACATTTAAAAGAATTCAAGGTAAATATTACACTAGATACAAATTACATGGTTTGTGTCTTGAATATTTAACAGTAATTTTTTTTGTCAAAAAGTAAAGCGTATCATATCTACCATGCTATACACAAAAATCGTTTCAAAATCGTTGGAGTCGATTCTTACTGGATGTTGGAAGGGAGGCGGTGGGAAAAACTCCCCCGTTTAGGATGAACAGGAAAGTATTTCTTCCTTCTATAAGAATCCGTTGTTAAGCCTAGTACGCTGCTGATGCGAAACGAAAAATCCCATACAAAAATGACACAACGAAATCAGAAACGGAAAATTTCGTTTTGCTTTTCGTTTTGCAGTACGCTGTTCGAAAAGCGAAATGTATAATTGTAGAAGATTATTTGGAGAAGTCTTCGCTCCTTTTTCGCACTGAATTAATTATACAGACTATTTATTGTGTGCGGAAAAATGACATTCGGGTTTATTTGTGTTTTCTTTTGTTTATCATTTTATTACATCATGCGGGTTTCTTTGATTTTTTGCGTTTATGTTTGATTTTGTTTTTGGAATTAGTGAAACTCTCTAAGGATATTTTCCGTTGTGTTTTCGCAAGCGTTTCGTTGTCTGTTTGGAGATCACAGAAAAATTTCGTTTCGCATCAGCAGCGTACTAGGCTTTATTTTGGGAAACCTCTAGTAATCGTACTCTGTCCTTCACGCACTTGCAAGAAAACAGGTTTTAAATTAATTTTACGTACCGATTACATCAGCTAAGTCTCTGAACACGAGAATATAACATACATTTTTCAAAAAAGCGCAAAACATGTTCTTTTCAGATACACTAGCTTAAATTAGTTTAACTTTTTATCCAATGAACATGTACATGGTGTATTTTTTAATTTGTTTTAATCGGATTGAAATTTGTTGAGTTACAGGCGATAAACATTTAAAATAAATAAGATTTCTCATCCTTTTTAGAAAATTATTTCTTTTTAATTGATAGATTTAAATTTTTGCGCATATCTCGAAAAAGCTTCTTAAAAAAAAAAAAATGTATCATTTTCGTTTTCAGCAACCCAAAATTAAACTAGAAAATAAATGCTTCTTTCATATACGCAAGATGAATAAAAAATTTGTAAACTAATGTTATTATTTGTATTGCACCTAGATACTGCACAATCTTCACCCAACAAAATGAAGCGTAAACAAAAAGAAATGTTGCATTATAAACCGTTACCTTTAAAAAGTAACGCAATTTTGTTCACCTTTTGTTTTTAAATAGGTACAAAACAAAAACCAAAACTAATTTTAGTTTCACGCTATATTGACTTAAAATGTGACTTTGGTTTGGAGTAGTGACCGCAGTATCTCTCCCGTTATTACCCTATAAACCACATTGCAAAGAAAAACTGTATAAAGTAAAAATATGCAAACAAAAATATCACAATAAAACGTTTTCAATTAAATAACAATAACAAAAATATTCTTGACTTCTCTCTTATTTGAGGAATAAGCCCTTTGTTATTAGCGATTCCATTCTACTTTTCTCCCCGAACTTTGTACTCTATAAGCTTTCTACATGTTTAATAAACAAAAAGGGGGTAGTTTGATTTTCGTTTTGACCAATTTTAACTAACAAATCAAACAACACTAACAATAACAAAAAAAAATGAAAGAAGAATAACCACAAGAAAAGTCTCAGCAACAAGTGGCCAATTTAGGGTGTGTGAAGACGAGGAGATTGAATTTAGATTGTTAAGTTCTCTTTCAGTGAATTGGAATTGTTGGGGGAAAAAAAGTTTTTCCACTTCTGCAGGAAATTGTATTCATTTATTTTGATGGTTTTTTGATAATTTTCCTTTTATAATGATTTGTACTTTTTTTGTTTCAAAAATGAGTTTACCTGACTTTAGAAGAGTAGTTGTGTAAATTCTTAAGACTGCATACAATTATGTTAGAATTTTCATTTTAAAAGATAAACATCAAATAAAAGTAAATTCTTCTGAAGAAAACAAAACACTATAAGGCGTTAACTTGTCAATCTTCTGCCGTTTATTTTGTTTTCAATTAACTTTTCCAAATAAAATTTGAAAGACAGCAACTATTTATAATGTGAGCGTCCGTCCTAAGTGCAGTTCTCTAGAAATAAAGAATAAGGTTCGTAATTCGTCTTTAAATCTTATTGCATATAAAAAATATATTTTTTGTTGCTTACATCAAAATGTTACTTGGTATCAGGTTATGCACTTTTTCCTTTCTATATTCGGTGTTGAAATGACAACGCCAAAACCAGCGAAAGTTCAAAAACCGCTGACTGGTGCGTTAGACTTCTGTCGATATATTTCATTCCAGTAACGTTTCATCTCCAAATGAATCATGACTTAACTCTCGAATTCTGTGGGTTATTATAACGAAAACATTCATTTCATACAGATGAAAAAGTGTATATGGAATGCGCACCTTCCAACTCTGGCACGTATGTAAATATAATGTATGTACTGTACATACATATATACATATATAAGGAAGAAGAAGGAATTAACTGGAATAGAAAATGTAAGTTATGTGCGCGATGTTCTGTTGTGGTGCACTTCATAATAAAGGAGTAACTTTTTGGGTATCCTCCGAAAGTAGGTATAAATATTAAGAACGCTTACCACTTAAGTATGTAGCTTGAGTTGTCTCTTGATAATTAAATATTTTGGTGAGAAGTTTTCAAATTATTGATGAACTGTTATTATCTTGTCATATAAGTTTTGAATGATGTAAATAGAATAACAGTTAAGAGGCTTTATAGAAATATATTCTAATTAGTAACCCTTATAGCCATAGAATATATGATTTTTTTAAAAGACAATTACCGAAATTCCCTAAAGTGTGATTACAAAGAATAAGGAAGCTTTATAGTATAATCTCAGATTGAATATGTAAAGGATTATATTTAGCTTCCTTTACTAGGTATATAGCTTTCATTGAAACTCTTCATTAGAAATTTCTTTTTTTGAGACACTTAAAAAGGGAAAAACGGTGATTATTTTGATGCCAATATATAAAGCGGATGACTCAATTATTATTTCTAGCTAAAACACGAAATGAAAATAATTCAATTGTATAATATAATACATTACAATGGCGATGCATGTATAGAGATTTACATTCGTGTTCAAAGTAAAGAGTTAGGTTCTCCGAGATATTCCCAGCTATATTTTTCCAGTTCTAAAGTTTGGTTCACCTACGAGCTATTGCCCCACTAAATTGGCGTTTTTCTTTTGGGCTCTGAGCAAAGCTCTGAGCAGAGACTGAGCGATCAGAGCAAAGCTCTGAGGAGATTATGATCAGAGCCCTCAGTTTTAATTTGAAACACACAATTGAGCACTAAACTGTCATATGCTTAGCAATTACATACATTTTTGGCGTTTTTCTTTTTTACCTCAGAGCAGATCACCGAGCTGTCAAAAATAAATTCTATGTTTCTTTTTTACCTCAGACAAATCAGAGCACATAAGTCGTGTTTCTTTTTTCCATCTGAGCTAGCTCGGAGCATGATCTGTATGCTCAGAATAAAATGACCGAGCAAAACGCTGAGCGAAGCCAACTTCATACAATTTTTCTGTAATTTGACAGATTACTAGGCATATGACATATTCAGTGCTCAAGTGTGTTTCATAATTAAATCTGAGGGTTCTGATCATAATCTGCTCAGAGCTTTGCTCTGATCGGTCAACCTCTGCTCAGAGCGTTGCTCAGAGACAAAAAAGAAAAACGCCTATAAATGTTTTATGAAGTTGGCTTCGCTCAGCGTTTTGCTCCATTTGCTTGGTCATTTTATTCTGAGCATACAGAGCATGCTCCGAGCTAGCTCCGATGGAAACACGACTTATGTGCTCTGATATGTCTGAGGTAAAAAAAAAACATAGAATTTATTTTTGATTTCTGCTCTGAAGTAAAAAAGAAAAACACTAAATGTATCCTTATTTCGCTCAAACTACCAAACTCACCGAACAGAAACCATATACCCATTTTTAAAATTACTTCGTGGCCATGACATTGGTTTCACCTATTAAGTTTCTACACCAAAACCATATCAAACAGCCAACTTAACTAGATTGGAAATGTATTTTAATTCAATGTTCTCCTCCGATACGGCCCCGTCAGCTATAAAATCAAGTCAACCATGACATCTAGCAAAAATATTTGATATCCTGCCCACGGCATTTTAAGAGTTAAAATAAAACCTTCCAGCTTCAGCTTTAAATTAAATTATCTCTGAACATTTAATTATAAAATTATAAATTCAGCCGGAAAATCGGAAACTTTTTCATTCCCCTATATATGTACATAGAGAAGGACGCAACAATTTTCATTCACAGCAGAAGAGAAATGAATTATATAAATATTCATCGAAAATTTGTGAAATGTTACAAAGTTAATTGATGCTCGGTTCGTCTGGAAGCATTTTATTTTATTGAATTGACTCTTTCAAAAATAAAGCAAACATAATAGGTACTTCATTCAATTAAAATCCTGATGGTAAACGGGTCAATACAATATTTACGAGGTGATGAGGGCACATTTAGTTCAATCATCCTGGAAAACATTCATACATATCTTCATAATAATGTATATATACATTGTATATATTTGAATTCTCTGTGGATTGGTTGCGATCACAATCGAAGTTTCATGTCAGCAAACATTTGTTCTGTGAATAAACAAAGCATATAATATTTAATTAATCATCATTATACTCAGATGAGTGTAATTTAATCTGACATCCATTCCATCGTCATTTTTGAAATATTTAAACTATCTATATAGATCCATTTCAAAGCCAACCATTCTTTTTTTTATTGTATATTTATAGGCAAAAATCAACATGAGTCCAACTTAATTTGAAATCTTCTTCAGATATCTATTGACTTGGATAAAGTCTATTGGGAAAATCAAATAGAAATCCTACATTCAGCACAAAAGTGCTGCCTCAAAGAAAGAAAATCAATTTCAATTTCCCACTGTTGTGGAAACTTGTCACCACCACTTTGGCCTGGGCCGTTGGATATGAACTCATGGAGAAAGGGGCGGAAAATCAATAAACAATGAGTGGAGTGAATGTGTAAAACGGGAGTGTCACGGTGCACACACAAAGTTCATATATAGTAAAAGAGTGGCCAAACCCAAAGGAAATTCGTCCAAATTTCTGTATTTCGGACTTACAAGGCCAATTTTGTGCAGTGTGGAATTAGGACGAAGGGAACAAAAAATCAATTCTCGTTAATATATTATAAGGTTCCCTTGACTGCATGGATTACTGCAGTACTCGCAAGTATTCGGAATACGCTGGGTCAACTCATCCCATGACGAGCCGTGTTGGAGTGGACGCAGTGCTTTCAGGAGGACCACCTAATCGGATGGCGCCCAACGTTACTGTGGTAGCTGGCCATAGACACCAGCAAGTGCTACGGTATCAAGAGCATCAGCATAGATTGGCAGCAATGCATTCTTCTGAGGGGCTTTATCAGCAACAGCAGCATGGCTTTGATAGATATCTTCCGTCAGTAAGCTATCCTGCCGAATACCATCCACCATCTTTTGGAGCGAGCGGACTTAGTTACAGAAGTTTGGGAAGAAGAAATTTAGCATCCCCATACCTGAATCCGCATGCACCCCTGACACACCATCTCTATCATCCGCCACATTACGATAGGACGTACAATGGCCGAATGATTGGAGGTGGTGAGACAGTTCCATCAACCCTGCCATACCATCCTTTTAGAGAAGGATACGACCATCAGCAAGGAGCCCCATCAAGCATTCTCCACTACACTGCAAGGAATAGTGCCTTTCAGTATGGAACTACTGCTACTCCTGCATCACAACAGCAACGGGAATATCTGCATTACTACCCTTACCATCATACTACCTTTGTGCCAGAGCAACGTTATGGCCAGCATAATCTTCATTCAATTAATGGGTTGCAAGTTCAAAGCCCCAAGGATGATGGACGAACAAATAAAAGGAACGGTCAACATATCACAGAATCGGAAGTTTCTTATGTACAACAACAACAACAACAACAGCAACAAAACGTACCACCTTTATCGTCGATGGGCATTACAATGATTGCTTCACCATTGACTAGTGGTAGCACGACTACAGATAGTGGAATAAGTGGAAGTTCGCGTTGCGGAAGCACACCAATTAGTATGCTTACAACAAGTGCGGGTTTTTCTGGAGAGTATTCAGTGAATACTTCAAATAATGCTGTAACTGAAGAAAATCGCAGTCCCTCGAAGGAATATCATAACGATGACCAAGAGAGTATATCTGAAAGCAATGAAGAAATTGAGAATGGAGTTTCAAGTACAAAAGGTAAGTTTTGAAGTTTATATACATACAAAAAATTATTTGTATTTAACTTGCTGGAATCGATTTCCTCAACTTACATAACTTAAACAGAATATTTTAATGGGTTAAGAAATTTTTTAAATACCGGAATCTAGTATATTTAAAGAAATTTGTATTTCTACATTATACACAATTCTGACCGAAAATTGTGCAGTCAAACCTTTATCAAATTAATCAAAAGACTTAAAAGCAAAAACAAAGCGAATAAATTTAAATCCATATAAAATATATTGCAAACAAAATAATTTTCTGAAAATATTGCCACTTTCTATATTATTGATATAGCTACAGAAAGTTTGACTTCGAGGCAAGAGATTTTCAGAGTTTCCAATTTTTTTCATTTTGAATTGTTTAGTGCCCAATTATGATTGAAAACGGTGAAATAGTATAGAAGTGTTTTATTTTTCAAGCCCGAGGGAATTGGATGCAAAAAACGACGTCGGTGCTAAAAAGATTTACATGTAAAATGCAACAAAAACTAATCCCCTGCCGGCTTAGCTAAACCCAGAGAATTCTCGGGGCTTAACTTAAGCGCACAGAAAAATTGTGTTACCGGCATGAATTACATACATGTTATCGATAGTTTGTATGAAAACTCCATGTTTTTTTTCTGTGAATGCGTCGATAATCCCCGTTGTTGTTTTTTTTCAACCTGCAATTGCCCCCGGGATTGCAAAAAAACATACCTATAGAGTCTTTAAAAATTACTTGCTAGATAAATGGAACCCTGCTTCAATCGATCGTTTTTATCCTTTTAAAATTTAAATATGACAACCGACATTTTTAAATGTAACGAACCAATGTAATTTTAACATGATTTGTAGCTTGAGAATTATCTACAAAAGTATTAACCAATTAAATTAATTACGAGCATAATTTTATTTGATTTTATGGGCAATTAAATAATAATAATTTGAATGTTATGTCTAATTACTAATATTTTTAGATAACATAAATTAATAAAGATTCAACTGGAAACAAACAATGTTGTTAGAACTCCTGATTATAAAAATTAAATTTAAAGCAAACAAATTCACCTGATATCATCTTAAATAACCTATAAATTTATTGATAAATTTGTCAACTCAATTAACAACCCCGCATATCGTCCGTCATCATCCTTGCCTACATTGTACATAAATGTTAAATTCTATTCCTGATGTCGACCGACAAGCCGGCAAATTGTTAAATGAACAGTGGAATAAATTTGAATTTTAAATGGTTTATCATCGGAAATGAGTTAGATACTTTGTCACTATAGAATGTTGACATAATTATTAATGTGCGCTCACATTCGGACAAAATACTAATAAATTATTCGTGTAGACAGAATGCTCATTTCCTGTCGTTAATCAACATTAATAACTGCAAGTCTGCAACAACTTAATTCTAGATACATATATTTCTTTTGAATAGAATATTAATTTTAATTTTGAAGGTGAATCTCTTATAAAAACCGCAATCTATTTCCAGGACCCTCAATGGCAAAACCAAGAGAACTCACAGACATATTTTATAGTGCAACCGCACTCCAAATGCATCCTGATGACTTTCGTCTGTATGTATATATAAAAAAAAAGGAAATTAGATTTCCACAGAATGGGGTACCTCTTTCCACAAATTTGTGGGTTTTGAGGTTGTAGATATAGACATCCTTTTATGGGGATAAATTAACAAATACAATGAGCTATTGTGTGTTGCTGTTGGTGTTGTCAAATTTATTCTGAATGGTTTTGGCTGTAATGTATATTATATGAAATATAAACTTGTTGCTTTTGTGAATTGTGAGGATGAATGGAATTTATTGAGAGTTAAGAATTTTGAAAACATGGTTTATGTTTGTCTTTAAACGCGTTAACTCCCCACAAAAAAAAAACATCTTCATATCTAGAGATGAAAAGTTTTCTAAAATTTTGCCTTTAAGTAAATGGAGTTTATTACAAAATGAGGGAAAAGCAACGCGCGTGTTACTGTTACAACAACAGCCAAAAGGTCGGTATTGAAAAAGTGTGAGTGCCGGGACTCGCGGTTAAGATGTGTAAACATACGTAACGTAACGTGAATCACAATCACGATCACAAGATACGTTACGTTCTTTTTCACCCTACCGCCAGTATAGATGTTTACACATCAAAAATCGGGTAACATAAATATAGAAAATATATTTAACTATTTTATTTATTCAAAGAACGATTATTTAAATTTTTGTGTTTACATACACAAAAACGAAAAAAAATCCTCAAGAAAGTATAGTTTTCCGGAATAAAAACTATTTGTTGAAATAAAACTACTTTTCGAAGAATTTTAGATTCATGCTGAAAATCTCTAACCATCTATCATTTTAAAAAAACCCAAGGAAATAAAATTCAAAAGTTTTTGCATTAAAGAAAGCAAGCGATAAAAGAAACAACTTAAAGTTTTTAATTAAGTAAAGTATTTATTTATTCTAAGGGGCATTTATAGGCTAGGAATGATAAGTTAGTTGTATTTTAGTATATACAATTTTGGCGGAATTTAAACTTGACGAAGCGTCGTTACTAAAATTAGTTCATAATTCTTTTAATATTTAAGGGTGTTTACAATTAGTTTTAGTTAGCTCAGCCATTTTGTACAACCAAACAATGAGAAAAAAAAGTAATTATAAAACACTGTTAAATCGTTTAATTTGTTTGAGGTTAAGAATTTGAAAAACTGTATCATGTAAATTTGATCGGTGCCTCCTTTTTTCTAATATTTATATAGAAAAATTTTAAAATATAGAATTATATGAATACATATTGTTATTTGAAACGGAGAGAATTTATAGATTTTCAACAATTTCTTTTATAGGCTTAAATACAGGTAATAGCCATATAGGATTTTCGTTTCGCTATAATATAATTTAAGAATACAGAAAAATGATCTACTCACAAAACAACTGTTATAAAATATCTTATTGACAATATTATTTTACAAATTAAATGTGCATATATTATCAAGACTTCAGCGTTAACACAAAACAACACTTTTTATTTTAAAAATTTGTTGTCCCTTATCTTTTTTATATAAAGGTCAATGTATTTTTGTTTTATTAGTATCATAACCCCTGCTGAGAATTTTCCAACGAATGAATTCATGTATGTTGGTATACTCGTATTCGATTGATTGACGTCATCCACCTAAGCCTTAACAAAATATCCAAAACGTAATCAATAATTTGAGAATGGCAAAAATCTACCCGGATTGGGGGTGCAACCGTGCAACCACCCTAACCAATAAACACACATCCATCTTACCCTCGCTTATATTGGGAAAAAAACAAAAAAGGGTGAGAGTTGAGGTGGCAAAAAAAGCGTCATGGACAGAATTTAATAACTTTATCTTCAACAAGTATCCGTGTGTACATAAAATGAAACGAAAAAAAGAAATGAAATCGAAAAGAAAATACATATCTAAGCTTAAATTCCAACTTTTCAGAATCTGACAGACAGTTGAGTTGAGAGCATATACATAACATATAAACTCGAACATACAAACCAACTGATGTGAACAGAAAACTAAGTTGCAAATATGAAAATAAGCTTTCGTGTCCTTAAAGTCCAAAAGGGAAGGCTGGTGATGGTGATGGTGGTGGTGGAGTTAGACGCGTCCCTCTCCAACAATATAAATTGTTTTGTATGGAAAACTTTTTAAGACATTCCAATGCTTTGGGGATGATTTTGTTGTTGTGTTTGTGTGTACGGGTAGGTTGAATGGCTGATTGCGCGATGGACATTCAACAAGTTGCGTAGTCGTTTGGGGTAGTTCTAGGGTTCATGCGGCTTTTTCTGTTTTCTTCATTTATTATTTCTTATACAGTTTCTATACAAATCTCGTAAGTGGGATGGGAGGCTTTGGGGTCATCCCTCGTATTCGCATTCGTATTATATCAAGAGAGAGCATAAGTATTTAGGGCTTAATTTAATACTCATTCAACTTGGTTCTTTTTCTGTGATGATGATGAGCTTTGAATATGAAAAGTGAATGTGCACTTTATTCTTTCGTTGTCTTCTCTTATAGTTAGATGATGAGACTGTGAGAGATAGTATAGGATAGTAAACTTTCTCTATATGCCAATTTAAACTTGAGGAAAAACAAAAAGAAAAAGATTTATAATATATCTTTGTGCCTATGAATAGAATATAATTAACTTTTTTGTTTCAAAGTCGATTGACAACTGATTAACGAACTTTTAAGAGGAATTGGCTCCTAATGAAATATTCTTCAAAGAATTTTCACATGTTCTTATTAATTGTAGTATTAATCGACCCAATTAATTTGACAAACACATCACCGATTGTATAGTTGTTGTTTGCGTGTAAAAATTTATTGAGCAATTGCTATTCACTTCTTAAAAAAAACGCGCCTATATTTAAAACTAAAATTAAAATGAGAATATTAAAATATTATTTTTTTAAATTATTAAATTTTATATCAAACAAGAAAAAAATAATTCATATTTCAAATTTGTAATTTAGAAATGTTGAACTTTAGATAACGTTTAACTGAATAAAACCGAATAATTATTCAATATTACTATTAATAGTTGTTAATTATTTTTTTTTTACAATAATAAAAATGTAGGTACGTTAAATAAAGCACATACTAACTTTATACATTTCAAGCATTTTACAAGAGTTATTTAATATGAGCAGGCACATGTATGTATTAGGCGTGTCTTTGCAAGCCCGGGAGGAATTGGATGAAAAAAACGACGTCGGTGCTAAAAAATTTACATGTAAAATGCAACAAAAACTAATCCCCTGTGGGCTTAGCCAATCCCAGAGAATTCTCGGGGCTTAACTTAAGCGCACAGAAAAACTGTGTTACCGGCAGGAATTACCTATACATACATGTTACCGATAGTTTGTATGAAAACTCCGCATGTTTTTTTTGTGATGGTGTCGCTAATCCCCGTTGTCGTTTTTTTTCAATCAGTTGCCCGCAGGATTGCATTCTATTCTATCTATTCTATTCTACATATATGTATGTACATATATAGGTACATATTATTATACAAATTCGTTTTCAATTATAATAAAACTAATTTAGTTGCGATATAATAATTTAAATTGAAGTTATAATAAACTTCCTGATGGATTTTTCAATAATGCGACAAAAAAACCCGTTAATTCATCATTATCGTACCATTTGAATTTATATTTGTTTGTTTTAATTATTTTTTCATTATTTTCAGGATTTAAATTCGTACTGCATTGCAGAATTTTTTGCAGGGTGGTAGAATATTTTTTTTTCAATAATTCGCTCACATCAAAAACTGCTTCTATGTACAAAACCAAGAATGGGTTTTGGACTTACAAATACTAAAATTTATAGAATTAAATAACTTGTAATTTTTGTTTAAATCACTAAAAATCAATAGAGTGAAGAAATTTATTTAACTTTCGTCATGCCTTTAAATCCTACTTTTTCTATTTTTAGATTTAGATACCTACTTTAACCTTTAATCTTTGATGTTTTAGGCACTTTTCATGTATCATCTTCGCAACACTTCGTATACAAGTGAGTTCATTTCTGCAGCATTAATCCTTAGACGTTTTTCTTTAAATTCCTTGCAATCAGCAGTCTGATGAGTGATGACTGATGACTGAAGTGCAAAAAATTCTGTTCTTATCCTTTGTATTTGCTTCTTATTTCTTTGTTTCTTCGCACTTCCATTATATCAATGCAAAAGCATTTTTACTTGATCTCTTATATAGGGGTGAAATTTTGCTATAAATATAGAAGCAATACACAAAAATATGATACCCAGATTGTGTTTGGAATCTTTAATCCTTGAAAAGATTCATAGAGTTCCTGATTTATTATACCATACCTTCATTATTGTCATTAAAAGTTAAATATTATATTTTCTTCTTAATTTTTCTCTACAGATCAACAATTTAGTCTTAATTCATCGAACAATAAATCATCATCATCATCCCCCCATCAGCACGAAAGTGAAAGGACATTTTGTGAAAAACAATGTGCTTCCAGTCAAAGGATAGACTGTCCAACTCCATTGGTAAGTATTTCCATTGAACTTAATTTTACTAAAACCACCATATAAAACTCATAGTTGATGTCCAAACTTGACCCCTATTCAACCTCAAATGTATAGGTACTTTTTAAGTAAAACTATGACTTTTCCCTTAACTTTTCGTTTACAGCAAAAATATATCGTTATAATACTATAGTTATATTAAATATCCTTAATGCCTGTGGCTCATAACATAGCCAAAAAACATTTTCACTCTAAATTATTAATAAAAGCTTCTGTCCTTCAAACTTCACTGTGGACTAGTATGAATAACATTACAAGCAACAAGCTTGTAAGAACATATATACACCTAAACTTACACATAGTACATAGTTCCAACTAAAGTTAAAAAAAAAATTTAATTTGCATGTTTTAGGAAATTGGTTAATGAGAAAAACTAACTAACTTACTTATGTTGTCACCGTTTATCCAACGAAATAGTTTTTGACAAAAAAGGAAAATGTTTTGGAAATACATAGGTAATTGAAATTACAAATTTTTGTTATGTACATATATTGAATGTCGGTAAAATGACAAGATGCACTTCTCTTGTTTTACTATAAATAACTTTGAGTTTGAACATCATTTCAAGCTTCCATAAACTAATGGCCGTTTTTCTTTTTTAAATGAAGTTCTTTTTTTCATTATTCGTATTATTAACAATAACAAAGTAAAATGTTTTAGTTTTCATATTTAAGGCAAGTGTAAAATTAAATCAGAGTTGTTTGAATTGTTAACAAATATATTTAATAATCTGCTATAAAAGTGAAACCATTCAAAGACTAATATCTTAATTAAATATGTAGGTATACCTATGAATAATATACATATTATGTGTAAGCATAAATGTTTTGTGAAAAATAAAATTTCAAAGGAAATATGATCCGATAAATTTGACAAGAGATATTATCCGATTTCAACATAAATTAATCTATGGCATCTACTCGCAAACAATCTACCAAAAACTCTACGAAATCGGGAAAAGAGTAGCAAGTTTATTCGTTTTAGTTATTTTTATTATTCTTATTTATAAAGTTTTTATATAACCACAATGGATATGACAAAAATATTTGAAGATACATAGAATTTCTTGATAAAATACAATTGGAAAAAATTATTGTGGGCTTACGCACTAAAATTAAAAAAATTATATAAACTGATGAAAATTTCTTATAGTTAGAGCTTCCTATTTAGATCTGCTTTTGTTTTTGAAACCACAGTATGATTGCATTCTACATGTTTCTACAGTATTCAATTTTATTGCAATTAGATTTTTTTTAATTAACTCATTTAAATTTGTTTCATCAATCATCAGATCGCACCAAACCAAATTCATTAAAAGTAAATAAATTCAACTTTTGTTGTATTTTTAAAGTTCAATGATAGATTTATTTTCAATTTCAAAATCTCTTGTCAAATTTGACAAATTGCGAATTTTAGTACATAAAGTATCTATGAATGCGTATAATATTAATAGAAGGTGGTTATCGGATAATGAACTATTGAATGTTTCATTTTGTTCAGAAATTAAGTATGATTTGCAAAACATGGCATCAGAAAGTTCTCTCATTTGATTTAATATAAGTTCTTACGTTTGGTTAGATACTAAAGTTAAATTAAATTCAGTACTTCGAATATTGGTGTATTCCCCAATTATCGTGCATATACCATTTCGTTACCTGCGTTTTGTATTTGTTCGTTTATTCTTAATTATGAAGTATTCACCACCCTCAGACTAATTTTGCGCGCGTATACTGCAATTCTTTTACTCGAGCTATTTTTTTCGTTCCAACCAAGGGTGACAACAGTATTTATCGAATTCTATGCATAAATATCGAAGAGAAAATATAACGCATGTGCCTTGGGAATCTAGGACAGACGATACAATGTTAAATTTACTCCCGCACACATATTATTATTATAAACGACACATTTATCGAGCGGCATTTTGTTCAGTATTGTAGGGTTTTGAAATAAAATTTCTCTATGCAGGCAGGTAAAACTGTGATAACAGAATAACGCTGCCCAGAGCTTTTGGATGCAGATGCCAGTCGATCATAACTGTTGAGAAAGTATTCCAACGGAATGCTATTGATGAAACGAAAAAAAAATCGAGTTGCCTCCTATATTGATTTTCATTAAGAAAACTACTTATGTATGTACATATTCATATGCAATAAACACTACTCTGCAAAAGATTGGAAACAATAGGTATTAATTGTTTTTAATTTTTTTGGTTTGGTTATCTTGAATGTCATTTTAGAATATGATATGAACTATTTTTTAACAATGTTTTCAAATTTTTACAGTTTTGAGTTGAAGAAATCAAATCAAGTGTTTTTCCACGCTTGTGTTTGCTTTTATAAATACACTTTGTTTATTTTTAACTTCTCTTTTTGCATGAAACAATTTCCCAGTTGAGAACCAAAAATTTTTATTTAATTTAAATTAAATGAATTACATATAATATGACTTCTTTCGATGTGTTATGACTTATGAGAAATAAAATTATTGGCAATTAGACAATATTAGTCTTTGAATCAAATACCTAATTGAATAAACATAAAGTGGCTATAGGTAGGTATAACAAATACCGTATTTCAAAACACATTTTCTAAAGTGTTTCCAAACTGTGTATGTATATATGTATATTAATTATTGAAAACCTAATCATAAACGGAAATTTAAAAAAGTTTGTGATTGAAAATTTTGAATGAAAAACCTTTTAAAATGCATATGACAAATCTCAAAATATTTAAAAAATTACGCAAAATAAAAAATCTGGTCTTTACATAGAAATAGGTTTCGAAATTTCCTCTTTTTCGCATTTCAAATAATATAATTTTTTTTTTCAAAACTGCATTTTTAAGTTTTATTAAAGATTTATTTTTTTTTAAGCTTACTTCACCAGAACGCTGTGGAACTCCATTTATTTCCAGCAACCACCCTTCACCAAACTTCCATTCACCACATCGATACCAATATGCTCAAAAGAAATGGTCACCAAATCTATGTGATTCAAATGAAGCACCCTCGAATAGCCCTAAACCATTAAGTCCGAAATCTTTTAGTCCAAATTCAAATGTCAAACTTATCTACTCGCCTGAAAGAAAACCAAGTACATTATTTGAAGAAAAAAAGAATCGCATAGTCGAGTGTGACCTTATTCCAAGTAAAAAGTCTAAACGAAAAAATCTTGAAACTGAGGATGTACGAGAAGAAATTCGGGTAAGTTTTTAAAACTTGACTTTTATAAATTTATTGATTAAATAAGTTGAAAACCTTTTCGCAGAATATCAAGCCCCTTCCAGGATTCCAACAGGCTTTCGGATCGACAGAAATCGGACGTTTTTTTGAGACGTTTCGAAATATACCCTCAAGCCCTTACAGCTATGAATCTGAGGTCGATACTATGAGTCAACAGCCTTGGCAAATAGAGAATTCGGGAGATGGATCACAATACGATGTACAAATCAGTGCATCCCTACAGACAATGTACAAAAGTCCGTTAGGAGATAAGAAATATTTAAATGGTATTCGATGTAATGGGTATTAAAAAAAATAAATAACCCAAAAATCAGCATCGAAATGAAAGTCCAAGTAAAATAAAAATTTGCGAGCAGTGATGCCAAATAATTTTTTTAAACGAAGTTTTGTAGGTATTTACATTTTGTTTGTATAAAACTCAACGTTATTGTTAAATAAAACATACAAATATAAAATACAATTTTCTATAGCCCTTGGGACGTGCCTTTTTTGGACAACATTAATAATAAATGTTATATTTATATTAATAAATAAATTTACAATAATAAATAGATGCGGTTTTGTGATTTTATTTTTATTCTTTACACTATTTTTAGAACATACTACACACTTTCACAAAATTTATATATTCACTGCACAATTATTTTGTAATAGATATATGCAAAAAAAAATTCTCATAAATCCTTTAATTCAAAATTTCAAGCACTTGCTGAATTCGTAGATTTCTGGATTTTTATTGGTAAAAGTAAATAACTAAAAATTTGAACTTGTCTTCCTCGGGACGATTTAAGTTTTATTTCCATTATATTATTAAAAACAACTCAGCTCCATATTAAAATTAAAAAAAAAATTGTGGTCTCTTTAAAATTATAAAATTATATTAAAATAACATAATAACAAATTTGAATGAGTAATGTAAGTGAAAGTACAAGAACATAATATTTACTATAGGTACTTAATTCGTAAATAATAATGGTGAAAAGTAAAATCAAAATAGTAAATAATCAAAAGACACTTTGTGGTTACAAATTATTATTTATATATTCCAAGGAAATAATGTTAAGATTAAAAAAAAATATATACATACATACATATAGAATAATTAAATACTGTGCCATTAAGTTGATCAAAAAAAAAATAATAAGTTTGAATTTGCAAACAAAGGAAATGAAATAAAAGATGATAAATTTAGGGATTTTTTTAAATGTGTCAAAGTTAAAAACAAGCGTTATTTTATTTTTTATTTTGTTATTTAAATTTGGATTCTATATAATATTATTTAAATAAAGATACTTTAACAATACAGTGCCTTATAAGTTAATATTTTTAAATATTTGCATTTATTTTTAAATTTAAAAAAATTTATTATATTTGTTTCTGTGTTATTTTATTTATTGATGATTGATTAGTTTGTAAAGAAAAATAATCAAGTTTTGAATTTAACAAGAGAACGAATAATATTGTGTAAATAATGGCAGGTTTCATGTGGGCCCAATTTGTTCTCACTAAAAATATTTAAACTAAGAACATTAAATTTATATTGAAAATATTAAACAAAAAAATGTTAGATTACAGTTGTTCAGATGATTGTGCATTTCTTAGTTTAAGATTTCATAAAAATGATAATTCTTAAAACAAAAGTCTTTTATGTATGTATATTAAAATAAATATTTCATGCAAAACAAAGAACTTTTTTTATTCAAACATCAGATTGAATCTTATGTAAGTATAACAAAATACCAATTTGTTTTAACCATAATTAAATTAAATATATAAATATATACTGAAGCCTTTTCAGGTTATTACCATTGATCACCGTATCTACATTATGAAGAAAAATTGATTTCTGTTTTAAGGCTTAACTACATAAGCCAAAAAGTACTGAAGTACAAAAGTAAAAATATTTTTTTTACCGCTAGCGCCGTTGTTTTGTGAAAAAGAATACACAAATTTGTTTTTAAACCAAAATTTAAGCTTTCTGCATCATTTTTATAAGTTTTCTAGTCAGAAAAACTATCACAAAATCAATTTAAAATGTTTCACTTTTGCACTTTTTTACTTTTTTGGCTAATGTAGTTGAGGCTTTAGTCTTTATTATCTCATGTCCTTAAAATCCATCTATAGCTCACACACAAAATAAAAACCTTCATACTGAATCCGAATGCATTTTTTTGAACTGAATGGCTCATCGGTAGATTTTAGGTGGAATCTACGCTTTTCTTTTTTACGCAAATAAAATCTAACTTTCTCACGTTGGATATGCCTTAGTAAAAGAAAATTATAGCCGGCTATTAAATTTTCCAAAAAAAGATGGGTACAGAACGCTGTTGTCACTTTAAATAATTTTTAGGATTGTTTAAAAAGACCTGAAGAAGTACGTAAGCACGTACGAAATGTCGCCTAATTTTTAAACATTTAAAAAAACATATTTCAAGAAAGACTTAAAGCCCATTCAAGATTTATTTATTATTTATTTGTAAAGCCTAGTAGCTGCACGTTGAACAGCGTACTGTGGAACAAAAATGAGAACGAAATTTTTCCTTTATGATTTCGTTGAGTCAATTTGTATGGAAATTTTCGTTTCCTTTAAACTGCGTATACTATGTGCTTAATTTATAAAAGAATGTTAAAACAATATCTTACTTTTTTGTAAAAACCGTCATTTCGGATTGTGTGTAGCAATTTGCAGTTTTAAACAAACCAATAACTCTTTATAACCCACTTAAGTATAAATAAAAGTTCACCGGGGTGTATACTTACTTTTCTATTACAAATATAATTTTAAGATAAACTTACAGAAATTAATTTTTACGAATATACTGCATGTAAAACTAATAGACTAAATGCTTTGGCCTTTACAGAACCTTCGTGTCAGGATAATATAAACAATTATTACATTTTATAGACCTTTCTATTGGTTTTATTATTTTATTTTAATGAAGTTTTAAATTTAGAGGAAAAGGTTAAAACAATTTTTATTCGATGAATTTTAATTTCAACTTTTTCGGAATGGATTGGGATATGGAGATCAAAATTCATATTTCATACATTGCATTTATTAGTTTACTAAAGTTTTTGAACACACTTGTCTAACTTTTTTGAACTCGAAATGCTCCTTTGGAGTTCTAATCTTTCTTGGCATTTTCAGTTTTTACATTTCCAACCGAATTTGTTCCATTTTGACAACTGTCATTTGATTTTGAATCATTAGCTGTCACCATTTTTGAGGTTCCATTACCACCGTTATTATTAGTGAGTAGAGCTGTCAAAGTAGCATGAGATGAGCTTAGTGAGCTCTTTGCCTTTGGTGGGCTAGTCACTGTATCTGTTGAAGTTGATACACTGTTTGACGAGCCACTACTACTTGCTACGGAAGTTGTTATCCCCGAACATACAGCTGCTGAAGTCACGGCTTGGTTACTGCCTTGTAGCAAGGCATTTCTCAAATGACTACTGTTTGCAATATTTGAATACGAATTTGTTATTAATCCTCGACTTTTGATATTCAAATCTATAAAGAACAACTTCATTTTTTGAATTATAAAGTTGGGAATTTTAAAGACATGTAATATGGACAGATTTAAGTTATCACGATCTTTGTAGAGGTCGGTTTGTCCAAGTGTTTTAACTTCGTCGTGTATCAAAAACAAAAATCGAGAATTTCGATTTTGTGAAGGTATAATTTTCTGCTCTACCA
Source organism: Epistrophe grossulariae (assembly GCA_929447395.1). Taxonomy (NCBI): domain Eukaryota; kingdom Metazoa; phylum Arthropoda; class Insecta; order Diptera; family Syrphidae; genus Epistrophe; species Epistrophe grossulariae. The sequence goes on from OV839568.1 coordinate 136,849,301, forward strand.
ACCAGTCACGATCTTGACCATCAGGAAGATATCGAATAAGTTCCGGATGTTTACTGGCTAAACGTTCCTTTCCATCTGTTCCAAAGCCAAAAGCCTGATTAGCCTGAACATCAAGTACGAAATTAGTTTCTGTTGAAATGGCTGCGGTGTTCCAAAATATTTGTCTTCTTGATGGAGCAACATTTGCGGGTCGATTAAGCTGTTGTTGTTGGATGAGCGGTTGCGGATTTGACTGACAAGTTTGCTGCTGGCCAACAATCAGTGCAGGTTTTTTTGGAGTTTGTGCTGGTGATTCGGGTATTAAGGGCTTAGGTGCAGAACGTTTGAGTGCAAAAATAGTCTGAGTTGAACTTTCTGGTTTGCTATTATTTTGATCTGCTGATGAAGCTTGAACTACAACCAAAGGAGTTTGTGGTAATACAGCGGTTGGTTTGTTGCGATGTGGATTATATTGCGTCTTTGAATTTTCCAGAAGAGCGCAAATCATTTTTTGTCCCTAAAATAGATGCAAATTTATTAATTTCAAGATTATTTCTTTACCTTCTTACCATCTCTTCTGTCACAACATGATCCCCTAGGTTTTCTTTTATATTTTTGAATGCTGGTTTGAAGTACATCTTCATAAAAAAAACTGATATTTTACCAAAAACAATTTTGTATTATGAGAGAATATACGTACATCTATAAACTTTTTAGCAATTGTATCAACTTCTTTGTCAAAAGCAATTTGAATTGTTATACGTAAAAGTTCCAGCGAGCGCATAGCAGCATCTGAAGATGATTTACGACCGCTGACATGGCTGCCTAGACGATGTTTAAGTCTACTAAGAACGTTTTCCGCCATTTGTGGAGTTGTAACGTACTTCTGGTAATAATGGGGAAATAAAGTTATTTAATAATTTTCGAAGCAATGGTATTTTTATGTTATGAGTTAGCTCAGTTTTTTTTAGTAACAACAAAAATATACCTCTAAAATTTTAGTAAGAAAAACTAAATTGGCGCCCAATTTTGTTAAGTACTTTTAATAAGTTTGTGGTAACTCAAACACAGTACATCTTTCATTTGTTCAAAAACTTACAGTTTGATCCATTTTTAATAAAGAATTGTTTGTATTTGAAGTTGCTATTGAATTATTGGTTTGATTCGATCCATTTGAGTCTTCAGATGAGGATGTTGCACTCATTTGCAGTATATTGGTAGTTTTTCCGTTTTCAGTTTGTATTTTCCAACTTCGTTGAATAACCATTATATATAGTTTTTTTTTGTTTTACAAATATATTTTGAGAATTCTTTTTATCCGAAATAAATTTTATTACAAGCGAAATAATTGTTTACAAACATCCGCCCACTTTGCAAAAATGCAATTGGAAAATATGGATTTTTCTTTTGTATAACTAATTTGTTGCGGTCATGCGCATTGAACATTCTTTTGTTGGTACTTGTTTTTACAAAGAGAGGGCAGTTAAGGAACATTGACGGTTTTCGACATACAAAAATTCAAGTTAAGGGTATGCATGAATAAAATGGTAGCATCAACTTCAAGTTTAAAAAGGATATACCTTCGCATAATTCAAGTTGTAAAGACATAATTCCATAGGGCATAAGACCACAAATGACTTCGGTAAGGCATGGTAAATTCACAATCTGTGGAATTCACAAACAAGTGAAATTTGTTTATAATTTGCAAAGCATTGCAACCACATTTTAAAAAGTTAGTTACAAAAGATGGTAGTGCTTTTCAAAACCCTATAAAAATAGATAAAAAAGCATTAAACTTAATCATAGAAGCAAGTTTTAGCCCTATTACATTGTGGTTGCTCATCTTTTGTTAAAATTTTTTATTTATTAAGGCTCCCTTAAACGAAAGCGTTTCGGCTGTCATTATATTTTATAAGAGATTCGCTTGATCGCATCGTGCGTCGGTGTTGGTTTGCGCGGAGCCTTCATCCTTTCACTTTCTACTAAACTAGTTCTTTTAACACTAGTTGTTGGACACGATACACATTTTAAGAGATTATCCTTCGTGTTTTCATTTTTATTCAGTTCTGCGCATCTGTCAAAATCGAAGAAAATGGCGGATTCAGTGCCCATTTACTTGGTAAATATCAATATTTTGTTGTTTTTTCTAATAATCCGATGCGATGTGAAGTTTCTGTCCACACTATCGAGTAGAATTTTTATAATTTCTGACACTTTCAACTTTGACAACCTGCGCAATATATTTTTTGTATTTTATTCATATCACACATTGAGTTTTAATTCATTTGCTATTGTTTGGATATACAAATTTTTAATACAGTTAAATAAAAAAATATTTTAAGTGAATAATTTCCCCTTATTTGACCGTCATTCGACAACAATAACATATGGTTCACCCCTATGAAAAAATCACAGTATGATGATCTCTTTTTTCCTATGTTGATTTAGTTTTCATATAGAATAGAATGGTATTGTCTTTTTCTTTAAATTACAGTTTGTACTATATGGTAAAGCCCTTCTACACCATCCCACTGAGTATTAATACATGTCCAATTGAAAGTTGGAAAGAATTCCATGCTACGGCCAAATTTGTGGGAGAGAAATGATTTTTCAATTTTTAACACACACAATTCAGTTTAATTTAACCTCAATCAAAATGTGATGAAATGTGTGATAGAATTATAACCATTTCTAAAAATTCTCATGTATTAACACGTCATGTCAAATCGTGTAGGCTGGAATATCATGCTGTGTGAGATGGGATGTCATATTTTGTTTCCACACTATTATACATGATTTGTTTCCCACTTTTTTGACATGTGTTAATACTGAGTGCGATAGTGTTGAAGGACTTTTGCCATTTGCAAAACTGAAAACCATCTACCTGTCAAAACAAAAACTAATTTCTGTATCCATAAATCAAAATCCGATGGAAAACCTAGATCCAGTGTTGTTTTTGTATTACGTGTTAGATAACCCCGAGTCAGACCCAGACCGTAGATAATAAAACGTGGCGTTGAAAATCGTTTTATAACAGGTGTGTTTTTTTTTTCAAAAAAATGGAGTTTCCATGCAAAATATCGGTAACAAGTATGTTATTCACACCGGTAATACAGTTTTTGTACGCGCTTATGTTCAGCCCGAAAATTATGTGGGTTTAGCTAAGCCCATTGGGGGTAAGTTGTTGTTGCATTTAACATGTAAATTTTGTATCCCCGAACCGTTTTTTTCATTCAATTTACTTCGGGCTTGGAAAAAAACACGCATAATGACATGAACTTATTCCACTAACTGTATATTCTAATTCACCACACCGAACAAGTGCCATAAAAAACGCTGTCATCCAAATTCACCTAATTAATTGTCAAAGAAAAATAACCACTCGATCAAGTTGACTAGTTCTGGAATAGTTAAAAGAAAAAGTTTAAAAAATATTTCATATTACATTTTTAACTAATAAAATGTTAACTCAACGAAATAACAATAAAAACTAAATACTTAAAAGCAATCATTTACAAAAATTCCAACAAGTAAATCGGATCTTTTGCATCTTCTTCATCGTCTTCACTGAAATTTTTTTCTCGCTAATTGAATTAGTGAAACGCATCCCAAAACAACACACAAAAGGGGCGGAGCACTTGAGGGTTGGTTCAATATGCATCTAAGTGCTGATATCTCAAGTGCATTGCAGCAAATCGAAGCTGTAAAGCAAGGCATCGATGAGTCCGATGACCCAAAACTTCAAATGAACACAGCAGAGAGTCTCAAGACTATACTGGACATTCTGCAGGACCCAGTGTTCAGGACAATAGTTCATGTACAGGACTCTCTTTCAGAATTGAACACTCAGTTGGTGCAGCATCCTTCTATGCTGCCAAATGACTTCGATATTGATGTTAGTGGAAATCTGGTTCTCAGTGTTCCCACCGATGTTGTTTACGACTTTGGTGACGAAACGCCACGCGTCTCATCGGCTCAGATGTCTCCGAGGAGTCTAGGCAGTCCTACAAGCAACAATTATCCCATTGTGAGCTCAGCTGGTAAGAAAAGACTATTTTAGGGATACCTTCATGTTTTTAACTCTATTCTTCTTCAAGAACACAGCCTTACAGAAGATCATGGAACGTTTATGAAGAAGACGCGTGGATATCCGGATCTCTCACGTAGTGCTGATGAAGAACGACCTCAATCCGTTGTTTCGGACTCCTCGAAACATGCCGTCGATCTATTTAGCTCTGACTACGCTCAGATTCAAGCCATCGAGCTGGTAAACGATGGAACAGGTCTCGGCTTTGGTATAATCGGGGCTCGGACATCAGGAGTCATCGTAAAGACCATTCTCCCAGGTGGAGTCGCTGATCGAGATGGTCGCCTTCGCAGTGGTGACCACATTCTCCAAATCGGCGACGTTAATTTGCATGACATGGTCTCGGAACAAGTTGCATCGGTGCTTCGGCAATCTGGAACTCATGTAAGATTAGTGGTAGCTCGACCAATTGAGCAGGTTCAGCCAAAATACGAACTCGAACCTGGATGTGCAACAGTCCCATCGAGGGTTCTTGTTGACCCAATTGAATTGGAACGTTTTTTGATTGCTGCAGGGTATCCAGAGATATTTGGTGAGAGCTCTACTGCCTCCACCCCACAAACAACAACAGAAGACGAACGATTTGTCTATCGCAGCGAGATGGATATGTCCAAACGTCCGCCAATGGCCACACCAATCGATTTGGACGACTTAGAATTGCCTGAGACTGAGAAACTCCAAGTTGAATTGACCAAAGATGCGAATGGACTTGGCATCACCATTGCTGGCTATGTGTGCGAAAAAGAAGAACTGTCGGGAATTTTTGTGAAGAGCGTTTCGCCCGGCAGCGCCGCCGATATGAGTGGTCGCATTCGTGTAAATGATCGAATCATCGAAGTAGATGGACAAAGTTTACAGGGCTTTTCCAATCATCAGGCGGTGGAATTATTGAAGAAGAGTGGACAAGTTGTCAATTTACGTTTAGAGAGATACTTACGAGGACCCAAATATGATCAGCTACAACAAGCAATTGCAGCAAATGATCAGGTTCCAAGTAGCATTCCCTCTACACCTTCAAGGACATTGCCAGCAACGCCTCAGAGAACGGTGTCAATACCAAATAAGCCAGCAGCTGTGCCGCCGCCTGCTGAGGAGAAACCAGAGGATATTCCAGATGCACCTTTGCCATTGCAAGTTAAAAAGACCACCGAAGATTCTTTAACACTGAGCAGCTTCGGAAGCGGAAAGAAATTGATGGCGGCACGTGATTCCTTGGACACCATGAAGATCATACCTACTGAGGTACCCATTGTTAATTTGCCAGAAAGCAAAGTTGATGAATTAGATGAGGTATGTATAGGATTTTACCTGACTTTTTTTATTAATGGTTCTTGTTTTATGCTTCGCCTCATCTTTGAATTTCAATTCTCTTCAAATTCTTTTGATTATATTTGGCCTTTTCTTGCTTTTTGTCCCCTGAATATGTTAAATATTGAGAATCATCTAGTCATTCTGACTCAGTAGAATATGTTTGTTGATTCCATTTTCTTTTTATAACCTGGTTATTCACAAGGTGTTTTGCAATAATTGTTAATTAAGTTATATATTCTGGAAAATCAAACAAATTTAATAAAGTGACAAATAACAGCACTTGTTTGGTATCTTTTCCTTAGAAACACGATTTTCTTAAAAAAAAACAAAATGCACGATTGGGTTGCCCTAGGCTAAGAAGACCTCAAGTGGCTTGCAATTTTTGAAATGTAAAAACATGTAAATGAATTTATGGTATAATTATCTGTCTAGATTGTATCATACAACTCTAAAGTCGTTTTCGGTTTAATATGAATATAAAATTATTTTCACTCCTAATCCAAATTGTCCATATTCGATAGGAATAAAACACCTAAAATCGAACCGAAAACGACATAATGAGAATGCCATTTTCTCATTGTTTTACATTCCTCTAGACAAATACTCTAACTCCAAACAATCACAGTGTTTAATTTTTAAGGCTTTTAGTTTTTTATTTATTCGATAGACATTAATAAAGTATCTTTATCAAATCCTACATAGCTAATTAAGGATTATAATAAATGAAAAAGCACAAAATTTGTTTCGAAAATAGTTTTGAGCTCACAAGAAAATATGCTATCTGATTTCGTTTTATATGTAAAGCATGAACTTCTGGAAAAAATTATCAAAAATCTTTAGTGTGGTTTTAAATGTTAAAATCAAATTTTGTTTTACATTGATCAGAGAGAAAAGTTCGTAGGCAGAAAATATTCAGCTTAAATTTGTCAACATGGTCATGTCATGGTCCTAATTGCATTTAGTGCCCAAAATGTTAAAGAGCGTCAAAGTGTCCAAAAATAAGTTTCTATTTAATATTTAAACATCAAAGAAATACCCTGCAATAAACTTCAAATTCGATGTTGATACCCCTCCCTCTCAGCAGAGGTACAGCTTCGAAAATTGAGGTACAAATTTAGTATAATTTTTTAATAAAACCATCAGCAATACCATATATTCTCCTAGTCGTCTACAGCATGGACATATCCTAAGTTCATTAGTACTAGAATGGACCTTGTATAAATGTACTGTCATTTTACTGGAAACCACTTCAACCTAATCTACCCTAGAAGTTGTCAAAGCAATTAATCAATCTAAATAATATGTAGTACTTATATAAATATTTATTATATTTATTTCTGCTAGATGAAATTATATTTTAAAAATGTTAAACCCCGAGTTTTTTGTTTTTCTTTTTTACTAAGAAACCATATCTAAACCTGCACCAATAGCCGTTCGTGTGCAGTTATTTTAAATGCTACATATTATCATATATCGCTTCTTTTATTTGGTTGAAGAAATCTCGATTCACTATCGTTTCCACATTTCTGTAAAGCACGAAGTTCATTTATTTTCAAAATTTTTCATTAGATAAAATTATGTGAAGATAATATTATAGATAAGATTTATACTTAAGACTATAGGTAAAACCGCACTCGGCGGAACTGCACTTTCGCACGAAACTGAACGGAACTTCATGTCGCGACAAGTTGGCCAGATTATCAAATGTGTCGCATAGTGCCGCGCCGTGAAGTACAGTTGTAGCATAGTGCGATATAGTGATCTAGACAATTAAATAAGTCGTGAAGTTCAGTTCCGCTGGAGTGCAGTTCCGCCGAATGCGGTCTTACCTTAAATGTTCATGAGTTTTAATGAGAGAAATTAACGGGAATAATTTAAGACATGACTTTCTGTCATCTTTCTAAGTGGCCAATATTTCGATAGCTTAAAAGAAATGTATCTTTGTTTAATTTTTATAATTTGTTTAATTACAGTTAGCGAGAGAAGACTTGAAATGGTTACCCCATTAATTGACTTTCGAAGCTAATCTCATTTAATAGGCAACATTATTTTCTAACTTCTCTTTTCCAGTTGACTATTATTACATATTCCCTAGCTGTAGATACCCTATTTAACTTAATAATTTGTATTAGACTTACACCCTTCAATATTCTGAATATAATAAAACTTTGCTTAGAAGTGTGAATTTACTACCGATAGCATGAATGTTACTCTCTATAATATCTTTTTTTTCAAATTTTTCTTCCATTGCTTCCATTATATAAAATATTTTTATTCCTAGCAGAATAATAATTTTTGTTAGAATATGTTCCTTAATAATGTACTACATGTATTCATGTGGCAAAATCATTAACCAAAATTAAAATTTGTAGCTTTTAAACCATGCTCCGATCTCTAATTAAGATTTAATTGCGAACATTTAATTTGACGACTGAATAACCTGCAGATCACATGGAAGATAACAATGAACTGGCTCGGAGATATTAAAAATTTTAACTATCAAACGCTGATATTCTATTTTCAAAAAAAGGTACTTAACCGCTCATAATGTAGACACATTCATCTCGAAGAGCTAAAATAAAACAAAACCAATATTTTATTGCATTAGCAACATACACGAACAAAAAATAATCTAGTCCCATTTTTGTATGTCATCGTTCTATACCCTAAAATCTCTTACAACTGAGGTCATTTTATAAATAATTCATATTTCTTCCAAAGAACCTTCTTCTTCAAGTCAAAAGCTATAGTTAATGGTTTTTATTTTATTATTTTCTTAGGAATCTGACGTTCTTCATGCAAAAAATACTGCAATAATTTCCCGTCATAAATATTTTACCGAACCCGAACTAACACCTGAAGCTGAGCAAGATATCCTGCGGAAATGGAGGAAAATTGTTGGTCCTGATGTGGAAGTCATTGTCGCTCAGATAAAAAAATTCGCCGCCGGAGGATTGGGTATATCTCTTGAAGGAACCGTAGATGTAGAGGGCGGTCGAGAAGTTCGACCACACCACTACATCCGATCGATTCTTAGCGATGGCCCGGTTGGAATCAACGGAGTTCTTAAATCAGGCGATGAGCTCTTGGAGGTTAATGGAGAACGTCTGCTCGGCATGAATCATCTTGAGGTGGTTGCTATTCTTAAGGAACTTCCCCAAGATGTTCGAATGGTTTGTGGTCGGGGAAAGAACATCCTGATACCCTTTTCCGATGACACTCTGAAAAAGTTAAGCAACAATCTGGAGAATCTGCTTCCATCCACTGATCGTCTGGTAAAAGCAAAGTCCGATGGAAGTCTTGCCACCGTCGGGAATGTACCCGACGAGTCATTTACAAAACTTAAATCTAGATCCCTAGAGCCACTTACTGGACTGGCTATGTGGAGTTCAGAGCCGCAAGTTATCGAGCTGGTAAAGGGTGATCGTGGACTAGGCTTTTCCATTCTCGACTACCAAGATCCCATCGATCCTAACGATACTTTGATTGTTATCCGTTCGTTAGTTCCCGGAGGTGTTGCGCAGCTAGATGGGCGTTTGATACCTGGGGACCGTCTGCTTTTTGTCAACTCGATCAACTTGGAAAACGCATCCCTCGACCAGGCAGTTCAAGCTCTCAAGGGTGCCCCCAAAGGCACCGTACGCATCGGAGTAGCTAAACCGCTACCAATGTCCGACAACACTCTTAAATCAGCAAATATCATAATCAGTGATGCGAATGCATCAAACCTCAGTAATGCATCCACCGCCGAACCCGATTTAATCCCTGACTGGAGCAAATAAACAGTTGGTATATTTAGATCAATTTACCGTCGTCGTCTTCGTTAGTTAGAATAGGAAAATTAAATTTAAAACAAACAAAATGGCACTCGAAGTGAAACGTAATTTTCCTTTGGTTTATTTTTGGTCTCCGTCCTTTCTTCTTTGTTAATTGTGTTCGTATGTCCGAATAACAATATTGTCTTTTTTTTTTAATTTAGTATTATTTACGAAACCATTTTTTACATTCCTAACACGAACGAAATTTTCTTATTTTTGCAATTAAAGTGGTATTATTTAATTTATCATAAAATGTTATGAGTATTTGTGTTAAAATTTAATAAATGATTATTAACAAAATAATAGTTAAAAAAAGTATTAAACTAAAAGTTGGAAGATAAAATGCTTTGTTAAACGCGATAAAAGTTTTTTAATGGGTTTTGTCTATGACATTCAAAATGTCTTCAAAATAAAAAAAGTAGAGTTCAGGATTTAGTCCTTGTTCATTAAAAGATACTACAGTTCGTTGATGAACATATTGGACTTCAAGGTATGGCAATTTTCTATTGCATTTGGACAACTCTTTTCAAAAAGTTACCTTCATTTGAATACAGAGAATAGAAATTTCCCGAATTGTCTGGTTTTGTCGAAATGATGAGCTTATAAGAATGTCGTAAAATTTTTTTTTGTCATAACTCTTAATAAAAAAAAAAAATTTTACCGATGCATTCGGCCCGAACTGGTGATAAAGGGTCAAGTCACTGTCATGTAGTGTGCAGCACCTAATCAATCACAACTGAAATTATCTTTTAGAAATGTATCCTTCTTGGATTTGGAGACGGTATAAAAACACTTTATTCTGGGTTTTTTTGCAGAAGCAACGACATTTTCCCACTAAAACTAAAAGTCAATTAAAAAGCAGCTCAGTATTCTTCCTAAATATAAATAATTTTATTTTAAATTACAATTAACTTTATACAATAGAAAAAGCCTTAAGATTCATTCAGTGCATTTGTTAATCCCTTATGAGTGATTCTAAAAAAAACATAAAAACATGAGTCATTTTTTTACGTCAAAATTCATTCAATGTACATACAACACTTTCTATTAATCAATTAAAGCTCTCGGCAGATTCCCCAGTCCTTAAAGCAATAGTGGTCGGTTTAATTGTCGTTCGATTTTTTGCTGCACTCGTCTGTAGAGAACTTTTTCCCTCCAATAGACTAACAAGTAAAATAGGAATCCAATTGAACCACACACAACTGTGAAGATTATGACGTTTCTCCTTTCGATTGCAGCCACATGATCACAACTCCGTGTGACGATTTCACCGCTTCTACATCTCAGCACTTCCTTGTAATGAGTGTTGATGCAAACTCCCAGACTTTTGCTCACCACTTCAAATTCTGTACACGGATGGCATTCTTCGATTACTTGATATTCTTCTCGCAGCCAGCAGGTTGAATTGTTTTCGATGACAACTTGGGGCTGGAAATTATGTTCGTGGACATTTATATTCGATTCGATTATTATGACGACAATGGTGCAGGCCACTAGGATGCCCAATCCCATGAACATTCGATTTCGGGGGTAGCCTTCTAACATTTTTTGTGTATTCTCTAATCTTTAGGTTTAAATGCACAGAGTAAGTCGATTGTCGATTTGTTGTTGAGAATTAATTATTAATTTCGTATTTGCATAGTTAATATGAATTTAACATAAAATAAAATTAAAACAAATATCTCCAAAAATTTCTTCTTGAAAACATCATCACTCAAGTGTCAAAAAGCCAGCTGTTTATCAACGTCAACCAAAATAAGTGATACCAAAATCACGTTTAGCAATAAAAGCATTAGGTCTGTTCGTTTAGTTTCGAGGTCAAAACGATTTTTGCGACTGCGACTTTCTGAAAAATTCGAAAATTGTTTTAACTGGTTCTTGCATTATGAAATTGATATGAACTTTCACAGTCTTTGTTTAAATTAATGCAAACAAATTAATTGATTATATTGTAAAAAATATATTTTAATACAAATGTATTTAAATATATTTTCTAATGTTCTTCATTTTCGTTATTACAATGGTATTCTGTATACAACTGTTTAGTTATAAAAAATATAGGCAATAAAACGTAAGCAAATAAATAAAACGCAAACCGACGCGATGGCGTGGCGGTGGCGATGGCGATAACAATGTGGATGCCGCAAACGTAATCATTGGAGGGGCACACATCGACGCGATATGTGGATTGCGTTCACGTTCCACTGCAGCGTTCAGTTACGCTCATTTTCTTGAACGCAGCAAGCACCATTTGATCGCTATATCGCCTGAAGAAAAATGTCAGTTTAAAGGTAGAACCGCACTAGGCGAAACTGCACTTCAGCGACACCGAACACATTTTCGCATGAAACTGAACGAAACTTCACGTCGCGACACAGTTGGTCAGATTATCAACTTTGTCGCATAGTGTCGCGCCGTGAAGTGCAGTTGTCGCTTAGTGCGATATAGCTCATACAATTTCATACAAATAAGTCTTGAAGTTCAGTTCCGCTGAAGTGCAGTTCCGCCAAGTGCTAGCTTAAAAAAGAAAACTTGAAAAATGACTTCAAATACTGAAAAATTAATAGAAAAAATTCGAGAGACTTCAGGCTTAACTACATAAGCCAAAAAGTACTGAAGTACAAAAGTAAAAATATTTTTTTTACCGCTAGCGCCGTTGTTTTGTGAAAAAGAATACACAAATTTGTTTTTAAACCAAAATTTAAGCTTTCTGCATCATTTTTATAAGTTTTCTAGTCAGAAAAACTATCACAAAATCAATTTAAAAATTTTCACTTTTGCACTTTTTTGGCTTATGTAGTTGAGGCTTTCCATTTCAGACTTTTTTTTATTAAACTTCAAAAATTAAACGTTTGTATCATAGATCAAAAATATCTACGGTTTGTATTTTCGCTGACAACTTAGCCCGCTACACAATTATATCGTGTTGATGTGAGAAGGTTTTTGAACGCATCTTTATCGCGCGATAAAAGTTATCGCGACGCCACCGCCATCGTGTTGGTTTGCGCAACAGTTAAAAGTTGTCTTAAAACTGTTAGCAAAAGGCAAAATATCCCAAAAAAAAAAACTATTTTTAAAAAATGTTTAATTTTAGACAAAATGGTTCAAAGCAATTGGACATTACTGTACGGTCTCAAGTTCCAGACACTTCTTTTTAAGCGCCAAATTATTAATTTGACGTTTAAAATTCAAAATAATATGCAAAATTTGTACGCGAGTATGTTTATTGTTGTTTAAAAAATAAAAGAATATGAATTAAATTCTTACCATGGAAAAACTGAAGAAAAAAATCAGCACAGCATTCAAACTAAGCGGATATGTTATTCGTTCGGAGAACTCCAACTACCTTGCAGAACAACTGCTTCCCTTCGAAGCTTCGGAGCACGACAAATGGCTAACGACGGTAATAGAAAATATCCAGAATCTAAAAATCACTTCGACTAACATCGATCGAGCCGTTATTGAAAAAGCTATTGTGGAGATTAATCGCGTAGGCTTGCAAGAGCATGAGCATATTTTCGATGTCATTGATTCATTCGACGCCCCCCGGTTCGTATACAATATGCAGAGTAAGAAGTTCGAATTGGATAAGAAACATCGCTCAATTCTGGCGGACATATCGATGCAGGTGGGATACCTTCAGCAGCGCTACAACATGCTCTACCAGAAGACCATTCGCCATGAACTGTTCTCACCCTCCATTGTTGAAAAATCCAGCGGCGAGGAAGTCAAAAAATTCAAGCTCCTTAATGTGGAGAATCTGTTGGCTTCAACTGAAGTCAAGGAAGCTGTGGTTTTAGGCCAACTCAATCAGATCGAGGAGGGTAAGTTGTTTATTGAAGATCCGACGGGATATGTACAAGTAGACCTCACCTCTGCACGCTACCACGCTGGATTCTTTTGCCAGGGAATGTTCGTCTTGGCAGAAGGTTCATACGAAAACAAGATCTTCAAAGTTGATGGGTTGGGCTTTCCTCCAGCCGAACCAGCTTCTAGCAGTCGTGCATTCTTCGGCACGGCGAATAGTTGGGGTGGTCAGTCGGAGAAGCTTCTCAAATATTCAGTTGCCCTTCAGGAAGCTGAGCGGACAAACACCGAAGCCACGATGGTCTTCCTCGCGGATGTACAGCTGGATATACCAGATGTCATTGCGAAACTTAGGAAGCTCTTTGTCGGTTATGACTCCTGCCCACCAGTGTGCATTGTGTTAATGGGGCCTTTTTCGACAACAACCCATAACTACTATGAACTCGTGCCACTCTTTAAGCAGCTGGCAGAAGCTGCCAACGGGTGTGACCAGCTGAAGAAAGAAACTGACTTGATTATCGTCCCACATCCCAATGACCCGATTGAATCGGATATCTTCCCTCGCCATAGCATCCCGCCGGTGCTTTGTAAGGATTTGCTGAAAGCTTGGCCTCGTACGAAGCTGGTCTCAAATCCCTGCCGACTGCAATATTGCAGCCAACAGATTCTAGTCTTTCGGTTGGATTTAATGGCCCGCATGGCTCGGAACACGATTCATTTCCCAGACACCAAGAACATTGATAATCACTTTGCTCGCACTCTCATTTGCCAGGGGCATCTGACGCCATTCGATCGGTATGTGAATCCCATTTACTGGGACTATGATACTTCAATGTGGCTGTATCCTCTGCCCGACTTGGTAGTGATAGGTGACACTTGCCAGTCTTTTAGTATTACGCAGCATGGTTGCACTATTCTGAACACAGGATCGTTCCCAAAATCAAACTTTTCTTTTAAGATGTACATTCCTTCTTCAAAAACTATCGAAGATTCAGAGATTCCAGACGGATTCGGCGACGATGATGAAAGGAGCGAAGAGGATGAGGAACAGGAGGAAATTGAAGATTATATCGATAATAGAGTAAACCTTAATACCGGAATAACTGGGGAAATATTAGAGCAGGAGGTGCCCGAGGACGATTCAGAAATGCTTGGTAATTCTGAAGGGGTTAACATTGATGACTTAGAGATCCCAAGTGTTTCTGGATTACGAAATGCAGATGCCGATCTCTATGATGATGAACCTGGAGTTTCTGGATTAAATAGACATCAGATTACTGGTTCGCTTACAGAAGAAGAAGAAGCCCAAATAAGATTGATTCAACAATTAGAGCTCGAGTCTGATTCGAGTGATGAATTTTGAATGTTCAAGCCCTTTCGTTGGGGCTCTTAAAGAGGAACTTGTGTTATAAAATAAATTTGTTTTATTTGTTTTTGTAAAAATATTTTTCTGTTATTACTTTTCTTTTAAATTCTTAAAATTAATACTGGATGAATGGTTGTTCACATAGAAGCGAGATGCAAGAATACCTTCAATAATAGTATGAGTTTTGTATTTGTTCTTTCGAAGAACGTCTTGGTTGAAGTAATTCTCGGGTAGGGAAATTAAATTACATTTAAGAGAATATTTACAATGCTGCGTTTTAATGGTTTCATAATTTAAAAGAAGGTAGGTATTTCTTAGTGCTAAAAACTGCAAGAGAATGAAGGGTATCTTCTTTATTTGCAGATTAATGAAATTGAGAGAAAGAAGATTATATCATGTAAGGTCTGAGATGTTCCATAACGATGGTAAGTAAAGATATTTTCGTTAGACAAATTTTTTTGATGTATTGCCATGTAAGGAAACAAAAAAGATTTTACAAGTAGAGATCCAAAATAACTTTGTTTTCAATCACTGAGATATATTCAATTAGCCAATTTAATTTTGGTCTTGGTCTGAGATTTATTTCAAAAAATTAATTTTTTAGGTCTTTGGGTGAGATTTATCATTCAATTTTAGTAATTTTAATTTCTTTACTGTTTTTATGACATTTCCAACCTTTAACAGTTTCCCTAGAAAATAAGTCAAAAATGGTTAAAATGATTAATTATGTGTTCCCTTAACTGAACGCCACCCCTGGGATTTAATGAGATAATCAAAAACCTAATTTCTCAAGCCACTGTGCCAACAAAATGTATCCTATCCTTCTACCTATTCCTTCTTACATTGCCTAATTTATAAGACCCTAGGTCTTACTGGCATATTATGTATATATTATGTTTGTTTTTTTTTTTGTTATTTGCTTTCAGTTAAAAAAATGACAAATATACATACATACATAATTTGGTGCAGGTAAATGAGTGTTTTGCATAAGATGCGAAAAAAGACTAGAACACTTAGGTTGGCTTGAGGCGAGAAAAAAATCGTATGGGAGGGGGGTTTCTTTCCACCAGTTAAGGCGGGAGGGCCAATTTTAAAATAAATTGACTTAATTTAGAAAACTAATTATTGAAAATTAACGGCAAAACTTAAAATGTCATGTTACACTTTTGTTTAAAGCCAGAAATGCATCCATGGCTTTAGTAAATATAGTTTTGGAAAAATTATTTTTGAAACTCAAAATTTTAAAAAATAAATTCAAACTTATTATGTTCAAAATTTTATTCAATGCTCTTATCAATTTTAAGTCAAACACTAAAAAGTAGTTTTAGAGAAAATCGAATCTAATGTCTGAAAACTTGTGGTTAGTAGACCAGTCGCTATATATGTATGTACAAAAAAATAGACCTGACCGGGAAAAAAAATTAACTGTACACTTTCCATTATTCGTTAGAGGGGGATTATTGGGAGCATAAATGTGTAGGTAATCCGGCTGGATCTTAAACCGCCATCTTGAATTTTCTAATCTGCTTTCTTAAACCAATCTAAATTTATAAAAATTGTTGGAGAGTTTTTTTTTTTTTTATATTTTTTTATATATACAGTAGAATCTCAGAAAGATGAACAGTTCTAAAAGATGAACAGCTCGGAAAGATGAACTTTTACTTTTCAGTGTTCAAAAAGATGAACGGGTTAAAATGTTGTACTCGAAAAGATGAATACTTTATTCCCAACATAATTTTTACTTCTTCTTTGCATTTAGTTCCTCCGGAACAATACCTTTGAGCTTGTTTTGATTTGTTATGTAAATAATTTTTAATGTTTACTATATCTTCTTCCTCAAACATACGTTGATGCTCGAAAAGATGAACAATTTGAAAAGATGAACGAGCCCTGTTTTATATCTGTGCATCTTTTCGAGATTCTACTGTAAAATTTTGTAAACATTTTTAAGAAAAAACATTGGTACCCCATTTTTAGCATTTGTTAATGGGGAGTTAAAAAATTATTTTTGAAAAAAATCATTACCTATTTTCGAAATATTGAATTATGTTATTGAAAGATCAGAAAAAGTAAGTTCGATCAAAATTTATAAAAATTGTTCAATTCGTTGGCCAATAACCCGAAAAAACCTAAAGCAAAAATGTCTTTTATTCAATTTAAATAAAAAACCAACTCAGTCCCAAAAGCGCTGAGATATCTTGGAACATTTTTCTGCGCAGGAAATGTATGGAAGTGACAAGTAACTAGCAGTCCATATTATATAATACGTCAATGCCTACACTCGAATACAACCATGCGGCCTCAACGTATTAACATGTCGACTGAGAGACTAAATAATTTATCTTTTCTGGAATTCGAAAATAAGATTTGTTAGACCTGGACATGGTTTTTTTAAGATTCAGTGCACCAAAAATTCGCAAAGTGCAATAATTTAAAAAAGAATAAATAAATGTTATTATAAAAAACATAAAAACTGTGAGCGCAGTTCACATTATCTTAATTTTTATTGTCTTTAAATTTGTGTCCTTTTTTACTAGTATAGTAATCTGTAGGTTTCATATATGCGAAAAACTAGTGGGGCAAAATGCAAACGCCCAGGGGGGCAATGCAAACGCCTGTGGAGGGCATTGCAAACGCCAGGGGTGGCTAAGCCCCCCTCCTAGCTCCTACGTTGCTACGGGGCTGCTCTACAGCATTGGAAATTCCACATAGCGCTTATTGGGTACCTTTATACCTTTGAGGCTTTAAACCATTGACCTATTATATAGTAAGTCAATGCTTTAAACTGTCAACTGTAGATATAGTATATAACATAGGTACTAAGGTGTTCTGTTTGCCGAAAAAAATACCCTTCTCATTTAAAAAAGTCAATGAAAAAGAGTCTGATAAGCATTTAGGAAATTAAATTGAAAAAATCTAATTGGATTTTATTGTGACATTATCCAGCTTGCAACACTTCTCAAAAATCACAAAGCTTAAAAGAATCCTATCAAAAACCCGGCTGTTACTCTCTCCGACAATTATTCGCCCATCAAATGTCAACAACATTTGTTGCCCTTCATAGAGATTTAGTACAATTGTTTTGGAAACAAAACTCCTTCATCCTTAAAGATAAACCATAAAAAAAGGACATTCGAACATACAATACGGCAATCCACACATTAGATGCTTCTTTTTTTATCTATGATGATGAAGATGGTTTCTTTTTTACGAAGCATAAAAAACACTTTTCATCCCTTCAATGCATTAGAACTCGACTTACCCCCATTGAAAATCCTTGCGTAGTAAAAAAAAACCTAAAACAAACATGCGGTAAAAAATGTTGAAATGCATTCGAGAGAAATCGTGTTAACGAGTTCACGATCGCGTAAAATTGAATCACGGCTTTTCCGCAGATTTCATTTAAACCTATACACCGTTTCCTCCTATATCTTATATAAAAGTATAAGTAGGTATATAGATTGAAAGCCAAAGGAACAGGACACTCTTGTGGACATTCTCAACTTGTTAAGTATTTTTTTTTTATTTTATCTCGTTTATGTATCTAACTAACCCGGAAGTTTATTTTCTTTTAATGTACTTAAAATTTTCCGCATTTGTGGATATTAATTAAATTGAGGACACTGACAGGATCAAAATATTTTCTACATCCTCTTTCGTTATACTAAAGTTCCCAGTTCTTGCACTTGCCAGTGCCACCCAGTCCCGTTCCAACTTCATCCTTCTATTTTCGACCACTTAACAGACAATATTTTAATCAGCCTACAGAATGAAAGGATAATAGCCTATCAGGACGAACAAGAACAAAACACAATCCTAACAAAATGAAGGAACAATGCCCAGCAAAAAACAATAAATTTCACAATTACACAAAGTCGAATTTATATGGCACTTGTGAGCTTGTGACCCCCAGGCAAGGACACAATCCGAAATTTCACCGTAATACCAGATTTTGTCCTCGAAAGTCCTGCCTGGTTCTCATGCTTTTGTTCACTTCACACCCAACCCCTGGACTTAAAATAAGATGATTGCTTGGGTTGGTTGATGTGCCTCCATATTTAAGCACACACTCTTAGTCTCGAATGGTCGGTATGGTGTGGTTGAAACATTTTGCCAGCTGAAGGACCCAAATCGGAAAATCGGCTTATGTCTCCAATGGCGATTGGTGTCTATCTGTGGGAAATATAATTGCAATCGTGCCGACCAAACAACATAGCAGCCAGCACCCGGTTTCGCGTTATGCTGCGATACCAGAATCATCAGAACCAGGAGGCAAGGGCGTCGTCGACCGGATTTTCATCTGGGGATTCAAGCTTTTATATATGTACCAATACCTATACCGACACACTCTCACATTTATTATCTTTCTACTTTGTTGACAGTGGTTGGCTAAATCGTCGTCATTGTCCGCTTTTACACCAAACACCACGCTAAGAGGATAAACAGGACCCAACCCACCACTGGTTTATGGGCTCCGTATAAAGGCATGCCGACTGTACCTACCATAGCAATGCCCGATGCCGAGAATTGTTATACTTATATATAACTGTTTTGTGGGATTTTTTTTTAAATCCCGGATTAATCTGATAACTCGCGGACATTTTTGATTAATGGTTCGTTTCGTCATTGGAGAATGTGGTATCTGCAGTATAGTTGCTGTTGAGTTGTTTATTTATTCTTCTCTTTTTTCTGAAACAAAGTATAATTGTTTTTTGCTCATCTGTTTGGCTTAAAAGAGAGAATGAGTTTTACAGATTGCTTTATCTTCATCTTTTTTTTGATGAAAATTAAGTACAACCGTTTGGTTTGAATGATTTTGAAAAGAAGGGCATATAGCAAGCACAAAGTCGAAAGTAGTCATTTGGCTGGATCTTATACCTACTGTACTATCTATCTCGTTAATATATATCCCTCTTGTGAGTCTTCATTCCATAACTAATTACTTTGCAAAATTTGATCAGTGGAATTTTACTTTGTTGGATTGTCGATGTCGCTGTACCTACTGCTCGTACAGTTCGTGGGTATATAGTCCAATTTCTTTAAAATTAAATTTGTTGGTTTAAATTAATAAATTATACTTGGAGCTATACTACTTGTATACTACTTTTTTCGATGTACGCTTTACGTGAAATGGCCCATTTATGTATGTATGACCCTATGCCAATGTAAATAAAATTTGACGGACCCGTATTTCTGGTGAATATTTTAAGGAATATGATAACTTCGGATCAGAAGTAGGTTGTCATTTCAGTCGCGTGGAGATGCCCGCCAGGTTAAAAACACCAATTTCACCGATTCCACTTATAAAACAAACAACTCATAACAAAACATCGTTGTCAGTCGTAAATAAATTAAAGAAGATTTAAACAGGTAAACGAAGATTAAAGGCACCTTTTCATGATAAGCATTGTCATTCCCCCGCAAGATGCAGTATTTATTGACAAAAAACGTCAGATAGATTCAAACCTGAACCTCTATAGAATGATAGTCCAACGCACTATACTCTTAAGCCAAGGAGTAGGGGAACCTGGTTATCAATGAAACCTTATGGGGCACCACGCGACCCTAAATTTTTGGTCCTTAAATATATTTTAAAACCACCGCAGTGACAATATTGAATACTTTTTACGTTACGCTATGTTTTGTACTTTTTTTTTTTTTCCAAAAAAATTAACTTTAAAACCAACCAATCGAAATTCTTTGATAATGTGGAGTTATGTGTCGCTATCGCTTCAATATATTTCATATGCGAAAAAGATCCATATTTCCGATTGCGCCATTACACGCTGTGTCGGGGACATATTTTTCTATGGGTAAGAGAAGACAGTGTTCGGGGAAAAGAATAAGTTATTAGTGAAAGCAAAAAATTACGTTTTACAACAGAAAACTCTGATTATTGTGCACAGTGGCTTCCACAAAACTACACACCACACCGTGGTTCCGTCTTAAAGGACTAATAAAAGAACAAATGGGATTTAAAACATTTAATAAGCCTAAATTCTTCACAAAATCTATAGACAAAATGGCAGAACAGTTGTAATTCGTGACGACCAATTTTTGTATCTTAACATTAATTTAAATAAGTTTTCTACCATTTTATTAGTTTGTGTGAAGAATTTAGGTTTATTAGATTTTTTAAATCCCATTTGTTCTTTTATTCGTCGGTCGTTCGTCGCTTTCATGTGAATAGGCCTTCATATACCTAATAAAGGTACAAAAACAAAGTGGGGTATTATGGATATGCAGGTTCCCCTACTATTTTAAATAGTCTCACATAGGGTCCATTGTCTACGTAGGTATATTACATTTTTTAACAACTCTAAATAAATTAGATAAATTTATGCTCTAAAATCTATCCTTAAAAAGTCTGTCCTTAAAATAACCTTCTGTCTTGTCTTGTATATCACTTTAAACCAAATGTTTCTCGCAATCCCTCATAATCATTACCAGTCCACATGCTTTTCAACCTGTCCTCGAAAAATCCAGATGGTAGTGTCCATTTAAACTGTCTTCATTGTGCTTATCCCATTTTTACTCCCCAGCTTTATCAGAGTAATTAAAAAAACTTAACCAAATTCTCATCATATGACATCAATATCACAGTACAGCCTACTTATTATATCCCCACAAATGACATAAAAAAACTATACCTAGCCTATATTATTACCATCACCAACAGTCAACACTCAAGCCTTTATCTAATTCTCACTTGTTCAAAAATCCTTTTCCGAAGGATAACATATTTTCATCTGAGTGAGAGCTTTTACGCGTCAGAACAAGAGCAGATTGTTGTTTACTAAACTACACAACTGAACTGAAGACTGAGCAAGTAGCAACGAGAAGTTGTGTCGTCTCGTGAACAAAAATGTAACCAAAGGAATTATTAACCCGTTGACACTCAGCAGCCGAAATGAAATTCAAGCTGTTATCCTTTTTTACAGCTTTTTTGCCACATTCCGCTTGACAGGCTTTCCGAAATATAAAATAATAATAATAAAAACAAACAACACATGTGCGAGTGTGTTCGAAACAATATTTTCCGAAATCGGCTTTGTGTTAACGAAAAAAGTATTTTATGTTCCTTCCATCTTGCCAAGCCAGCAAGGATCCTTGCAAAAGCCACCTCCATCTTGGTGTGAAATTCATATGGGGAACCTATTCTCGCCCGCAATTCACATACTGTTTGGGCACACATATTGGGGGACTTTCGCTTATCAGTTCGCCACACTCGTCCTTAAAAATTATTATGGGTGGTGATGGTGTTTGTGATGTGATACTATGCCATATTTTTATGTAGAGATTTTGTTTTGGAAGTGCGAATGGGGTGGTGGGGATTTAGATACATATTATTTTTCTGTAAATACACTCCATCTCTTGGCATATTTCCCATCATGGAATAACACATTTTCTGGTCTGACAAAAAAAAATGGTTTCCACAGAAAAAAAAAAAAAAAAACCGAAGCGAGTCCTTATGCGTGAAGTCATTATTTTTGATGTTTTTTGAAAGTTTCGTTTGGTGTGAAGCCCAAAATCCTATTTGATGTTAAATGAGTTTTTTCAGATTTCTTTTTTATCATTTTATTTTCTTCGCTCTTCGCTGACGGATGAAATGAAGCTGGTATCTTTATATGTACATTTATATTATATAGACTAGAGTTTTTGGCGACAACGGGAAAAGAGAAGGAATGATTTTATGGTATCAATTCATTTTTATTGACAGCCATTGAATGAGATTAAAAATATGGCCATTCATAATTCTATAGTCGAAATAAGATGGTAAATATTTGTCATTCGCTCCTTTCTATACCCTCCAGTTGTTTATGGTCAATCGAATGGAAAGATTCGTTAAGTTCTATTTTCAAATTACATACATATATATTCTCGAATTTTACAATTTAACTCAAAGGATAACTACTCTAAAGCCTCTATAGTAAACTTAGAGGTAAACATTTTAGGGTGGTTTAAGTCTATAAGCAAACATGTCCCACAAAACTTTTTCACGTGGAATACGAAACTTAAAAATTCTCAACATGCAAATTTAGAGTGAAAAAGTTTTCATTCATTCTTATGAGTAATGATAAATGTTAGCTCCAGCCAGCTTCTGTTTGTAGACGTTATAGTCTGTTCATATTGGGTTAAATGTGTACTATGACTTTAAAAGGTTCTAATTAAATGGCGCTTATCAATCAAAATCCTCTGATTAGCTATTTCTATGATTATAAGAACTCAAATTATGGATTCTCTTATAAACATTTTGGTTATCATGTAAATTCGATAATTTATAACACTTGCAAAAATTATTGATTAAAAATGATCAGCTGTGAACAAACTGGCCTTTAATGTAGCCCAAAAAGAAAAGTCATGTGATACCACATTTCAGCATGAAATGAACTTTTCACCGAATTGTTCTCGAAATTAAGCCATTAAAGATGAGCTAAGTCGTGATTTTTCAATCACAGGTATAACTGTGACTTTGATTTGAGATTCACTGTGATTGTAATTTATGAATCCCTGATGTATTTCTAAATAACTAAATATTGGCTGTTGTGTTTAAGGTTCTAGAATGTGTATTTACCAAATTCAGGTTGCTTGATGAACAGGATAAGGAGAAAAGTCAAAAATAAAAAAAGTAGGCGTGGAAGTGCGTGGATTTATAAAAAAAATGCATGTTTCGTTTTAGGTTCTAAAAAGTTTTTAAAGGTAAACTTTTAAGTGGGGTGGGGTTGGCAGTAGACCGAGGTTAAAAACTCTCACTTGCTTATTTGAGCAATAAAAGAGTTTCCAGGTCAAAAATGCATCGAATCGGAAAAGTAAATCTGCCATAATTCTTTAATATTTGGCACAGAAAATCACGAGCACAGTAATTCTACTCCGTTTCTTGTGATTTTAACCTAATCGTGATTTCATTCACAGTCCGAAAAATAAATCACGTTTCACGACGAACCCAGTTGTTGTTCTTGTTGTGATTTTTGTGAGTCGTTTCTGTTCGTTGTGATTTTTAAATTGTGGTTGTGATTAGTTCACAGAATGCGAAATGCGTAAAGCTGTTAAGTCCACTTTTGGCCAAAATTGTAATTGTGATGCCTTTCAGCACAAATTGCTTTAATCTCTTTTGTCCAATATATCGTATAGTTGTTGCAGAATCTTAAAGAGAAAATCTTGTTTTGTAGGAGTGTTGATACACAATTGTTTTGTGCAAAAGTGGACTTAGCAATTTTACGTATAGGTATTAGTAACTTTATAGTGGGCTCAGCAAAGAATGTTCGAAGATTTTATTTTCTATTTTTCACATTATGATTTTAGTTGACTCTTTTACTACTTAAGTAAAGTAAAGGTGAATTTGTTTTAGAAAGGACTTTTTTTTCGCTGCCGTTGTCATTTAATTTTTGTACGAAACAGAGGATTTTTGCTTCGAGACATTCTTCCGTACCTACATCTATTCAAAACATTGTTCCGACACTGCCGTTTTCCTTTGCAGTGCGATGAATTTGGTTTTTGATTTGACATTTTCGAAAGCTTCATTAGAATATTCTGATATCCCCTGACAAAAATAATGTTCCAGGAATTTGCATTGAAGTGTTGAAAAAAAGTAAACAAAATAAAAGAAAACATTTTAGCAAAGCAAGGTTTTGTACTTATTGTTTGAATTTGGTGTTTCCACGGCAAAAAAAAAAATTTACCAAACAAAACAGGCCTATCAAGGTAACCGTATTCCTATATACGAAATTCAAATTCGATCAGGACTAAGATAGGGTTTGGCATATCCTTTTCATTTGACATTTGTACATTACATATATATGGGTCAGCTGTTATCTTTTATAAGCGGATTTCTTTCTGATAAATATTTAAATATTTATAAATTTCTTCGCAAAGCATATCCCCGAAACACTTTTGTTGAACCCTCGTCGTTGTTTTCTTTCTAAAATACACAATAGCCTAGTTCTTTTACTCTGAAACTCTGTGCATTTGTGTTTCGACACAAAAGTCTGTCAAAGTTCATATACAAAAAAATTGAATTTATAGAAATTCACACAAATGCACAGAGTTTCAAAGTAAAAGAACACATCTAACACTAACGACAACGATTTCTTTACACATACAAATTTTTGTTAAAAATTTTGAAGAAATTTCCATTTTAATTCCGCAACTATAATGGACAAACATATATTTCTTGTCGGAGACTTTCAAAAGAAATGTTAAAAGCAGCTGCCAAAAACTCTTTATTTAACGCATATTGAGTTACATTGCGGTGAAGTGCGGGGGGATTTCGACGTTTAAATTGAAGGACCTCGTAACTCAAAAAAAAATCAAAAAAAAATCAGCAGAATCAGAACCACCTTTTGACAATTTCAGCGTAACGATATTGTTCTGAATATTTTACAGAAAAAGGCAGAATTCAAAATCTATTACCATACATCGCCACACAAAATTATGCAGATCTTTGTTGATTTCTGAAAATCATGTAAAAACCACTAACGAGGTTCTGCACTTTAACCGTCGATATCTCGATTGAAAATTCTCAGATTTCGTACAAATCTGATATAATTTTCTTCCGAACGGATACCTCGATAGGTGAATTTCGAGAGAAAGATTGTTTTTTTCAAATTTTTTTTTCTATAGAATTTCATTTTAAGTCCATACATTTTCACGTACACCGAGTTTCATTTAAAATAAAATTCGAAAATCCATTTGTTCATTCGATCTCTTTTCGACATTTCCTTTTTTCAAAAAAAAAATCCCACTGCATTTATGAAATAATTTTGCCAATTCCATCCTTGGTCAATTGAATAATCGTATTGTTGAGAAAGTGCACTTTTTTTCGTCATGTTTTTTTTTTTTTTTTTTTTTTTGAGATTTAAGGCCCCTTATCGATAACGAAACATATCCCACCCAAAGAGTTTCACTCTCATATCTTATTATTATATTTCACTTATTTCACATTATCCTCTTTGTGCTGTTTCAGAATGACCTGAAGGACCATTGACTTACCGTAGAATTGTTTTTTATACATATATACATATATTTCTGAACACATGAGTATTTTGTTTGACTTTCACCCCTCTCTCGAGCTTCCGATCAATAATACAGTAGTTGATAGTATTGCCCTAAAGCTATAAAGTGGAGCTTCATTTTTTCCGAATTTTTACACTTTTCCTTGTGTCGAAGGAGATTTATTAATCGAAATTGGAACGAAAGTGTCAATTTCATAAAAGTCAACTAAATTGAATTGAGCTCTGGTCTTCTGTATAAAAAAGCATAGGGTGGATTGGCTATTTGATGGTGTATTTTGTGTATAAGTATGATTGTACCTTCTATATGAGAGCAAAATGTATCTTACAGTTTACGATATCTTTATAACGGGTGATTTTTTAAGAGGTTTAGAACTTTTTTAAAAAAAAAACACAAAAAATTCGAAAAAATGAATGAAATATTTATTTGAATCGATAGTTTGAACCTTGCAATTTAATGTTTAAAGATAATTTCATGCAAATGTTGACCGCGGCTGCGTCTCAGGTAGCCCATCCGCTGAGTCCAATTTTGGCATACTCTTTCACACATATCGGCCGGTATCTCACGAATGAATGCATGGATGTTGGCTTCCAGTGCGTCAATCGAAGCGGGCTTGTCCCTATAGACATTAGCCTTGACATACCCCCACAAAAAATAGTCTAATGGTGTCAAATCGCACGATCTAGGCGGCCAATTGACCGGCCCGAAACGTGAAATTAACTGTTCACCAAACTCGCCTCGCAATTGCGCCATTGTTTCGCGTGCTGTGTGGCATGTGGCATGTGTCTTGTTGAAACCACATATCATGCAAGTCAAGAACTTCCATTTCGGGCAAAAAAAAGTTTGTTATCATCGCTCAGTAGCGTTCACCATTGACAGTAACTGCTGGGAACGGCGCCGAATCGACATTTCGCGGTCTTCTGTCACACTAGCTGATACGGCCGCAATATTTTCTTCACTACGCACAGTACGTAAACGTGTTGGTGGTTTAATGTCCAACAAAGTAAATTTGGTGCGAAATTTGGTCACAATCTTCCGAATAGACTGCTCAGAAGGTCGAGAATGCCGACCATAAAATGGAAGCAGCGCGCGATGAACATTTCGAACCGAGCACGAATTTTGATAGTAAAATTCAATAATTTGCAAGGGTTGTTCATTTGTAAGACGATCCATGGTTAAATTGCAAACCAAACTGAAGCTGTTTGACAGTGACACAAGGTACTAAACACACGTCAGCTGTCAAAACCAGTGTTGCCAAAACCAAACCAGCTAAAAAATCACCCTTTATATATAACTTTTTTAAGTCCAAAAATAATGGGGTGGACATTTATATTTGATGTCAGTAAATCATATTGTGTTTATATAGTTTAGAACAAAAATGATTTAGTAATAAGGTTAAATGGTATTTTGTCTTTGAACTATGACAATAACAGTATCTTTTTTCGAATCATATAGACACAAATACATACAAAAATAAACACGAAAATAATCAGAATTGTTTGAAAAATTTATTGTATAGCTATTGATTTTCCAAGGAAAAATAAACATCGTATAGATGCTTTTTAATTTTCTTAAGTAAAGCTATTGATATCAGAAGAACATTGACGGCTGGAATTGTGTCTTCGGTTTATGTCATGATGAGAATGGGACATATGCACACTTTCATACTTTCCCACTTTTAATATTTTATATGGGAATCGCGTTCTACTCAACTAAGCCATAAACCCATTTCTATTACCATGTAATAGGCGTGTCCATATGGATTTGTCAAAAAAAACGACATCGGAACTAAGAGCTTTACACGTAAATAAAACAATAACTTAAGTCCATATGGACTTATCTAAGTCCAGATAATTTTCGGGACTTAACTTAAGTCTTGATAAAAACTTTATAACCGGCGCTAATTATCATTTTGGTATCGATAGTTTGTATGGAAACGTCAAATTATCCGAGTCATTGAATAAAAAAAAATGGCGATCATTGTCTGGAGTTCATTTTGTTTTCCTATAAATGACTTCCAATTCCAATAAAGATCATATGAGTTTTCTGTTTATTTTAATGTGAGTTTTTTATTTTGTATGCTCACCATAAATCTAAAAGAGTAGTGATGACATTTTGTAGCAGTGATGGGCTTGTTTGCGTTGATGACTTTGGTAAGTCCCGTTTTTTTCGACATATCCATATGGCTTTGAAAAAAAACCTCGCCTTATGACTAAGTAATGCCCATGTAATGACTACGGCGCTGATGTTCACAGTTCACACCGAAGTTTTCGGAATCGATTCCCAGCTCCTCCACGTAAAAACAAAAATTGTTTTTTTTTTATGGTGAGTTTAGGTGCTCCCAAATAACAAAACTCCTTTACAGGCACCTGCTCTCATCTAAGCCGTTCAAGCCATAGGCTGAAAATTGTAGGTCCTCTTAATTTTTTGTCAACTAAATACACGCCCATAAAAATAGTTGAGTGTTTTAAGTCACTAACCCTAGCTGTTTCTCCCCGAACTGTCACATTGGGTCGGGGGGGCACTTTTCATGACTTAGCGCATTTGTTAATTCCTCGCATTTTTTTATAATTAGAAAAGCTGGGATTCGATGTTCACTGGTGTGAAAGTTCAATGAAATGACCATTTACCCCAGAGGGTACCTTTTATCAATACCTACTATATATATATACCTACTATAGCATTTATAAATTCAATTTTAAACATTTCACCCGTAACAAAGCCAGAACATCTAAAATAAAATTTACGATAAGATAAAACATAAATTTAACAAAATATTTGAAATCATTTTTAAAAGAAATCATTAAAATAGAACACAAATAATATCAGAAGTACATAATTAGTAACTTCTAAGCCACGTCGAGAAATAATAAAAGAATTTTCTCATCACGGTTATCAAGATCAATTAGAGAATTAATGACACCCGCGTATAGCTTAATAGATTATGATGTTTAAGACATCTTAAAGGGAAAACATTATATTTTCACCCTTCAAAAAAAAAAACCCAAGAAATAAAATACTTAAAAAATCAAACGACAACTTCTTCCTTATCAGTTTCTTAAGGAAGGAACAATAAAATAAGTATCAACTCTCCCTTAACCGCATTACCTTGAAAACGTACATACAAATATATGTATATGTATACTTAAAGTACTCCTTCGAATTCAATTATTTATCATGCAAACGATGCTCCACCGTTTAGCGAAATCAATTACAACCCCTAATCGTATTTACCATTTTACCAAGAGAATTTGACAATCAAAACCGCTAGAATTTGACTTTTTTTTGTTTTTGTGTTGTTATACAGTGGGATGGGGGTATTCATGACTCTCTCTTGTTTAAAAAAGAAGGAAATAATATAACAACAACAAAGGGTGTCGATTTCAACCCCCGAGGCATATCGCAATCGCAATGGTATATAAGTACACAATAAATGAAGGGGTGTGTCGTCGTCATCGTCGTTGTCTTCGTCCTGCTATTCCCTTGGTGTCGCTGATTTTTATTATGAAACAGAATGGCTTGACATACAAAAAGTTCTATACACCGTGCTTCCAGAAAGGAAGACAACACCATGCCGCGAAGACAAATGGGTCGTGGTGGGTTTGGTTGGCAGTTTAAATATTTTATTTTTGTTTTAATCATTTGAAATGATCTAGGTTAAGGAATATATATACGACCTACCTTTGTTTTAAACAATGATGAATCTGAAATGGCAGCACAGTCCTCATGAATTTAATTTTTCAAATGAAATGAACCAGAACACAAGATTGCTGCGAAGTGAAGTACTTATAGAGTGAAGTCATAAATGGGGAAGCTGCTATGTGATAAAACAGACTATATATAAATCTGTTTTTCTTGAAGCTAAGTGTACACAGTTTGAGTGAAAATAGAAAAACTCAAAATTTTATAATTGAAACAAAATCAATTGCTTGACAAAAAATAAAAATATTAAAGCTGTGGATTTAATGTTTTCATCAGCGTTTTGTACAAATTTCGATGCCCTGAAATTAAACGGAGTGAAATAACACAAATTGTTGAATTCGAAAATTTCGCGTGAAATTTAAGCTTCATTTTTAAAATTGTCACAAAAGAGAACGGTAATATAGCCTTGAACTGACTGTCGGTGAAATTAAAAATGATAGCGTTTCTCAAGAAGCTGAACAAAATATAAGCAATGGAATGTCTAAGCTAAGCTGTAGGTATATAATAGGTTTAAATTTCCATTAAAATCTTTATTAATAAATAAGACCTTAAGTCACATGTGCCAACATATTTTCCATTGTTTTCATTGACATTTTCTGAAAAAATATCTCTTTGGTTTTATTCCTATATCATATCATGTGGGTAGGTACTTCAAAGACTCGAAAAAACCTTAACAGTAAGGAACGTATTTAAATATTCCATTCAGCCAAACAACAAAATCAACTAATTTACACTTGAAAAATCAAGTGAAAATACCTCACAGCGACGATGCATGTATTGCCAACGGCTTCATGTAAATTACTGCCAATCTCTCACACAACAAAGTACGAAAAAAAAAAAAAAACAAATCAAAAAAGTGAAACCGAATCCTTTTCATTTGAATAAACACTTTGACCATATGCGCAACAAATTGCATCCTGGCAATTCTTTTTCGATTCGAGTACCTTTCTTTCAAATGAACTATAAAAGCCTATTGCGATATCATTTCTACCCGTCACATGGCATATGGTCGCCTATAGGAAAAAATTCAAAAGCCAGCCTATTTTCAAATAACCCCAGGATATTCATGTGGTGTGCACAAAAGGGTTGATGTGTAATCACAAACTCCCTTTCCATATCGAGGCCGTCTTTGAAGTTTTCTTTGATTACTTTATTATAGACAAGCTATAAAGAAGCTCCAACCAAAACATCAGATACTCGTATAATAAATGACATGTCTCGAGTGAGAGGACACTTTATCCCATTCAATTAATTTCCTGACAGGATATCAAAATCGGAACTCAATTACTTATGGTTCGAAAGTTATATCTTGTAGAAAGGTGCGATGTGCGGATTACGAGAAACACCAATTGTGGAGACTTTGATTAATCACTGCTCTTAGATGCCGATTTCCATCTGCAACTAGCGGCGGCAGTGCGGGTGAGTGAAAGTTTGAAAAAGAATCCGCTCCACTTTGCGCAAAATGAACAAAATAAATGACTTTCTGATTGCTGTCTGATTTGTTGGAGTAAATTCCCATATGATTGCGATGCCAAATCAAGTGTGCCACTCCCTATGGGATAATCATTCAATTAATAGGATTGTATTTGTTGGCGGATGTTTGAAATTAGAATTTGCAGGAAAGAATCGGACCACCCGTACCGTGACACGTGTCGCCATCTTGTAGTGTTTACGAAACTGATAACAGAAGTTGGCGTGTGTGTTGGGTGAAAATTAATGGGCGCCACGTGGCAGTTTTGCAGTGATTGAGTTGTTTGCACACTTTTTATGGCCAAAAGGACATCTTGTTTAGGCGAAAAATGTATTAATATTGCCCTCGACAATGTTTTTTTTTTTGTATTTCAATTAGAATAATCTTATATGAGTTTATGACAGTGTGTCTGTTGGAAGTCAGTTTATTCTGATGAACTTATGTGGTATAGGTATCATTGGTTTGGGTGGACCTTAAATGTGAGAAGAAGATAATGAAGCGGCCAAATCGGATTAACACATTGCATTTTAAATAACTAAAACATAAGCAATCGTATATAGGCAAATAACAATTACAATTTTAGTTAGGGTTGAATTGAAATTTGACATTAGAGGGAAGAGGATACGGAAAAATGCAATAAGTATTTTTTATCAGTTAAACTGATGGTTTCAATGATCAATAAAAGTTGAATAAACAAAGTTTAATCTTTTTTAAATACATAGTATATATAGGTATTGTTAATTGTAGATCCCAAGTATGAAAAAAAAATGTCTCCAGAAGTCTATCCAATTTTCAAAATCGCAGTATGAACACATTTCGAGAAAAACTAAATGAATAAATGCGTTTCAAAATATTTCCCATGGAGAAAAGAAAAGCTTGACTTGTAAAAAAAAAAACAAAATTGGGTGTGAAATGTAAAATTGTTCATACCATTATGAGAATTTCTAAAAACCTAGTTTCTATATAATGTACAACATAATATCTTATAGCTAAATGTTGAGGATGCATACTAATTGCTAATGGTTTAATAATTGAATGATAAAACGTTAAAAGTGCCAAAAGTGTACTAAAAATGTTTTTTTTTAAGAAAAAAATATTTTCACAATTCTTAAATTCAAAATTGTTTGAATTAATCTGAAGCTCCAGATTGCATTTATAACAGTATCAATGAAGCTATATAAAAGCTATAGGTTAATAACTCAAAAATAAGGTGATTTTCCAAAAAACCTCAAAACACTATTTCCATAATCCGAATTTTTTGGCAAAAATCTGAAACGTAATTTTCTTCAAATCAAATCAAAAAATCGTTAGAGCCGTTTTGAAGAAAATGAAAAAAAAAATGAATTCGTTGTATAGCAATTACCTGTTTTAGATGAGTGAAACCAATTTCTTTTTTGACGCATATATTGCTATCAAATATGCAATCTTTCTATCAGCACAAACTCAGTTTGATCTATTTTCTTGACACAAAATTATGTATAGTGAAGACATGGAAATAAAAATACTTTGCGAACACAGTTGACTTACCAGTTTGCGTTTATGATTATCTTGCAACTGCATTTTTGACGCAAATGACGTATTTTGAAATAAGTGTTAAAGTAAATCTTCTTGTTTATCCCTTTGTGTTTTTTAATCTAAACAAGTTTAACTTTCGGGAAACATAATAAACAATAAATTATTTACTCAAAAGGATAAAGTCGATTTTTCGAGTTCTTTAGGAAAACAATTTTTATCAGTAGATTGTTGATTGCAATTGAATTAGGTCGTTTAAGAAAAACAAAAAAATGTCTTCCAGGTGGCTTGGAAAGAGGCCAATTACGCAGAAATGAAAAATTAGATAATTTTTTTTTTATTTTTTAATATTAAAAAAAAGTTATTTGCTTAGCCACTTTAACTTTTGAGAAAAATTCTTTAGTCAAGATTATTATATAAAAAAAACGTAGGTTAAAATAAATCAATAGGTACATAATTCCTATTACTAATTTTAAATAGGTATTTTGTAATGAATCAACACAAATAGAAAAATTGTATCGATTTTATAAAAGCGTATTTGTGTACAGCTAAGTCGAATGTATCGTTAAAAGAACAGTTGTATC
Organism: Epistrophe grossulariae; assembly: GCA_929447395.1. Lineage (NCBI taxonomy): Eukaryota > Metazoa > Arthropoda > Insecta > Diptera > Syrphidae > Epistrophe > Epistrophe grossulariae. The sequence continues at coordinate 136,881,948 of OV839568.1, forward strand.
GACTTTTGCAACCGTGCGTCGCGTCGTTTGAAGCTCTTCAAAATTGACAATTTTATTAAAAGCCGCCCGCTGAATACTAAAGTGCTTTTCACTATTGTGCGAAGAATTATTTAAAAGAAATGCGAATATCATATGAAAATAATTTACTTAGGGCCAGTTGTACAACAGTGGGTTAGCCTCGGTTCAAGATTTTAACTCACCGATTTCGGCGGATTAACTAACGTTCAACGCTGGTTCAAGTATGTAATTGGTTATTATCACACACTTGAACAGTAAACCACTGTTGAAAGTCAATTAATCCGCCGGAATCGATGGATACAAATTGCTGAACCACGGTTTAAATATTTGTACAACTGGACCTTATAAAGCCGGAACCACAGTCCACACCTACATATCTCGTTTGGTGTAGTGTGGTGTGGTATGGAGCGGTGTGTCGCTGAATGTGTACACTTGTGGGTAGTGATGTTGAAAAAGAAAATTACAGATATATACATATGTCATGACATGACTGTTGTTTTGATTTTTGTTTATAACATAAGTGTTCTCTTTCTTACAAATAGTAAAATATCTGTTTTGACATTTGAGTATTTGTCTCATTTCATATACTCCACATCGTGGTATGGCGCAATCGAAACAGAAGCGATTCCTCCACAACACAACACGCTTCACAAATGTGGTTCTAAGCATATGAAGCACATTGGAGCGATAGAAAATACGACATTATTTCCAATTTTATATGGGAATAAAGTGGATTCGGCGTTATTTCAATTTACCTTAGGTGTGTTTTATTCATTGCTGCATACCCAGCGCAGCAAAATTTCCCTTGGCAAACAAAAACAATTTGATTTCTGGCGAAAAACAAGTCAGTAAAAAAAAGATGGCTGTGCTGGCGATAGAGCTTTCAATTATTGAAATGAACGTATAGAGTGAGTGATCGTTTTATTCAGATTTGTGCTGCGCTGGCTCTGCAGCAATGAATAAAACACACCTCTTATTTCACGGCAGCTCCGCGTTTATAGGAAATTAATTTGTATGAGAAATTTGAAAAAAGAAGTTTGTTCCCGAAATAGTGTCCGTTTAAGGGAATAAGGGAAGGAACTTTCACTGTAATTGAACTTTTTTAATTTTATTGAATCAAAATAGTTTTAAGTTACGCGCAAACCGACGCACGCGATGGCGATCACGATAAAAATGTGGATGCCGCATATGTGAATGAATGGAGAGGCACATATCTATGCGATTGAAGTGTGCCTCTTTTTTTATTTATATGTATATGTATATGCGACATGACATCCCCATTTTCATCATGATCACCATCGCCATCGCGTCGGTTTGCGGGTAGCTTTAAACGCTAACTATTGTATTTCTAAAAAATGTATTTAAGATAGAATGAACAACAAGAAAATGGTTTTTGATATCATTAGTCAACTGATGATTCCAAGCAGGGTTTAAAATTAAACGTGAGCCAAGATTTTATTTTGTGAATCAAAAAATGCACTTTCGTGAATACAAAAATTGAAAAATTCGAAAACCAAAACGAATTTAAAAATAATAATTTCTCGATTCGCTCAGAACCAAACAAATTTCAGAGAAGTGTGCATACGAAAATGTTGGTATTTCTAAAAGTTATAATAAAAAAAAAAACTATTCAAAATCTTTCGGAGCTTTTCGAAAAAATGAATCTATTTGTTAAATAAAAAAAAATGCACAGATTTCGATAACATTCATTCAATAATGCTGGCTTAAGATTCGGAACAAGAAAATGCATTTCACTAATGCTAAGACATTTCATCATTAAATAAATGCAAAGAATGAGTTTCTATTAAATTTTTAATAAAAATGAAATATCGCTTTTGTCATTTAAGAAGCCCGCTAAACAAAAATCTTCAATTTTGTGAATCAATATGAAATATTATTTTACTATCTGATTCCAAGTCAAATTAGACCATTCAAAGTTATTTTCATTCAATTAATAAAATTGAAAGATATAAACTATCTCATATTTGACATTTGGATCATTCTCGCAGCTTTTAATATGTACATTGTACATATTATGTAATCTGTCGTGTTTTACTTTTTGTGTTTAAATTTTTTTAACACAAAAATCTTCAATTCTTGAAACTTCACCACAATCGTTGTTTGAGAATAAATAACAGAATTTTCTCGCCCTTAATAAAAATAAAATAAAATAAAAGAAAATAATTTCTTCCGGTTTATTTTTTGAAATTAAGTATTCTTTCAAAGTTTTGTAAAGTTAAATTGAGGAAAATGTTCACTTGGCAATTGGATGAATAAACGACATCGAAATATTACTCATTTGCAACAAGCTTTAATTTTTTCTCACGGTTTCATAAAAGAACGAGCTTAATTTCAATCCAATAAATGTTTACACTCGTAAACTTTTGACAACTACCTAATACACAAAATGATTGCACTTAATTTTCACTGCCAACCATATTTTAACGACTCGCCAATGCCAAACCAAACCGCAGGAGTTCGTTAAAATGCTGATACTTTGATGAACTTATATTTTTGGCATAGCAAAAGCGGTAAACTTTTTCATTGTCCTACTATACAGGATGGATGTGATGGCCATTTCGGCTGCTTCTTACGACAAAAACATAAAATCATCTATAAAATTCACACTTGAGAAGTGAACTTATTATAGGTATACCAGGAGTCGGGTCGGGACTGACTTGGCTCGGTGTATTTGTAACAAAAAAATGGATGTTAAAGAGACCAAATTTTCCGCTTCTGCTCTGTAAGTTTGGTTCTCTTGTTCGAATTTCGAAAGTTAGTTCGAATATCGAAAACAACCCCCCAAACGAAGAACAAACCAAACATTCCTAGATTTTATACTCTTCTCTATTTGGAGGCGTATCCTTGTCGCTGCCCTATCGAAAAATCGAAATGGAGTCTTTTATAAGCTCAGCGAAAATGGAGCCCTCTCCTATAAAGATGCACATATGCCCGTGGATAGTACATAAATCCCATTTAACCACCAACCACCCTCCAATGGGGGTTGTACATAGAGCCTTTATATCTTGTGTAGAGAAACATGTGTGATGTGTGAGAATCCGTATGGACTTCGAGAGAAGACACATATGATGGCATATAAACAACTCCCAGTCCCCGTACTGCCGCTGCTGCAGTGGGTTCATGTCTCGGTCTCCCCGCAGCTGCCGCTTGGCACGGCAAAAAGGAGGACTAAGGCGGCGGCGAACATGTTGCTTTTCGGGAATATCTTGATTCTTTGTTCCCCATTGCCGCAGCCAGTACATGTAATCGAGAGATGCCTGGAATATGGAGTTGGGATATAGAGTCCTTGAGATGTTTTTTTTTTTTACTTTTCAAGAAAAAAAGCCAACAATTATCTCCTCCATCTTTATGGAGTTGGTTTTGCACATTTCTTGGTTAACACTTTCGTTCGAAAGAGGGAAGGGTATTGTGTTGGCGTGTATAGTTTTTTCTGGGGGGTTTTTCTTTTCTTTTTTTTGTTGGTTGGCAAGCAGGACTTCCTTTTGCCTTGGGGGGATGATGATGATGCTCGGTGTGGTTTGGTGTAATGGTGATGTTTTGTCGACTGATGATGATCGGACTTATGATTTATGTTGTCGTTGTCCTTTTTTTTAGTTCATATGATTGATGGACCGAATGTGTTTTTAGCTGCGAGGTATTATTTCCATAAATGAAGAAATCAAGGATATAGTAGATGATTTTCGGTCTTTGATGAATGTAGCAAGGGGTGAATATTTAAGTCCAGTGTCGTTTGTTCAAATGAAAAAGAAAAGAATAAAGCTAACGTTTGCATTGTGAAGTCAATCTAGATATTAATGAATTTTGTTTCTTTTTATGAGATTTGTTCCTTTGAACTGTTTTGTTTTTGGTTATGCATCATTGTTTGGATTTGAACTAACGAGAGATTAAAGTCAATTGGGTGAGTGCTTACTGGAATATTGAGTAGGTTTTAGAAAATGATGAATCGTCGTTTAAGATTTAAGTAAATTATATGACTTAAGATTAATTTAGATTTATTTGGAATAGTTATACCTAAAAACTCTGAAAAAAACATTCTGAGAATGCAGTTAATTTAAGAAAAAAAATCTGAGAATGTGACTGTTTTTTGAACTGAATTGAGTTATTTATTCATTCAAATCCTTAACTGTTTTCAAAAAAAGATTCTAAAATTTGTTAACGATCAAAATGTCTGATATGATATATACTTTGTTCTATATGAAGAAACAAACTCAAACGCATAACATAATAGATTTATAATTCATTTTTAAAAATTCACAACTATACAGCAAGAAAAACTGAACAATTTGTTAAACCTATATATAACAAATTTTAATCTCATCACCCAAACTTGGATTTCCAGCTAAAGCTTTTTTCAACTTCTTATACAATCTGCATACCTACCCTCCAAAACCTACGCGTTTTTTTCTTCTTTTTTTTCAAATATTTTCATCCTTTGGCAACCACAATTTTTGTCACAAACATATTTGCATAATATCCCAAGTTAATTCTTAGCCAGACGATTCCGGAAGAATTACGACCTCGGTAAATATGAATTGGCACAGATTTATTATGCATATAGACACTCAATAACAGTTACCTTAAAAAGAAACCTTAACTTTTCATGTGTGATGAATTCGTCTTTCAAACAGCGCTTTTTGCTGAATTCTGCCAAAAAAATGTTGCCAACATTTTCCGCAACATCTTCTATGTCTATAGCATACCTATCCTACCTTTGCAAAATTTGCAATGGCGCTTCCAAGTAAGGCATATGTAACAGCTCAGCACCGCCATACATCATTTAAGGATATGTTTTTTTTTTTAATCTCGGGGACATTCTGTTTGACTCTGTTTTTGGCCCTCTCGAAATATTTAAAAATATTTTTGTCGCGAAGTTAGAGATAGAGATGATGTATGATTCGGGGGTTTAGAACAGAAAAGTAAACACTCTACACATATTCCTATATGTATGGAACATATAAACACAAACATCTGAACATATAACAGCAGGAAATTGCATACATTATCAGGATATGAGTGTGGCGAATGTCCGTCGCGCATCGGTCCAGATTGTAATTTGGCTAAGTGGTCATTCTTCATTTTAATGTTCGGGGGAAATCATAATGGAGGTCGCGTTGATTAAATGGCCGCTGAATAGGTAAATATTTTTGTCCTTTAACTTTATGCTTATTCAATGTTTTTTTTTTGTTTTGTGTTTGAATATTTAGAACCATAAAAGTCATACCAAAGATATAAAGAATTTCTACTATACAACTTAGGTTATTGTTATAAGTGCTGAAGAAGCAAAGGGTCTTCTTTGATTTGTGGGGCAATTAATAGGCTGATTTCGATGTTTTATGATATATTAAGTCTCAAAACTAGAAAAAGGTTGATGATCTAACAGTGGGTATATAATAAATGAGTTATTGTTTTTGTGATTTCTGAATATGTACACAAAATATGTATGTATCTCAAGAACTATTTTTTTTTTAATTATGAAGGTATAATTACATATTATATTCTTTCTAAATAGCCTCGATTTTCACATTCATATATTATCTGTTTAATTATATCGATCGGATAAAAATTCCTGCTTATGATTTAATCGAATATGAAAACAGTGTTTCCAATTTTTTTTTTGGGTCAATTGTTGTTTGGAAAATAATTTAATAAAATTATTAAATTTATAATATTTATTGGAATTAACAATTAATGAAAGGAATGCGTAAAAGAATCGATTTTTTATGTGATCATTTGATCATCGTATTTGAACATAAATTATGATCAGGTTATAATTTAAAAATGCTTGTATTTTCTTTATTATATCTTATTATGTGAATTCATATCATGAGTGAAATTAGATGAAATTCGATCGGATATTCACTGAATATTTATTTTATATTAAATTCATTGCAAGCAAAAACACTTAGTCTTCTCAAAATACTGAGACATTTATTTTAGTTATGTCAAATCTTGCTAGTGTGTGGGCAAGTCGGTGAAAAATCTTATGTCGAATTCCTCTCAACAAAAGAATCGAATTTTTTTCTAAAAGAATCGATTTTTTTCTCAACAATTCGAATTCAAAACAAATCTTGCTAATTTTGCACGATTCAAGAAAGATTTTACACCGATTTGCACACACACTTGTAAACAAATTGTATTTTTGGTTGCAACGAATTTTCGGTGAATTTTATAGTGAATATTTGCGCGTTGTTTTTCAGTTAATAATAATAATAATTTCTAAATTAAATATTTTCTGGACATTTTACTTCAAAATTGCTGCTGTCAAGTGCCACACACACAATCACAAAAAAATCGATTCTTTTCGTCTTTTCGTACTCCTTTCAACGACAGTAAAAATTCGATTCTTTTGTTGAAAGGAATTCGACATTACTCAATATGCAATAGAAACATTTCTAAACAGAACCGATTCTTTGGTTGGAAGGAATTCGAAATTACTTTTAACATATAAAAAAAGGGTTCAACAGAAATTTCCCAGTATATAAATTTTAAAGGCGTGTAAGACATATTCAACACAGAATCATCAATGCTTTAATGTTACCTATGCCAACTGTCTTATATAGCGTTTTCGTTTGGTAATGCGGAAGAAGTATCCGGAATTCTCCAATCTGCAATGCCAAGTTTGTGTTTCGTTGTATTTTTGAAACGTCAAAATAATGCAGATGTCAAAATAAAGTTTTTCATTATTTGTAAAAATGGCGAACACCTTAGAAGAAGAAATAGAGGAACGGGCATATCGAGGAAAAAGTGAAGCATTTTTCAAAATAGTGTGTGTTACACAAACTTAAATGCATTCACACAGGGAAGGCGTGAAGTTAGACAGCTAAGTCCTGGGGCGCCCAAAGGAATTTTTAGCTGTTTTTCTGAGGAATGTGTTCTGAGATTTTAAATCGTCAAAATAGTAAAAAAAAACTAAGTATATTACATAAACAAGTGAAATTGAAGTAAATAAATTGTATACATGCCATACTTCATTGAAAAAAAAATATAAAACCACGCGGTTCTGCGTTAAATCCTGTAAGAACACCTATATAAGCTGTGTCTCATATTCCACATAAAGAAAGTAAAATTACTCTGCACTACAGGAGCTCAATAGATTTGAGCGCCTTGCCAACATCAACAAAAAATAATTCGACCCTGGACTAGAATTTCAATTTTGACAGATCGGATTCAGATAATTCAGTTGATTGAAGTATATTTTTATTTTCGACTAATGTGCTTTTTTATAATATGTTAAAATACTACGACAAAATCGTCTTCAAAATCAAGCAATTAAAGCACTTGAATTTTCTCCACAGATGAAAATATTTTTAGAAGAACAATCAAAAGCGCAGTCAAGACTAATCTTTTCAAATTATACTATAAATAGCTTCCTTAGCAGATTCCTATATTGCACATCCAAAGTAATAGCATTATTCCCAGCCAACAATAAAGTCGACGCTTAAAACATAGCCTCCAAATTTTAAACAATACAAAAATGCTCCTTAGTTGATATTTTTTTTTTGTCAAAATAAACTAAATTTAATATTAATATGTATCTCACGATTTCTTCATATTTTGCATACAAATCACGAATTTATCTACGAATTATTGTTTTATTTTTAGTTCAACATTTTAGTTGGTTTTTCCAGGTGAATTTGCCAGCAAACTCATATTTCAAATTGTCGCGTGAAACATAAAGCGAATACGTGTTCGCGATTAGTGTTACTCCAAAATGCTCACTCCACGTCTGCTAGTGTTATTCATTAGCCTGTGTTTTGCTGCTTTTCCCCTTGTGGTCTATATGATTTAAGAATCCTTGCTTCGAACAAATGGTTTTAACAGCTTACAGGGTAAGTCTAATTCTTCCATAATTATACTATATCACAAGTTGAAAAATTTTATAACTCATATTCTATGGGTTTTTCTTGAATTTATTTGACAGAGTTAACCCTGTTTAAGAGTGGTTAAGGGTTGGGGTTATAAGAGTTGAAAAGAATCGTGGCGAAGTGAAATCCTTCTCTATGCGCGTACAATTGCTTACCGGTTTGTAATTGCGATAAGCAAGCAGCAGAGTTACAGTTGTTATATAGTGATGGGGTACACTATACGGTACAGAGTGAGACCGAAGACTTGAAGAAGAAGAAAAAGTATGAGGCCACATAGAGCGTGGGGTGAATTTTTAAGCGGATTCATAAAAATTTATGGAGATAATTTAGTTATCAGCAAGAATGAATGAAAAGAATAAAACTTAACAACTGTATGGTAAAGGGATGTTGAATTATAGAATTGTATGCGGATGTGTATATACTATATATAGTCAGTCCACTGAATTGAAGGGATCTATTATTTTAAGTCTGAAATGTCATATCGTTTTTTTTCCTTCAGTTTTTGAATTTAGTTTGGTATATTATTTTTTGTATTATTATTATCCCTGTGAGAAAAGAAATTGGATTGGAAATCATTTAAGAACAATAACATTATTTTGTTAGCCATCAGTTTCGAGAAAATAATCTGTCAGACCAAAAACATAAATTTTAAAAGTTCTTCAATATAAAAATCTGTTTGTAACAACTCAGCCGTGAAAAGTAGTGAGATCTAAAAGTTATAACTTTATGAAGGTTTAATATCAATTGTTTTTTTTATATATTATAATATAATATTTTACTATTGAAACAACTCCAAATTATGAGAGAAATTTATTATGTAATAAAATTTGGTGGACTGGTCAAGTTTTGAAAACGTTTTGTGCGTGATAAAAAGAAAATTAGCCAAATTTTAGTCAGTAATTAATAATTATGAATTTGTTAAACGCCAAAAATTATTTTTAAGGAGATGCTTAAGGAAGTTAATCCAGAGTTGCCAAAAAATGAGGAACTAATTTGTTCAATAACATGAGAAAATTGGTTTTAACTTTATTTTGTATGAACGTCCCAATTCACAGTATTTAAAGTCAACTAATCTCAATGTGATAATTACAGAACACGGAAACATTCTTTTTGTTCTTTAAGAACTTTTAAATATCATATATCTGAACACAGATAATTCTAAACGTCACAATGACGTTTGGTTCAGTTTAAAAAATCATTTTCCGCAGGATATTCGTTGAAGACTAGTATATTTTTAGAATTTAATATGGATGTGGGGAGAAAATTTTGTTTTTGCAATCGAGAGAGTAAGTACTTTATATGAAGTTTAAATCCAGATTTTCGACTATCAACCCCTTTTAGAGTTGCCACCATCTAAAACTAAGGAATAAAATTTGTTTTTCGCGAATAAAACCCGTGTTTTTGATTTCTAACAAGAAAACTGGGTTAACAAAAATGTATTGATACCTACTTTTTTCTCCAATGAAATATTTTGTCTACATTGCATTAATTGAAATTGGTTTTTGATATGTAAATTATGGTGTGAAATTGATTACGAAACGGTTCATATTTCGCTTTCACTACTCAAATACTCTCTTCTATGGGCCTTTATTTTCCCCCAAAACTCAATTATGCTTTATTCGTCAAACTCGCAAAATGTAAGCAAATAGCTCAACTTTTAGAGCACATTCATCAAAAATGGTCAAGGCTGTATTTTTTCGATTAAATAAAAAATATGGATGTTATTCGAGAAAAAAGAAAAACCCCTGCACGGGGTTGATAGTGAGTCAAAAATTTGGATTTGTGCTACTTATGTATATGATAAAAAATAAATTAAAATGGGTGGCGCGACAGCTCGTGTAGAACCTGGGCCTATAGTGAATTTTTACATAACCATTCCTATGTGCGTGTTATTGGCAAAAATGGAGGAGACCTAAAATTTTCTGTCGAATCCGAACAGTTAAGGTGAGAAATCATGACAAGAAATACTTTTGGAGGTTTTGTCAGTTTCTCACAAGAGGCCTTAGCCTGTGAAAAGCATTTTCATTTTTGATTTATACATCTAGATTTTTTAAAAACCAAAAATTTAATCTTTCATTATCTTTTCAAATATTTAATTTAACAATGTTGTCTTTGAAAAATTAATTTGCAAACTAAATTTAAAAAAAATTTAAAAATTTCTTTCAAGTACTAAGTGTTAAGTACTTTTTTTGATTTTAATATTAAATTTTTAGTCAAGCATTATGAACCAGATGCGTAAGTGTCTTCTAGTTTTTGAAAATTGAAACATTGAAAATTACAAGCAGGAGGTTTAAATATTGCTTAAGACTCAATACAACCCCGTTCTATAAAGCCCCAACTAAAATAAAGTATGTAAGTTACTCAAATTCATATTACAACTACATATAACCTTAATTCATTTGAAGTTTTGAACTTCAATAGAATTAACTCATGCATTTTAAATAAATAAAATCAAAATAAAAACGATTTTGGTAAGAAAACCAAAAATAAAAATATTCTTATTAATAATAACTGAAAAGTTTTGTTCTCATTGAATCCAAAATATATGAACTTCATAATATTTTATGTTCCTGTTTTTGTTCTATCCGCGGATTGTTCTATGTCAGTTTGCATAAATAACTACAATTATTTATCAATTTCTGTCTCTTTCCAGCATTCGAAATAATTTCTGAATTGATTTTGAATATTTGGGTGGTATTATAGATTGTAGTTAACCCATAACAGGGAGAATTACTTCTCTACATCATTCCAAGCTCTTAACTTACTTCTGTTTTCTAAAGTTGTTTTTATGGTTAGCCGTATATCAAATTTTATAACGGTATTCAGTTGAAAATTTTAAGAAAATTTCAGACTTTTATCATTTGATTATGCAAATATGATGGAGACGACCCTTGGCATACGGGCACTTGTAATAGACGTCAAAAAGAAAAAAAAAGAAAGAAAATTAAACGTAGACGAGTGGGTTTGTATATACATATTTACACAAAGGAATGTTAACTCAATTTTTTTTTTGTTTTTAATATAAAATATAAACGGGAGGGTTCTTGGAGCGAGAGGTTTGGAATATGTGTAAAAGATGCTGTTGGTTTCCTTTTCGTAAAATTGTCATAAAAAAAATTATTTACGATTCTTCGGTTTGATTTTGAATGTTGCTAAGTTTACAATGTGGTTCTTTTCGAACTTCCGGTTTAAAGTTTTAACAGCGGCAACGTGCGGTTCTTTTATTTAATGAGCTGTTTATGTAAAATATGTATTTTCTCTACTGAATATATCAGAACAACAGCAATCACTGTCATAATCATAGAGAACTTTCATTTTTTTTTTATATCCATACCTACTCTCTTTTTTTGTTGATAAAATGGAACACAAAATAAAAGTGTCTTCGATAGAATTTTTTTTTTTCAAACTCCTAATTTCTAAAAATACGTTTAATTATAATAATTTAAGTCATATTCATGTAAAAATTTAAAAGTGTAAATACTATATTCATATAATCAGAAAGTCACCTTCCATACTTCGTTAGTTTCACTTTTATTGGTTAAAAAAACTAAAATAAAATAAAATAATAAATACACATTATATAAAAAAGTTTAATAAAATAAAATAAAACAAAATAATAAAATAAAATAAAATAAAATAAATTAAATTAAATTAAATTAAATTAAATTAAAATAAAATAATATAAAATAAAATAAAACAAAATAATAAAATAAAATAAAATAAACGAATGTGTATACGAAGTGTCAAACTTAACTAAATGACTTTCTAATTTGAAACAAAATTAAATCTTTTAACGACATTCCTTTCCAAGTATAGCTTATTGGCTTATCCCACAATTCAATTGTTCGCCAACAACCTTAAATCCCATAATGTTTTAAATTATTATTATGAATTTCCGCTTGCTCAATATATACAACATAATCCTAAATGTTTTCCAACTCATTCCTGTATTGCTTAGGGCGACTGAGCTGTGGGTTGAAGGAGCAGGTATGCAGATTGATGGAGCAGCTATATTCCTTTCATATATACAACTAGCCGCAGGCCCTAAAACCAATTTCTCCGTTTTCATAAAATTCACCCCAATCTGTATCCAAGTTATGAATATTATTCTGGTGTTGTTATATTACTGTGCAAGGGTTGATCCACTCCTCTGTTTCACGTTTATTACCCGAGGAGCTCATTTAACCAGAATGCGTATGCCGCCGCACAATCCCCCATCAACAAGAATAAAACGCTGCCGCCACCAACGTCAAATGTAAATCCTTCTTGGAGGCTAAAATATGTAAACAATACTACGAATGGCTTTCACTCAACCAACCGTCAACAATATTTTGCAACACAGAAGCAGAAGCAGAAACAGCATCAGCATCAGCATAGCATATCATTCAGAGAACCTGCCTTAAAGCAAAAAAGGTAGAAGGCCGAGATAGATGAGAGCCTTTTATGGGAATCGCGTATACAATAACTGAGGGATGATTTTTATTAGCTTAAACACTTTAACCTCTTAAATGGGATGTTAAGCGATTGTTTTCACTTGGGCTATTTATGTGGTGGCTGTCGTGCCATCAGGGATGACACTAAATAAACATCAGTTGGTTTATTCGTTGTGATGTTTATGTATGGTGTCGTGGTGGTGATGGCGATGGTGTAAATTGACACCTTTTATTTAAAAAGCAAATGAAGGTAATGATGTATAGCTAGGTTATTTAAGTGAAAATAAACTTATTCGTTTCGGATAAAGTTCGAATATAATAAATGAGAAAGATCTAAGTGAGGCCATTTTGAGATGAAATAAGAATTGTATGAATATATTTCTTGAGATTTATTTAGTGATATCATAGGTTTTTTTAATTTCCACAATTTTTACGGCGCTACACCTGCTGATCGTAGATGCACCATCAAATCAAAATCATTAAAAAAATTCAGAACTGACATTTTTGTATGCGGGTTAGAGAGATTAGTGATTTACAGAGCTATTCTGTTCGCAACTCACAAGTCACAAGCCCTTGTGAGGTTGTTGTGATTCGATAACACTTTCGGTATTCTCAGAAAATTCTCACAAAATACCTGACAAAAAACTCACCACATAGCAAGGTGAATTTTTTATTTGATTGTTAAGTTCTGATTGATTGATTGATCAATTGAGTAATTTTATTACACATTTATTACACATGAAAATTTACATCTAAAACTTCAGATTTTAACATTTTTCAAGCTCCTGATTGGTCAGCTGTCATGATGACTCTAAAAGTCATGTAACTTTTTATGACAGCTACCCAATCAGAAGCCAGAAAAATTCAGAATCTGAATTTTCAAATGTAAATTGTCATGTGTTGGACCCGGGAGCCTAATGTACATAATGTAGGTACTTGGCACAAAAAAGTTTAAGAATGAATTTAAAATGGCCTCCAAAAACGAAAGTACCCAATTAGGGTGCTTTCACCTGTTAAAGAAACACAAGACCTGTTTCCTTACTTACCCGAAACTGCCAGGTTCTATAACCTGTTTTTTTTTTTATATGAACTTTGACAGTCTTTCGGTCTAAAAATGGCGTTGCGCTGGCTCGAGCTTTAATTGGCGGACAGATCCAATATGAGCGATCACCGTCATTTTGCAGAATTGTAAATGTATATAATCATGTAGATATAACAAAAAAGTAATTTATAGCAATACCTATAATAAATTAATCAAATAAAATTGATGCTTTTCTTTTAATTTTTCCTCAAATGTTCTTCCATTTCGATTTTTATTTTCACAAATCAAAGTTAAAAATTTCAAAAATTACAAAATCTGTCAAGAATTAGCTCAAAACTTAATTTGTCGAACAATAATTTTGTGCGCTAAACAAAAAACTCATTTTTCCCGACTAAAATGCGTGACAAAATTAAGGATAGAAAATTTTGCGTGGTCCGGGTATTAGGCTTTAACCGAAAATACACTCGTCGAACAATCGTAATATATACATAATTTATTCAAGACGCACTGGTAGGAATAAATTTTAAAATCTTTGGCAAAAATTTAAAAATAAGCACTAATTCATTGTCTATTCTAATTTTCATTTAATTTTAATGTGAAATAAAATTCTGCTTGCCAAATTTGGGTATTTTTTTTTTGCCTTTGAGCACATCCCGCAAAAATTATAAAGCTTAAACAAAAACCGTTAAACACCAGTAAAGTGCATCCGGAAAATAAATTCCAACAAAATCAACTTTTAGTTATATGTATATATATATAAAGGACGTTTGAAAAACTTTTCTGTGACCAAAGCCGTTCCTTCATTAAATACCTGTGTTGTATGCGGTTGTGGCGGTAATTGAGTGAACAAGAAACTTCCTCCTTTGCTGACAAAATAATTTTGTCCTTCGCGATTTAGTCTTTCCTCGAAATTTTAGTGAAAAACTAACAATTTCGTTACGAAATTGTCAACTTTTCTGGTTGAATTATTATGAAAACACAAATCCACGCGCATTCTCCGTTCCCGTTAATATAAACCTCCTATATATACCTTTATGTATGGGGGAAACCTTGATAAATTTACTTTAACACTTTGCGACAAAAAAAAAACTATGCTTAACATCCTGAAAGTCATAATAATTCTCCATTAGCTCCTGAAATGTTCACTGCCAGTCGTTTGTTATTCCCACACTTTTAACGTTATAGCTCGCTGTATAGGCCTCCCATATAATCTCAGCCCACCTTTTACACTTACCTTGCCACAGATCAACTTTTTGGGGCTCTTTTGGCAGCGGGAAGTTGCAAAATTTTATTACCCTTAAGTTAGTCCTTGGAATTGCATATTTTTGCCTCGAATCAAAACAAAAGCGCTGTAGGACAGGCCCTCAACGAAGACAGAGGAAGAGTATAGAAGTGATGGCCTCGCTAGAAAATTAAAATGACAAAGTTCAGAAGCTAAGAGTGGAGATAGTCAGTCGTTGGTTGTTGGCTGGCGGGTTCCACCTCTAACCAATTCTACTCCACAGAACAGACTTGCATGACACTTCCTGTCATTTGACTTTCCGACCAGGAAGCGTTCGTATATCATTTTTTGTGTCACTGCCACCGAGATGGGGACGAAAGTTTTCTCTTTCTCTAGACTAGATAGATAGAAAGATATATGGATTGGATGTTGAACGCAAGGAAAAATTGTGTCCTTGTGGACTCTTTCGAATATGGCCGGAAGATGCACAGTGGTCTTTTGTTCTGTGGTTGCACGTATATTTATCTACCGCAATTGTGGCAAATGCTGAATCAATGACATGACCAGTTTGAAAAAGCTCCCGAATAGGTGTAGAGTCTGTATATACATACTGTATATCTTTGTATATGTATACGTATATGCACGTGTGTTTTGTACAATGCGATAAATTAACTTTTATTGTTGCTCTAATTTTCCGGAATATGTGAATTTATGTTTTGCTTCCTTTTGAAATATGCAAAATGCATATTGCTTGGAAAGAGCCAACATATAGCCGCCACTACGATTCCAGCTGCCAGTTCATATTTTTTGTTTGAATTTGTTTTTTGTTCATTTTAACTCGCTGCTCGTTGGCATTTACTTTGGTCAGCACTTCAGTAGAGTTGGGGGCATTGAAGGGTGGGAGACAAATTTATTTGTAACTTCAATATTTTTAATAATATTGATTTTATTTTATGTATATTTCTACTTGTTTTGAGGGATTTTTATGTATAGGGGTTGTAACCTCAAAAAAGAAATGTATGATAAAATTATTTTTTAAGTTTTATAATTTATATGGTGATTATAAAATATAATAATTAAAATATGTATTTCTGTTAAAATATTTACTATTTTTAATTTCGTTATGTCGATCGTATGATCGTTATGTTTAGATAGCTGCTAACTATTAATGAATTCGAAAGGTTATCAGTATACATAAGTTCTTCAATTAACATCTGCAGTTATAGACCTCATTAATGAAGCCAGTTATACAATATTTTTAGCAACTTTTTACAAAAAGGCTACTAATTTATAAACAAAAATTCTCAAAAATCATTATAAATGAACAATTTTTTTGATTTTGACCAATTTTTGCTATAGAGAATATTTCAAAAAGTTTTAAAAGTAGTGTAGGTATACCAAGATTTAATTTTTATTAGATTTTTTAAAAAAGTTTCAAAATTTTTTTATGAAAACTCAATAATTTGAAAACGACTCTGTCGATTTTTATTAAACTTGGCACCTTACTGTTTTTAGCATTATCTACCAGATTTTATGAAAAAAATTATGCTTATAACCATAAATACAAGTGTTTAAACACCGGTAAAGAAAATCTAATTTTTCTCAAAAATGACTCATACGATTTCGATTACTATTTTTATTTGAACTAATATCATTACGATCTACCATATTATTGGAAAAAATTGTATCAATCGATTAGAAACGGTATCTTTCATAGAACCATTTTGTTTGGTTTTCAACTTGCGCATTATCTGTTGAACCGATTTTAATGAAATTTAATAAGTTTTAAAAACATTCATTATTCTTTGAAAATTCAATATTTCGAAAATGGGTGGGATGATTTTTTTCAAAATGTATTTTTCAATTCGTACCTTCCAATTTTTTTCTAAAAAATGGTTACAAATTTGTATCGATATATACAAAATTCAACGATTTTTAAAACTTTTTTTCATAAATAAAGATGTATTAATAAAATCAGATAGTGTAGCCATAGCGAAAGGTCCTGGTAGTTAGCGCTATATTTATTTAATTATTGTTAATATAATTTATTTGTATTTTCAATAAAGTTTTAAGAATAATAATAATAATAATAATAATAATAATAATAAAAAGATAGTGTACATCGCGTTGGTGTCAAAACAATTTCAGAAGTTTTTTAATCAACTAATTCCTAAATATATATATATGTATTGATTTTTTAACATTTCCGGTCGGGAATTTAATTTTGATTTTGATCACTTAAAAATGCAATACAATGGCATATAAAATTTATAAAAACATTCTTTTGGGTTAAAAAAGGATTCTTTTTTTTATTAATAAATATTTTGAAAACGAGTTGATGAATTTGTTCAAATAAGAATAAATATTATTTTCGAAAAAACGCTCGAACGATTTTTGAAATTTGTGTTGGTATACTAAACAAAAATATTTTTATGAGTTTCAATCATAAGAAAGAGTTTCATACTTCATTTCCATTTCCCGAATCTTGATATTAAACTTTACCTTCGACTTTTTTTTCCAAGCATCTGTTAAAAAAAACTGAATTTTGATATAAAGCTCTAAATTTTAACTTCCACTTTTCTCTCCAAACATCATTTGTCCAAAAAAATAGAAAACAATTGTTTCCTGAGATGGAATTATATTTTACCATTTCAAAGAGTTTGTGTTCATTATTTCAAATGAATTTAATCAAATAAAATTATTTCTTTTGTTTCGCTGAGATAAATCGTTTGTCCCCAAATATTCCTCCATTTTGATTTTTATTTTCACAAATCATAATTCACAAAAAATTCAAGAATTACAGAATCTTTTAAAATTTAGCTTGAGAATTAATGTGCCGAACAATTATTTCATCCGCTAAATTTTGACAGAAACATAAGTTATGTACAGTGAAAACACAAAAAAAAATTGATTTGAGCACTTGTCTACGATGGTTGACTAAATTTAAACTTGGCTTTATTTTGGAGAGAATTTTGAATAGAAGCTCAAATTTTACATGTATATGTACCTACTAGGCTTTATATCGCGCAGTATTTCTCATTATTTTGTATAGCTTCCATTAATGTCTCTGCCAAACAATTTGTGAAAAAAGTGCGAGTGTGCGAACAAAAATAAAATACATACTCGAATATTTCTCACATATTTGAGACATTTTCCTGTCTATAAGAAACATTTTTCTACGTTCTTGGTACTAAGTTTTCTTGGATCAAAATAAATACGTTAAAAATCAGGTAAAAATTAAATTTAATTAAAGAAAACTAAAGAGCAAGCTTATTTCTTTTATTTTTATAGAAATTGCTCAGATTAATATGAAACTGGTCTGTCAAACCGTAGCAACTAACAACATAACCTACACACATGTGAATATAAATTTCACAACGTTCAAAAGAAAGATTGTTTGAAATGCATAAATTTAAATAGATTATTACGTTCAAAAAAATAATAATAAATCACATATTTGAAAAACAAAAAATTCGACACCAATTCGATATAGTTAATTTATTATATTGCTCCATTGTGTTTCTTTTCAATATAAGCCTGAAATCCAACAATGGGCCACGCGTTCTAATCGGGTGTCAATATCTCCATAATCACATGAGACAAGATAATAATAAATCGTTCGACGACCAAATCCCTGACAAACATATTTACATTAAGTTGAATAGCGCCTTGGCCATATAACCACTGATGCTTCCTTATAGAGTGGTTGTCGTTGTCGTAGCCAAAAAGACATCTCTTTCCAATTGACATATCATCTGTGAATTTAGTGATTTTTGATTCATCCCTGTATAACACCGACAACACCCAAGCGATTCGATTTGGCTCATTTCGAAATGAGATTCACCCTTGACATCCTTGTTGTATAGTGCGCCTGATGGAATTTGCTACGCTCAGTAAAATTTGTAACGCTATTCCGATGGAACTTGCAAAATCATTTGACAGTGGGGTTCTTTCCATGGGAACCGCGAGCGTAATAGAGCCAACAAGATTTTAGGGTGTACCTATATATACATATATGGTATTCCGTAGGAGAGGAAAATAACTTTCATCCTATTGAGCTATAGACCAGACTATTGCTCCGATTTTTAACGCTTCCGCTTTTTGTTCTAGCATACGGCTGCCCGTCGCCATTATATATCTTTGCCCAAACCATTTCGTACGTGGTGCGAACATTGGAAAGCTCATTAGTGGTAGATATGAATGAGATGAGTCAGGGGAACTCATACACGAGGCGGAACTAAAGGCTGCATACGTTTGCAACTGCTTTTGCTTGAGTTGGCTAACAAGGTGAAACATATTTCCACACGCGATCTAGATTTTGTTTTAAATTTTTTTTCTACACTCGTAAATGACTGCTTGTGATCATTTAGCCATTTGGCCAATGTAATTAGGGACAGTAACAGATTTTCGTGTGAAAATCTGTTTTCGATGTTTTTTTTTTTAATTTTGTTTTTATCGTGGGAGAGGTATAATAATGTCGTATGACATGGAATGCTTGAAGTTCATTTCAGGTTAACGAAGACATTTATTTATTGAGCTAGATGAACACTAATATGTTGGTAACTATACTGTCTCGATATACGATAAAATATTCTACAACAAGAAATAATAGATTCACACCATATCGATATCGATACCGGAACCGGATACGCTCTTGCTTCTCTCATTGGATTCGTGTGTTAAAAATATTTTATTGTAGAAAGAGCGTGTTGGTATCGGCTCATGTGGTAGTGGTAGTAGTAGTAGCATAATGTGTTTATTACTTTACTTAACTTTTTTTCTTTGTTTTACAAATTTCATAATTAAAGCATTGGCTTTTGCCGCCAGTCCGAGAGTATATCCTAAACAAATAAATAACAATTATCGATTTTCAAACATTTTTGATAAAAACTAAAAAAATTTGAAAAACCGAATACCTATTTAATTTTACATCTTAGAAAGCTACATTTAAAATTTAGCTGCGATAACTCAATGCATTTTTAATAAAACTAAATAAAACATTCCAATTCTGGCCGTTTAGAACATCATATAGTGTGAGGATTGAAGATGCTTCTTCCCCAGTGTGCTCGTCTAATTGACGCTGGGACAGGGCATGTTCCTAGGAGGTGATATACATTTTCCGTCTCCCTTAGGTTACAAAGAGGCATTCCAATCCATTATCGAGTCCATACGGTCGGTAGTTAAGAAGAAGCGAGCTGCATCTAGTTTTGAATACAGTTAGAAATTGTATCAATTGTGTACCGATCACCAAATTAGTTGTTGTCACCATGATTGTGGCTGAGAAGTTTTTATGTGTTGGGCCAGCTCCGTAAAGTTTGAAAAAGTTGTCTGTTCGATCATTGTCACCAATAATTTAAAATTCTTCTTCCTTAAGTCTTAAGGCGCGACCATTCCCAGAAGAAATGAGATTTCCCTCGAAGTAGTTGCCTCGCAATGTTGTTAGGCAGCTGGCAGGATACTACCAGTTTTTCCTGAAGGTGCTTTTTGAAAGATAATAATAATAATAGTAAAGTAATACTCTTTTATTAGTTTAAGGTCCATGCTTTCCCAAGTCCATTTTTTCTTTCCGGCGTATCTGCCTGATCCATTCTGGAAAATCATTAGTTTCGACTTGCTGGTGTTAACCGTAATGTTCCAAACACGACAGTTAGTCTGGAGTTTGTTAATCATCATTTGCATGGTTTGCGCTAAAATGACGATATAATCCGCTTAAATTAATGTTTTGATGTTTGTACCAGCAAAGATAAAATTCCTCCTGGAAGGGCCAACGAAATTTCATCCAAAAAAAAAAGCGAAAACAAAAAGAGGCTTAATAGGCAACCTTGCTTAAATCCGGACGTGCGTCGTTTAAAACCAAGCAGACCCTTCCTTCCGTCCCATACTGGTGTCATATTGTTTTCGTATAGGCATTTTATTATAGTAAGCAATTTTGTCGACATTCCTAGACAACTCAGCTTATAGAAAAGCGCCTGTCGGTCAATTGTGTCGAAAGCTGCCTTAAAATCTAAAATAATGCATATGCATGCTTATGCATGCCAGCTTGACACTCACTGAGCAATTTTTTTTGTTGAGATACCCAGTTAGTAGGTGCATAAGTCTGTCAAGGATGGTGCAAGCAAAGATTTTCATGACTGAGCTTATGTATGATATACCTCGCTAGTTATTCAGATAATGTTCATCACGCTTTTGAACAAGGAAACATAATATATTCCTTCGAAAACTTTCAGGAACATCAGCCATGTTCACTATATGTGGTTTTAAGCTACAGTACACATATTAAAGGTAATATCATTAGCGTTTTCATTTTTGTTCAGTTCTGCGCATTTGTCAAAATCGAGGTATTATGGTGGTAAAATGGTGGATCCATGTGCCCCTTTCCTTGTCTAATTTCAATATTTTGTTGTTGTTTCTAATAATGCGCGTTGAGTTCCTGTGGGCACTCGAACAGCCATTTTAAATTTATTGACATTTTCAACTTTGACAATATGCGCAATATATTTGTATATATATCTGTTTCTTTACTTCCCAAAATTTTCGATTTTGACTTATTTTAGTCCAATTTTATTTTTTTATTGGACTTTGACAGAACTCTGGGCTGAAATGGGTAGAAAGTGGCAGTTTTGGGAAGTAAAGAAACAACCCTATTACCTTAGATTTGTGTACTGTGGTTATAGGCAGCAGTCAGCTTTTCAATAAAGTTTTCACTGGAGCTTATGAAAAAATTATATGAGACACTATCGTCGTATGTATATATGACGCATACCTAAATTTTCATGTAACTTGAAAAGGAGATTTTGTGAATTTTTTTACCGAATTAAAATTAACAACGAAATACAATGTGAATTTGTCTCCTATTATGTAGACTTATGACCCGTTGGCAATATTAATGTTATACTTTTAAATTATAAAATCAAGATTTAAAATAAAATAAAAAATATCGACTTATTTATTTATTAATAGAAATAAAATTAAAAATCAAAATACATATATAGGTTTCAAAAACTATAGATATTTGAAACTTTATAGTGGGCTCTAGGTCAGTTAAAAGATGATGTTATTTATTGCAACGTTTCGAGCATGTTTATGCTCTTCATCAGGCAAACAATATTAAAAGATTATATTTTTCTCATATTATGATTAATGATTTTAGTAAATTATTTCACTACAGGCAACGACAGCGAAAAAAACGTCCATTCCAAAACAAATTCACCTATAAAAACTAACAGAAATATTGAATGAGTTTTGTTTCACATCGAATTTCTTCACCAATGAACAATGTTTCAGTTAACCTTGATGTTATTTTGAAAATTTGTTTACATACATATTAAATATTTACAAATGGCTTATTTTGAAAAAGAAAAATAGAACCACCTCTGAAACTGGTCGAGAAAAAACATTTTTAAATATCATTTTAAATAAACGCTTTGTAATATTGAAAAATTGAAGGTTTTGAATTAAACAAAAAGCCACCAACTGCACCCAAGTTTTAATAGACTGGGGTTAAATATATTTCATGGCTAAATTTGTAAAATGTGTTGCTTCACGAAATTAATATGTACTTCTCTTATAGAGCAAATAAAAATGTGGTTTAATAGTTTCAGACTACAGCATGTAAGGCTCTGAAGTTTTAGATTCATATCAGTTACCTTATATGTATGTTAATTGAGCCTGAAAAATATTACCACTTATAATGCATGGACCATATTAACTTCCCCAAATGTGTCGATATACTTACGCTTTATTTTTCCTTTTTAAGCTATTATCTCTTTCAGCTTGAAATGAAAAGATTTGAAAATTTGTTTAACATTTATATGGAATTCAATTTATTTCTTATTATAAATTCATTAATATTTACATACTTTAGGTTTTTTTATTTCTTATATTAACATACTTTAAGGTTAAAGTTTTTGCTTTTTAACCTTTAACCTCATCATTTAATTTAAAATAAATATTCTTAAAATACAATACAATTTTTATAATGTGTTTAAGTTTTTATCTATCTACTCGTGGTTTTGAAAAAAAAAAATCCACTTAACCTTTGGAAGGTGAATTAAAATTAAAAATTAAAACAATATACATAATATTTTAAAATAATATAATTGCACTCTGCCCACGCCACATCAATATGTTTGCCCACATTATCAAAATAAATATCACAAATGGAACACGAATTTTTTTTTCGTCTAACTTAAAAGTATCCGAAAAAGGGTTTGGATCACTTGGAGTTTCGTCGATTCTTGAAATCATGATCTGCGGTTGTGGCTGGTGCCGATGCAGTTTGATCGCTTTCCTTGTCTTGATGTGCTGTCATGTGCCGCGTAAGATGATGTCGTTCCCGGAAGGACTCATTACAAACGGGACATTTTAGTTTTTCTTCGCGTTTTCTGCGATTCGGGTCACAAGCAACTTCACTTTTGTGATGAGATCTCATATGATACACCAGGTCACTGGTCATGCGAAAGCTGATGTTACACTTGGCACAAACATTCTGAGCGGTCAGGGAGAAGGTGGATGCGAGTGTTGGTGGGATAAGGGTAGATAGAATAGCTGCTGCGGCTGGGCTTCGAACGATTCCACCGATGTCACCTTGAGGAGCAAACGAATGTGCTGCGGGATTTGGGAATGGGAAGCCTGGGTAAGCTGACACAAATCCATCAGGCGAAACACTCACAGGATGACGATACATCAACTGCTGCTTAATTCGATGGTTCTGAACGGCAAGTGCTTGAACTTGATTAACCGATTGAAAAGCCCCGTTAAACTGGTACTCTGGTCGAAAGTTTTGGTAGAGCCCTGAATTGGGACGTGGGGGAGTTGTTGAAATCGGCGGACTCATTGAGGGACAACTGAGCTGGTCGGGACTTAGCGGTGGAGGCACTGGTGACTCCAAACGATTCACTTTGGTGAATGCACTCTTTGGGTTCTCGGGCACATCAGGAGTGACTATGATTGTTGGGTCGTCATACACTCTCGGGGGAGATCTGACTACCACTTGCGGCCCGGAATACCGACGGAGTATTTCTGAGTTATTATTAAAATGTTCTGTTTCGACATGCTGCCGTGGTGATAAATCCGTCGGATAGTGACGGTCTCCAAGACGAGCTTGTTTGTCCAATTGCTGCCTTTGCTTGATTCGATCATCTGGCATCATTAAAAATGCCACATCAAAAGACCGTTTTAAAGACGTTGATTTGACATTCGAGGGGGCGGTCGAATGACTCTCGGAGATGATCAATTCTGAACGTTGATGATTATCCATTATCATGGTTGCACTTTGCACTCACTGAATGTCTTTCTGATTAGATTCCAACTATAAAACACACTATACACAGACGATAATACTTTTTTTTTCGGAGATGCTTCTTACTCGGCCGGAATCAAAATGCGAACTGTCGCCCAGCTTCCATCTGTCTTCCCTTAAGTAGATTTTTTCGCAGCAACCCTCTGGTTTTTTCCCAACTAGAATATTGTTGCACTCAAGCAACAATACATCCTCATCCCCTATATTCTAACGCACACATGCTTCATTCTACTACCCTCGAGAAGCTGGTTTCGAAGTTCCCAACATATTTCAGAACAGACCTGTTTTTTTTTTGTTGTGCGTTTTGTACTCTGCGTGCTCCCCCATTGTTCTGAGGGTAGTTTTCGAACATTACGGGTATCCAATATTTTAGAAGTATAACCATAATGTTGCCCTACATCTGGCACAAGGGGTGGAGCTCTGTGGAATATACTTCATCATCCCCCGGTGTGAAACTTAGAGGAAAGGAGGCGGTCCTTTTGCTGCCATTGTTTTACGGGGGATTCAACTATGTGAGCCTTCTGTTTGTTCATCTTCGAAAAATGAAAACAGGTTGATTATGCCTCTCAGAGTAACTCTCCGATTGTGAACATTTGAAGCTGCGCTGCTTCGCTTGTGGGCTTCTCGTGTGTTTTATGGGTTGATGCTTCCCACAGACACTAAAAGCAGAAGCATCAGCAGCACATAAAAGGATAACATGCTGTCTGTGTTGAATGGTAAAAGATTTTCAATGTATGATTTTTTAAATGAAACATAATCTAGTATTTTTTTTTTTTTTTTAGCTTTGCTTTCATTTTTGGTATTTATATGGTAGGTATAGGCACCTGGAGTTGGGATTATAGTAGGATGGCTGAGGCTACCTATATGTATATGAAATCGCACAAGTTGGGAGTTTATAAGGTGGATTATATTTATTCGATATAGTAACGTACATGCATTTCCAATATGGGGTAGTTTTCTTGAAACTTGAAGGCAGGTATCTAAAGACAATAAATTGATATGTTAAAGGTATGCGGTGATTATTTAAATACTTGAAATGAAAACATGCAATCATTTGTGGTAGGTATCAAAATAAATTCATACAAATGTAGCTAAAAACTACTGGCGTAAAACAATCTTAATTAATTATTAATTTAAACAGTTGTGTAAATAGTTTACCTTATAATTGTTATCGGTTATTTGGCTCTTTGAAGGACGAAGGCGAATAGAAGAAAAGATAAACCGAAGTCTATGATCTGTACCAAGATGTGCATATAAGTTCAAAAAATTAAAAAACGTCGACTACGTTGATTCGCCCACATTGAGCGAGGTCTTCAGTGAAGACAGTCTTCAAAATCAACCCCTCAGGTTCGAGGGGACAACACATGTTCGCTCAAGTCGTGTGTTCAATAACATCATTTGCGGTGCAACTCCGCAGTAAAAAAAATGTGTTTGCAAGCAAATTGACTGACGTTGATCAAACAGATTAAATGCAAGTAAGACGATTGCATATTTGACGATACCTATATAATCTACATCAGAAAATGGCGATCATTTGACAGTCAAATTGACATTGATTTCACGTTTTCGAAAACGGTGTATCTCTCAATCATTAATAAATATTAATAAAAATTATATTTAAAAGAAATGTGCGTTATAGCCTTTTCACACCAAAGCCAAAACGCGGTTTTCGCGAAATTATCGGTTTTGGCGGAGAACCTAATCGAAAACTCAAGTTTTACCACACATTTTTGGTTAACCACAAGTTTTCGTAAACCACAAGTTTTATATAAAACCTCTCTAAAACATTGTTAAAATTCAAAGTTGAACTAAACAAACAAACCTTTCGAAACATGCAGCGCTCAATCAAATGTAAAAAAAAAACTGCTGAATTTTGCTGACAAAAGAAATTGTGAGTGTGTTATGATAAAGGAGGTGTTTTGTTATTGTTTTTATTTTTTTTGCAGGAGATAAGTTGGCGTTTGTGAAATTTCAAACGAAAACTTGTAAATGTTCAGTGTGAACGCTTTTCGAGTTTTTAAAAACTTTTTGCCGAAAACCTGGTAAATGGGTTTGGTATGAAAAGCCTATTATGATGAGTTTCTCAAATTGAACCATGTTTTCCAAAATAATTTTGAACAATTTGCAAACGTTACTCTGACGTTATTCTATTCATTGCAAAAACCAACTTAAAACAAAACAACTTAAAACCATCAAATTGGCTGCCACAGAAAACGGTGTTGCCAATTTACAATTCTCCACCTTTAAAAAAACACTTCTTTGTTCATAAACTAAGCCTAATCGGTACCTACGTAAAAAGTCGTAGCCGATTCCTTGGTTTAGAGCTAAAGTAAATAATTTTCTGCATGTAATGATTTTTTTTAAACTAGAAATAACTTTGATTTTCGAAGGTACCCCACTTTGCATTTCTATATTTCTTTGAGACCAAGAATTTCTTCTTTAAAGAAAAACTAAGTCTAATCGAAAATTAAAATTCTGTTACCAATCAGCTTGGTCTTTAAAGATGTCAAAATGTATAATACAGCAGCTGCTAAACGTTGGCGAGAATTTTCTTATCTGCTATCCGTCAACGTCGGAGAAAAATAAATGTTTCAAAAAGCATATAAAATGCGATAAAAATAAAATTTAAAAAATTAGATTAGGTATCTCAAAAACTTCAAAAATATACTAGTGATATAGCGCTTTGAACTCGAAAGATTGAAAAGTTTCGAGTATAATTTGGGACAAATAAAGTGAACAATTCACGTGAATCGAAAAATTTGATCGGATCGGAAAGCAGAATAGAGCTGATAATATCGTCTGATCGTTGAGCTTTTAAATCAATATCATAATATTATACAGAGAAAAACAGTATCTACATTATTCTTGTGATTCATTTCAATTATTGATTTTCTTTTTAGACTCTTTTACAAAATTTTAATAAAAGCAGTTTAGTTGGTAGAGATGCTTTAAAACTAATTAAAAGATAAGCTTTTTGCCTCAAAAAAAATTAAAATATTTAATTTTAATTAAAAATTCCATTTAATTTAATTGTTATATACATAAATACAAAAAATGCGCGAAACAAATAAAAAGGAGACAAACATTTAATTTAACAGTGACATACTGATACTTGAATATAATTATGAATATTTTTCTAAACTCTTTATTTTTATATTAAATTTAAGAACAAAAAATATTTGGAACAAAAACCCTATATACCGTGTTCATTTCCATAAACTTATTCAAAATGTCTCACATAAAAGATGTGCATTTTTATATTTCATTATAAAATCTGAAAACTTATTCATTCTCTCAACTTCTCTCTTTCTAAGTCATCCCCCTGTCCCTCTTCCACCTTTTGTATAGTGTTCTAGAAACATTTCACAATTATACAAATTAGATTCAATAATTACACCTGAAACATATCCTTATTTCCGTGTTGTGAGTCGAAACATAATTTCGAAATAATATTAAATTTTCCCAGACCTTAGATTTTCAAAATTTATTCATAGAAAGATGCAATCTTCATGTGATGGCGGAAAATCTGCATAAACTGGGTGAACACAAAAGGATCTAAACCAACACAATTCTTGCATAATAGGATAAGACTCTATACTGTATATATACAAATAATATACATAATTGTCCTTTAGAAGAAGATGGCTTAAGTTTACTCCTTGGTTATCACTTTTAAGGAGAATCTTGAGTATTTCAGAAAATTCCCGGCCTGGTTATGCTAAATATAATACGCATAGTTCTCGGAAGAAGAAATGGCATACGCCAACTCTTAATTGGCGGCTCAGGATCAAGATAGTAAAAATTACTTAAACCTTTTTGCATTGTAGCAAATAAAAAAAAAAAAAAACCAAAACTAGATGGTTATCTTGATTGAAACCAATTCCACCATAGATACCGTACAGAGTGGAGGGTTAAACGTAATTTCACGCCTTTTGAACAAACATAGTCTATGTTAGTTGTTACCAAGGCTATACATCCCTTAGTCCTTGTAGTGTGACAGACCACAACCCCATAAGTTGCTGATGCACTATGTGCTGTGTTTACTTTCAACATGTAATTCATCAAGTGTAAGATGCTTATACAATAGGGTAGATTTTGGACAATCGGATTGTGTCAATTGATATTGAGTGATTGGTTCTAAAAGAATTAGTTTTGGGGAAATAAAATCGAAGTGGTAGTTATAGTGACACGTGGATATCAGAAAGCTAAATTCATGTCATGGAACAAAGGAGAACGACA
Organism: Epistrophe grossulariae; assembly: GCA_929447395.1. Lineage (NCBI taxonomy): Eukaryota > Metazoa > Arthropoda > Insecta > Diptera > Syrphidae > Epistrophe > Epistrophe grossulariae. The sequence goes on from OV839568.1 coordinate 136,910,089, forward strand.
AAAAAGTGAGATTATTAACTAATAATAAATTACGGAAGATGTTGACACACGAAGCTGATTTTTAGTTTAACTATATATTGAAGTATGGCGTACAATGACATAATCCAACGATTGAATTTTATTTTATTATATTTTTTGTTCACCTTGACAAAAAATGTTTGAGTAGTGGGAACAAAATCTTTGAAATGGTTGAATAAACGAGTAATTTCTCAGAGAATAGCTGTTTTCTGTAACATATTCCCCACAATCGAGCTTCAAAATACACAGTTTTAACTGATAATTTATTATCGTAGTCTGCAAAGAAGGTTTTACCGAACGCCCGATAAAATAAGTTTTATTTTGATTTTTTATTGCTAAGTTGTAGGTTAGGTGCTTTATTTACGACAAAAGTTTGACATTTACATATAGTTGACAACTGAGAATTAAACTAAGATCCTAATTTTGTTTCATCTTTTCAACAATATATCTGTTTCCTTACTTCCAAAACTGCCGCTTTCTACCCATTTTAGTTCTGTTAAAGCCCAAAAGAAATTGACTAGAATGGATAAATGGACCTAATGTATGCGTTTTCGTTCTGTGTTTCTGTTAAATTAAAGGAAAAAATGGTAAAACATTGAATTAATAAACAAATTCAAAAACACAGTTTTTTTCACGATCTCAATCATCCGACAGGATGATCAAGGTTTATGGGATTTTTTTTGCGAGAGTTCTCATGTCGAAGGCCAAAAGTAGATTCCCATTTGAAAGAATGCGTGTAATTGCAGGATCTGGCTGAATCGAGATTCGGAAATTTTGATCTCAAATTGAAATACCTCATTTTCTCAGTAGGTATCTCTGTTGGGAAATGAAAATCGACATGAGCACTACAAATTATATATTATCAAAATCGATACTAAATACCAAATACCCAAGCTTTTCTAAACCGAAATTTTGATGGTTGCCACACTTAATACAAATGTTCAGCTTTTTTGGTGTTAGGTACATAGGACAGCTGATTTCGAAATTCAGAATTAATTTTCTAATGAGGCATTGGCCGCGTTCTGGTGTACTAGGAAAGTCTATCTAAGATACTCGAGTATATCCAAGTATGTTTCAGCTGAGCTGTAGTTGACATTTCTCATAGGATAGATGAGTATACCAAAATATTTAGGATAGCTTAAGGTTTATTTTCAGCAACAGCTGCTTTGACATCGACTATGTTTTTACATTGAATTACAACAGCACAAAGCCATCCAGGTCGTTTTGGATAAAAATCTGGCAGCTAATTTTGTCTGTTACATAAACCATAAAGAGAAGAAGCAAGTTCGTGTGCAATATTGTTTCACAAAACAAAAATAAAGAAAACAACAACCATGATAGCCAAACTACATAACCACATGTGTTACTATTTTTACCAAATTATGAAATCATTCCGATTATTCTATTTGATTTTCTTTTGAAAATCCTAACTAAGACAAAATCCAAACAAAATGAAATTCTATTTTGCATTCGTAATCCATCCGATTATTTGATTTCTATGTAGTGTTAAACAGAACGACAAAAAAAAAAACGAACAATGTAACTCACAAAAAATTGTCAAATTCATGCGGTCACCCTCGGGGCTCGTTATAGTCGTAACAAAAGTATACGAAACAATCCAACCAACATTTCGAAGGAGATCTTCTCTAATCCAGTTAAATGAATGACAGATTCTAATTGGAACGAAAGGAAAAGAGATAGAGGTTCGCATCGATGAACAAGACGGAAAGCGGAACAAGTCCTTGCCATATGCTCTACAAAAAACCACATGTTATGCACGGTCTTTAAACACGAACGCAACACAATACCGCAGAAATTGAAGAACAAGCGCCTGAGGTCTGAACTCGATACCCAATAAGAAATCATCCCAAGGGCACATGAACTGCGGATGGAGGAATACTCGTTGTTGCATATTCCCGAGTCTGCAGTAAATCGAACAAAAAATCCAATTCGAATTTAGTTTTAATGGCAATGAGAATGAACTAAATTCGAGAGTCTTCATCATCATCATCATCCCTTATAGCTCGGGCCAAAGCTGAAAATCCCTCTGATACCACTTGAACAGGTGTTGGTTTAACTTAAGCCATTTAAAGGAATTGCGTTCAAATAATGAGGGTTACTATTTAGTGTGTTTGTTATTTACACTGCATACAGGTTGCGGTTCATCCTACCCTTCTAAATCAAATGTTGAGGGAAGAAACACCCTTCGTAGGCAGTGTTGTTGGTTGACTGAATTTTTAACAGGGTGACATATTGATAAAAGTTTTACTATAGGTTTGACGAATGTGTTGAATTAAAGGCCACCCTGTATTTAATATAGTCACTGATTGAGCGGGGATTATACAGGATTTCGATTCAGACAAACAATACACAAAGAACCTGCTAGTCGACCACTAGTCCATATGCTCGTTTAAAATTCATTGAAATCTTCGTTTGGATTGACAATATGGTTCCTTACGTTTAAAATACATACCTACAACCCTGAAAGGGATGTTTTTTCCGCTATGTGTTTGATGAAGGGCAGAAGAATTTTTTTTTCAATATGAATCGTACTAATGAGCGAATTGAAAGTAACCCGTATGGAGCGAAAAGCATATTTAACCAACACACCCCCATTTACTATAATTGTATTTTAAAAAAATCGATAATAAATTGAAGGTATAGGTAGTTGAGTACCAATTCAATTCGCAAAGAGCCAAATGTACTAGAAATGGATTTACATACATGGCATTTATTGGGAGTTAGAGGAGCTCTTATCTAAAATGCTTCCAGATGGATACACTTGTTTTCATTCAATGAATGCATTGAAATTTACACAATTCGATGATCGGTGTTGAAGTTTTTGGGTTTTGTCAAAATAAAAAAATATTTTATTTCGACTATTCAAAGAAGCGAATGAGCTTTAAGGGAAATAGGGAAGTTTCTTTGAACTTTGTTTTAAGATAGAAAAAGAACTTCTAAAAGTAACCTTATAAATAACTAATGAATGTTTTAAAAACTTTGTAAGAAAAGTTTTAGGGCTACATAATTCTATTTCTAACTACATTCTTCAAAATGATAGGTCGTATTAATAATCGTTAACTTAACTCACGTTTAACAAAATATCAGTGATACTGTACGAACTTTTATTGCCTAGAAACTTTGGTCATGGCGTCCCGAAATCCTTGACTTAAGTCTTTCTAATAATCCTTTTTCAGATATGAGCAAAATATAAAGAAAATAAATGGTGGCGCGATAGCTCGTGGATAACCAGGGGCGCCAGCGCCCAGCATGTAACTTGATACAATCGAGCATAGGCGGTTCCTAGTTTTGTTCAATCGAATCGAAAACAGTCGACTGAGTTTAATTTAGGAACTGTCTATTCTCGATGGCATCAATGAACTATTTATCAAAGTTAGGTGTTAGGGTGTTATCAGCAGGAATGCAGGGTACCTACAATTTTCTGTCGAACTCGGGCGATTAAATTGAGAGGCACTTTTCATGAAAAGTGATATTGCGGCACTCTTTGTAATTTCTTGCAAGAGGCAGTAGGTACCCATGAACAAAACATTTCTGTTTTTGTATGGCAGAGACTGGGAGACGATCCCCAGACCTTCGGCGTTTCTGTTCTATGCATTTTCGATTACGCCCTGGGCTCTTCTCTGTTCCACAAAATGAGTGATTTTTGACTTGCTTGTAGGTACTATTTCAATGCGGAGATATTTTCATTGAGGAAACAATTATCAGACAATACTTTAACAAGATTATAATCTTTATATTTTAATCTATGATCTTCGAAAATGGATTTTGTGAAGTAAAACCCATAAACAAAGCTCTATATTAAATCTTCCTTTCCAACTAATCTCAAAACGTTTTCCACCCGTTTTACGTCTATAAATTGTCCCACAAAAGAATTCACCAATATCCAATATACCCATGCCTTTATAATACAAGCTTAGTTAATATTTTTTGACAATAGATTTTGCTGAACCATATGTTGATGCCACATTAAATGCAACATTCATTCGTCTTGCGCATCCCTTTTTCAACAAAATAACTACTATCCTACAGGAAAAAAAGGTAATCAAAAACCATGCAGGCCCAAGGGAGATCTACACTCCACTTATCACGCATATGTCAAGATATTTTATTTAAGTCGCCCTATTTAGATGTGGTCGCGAACATAATTAAAGACAGTTTCGTAGTTTAAAATCTACCACCACGACAAAAACTTCAATATGCTGCTGGTTCCTGATGGTTCCAAATCCCATTCCAATTTTTTTTCCAGAGTTAACATAGCCATCATCAGCAATAAACTAAATGCTTTTTAGACTGACGAACAAAAGCCGACTATATGGGCTAGTTGGTTGGGCTCTCCTCTGTATAGTGCGAAAAAAAGTGCACAGATGGTACTAGAATATCACTCTATTAAGGGGTAGTTTTCATTTGTTTCTTGTGTTCACAGTATAGGAACCTGCCTTAGTTTGAAATGAATAAATGGTCTTGGGATGTTGTATATAGGGATCATTGCAAGTATAGTATCAGTGGACTTTGATAAGTTTCACGCAAGGGGTCGCAATATTGCATTGCAAAATCGAAGCAATATGTGTTGTAAATGTTCTCGGTTCTCGATCTTGCAACTAGAAACGTATTGTCAGATTTTCGATATACGAACGAACGAATGAAGGACAAAAGTACCCGGGCTGATATGAGTCAATACATATTGAAACCTGTTACGGCAAAATTAAATAAGGGATGCGAACCTGTGTCTAAAACTCAAGGGCTAGCTGGTGGTTTGATTTTGATGGTGGAAAAACAAAAGAAAAATTGAAGGGGATTGAAATTGCAGGTTCATGGTACTCAAGTTCGTTCTCTTGACATTCTGTTGACTTATGTTTGGTCTGGTTTTGATGCGGTGCAATGTGGTTTTGCTGTCACATTAAATATGGTCAATTTAATTCATATGCCATGTAAATTCAGATGACGAAGTGGTAGAGAAATACTTCAAAGGATCCTTATTATAAAAAACTTATATTGCAGTGTTTTTTTCTGGGGTGTTTTTAATTCTTGGCTGTAGATCAAAAGTTCAATTTAATTAGAAGAGTTTTGTGTAAAATCATATTTTAAATTGTCTACTTTTAAATCACAAACAAAATTTATATTCTTAGCGTTGAAATTAAAAAATTCAAAAAATACCAAATCAAAATCTTTAAAATCGACTGCAGCTCACTTTAAATAGCAACGAGGAAAATATTACTCAGCTACAGCTTGAAAGCTATTCACACATCCTTATTCAAGTTCTAAAACAAAAAAAAGAAATAAATATTCCAATTTAAAACTTCTAGTTCTTTAAATAAAACTATTTGAAGTCAAACACCGAAGTTTTTTTTCTAGTTGACAACATACAAAATATTTACGTTTAGTAAAAATAAACAATGCAAATTAATATAACTAACACCACTATTAATAAAAATGCTTTTGATTCACGAATCAAATAAAACGTCCATAAAAAATTAATTGCAGACAAAAATTAAATATAATATTAATAAACAATTAACTGCTTATATTCACGTCAACTAGCAAATCTTAATGAAAATCTACTACAATTTTAACTTCATTACTCATTGATTCATCTATTTGCAGGGTGAATTAGCTAACTACCATGAAATAACTTTTTGTTTATTTCATTGAAAAGATTTTGCACTTCACAGATTAAAAATATTTATTCATGTTTGATTTGAGTTTATTAATAGGGACGTAAATGTCTATCTTAATTCAAAGACATAACCATTTTGTATTTATATGCAGCTTACTGTCTATCCGTCGCGTCGTCCTCCCGCACTTTTTTCTACTGGAGTGTTTTTAAAAATATTGTTTGTTTTTTTGTATGTTGAAAATAAGTAAAGTGCAAAATTGTAAAAGATTTCCCTTAATTTTTTTTTACGACGCACGGAGAAAATGGCATCTTACCCGCCGGATAATCTTACCCCAAGTGACTCTTATAAAGATTGAAGAATAGATCATGAAAATGTTTTTGTGTGTTACTACTTTTAAAACCAAATTATGAAGATTTGCTAAAAAAATCGAATATTTCTTTTCAATTTTTGTGTGTAAAGTATTTTTTATTGGGGTTCGGTTTTAATATTTATTTATTCAATTCTTTAAGTTTAAAAAGCTTTATAAGACTATCATATATTATATAAACTTAATCTCAAAAATTGGCAACACTGTTTCTAAAGTACATTTGACAGCTGGCAAATGATCTAGGATGCTTCACATATTTTGCCATTTTGACATGAAGAGACTTACTCCAGAAAAACGCTTGAAATTAATTGTAATTGCCGATGTACGGCTGCAGCTGATTGATAAAGTGTTCTAAAATTGGACTTCCAAATTGCGCTTCATTCAAGCCAGCCGCGGTGCCTTCATATTGCACTTTTTAGAACAGTATAATGGCAGAGAACTTGTTTTCAATAAACACAATTCCATGATCACTTGAATTATTTGTGCTTTTTTGTGACAAATGTCAAATAGAAAGAAAAAAATCACAAAATATACAATTCGAACAAAACTTCAAAATCTGTACCGAACAGACAGAGAAGAAAAGAAGTTAATTTACGCATTTTTAAAAGAATACCGCTACTCGTTTACTTCACAAAATTGGCAATAATTTTCTCTTCTTTAATCCAGAGTTCTGTCAAAGTTGATAGGTATATAAAAAAATTTAAATTGGCCTTAAGGTGGTAGAAATTGACAGTTTTCGAAAGTAAACGAACAGATCTAATTTTTCTCATTATTATGCCTGTTTGATAACTTTTTTTTCAACAAGTTTCCCAAAAACTGAGTTTTTTTCTATGGGTTTTGACAGCAAATTGTGAAAATTTGTTCAAATTCGTAAGAAATTACACGTTACCAAACAACCAATTATAACGAGAAAGTGTGGTAGGTACCAAGTTAGACATTTGAATCAACGAATTTACATTTTGACGAGTTAAATAATAATAGAGGATGGTTCTTCCTATAAACATATATCTAATGCTTCATTGCATTGCTTTATTGCTGCATAACCAACAAATAAGGCGAAAATTCTGATTCATTTGATGTGAATTATTTTCACTGTTGCGTTCGTGGCATGTTATTTCAATATTATGTAACACGCTTTATTTACTCGGCACCTTTTTATGCATGCAAACTTTTCATTTTTGATTATATTTCTTCAACAGTGCAAACATCATTAAACTTCTTGAATTCGGTATAGATTTTACCCCTCTATCATACTCTCCCACTGAATAAATTAACCTCACTAAAAAATAATCATATTGATTCGACAATCGACGATTTCTTTTCTACAATGGTGAATAAATAATTGAATTGATAACATCGAACAAGAATTACGATATTCCCAAAAAGGAAGAATATAATATCTGCGAAGACACGACACGACTCCGATTCCGACTGACGTCTGCGGTCTATTGGTGTTATCAGGATCAAAAGGCTTCAGCAGTAGCACAAAGGTCGTTAAGACACTCCCGCGAGATTCCCATTCTCGTTTTTATATTTTTTTATACGCGGTATTCTAGAAGATAATAAATAAATTCCTTGCTCTACTTCGAGAATTTGAGAACAAAAAAAAAAAAAAAAACAATTCAAATCGACTCATTATCATATGTAATTCACTTCGCTTTGTAAATAAATGTAGCATAAAGGGACATTAAGGATTCAAAATATTTCTTTTTTCTTTCTCTTTCTCATGGCATAACAAAAAATGTTTGTAAATCCTGTGCAACTAATCATGCGGAATAAATTGAAATCTCCTCGATCGATTGTTCAGAAGTGGGATATATGGAGTGAATATGTATAATATAGTGATGGGTAAATTCTGCAAGGATAATTGAATAAAGTTTTATTTTTTTCACTTCTCGCCATCTTCTTTTCAATTAATCCATTGGCAAAGATGTCTTCGTTGGACGTGTCCTGAATGTCCAGCGAGTCCATCAGTCGGAAAAAATAACAGATAATGTATTCTAATGTGTCAACATTTTCACTAAATATAGAAAAAAAAAACTTGCAAAACTTCCTGCAGAAGTGTCCATGCTCATGTCCTTGTAGCATGTCTCATCCCTATATATCATACACAAACAACATGTATATTTCCGGCTCCCCTATTTCTTGAGCTTCAGCAAAAAACCAACTGAAGCGTTAAAGTATATGTCAACTGTTAGTCGTTCATTGTGTTTTCTGACATGATGTCCTTTTCCCATAAGGATCAGAAAATCTATACGAGTTTCTCTGCTCTGCAAGAATTTATGGTGTGTGTTTTTGGGTGGTGGCGGCTACATCCATCCGAGTCTATGGATGGACCTCAAGTATATGGAGATTGCAATTCCGGGTGCCATCAAGGAGGTTGGTTGTGTGTTTGTGATTATTGGTAACATCATTTACGTATCCAATCTGATTCAAGGACCTTTTCTCGTAACCTAATCAAGTGGTATGTTTAAGATGATAATTTTACATATAGAGAGAGACTGATGTGAGTATATGTGTTGCTCGTTGCCAATGAGATGTAAATTGGAATGTTTTGTGCTGTAACACCAAAGCAAAACAACCCTTTTCTCAACGATTACACAGAGGAAGGATATCATCATTTTCACACATAAAACCATTCGGCATATCCTCTTGTGAGTTGTGGTCGACCGTTCTTCGCTTAATCTTCGTTTAATGATTGAATTTAATTAACAGAAGCTTATGTGAGGATTGCTGAAAGTTGGGTTCTTAAGTTGCTGATATAAATAGAAAGGATTGATGAGGGGTTCTTGCTAGTTCTATGGCTGAATCATATACAATTACTGAAAGCCACGTGGTCATGAATTTATATGTATATATATGTATGTATTTCATAAATTTAGTATCTGTTAAATATTTGATGGGTTATTGTTCTAATGACGTAAGGAAGCTTGGTTTTAACCCATTTAAGCTGTAACTGCACTTGAGTAGCAGAGCTTCTCTTTATAAAAGTAAAACTATAAATAAGACATTACTCTGCCCAACAAAGGGTGTGTTCTATTGTCTAGTTAAAGATGTGTTTCTTAAGTTCGGTGGGCGTGTTCACGAATTGTATACTACTAATATTATATAAACGTAAAAAGTAAATTTATTTGGGTGTTTTATTTGTCTTCAATCCACAGTTCAAACGATGGGCTGATATGAAATTTGGAACAGAATTTGTCGTGAAATAGGGTAGTTTTTATTAAATTTCGTAAAATTTCGCTCGCGAACCATTAAATACGGATCTTTTTCACTCTTGTTTGATCTTCTCACGAACCAAAAAAAAAAATAAAGTTCCCGAACTATAAAATTTGTGATGTATAAAAATGTCGAGCACAAAAAAACTTTATTCTTTTTCGTGTGTATCTCTCGTTCGTGAGCGAATAGAAAAATAAAATTCAGGTAGAATATGGTTCATGAAAGGAAATATCCGTAAAACGAACCATTCCTTATGAAATTAATTACATTCACTGTGGTTGTGAAGTGCATTTTTTGTTGAAATGGTTAAAGACATTTGAGTTTTTCTGATTCAGAAACTTAGCAATCAAAGCAAATAATTAATAATAAGTTGTAAGTTAATGGTATCCAATATTTATTCGAAAATTTTGATATGTAGACAAATTTGAAAATAAAATTTTCTTTAAGAATAAAACGCTCTTTTTATATAATTATAAAGTAAAAACTAGTTTATTGATGAAATATTTTTTCTTAAATAAATTATTGTATAAAACTTCAACGGTTTGCAAATGGAGCTTCGATTCCCAAGTAATAAATTCCCGAACGAATCATATTTTTCAGATCGCAGCAGATTTGATTCGTTCGAGAAAATGAGACAAAAAATAAAATTCAAAAATAAACTTGATTGAGAAACTCGCGAGAGAACAAATCGGATTTTTTCCCGACAAATTTGTATTGGAACTAACTTTAATCAAGGAAATAATATTGAACTTAAAAAAAATCATTGAATATTGCATAACATAGCTGATAGTTGTGTTATATTATTATAGTTACAAACGAGTCTTCTTAAATTTTGTTGTTAACCATTTTTTCCCACAAATGTATGATAATTTTAGACGTATTGAAAATGAATTTGAAATGAAATGATTGGCGAAAAATTTTAGAATTTTAGAAAAATTAGAATGATGTTAGATTAATAACAGGATTTTCCAAATGTTAAACTAGTTAAATACCATCAATATACCGTCAACGTTGACTTTGTCGAAATGCGTTAACGTGTTATCTGTGTCAACTCCTTTTTTATCCTGTGGTGTCAAAGCGTTGACAAGTTAAACTATAACGATCACACGAACTGACCACATTCGAAAACTTTTAGCGTTGACGCCGAGTTGACAAGAGCAAAAATCAATAATTTTTCGCGTTGGTATATGATCATGCGACGTTAAAATTTTAAATCAGTCAAGCTAATAACTATCAAATACCGCTGAAGGATGCCTACAATGTTAATATTGATTAGAAATCTGTACAAAGTTTGAAATTTTAATATTCAATTTTTGCTCCAGAAAAAGGCGTTATTAGGGCTTTTGGATGACATTTGGATCGAAAGTTTGTTATCTATCTGTCAAGCTATATAAACTGTTCAATTCCATTGAATGATGGCTACGATGTCGATGGATTAAAAAACTTCTACAGAATCAGAAATGTTTGACATTGATGTGAAGGTCGTTAACCCGGTAAAAAATTCTGCTGTGCCAACGTTGAGATACATAGTCAACGCACTGACGAGAATTTTGTCAATGTGTCCTAACTGCGTTGACAGAATGATTACACGGTCACACAAAATAATCAACACGTTGACTCTAAAATTAATGTAAACGCGAGTGACAACGCAGCCGTCAACCCATTGACAGTGTTCTGAGTTGACGATCAGACGCCTTGACAACTTTGCGAAAAAAATTTACGTCTAATCATAGCTTTAGCATGGTACTATCTTCGTAAAATTTTATTACAGTTAAAATCACCAAATGCCTATTTTATCTTTTTAATATCAAGCTATAACTTCAAACGTCACTTTAAAAATTACAAACGTGAGAATGGTATGTTTGCTGACTTTTTTTTTACTGAGATGTCACTGCTTTAGGCGTGTTCAGCAGGAATTTGATAAAAAAATAGGCTGTTTAAAATTTTTCGTCATTATCTTTTTAAAAATTATTTTCTATAGGAGCTACAGACTAAGAAAACAAGTACCACGTATTTGCAGTAAATTTGGACATATTATTTTAATGGTTTAAGCAGACCATCCCCTCTGCAAATAAATATAATTCATTATTATTGAATTAAAAAAAAAAACTACAACACAATAAAATCACTTAACACCACGACTTCACTGCTAATGTAATTAAAATCGTTTCTATATTACATATATTATTATAGCACTTTTTATATATGTACATATTGCTAAGTATAATCCCAATTGCAATACAAATTCATTCGCAAACATTTTCACTCAAATTCATTAGCAAGTGAGTCGACAAATAGTATTCAATGGCCACCCACCCCGAGAAATCCGTTTATCTGAATAACAAATCCCATGCCTTACAATCAATAAATTAAAATAAACCGGCCATACAACCCCTAATAGCATTATAATATCATTCGCAGTAATATTCGCAAATATTTCAAATGCACTTAGTTGCAAAAACATCCCACTGTTTGCATCCATACGGGTATATAAGTAAATGTATAGAGTGATGTTTCTCTATAAGTCTTGAACATGTGGCACATTTCGATAAATTTAATATTTTAGCGTATATTTTCGATATTTCCAATTCAATTTATCCCAAAAACAACCCCCAGCCACTGTTGATAATGCGAAAAATTTACATTTATGGCTCGCATATGACAGAAGTACATATTTGGCTGAACGCTTAATGAATCATTCGGCTGCTGCCCCACTGTGTGTGATTCGATTTGTACAATGTACAACGAACGAAATGAGATATGATGACATAGCGATTAGGACTGCCATAAATATCCACCGAGGATGACAATTCGAACAAACAAAAGCCAGATCCGAAGCCAAAGCCAAAGACAACCCCTTTTAAATAATCATAAAATATCGTGCGAAATGAAATGTTCATTAGGGGTCGATTTACGAGCACAGTACTTAGCACTGACTTGGTGTCTTTCTGAATGAATCCTTCGGTAAATGGCGGCGCAGTCGACGTATCCACATTCTACATTGAGAGACAAGTGTTTTCTAACCTTCACTCTCATATCCTATCACGGTATATGTCCTATGGGGTGGTGGTTCTTCCTGCTGGCTGGGGAAGAAGTTTGAGTGTTGAAAAAGAATATGCGTTGGAGTTTTGTATCCTCATAAATTATTGTTTTTATCGCAGTTGTTGTTTAGTTATGAGTGCGATTGTGAAAAGAACAGAAGGACACCGAGGACATCTCGATTCTAATAAGGAAAATGTGTTTCTGCTCAAATGAGTTGCTGTTACTAATCAAATCAGTGCTGGGTGCTTTAACTTGTTTTTTTTTTTTTTGTCCTGATGATAATGATGATCTAGAAGTGTAGTTTAAAGAAGAAAAGAAAGCGAATGGGGCTGTGAGATTATTTTTGTTTTATAAAACAGGTAAAAATATTTTTTTTTTCGATTTATATGATTGTGAATATTCATCAAAAACATATAAAATATACATATGTTGGTACTTATAAATATTACATTTTAAATAGAAATGAAGATGAAAATCTATATTGGGGCTTCATATCTCGTTCAAACCCAATAATAGCTCCGTTTCTTTACTTCCAAAAACATCCACATTCTACCCATTTTAGCCCAAAGTTCTTTCAAAACTTATACAAAAATTGGATTAGAATTGATCAAAATTGGCAGTTTTGGGAAGTAAAGAAACATCTTTTATTTCAAGTGAAGTTATTTTGCAACAATTTGTACATTTAAGATAAAAATATAGATATAGCATCGCTATCTACGCAGACGCTAGTCGCCTATACTATAGAAAATTTGTACTATATAAATACTATCAGGCGTATTTATTAGATTTTTGTCTACTTAGACACTGTCTAACTATTTTCAAATTGGTGGAAATATGCTTTATTTAATAAAAATAAATATCACATTATTCACGTTTAAGACAATTATACTCTTGTGTCTAAGTAAGGCAGCTATAAGACAACAATAAGCAAGGTTTTTGAGCACTTTTTCCAAAGTTGGACACTTGTCTAAACTTAGACAACGTTTATAAATAGGACCATATGTATTTAAATATATACCTATATGAAATAATAAAGAAAACAAATACATATTTTGCTATAGCAACCGCACAAAAAAACAACTAACATATTTTACTAAGCGGCCCATAATATCATAATAACCTTGTTAGTTTACTTTCAAAACTGCCCATTTGTAACCTTTTTAGCCCAAAGACTGTCAAGTTCATAATATAAAATAAACAAAATAAAATTGATACAAATTGGCAGTTTTTATCAAGTAAACGAACAGACCTAATATGCCCATTAACTGCAACTTCTTGCTACTATTTACTACTTGTCAAATATTTCTATGGGGATTTGACAGCAAATTACGTTACCTCGTACGACGAGACTGACATTCCGAGTTAACTAACAGACATTATATCATAAATAATCTGTTACGTCAAACGCAACATATTTACCGAAATCAACACACACAATCAGAAGATTTTAATTTTCTTGACATTATGATCGACACAGAATTGTAAGAAATTGGTTCAGACGTTACCCACACACATCGTATTTGAATATTTACTTATACATAAACACACGTACGTGGTGTCATGTCGTTAAAGGTGTGGTAACATTTTAAAAATTTATTAAAATTTAAGTAAAAAATACTCAGGATCTTCGACTATAGGTTTAGGCTTTGTTTCCTGATCTTGGATAAGCATAGACATAAGTTTTTGTGCATTATTTGTAGGTTACTACTGTACGTTGGGTTCGTTGAAATCGCATTGTATAAGTTTGGCGTCTTGACTGTTATAGATAATAGATTTAAAAATGGACGAGACTAGTGAAATAACAATCGCTATTAATATATAGGGTGGGTATGCTTTCACTTAAAAAAAAATTTTGGGTGTCCGAAGTTGCCCATCGGTGGAGGACCCTGAACCTGCCCTTCCACACTAACCACTGAGTATTCATACATGTCAAATTGAAAGTCTGAAAGAATTCCATGTTAAAGCCCTTCCACACTATCCCACTGAGTATTAATACATGTCAAAAAAGTGTGAAACAAATCATGTATAATAGTGTGGAAACAAAATATGATATTCCCAGCCTACACGATTTGACATGTGTTAATACATGAGAATTTTTAGAAATGGTTCTAATTCTGTCACACATTTCATCACATTTTTATTGAGGTTAAACTAAACTGTTGTGTGTGGTTAAAAAATGAAAAGAAATTTCTCTCTCACAAATTTGGCAGTAGCATGGAATTCTTTTCCACTTTGTATTAATACTCAGTGGGATAGTGTGGAAGGGCTTTTACTGCCAAATTTCTGGGAGAGAAATGACTTTTCATTTTTTGACCACACACAACAGTCTAATTTAACCTCAATAAAAATGTGATGAAATGTGTGATAGAATAAGAACCATTTCTAAAAATTTTCATGTAGGTATTAACACATGTCAAATCGTGTAGGCTAGGCTGGAATATCATGCTGATGTGTAAGATGGGCTGTCATATTTTGTTTCCACACTATTATATAGGTACATGATTTGTTTTCCAATTTTTTGGCATGTGTTTATATTCAGTGGGATAGTGTGGAGGGGCTTTAAACAAAACAGATCGAATAAATATCTACTCATGAAAAGCTGACCAGAACAAAATACATTAGGTAAACTATTCATAGACATCAATATTAAACTCCAACAAAAGGAGTCAACTCTTGATTTATATCCACAACTTTTATGATAGTTTTTATATCTTCCAAAACTTATATTTCAAATCGAAACCTAAAACTTACCTCCAACGAAAAATTGATTTTTGTTTTCTTAGTGAAGTAAATGTTATATAACACGACTCAGCATCAGCACTCAATCAAATTAAGAAACCCCCTCGATGAAACTAAAACAACACGTCCTTAAAAATAAACAGATACCCGTCATTTTAAAGCTCTTGCCTCTTACCGTTTTGGTATTCAATCTGATTTAAAAAATTCCAAAACTGTCTATGGCCACCCTTCACACCATGCAGACGAACACACATACGGACACACAATAATATTTCTCCCATCAATCTGTCGAAGTAATAAAAAACGCAACCAAACAGAAAACAAGGATAACAAGTTAAATAAGCTCATCTCATATTCACAGAACCAAATTGAGTAAAATGATTTTTTTGGTGGCATTTAATGGTAGGGATAACTAACTGATGGAGTAGCAGCCAGCAAGCAAAACTGCTGTTTTTTTTTCCTTGGGCCTTCAATGTAACACAGAAAGTGAATATGAATGTAGGTATTTACGTTTATGTAAGTTAATTTATTCGTTAAGCGAAAAGGATAATGTTAAACAAGATTTTTTGAACAACGAACTCAAATTTAAGCAATGTAAAGAGCCTGTAAATGGAAAACAAACGTCCTTGGGGCACATAAAAAATCGGTTCACACCCACAACCACAGCTTCTTTTGCATAATAAATAAATATAGGTAGGTATACACTATACAAGGATATTTGTAGTCAACCAAATGGCGATTTGTTTGCATAGGTATATGAAACTGGGAAAATCAAAACTTGTTCTATTTACAAAAAAAATACTAATAATAGAAATTTCAGTTTTAAAAGTTTCAGGTTATTTTTTTATTTATTCTTATTTCTTTCACTTCGTCGTCGTTGCCCCTTTGTAAATATACAAAGGTTGCCCTTCCCATTTAATTTTTTTTTTCCGAAATGAATAAAAATTCGGAAAAAAGAAGCAGCTATTATTCAATAGATGGCGCAAATGCACATTATTGCAAAACCATACCGTGGTTGCGGTATAAGCTGCTAGATTTTTCAAACATTTTGGTGTCTTAGCTTCTAATTTGTTAATGATACAAACTGTTATAATAGTTGAAAGTTCTGAACAACTTTTTGCCACCTTTTTTGATAGCTTTTAACTTTTAGAAAAAATGTTTTTTTTTTCATTGAATTTGATGTCATAATTTTGATTGAATTTCTTTATTAGATTTTCGACTTAATTACCAAACAGCAGCTGCATTTTCCGTAAAGACAATTTCAAAGTTTTGAAAAAAATTCAATACACTGCTTGAAAAACTACCGATGGGTGCCGGTATACCCACCATAGAAAGCTCCTGGTCCTAGGCCTGCGGGACCGCATAAACTGTTATAAATTTCAATGTCCTGTCACCTCGAAAAATAAACAAAATAAATAATGCTGTTAAAATAAATAATATGCTATATAAGGTTTTTTTTGCAAAAATGTTCACTATTGCTTGCGTTCAAGCGAGAAGCTTAACAAAGAAAAAAAATCCAAAAATACCTACATCTTAGAATTTTGCTACCTCATGTGGCAGGAAGGTTCATAAGATTTCAGAAGCAATTGTGTGGAAGGGGACTTTCATTTCCGAATTTCATTTATAGTGCAGTCAATAAAGCTTTGACTCGGAAAAAATCACCGGAAAGCTGAAATTTGGTATGTATATAGCCTCCTCGTTATGGCAGCATGATGGCGTTATTAAAAAACTGTCAAAAGTCCTCATCGATATGCGCCGCTAAAAATTTTACAGGGGGTTGAAGGCCCCCAAAATGGTTTTTCATAAATAACTCCCAAATGGTAAGTTGTACAAAAAAAGTTCAAAGACTAATTTGTAGCTTGGAAAATTTCCTACAAAAAATATTAACATACTTTTTTTCATAAAAATAACCGTTTCCGAAAGAAACCAATTGGAAGAGTTAAGGGTCTTGGCATTTTTTTTGTTCAACTTACCATTTGGGAGTTATTCCTAAAAATAATTTTGGGGGGCCATCAACCCACCATATATAATTTTTAACGGCGCTCATATCGATGGGGACTTTTGACAGTTTCTTAAGTAAACCATGAGGAGGCTTTATACCAAAATCCAGCTTTCCGGCGATTATTTCCAAATTGGACTGTTTTACGGCTGTTTTCCGGCTTTATTTTTTGGACTATTAGTAGCTTACTGCTTTTTTTGGTTTCTGTTTTTAAGTTGATTTTTTTCTTTCAAAAGCTTTCTTATTTAATTTAAAAAAAACTCCGTTTTGCAACGATAATAAGGACCGACATATTTGTGTCAGTGAATTTGCTTGAAGGGTGATCTTTAGAACTGGACATACATGATCCAGCCATTCGGTCGTGGATTTTTGAATTGCTGAGAAACTAAATGGCTAGGATTATTGTATTTCAAATGGGTCATTCACTAATTCACGATGTTGCGTCCAAACTAAGGTTCCCAACCGTCTTCTCTTTGGGAGAACAGACCTTCTTCACAACTATTTGTCCCGCCGTCTGTCTTTATTTAAAAATGTCTCTTTTTGAAAATCTAAAAGAAAAACTAATTTTATATGCTCAATGGTAAAAGTCATATAAACTCCATTTCTTCTGTTAAATATGTAAGTTGAATATACCTATATATAGGTCTTTCATATTTCCCCGTAAGTACATGTCATTTCACCACGTTCTTCTAACTGAAACTGTGAATTATATGGTAAATCGAAATTTTTTTTTCTTTCTTTCTGTGATTTTGACATTTTACCATGGCAACAAATGCATTTTTTTTATTATTTTACTTAATATTGTTATTTTTTTGTTATAAAAAAAAAAATTAAATATATACCTATATTGAAAAATTACGTCCTTCTTCTGTAACGACGATAGTTTGAAACCCTAGTTCAAAATTTTTTCATCGTCATCATTTAAATCGCGCATAACTTTTTAAAATGATTGGCAGGCACTGCAAAATAACTATGATTTTTGTCAATTCATCATCTCAGTCATAAAAAAAATTCAACATTTACCCAGCCATCAGCTGCATTTGTCGAAGCGAGTCGTCTCCTTCTTGAGATTCTCCTGCTGGGTGTGTACCTAAAATGTAATTTCAAATTCTTTTGCAAGGTATTGCAATTATTTTGGATGAATTACGAAATTAAAATAAAAAAAATTAAAATAAACGCTTACGGTGTCAGAAATACGACAATCAGTTATACTTAGTAGGGTCTAAGAGGCGAGGCACATGCATTGTTGAAAGACAACGAGCCTTACCAATGGTAATTTTGGCCCAAAATTCCAAACATTCCTCTGAGAGAATCATTTGGGCGGCACCAGCGAGACAGTGAGTGGAACACCACTTAAAACAGCTCAAACACTTCTACACCTAATCAAGTGTTCAGCCCTCGAGATAAGACTGCGGGCTGCTGGCGGTCCAGTGCAGGATGATCATACTGGTGGTGTGCAATGTGCCGACCGGTCGGCTCGAAGGGTAATAATTCTTGAAATTGTTACCAGACACTTAACGATCCAATGTGCGCATGTGAAGAGACCTCCTCGAGCAATCTTCTTCGCATCGTTGTTGAAGTCTTCGGGTTCGGATATATATATAAAGCTGCTGCCCCTTTGCTGCCGCCGAGCCACCGCGCCGCCATCACAACCAACGCACATTGGAATCTGCCGGAGAAAAAGAAGACGAAAAATTGAAGCGCAAAGAATTCATGAGGTGCAAAGGGTTAAGCACGTGCTTCACATTTCATTCCTTCAGGTCAGCGCTTCTGATTGCGCCCGTCTTCTACTTCTTCACCATCTGCTGCTTCTGATGCTGCTGCTGCTGCTTTTACTGGTGCTTCTGCAAACTCGACTGCTGGATGCTTCTGGTACTTACCATCGACGCTACCATCACCATCAGTTTGTTGTGCCTATCGCCTGTGAATTGTTATTATCCTTGGTACTGTATCGCTTTATCTTTATCATGTTTTGATTTTTACACTATGACTTGCAAAAAAGAATCAAGTGAACAAAATCATCATGCTTATATTCCGAAGCTTTAAACGAAAGACTCTAGGGAGCTTTTGGTTAAAATAAATCACTCTTTTTGAGAATTCAATTTGATTTTTATCAAAAATAGTAGAAAATAATAATTTCAAACCATTTTTTAATTTTTGAAAAATGTTATGTATAAAAATTATTATTTTTCTAATACGTATAAGAGAAGATTTTTTCTTGCCAAACTATCCCTATAAATTTTTATTGTAAGAATTGCAAGGTCGTCCCTGAGCATACAAAAGCCTTTCCGTATGTGGTGTGCGTCAGGTGTTATTTTGAAAAATCTATTTTAACCAATATTTCGGGAATAGCTCATCGTACAAAAATTGAGATATTCTTTTTATACGAAATTTATTAAGGTAGATATCTACCTTTTTTGTAAATCATTTTCTTATAAGATTTATATTTTAAGAGCTAGAGATCTGCCACTAACTTACCTTTTTAACGACTCCTCAAAATACTGAGACAAATTAAAACTGTTCAGCAATTCGACTCTGTTTGCGAAAAATGTTGATAAAAAAAGGAAAGTTAATAAAATTTCCCTTAAAAAATATTATACTAATTTTTTGTTAAAATGGTAATTAGTTATGTAAAATCGCCTTAAAAATATTTTTCTCACAATTGTCGTTGGAACGATAATTATCGTCCTCAAAATTACTATCAGCCACACTAAATGCTTCCCTCTATGTTGAACATACTGTTCTAAATTGCTTTAAAATTCTTTGGTTTCTCACACTCCTGTCATTATGGGTCTCGTAACTTTCGGCGCAACCTACAAAAGATTTTTTCGCAGAAACTCGCTCGTCTGTCGCACGGTTGAAGGAGGGCGGCGTTAGCGATGGCGCTTAAAAACATTTATGAACTTTTTTTTTTCTTAAAATATCCCTTGTTATATTCTCCATTTCATCTTAAAGCTCTTTTTTTGTTGTTAGTAATGGCATATTTCATAAATGTTCAGTCAACGTATTTTATGTGTGCGAGCGCTCAAGACATTCTTCAAAACAACGTCCATTCGTCATTTTGCACATTAGGTTGAAGATTTGCGGGTTAAACAAAAAAAGAAGAAAACTCATAAAATAAAACAATATTTTGAATCTTAACGTCTTGTTTTCGGTTGTTAAAAAGGTTTGTTTGGAAAATGAGGACCTCGACTGCGAGCATGCGCGAATAGAATTGTTTATGATGCTTATAATCACCTTACAAAAAGAAAGACAAAAATACAAACTCTGCGCCTGGAAGGTGGAGGTTATTAACCTAGTTTGCGCCAAAGAAAAACGAATAAACATTCATTTTCAGTCCTATTCTATGGAACTATAGTCCCAGATGTTTTTTTTGTGCCTCTTGCCAGAAGGACCTGACGCGTGCTATGCCTTGTTATCCTTCCACATCATTTTCTTTGCGAATAAAGATTTAACACATTTGATTGTGAATTAAAAAAAAAAATATAAGCAACTCGTTTCTGAGGCAGATGTTTCTTTCTTAAGCCGAAACACACCTGTACTATATTTATAATGTTGTTTGGGTAAACTTCGAATAAAACTCGCATCACTTTTCCTGGTTCGAATCCTTTGCGAAATTCAAATTCTTCCGACACATTGTCCCGTGGGCAAGCGACGACGACGATTATACCAGAGAGAAACACTTCCATCAAATGGCGGGCCGTGCATTTCGGCTCTCTTTTGTCCTTTGGATTTATGATTTTAATGTTTTTTGGCCAAAAATAAATACACAAACGCAAATGCAAAAAAGACCATAGGCCAGGATCCAGGACAGACGCTGTTTTTTCTACCACCTGCTTAAAGAAGTAATTTTTCATCGGTTCACCACAATCGTAGCGGGCTTTAAGGAGTTTAAGATATTGCTTTTCATATAATGCCGATTCTGCTTAAAGGAGTAATGATTACGGGACTCGGTGTGGAACGTGTGAAAGGTACTGCAGGTGATAAGAGTTGGCTGATGGTGCAGACTGCCATCTTGTCACATTTGGTGTATTTTTTTTTTATGTAAGGTGGTTACATTTACATGTGACTTGAATTTGTAGCTCTTTCTGGAAGTAAGTACCTACCTATGTATATAGGTACACTTAAGTACAAATAATAAATAAATTATAAATAAAAGTGATTAAAATAAATAAATATGGAAATAAGAAATATACAAACGTATATACCTACCTCATTAAATTAAATAAAATATTTTAAAAGAAACATTGAGGCAATTATTAAATAAATATTGCTGAAGATATGATTAAGAACACTTTCGATTTATCTATCTTATATTTTGGGTTAAATTCAAATAATATGTTGAAGCCAAGGTAAAAGAATAAAAAAAACTACTTTGTATGTATTTTTAACTTGCCTATAAAAAACTGTTAACTTTTGAAGACAAGTTAATCATATCAAGGCAAAGGTTAAGGTTCCCATATAAGTGTCATACCCATGATATGTTGTCCTTCCCATCGTCTGTCTAAAGTTGAACCTATTTAGCACATTCAAACCTCACATAAACAAGATCAACCTTTATAAACTTCGGAGTCCAGACCAGACTGCCACAATAACAAAACTACAGACAGCCCAAACAAAGGACACCATAAGTGATTTCATTCTTTCATGGTTTTTGCTAAACCCATTCCCCGATGATTTAGCACAAAAATTGTGAGAACAATTTCTGTGTAGAGACGAAATGGGTAAGAGCAGCAACAACAAGGTTGCGGCGGCGTCTGAGCATCAATTGCACCATTCGCACCTCAGAAGACCACTTCATCCCGCTCAAAAGTGATGATCAGAGCGCTCATCATATTGACTCTCGCCCGACTCTTCGCACGGGAACTTGTAACCTGGAACCTGGAACCGACACAAAATTGAGATAAATTATTGCGGTTCCTGCGGTTGACGCCTGGTCAAAGTGTATGATTATCGATTATGCCGCGCACTTCATTCAATCAGATGCTCCAGTGGCAGCATCGGTAGTGGCAGTGGCAGCGGCAAGACCGACAGAACTGTTGATCTGTGAAAGAGGATTGTGATTTGTGGTCCTTGGGATTCGAATTATTTTTTTTCGGCGAGAAATTGTGTTTCTTTTTTTCGGACTCCCTCTGTCCGGAGGATGCGGCCAGCGCGGCGGTGGTGGCAGGAAAATCAAATTTCCTGCGATGATTTATTTGAATTCGAAATTGGTCTTCGATGCGTGCAATGTAAGAGCTTTAGCGCCTTGTTTCCCAACTTTTGGTCAATGCCTCACTTGGTTCTTTTTTCTGTGTTTTTTTTTTTTTGGGTTCGGATCACAGGTCGCAAGCGCTTTTTTTCATACTTTCCCACTACATCGCTGGCTGTGGCTGCATTAATTACGATCGTCAAAGACAAAAGTGATGATGGCCGAGCTCCAGCTTGGTAGCGGTGAAGGTGCCGGAGCTGGTGCAGAGCACAGTCCAATTCTGTGGCCAATGCAATTTAAATAAATGGGATCTTGTTAGTCGGCGTTTCCTTTAGTTGGAACTTGGAACCGAAAACAAAAAATGGAATGCATATTATTTTTTTGTAATTTTTTTTTTTTTGCGACTTGTTCTTTTCCTGACGTTTTTTGGTTGGGATCTTCGGTTTTATTTATGGAAATTACAGGCGCTGCGGAATGATCTTTCCATTTTTTTTAGCCATTTTTTTCGGTTCGGTTAGGTGATCTTTTATTCCATGGACTCCTCGTGAGAAAGTGCAAAGGGTTCGAGTCTCTGTGGTAAATTTAATGCGGTTAGCTGAGAATAAGTAATGAGCTTGTTTCGGCAATTTTGGTATATTAAGTGACGATTTCTACTTTCACATTATTTTTTTGGTTGCTACATATGTAGGTATCTATACGTATATTTTTAGAGTGAATCAATGCCCAGATAATTATATCAATCTTCGTCGACTAAGAAATTAACGAACATTTTCTTAGAATTTAAACAAAGTGCAGTAAGATTTTAAATAAAATACAAACTTTAAAAAGTAAACTTGAAGATACTACCTTCATGAGGCATGAGAAAACTATATTTTGACAGAGCTAAGGAGGGGTCTGAGTTTATAAGATAAAAAATATAGATTGAAAATAGCCTTTAGTTCAGACAAATTAGCGTTTCGTCCCGGCGATTTAACTTGGATTCATTAGCTGACATAGTGAGGACCATGTCATTACATTGAACAGTGTTTAATATTCTACTTGGCTGA
Organism: Epistrophe grossulariae; assembly: GCA_929447395.1. NCBI lineage: Eukaryota > Metazoa > Arthropoda > Insecta > Diptera > Syrphidae > Epistrophe > Epistrophe grossulariae. The sequence continues at coordinate 136,933,346 of OV839568.1, forward strand.
TCTTCCCCAGTAGTAAATAAACTTCTTAAAAAATATATACGTACATATCAACACTTAACAGTGCCCGGAAACAAGTTTTTCTAAGGACCCTTTAACGTTAATATTTATTTGAATTTATTTTATATCATTATTTTAAATCATGAAATAATTTTTCTCCGAAAACTCGTTAAGAAACCTAAATTATTTAATATCAAAATTCAATTTTTAATCTTTCCAATCCATTCTTTCTTCTCGATCGTGAAGCTCGGATTTCTTCGAGGACCTAATTAAAATTTTGAAAAAATTCCAAATTAATTTTGAAACGAGCTTTGGAGAAAAAAAAATTAATTCGTTGTGAAATATAATTTTCAAATACGTGCTTTACATATATATATATATATGTATATATGGCCAAGAAACTGTTTTTCGAACCTTTGGCTTAGGTTATTACAAAAACCTGAATCAATTTAGCGGCTTTGCGAAATTAGGCCCCAGGAAATAAGACCCCAAAAACAAAATGAAATAAGGCCCCAAAATTGAAAAATGTTCGTTGTTGTTGTTTTGCATTCAATGATTTGGGGCTTTATTTCATTTTGTTTTTGGGGTCTTATATCCTGGGGCCTAATTTGGAAAGAGCCCAATTTAGCAATTTGGAGGTCAGATTCTAATTAAGGACATCAAAACATGTCAGAAAAGTGTTTTCTCGTTTTGGCTTTATTTTGTTGACCTGGAATGTTACAATAAAAAAATTAAATACAAGAAAAGTGGGTGCGGTAGTGGGCGGGTCAGGTTTAGGTTTAAAAGAGGTTTAAAAGAGTTTTTAAAAAGAAATATTTGACTGTTAACAGTCGAATTGTTTTTTCTGAACACCGTTTATTTTAATAAATATGATTTAAAATCACGAAAATATAGACCAGCATAAAAGTGTTCATATATGCGTTTCGCCCCGATGTAATGGTTGGGCTCATCAGAAGATGACCATTACATCTTGTCTTGACGCATATTTTCCCGAATAAATCGAGATTCCATATAATCCGAGCTACATAGAGCAACTGCGAATTGTATAGTTGCTACAAGTCTTCAAAGAAGATAAATTGTAGCTATTTTTTTATTGCCTTGCTATGGGACTTTTGAAAAAGAAATATTTGACTGTTAACAGTCGAATTGTTTTTTCTGAACACCGTTTATTTTAATAAATATGATTTAAAATCACGAAAATATAGACCAGCATAAAAGTGTTCATATATGCGTTTCGCCCCGATGTAATGGTTGGGCTCATCATTACAGTCAAATATTTCTTTTTCAAAAGTCCCATAGCAAGGCAATAAAAAAATAGCTACAATTTATCTTCTTTGAAGACTTGTAGCAACTATACAATTCGCAGTTGCTCTATGTAGCTCGGATTATAGGGAATCTCGATTTATTCGGGAAAATATGCGTCAAGACAAGATGTAATGGTCATCTTCTGATGAGCCCAACCATTACATCGGGGCGAAACGCATATATGAACACTTTTATGCTGGTCTATATTTTCGTGATTTTAAATCATATTTATTAAAAGAGTTTAATTAAAAACTTTTAAAGTTCTAAACACGTTCAATAAGGATAAAACTAAAATATGATAAAATTGGGCGTGGTAGTGGGCGTATCTTACATAAGCAACTTTTAAGACCATTTCGTTTCTTATAGGACCAATCTTTTAAAATTTCAGATATGGTAAAGACATAGATATAAATAGATAAACATTTAAGATTACTACATTTTTGACAATAAAAAAAACAATTTGAAGAAGCTCAATATCGAAACTAAACAAAATATAAAATTTATTTTCCGACAAGAAACTCAATACAAAAAGTTAAAATTAAGAAAAAAACCTCACCAGTGGTCCGCATTCCTTTTGATAAATTTAATTATAAAAATGCTTTAGTTGCTTCAGACCTATACAAAGGGCCCAATTTCTTATATGAGATTCTTATGCAAATGCCCAACAAACGAAGCGACGAAGAGATAGAGAGAGAGAGAGAGAGAGGGAAAGAAAAAAGAGCGAGAAGAAAAATCAATTCCAATCAAATATCGCCATGTGTGGTACGCATTCCTTGTCCACCTCTCAGCGAATTCATCCCAACACCAAACCTCATTCTGCCAGGCTCACACCAGCAGCAGCATCAGCACCGGCATTCGACCCCCATATATACTCCGCACTTCGGTTCAGCTTACCTATATATATACCTCCTCATCTCATCTCACCTCAACCCAGCACAGATCAGCAGCATCAAAAATCTAACTTTTTAATTGGGTTAGCTAACCATCCGCGAAATTCCGCAAGATCAAAGTATTCGCTCCAGGGCAGCCTGGAAATTCCTTACAGGAATATGATCACTTCGTTGTTGTCCTCGTTGACTTGGTCTTCGTCATCGTCATCGTCTTTCGCCAGGTTGCTGTGTAGTGTGTATTGTGTACTTACCCTGACTTGGCTCAGAACAGAGCTGTGTAGGTATAGTTGTTGTCGCTGCTTCACGACAGACATCCAACGCGGACATATAGGTAAAGGGGGATAAAAGACATTCCCAAGCCCCTTAAATGTGCCCAATCATGAGAACTCCAGATTGCCCGAATTTACACACGAGATTTTTGTATGTCGGCTCTGTTCGGTTGGTACTCGTATATATATGTATATACCAACAATACCTTTGCCGCAGAGCCCTTTCCCATCCATATACGTGGCCCGTCGTCATTGTTGGGTCTCGTTGTGCTGAATAAATTAAGGACATCTCCAATGAGGGAAGAGGGCGCACTAACTGCCAGACTATACGCTCTTATGGGGGACCCATCAAAAGTGAAATTATATTCAGCTTGTGTATAGTAGGTATATATATGCGACTACCGCCCGCATGGTAGTAATTGTAGACTCTTTAGGGGCTCCGCGTTTGCGTCCGCGTCCGTATAGCTAGTGCGGTGTTCGGTTTTTCCCGAATATAGGTTCACATGAACCGACTACAGGCGCGCACTCTGAAGACTTGCTAATAAACCATTTCACTGTTTTTGGGGATAATGTTGGTAATAGTGGCATTTAATCATTCCATAAAAGGGAACATCTGAAGCGGCTTTGGGACACCAAAATTGCGGGACTCTGTTACCATTTTTGGTGATGCTTTGCGGAGTTCCCAAAGGACTTCGTATCACATGCATTGGAATAATTTGCTGATTTGACGAGTTCTTATATATTCGACGATTGTGTATGTGTAAAAGTGAAGTTTATTTTGTAGTTTAAGTTGATACGTTATCACTTTCAGACAATTTAAACAATTTTTATATGAATATTTTGATAGAAAAACGGAAAGAAAAATTGATATTTAAAAATCAAAATTTATCCGCCGAAGAGCCTAATAATATTTAAAAAATTTTTAGTTTCCTTTTTCTCATTTTAGAAATTCCAAACACAACAAAACGAGACAATGTTACCTACTTATATTGAATTCTAAATTCAAACCATCAGCAAATTTTCTTATATTAATACGCAGAAAAATAATTACTAACCGAGAGCTTTTTTCGGTGGGTTAAAAAAATGTGTTAAATATTACGTAGTCAAGGGTACAAATTACAGAGCTCACTATGTTAATTCGAACGTAGTTGACTCGATTAAAATAAATTGTTTAAAATAAAAAGATTATATTAATGTAGAAACTTGGTTAGAACTCGGAATTTTGAAGATTGTTCATGTTGAACAAGTAGCTTGCGTAGATCAACAAATCAAATGGTTTAGTATCTACCTACATATCGACGTTAACTGGTCTGCGAAGAGATTTGTGTCGAAATGAGTAATAAATGCCACCTTCGATGAAAAGGAGTCATTAAAACAATTCTATCCTTTTGCCGCGGGTTTTTTTGTACAAACTTTAAGTTTTTAATGACAACCGAATGTCGGCGACAACACAAGACAAAACCCTCATCAACCTTTGCGTTCATCTGTCCGCTGCTTCGACACTCCCTGCGGATGAAGTATAGTAAAACTGATCGCGAACCTATTAAACGAAAATTATAAGGCGCTTGTTTGTGATGGTCGTTTCGGGTGGCATTCGGGCAACTTGTTGAGTTGTGTTTAGACACATTAATTTCATTTATGGCCTGCAATATATACGAGTTGATCTGTGATCTTAGCTATGTTCATTAACACAACTATATACCCAATCCATCCTTGGAATCATTTAATTAAAGTTATAAGGAAGGTCCCTTGATGTATATCTTATTGTATCCACTTTAATGTTACGCATCAAAGAAAGTATATATTGGATACTTAATATCTTTCAATGGCTCTTATCACTATCTTGAGGCACTCTCACCTGATGTCTTGTTATCCACCAAGCAGACATCGCGAAATGAAGGCGTTTCAAATTACAGTCGGTTAATCCTGTTTAATCTCTTCTCCACATCCGAACGATCCCATGGGGCATCTGGGCGAATTTGGTAAATTGGCTAGCTGCGTCTATATACGCTTATGTATTTTTTTTATTCAGTTTTATTTTTGTATTTTGCCTTGTTGCGCGAATCTTTGTTGTGTGCCGCATCATCCCGAAAATCGTCTGTGTACCTTTTAAATTGGTGCCAATTGGGGCAATCTGATGTGATGAAGCCGCTGGGTGAATTAAAATTTCGCCAAAAATGCCCATGAGCTGGTCACCCTCCATTCGTTCAGCACAGGGTCATACAAGGCTATAACATCACTGAAGATGGTGATGTGTTATTATATGATGCCGATGATTTTCACATACCACATCAAGCAAAGGCTCCTGATACTGACTCTTGCTAAGGCCCCAACAAGAAGATCGGGTCGATTCAGAGACGTGGCGGCTATAAAATCTAATCAAAGTGTGGTTGTTAAATTTGTGGCCAATAATAACAGTGTGCGGTCGTGCCGACATCTTTTGGGGAGTATTGCTGATTACATTATGATTCATGGCTTTGTTGTTAGCGCTGAAATCAAGGAGCGTTCTTGGAGGTGATTTGTTCTTTGAAAGAAAGAAGTGAACTTTGGGATGCTTACTTATTAATTTGTATAATTAAGGTGACAAATAAAATTTATAGGTATAGTAGATTTACTTTTCATTAGAATGGAAATCTTAAAATTATATTGAATCGAAGCATTGAGTTTTTATAAGTTTTTTTTGTCGAACTGGCTTATAAAAAAGGTCTGTTTCTTAACTCGCCCGTGGTATCCCAAATCTATCCTATACAATGTGTTAATTTACTTTTTTCTGGCACGAAAATGCCTCCAAACATTTTACCTATATTGCCTTTTCTTGTTTGTCAAACTTCTCGTAGTTAATTTCTGTTGTAAAATGTTACGTTTACCCAGAAACATTTCAAATGCGGTTCCTTACTTTAAATTTTTAGTCACAAATTAATTCTCCCAAATAGTAAAGAAACAGACCTAATATGTGAGAATGGGTGCGTTCAATAAAATTCCCTTTACATCTGAATTTTCATATTTCTGAATTTATGTCGTTGAACCCAAAAAAAATCTGAAATTTCAGTCGAAAGTCATCGTGTCAAATTCCTGCATTTACCTATAGGATTTACATTTAAGAGAAATAAAATAGAACTTTAATAACATTCGTTAAACATTAAGCGTGAGTAGCTGTGAGGTTGAAGTTATATGATCAGCAACACGTTTTATTATTTTCATTAAAAGTCTTTTTATTGATATGTATGGCCTACAGAATTATAGAAAAACTTTCCAAACATCAATATAAAAATTGTTGATTTGAAAATTCACTAAACAATAAACAAAAATTCGTTCAAATTTTCGTATTAAATTTTCATGACGAAAACTAAAAAAATCAACCAACAAGACGAAAATTATAAAGTTCAGCTTTTATATGCAGTACTTCAGCTGATTCGGCACTTTCCCCACCACAAACAACTTTCATCTGAATTTTCAGGTGAGAATTTTTTTTCTGAAAATTCAGATAAAACCTAACTACACGTCACTAAAAGTCATCTAACTTTTTATGACAGCTGGCCAATCAGAAGCTCTAAAAATTTATAATTTTGAAAATTCAGATGTAAACCGTAATGCATTGAACGTACCCAATAAAAAACTGTGGCAACAGATTTTTTTAACATTAAAGTTTTTTATTAAAAAAAAAATAGTAAAGGGAGTCTTTATTTTATGCCATTTATCATGTGAGTATGAGAATACTATCCATCTAATCTAACTTTAAAAAAATATATAATTTAAGACAGTTACATCTGTCAAACCAATTGTCAGATTGATAGCTGTCAGTGTTATTTTAAATTCAGTAGTCTTCAAAATTGTAGAAATTTAGTTCCACTATCCGATGAACCAATAATTTTTTGTTATTGGACACTTCTTTATTATTATCTTTGGCGATACATTTTTTCTATAGTCTACGCTGATAAACCAAAAAACAATAGATGCATTGAGACCCAACATTATTCTTGTTATTGAGCAGAAGCAGCTTTTCAGTAGGATTTACTCCAATTCTCAGTTGCCAAAACTCTATCGAAATCAAAATCATATACCATCGCATCGAATCAGAGAGAGCGATTTTATTTAAAGAGCGATTTCCACAATGTCGCCCTGTCTATTTGAATAGAGTTTTGACACACATCTGTCAGAAATATCTATTCAGTTAATCCATTGTTATTTCACCAAATCCGATGATCAACAGACAGGCAGACACTAGAATTTCAAGTTTGATAAAAATTTCGATTTTTTTTTACTAATCCATAACTTGCCATACATACCTTGTAGGTACATTTGTACATATCTACTTGATCCTTAAACTAAAATTTATTAACTTAAATATTTATTCAAATAACTTAGATTTCTACTAAGAAATACTCTGCGATGTAAATTTATTTACAATAACATCAATTTCATTTTAAAGAAATTGAATCTATACATAACTCATGTCAATGATCTGGTCGTTCCCACGTAACAGAATCTACAAAACCTTACCAATTTCTGAACCAAAGCATATGACATTGTATCCTTCCACCCATTGCCGCTATAAATGTGTTCTGATTCCTTAATTAAAAATAGTAAAAACCAATATAGAATGTCGCCAAATGGCCACAAGCCAACATTTTGTGGGTTTTAATGAACCAAATATACGAGAAACAAAATTAACCAAAGGCTTTGTGAATTAGGAAGTATATAAAAGTTCAAAGACCTTCTCCACTCCCACTAAATCGACAATAACAGGGACAGAAAAAAACCCTTAAATCTTTACTTAGTAAATAAATTCTTGCCATGAACCCAAAAGCCAGCCAGACGACACACGATTAAATAAAGAAACTCACAAACAAACTTTCAGCGCCTTCACAGCTTCATCCGCGGGATATGGTTCAATGTGTATATGTATGAATGTATGTATATGAAGATGATGCAATCTTTGTGTCCTTTTCCATGTCCAAATAGTCGTCAATGTCAGGAAGCACAGAGCCAGCAGCACCAAGCAGCAGCAGCAGCAAAAATTCCCACAGCGAATATTTATGATTTTTCAAAGCATATATTTTATGTACCTACAGAACTATTCTCTCCTTATGCTCTTCCGTTAGTTTATTCTATTTTCCTAGGTCCTGCCATGCCATGTCCCTTTTCAACAAAATGCTCAACAAACCAAATAATCGTCCTTTTCTCGATGTCTTCCTTCAGGAGAACTTTTACGCCAGCTTCGAATTTATATTCACGACAAACAACAACAAGGACAAGAGAGTTATAAATCTGTATATACAAAAGGACGAATAAGCCGCCGTCTTGACGCTTGTGTTGCTGTAAAGAAATGTGGCGCCAAAAAATACTTATCGTCCCGTTAAAATCATATTGGGTTGGGAGAGATGTTATAGCATGGAAAGGTTAAAAAAAAAAACATAAAATTGATAAAACTTCCCAAGCAAAGAAAATATATATGAATGTATAGCATTTCATAGCTTTGTTTTTGGATCCTGGGAGATTTCGAAATAAAAAAAAAAGCAGATGAGTACCTCCGCAAGAAGAGAAATAAATGTACACATGCCAGCTTTAAGTAACAGCGATTTATTTTTTTTTTTTTTGATTTTTACTCCTTAGATCGTGGAGGAAAGGATAGTCACTTCGTCAGGCTCCAGGATGTTGAAAAAATAAAGTTCATCGTGAAAGAGTATAGAAATGTTGTTTTTAAATCATCAATAAACTTTACTCGTATCTTAAAATAAATTGTTACTTGCTTAAGTTAGGAGAAAAGTTGACTTTACATTTAATATTTTAAAAAGAAGGAAGTAAGTTTTTGAAGATTACTGTTCCAATACATTCTAAGACTAAAAATGTATGGCAAAAAATTATATTTTAAAGAAACTCAAATTTGTCTAGTTTTCTATGAAAACGTGACCAATAACGCGATAATTGGCACTACCTATAAAGTAGAATTTATATTAGATATGACGAAATGTCGAATTTTAAACTTTGTCCACCGAAAAAGTGAGTTTAGTAGGTATTGGGTTTAATTCTCAATTTGCCAAAATTTTATTTCCAAAATTCTAAGTAGCTTTTCTGTTGTATGGTAGATTTCGAAAAATAGCTTGCGATCATGTTTCCACGGTTAGACTATCTAATTATTCCAGAATTTGCATGGTATCTAAAAAAAATTGGTAGTTCTTAGTTTTTTTTTCAAGATCGTAGAGATTGTTAGCACCTTTTAGATGGTATACTTTTTTTTTGAATACGAATAAGCCCAAAAACTACGCATGTTCTCCAATCCCCATATTTCCTTGCTGAACTTTCTGACTGAATTTTCTGACTGAGTGTGTGTGATAATATAAACTCTGGATCTTGATAAAGTATTTTCCTTTGTTATACTCGATGTACACAGTTTGGTTGCACTAACTAAAAGGCTTTTAACGCTGCCTTCAAGATCGTTTCCTTCAAAATGCTTCTGTAAAAGTTGGACATCATGAACACCGGAAATTCGGTAGGACTAAGCATTGTAGTTCTGGCGACATAAATTGACCATCTGCTATATACGTTCTTGACAGCCCACGGATTTGAAACACAGGTAAGCCATGTTTTTGCAGATTTAGAATTTGTCTAAATGTTACATTTTCTTATCAACTCTAGATATGATTTATTTACCTGCAGTTTCTCAGATAATATATTTCCATCTAAAAATTTAAACTCACTTTTGCTTCTTTCTTTCCCCAAACTACATATATATATCTCCAAACAAGTTGTATACGATATTTTCCATATGACATCATCCTCTCCACCTAAAACTAGTTCAACCAAAGCAGTCTTTCGACCTTCCCCAATTTATTCCCACAATTCCACAGTACAACAAAAAAAGTACTTACTCCCAAAATCAAAGCAATCCCACGGTAATTATTTGAATCCTTTATAGTTGTCCAAAAAGAGATTCATTTTATCAGATCCAACTCATCTCTGTTGGCCAACAATTCCGTAAAAAATTTTCTCCATTTACAAACGAGTATATATGTACGTATGTATGCATGTACTGTTTCTTTCTTTTTTTTGACATTCGAAATACGTCCGATTACGACAGACGTTTAGCCTCGGACTTATTTATTGCGCGCATGAATAGATTCCGACAAGATTCTGAAAACGGAGAAACTCCTTATCGTATATGATGTCACCCCCAAGCCTTATCCCACTTCTGGGCTGTTGTCCGCAAATTTAGATTTTGGGAAAAAAAATATAAAAATGATTGGGAAATCAAAAACGAAATAAAAACAAAAATTAAATAAATAAATACGAAACCTGCTGGAGACGAAAATGTTTCACTGATCACACGAAATTCTTTGGCAATCGACGATGAAGCAGGGGTCCAGTTCACCATGCAGGAGACAGCAGGGCTGCACCAGAGAGCTGGAGCAGCATCATCAGGCCAAAAGAGATGAACGACTTATAAAGTCACAACTTCATCTGATATAAATGACTTCTGTGTGGTCTGGTAAAAAATTAAGACAACTTCTGTGGTGTGCCCTCTGCTAAGATGCACTGCCACGGCTGCTGATGCTGCTTGTTGCTGCAGCATCATACGGGTGGTACCTGTACCTGCTGCAGCAATCCTACCCATCCATCGTATATATGACCGAGATGGTCCTCCATTGTGTGGCGCATTGTTACCAAACCAATTTTGTTGATCTTATTATTTTTTTTTTAGTTTCGATTCATCCACGAGCCGATGATTTGGACTTAATTAATATTTTAAAGAAATATAATGTTTTACAATGAATTCCGCAAGAAAATCAAAATTATGAATAAAGGCTGTTATAGGTAAAAAGTTCACGATTTAAATAAAATTTTGAAAATAAAATTTATGGATGATATTTTTCACCACTTCAGAAACTAAAAACTGAAAAAAAAATGCAAAGTAAATTCGAGAATACCTTCCAAATCGCTAAAGACTGAAACGGTTTAATAGTCGTGTTTTTTTGGGAAAGCTATTCACAGTACAGTAGGATTTTACACAAGTTACAAATACAACATCCACAGTAGAATTACTGCCAAAAATATCAGAAGTAGAATCCTTTTGCGTATGAGTAGGCTACTGCGGACCGGTTACGTTTTTTTCTAAAATGTGTGTTAATTATAAATCTCATTTAGCTTGGCTAACTCATTTGTTTTATTTGTTATTAAATTTTTCTTAATTGGTAAAAAAAAAATCTTTAGACACTTTTCGTTGAGTCATCAACAGTTAGTCTGGAATTAACTCATAGCAAACCTTTCAAGTTGTGATGTCCTTAATTTCACGCTTGTCCATCCTCTGGTGCTAACTGGTTGCAACCTCATCTTATTATCATTACTACTCATCGTCTGGGCCTTTGTCAGGTCTAGCGATTTTTCTCCTTACGCGAACTTTGCCGCAGCTTGCCTCGAAAGAAAACTTTACTTATATTTTGTTTCCACCTTGCCACCACAATACGAGAACGTATAGATCACGACTATCATCATCATCCAGCCAAGCCAACATAAAAAGACCGTGCCTCTTTAGAAATTGCACTTTGTCTGGCACAATTGGTCCGTCTATCTATCCGTCCGTGTGTCTGTTAGTTTAAGTGTTTACAGTACACACACCTTGTGCAACATGAGTTTGCAAACTGCTCTCAAACTGATCTCCGAGAGCACACAGCAGTGTAACTACTGCAATCGGATGTGGCAGCTCAGACGCGTGCGCAAATATTTAACATGAACCCTGTTCCTGCTTTTGTTTGGTTTTTCTGTAGATATAGGTATACTCCTGCCTCAGCTGGTCCAATCATTGGCAGTCGTGTCGGTGCGGCGCGGCGGTGCACAGCCGCGAAATGGAGCACACTATACATTTCTTCTATATACACTTGAAATAGTTTACATAACACAAAAGAACAAAAGAAGCGACTCCAACAACACAACAAATATACTCAATGTTGCGGATCCGGATCCTTGTTGTCTGCTGTGTATTTTATGCACGGCAATGTGCATTTGTTTTGCAAGGCTGTCATATATCGAGGTAGCTGGAAGGTTGGACGGCTGGATGGCTGGATAGCATGGTGTGGCGCACCAAAGCAAGGAAGCTGCGGTAAGATAAACACTCCCGAGTCCAGACGACGTTGATGTTGACAGTCAGTGGTGTAGCTCTGGTGCAATTGATGCTCAAGCTGTGCTAATAGAGTGTTAAGTATAGACACAGGCTCATTTCATGGAAGATTGCAGTGTAGACCATCGAGCTCGAGGTGTGTTTTCCTTTGTTTGTGTGGTTTAGCACCTTGAGTTTTGTAATGTTTCTTATCCTGCATCGGCACCTTTTTTCTTTCCATTTTCCCTTATAATAATTGGTTTGTTAAAAATTAGTATTTGAATTAGCATTTGAATTTCCTATATGTATGTTAAGAAATGAGTCATAACTTTTTCTTTCATAATAAAGCAATAAAATAACTTCATCATGGTATTTTTTCGTAATCAGTATTTCTCAGGCTCTATACGATGGGGAACTAACACAGAAAAACTGACTAATACAAAAATAAATTTGCACCATGTTATAGTATAGGATGATATAGTGTGATGATTTGGTGCAGCCAATCATTTTGCAGGGTTCTGCGTACGTATAACATATGATAAATCTAAAGATAATCACAATATATATAGCTAATTACTTTTTTTGGCCCAGGCAAATGTTTTCCAATTCAAAGTTTTATCCTAAATTTTCTCACAAGATTACATATTTTGCAAATCGAAATAAAAACAAAAAAAGGTAACGTTCGAACATCAGCTCTTTTGTTTCAAGTTTTATTTTCTTCTCTTTTACACTATTTGACCTTACTATTTTCCAGAGAATAACTAATCAGTTTATTTCCAATTAATAATTGATTTTTCAAGCTCAATATTCAACAGGATTTACTTTTTCTTAATATACGAATTAACAACTTCAATTTGTATCCAAACAACACTTCTTTTTTAATCTTGTTTGTTATTTTTTTGTGTTTGCATGGTGGCCTTCATATTTTGATGCTATATATATGTAGGATCGTATTATCAACCCCTTAAACTATCGGTTACAACTCAATCTTTCAAAGAGTCTCACCTATAAGGAATGAAATAAAAAAGTATACAGGTAATCGTAAATGAGCAAAACCATAATATAATTTTGAATTTTATCACCGCAGCAGCAGTAAGAGCAACAGCAGTGTGTGTTGCTGTATAAAATTATCCAGAGCATCACATCAATATCCCAAATCCAATGGAAACTTAAAGTGAAGAAAAACAAAAAATATCTCCATTGTATGATATCTTAATCAATAAACATAAAATCTCATCAGGTCGTCTTAACGATGGGTCATAAAAATAAATCCACGGCAGCCTCTGATCGGATCCGGCCGGCCGGCGGCGCACACACCATAGTCCATACACCAACAATAATAACGACACTAAACCAGACGCTTGTTATATTTTCCTTCGCCTCAGCAGCCATCCAGCGCCTGAATCTGGACGCGCGCAGACAGATTTCCGATTGGTTTTGGATTTTGTCTGGTTCTTATTTTTCTTCGATTCGTTTTATACTTCGATCTTGAGGTCTGCAGTTGATCGCTCTCTGTGGTTATGGTGTCCAAGTAGAGTGAAGCCCCTCTTGAATTTTATTGTAATCATATTTGAAGTCGATTTTTGAGGGGAGGACTCTGGGGGATTTGCATTGGGTTAGCAGCTCACCCACATCGCACATCACTCTTGGCATAGGATGGAAATTGTGGATCTTTGATCCTGTTGAGAATTGTTTTTGTAATGTGTAGTGGCTTATTTTTATTTTTTCTGTTAAAAAGTGGGAGGTGTGAGAATGGAAGTAAGAGTTTTTTTTTTTATAAAAGTACCTATTTATGATAATGATTCTTAATGATCATGCGATTTGAATTCATTTATCAAGTTATTGAGTTTGTTTAAATCATGTGTTTTATGAGAAATCAACATGGAAATTGAATGCAAAACAGAACTAATAATTATTGAAATTTCATCTGAATGTACCAAATAATATGAGAAAATATCGTATATGTATGTATGTACATAATTTAGCACAAATTTTCCAAGTCAAAACCTATACCTACGAAAAAATTGATTTTGTTCTTTCATTTACATATTTTATAATAAATTATTTTTTTTTAAATACAAAATTGCTTGAACTATTTAAGAAGACCTTATTGGGATATTATAATACAATCTATATTCGTGGTATTCGTGAATAAAAAAAAAATAAAATTTCTCGCTGTGAAATTTTTAAGCTCAATTGGTGGCTATTCTATGAGGTTTAAGCTGATTATATTTTCGAATTCAGCGCAATTTTTCGGAAAACTTGTAACAAACAAAAATTTGATTTACGTCCACTTCTCTCTTCATAACAATTAATGTTTTTGGAAGTTTAAGCGACTTTACAGTTTTTTTTTAATTTTTGCCTAATTTTAAGATTTTGTTTTAAATCGCCATCTATCGGGGTACTTGAAAACTTTTGATTAATGGGCATTTCTCACTTTAAATCAAATATTTATGTAAGTTTTAATCGAATTGTTTGTTTTTGATTTTTTTGCTAATTTTTAGATTTTTTTGTTCAGCGCCATCTAGCGCAACTTTCACTTCATTACTAAATACATTAAGTCATTTTCAGCTGGTTAGTTTTTAAGTTGGTTGAGATGGTTAGTTTTTTCTTTTTTTTTTCTTTTTGAGCGCCATCTATTGAAAAACTCAAATTTTATTTACATGCCATATTTATTGAAATTTACGAAGCTACAATACTTGACCTATAGTCGACCTGAAAATTTATTCACTATTTTCTAAAAAATCATTTCTTAATAATACGGGTACCTATTTGTTTTAATTCATTCTCATACATGCAATACAAATTTCCGGATTCGTGTGTGAGCACGCTGGTAGGCTTTAAAGTAATCTAGAAAAATAATCCCAAGGACAATCAACGATGGGAATACTAATTTATCGTATAGGACAACAAAAAGAAGAATATCAAATAAATTGAACCTCATTTGTAATGGTCAGAAAGCTGCAGACACAAAACCTCCACAGAAGAAAAAAAAAAGGTCGAACTCGTTAATTCATAGCAAGAGGACAGAAGCAAACCATCGCATCGCATCAAGGAAAGGAAGTGAAGTGAAGAAGGTCCAAAAGTAAGGAGCTATTATATGTATATGTTAGTGAGCGTGCGTATGTGTGCGTCGTAGTCTGACAGTAATTGACCATTGATGTAGGCGGTTCTTTTATTTTGACATTTCAATAATTTATGACCATCTGCCCGAATGTATTTATATACATATTTTTTCCCTTTAAAGGTCTTCTACTAAATTTTCTCCCTCACTCTACTCTCTCATTCTCTCGCTTTCTCACATAGCTAACTCTCAGATGTACATACACTACATCCCATCTAGGAATATTATTGAAATGTTAACAGTTTGTTTATCGGATGGTCGCACAGGATGTTTTGGGAAAGCTGTTGAAATGCATGAAATTCACTCTGACAGAGTCTGACAGAGAGAATATTCCGATCGGCGCACATTAACAGGATACACACAGGAGTGTATAATTAATAGATGTGATTCGGATGAAAGATATAGGTGGCACATGGGTTGGATTGGATATAGAGGTAAAAAGGTGAAACATGATGGTGAGTAATTGGCTTCCTTCTGTGTCATACAATTTGAAATCAAGTTTTTGCGATGGTTCGCTTAGGTTATAGGGAAAGAATTTTTGTGATTCATCAACTGACGAGAATCCTTTCTGGTCTATAAATTCTTTTTGCCTGAATTAGGGTGATAGTGTATAATTTTATATTTCTAGAGAAATCGTAACGTTATTGCAACTGTTTTGAACTGTTCAAAGTAATATTTTATCTGGTAATTGGGTTAAGTGATTTTTTAAATAAAAATGTCAAATGAGTGAGCACGGGATTCCACTTAGCCCTTGTCCCATCAACTTCTTTGTTGGGTAGATTCCTTTAAGAGAGTATTTGTTTGGAATAATAAATCTGGGTTGTTCTCTGTCTGTAGGTTTTCAAAATTTGAAAATCTTCTGTGTCACCTTCTTCAAAGTTAAAAAGGACTCAAACAATTTATGTATAAAGATATTCAATAAGCGAAAAGAGAATTGAAGGTGATCATTCGACTCCTTTTGGAAGGAACAGTTCATTTTTCTTTTATCAACGTATGAGGCAATATGTCTCAAAAGCTCATACAGCACGCTGGTTTTCAGAATAGCACGTGGCTGGAAATACCTGGTGCTTATAAAATAAAGACAAATGGACCGAAGTCATTGACTTATAAACCAATTTGAAAGTGTGACTCCTTTTATGTTTCCTCCAATGAAACTAAAGCGTCAATAAAATCTAATTCCTGTTTAACTTGATGTTTTTTTTTCAAATAAAAATCACTCCTAATTCTATAAACAGGACTCAAAGTAAAAAGAATGAAATAACGACATATTCTTATTATATTTGTTGGCTCAAGACACACAAACTCGTCTTAGAAACATCTGCTCCCGTATTTATTCATAATTCGTTTGTCCCACACAGGATTTTTATTTTTTTTACTTTTTTTATTTCCTCCCCAGTTTGTTGGCATCATGCTAACACTATCACTTAACACTAAGGGCCTCTGTCTTAATCCAAGAGTTTGAGTTTTTTTCAGTTTCACAGTACAATTTTGCTGGCTTCTTAATTCCATTTGTTTTTCTTCTTCTTCTTTTGGTTTACGTGTGCCCATTGTGACACAATCCCTAAAAGAAACGGGAATCTCTTCTATTAACTTCAGGTAATACAATAATGGAACCTTAATTTGGGGGAACAATGAGGGAAGGATGACAAAAAAAGGACCACGACGACCGACGACAGCAACCAATTCGACGACGTTGTTGGTTATTCAATGAGTAAGAGAACAAAAAATAACCCAAGTCTGCAGACGAACATTTTCGTGTCCTCCTTAGGGAATATACATATATACATATATATACCTATACTTGCAGGAATTAATTTTGAAAATTTTCTATTTGTTTGTGATCGTTTCTTCCGGCCGCCTGCATCTTCCCTAATTTAGAAATTGTTTTTTTTTTTGTTCTTCCTTGTTGATCTCTCTCCCTCTCTTTTTCTCTCGGATTCTTATTGTTTTTTTTTTTTTAATTTTGGATGCGTAATTTTATTTCCTGTCAGGGATTTTGTATAACTTTTACTTAGGTGATAAATATGACTGACAAATCTATTTGGAAATCTTGCATGTGTTTTTATTTTTTGTAGTTTATGCTGAAGGTATAATTTGGAATTCAACTCAGAATTGATCTTTAAAGAAGGACCTGGAAAAAAATAAATAAATAAAAGATTCAAATTTGTCAAAAGTATCACGAGGGTTAAGGTTATGTTAGTGAATTGAATGACGTTCTGAAAGGATTTTGGATAAGGACAAACAATATAGATTCGATGTTATTTGAAAAACTTTCCAATTAAGGCGCCAGTAATTATACAGTATTCATTTGAACGCGATAATTGAAAATTTTAACTGTTAATTTTGAGACGTTTAGACATCAAATTATCAGTATTTATTTTTACGCCAAAATAAAGATAGTGACTCAATTATTATTTATTTTTTTTATTTTGGCCCAACCTTCCACAAAAAAAACCTTTTAATATTTCAACGACAGGAAGGTACCTAGTAAATCACTGAAATAATAAAAACATAATTTTATGTGTCAAGTTGGACCTGATTTTTTTTTGTTAGGAAAAATAATTTAGTCATAACCTTTATTTTGGCATATAAATAAACACTAATTTTGGTTTGATAAAGTAACAATATAAATTTTCAATGATGAGTTTCAATGAAAGATCTTATGTAATGTAAACCATTATTATTGCAAATGCATGTAAGTATCCTTCTTAATTAACCAATAAAAGTTGTAATCTTAATAAATAAAATAATTCCAGTGTCTATATGTATAACCGCAACCATAATAATTATAAACCATTTGGATCAAAGAATATATGACAACCAAATCGAAAGGCATAGTGCAATAAATCAACCTTGCCTCCCATAAAATAATGTTGTTACCATTTTTTGTTGTTGTCGTTCGAATCTTAAGAAAAATCTCTTTGTCGCCATTTTTAAAGGATTCACCTTGTCCATACGCACCATATATAATGAACATTGTTTTATAAAAAAAAAACCTGCTTATTACGTGAGCTGAGCACATTACCATCAGGCAACAACAATGTTCAATTACAACATGTCCCCATATCTCTGCCTGCACTCGGCATAGTCCATGTGCTTGTGTGCTGCAGTAAGTGCACAAAATTGGCAATACACATAGTCGTGGGAAACTGATGTGAATGTACGTGCATCACACGATCTTTTATTTCGAAATGTTTTGTGGAAGAATGTTATATGCATAATATTTTTTTTATGTGATTGCGTTTTTGTATCTTTATATTTTGTATTTATTTTAAAAGGATCAACTTTGTTGCAAAGGTATAAATACTATTTAGAGACAGAAATGTTTTATTTGGTAAATTCTGTCTAATACAAGCATCAGTGATCGGGCAATGCCTTCACCGAGCTTTCCAACGCAACCCCGATACGACTGTCAAAAATAAACTTGTCAATCGGTATCAATTTTTCCACAGGGACAAAAATAACGAGAGTAATATTCTTAGAATTTGTATAATGTTCGGTAAAATATACCAAAATACACTCATTTAACATTACAGCTTATACTTTCGTACCTGAGTGAACCACATTTCGAAGTTGAGGTTACTTGAACTTTAAAAACTGACGAATGAATCAATTCGTTATTACATTTAGTAAACATTTGTTAGGTGACTCTCTTCAAACGTCAAAATTAAGCGAATGCAAATAATTGTTATTTAGTGATTTAAATGAAAACTGCAAAAATTAAAAATGAGATCTCAGAGATTCCGCATCGTCAAAAAGTGAACAATTGCGAATCCAAAATGTTTTATCCTCAGCATGTTTACAGCAAAGGTGAGAAATTTTGTTAATGAATCCTGTTTACGTAACTGAGATCTCCAAGATCTCATTTTCCTGAACATACCTATTTCATATATTTATGTTTGTTTCACTTTGATATTTGTCGGAAATCAGTGACAGTAAATGAATACTGCGATGAATTTTTGGCAAACAATTTGACCAATTAAATTTTCTGAGGTCTGAAAACAAAAATTCCTTAATTCTGCTGTCAGGAAGTGAGAATGAAAACTTTTTAATTTGTTGCGTTGTTGGTGTGAAATATTGTTTTTTTCTTATTTGTAAACCAATAATTCCAAAGTATGTTTATAACTGACAACTCTCCAACTCCAAACCTTAAAATGAGTAAAATTTTGTTTGAATGTATCCAAAAGTTCACGAAATTGACACTGTTGGAATGCATTTATAAATATTAAGACAATGACTAACTAGACAACCTGTCTGAGGGTGTTCTGAGGAAATCTAATAATTTCGACTGTTTAAATTTAATTCTCCTATCATGCTTCTTCAAATTGACAGATATTCATTTTGTCAAAAAAAGTAATTTCCAGTTGTTGCGTACCACACAAATAAGTTCCGTTACACATCACTTCCAATTCCAACAAACCTTTATATGATTCAAATTCTTTCCGATAACCTTCACCTTTTTTTTGCATTTCTTGTCATCTTCTATATGCTGATCGCACGCAGTTAAAAAATCAGTCGACTTTAAAAGAATAGAATATATTAATATAAGGATTTTACCGTTTTATACTATATCATAAAAGTTGCCGCAACGTCTAAACACATCATCTCACTGAAAACAAAATCCAATCCAACAAACGTTCCACTTGATCAACTTATATGGGACATCACGCCCGCCCAAAAAGCCCATACCTTTGGATGATGTAGCAGACAAAACAAAGAACGAACAAAACGAAATGAAATAAAATAAAATAGAGGACTACCTATAACCAACGAAACTCTAGCAATCAACCGAAATTTAAGCCTCATTAGTATGATCTACCTTCTATAAACTTCTTGTCTCGCACATAATCTTGGCTTTTGTGCCACTGGCTAATTTTTTCTTTGATGAAATTCTTTGTGTCCATTTGACCATGGCGCACCACCATCATCATCATAAGCAAGCATTTCGATAAAAGTTGCGTTATGCTTAGCGGAATGAACAGGGCAAGCTGGTGCGGTGCTGCGCGGCGTTGACTTATTAAGACATCGCACGTCAGTAGGCAGTAGAAACAAGATCATCAGCATAGAATTACACAAAAACCGATTAACGAAACAAAAACACATAACACAAAAACTACGGGCAAACTGGGAGAAGATAGAAGGTAACTGGGTTCTGCTTCTCTTCTAGACCCGAACCCGATCGATGGGGATTCAAAAAAGGGATCTTTATTCTGCGACTACCGACGAGACGGTCAGCAGCGGTGAACTATATCGCAGTAATTTGAATGAAATCCAATATCGTGGGGACGTTTGATGAAGGTCGACCAAATCTGAAGCTATCTCTATTCGGTGTGCTTTTGGTGTGTTTGATTAGATCTCTTGTCAGCGGTTATACGACTATGATGGGTGTAACTCTGGAGTTTATTAAAGATGATCACCGGCTGTTTTTTTTTATTCATTGTTGATAATGTGGAGGATGGCCGATGGAGGTAGCTTTTGTTTGTGATCAGTCATCTGGCAGGAATGCTAAGCAACAGAAGTGGTTTCAGTTTCTATCAGATATGGTTTGTTGTTGTTATCCGTTTAAAGTTCTTGGTGTGTGTGATTAATTGAGGGTTAAAATATTGTTTGCTTCTGTTGGGTGGAATAACAGATTTATCTGTCGATTGTTGATTATTATTTTACTTTTCAATTAATATTTGAAAAATACTGTTTGAGACATTTGTTTGGAGACATTTCAAACTATGTACATTTTTAGATACATATTTATTCAGTTCAGGTTACTTAAGATCTTTGAGATCTCAGTAATTTTAGAAATCTTAACGTAATTCCTCAGTGATATTCCTTACTTTTGCTGTCAAAAATCTGATATTTGATATTTTTTGGATTCGCATGCTCAATTATTTTTTATCAGTTGATCAGTTTATAAAAAAACAGATATGAGGTGCTTTTGACTTCTAAAAGAGAAATCTTGTTAATGTTTCTCCTTCTGCTCAGTTAAGCTGATGGAAGTTTGCTCAGTGAGATCTCAGAAACGTGAATACTGGCTAATTATGTTGACTCTAACTGAAGATTCATTGCTGAACTTAATTTATCAATATTATCGATAAAATCGGATGTTTCATGATATCTCAATAAGTTCTTAAGTCCATAGCAAAAAAAGTACAGAAGAAGGTACAAGTTGAAACATTCTAAATTTTTAAATCCTATAAGCCTATAAACCCTTACTTTCCTTAACACCATTGCAATGTAATAGTTATGTTAACTGTAATTTTTGCTCAAAATTTACTCTAACCAACTATTTCTTCAGTTCCTTTCATTTCTACTGAAAATATTAAAATAAACTTGTATATTATCCTCTAGGTTAAAAAGGAAAAACAATATACATAAATGAAGAACAGTAATTACCTACTTAAATTCTTTTGTTCTGCATATTGACACGTCATTTGTTGTGTATTAATTCACCATTTCGATATCACCAATTCGCAATCTCGTTTCTATAAACTCTTCATTATAATATTTTTAAATATTATGGAAGACAGCTTCTTTTTTGTTCTGCTTGTGCCGACCGCAGCCGCCGCCACTGACACGACTTATGGAACGAATATTATATACCCTGTCATCGTCTTTATCCTCACACAACAACGAACGAGCCAATAAACAATAAACACGCATTAACTTAAATGTTCACGATAAATTTCTAATTAAAATTCATTTGCTGCCGCAACCAATGTCGACGTCGTTCGTCGCAATGTGCAGCGCGACAAATGAAAGATATCTTTAAGTATCGTGGCTAACAACACTTAATTCGGTCGCATAGCTCCTTCGCACGGCACGCCACACCACCCCCGCTCTTATCGTTCGATCGATTAACGAGTGATCCCACAAAACTCGTCCGCCAAGCGATGCCAATTAACACTCCGAAATGAGTAATAAAAAGGTTACCGGTTGGCGAATGACGATGGCGGTGCAGTGACAGAGGATGACATTGACTGGGTTGAGCCGCAATATGCTAAATTCTGCGGCCGCGAAAAATTTTAATGACAGCTAATGGTTTCTCAAATGGATTGAATTTCATTTAGAGCTTGGCATTGACTTAACAAGTGTATTTTTTTTATAAACAAAATTCTTTGTGTTGTTTTTCTATAAAAAAGCTTTAGAACTATTTTGTATAGTTTCGATAATAATTACATAAGTATACTAATAATACATTGAAGTTCACAATTTTGTACTGACTCAAAAAAATAATTGGAAATTCTTCTTATATTTTAAACATTTTTTTGATACTTTCACCTTATCAGAAAAAAATTTTCCCTTTTTATGATTTTCTGTGCAAGAAATGTCTCTGAACATAAACTCACAGTGCAGGAGCTGGGGCCTTGGCAAAAGATTTTTTTCTGTTTTATGAAAGCTGATTTTCAACTTCCAAAATTCGTATTTATTAATTGCTTTTCGTCTCAGATTAGGTACCTACGTTTTAGATCGAAAAAGCTACAGAGAAGTTGTAGTTCATCGCCCCTTGCTGAAAAAACCAATGCATTTGTTTAAATTAAATGAGACAATTTTTGTACATACAACTTTAAAATGCAAGGAAATAATTTAAAATTAACGACTTCTCAAAATAAAGAAATTAACGATGATTATTAGATAATTATTAAATTTTGCATTAAAAAATGATTGGTCTTTTAAATTCTTAGAAGCTCGCAATGCCAACTTAATTTTGATTTATACTTAAGTCGATAATCCAGAATGCTCCTTAGCTTGTCCAAAAAAGAAAAAAGAACAGCAATCATATACCATAAAACATCTAATTAATGACTGTCATTAGAATTATCTACACAAAAAATTCAGCAACCAAAAGTTCGCGAAATCACAGCGTAAAATATGATCAGCCGTAAACTCTGATCACAACTATCCCCATGGTGCAAAGGTTTTCTTCTTTTTTTTTTGAGTATGGCAAAATGCAATCCGAAAAATTCCCAAAAAACTTCGGTCAGTACCCTTGCTAGATGGCAGAACAAAAAAAAAAAAAAAAAAAAATACAAACAGAATTCAAAAATTCTAATTTACTTTGGTCGAATTCAAAATGCCGCCAAAAAGAAATAGCAACAAACAAAATAAGGAAAAAAGAGCCCATGGGACAGGGCGATCGTCTGCGCGAGAAGGAATTTATTGACACCTATAAATTACGAAATTGAACACAATAACAAGAGACTGGAGGTCAGTCTCCAAAAACACTCCACAAATGCATCCCGTGAAGAAGAAAAAAAAAAATAAGGAGCATCGCGCGCAAAAAACCCTCCGAATTCGAATCACAATCGGAGTCCTTTTTCTGATTTTAGCCCAGTTCGGGCTTTTGCGGGTATGAAACCGAAGCAGAGACATCTTGGCCTGGCAGTAACCCTACATGAAGACAATGGTCAAATGCATATCAGAGTGTACGTGAGAACTCTTCTGCCAGCTTATGTTCGTCCAGTTTACTTCTTTTCTTTTTTTTTGTGTTTGCTGGACCGCACTCTGATGCCAACATTATAATAATCCATCGTCTCAGAGGATTCCCATAAAAATCATTTACATGAGAAAGGCGAAAAAGCGCAAAAATTCCAAGAGACACAAGACAAATGCTGCAGCCCCGCCATACACCATAAGCCAAATACTGCGGCAGTAACACCAACAGCTACAGCAGCAGCAGCAGAACCAGAGGTTGTTTCTGCGTCAGAGCCCTTCCTTGGGCTTTGGTCACTGGAGGTGGATGTATGGCGTCAAGATGTTGGAGATAAGATCAATGGTGTGTCGTATCAATGCCCAATAAAATTGAGAGAGGCACTGGTTCCTCCGATATGTGTTGTTTTCGCTTAGCTGTCGGACTCGGTGCTCTTGGAGGTGGCGGAGTTGCGGATTTGGAGGAATTGAAGTCGGTGAAGGCGCTCTGGACGAATGAAGAATGCGATGTAGAGTGAAGACACTCTTCGTAAGCGATGGCAGCGGTGATGGGGTGGGGGCGTCGGTGGCGTCGTTGGAATGTGCTCCATGTTAAAGAGAAGTGCATCAGCATACTCGTGCAGGTTATTATTCCACCTTCAAAGGATGCGCGCACACACATATTGTTCAGAGAGAATGATATTTACTTTTGCTGGCGCTGCTGGGCTGGCTGCTAAAACATATACTTTCTGGCATCAGAAAAGTCCGTGCCAATGTTTTCACTTGATTTCCAATTCAAATTTTGAAAAACAAACAATGATAATGGAGACTTTGAGGGGGGTATTATAAGCTATCTTGTGTATTGATCAATTCACTGGTAAAATGTTTTTTTTTTTTTGTTTTTTTTTTCGATTCGAGTAAAAATAAAATTTGTATGTAAAAGTTTTTGCGGATGAAATTCACAACTTCATATGTTCCATATTCTATTCTATTTTATTTTGAAATGACACAAATAAATAGAGAAATCTGCTACTTTTGAATAGGACGTAGTTAGGTGCTCATTCAGCATTTTCTTTTAGAACCAAAGTTGAAAAAATAAAAAATAATATTTTTTTCCATTTCACAGATTTTTAGAATTCCTCTATAATAATAAAATAAATATATTTATTCCATAGTTAAGATCTTTCAGTATCCTTAGTGTTTATCGGCTGTTTATTTAATAATTGAATATGTGTATACTTTTTAAAATATTTTTTACAGTTCTTCAACCACATTTTTTGTTGATTTTCATTTTTGAAAATTCAGTAGTATTTTAAAAACGGGTTGGTAATTTTTTTCTGAAATTAAATTTTTAACTCCACATTTATAAAAACATACTTTATACAAAATTGGATAAGATTTAAAATCTTATTTTCCATCGGCTTTTTGGTCACAATGGATGTGGGCTGTGTAAGTGTTAACATTCGCTTTTCCTGACGTTTCGGCAGGGGTTGCTGTCTTCTTCAGGGGAAGTTAGGTAAAAAAAGAAATAAATTGAATTATTTTACATTAAGCAAGATTAGAAAAAGAATAAAATATAATTTTAATACATACTTACCTAAATATAAATTTGTGCACTTCAAAATGAAGTTTGTCTATACACTTCATTTTGAAGTGCACAAATTTATTTGTATTTAAATTATTTCTTAGTATTTAAATTAAGCTTAATTTAATTTTTGCTAAAAAATTTTTAAAAAAATGTATACTTAATTTTTTTTAATTGCTACAAAGATTTTTTTTCTCATATATTAAGGTTTTGTAAAGAAATCAGAGCTGAACATAACTTTGCATTAGTGTCAGCAAAATTTCAAAATTTCTTTAATAAATTTATTTCCAAATTTGTTGATTTTTAACAATTTCTTAGTTCATACTGTAAGTTCCATGCATGTCTAATATGTGCAACACGGTTATATAGTTCATTTGTACTCACATAATACTATACCAGATACCTTCATTCAACTAAACCACATTTTTTGCTTGGTGCGGCATAAAACATAGAATTCCGTAAGCAATTTGTAGGTACATATTCTTTAAAATCAGATGAATAGGTCATGACTTTAAAACCACAGTGTGATTGTGCTTAAGAGCAAGAAAGTGCAACACAGTCGTACATTTTATTTATGAAAACACAGGAATTAAGAAATTAGCCTAGAATTTTAGTGAAAATGCATTCGCTGTATAAAATGTTTTGTATGATTCGAAAATTTAGAAATGCTTAAATGTTAGCTTTTTATTATTTCGATTTTTAAAATAAAAGGGTTTCTTTCATATTTAACTTTTCAACATTCATTCATCTATTTTATAATCGACTATCGAGTTTAAGAATTTTCCCAAAAAAAAAAAACTAAGTGAACCGGAAACAAAAAAAAAACATTTCAATTAAGAACCAGGAAACAAAAATCTAGGTATGAAGATTTCTGGCAAATCCACAAAACAGGTACCTCTACATAAAGTAAAAGTAACTCTTCTCGGTGCTGGGAACAAATTCCATATTCAATTAACTTTCCTCAAAAAAAAATAAAAAATAAATAATTTATCTTGTACCGTGAGAGATTTTAGGGACACAGGTAAGATCTTCTTTCATTCATAAATAAAAAAAAAATGGGAGGAAATTTTTCAATGAAAACTAATCACCGGAACGTATTAGCACTTCCAGATTGTGTGTAAACGAAAGATATAGATACGTTTACTCCCTGTGAGGCCATGAATTTGAGGTTCCTTCATTATCCTTTTGACTTATTTTTTGCATTTAGATAATGTAGCTTGCAACCTTGTAAAACAACTCACGTTCGTTTGCTATCAAATTTGCACCGGAGGTGGTAGCTAAATGGTTTTATTTTTTTTTTTGTACATATGCACTTAAAATCCTATTAGGCACAATTATTCGTATCTTGAGATTTTCAGCTGAATTATGTCTGTTTGGTGCAAACCGTAATGTTGATTTGTTTTTTTTTTTAATTTTATTTTTTGTATGAAGATTAGCAAGGATGTTTCTATTATTTGGATTGCATGGTACTGTACAACGTTGGATTTATTGTAATGCAAATATGACTATACGGGTTTTACACACGTTACATTTTTACTTGGAAACAAGTGTTTTTGTCGAATGTGTTTACAATTTTGGGGTCAGAACATGGAATAAAAATCTTATTTTTTATACACGATGAGCGGAATTAGCTTAGTTTATTATAGAATTAGCCAAACATATGTAAGTATTTAAAGAACCTTTCTTCAATTTTGCATTTACCATTATTTATAAACAAATATTTCTTCCCAATATAGTTATACAAGGATTGTGCCAAATTAAGTAAAAAAAAGAGAAAACTATATATTAAGTTTTGCTACCACAATTGATAAACAAAGCTTGCCTCGTAAATAAATCAATAAAAGAATTCTGCTACTGCGCCAGGTCGGTTCTATTATTTAGGTATATAGGGTGAAATGGGATAAAACAAAAAATAAAATATGAATTTAAACATTCTTTTTGTTTTTGAAAGGTTATATTTAGAGGATGGACCTCGAGCATCACTTACGGACTAGATATTTGAAAAATATCAGCTATTTGTAGGGTGAATGATGTTTTTCAAAATTTTACTATTTATACCTAGGGTGAATTGGGGTTACGAAAAAATATTAAAAACTAATTTGTATCAGTATAAAACTTAAATTGAAGCTGTTTTTGTGGTAGGTGGTTGCGTGCTATAAAATAAATGTTCAACAGTGTCGAGTTAATAACCTAACACCTACCTAACACATAACATTGTTTTTTGCAAAACTTAGATTTCTCCAATCCATGCAAAGCCGGAGTGGGTCAGCTAGTTAAAAATAAAAGTCTCATCTTTTTCAATACAGCATTTTGTCTTGCAAATTTTACACTTAAAAAAACATTAATGGCAATGTATCGTTGTGTCTATAGCAAATAAAGATAGTGTCGCGGTCGTTTCGTTTAAAAATTAAAATTTTTTAAAAATCACATGACAGGAAAAGCTAACTTTTTTTACTTCATAAAACTAAATGGCTCTTCTATAAAATATTTATATAAAATTTCAAGTTAACAAAATGTTTAACATTCCTCTATCATAGTTATCATCGTTTTAGCATGGTTGATTGAATTCTCAATTTTTTTGGACGTATATGTATATACAAAAATGTATCTATGTATATAATTTGTCAACAAAAACATTATATATCGAACGTTGGTTTGGTCTACAATTGGAAGATTATCTCTCTCTTATAGTATATGTACCTCAATTCAACCCAACTTAGTAACCTCTCTCAACCTTTTATAAGAAAAATAAGCGCATTCTTTTTGTGCACTCGGTGGAATTTCAAAGAGGTTAAAAATATTGAATACGAATACCCTTTTGAATAAGGTCCTATACTTTCTGAATTATTCCAACTACAAAAAAAAAATCGATTGTCTGGCGCAGTTTTTGTTTTTTGCTTTTCCTGAATTCACATTCCATCTTTGCGATGAAGCAATGAAGCGCCGCTTTTAAAGACAATCTCCAACACCTTTTGGCATAAGGTATTATGTGTCGCCTGTCCGCATTCCGTTGCAGAACTTGGTTAACTCCACTATATATGTATATAGATGTATATAGACCCTGGCTACCACTTTTGTTGGCTCCTCCATAAAGTAACAATAACTTCAATAACCTGGGACCCTTTTTGGAGTAGAAAAGCAAATGCCGCCACTGAACTCTTAAGACACATTATACAATGTTAGAGCAACTCTTTGGGTCGTCGCGTCGCGTCGGTCTAAACGGAGTCAGACACATCGAGGATATGTTTGGTTTACAGTATAAATTTTGTGGCATAATACAACTGTGTTGTCCAATTTTGGACACCCTCGAAAATGTTTGAAATAAAAAAAGGAATAAGAATTGGACGAAGGAAGGTTTTCAAGTTCAATAAACGTTTAAAATAAGAAAAAACAGGCAGTGAGTTTTTATGATTTTCTGAACTTTCAGAATTCTGCCCCAAATGATGATTTGAAGCGCCGAAGGTATATGGAAGGTTTAGTTTAGGTGGCAGAGAAATAATTCATATAGTAATTACGTGCGCATAACTTCCATTACAATTTTTTGTTGATATTTCGATATATCAACATTTCTTAAGATATAGTTTATCTCAAAATTAAAATATTATCTGCATTTAATCAGATTTTCAAAACTTTAAATGATAACTCGGCGACAGTGATAAAATAATAGAACAATTTTTGTTAAAGGTATTCTTTAATTTGAAATTGATTTTACTTTGCTTTTTACTTGCTTGAATAGTTTATATTATGGAGTTATGGATTCGTAAAAAAAAATCGAATTTGAGATTTTAATCAAATTTGACATTACGATGATAGCGTAGTCGAAAAAAGTGTGTCTCGCAATTCTGTAAGTCCTTTCGGCTGCAGCCTAAATGGGTGGGTTGATTTTCTTTAAACTGTGTTACCTTGCGATTTTTTTTAATAAATTTTTTTTTTACAAAAACTCTACCATTTTATGAAAACAAATTTCAAAAAAATGGTTATAAATGGTAGAACCATTTTTTGATATTCGATTTTTACCAAAAATGTTGAACTGATTTTGATCAATTTTAAAATGAAAAATTTTTCAAAAAGTTGTTAAGGAATTGTATACCAAAATTTTCGTTTTTTTTTGGGGATTTTTAAAAAAGTTTCAAAATGTTTTTTAGAGAACTTAATATAATTCGAAGATAACTTGCCGATTTTTATTAAAATTGGCACCCAGGAATTTTGTAAGGTAGTGAAAATCTCATTTTTACCAAAAACGGCAATGAACGTTTAGTTAAAAATTTTGTATGACCTCATATAAGTACGATCTACCATATTATTGGAAAAAAATGTATCTATAGTTTAAAAATGCGTCTCTCTCATAGAACCATTTTTTTGTTTTCGACTATCTCATTATCTGTTGAACCAATTTTAATCAAATTTTTTGCACTAGAGTTTCTAAATAGTTTGAATATAATGTTGCATATCAAAATTAAAAAAAAAAAATTTGTAGATATTTAAAAAAAAATCAATAATTATACATATTTTGAAAATTCGATATTTCGAAAATGGGTAGATGATTTTTTTTCAAAACTTATTTTTTAATCCCGTATTAATAAATAGGTAATGCAAAGCAAAAAATTGTATTATAACAATTTTTAAAAGGTCCAGTTCGAAAAAAAAAATAAAAAAAATTGGAACAAATTTTCATACTTTCGGGATTTTTGAATTCGGTATTTTGTACCCAACTCATTTGTCACAACAGCTTAATAACTTGATTTGTGCTATTACTCGGTACAAGTTCCTAGTTGAAAGTTTTACTTTGTTAAGCACAATGTCTTTATTTTTTATTTTTTTATTTCTTGTAAAATAATATGATCTGAATTGAAAACGTTTTTATCTTTCATTTGCATTTCTTTCCTTTTCATTTCTCTCCTTTCGATTCTTTTTTATTCTTTTTTTTCAAACCTTCAATATCATTTCAACAGTTTCATCGAAATTCTTCTTTGAAAAATTAAATCCTCACCAGCATGATTCAGAAATCGAATATTTCCAAGAAATTTCAATCAGCTTAAAATGTTAAAGAAAAATATTAGTGCAAAACCCAGACAACAAGCTAACCGCAAACTATAATAATTAATGGAAACACTTAATCATTTGGCAACTGATCTGCGAATCAGCGAGGCGCCTTTAATCTAAAGCATAAATCTATCAGGTGTGATGCCCCCCACTGGGCTAAACCACTACCACAAAAACCGGAAACCAAAGACCGTGATCCGACTTAAAACTATGCAAAGCAGCTCTAATGGAATTCCTTACCTTGCCGCTGCCGTCAGAGAAAAATAAAAGAACAAATCCCAAAACACTTTCAAAACAAAGTCGAGAAATCATCCTCGTAAACTGGCCAATAAAACTGTCAGAGCGCCTCACAAGATCGAAATAAGATTCTCGATCAAGATGGGTTCGCTGATAAAAAAGATGTGCATAAAAAATGTTTTTTTTTTAAATACCAAAACCTAATCTGGAAGGCGTTTGTTTTCGACTTCACACATGAATCACATGTCTCCTTTCGCGCGCCCCAAGAGTAGGTATAACATCTCGCACCAAAGCTTGTCGTCGGCGATTCTTTGGCCCGAAGTCCATTGGCGACGCCGCCGCCGCCGCGGCCGTTGTCTTCAATTGGCCGGCCGGGCAACCGGACTCAAGAACAGAGCCCCAATAACATAACGAAAAATTCAATCAAATTAAAAACTGGCGTCTTCCATTTTATCATCGCCTTATCAGATCTTAAAATCGTATAATAAGATCTTTGTCACAACCCTAAGTATCTTATGTGGTCCATATATCAATAGTATATATGTATGTGATGTGTGTGTGTGTGTGTGATTCTGTGTGAAAGAGTGTTGTGCCACAAAAGATTTCTGCCCTGAGCTGTTGATGCTGGGTCTCTCATTTCATTTCAAAAATTAACATAGTGCAACGCAAAATAAAATACCCTTTCCTTACCCCTTTGTTTGCCCTCCCCAAAAAAAGTTTCCCTGTCAATTTTATAAATTAATTGGCTCTTTGGAATTTTGAAATGGGGCAACCTCCCATGGAAAGATAGAAATCGGCGGCAAACTTAACAGACCCAAATCCTGGCTGCAACACGATCAGGCTGGAACACAAGACCGGAGAACCGTAAGGAATTAAAAATGTCCTTTCATCGAAAGTCTCGATCGAAGTATATGAGAAGGCGGAGGGGGAGGACTATAACATTTTGCGGTTGTTAGGTGTTAATGAAATCATTTTTGGCCACCCAATTCTTCGAGGTTACCCGACGCAATCAGGCACGCACACCACCTCCTGTGCTCCTGTGTGTAGCACAGGCAGAATAAATACCAAGATCGGACATCGGGATGTAGATGGAGAACATAATCTTTTGGAAATCAGTCCCGTTTGTCCTTCCGTGCCCGTCTTTCTCTCACATAATTAGTTTTATCGATGGCGGCGCGGCGCGGCGGTCCAATAAAGTGTTTTATCGATTGTAAATGATTTCCTAGAATTTGGATCTTCGTCGCCGTCGTTGTAGTCGTTGACCGTTGTTGTGGTTTCAGGTGAAGTTCGTGGGTACAAGATATTTCGGCGCTCCGATGTCTTTTTGTCTCCTTGTCTCCTTTATTGAAAATGTTTTTCTTTTTTTGTATTTCTGACTCTGGAAGGGTGTTTGGTTGGCCGTGTCTGTCGCTGTTGCTCTGGCGACACTGTTTATGTTTTTTTGTTTTTTTCTGAGTTGAGTATAATTTCGGGTGATGACATTCAGTGAGAAACAATTATTTTTGATTTGGGAAACTTCATTTAATGAAACTTCTGTGCTGGGCAACAATGTTCTTCTCCAGAGGAATGCTACACCTAAGGTGTAGTCCCAGAGACTTATAACACCTAAGGTGTAGCATGAGGAGTCGAGTTGTGATGATATATCTGTCTTTTGCCATAATAATTGTGTTTTAAAATTATTGTTATTTTAATATTTATGCTTTCCACTAGAAACTTTTTAATGTACAATTTACAATATACAATGTACAATGTACAATGTACAATGTACAATGCACAATGCACAATGTACAATGTACAATGTACAATGTACAATGTACAATGTACAATGTACAATGTACAATGTACAATGTACAATGTACAATGTACAATGTACAATGTACAATGTACAATGTACAATGTACAATGTACAATGTACACTGTAGGATGTACACTGCACGATGTACAATGGTCAATGTACAATTTACAGCGTACAATGTGCACGCCCGTGAGGAATTGGATGAAAAAAACGACATCGGTGCAAACAATTTACATGTTAAATGCAACAACGACTAATCCTCTACGGGTTTAGCTAAACCCAGAGAATTCTGAGAATTTAACTTAAGCGCGCAGAAAAAGTGTGTTACCGGCGTGAATTACGTACTTGTTATCGATAGTTTGTATGTATTTTGTTTCTCTGATGGCGTGCGTCGGTAATCCCCGTTGTCGTTTTTTTTCAACCAATTATCCTTGGGATTAAAAAAAACGCACCTAATGTACAATAATGTACAATGTACATTCGTTCTTAAGCCTGACTTATAAAAAAATCCAAAAGTTTACCTATGTCCAACAACGAATAATTTGAAATCTGTTAATACATAACGGAATTTAAAAAAATGAAATTCCTATTTAAACATAAATACATAAATTGTTAAAAAAACTTCGAATCAAACGCATCACCAATACCTCTTAAGAAAGTCGCCGTATGTCCCTAGAGACAATCATTATATCAAAAGAAACGTTTCCATTACAATTTGGATGAAGATTATTAAGGGAACGATTGGTATTCCCATCAGTTCCAACTATATGCACTCAGCGTATATACCACTATAAAACAAAAGGCAATTGAAAAGGGCTTTTGTATTATGGTCATCATCATCCAACTTGTGCAACCACCCACCGAACCTTAAGCATCTTTCGCCATCATCATCATTCCAAATCGATTTCTGGCCATTTAAAATCCAAGGCAACTCTTTTCTACATAACATTATACCCAGGCAGGACAACGTATAGATGTATCGTTTTGTAAATCAAGTCTTCCTATAAACTTTGAGGAGTTTATTCCATATTGACGGTGTCTCCAGAGAGTTTATATGGCAGGCCACAAGACCACAAGGCAGCGAAACAGCAATTGTCACACGCACGCACGCACGATATGAAAAATCCACGTCGAAGCGAAACTAAAAATGCAGTCAATCTTCCCGAACTCCATAAATATTGGCCAGTCCAGAAGTAGAGAGTAGTAGAGAAATGATGTTTCGACTCATGACAGTGATGACGATGGGAAAACAATCGATAGTCCCAGAGACTTATAACTTGACTTGACGATACGAAGACAAAACAAAACGGTTCTGAACTTCAAGAATGTCAGTCCTTGCCAAATCGAGCAGATGATTTTATTTGGTTAAGGTCCCGTCCCGGCCTGGCCTGGGCTATGGTCTTGTCTATAGCACTGCACATCCACAATCACATTGCATCCACATCCTCATCTACCGCACAACTTCATAGTTGATTGCAGCTCCTCCGACCATCAATTGTATCGTCCGGAGTATCATTATCAACTCGTACCTAATCTAGGCCGTAGAGGAATCAAACGAGACAGATAGGTGCCTAGGCACGACAAGGTGGCGGCGCGGCGCGGCGGGCAGCGGTATAGTGGCGGCGATTGCGAGGAACCCGTTTGTGGTTGACTATGATGCTCGCAAGCCAGGAACAGCTGAGTGAATCTGGATAGATGGATGACCGCATTGCTGAGCTGACAGTCAGACAAGCTGGCTGGCAATATATGCGAGCACCAAATGGGTTCTGGTTCTGGAATTTTAAAGACTTCTTCTCTCCGCCGATTAATTGAAGAGGCCCCCTGATTTGTCGCCATTTATGCTGTTGGTTCGGTCGATCTATGATGTTGTAAATGGTAGTGGACGTGGACGAGTTTTTGCTCCATCAAACCGGCCTTGAGAGTGCAAAGCTGTTTGGTTTTTGCCCGATAGCGATGGCGATGGCAGACAGCGCGACGTCATGCGGACACAGCTCGCTTGCGTAGAGCGTAGTATATAGAAACTTGTTGTGCAAACAGCAAAGGCCAAATACAACGACGACATTTTGTACGGAAGCAGTGCATTGCAGCGCAGTGCAGTTGGAAAGGTGATGGCGGCGGCGGTGCGCGGAAACTACTGCATCCAATTTGGGAGGACTTGCAATTAATCAGAATGCACGGTCGTAGAAATTACCATTCCCTTCCGAAAATGAAGCGCATGGAACAATCTGGATGGAATCTGTTGGCTCGCTTGGACGCTTTTGCGCTTCCTTTTTGCCGACCACCAAATGAGAATTCATTTCATTGTTCGTTTGTGCATACAGATATATAGAAAAACAGAAAACCCGTCTGTCCGAACGATTTTGTTTTTTGTTTAGTTTTAATTTTTATTTTTACTACTCTCGACTGCTGCAACAGAAAGTATCCGCATACGAAATTCGTTTCGTTCTGGTCTCTTGAACACCGCCGCACAAAAGTTAATAAGTCATTCTTCAACAGTCATCTCCACCTTTTTTGTTACTTCTGGTCTGGCCTGTCCTGTCCTGATGTCTTGGCCAACTCGGATGCTTCTTCTTTTTCTTTCCGTCCAGTCTATAACTACATACACTTAGCTCTGTATTGTGTCTCTCTCTGTCTATGGAAAAATATGGCTTGGACTACTTTACAAATAGACTTCGGATTCGGTTGAAGGTTTTAAACAACAAACAACGTTCAAAATGAAAAACGACCAACGCGACGGACGTCTTCTTTTGGTCGTCGTCGTCATTGTTGTCGTTGCAATGCAAAAGCGGACGCACTTGTACGTATAGTGGGTTGTTTCAATCTTGAATTAAGATCTTAGTTAATGCCGAAGGCATGTCGTCGTTGTTATAAGTTCAATGAAATCAGTGGAACATTGGGGGAGTCAAGCATGCAACAAAATTCTTCCCACATTTCTATACTCAAATTGTACCTAGGTACAACAATATGTATACATACGTTATGCTGATTACAGAATGGGTTAAGGTCAAAATGGTATGAGTTTGAGCTTGAGTTATCTTAAACTTTGTGTTTAAGAATTTTTAAATTTCCAATAGAAGTTGCTTTGAGGATTGCAGTTTTTAGTATATTTGGTCATATGCATTAATTTTGAAAAGAATCTGGAAATTCCCAATGGGAAACCACATTTGAAGTCGTCACAGGTACAACTGAAAAACAGTCACACCATTTCTATATAATAGAAATATACGATTGTTTATATTCGGCTTTCTGTTATCAGTAACCGTGCAAAAATTACAAACATTCTTGAAATGTGACGTTCATTAAAATTTTTACCAACCACTTTCAAGCATTCCTATATTAATGGGGAATCACACCGTATAGG
The DNA here is from genome assembly GCA_929447395.1 of Epistrophe grossulariae. Taxonomy (NCBI): domain Eukaryota; kingdom Metazoa; phylum Arthropoda; class Insecta; order Diptera; family Syrphidae; genus Epistrophe; species Epistrophe grossulariae. The sequence continues at coordinate 136,968,443 of OV839568.1, forward strand.
TATAATAATTTCAATTTCTTGAAAATAACTCTTATCGAAACATTTTGATAGTCAATTTAATCGTTTCCTATAGCGGTCTTATGACACTGATAAAAACAATGAAATTCTAAAAATAAACCACAATGCAGACACAAACTATCGATTTATCTATACAACAATCTTGAAATGCTATCTTTTTGTTTAATCATGTTTGTTTATAATAAAATTGTTTACATATTTGCAACAATAAATAGTGCAAATTTAAATCAAATTCTTCCCTAAAAATGTAGTTAATTATTTCATTAAATTTGTACACAGACCTAACTGATATAAAAACGTATAATAATCAGTAAGTAATTTAATTGCAATTTGCGCAAAAAAAGGTTTCTAAATTAAGAAGTGATATAGTGAATAATCGTAGAAGAATTATTTTCAATTCACTTTTTGAAACAATACAATATCTTATTAAACTGATAACAATATATGTTGTATCGTTTTGTACAGAAATCTAAATAGGTAAGCAAAGTTGCGCTTTGGCATTTTATTTAATATTACAACGACTTTAAAGAGGCCCATAGACACCACACTTGTGTGCACACCGGTGTCGGTGATGCGGAAATGTGTGCTGTGTGTGGGCTAGTGCGCACACCGATTTTCGGTGTCAGACACGGTGCGAGTAAAATCAAAAGTTTTTGATTTTTGGTGTCGGTGTCTGTAGTCTGTGCGATTTGGTGTGGCGTGTGTGGCGGAAGGCCACACCAGTGTGGTGTCTATGGGCCTCTTAAGACAAAAGATACCAGACAGCGAATTGCATTTGCACCAAAAATAAACAGTATTATTGAATGAGCTGTCAAATAAATGGGTGTGTTCAATGAGTAATTTATTTATTTCTTGTAATGGAAAAGTTTTTAAGACCGAGTTCACACCAAAATAAATCATTTTATTGTGGTTTGGTTTCACCAATAAAAATGAAACACCTAAAAGAGAAGACAAAACGCTAATTATTCAAAAAGATTCTTTGATCAAAAAGGTCCTCTTTCAGTTGGTCAGTTTAAGCGTATGGTATGTTTCATGTTGTATTTTTCAATTCAAAAGACATGGGGCAGGTCTCATGATTCGAGTATTGCGAATGTTGCATTCAGCATGTTTCATGTGGATTTTGCATTTTTAATACAAAATAAATTTTTTTTAATATAGGTACCTATCCAAAAACTATAATTTTCCTTGCCCTCATGGTAATAAAAGAGGATCGAAGCTCCAAATTTCCAAATTTCTAAGTTTTTCCTCTGCAATTTGGTGAAGCATGTTAAACCTCAAATAAAAAGGTGATTGTCCAATGTTCCACTTTATTATAAAAAAAGCAACTTTAAATTCGTCTTCGCTGATGAAATATTTTTCTGTTTGTGCAATGAAAATTAACCAAAAGAACAATTTATGCATTTGATTCACACTTATTTCGAGGCACCCTCTCACTCTATAACGACTCTGAAAATATAAACACTGCATATTAATGTTTATGGTGAGATATTTGGTATAATTTGTTCTTTTTTTATAGCTTTTTTTGTTGTGTCTTAATTTTCTAAATTTTTTTTTATTACTTTAATCCTCAAATTGAAAAAAAAAAACAAAAACTCCCCCATACTCATTACTTTCTTTTCTGGAAAAAAAACCAGAAACTAAGTAGAATTAGTAATCTTAACAAAAATGCGTCGTCAACTTAGCATAATTTTTCATTCATGCCTAGTTGATTATCAACTGAACTGTATAATTATCACGCACAAACCTGGTTGACCAACCTTTAAGATGCATCACTGCGTTAAGTTCTATATATTTATAGACACACTGTCCTCCTCCAGTTCCTCCCTTCAAAATGGGTTAAATCCAAGTAATTACTCGTCACCCTCCTTTTCTGTTTTTTTTTTTATAAATAAAGGGCTTAAGGAAAAGGTTTAACAATTGGAAACCACAATGTAAACCACATGGTAAGGTGGTGGATGGCAATATACGGCCGCAACGTGCACCCACGCGTGAAGATCATAATTGTGTCCTACTCTATCAACAGAGTTAAGATACTTCTATCTCTCTAAGGAAATGTAAACAGTTATAGACCAAGTTCGCTTCGCACACTCATCAAATTGTGAAAGGGTCATCACATCAGTGCGGAGCAGTGCGGCGGCGCACAGTGGTGCTTCTTAATTCTATTTAGAATCTCACATGCTTCTGTCTGCGGCTGCGGTGCGGCGGCGCGGCATGATGGCTATCGCTTAAAAACTATACTACTGCTGCGCAATGATGACAAAGATATTTTTTTTTAAGTCTTCCGTTCCTTTTCCTTTTAACATGCACGGTGTTGCACCTGTGTACGAACAAGCAAAATTTCGCCTAAGGGAAGTAAACCTTGAGATTTTGCTATACATCGTCCTAACATAAGGTATTATACCTACTCCTCATTTTTCCCAGAGTTACCAGGGTATTAAATTGAAATTAAAGGGCATATTCGGATAACGTATTACGCCACACCATTTAAATTTTTTTTTAAAGTGAACGCCTTGTGTGTTTCCCACAACTGAAACTTGCTAAGAAATCTCTTGTCATGAAAAATGTCTCCCACCTTAGCCGTTCGGATTCAGCAGGGAATTGTAGGTCTCATCGATTTCTGTCATTATGCACCCAGTCGTACCACTAAATTGAAGAATTTATTTAAAAAAATGTTGGTGCTTAGGACTGTTACGCCAGAGATCTTGGGTTCGATTTCCCGCCTATGCGACCTAAAAACTGAAATTTTTTCCACGGGTTACCGTGTCTTGCGAGTAAATTGACAAATCCTCCAAGAGTATCTCTTGTAATGAAAAAATGCGTCTCACCTCAGCTGTTCGGATTCTGTTAGTTCAGGCCAGGAATGGTTGAGAGTTGCAAGTCACTAGGCCTTGGTTCGATACGAGCTGTTGTACCACCCAGTTTATTTTTTATTTAAAAAAGGTTGTGGTTCTCTTGAGCAAATAAAAACTGAGAAACTGACTTTTGTTGTAAATTTCTATCAACCGAAAAGTAAATCGGGAACCAACTATGTTAAGGCGTTGGTGATCTATCTTAAAAGCTTCAACATAGCTTCTATATCCGGAGTTTCCCCAGGCAAAAAATATTTTCGCCAACTTAATTTCATCTTCTGGCACCTCTAAATTTATTACAGACCAACAGGGGTCACGTTGACTGGCGTTGATGGTTGAAGAAACTCTTCCACAACGAACGTGATGATGACTCCGAATTATTAGTATTTACACAGAGAGCCGTCATGTGTGCGTACTTGAAACTTTGCGCAAGATAATGCCAAGCGACTTTCAAGACGATTCACAGGGACACCACCAAAACAAATCAACAAGGTCTGTTTTAAATAAAAATAACAAAAAAAAATGCACAATAATCGTAAATAATTAAAATTAAATTAGTGTGTTGAATCTCTGATCATCCATTAGCACGCCACTGCACCGTCCGTCCGTCCGTGCGTCGTCGTTGCCACGCTGCCAAAGTCCCCTTTGTCAGTTTTTTATTTATATTTTTGTAATATAAAAAATAAAACTAGAGGGAAAAGTTCCTGTTATTTAGACAGGGATACAGACAGAGACATAAGACATTCAAAAGGAAGCGATAGTGGCTTCCGATGTCAGCTGTTATCATTGTTGAACGGTGCATCTACCAAGTTTCAGATGACGATACGAATTTGTTTTTTTGTATTTGTGTTGAGGGAAATATGAGAAGTATTTGTGTTTACAAATGACGTGAAGTGTCAACATTATATGTTTGGTGTGTAGATATGTTGCATGATGATGGTGATTGTTGAATCATTAAAATAATAGACATGTACCTACATATCATCGTACTTGAATTTTGTATATGTGATGAAATGCATTTCTTGTAGCTTGTATAATAAAAAAAAGAAGCAGGGTTTCAAAATAAAGACAAAAAAAAAACAAAAATCAATCGATAGATTTTTAGAAGTTTTGAAAATTTATCTTAGAAGATATTTATAAAATTGACTTATCGTTTCTACGTGCGTGCGTCGTTTAAAATTTCGAATGACTATTTTTGAGTCATCAACGACGCACGTTTATCATCAGCTAAATTTTCATAAAAACTCATTGAATGAATTAAAGTTTTCGTTGTGATTCGATTGTGTTAGGATTTGGTTCACTGAACGAACTAAAAGTACATTCTTAATCCTATCTAATAAGTTATAGAACATAGCAAAATAAAAGGCCTTTTATAGGACAATATATGCGACGTAGGTACTTTATAGGCCAATATGGCACCTAAAACAGGGTTTTATTCTATCGTCATTGCTCTTGAGTTTTTGTCTAAGAAGAGTCAATAGGAATATGGAGTGCTTTGTTTCCTCAGTTCTTTATAGCAATTTCTGTGTGATCTCGTTCAATTTGATTTCATTTTGCATATTTTTTTCGTGGAAAGTTGGCTGCTGGTACTTATTTTTTTTTGATCCTGGAAAAACTAAAAATAAAAATGCATTAATGAATAAATTCTGAAATAATTTTTTTTAAGACTAAAATAGACATTTTGCATGAGTATATGTCTATTAAGAATACAGAAATAAATTGTATTCATAAATTTACCTTATTGAACTAGTGGCAAATTGAAAAACAACATCTGGATTGCGTCTAATCTATACTACAAGAAATCTGACACAATCATGAAAAAAACCAATAAGAAAAGTTTAAATATGGATTATGCCTTCTAGGAAGTATTATCAAAGGATTTGAAAATATTTCCACACAAATAAATTATTTTAAGATACCTATTGATTCTACAGGCAAGTCAATAGAGCAACTTGTTTCCTTATCCAAATTTGAAATAATGCATATGCGCGTTAAATATAATTTGTTTTCTTTCTTTTCCGAGAAGATACCTACTTTAAACGAATATAGAATTTTTTGTTAACACTCAAGCTAAGTTATAATGTTACTAAAAGCCGTTAAGTTCTTTGTTCGGTAAAAAATAAAATGTAGTAGGTACTGGTTTGTAAACATTCTTGTTCTTATATCGCACTCTTAGAATGAAAGTGACCTAACACAAAATTTTCGTAACTTCTTATTTTTCAATAAACTGACCTTAACAAGCGAAATGAACTCTAAACTCAGGTGGTGAACAAGATGCCGAATTTTTAAGTTAGGTCACTTTCATTCTAAGGGTGCGATATATTCATATGGCTTAGAATGTTAAAAACTGTACTTATAAAAAAACAAGAGAAAAATACATATTCAAAGCATAAAATCCATTTTATAAACTGCAAAATACCCTTCAATCTTTAATAAACGATGGTTTTTCATTTTTTTTTTTTAAATTGATGTATTTCAAAAAATCTAAATTAAATGTTTATTTAAAAAAAAGAGTTGATAGAATAACATCTATGTGTTTCATTCGAGGATTTATCTTCTCTGAGTCTATAATAATTATAAGCATTAAGCAACTTTGATTATCCTCAAATATTGTGATATCTTGTTTATCAACTTCAGCCAAATAAGGTCTTGAATTTGAATTTGTCATGTTGAATTAAATCAAGTATTTTCTGTGTTTATACCTTTCTAGATGCATGTATAATACTTCCGGTTATTCTTTTCGATTTGAATGCCAATATATAATTTAAAATTTCCCATGTCAGCTATTTCAAATTGTTTTCTAATTTCTTCAATTGTTAATTTTTTATATGTAAATTTCATCAATGTGTTGCACGGTCATGCCTTTCAATGATGCAAGAGTTTTAAGTCTCGTTTGTTTCACTACCGGTGCAAAAATTTGGTCGTAATCTTCACCATATTTCTATAAAAACCTTTTCGTCACAAGTCTTGCCTTTTACCTTTTCGATTCTTTAGCGAAGGTTTGATATCCATTTACAGTTTAAAGCTTTCCTACCCTTCGGCAATTCCACAAGCTCCTAAGTATTGTTTACTGCACTTCCTCTTCCATAGTAAAAATTCATATTTGCGGGACCATACTTTTCGTTTTTTTATTAAATCGTATTTTAAGATAATTAGAATTTCGAGCTCGGGACTTATATTACGAATCTTAAACTTACCCTTTAGAACCTAAAATGTGTCGCAAGTAAAAACATATATATTCAGAATATTTAAAGAGCCCATTTTTTTATTTTGGTGAAAGCTTCGTTACTATATTCTCTTTGACATTGTTTCTGATGCTTTCTTTTATAATCTATATAATAAATCAGATAGCGGTGCGACAATCCAAAATGATAATTGGAGCTTAGACAGGAGGATTTCTTTAAAAGAAGCAGTACCCCTAAAAAAAATTGGGTTGAATATAGGCTGAATTTGTATACACAGACTTACTCTGGCGTGATAGTCCAACGCATTTACCATTACGTCATGGGGTACTGTACCTGTATAACCTCTTTCACATCTTTAATGCAAAAATATTTTGTTTATAATTTTTGACAAAACTTCATTTAATCGTCATAAACAAAACCACTCATAAATCTAATTTTGTCTTCCGTCCGTCTAATAAAACAAGCTTCATGGTCGATACGCATATATGTAGGTACCAACATTAAACCAGACATTACTACTTCAAGTCTGGTTTGATTAGCACAACACATCAAGTTCCCTTCCAGCAAACAACATAAACCTCAAAATAGCCGACTAAAATCATAAAAAAAAAAGAAAAGATAAGTGGCCACTTCACGATGACACTATCCCATGGCTTTACAATGCCCAAGACACAAGAAGTACCACGGGCCCGCTGCTAAGCTGCTATATATAGATAGCTTCATCCAGCAACTTCACCTAAAGATGGATATATAAACTCGCCATCAGGGAGAGATACCAATCAGCGAGAAAATGTAACAACATTAACCCGATCTGTGAAGTTGATGGCCCGCCATCACCAAACACCACACACCACGGCCACCGAAATAAAATTCCCGTCATCTTTTTGACCCCCCACTCTCTAAAATCTGATGATTCTTTTTCCCATCACCTCCATGGTGTCGTCCGTTGTACGTCGTCGTCATAGCTACTGACCATTTCTATTCTAATGATAATTTCCAAGACCAAGTTCGAGAACGCATTTTCCCATGGTTATTTACTTTTCGGTTACCTGATGGTAAACACTAACTCAGGTGGACAACTGTCAACAATGGTTCACCTGTGAAATGCTGATGGTTGAGCAATATAAGAGTGTCTCTAGGTAATTGGAGGTAGGTACTCAAATTATTATTATTTTTTTTATTATGGAAAGCTTGCAAACATTAACAAAATGAATAATTCGGGCTCAAGTCTGTCTATGTTTTTTCGGCGTAATGACAACAATCAAAGCGTATAGAAGTTATTTTCAAAAAAAAAAAAAAAAAAAATTAAATACTGATCTTGTCCATTTGGCTTTGGGTATTTTGACAACAATTGTCAATTTAAAGAAATATTATTCTTCTTTGCTTTGATGATGGTGGTTTGGCTGTCGTTTTTGTTTAATTTTGTTTTTACAGATTAATTAATCTCATTCCCACAGCCATACCTAGATATAAAATAAGGACATTTATGGGTTCTTAAAAAATTGAAATGGTGTTTGAGATATTAATCAAAAACAACATTAAAATATTTAGTTAAATTAGAGAAACTAAACAAAAAACTCTTACAGCAACACCGTCTGTTTTTATGTATCAATAATATACACTTGCACCTTCCAAAAAGTCGGTCGGTAACGTAATATTTTATATTATAAGGTGTGTTTTATTCATTGCTGCATAGCCAGCGCAGCACAAGTCTGAATAAAACGATCACTCACTCTATACGTTAATTTCAATAATTGAAAGCTCTATCGCCAGCACAGCCATCTTTTTTTTTTTACTGACTTCTTTTTCTCCAGCAATCAAATTGTTTTTGTTTGCCAAGGGAAATTTTGCTGCGCTGGCTATGCAGCAATGAATAAAACACACCTATAGATATTTATATAATTCAGTATTTCGTAGAACTGCCTTGGGAGATATCTCTATGCAGTTTGTCCCAAATGCCAAGCCTTGTCAAAGGCTTGAGGCTTGAGCAACATCTAGAAACCAAGAATCAAACTGATAGTTTGGGATTTTTTTTCTTTCAAGTAGTACCTATATCAAGAAGAAGTGAAAAACTTTAATTGTTTTTTTTTTTTCTGAAAAGCGATTGACTCATCTTAAAATGCACTTCAATTAATTCTAACTTTAATGCGAAAATCATTAGTATTTCTTTATCATAATGGAGTAGTTCAAGTTTGCTTTTACCTTTAACTTCAGTACGCTTCAGTTAGTGGCTCCTTTTTGTTATAAAGTTGGATATTTTATTAATCCTGCTAAAATTTGTTTTTTTTTTTTTTATTTAAAACTAAAAAATAAACAAAATTTTAAGCAAAAATATTTATATACATATACCTACAAATGCACCTATTTTTTTAATTCATTATTTTTTTTTTAAATTTTGACTTATCTATAAAATATAAATATAGAATATACCTATTTAAGTTTCATTTATTATAAAATTTAAATACATATGTACTGCTTTAATTACATTAAATAGTCAAACAAATTAAAAACTTAAATAAGTAAGTACCTAACCTATCAACAACTAAATAGGTATCTCCACTTAATCCTGAATATACATAAACAGTATCGCATACCTACTTACATATTATGTCGGTATACATAGGTACCTATACATATATTTACCTCGTTCCCAGCCCAGCACAATAACAACTACTTCAACCGCTAATTGTCCATTCTTAACTTTTAATTGGATTACGATCATTCAAAGGTGATATTATCTACATAATTCCCACTTACAAACGCCAACAATGACAAATCTATATACAACACACAACCAAATTAGATATTCACTTAACAGAAGAAGAACAAAAAAAAAAACAAAATACAAAAAAAAAAAAATCAATAGCCCCTCTAATCACAAAAGCACCCTCCTCATTCAACAACAACAATCAACATAGCTGCTGCTGCTGCTGCTGCTGCGAAACGCGAAAACGACGTGCGCGATCATGCACAACCAACAACAATACATCCGCAGTTTTTAAAATTTCTCATATGACAGTGACAGTCGAAGTCGACCGCAAAGGCATAAAAATAAAAATACAAATAAAAATATAAATAAAAATATACGCAAGTAGTATCCAAGAGTATTTCTGTACATACTCTCCGCCTCAATCATACTCATACCGCTCAGTTTCTCGACACCCCATCCAACTTACAACTATAAACACAACCTGTCCTAGAGCTTCACCGTAAACCGAAATCCAAAATAAAAAAAAAAAACTAATCCCCATCTTCGCCAAAAAGGTATATCTTAAATCGAATGCCGGTATTCCAACTTCCAACTAAAAACAAAAGTATCTCAATCTCACTGTCCTTACAGCTCTGTTGCGCTATTCGAACACCACTGTTGTATGAAATGATATTGCCTGTGTGTTCGATGGTATTCCTCAGATACTTGAAATGACTGTATATAATTTCACAATTTAGTTTATAAACGTCAATCGTTCTGGTCGCATGTTGGTTGCTCTTCATCGTTGTCGTCGTCGTCGGCTAGAAAAAGGCATCATCGGTCCAAAAGTACACATTATAATTATTTTTTCGTTGAACCGTTAAACGAATCCTTTGCGAAGAACTATTTATTTTTCGAACAAAATACGATTGTTTTGAATCGAAAATTCGGTTAAATTTATCTTCAAAAATATCAAAATAAAAAAAAAATAAAAACTGATAACCCAAGAAATATGAGATTATGACAAGTATCTAGATAGGTATACTTTCAAAGAAAGATAAGTCTAGTGGCAAATTTTTTTTTTCTACAATCACATTCGGATACTCCATCATCAGCTAAGAAGAAAAGATAAAGAAGCTGACACTGTCACCTTTTTTTCAAATTCCTCCAATAGAACAAACACCCGACGGCCGTTCTATTTATTTATTTATCTCTCCCCAAAAAAAAAAAACAACAACAACAAAACTATCGCAGACGAGTAGATGAGCGAAATATATTTTTAAAATTTACGAACGTCTGCCGTTCTTTTTTTTTGTACCTATAATTCTTAAAAAACAACAATAATTTTTTAAATCTTTTAAAAAATATTCAAAATCAAAAACCAAACGCATTAATTTTTCATAAAAAGTACCTACTTCTTTTACTTTTTAATCATTAAAAAAAAATTATAAAACAAAAAAAAAATTAATTAGATTGAAAATCAACGGTGCTTTTCAGTGCTCACATATAGTCGAGTCGTCGTGTTGAGTTTTCTACTTTACCGTCTCCGTCGTTTTGTGTCGATTTATAATTACTCCCGGCTAAATTTAGAAAACGAGTGTGTCTGGCAAAGAGTCCAAGACATATAGTCAAATAGTAGCAATCCGCCGGAGCAGCAGTAGCGGCAACAGACAGTAGCAGCCCCAAAAAAAATTGTACCGCGCGCATCACCCATCGAGATACTATATCTATGAGGCATTTTTACATCTTCTGTGTATAGTATCCATCTTCCATGTGTATTTAGAAGAATTATTACAAAACCCATACTACAACAATTAAATACTACTATACTACCTATACTATACCACTTACACTAGAATAGATGTAAGAAAAAGATAGAGAGAAAGATTTTTTTTTTTGAAAAACAAACGACTTCTCTATAGTAACGAAATACGCGCTCGCTCAACGCAAACGCAAACTCAAACGCATCCGCGCATCGAGTACTTAATTTTTTCCGTCGATTTACAGATCTTTCCCATCGCGTGTGAGAGAAGATAAGAATAATTTATTTTTTTTTTCTTAACGAATTTAAAAAAATTCAACTCGAAGTGATAAAGTGAAGAAAAATTGAAAGGCAAAATATACCTATTTGATTTGTTTTTGAGAAAGTGTTGAAGAAAATACAAAAAATATTTATTTTCAAAAGTGTATTTACCCAATTGTGTTTTGAATTCGAAAAACGAAAAAAAGTGTTGTGAAAGAAGCTTTTTTCCCTATGGACTGTCCTTAATAAACCGAAAACCCATAAAAAGTTTAAAAAAAATCCACGCAGATTTTTTCTCAAACAGCGTCGAAAATATTTTAAAACCGTCAAAAACGCGTTCATTGATATTAAATGTCGATACAGTTTGAATTTTTTGAAATAAGCCGAAAACTATTAAATCTTTAGAAATAAATTTACTCACACCACGGAAACCCTTTAAAACTTACATTAATTTCTCAGAAACGTCTGAAAAAGATTTTAACCACAGTTTTATTCTCAAAGAATAACAAAAGAAATATACTTAACTTTTGAAAAAAAAAAACAAAATCTTTAAAACTTTTTCTGTGGTCGAAAACTCACCAAAACCAACTTAAATCAATCAAATAGTTTTATTGGTAAACATTTAAACATTTGAAACCGCCCTTTAGTTATTGATTTTTTTAAAGACCATTTACGCTCTGAAAAAAATTGATTCTCATTAAAAAAAGTACTCATTTTCAATAAAATATCTACAAAAAAAATAAACCTCTTAGAAAATGTTGGCTATACGAAGACTAATACACTTTCAAACTATTGATTGAAAAAAATACATCAAGGATACTCCCCAACTAACTGATCATAAACATTTTTATTTTTATAAAAATTGTTAAATTGTAACAATGAAGATCATCTATCGGCACGATTCCAATTATATTCTGCGACAATTTACACATACCCGAGATATACATTTGGAGCGCCCTCTAGGAGATATTACTAAGTGGCACAAAGTCACAGCTTGTTAAAGGATATTACATAGAATTAAAAATAAAATAAAAACTTTAATTAAAAGCTTATTCAAAAACACGCAAAACCCATTGGTTTTGGACAACAACAAAAAAAAAAAAGAAGAAAACCGTGGACTCTTCGTATTTTAACTTTGAAACGGGGGGTGGCTTCACACAGGACGCCATGTATGCGCGAGAATTGCGCAAATGGAGTCTAAAGTATCACATGTCCTATTTGTGGCTATCGGCTATAGTCACAATGGTACTATTAACAATCCACTGCCCAAATGCTACAAGTATGCATCTGCCAATAAATACAAAGACGAGAGACCCAGCCCTGCGGATACCAGTAGCAACAGATAGCAGTGGCTACAACTGGTGGCTGGACAGACTGAGCTCGAACAGCCCCAGTAGTAGCAATAGACAACAATTTAATACAAACATCGACAGCAGTAGTAATCTAAGTTATAGTAGCCTCGTAAGCAATAAAAATATTTTAAATAGTTATAATCATCCGTTAGCAGTATTTAGTGATTTAAGAAATCACAATGCCAGAGCTAGAGCTCCTGTTAACGAAGCCACCGCAGCCACAGATAGCATCCACAATAACAATAACCACAACAACCACAATGTTCCAAATGCAAATAGTCAAATAAATTTTAACTCCTATGCGTCAAATAGTTTAACTAAGAATGCATTCGACTTTAGTAGTAATAGTAGGAGAAGCAATAAATTAAGAAGACATACCAACAATCAACCAAATGCGAATTACCACAGTCCAGTCCGGGTGGGGGCGCTGGCGACGACAGACAGTCAAAGTCACAGCCAGAGTCCTGTGCCACATTCGACAGTGCAGCGATATGCAATCACAGCTTATCATGTGCCACCCGAACCTTCGCCGGCATCGATCGAGTTCGATCAGCATCGGAGACGGCGGCTTTTGCTGCGGCAACAAGCTCGAAACCGGACTATGATGCTGGCAGCTCGCAGTCGACGGGATTCCGCAACGTCAGGAGTTCCCCATGGATACCTGCGAAGCGCACCCATTGGCAACTACAACAACTTTAACAACAACCATAAGAAACATCGCAAAAAGAAACACAACAACAACAATAACAACTTGCATCACAACAACAATCGCAAACATCCGCATCGCTATTGTTCAGCTCGAGACCCCGCGCAGCTAGCTTTCGAAGCTCCAACCGTTTTCGAGGGTAAAATAACTTCGATGACTCGCGATCGCCGAGCGAACTTTTCGGCCACCGTCGAGGTTAAAGAGGTCTTCAAGAAGCAGATTGGATTTCGGTTGCAGGAATTACTGCGACTGAATTTCGAGCATCGCAATTCGAGCGCCGAATGCGACATCTATCGGGAGTTCTTGCGGCCGCGTGGGCTAGTACGCGCCGATGAGCTAGAACAGGGCCGGATTTATGTGATGTTTGTGCAGCAAATCGACTCGAGTAATTTCAAAATATTAGGCCAGCCAATTCGAAAAACACAGCACGTTATTCAGGCGGTTAAAAAAGCTGTGAGCGATAAATATGGTGAGTTGAAACATAGATATTTAAATTTTTTCAATTTTGTTGCGTTGTGTATGTTTTCGTCAATATACATTGTCATTTTGTGTGCAATGAGCCAATGTGTGAATTGGTTGTGATCGGTAGCATAAACTTGCTAATTCTTACATCACCTGATATAATAAAAAGATTTATTGCAAACGGGGGGATCATAATTAATTTTATTGCTGCAAATCGGGAGATCAAGTCTTAAATTGTATGCTTTTCATCATAAGACTTGGTGGATGTTCTTTTGCAAATTTTTATGACGATTGGGATTTTTTTTTGTTGTTTTGTTTTGGTTTTGTTTTAATTATTTTCTCACGACCCTGGGTTTGCTTGTTAAAAATATTATGAAATGAAAATATAAATAACAGCTATATCAATATTTGTATATAGGAAATGATATTATTTATGGACAATTTTGATTAATTTAAAATATTTACAATATTTTTTTTTAAATCTGAATTTTTGATATTTATATAAATTTTGAGCCATAACACATTTCATATTCTGTCCTAAAAATGCCACAAGGCAGTTCTCGAAGGCTTCTGATGTTTTGTTTACATCGCAAAGAAGTCTTAATTGAGATATAGGTCTTCAAAATCTGCCACATTAGATTAAGTTAGAACTTCTTATTGCAAACCAACATCTTTAAATAGTAAGACATTGTTAAATATTTTTGAGTTGAAAAAAAAAGGTGAACAGATTCGTATTCTGTATTCTTCAATAAAAATTAATTTAAAAATGATTTGTATTTCTAAATTAAAATCAGCTTTTTTTTAGAATTCAAGATTTATACATTTGGTATTATGCCAAATTCGCACTGAACCGCCATGTCATGCTGGACAAATGTGATACTGACTTTGTACAGGAATAAAGTGGTTGTGATTTGGGAAGTATTTAATTTGCATATATGTATCTCTATTAACTATTTTTGGCAAAGAAAAGAATAGTTTTTGGTATAATGTCTACATCTAAATTTTATACAGAAAATATGTACATAGAATTCGTTATATCGATAAATGTCAAAACCGAAGTCAATCCAGTTTTAATAACTTAGCGATTTTTATTAAATACCAGCTGAACCGTGCCACGCTTCGCAGCGCCACCTATCGAACATTTGACAAACTTCAACTTTCCAAGAAAACTGTCTGTAGGAAAAAACTCAAATAAAAGAAAAGTAGGCCGACTAGCAAAAAAAAAACACATATCACACTTTAGGTTCCATTTTATAGGGATGCATAGTAAGAAAGAATTTAGATTTAAGAAAAGTAGGCGTGATAGTGATAGGAACAAATAATAAAAACGTTCTAAGGATGTTCAATAAAAAGAAAACTAAAATATGATAAAAGTGGGCGTGGCAGTGTATGATTTTTACGCAAAAAAATTTCTAAACCAACTCACTGCTTAAAGAAATAAACTTCAGTAGTTTTCAAATCTATAAGCCTCATAAAGACACTAAGTTTTATCTACCGAGATATTATTTTGGAATCGAGATATTGAAATTTTTTAAAATGTGGAATATACACCTGAGCCCTATGCCCTACCTTCCAAAATGTGAGCCCTATTCAGATTAATTTTTCTGTAACCAACCATTGTAAGGTTTTGTGATTCGCCAAATAAACTAATAAGTTTTAACTACCGAGATATAATTTTTGGGTTCGAGATATTGAGATTTTTTTAGATGTAGATACACCTGAGCTGCACCCAGATCATTTTTTTTAAATATAGGTACATAACTATGACCACATTTAGGTTTTGTGATTCACCAAATGAACTAGTAATGCCGATTATGGAATCTGCAATATTTTACTCCCGAGAAGTCGGTGATTTTTAACATTTGTTTTGAGTACCAAACTAATCGTATTATTGGTGGGGTTATAGAAAGAAAATATTTGTATGCAGGGCGGATGGGCGAATTCAAAGATTCGGTAATATAGCAAAACTGACCATTTGATTATTATGGTCCTGTAAGCTTCTGTTTTGGAGATATTGAACATATTTTCATTGGATCGTAAGAGTCTATTTTATGATTTACATTTTGACAAAATTTTGATGCTTTTAGGCACTTGAATAATCCACTACAACCATCAACTTGGTTTTACTTATTCTAAAGGGACGGAATCCTTAAATAAATAACTCTGGAAAAAATCACCATCACCCCCATAAATATTTTGTATTTAACCTCAAATTAAAAAAAGAAGTATAATATACATTTGAAAAAAATTTAAAAACAAAATAGAAAGAGTCAGATAGAATTTCACCGTTAGATAAATAGATAGATTCACCACACAACACAGAACACTGCACCACCCCCCGTCGCGTCGCCGGCCACCACCATCCACCACCACTCCGTGTGTTGTTGTACACAGTACACACCCTTGATATGTCAATTGACGTAAAACGGTCATTCTCTATGCGGAAAAAACCTACTCCAATCGAAACTATGAATGAACGCTTGTCTTATCTATCATGGCAAAGCGCCACTTGGCTAACACAATTGTGCCGCAGCCGCAACCGCCACCGCTACCACCTCCGTCACCATTCAGCCATCGGGCACAAAGCGTCGTCGTCGTATAGTTGTCGGTCGTATTCCACAACCAACCATATACACAATAGCCACAAATGTCGGACGCAAAATAAATAAATATAAATAAATAAAATAGGAATGAGAATGAAAAAAATAATAATAAAATGCTCTCGGTGCGCGATGTTATGTTGAAATTTATCGAAAATGAAAACATAAGCGATCAATTTGCCACACATTAACACTGCGGCCACTGCAGTTCAAGTGGCAATCAATTTCTGTTTGTGTAGAACGCTTCTTGTTATTATGTCTTATGTATGCAGTATGGATATGGTGATGGTGCTGGTGCTTTCTGCTGCATCGTTGCGTCGCGTCGCGTCGCGTCGTTCGTCTCTCTTCTTCGACTTTGCTTGCTGCATTTTGCTGGCTAAGATTTGGGGCTGACCTAAGATGAGCACCAGAATTATGGGCATTGGGCAGCGTGCAATCATTTAAAGGGGCACACACAATCCAATGACCAAACCAACATCCATCTATCCAGCAGGCAGAAGACAGAAGCCAAAAGCAAGTGGCAGTTGGCAGATGAAATGAACGTCGAATTGGATGGATTGAGATGCATTTGATTTGACGTTTATTGATTTGTTGAATATTATTGACAATTAAAGAGATAGGAAGGCGGTGTAGGCAACGCCAACGAGAACGATAAAGTGAAGTGAAGTGAGGGCTATATAAAATGCATGCGATAATATAGAAAGGCAAATGGCTTATAAGTGTGGGAACGCCAAGTTTGTGGTTTTATAATTTTTATGATTTCAAATTATTTGGGTCGGAACGCAAAGAGATAAATTAAATTGTTTAGATTGTTTTTTTTTTGTTATAATTGTAAATTCATTAAGCTAAAGTACGATTATTTAAAATACAATGAGTTGCTTTTCTTAGTTCGTGAGATGATTTTTTTTTCAATTAAATCCGAACGGTGTCGTGATATAAGGTTAAGTTAAATAAAACCAAATGTTGGAACTGGGTGATTAAAAAAAACTGCATGTCTTAATTATCCTCACCGTTGGGATACCACGGTTGTACCTTATTTTAATTATTGTGAAAAATTTCTTATTCTGCTTCTTTTAAGAACTCCATAAAAATAACGTATAAAATTGTGAATTGTCTATTGTTGGATTTACTAGACTGAACTTATAATCTCTGTCATTTTGTGTTAAAGTTTATAAAAATTCAATTCTTGACCTTATGTCAGTGGAACTTACGCACGGTTAAATTATTTTGATCAATTTTGACATTTTAGCTTATTGCAGGTATCAATGCTCAACAACTTTTATTTTTTTCTTTTCAACATTAATTTTCTTTGGTCATTTACGATAAATTGGCGATTAAGTGACTTCTTCATATATAAGATATACGCCAAGATTACAACAAGTAAAATGAGTGTTTGAGGTTAAATTCTAACGATTTTACTATTCCCTGGTTTGTGAAATGTGTCCTGATGGTATGGTTTGCAAATTTACGTGTGACAGTTCGCAGAATATAAGTTGTTGGTCGGTTAAAAAATATTAAAATACAAAATTTTGCAATTTAAAAATATTTAATCAGTGTTTTCTACTTAAATTTCTTGATTTGATCCCTTATTTACTTCGTCGAAAAGTTAACACGACATTAAGTTGATATTTGCTATAGAAATTGCTTTAAAAGATTTATTCGCATTCACAGGTCGTTGTTCTTGTGGAAGAAAGACACTTTAAATGTATTTTTTACAGGAAATTACAAACATTTTAAATCGAGAAATTACAATAATTTATATTTGGTATCACATCATTTGACGAACCCTATATTTAAGTTTTTACAATTTGAAATAATTAGTCATTTAACTTAACTAGGAATAAGAAAAGATGTACTACATACCTAAATACGTACATACATCAGTAGATTTGTTCCTAATCTATATTTATGTATACTCATACTTCAAGACATGAATAATAAAATAAATTGTTTAATTTGATCACCCTGCACTTCCTTAATTAATATGCAATTAGAATGAGAGTATAAAAGAAAAATCTAAAAATAAAAATAAAAACAAACCCAGATTTTTTTTAATTCATGCAAAATTACTATTTATGTAGGTAGGTAAATATACCTACGTATAAGACTATAAAGAAACGCTTATAAGATCCTTACGTTGTGATAATGTTTAACACATACACCATATATGATGTATAACAATGAACCAACAACGAGTATAGTATAAACAGCGAAGATGGACAAAATTACAAAATGTAAAAACGCATTTTTTTTCATTCTTTGTAATTGTGTTATGAATAAAAACAAACAACAAAAACATACATATTTATGTTTATAGATACACATACATATATGTATGTAGATATGTTGTGCACTTCTGTTAAGTCTATTGTATACACATCATGGAACATACATACCTATATACATTGTATTGTAATAACACTTATAAGTGAAATAGAGCCTCTATACCATCTTATTTTTTTCATTCGTAGATATATAGGTATAGGTATGTATAGTTTTTTTCGATTTCGCTAACTTCACGCTCCGATAATACTCACCAGACCGAAATAATTTATTCCACACACCCGCGATTTCGAGAATGAATAAATTTATGTGCGGTATTTTTCAATTTCATCTCCTTTTCGATTGACCTTTGATTACCTATATGTGTGTTGTGTATATAAACAACTATACACAAGCTATACTCGTGGAGAATGATGGTGATCAACCAAAAGACCAACCGACCCACGCACGGATTCATGTGGTTTTGTGATGAGTCAAAGAAAATTTAGGTAAGCTTATGCATTTTCAAAAATAATAACAAATACAAAACAAAAATTTGCTTTAACAAATTATGTACCTACCTAATACCTACACTACCTTATCTCAAAAACTAAGAAATGATTAATGCCAATTGCCATAGAAAAGAATAAAATTAAGTCTGTGAAATTAAAAACTTATATAACTTTTTGGAATTTTTTAACACCTATTGAAATTTAATAAACGATTGGGTCAAACACACACACATTAACTTGAACATGGCCGGAAAACATACAATAAGCAACATGTTGCCTTGAAAAAACTTTCTGCAACAAGTTGATTCTATTGAATTTGTTAAAATTTTTCCTTCGAACATCTTAACTCAAAATTAGTTTTCTTTTATAGATCTAATCTATAACACCTTTTAAGGCCGACTTTTTTTAAATCCACACTTTTTAAAGCAAAGCAGGTTTTGAAAATGCTTTTTTTTTTTGAAAATTTCGAAAAACACTTGTTGACTTAGTGGCTATTGAATTATAAGCAAATCAAACTAATTCTGGGGTTTTTATTTTTCGCATATTTGGGGCTATTTTCACACTTTTATTTTGAAAAATTCACTAAACGACTAATGCACATAAAAGCGACCAACGACCGGCGAATAAAAGAACAAATGGGATTTAAAACATTTAATGAGCCTAAATTCTTTACAAAAACTAGACAAAATGGTAAAAAACTTATTTAAATTAATGCTAAGATAGCTACTCAAATTTGCGTTTTAATTATGTACTAAAATAAGAGAAATTTGACTGTCACGAATTGCATTGATCTGAATTTATTACGAACTTTCAAACTACTATATTCGCGTTCCACATACTATCCACACTGCAACGAATGAATTGTTCGCACGCGAATAATCTCAAAAGCATTCTTGTTGATATGTTAACATCTTTGCCGGCTGTAGATATGTGCTAAAATTTTAAACATATTACAAAACTCATTTTAATAAAAAAAACTAGTGAAAAACGACTGAAGAGACAAGTATCAATTTCCTTGTAATTCACAACGGCCTTTAACTTATTAGGAATGATCAAAACTTTTATTAAATTTTTTTCAATTATCAATTGATAACTGATAATCGTTAAGGGGTTCAAATTTTCGATATGTTCCTTTATCCGTTGTAGAATTTTATGTCAAATTTCAATCTTAAAAGTTGCCAACTGATATAAATAAAGATTTAAAAGGAGGTAAAGATGTAGCTAATATTTTATTACATCAATTTATTTATTTATAATACAAAGCCTTAAGATCAATTAGAATAATTACAAAGAGACTTTCTACTCCAGATTCCAAAGTACCATGTTGCCATGGGTTTTTGAAATATATAATTTCTTTTGGTTGGTTGTTAAACTGACAAAAATCATTTTCAACATTTCAAAAAACAAAAAATGTCTAAAATGAATTCAAAATATGAACCTGTACCCCATATAAATTCCATTCAGTCTGTCATGGTTGGTGTATAGTCTGAAATCTTTTTTGATCATCATAATTCCCCTTGAAGATCAAGATGATCATGATGATTGCTAAAACTAAGATCCACATAATCAACAATAGCAAAACCATCTCTAGACAGAAGTATAGCAAGCAATCAACATCAGAGCACCATTATCATCTTCTATATAGCGCAAATTTGGCAGCTCTTCAGCAAACCTTCGTCTGTTTCTTTGACGATCCTCGCACAATCTTTGCATTCTAAATTTGTTCGCCTATATCTATTTCAGGTATAGAACGTATTCGATTTGTGCTTCAATATACAAACTCGTTGCGTTCACGTTTTTTTTTTTTTGCTGCTTATAGCTGTTTCGGATTCAGTTTACTAACTCATTTCAGTACTTCCAAGAATATTGTATTTCGAGAACACACAATTATATTCGTAGATACATACGATGGGTTGGTCGGTCGTTTTTGCATCATGTTTGCTGGCTGGAAAATTTCCCAAAAGCAAAAAAAACAAAAAACATACACAATTTCACTGCGCGAGATGTGAAAAAATTAAACATCTTAAGAATGACTAGACGACAGATGATACAAAAAAGAAACGATTAAGAATGCTTTCGACTTGGTTTCTTCTCGTTTTCTTTGTCATTATACACGGCCGGGTCTGATGTTGGCTGTACTTTCGAAAATGGCCAAGTAGAAAAGTCAATGTATTTTCCAGTCAGACAAAAAAATAAACGAAAAAAAAAAACATTAAAGCATTTTCGAAACATTGGACTATTTTCCTTTTGCTGGTTGCCTGGATCCGTGGATATAGATGCTATTCGCTTGCTGGATTTCTGTGCTGTGCTATTTTTGAACTCGAACGTATATTTTATGCAAAAGAATTAAATTGTACTTTTCTTCCTCTTTTTATTATTTTTTTTTGCAGAAGATTTTGCGAATTTTATATTATATAGGCACTTTTCTGATATGTTTGTAAAATTTTAGACAAAGTATAATAAAGATTATACCAACTGCGTTTGAATTTGCAATTGATGAAGAAAGCAAAATTAACATTATAATTATTTAAGTTTAATGTATGTACATGTTCAATGTGTTTTTGGGTGGTTCTACACAAAAAAAATATGAATCGAAATTAAAATTTTTTTTTTTTAAACATTCTCTTAAAATTCATATTTTGAGTTATTTCTGTATTATGTTTTGTTTAAATTTGTATTTTTTTAAATTTAGTAAATAAGAAAATATAGGTAGTTATAGTAAATATTGAATTTAAAAATATTACAAAAAATGTTTTATTTTAAGCACAAAAAAATTGAAAAAATCAGTTTTGAACACTTTTTCAAATGTTCACAAAAAAAAGATTTTGTTTTAAATTGGTTCACAAGAATATTTAAAAAGCTCAAAAGCACACGATACATTTTTTTTCAGAACATTTAAAAAACTGAACACAATCGGTGCAGCCGTGAAGTCCTATCAAATAAATCATTTTTCATTACAAGAGCCATGAAAGCTTAAAGATTCAAAATTTATAAAATAAGGTCTATTTTTTTTTTAAATAATTTGAACTGGTTTAAAGGGCGTTGAGATTTATTTTGTGAACAAAACTCCAATTAAAGACTACCCTTATGTTCATATTAACATATATTGTAGGAAGTATGACAAAGTCAATCGTGTTGTAGCACAACTCATAGTTTTTTTGAAGTTGTCCACATTGACATATCGAATGAAACGATGTATTGTATCCAAAACAATGATCTTTCTCGACATCTATAAGTACATGCAAAATTCTTTCTTTGAGCACCAAAACCCCAAACTTCCAGCAACCATCAACACTTCCAACAGGGAATTTCCTATGCAGCCGGCTTAGATCCTTTGTAATAAGCACGTTTCTTCTACATAAAATGTGTTCCGGAGGCGTGATCGATCATAAACATCCTGCGGCTTGTTACTTTTACATAAAGAGATCATAGCTATAGTCCAAAAACCTGTTGAAAAGCCATTTCTAAAAGAAAACAACTTCCAATTAAATATATATACATACATATATAAATTATTCTTGTCTCAGAAGAAGTTAGTTTTTTTTCTGTTTGAAATCGCCCTGCAATGGTGCACAAAATTCAACACAAAACATTCCCACGCGCCCACTATACATACTACCTGACCTTTAAATTGCCGACAACGCCAACAATAACCAAAAAAAAAAAAAAAGTAATAATAAAATAAAATAAAATTACGTGCCTTTAAAGATTACAAGTCAGTGGCACGTATTTTCCCAACATTAAAAAAATTAACAAACATGTAGACACACACATGTTATCCAGATGTTAAAAGGAGACTTCAAATCAACCTGTAACTTAAAACAACTTTGGTAGGTATATACCTACCACCATTCGTGTGATTGTATTTTTTTGTTTGTTTGTTGTTGTTGGTACCTTCTTATGTATTTTAAGATAGAAATGGACAATTTTGCTATTCATAAATGGACTGAAAGAGTTCAAGTCTCACAAAACAAGACAATGTTTGACCTTACCTAAGAATCAATTAAATTAAATTAAAAGGTGAACAAATCGAAAATATTTTTTTAATTTTTAATTAACATTCTAAATAACTTCTTTTTTTTTTAATTCCATAAGTCCTTTTTTCTTGAAGCTGACAAAAAAAAACCCAAGTTAAAAATTTTAAACCCATCCTAAGAGTTATATGTTGCTCCATCTCTATGTTCAAATAATTTTAAATGTTCTTGACAACAAATGCAAATTTCCAAACTTTAAGCATTTTTACAGAAATCAATAAAATTTTGGCCTTACGATTTGCTTTCAATTGGGAGTGGTAAGTCGATCATTCTGCCCTCTGACGGAGCTTTGGAAAAACTCCCATATATGTAAGTGGTTTGTTCCCATTTCACATGAGGAAACTGAGTTTTCAGCAACTTTCGGTTTCAGTCAAGGGCCCAAGTAAGAGGAGTGGACGGTCTACGATTGGTGCAGTAGATTGAAAATTTAAAGAAAACGTCAAAAAATCTGCAGCAACTTGTTTCCTCGTGTGGAAGGGAATTTTGGTATTTTTTTCCAGTAGCAATTTATTTGGTTCAATGTCGTGATGTTTCGAAAAAGCAAAAATGACGAACCGATTCTGAACTATTTTTATTTACTAACCTAAAAGCTTATATACAGCGATCAGAAACCTAACTTTTTATCAATTGCCCGGCTTAAAGAACCATAATGATTGATGGCTAATATCTGCTTTCTATAAAAATCAAGAAGACTTTGCCATTAATCCTTTAATTTAGTTCTTGTTTAAAATAAAATGTAAAAAAAAACTAAGAAAGTTTAAACATCAACAAAATTTTCTCAGAAAAGGACAAAATGATATATAGGTCACTCACTGTCCACGTCATCCCGCACTAGCTTGACTCGCTACTGTCTTTTTCAGGTAAATTTAATACACAGACGGCATAAAGTTTATAATTAGCAACCTATAACAATATTTCCATGATGGTGACTAGGTGCGCTTCTCAAAAACCATTACTCAACATTTTAAGTAAATTCATGCTAAAATCAGAGGATGCCGCCATCGTCACCGCGCACCGCCATCGCCGGCCGCCCCCGCTACATTTCGCCTTGATAAAGACCACTCATATCAACAGGAAAGATGAAAAGAAATTCGAACCCAACGGTGCGTCGATGTCGTAGTCGTCGTCAGTGAAAATAGCAAAGATATGCTTCGTTTTCAATTATTTACACTCTCACTCTAAGAAGTATATTATGTAGATCTTACGGAAAAAAAATTGAATTTTTTTTCAAGATGTCTGGGCCATTTGTCGGCAGACGCATCAGGTGAGAATATACATCATCCAAGTTCTGAGCTGTTGGTTTGTCATTAGTTTTGTTTTTTTGAAATGTTTCCAAAAATATACGTTTTGGCTGACTGGCCAAATGATCCCAACCCAGTAATCATGAAAAATTGCTTTTTCTACTTTATTACCGCACAAAATGTATATATACAAAGTTTTATAATGTCAACAATGTTGCGACTTGCGGGTGTGTTTATTTTGTGGTTAGAAGTACATAAGTAATTTTTTTTTTGTGAAAATTGATTTTCTATAAAAAAAACAATTGCGTAATATGTAGTTGATCTTTCTTTTATTATTTTTAAATTCGTTAACAATACTTATTTGATTTCCTCAAGGATTTTGTTATGTTAGAGCAAAAAAACACAAGTGTGGGCTTACAAGTGACATTGGCATGCAAGCAGGCACACATTTTTGTAAAATGCACATATTATGTATCTATCTATTGATCAGAAAAAAAAAAAATATACAATGATTTGTTTGGTCATATTTGGCTAATCGACTTAAAGTAATCTTTTTGAGCATGTTTGAAATTCAACGCCCTCGTTTCCAGAGATAGCTAAAATGTGGACAATGTATCAGTTGTTGGCTATATCGGCACCATAATATAGATTTGATCAGCAATCAAGATTTTTGTTGCCAATTTTGTAAATAATTAAATTAATTGGCTTGGCAAAGTTTTAGAGACGCATTATTTTTCTTAGGAATTTCAAAATTTTACATTTAAATTATTTCAAACTAGAGAATAAATATAAATTGTCTATTGGAATATTAAACAAATCAAAATCAATTTTCATGGTCGACATTTTGTTGGAATTCTTGAAAAAAAATCTCATCTGATTAAAATAATTAAGATAAATTATTTGGAAGGCATTTCGAATATTTCTGGTCTTATACTAAATAATTAATATAATTGTTTATTTTATTACCCATAATTTATTTTTATTCTAAAGCTTTTTTTGCAACAAAAATATTAATCGACATTTTATCAAATAATTCCACAATACCTATCTCAGCTTTTATCTTGAAATTAACTTTATGTTGCACAGAAAAAAAAAAATAAGTGGCGCCCAATTAAATGTACAATTAATTCTATATGGAACAACTCCCACACAAATTGATTTTTTCACTTTAAATTTAAACTTAGTTCTATCATGGGTGTGCTATAAAAAAATTACAAAACATCAGTAACATCTTAACATAACTAACATTCTTTAATTTATATAAATTTTGCAAAGCAAAAGTGATCGTATGACGTATAAACATATGCAATATCATAAAGATACATTGTAAACATAATAATTTATATGTAGGTACGTACTCGTATAATATCTTATGGGTTCTCTACTGTAAAAATTATATCGATTAGCGCTCTCTCATATTTTATGGCGATTAGTACTAGTGCTAGT
Source organism: Epistrophe grossulariae (assembly GCA_929447395.1). Lineage (NCBI taxonomy): Eukaryota > Metazoa > Arthropoda > Insecta > Diptera > Syrphidae > Epistrophe > Epistrophe grossulariae. The sequence goes on from OV839568.1 coordinate 136,993,822, forward strand.
AGTTTAGTTACTGTAGATACAAATAAATGGCAAAACTTCATCAACGTTTAAAGCAAAAAAAAAAAAACAAGTTGTGTTGCTTTAAATACAATGTATAGACACAAACATAGCACAGTCATGTATAGCCAGTATATTTGTGAAACACATATGTATATAGATTATAGAAGCTATCTGGGAAAAGCTGATCTTTAATAGTGTATGGACAGATGGGCTGTGAAATATATATATACATATATATAAAAGTACGACCTGAATACATCGCGAAAAAAGACAACTCCTTTTTCCTGAATTCACAGTATCTAAACAAAAAAATGATCTTATGACGATGCAGATAAAACATTTTTTTGTTTTGTTTTATTTGGAATATATATATATATACACTATCTTGTTGAATAGTTCCACGGTGATGCCCTGGAAATACATCCAGATAGTCAAAGTAAAGTAAAGTTTAAACAAAAAAAATGAAACAGGGTGCTCGCACTTGATGCAGATGCAAAAGATCAGTGTTCATGAATCATGATTATAATTATGATGTTTGATGCGAGATGGGACAACTGCCTGTCGAGATTGTTGTAAGCGATAAAATGTGTTTTGCTTGAAGCTATCGCAGAATATTAATTTATTTTACAAAAAAATATATTTAATGCAATGGAATTTTGATTCAAGTGCGACGATTACATGATGCTTGCTTTGAAAATGAAAATATTGAGTTTTGTTTTAGATTTAAAAAAAAATGACTGAGTATGAGAGAGAACTGTCATTTAATTGAAATAATTTATGAGGAATCATGCATTGTCTTTTTAAGAGCCTTTCTTATTGTTTACAATTTAAAACACAATTCTTTTTATATATGAACATTATATGTCTATATAAGAATTGTGGCATGATTTTTCAAAAATTCTTAAATAAAATTAATGTATTTCATAAATACTTCTTTTCATAATTATTGAAAAAATGATCAGGGATTTTATTTTTTTATATGAAAAGAATACAATAAGATCGGATATAGCCCACATTGCGATATATGTTGCCAGCAACATGTTTTTATCTTTTAACTAAAGTTTCTACCAACTGCTGACTTATGAATGTCAAAATTACATAAAGTGACTGGTACTTTATTTAAAACATAATAAATAAATAAATAAATCGATGACGGTGCAGCTCGATTCCACCAAATCTCAATCGTGGAGGATTTTTCACTTCTTTTCAAGAGGAATTTCGTAGAACTCCGGCGTGGCGTGATAAGCCACCGCACTAAGCATTACTCATTTTAAAAGATTAATAATAAATTGATAATCATTTGTTAACAATACGAAAGCAGAAATTCAGGAGAATTTTACTAAATACATACAAATTCAAATAGTATGTGTAAATATAAGCGAGAACATTATAGTACATTGAAAGCACAATAAAATTTAAGTGAATATGTAATAAAATCAAAATGTGTATTTGGAGTTACACAGTTCTAGGTATTTATATCTTAACCTCGTCTAACTAGGCAGTTGGCCAATTTCAAAATGTTATATAAGAGCTGTATAACATAAAGAGACCGGAATTGGCTAACCAAATCTTGACTAAAGAGACACTTTTTACACAATAAACCATATCATCGATAAGCTAGAATATTTAGACCTATGGGTAACTTTAAACAACAATCTAGTCTTTTGAGTATTTTTTACTATATAAAACCCTAAACTGGGGCAAATTCGAGGATTCATCAGTTAATGTAAGGTTATACAGGTGTCGATTGGTAAAGGTATTTTAAAAAAATAATTTATTTAAATCTTTTTTATTGCATTTGTAATTTTTTCGAACTGTGTTGTCTTATTTTGGCAAAATAAACTAAACTAAACTATATGCATTGTTTGTATCCAACATTATTTTCTTCTTCTTTAACAAAAGATTTAGTAAAAGTTTGGACCAGTATAATTTTTGATGTTTCTTATATAAACTTCTAAGAACTTTTTTGTTTGTTCTTTTTCAGCAAAAGAGTCACTAACCTGTACCTATACTTGTTCACCGGTACAATTTTCTCTCTGTTTTTAATTTTAATATCTCTAACCTTATAAGCGAAACCTTTCTCACGTCTCAATTTCTATTTCACATGCTACCTATATACCGGTAATGATTTGCATTCTACATAATACCATCAGTGACGGTTTTGTTGCATGCAACACAATGCATTGCTTCAACTTTGATGAATATAATGTCCGCGACGAAAAAAAAAAATAAACTCACAAACAAAGCCACACATTCTAGTAGGTATAGTTATATTATGGGAATATAGGAAGCAAAAGGCCAAGCTGGTGTAATTCCATTATATTGCAATTTGTCACTTTTATACCTATGTACCTATCGGCAATCCGATTAGTTCAAGGCATAAATAAATATATAAAATAAAATATATATTATTACCTGTGTGATGTGTCAATGCGAAATTTATTTGTATGAATTTATTTAATTTATAATAAAAAATGTATTTAAATAAATATTCCAAAGTATTGTTGGATTGGAAATTGGGAAATAATCTTCTAAATGGCGCAGTCCATTAAATTTCTCAGCCAACCCAATACCACCCCAAAAACAAAATATCTCATCACCAAAATGTTTATTTGAAGTATCGTGTTGCAAAAATAATAAGACGCCGCAAAATATACTCGTTATGTGCCCAGAATCGAGACAACGAATTTCCAATTTTGTTTGCTTTTCTCGGCAGATTTTCACAAACGATTCGATAGGTTAGGATAGTTGTTTGGATTATACTATCAATGTTGCCAACTGAGGTCGTATTCAATGATGAAAAAATATTTTAATATGCAGAAAAAAATAATGGAGAAATACTCAGGGTATGTATCTTTTCACTTTTCATCTTTTTGTCTCATTTCTTAAGAGTTTATTTTTTTGTGAAAAACTCAGAACTCATATATATAAAAGAAAAATGAAATCTTCTTCTTTACTCACTTCTATAGTGAATGAAAAAATTAATTTCATAATTTCCAAGCAGTTGAGAAGAAAAAAACTGAATAACGTTTAGAAAAGATTGACAAAACATTTTACGCTGACGATCTAACATTCACATTGGTTGTCAACACTGACAAGCCAATTATTCCTTGATCGTTGCTGTAGTCGTAAAAATGTTTCAATTTCAGGGATTTTCATTTTTCACACAGCTTCCGATCCGATACGGACGGTAAAATTGAGATCACCATAAACGCTATATGTACTGAAGTGAAAAGTGTTAACTTATTAATGACTTTGGCAGACGTGCTGCAAGTTGCAAGCGGCTAACATGTCGATTTATTTGATCCGTATTTTGACGAGCGTTGTAATTGAGGGGGTGGGGTTGTTGTTGTTGTTTTTTTTTTTTTATTATTTACACTTGCTCGGTGTACCTATATACCGTTTGTATGTTTACTGACGACATAAATATACACAGCACTCTTGTACTCAATGCCTGGTGTTGTGGGTCTGGAAAGATATGATGGTGATGAGATGCTGTATATATTGGAATCAATGGACTCGATTGTTTATTGTTAATTGCTGCGAAAATATAAAAGTCTGAATGTGTGACGACGACAACAACGACAACGCAACGGCATGGCACACGGGGTGATTGACTGTCCGACAATCGGGTACATAACTGGAGGCTAGGTCTGGTTAAATAGCTCCATATTGTGTACATGATTTCTAGAGACATTCATTATTATTTTCATATGGCATATACATACATATTATATAGGGGACGGATGCTTTCTTTTGAGTGTTTTATTCACATTTTAACTAACTTGTTTTGCTTCCTGATGAAGTATTTTGAGGTCAAATAATAGAATTTTTGATCTGAAAAAATGATTTCAATATAGTTCACCTCGTCTCTTTTTTAATGAGTGCAACAGGATTTATGACACAAGCCATTTTCCAAACAATTGATAACCAGATACACGTTGAGGTTATATAGTATTCTGAGTTTTTATTTTCGTTCAAGTTCGGTTCGGGCATGTGTTAAAGTCGACAAAATTGGAGGTCTTAGGGACCCTGGAACTTTATTTCAATTTGAAAAGTGTCATAATTGTGAATTAATCGGACAAATCTGCATTTTTGAAATATTTTTCTCGTTATCGAAATATTAATTTCTGTTCAATAAAAATGCATTTCGCTATTTTCAGGTGCAATCCAAAGATCAAAGTTAGAATTAAGCAGGGTGAAATATCTTATTTGGCATTCCAGGTCTTTTGAGACTTAGGGCTTGGCCACGCAGCGGTGAAACTTGGGTATTTTAACAACTAACTCCTCAAAACTTATCGCTCAGTAAATGGGCAGTTGTCGTTTAACTAGTCGTTCTGACACCCTTTCGTTCGTCACTCACAAATAAATAAAACATTTTCATTCAAGTAAAGCTGGAAGCCTATAATAACAAAAGTATAATTTGTTAAAATAAGTCGACTTCAGAAATAATTTGGAAGTGCGAGAAAAAAAATTCCAGGCTTTAAACATATTGCCAATCTCTCGGACCTGTTCTGTACCTGTTCACAATAAGAAAGACAACAGCTGATGTCACCAGTGTAACAAGTCAAAAACCTTATTATATTGCGATCATTTCCCAAATTATATACATACCTACATACATGAAATGTATGTATTCATTTTCAAATCAATATATAAAAACATAAAATTGACCCAATTCATTTTACATTTTACTTTACACTCTATCGCTACACGGTTAATCACTCAATTTGCTAGCTACCAATCAAGACATACATACATTATACTTTGGCATTCAAGACATACTGATTGTCAATGCTAATGCCGGCACTATGGCCTATCCAACTCAAGACACTTCGCCAAGTCACTTAACCATACACCTATTCCCATACAAAAAAAATATCTATAAAAAGAAAGAAAAAGTGTTTAATAACTGACTAGCTGACTGACGTCTTAACATGCAAATCTAGTTAAGACCGCGTAAGTCACACACTCTATATAGGTAGGTTAGTCTGCGTCTGCGTGCACATTGCCAACAACAGGTAGGTACCGCCATTTGACAAGTTGAGTGTGTGAATTTTCTCAGCCAGCCATAAGAACGCGCATTTTATTCACTGCATTTTGACCGAAGTTATACACGCAAGCTTCAATAACAATGGACAAAGTGCGCTGTGCATTGCGGCAAATTGCTAACATTTTAGGCTAAATGCATATACTAGCCGCCACATAGCCGGCAACACTCGATAGCAAAAAAAAAAATAAAACAAAAAAAACAACACAAAAGGCCTCGAAACATAATTCACATTTAAATACTTATTTGGGAGTTTATGCATATAAACATGTATCTCAACTTCACCGCCAAGTCTGTCATGACTAAAAATTTGTTTCAATTCAAAGAATCTGCAATGAGAAAAAAAGAGACAACAATAATAAAAAAAAAAAAAAACAACGACCTGAAAAACGTCCATCATGCAAAAACCATCCATGGGAACTTTGTGTTGTGCGCAGATATGTACAACTTAACACAAACTGATTTATGCTGTGATTGCTGCTGCTGCTGTGGCTGTTACTGGTTGCAAATGGTTGTGCTAGGTAGCTGACTGCAGCAACATATAGCAAAGCAAAGAGACACAGCACACAGGACAGCGAGAGCGACTGAGCCCAATTATTGCAGCTAAATTTGTGCACCATGAGTGCAAAATTCTGAAAAAAGCTAGTATAGTGGTGGCAAGTGAGAAAACGTGCTTCATAAGTTATTGACTGTTCCATTTTCGGGGGTGTTTGTTAATTTACGATGACAGATTCCATGATTACAAATTACGAAATTAGCTGCCAGTTTGCCATTTGGAATTTGATTGGAAATCCATTAAATTAAATAAGCTATTGGGATGTTTATAATATATTTTATTGCGTTTTGTGTGAAGATGAGTTATTTATATAAGAATGAATCATTTTTTTAGAATTTCTAAGCTTTTCGTAAATAGTTAAGGTTTTTTTTCTTGAAAATATCAAGTTTTTGCGGTATTTGATATGGTGGGAGTGATACTTAATTTTAAAATAACGAGTTTAAGTATATTAGTTTGATGACCAAGTGGTTCTATATAATTTGACTGATTTGACTTAAGTGCCTTTATAGGTATAAAGAATTTTTTGGGCTCGTGTTATCAGACTTGTTTTTTTTTTATAACTGGAAACAGGTGCCAACAGCGAAGAGGGGTACTTGACACTTCTGAATCATGCCATTATTTTATTCATTTATTTTATTGCAAGAAAAGGAAAGGAAATTTATTTGACTTAAGTGTTGTTTTGGTGAGAATACAAGATGATCATTGATCAGTGGTAACATTTCTTAGGAATCGGGAAGGAGATCAATTCAAATCACTCTGAAAGCGTAAAGGATTTATAAAGTTCACTGATATAAGGGTGATAAAATGATCCCATTTGCTTACGTTATTCCAAAAAACTAAAGAAATTGGATTCCAGATCTCTGTATACCTCGAGTAAATTAACAGATTTTCAGATTACTTTCTGAGTGAAATTCCTGAATTCATCAAATGCAGTGATCTTTTTATGACTGCAAATCCTGAATTCAGTTAGATCAACAGCCAAATTGACAAATTAAAATGTCTGCTACTTTGTGTTTTATTGAAAGGTGCTTTAAATAAATTTTTTCAAGAAACTTTTGTAAACTAATACACTCGAAGAGGAGAAAAAATATATTTACCTCTGGACCTACAAGACTGTACGGAGTAGACTTGCTTTTTTTCTGAACCATATTATCATTTAATCGTTACCAACAGTGAAGTCCCAAATTGGGTATTTTTCTTCAAAATTTCATGGTGGTTCTATCATCATTTGTTGTAGTTAGTACAAGCTCATTTTTGTCTCTTCCAAATCTGTCTAATCCAATATCGAAAATATCAATGAAAAAAACTGAAGTAAATCTCAACGAACAGCTGCCTATCAGAAGACGCACATTGGTTGCCTATATATAATGTTGTTTATATACAAAACTCCGTGGTATGATAATGACATTTAAATTGAATCTGATAAAAATTTCCATAGATTTTTATTGTGAGTCACTTCGCTAATATTTTCATTTGGCTAGAGTTTGCAAGTCCGACAAACACAGCCCCGCGCCACGCAACGTTGTTCATAGCCAATCACAAAAAAATGTAGCCCGATTCTCTTTTCTATACACAAATTCATTCAAGTTATATCATTAGTTTGTTTATATACATGTGTATGGAATTTAGGATTTTCTTTTAAATTACATTCCGCCGTGTGATCAGACCATGTAAGATCACCCAGGGCTACAGCAAACATTACCCTGCACTCCAATGGCAGTGTAATCAATAATCAAAATGATAAAGATCTTGTTTTGGGGGCTTCGTAGTTTTTTTTTTTTTTTTTTTTGCATTTGGCGACATGTGATACTGCATCTAGACACCGTGTAACTCCATTGGAATTCCACTTTACCATTGCCGTGTGTGTCTGACTTCTTTTATATAATTTGGAAAAGGGGTACCGGGCTGCATAAGGTGAAGTTAACATATGCTAATTACGCGCCATGGGAAATTTTGTGCAACATTCTTCGCATTGCTTGGAGAACTCCTGTCCTGATAGTTGTTGCGGTCCTGGGCGTCGTTCTTAAGGATGCTCAACTCATGCGAAAGAATCTGGAAAATGTTGTCCAACCAACATCTATAGATCGTCGTCGTCGTCGCGCCGTTTGTTTTGGTCACTACTTTTGCATTAATCTGACACCTTGAATACATGCATCTCATGCAGAACCGTCTTTGCGCTTATGTCATGATTTCTTACATCAGATACTTTAATGCATCCAGCAGCTGGGTAATAAAACCCAACCGCCACACAATTACCGGTTGATGGCTTGTTACTTGGTTGGTGGTAGAGCTATTATTGCCTACTGTTGCAGTATATATTGCTGGTTGGTGCAGCGTGTTCGGTTGGAGAACACCGTTTAACAAGTGGATATAGTAAAAATCGGGGTTGCCGATAAACTGAATTATTTAATGCCTTTAGATTATATTATCGATGACTAACTATTTTTAGAAACCATACATTTAAGTAGACCTGCTCCAAAACCAACAGTTTTAAAAATTTCGATAGCCGTAACCATAAAGGAAAAGTCGAAAAGGCTTGTAAAGGTTTGACAACTGTAAATTTCTTTGATATATTTCGAAAAAAGGAGAATATAATAAATACACTTCGAGGTTATGTTTAGTGTGTTAGACTGTCACGCCCGCCGCTGAAGTCTGGTGATCGAATTCCAGCCTATTCCATCTAAAAACAGAATAGGTCCAAGGAAATGACAAACCGTTTATTGTCGTTCGAATTCGGCAGAAAACTGTAGGCCTCCTTCATTATATTTTCACGTAGCCGGTATTACCTACGTAACAATTTTATTTGTATTCTCTTAATTAATACTATCCGAACACGTCTAAAAAAGTAACAGTTCGTGCTAAAAACTAATCCAATACATGCCTACCTCTTTTGACATTTGTAAATGTCAAAGTGGTATATTGAGTAAGTATATGATATACCAAAGAGATAAAATAGGCATTTGGTGATTTTAAAGCTTTAATAAAATAGATGATGCTAAACTCATTTTTTTTCCTTCCCTCTTTGTCATTTGTTGGTGAATTGAAAGTACAAAGTGGAACGTATTTTTTTTTATTTCACGTGAGTAATTTTATGAAATGTCAAGTTCCATTTAATCTTTGTGCTAAAATTAAGTTTTCAATCAAATAATCTAAAAAAATCAAGCATGCCTTAAAAATTTTATCTAATTTTTTTATGTAACCCTAACGGTAACCCTGAGTGAAATCTAAACGATCTCTGTAGTTAGAGTATAGTTGTTGAGCTCCAGTTGGCGGCGACAAGAAGACGTAGTATCATACAACCAACTTTATACAGATAGAGATACTGTTAGAGATGTGAAATGCTCCTGTGCGAGCGCTGTTTGTGTTTCTGGCTAAAACGCGTTTCAATGAAGGTCATCCATACTATACGGTACGGCACTGCAGTTGGCCCCACTGCGCCGCGTATAGCGCATTCATTTTCATTTTCCCATGTTTCACCCTCGTTTGTCATTGTGCATCCATCTTAAAACGTGAGTGCAATTTTGTTTTGGGTGGATGTGCAGTGCATTGTGTAAGTGATCGATCAAGTATATATCCATCGATAAGATTGATAGAAGCGCAATATTAATATTATATTTGCTTTCTTACAAAACTAACTGTAATTTTTGATCATTTTTTTTTTTGTAAATTCATTAATACATTGTATTTTACCTTGAATATTCCGATAAAGTGAAATTTTTCCATTGCAGCAGTATATAATATAGCTATATAGTCTATAGATCATGAAAATTTCACCTTGCAACAAATAAATCGCGCCACCATATGGCACTGCGCGGCGCACTCGTCGTCGTGTGATATAATCTCATCACAGACATATCTGACAGACGTGTACACAACTCACGGTATGAAAAAAATGAAGTTTTGTATATAGGAGGTTTAAATGCGAATATCACTATTCTCTGTCTCTGGGTTAAGTTAATTGAAAATTCAGGTCCATAAAGTGGAACAAACGGATACGTGGATAAGAGATGATCATTGATATGTCATTGGTGTGGTCATTTTAATGGGTGACGTTTTTTTTTTTTTCGTAGCACGTACACTTAAATTTTTATTTATATCATAGGTACATATGTACATATTTTTTTGTATTAATATGAAATCAGGACAACGGTGCTTTTTTTAAAAACATTTCAAAAGTGTTTTTGATTTTTTGTAAGGTCAAGTAGTGACAAAATTTTGTGTATTGAAGTTAATTATATCTAAACCACTCAAAGGCAAAATTCAATTAACTAGATGACAGTTTGTTTCGAAATAAATGCGTTTTCATATCACACGTCGCGTCGCTTGTCAACAATCACAATGACATTCGTAGGTATACCCAATCTATATTCTCGAAACTCGAAAACTAAAATATAATTTTAAAATTATTTTATTTTTCGATTGTTTTTTTTTGCTTTCACACTTTAGCTGCCAAAACAGCAACGGGTAGAAGCCCGCCTCTATTTTTCTTTTTTATTACTTATCTGATTATGAATCAACCCAAAATCTGACAACCAAGTCACATATCCAATGCTAATGTACCATAAAAACTGACAAAAATCAACGTTCTATTCGTATCTGTGCGAATTTTATTATAGATATCTACACAAGAAGCTTTCACTTTCATCTTCGAAATTGATTACACGCGCTACATTAAATCCCATCAACATATAGAGCTATGTACCTACTATAATGTTATCCACATATTCTTGTCATAAATCATGCGATCGTCAATTTTAAGTTCGAAAAGATTATAGGTTGGAATAAGTTTTTAGCGTTGATGTCGCGCGTCGTCATGTCGCTTGGTCACTTGGTCAGCCAGCCGGCCACGGGTTCATCATCGTCGTCGTCTTCGTTGGTGGTGAGACGATATTGTATTGTCGTCATTTCTGACTGTTCTGATTTCGAAAAGAAAATATAATGAGGAACATGCGTTCGTACGTGCGAACTACGAGTAGATCGCACACACACACACACACACAAAAAAAAAAACTTTGCAAAAATAAAATAAACTTTTAGACACAAAGATAAAATTATTTGCATGTTTTGCTAATTTTTTTTTTGAGAAATTTCAATTTTTTTGGCAATAAAGATGACAGCGTTGATGGAGAAGGGAAATTTATTGATTTGGATATTTATATATTTAAATTTTTACTATAAATAAGATTGCCAACAGAATATAGCGTTATGGGCGACAAATTGGACATCTTCCTAACACAACATGTGCGAGTTGCGTCCCGGTAGTTTTTGTCGTTCAATGAATTTTTAATATAATATTTAAAAGTTATACAATAGCCAAATCGAATTACCGTTCGCTGGGGGGAAAATTAAATTTAATTGATTTACATATTCAAAATTTACTAAGGCTTTTTATAAACAATTCATCGAAAGTCATACATGTGTAAAAATTCACACCCCTATTAATAAAAGAAGCTTAGTTATCTTCCAACTAACAAATGAACTAAAACTTTGATTAAAAATTAATTCATGAATCCAAATATATTAAATAAATATACAATTAACTGCTAATTAACGATAAGTGTAGCAAATCTTAACGAAATAAACTCTGCTGTATCGTCAAAGAGTATCTATTATAAACTGCACCGCACATACAATTTCTCAGAAAGGGTGAACTTGTGCACACATACTTTCTCATTTGGACTTGTAAATTAAATATGTGACTAGCGTTTGTTTTCTTTTTATTCTAATCATTGGTAACAATCTTAAATGTTTTTAATTAATTATTAGGTCCAATTTCATAATCGAAGTAAGTGCCAAATATTTTAAAATAATTCCAAATTTCACAGTGTAGACTTATTGAAATGACACTTAAAATCTGCCATATTGCCAATTAAATGACACTTACTCAAACAGTAAAACTGCGTATAAATTACCAAAATAGGAAAATTAAGTGTCACTTTTTTATTAAGTGTGCACTGTGAACTGGCCCTTAATGTACCTTCTTGGGTGAATTAGCTAAATAACATTTCAATATCGTCTTACGGATACGGTTTCAAATTTCAATTTATTAATAAGGGTTTTAATATTTTTCAGATTTTAAATGTCAACCAAGTTAAGTATCATCGAGTTTAAAGTTAGCTTTATGTGTGTCTGAAGTTTTCTCGAAGAAAACAACAAAATCTGTATTTGGGACATTTAATCTCCAAAAGTAATATCGCTTCATGTTTCTTACGATTTCTCTGTTATTCAAGACAGAACAATAACGTCACAACTTAAAAAAAATAATTTTTAAAATGTGTGCCTTTTTGCACGCACATTCCAGATAAATAAGAAAAACTAATAAACCTCTGGGTGGCCCGAATATACGTACGTAGAGCTACGGACGCACTGGGTGGACAATATAATGGTGGTCGAAGTCCAAGTAAATTCCCTCTTAACTCCGCAGATCTTGCTTCTGTTATACTGGCCATACTTGGTCTTACAAAGTTATTATTAAAATTACATCGGTGGTGGTTCCTCGAGTGCCGCCACATGCATCGCCTTTGCAACCATCAGCCACTCTCCCGCTGACTATATAATGCTATCAATTTTGCGTGCTCATCTTTTATACGGTGGACAACAATTTTACCTCAAGGCGATGACTGCACTCCTGTCCACCTCTGACAAAATAAAATAGAGTCCAAAGATCTGGTGCGAACGCTAAAAGAATGTTCCAAGAATACCTACCATCCAATTCTGCATCAGGTAAAGTGAGTTGAGGAGATGATATTTGTTTGGCATGCTGCTCTGCTCATCAATAAATTCCACCTCACCTTAGGTACCCCAGTATTTGCGCCATCACCATCATCGATTGCATGCAAATCAACGAGCAGGATCGATTAAGCGCTGCATGCTCATCTTCCCGATTCCCGGCAAATGATGAAGAAACTTTCAAGCAGCCTGATGCACCACCTCTGAACAGGTGGACTTTTATGGATATGATCTTCGATTGAAATTCATCGTCATCATCGTATACGAGAGTATAAGCCTTAAGGGGGTGTTTAGGTATTCCAATTATGTAACGCGTTTAAAACAAAAACAAAATACAAGAGGAGTCTGAATTTTTATCAGAAGGATTTATTTTGTTGAGCTTCCGGTAATGGAAAATTAGTGACCGCAATTTGTATGCGATATATAGTAGTCGATTGCCTTTAGGGATTTTTCATAGTTGAGAATTTAATTAGTAAATTAGTAAAACAACAAGTGGAAAAATGAGGATATTATATTTTTATGCTAAATAGAAAAATAAATTATAAACAAAATTCCTTTGAATTCATTTTCTATGTTTATGAAAAACTATCAAAGATAATAATAAATTCTTTTTAAAAACCTTATTATTAAACATGATGTTACAGACGAAGTGATCTTAATACTGAGAGGTACAAAATAAATAAAGTTGAATTTATAGACCGAAAGATTTATTGCGATAGTAATGAGAAATTTGTTTAAAATTAGAACCCAAGATAGCAAAGTTTATGAAAATATAAATCTACTGTAGTTTTTTTTTTTGGTTTAATTTAGGTATATCAACTTGTACATTTTCGTTGACATTTTACAATTTTCCACGAAGACATAACCCAGAGTTTGCAACTCCAAATAATTTAATTTAAATTTCGGTTCGAATCTTAAAAGTTTCAGCGGCTCTTCTTTACAAACTTTTTATAATATTCTTATTCCAATATTCCTCATAATATTTCTTTAAAAAAATATATGTGATGTATCTGTATATGTGATATCTTATGTCGTTTTCCATCGTCCAGATGCCCTGAAACCCTAAAAATGACAGTTCTTCTTCTGGATTTTATTTCAGAATCGAAACCAGAAGAAGAAACTTGAATTAAAACATTGAACTAAATACTTTTTATATATTATACCTACAAAGATTTAAAGTTTTAAGAGCCGTTTTGTGATACGAAACTTGAATATTTATATTCAACTTAAACGCGCTAATGTTCTACTTTTTCCTCAGCGTTAATTCTCACATAAGTTCTTATGTCGAAATTAAATATTTTAGATCCATTTCGATCTAAGCATAAATATGTATACCTAAACATTTATTTATTTTTTATTTGGTAAAATAGGGCTATATAATTTCAAAAAGTGTGCCTATACACATTTAGCAATATAGACGTCTAGTCTCTCCCTCTGCAACGACTGTGGTTCTTTCAACAAACAAAAAATTGTCATTTTTTTAACAGCCGAGTATCATAAAAAAAAACTTATTTCAATAAAAAAACAGAAACAATATCTATGTCTCCCTATACATGTTTTTTTTTTGTTTTCATTTTTAAACTAACCTCCAGATAAAAAAAAAAATACATATTTCTATAGCTAAAGGTAGGTATCTATGTATGTATATGTATATTCCAAAACAAAAATATTTACATTGCCAACAAGAAAGTCGCGCGATAGTTATTAATAGGACAAATCGCTCCCTCTGATGATCGGCGCACTATCCGCGCGTACACATATTTTGACATACGTCTCCCCATAGGACATGACGAAATATTTCTCATCTAATTTATGTTTTTTGGTATTTTTAGTAGTAGGAGTTTATATGGATTGACTTGCTAGTTCGGTAGGTATAGAAGCGTGAAGAAGAAAAAAGTCACTGGTACACAGTGGTTCAAGTTGTATGAAAAAACGGTCTTAAATTCATAAAATTCAAATTAAATATCATCACATTCAAATTCCACCCATTGGCACGCCCACTTCATACAAACAAATTGCCTTTTGTCACAAATTTAATTAAAATAAATCGACAATGTGTTTCTAAGTATTCACTTGCAATATTCAAATATTTCACACTTCTTGGGGACATTTCTTTTGCCAAACCGAAGTTTTTGCTAAATTCTAATGCAACAAAAAATGTGGACAGAATTTTGTTCTAAAAGTTTTCAAATTTTTTCTTATAATAAATTTGAGAATATTATATTTTGTATAAAAAAAATTATTTTTTACGAAACTTTCAAATAATAAATTTATTAATATTAAATTTATGAAAAATTAATTTTTGTTCGTCACCTGAATCATTGTGTACCACATTGACTTTATGGGTTTTCGAATCTTTCGACAAGAACTGCAGAGACGACCCACCGACAAGGAGTGTATCTCTTTCAAGTTGTTTGCGAGATAGTTGGTCTTTGGTGCGTGCGTCCTCTTTAAGCAGACAGATTAAACGGGTGCTCCCTGGGTGTGTGTATATAGATTTTATTTTCAGTATATTTTTCTTTCCTCGATAACCATGTTTATTTTCTTAATTTTCCACAACTTGTGCTATATAAGAAAAGTTTTTTTTTTGTTGGTTTGTCTTCCTCGTACGAGACCAAAAAGAGACCACATCTTCATTTTTCTTTAAGCCAACTGACGACGGCGCCATGCGGTGGTACTACAACACCATAAGTTAAGGGCAGATCAAAGATTCTATACAGCAGATTGTGTAACCTGTGGCGTGTTTGTTCCGAAAACATCATATATATACACCATTCTCACCCTCACCTTCGGATCTTCATCTTCATGACAGATTAATCAATATTTTTTCCGTGCAACATCTGTTTTGGTGCAGTTTCACTCACATTGAGTGGTAATAAATTTTTTAAAGCACTCAATTCTAATATGGCAACTTCTTCTTCTTTACGTGGGTGTCCGTTGTTTTGTTAATTACGAACAACAACAAAAAAAAATATGTGAGTAAAACACAGGTTCATCATATATATCAACTTTGTTGCAAGCACCCTTTGATCTCGATGGGAAAGCTCGTTACTTATTAAGCAGGGGGTGTAATTTAAACGATCATATTAATCTTTCATCGATTGGCAATTAGTTTTAATTTTTTTTTCTTTGGAGTAAATGATCAGAGAGCCTCTAAAATTCGTTTCTGATGATGTCTGCCAGATTTTATTTTGTGGGATAAACAAAAAATTGAAGCAATCCCAACCACATATATACAAAAAGGTGGAAAGTTATCGGTCCGAATATAGGGACTATGCGGTCAATTGAATCACTCAACGCGTCATTTGAGTGGTTTCGATTAAAGATATTGAAGGAACAGCAACTCTTTGAAATTGAATTACAAAAATTGCAAGAAGATGGTAATAATAGTTCTTGTTTATTGTTTAAAAAAAAAGCTAAGGAACCTTTTTCTATTTTAAAATATGAATCAACCAAGCACCGGGTGGAAGTTATACATATAAAAAGAAAATCTTACTGCAAAAATAAATTTTACAATGGGAACCAGCGGGACTTCCCGCCACATAAGTAGGTAGTTGGGGAAACAAAATATTTTTGCTTCCAAAAATCATGGCGCCAATTCTTATTCATTTTTATTTCCACTCAACGGAAATTCAAATTGCGTTTCTATTATAATGACCGAGTAATAACCCAATGGGGTGGGGAACATAAAGAAACACATAATACTCCCACGGTTTTTTGAATGCATTCTAACCAAAAGCAATTATTACGTTAAGAATTAAACAAAATATACTCTTCGTCGGGTTGTTTGTTCGGGATGAGACGTGGATATAGAACTTCGTAGAAAATGATTAAAAGTAAAAAGAAAAATAGCATTTCATGGGCAGCCATCTTGTATTTAGTTTATACATAAACATTCGTTGCTGATACTTTACAATTAACAGTACCTATGATTTAGCGCCATTTTGATAATAATATCTCCAAAAAACCTTGATTTTATGACAAGTAAACTCCCTCCATTTCACACGATGCCTTACCAAAATCAAATTCCCTTTCACACGAGGAAACTGCGTTTCCATCAACTTTCAGTTTTTAGGTGATAAGGGCATTAAGTAAGAAGTAAGAGTGAACGGTCTACGATTGGTAGATTGGTAGGGGATCATGACATAATCTCGAATGACAAAAATCTCGAATGCAAAAAATCTCGAAAAAAACAATTTTTTAATCTAGAATGAAAAAATCTCGAATGCACAAAAATCTAGAATGAACAAAAATATCGAAAGACTATATATCTAGAAAAAAATCACTCTAGATTTTTTTGTACCTATGTATATTTAAGGAATTCGAGCTCAAATAAAACTCAACATTATATTCAGTTTATTAAATAATTTATTTTTCTGGGCCCACTTGTGTTTATATAGTTGTGTTAGTTTACGATGACTAAACACGGTTATTATATATGTTGGCCCGCACCAAATGATAAAAAGAAATTTTTCATACACCCAACCTCGCACCTACCCCAAATCCATATAGTGTACTCAACTAGGGGGGTTGCAGGGGGGCAGCACGCCCCTCATACATACCTCACTGTTTATACGCCGTATAATTCTGGGTGCTAGCATTGTACTTATTTTCTTTCAAATAAAACATCAACAAATTATTATCTTCTATACCTCTAAAAAATTTGGGACTTATGTCCCATTTTTAACCAAAAATATTTGTGGATTGGGTGGGTCCCACTTGGGTGGATGGTTATTAATTCTAGATTTTTACATTCGAGATTTTTTTCTAGATTTTTGTATTTTATAGATTTTGCTTTCTAGATTTTTTTTCGAGATTTTTTCAATTCTAGATTTTTGGTTTCGAGATTTTTACTTTCGAGATTTTTGCTTTCTAGATTATTGGTTTGTAGTATCGTGGTAAACCCATTGGTAGACATTGGAAATTAAAAGAAATAGTCAAAAAATCTCCAGCAACTTGTTTTCTCGTGTGAAAGTAAGTTATATTTTCGATTAAATATACTTTTTAGCTCAACAGACTAACTGACAAATTTTAAACATCGATTAAAAGATTACACTCTAGTGTATTTTTCACCAGACAGAGAAACCATTTATCATATTTTTTTAATCTTCATTGAATTACTACAATTTTCATTTTCAATCAACTGAGATCAAATATTTATTTATGTGACGTTTGCTGTCCTTGGCATTTAAATCAGCTTGCGAGGTGAATCCAAATTGAATCCGAAATCAATTTCAGGTGAATCTGGACTGGATTGAGATAGAGTTTCTCGATCGAGCTGAATCAGTTCAAATTATTTTATATAAACCTGAATAGAGCAATTAAAAGATCGAGGTTTCAGATGCTTTTAAAAGCGTGTGTTTATTTAAGATTTGTTGGATTTTTTGTGCAATGGTTGGACCGAAAGTTCGAGAAAACTAAGAAACAAAACGAGGTACAAACAAACTGAATTTCGCATGCACACACTAAAAACAAAACTTTCTCTTCAAGTAGACTTCAATTCCATTTGAATTCAATCTTTCAATTCGGTGTGGTTTTACACCCTAGATCAATATCTCAATTCCGATTCTCTTCGATCTTCGAATCCACATAAGCGGTGTAGTTATTTCATAGTTAAATTATACAAAAATCTTCTGTTCATTCATATAAATTATTATTTATTACAAACTGATTTGTGAATTCCTTTAGTTTCAACCTGAATCGAACGATCTAACCTCAGACTAAGATAAATAGCTTAACGAAACTTAAAAAAAAAAAAAAAAAACCATTTGAATTACATAAACCCATGTAAATAGAATTTAAAACAAAAGCTACAACTGACATCATTCTGTTTAGCAATTACATAGATTTAAAAATTGTTACTGTCAATGGTGCGTCTAGACAGTGTTGCTTTTGTTGTTTGTGATATTCCTCTCTTTTGAATTACCTTCAATCATGCTCTACTTACCACACCTAGTTTGACATCACTTATAACTCCTTGTTTAAATCACCTGGTGATGACGAAATCCGGGTTGATGACTAAATATGGTTATAAATCGATAGGGGCTATCGAAGGCTATAGCTGATATCATTGTAACTTAAACAAGATGATCGAAGAGTGTCAGGTATATAAATTGCATTTATTGGCAATTAATTAATTGTTATTCTATAAAAGATCTCATTTAATGTATGTATACTCCCACATTTCCTGAAATTATAAGTAGAAACATTCCGAACTGTAACAATTTTCATTCATTAAAATTAGATGTATGTATGTATATGTACAAGTTTCTCATAAATTTGCAAATTTTACAACAGCTTCACATCATTCATGGAAAAAAAAAACCGCGCCCTAAAAAAAAGATTCACATGATGTCTAATTCTAGCATTGCCCCCATAAACAAACTTTATCACAACCTACCGATCTAAGCTATTTTAGGTTTTACTGTCCGTGCGTTAAAATCCTAATAGCTCAATTTAAACCACGTTAAGTGGGTAGGCCTTTACATATATTATTTTAAACGAAAACACACATGTATTCTCATAAAGCACAAAATACAATTACAAAATAAGAAAACACATGAAAAAATGTGCGCATTTAAGCCATTACAAGTTTATTACGGTGATTATAGTTTATCACTGCTTTCAACATAAAAGTGACAACAACAAAACTCACTATGGGAA
The DNA here is from genome assembly GCA_929447395.1 of Epistrophe grossulariae. Taxonomy (NCBI): domain Eukaryota; kingdom Metazoa; phylum Arthropoda; class Insecta; order Diptera; family Syrphidae; genus Epistrophe; species Epistrophe grossulariae. The sequence continues at coordinate 137,012,820 of OV839568.1, forward strand.
TACACAACCTTTAAATTCGGATTGTCCTCCAAAACGGGTCACTTTTATTTTTCGGGTTCAGAACAATTACTTCGGGTTGACGAAACTCAAAGAAACGAAATTATACAGCTTTTGGAAGTGTAACAATTTACTCGTTACCAACTTTTTTGTTATGGCGCCTTTTTGGCATATCTTGTTCTGTATTCGAATGAAATATTTTCACGTATTTTTTGGAAGCCTTATTTATTTAAGTATTTGTATAATTGTATATATTGGTATTGAATGAGATTATAGAATTAATATTGTACAAATAAAGGCTAAATTCCAGCTGAGGAAAATTTTGTCTTTTAAACAATTAAATATAGCTTGTAACTTCAAAACGTGAGATGAGTGTTGGTGACTTAATGAAGCTTAAAGTTTTATTTTGTGAATTTAATTGGCTAAATTACTGTTTTTGTTGTCCACGTAGTAGTTGCAGAAAAACCGCGGCACGAAAACGTAATTGCAGTTTTACAAATTAAGCCAAAGAAAATCTGACTTTTTCAAAAACAATTTAAAGATGAAATATATGTAGCTACCATCTGATCAAGTTTTGATATTTTCCCGCCTCTCCATATATTGTTGGCCTTCGAGTCTCGAGACAGTTTCATTGATCTAGATGGAGAAGAACGATACTAGGCGTGTTTTTTTTTTGCATGCCCGTTCGATGCTCAACAATTTAAATGCAACAACAATTCTAATACCCTGGTGGGCTTAGCAAAACCCAGAGAATTCTCGGAGCTTAACTTAAGCACACAGAAAAACTGCGTTGCCGGCATGAATTACATACTTGTTATCGATAGTTTGTGTGAAAACTGCATTTTATTTCTGTGAAGGTGTCGCAAATCCCCATTTTGTTTTTTTTCAACCAATTGTTTGGATTGCAAAACAACTACTATAGGACCAAAGAAATCGAGACAATAGTAATAGAAAAAATATCTCCTCGGATAAATTAACCATCTCAACGAGTTTTTCTGGTAAAACGGTATAAGCTACCTCAAAGAAAATTGCACGAAAAACCCATCAAACTTTACCCCTTTTTCAACCTTAACCCTAATCAGCTTCAAATTCATCAGACAACATTTCTAAATTTTTTCTACAAATAGAGTTATTTGCGTATTTCATGTGCTGAAGGCGTGAACTTGTATCTGGATGAACTTTACAATTCAAAGCTTTGTGCATTTTTTTTTTTTTTGGAGATGGAAAAATCCTTTGACAGTTCTTTATACTATATAAATGTCATTTGGAATAAATAGAATAGAAAAACTCAATCGCAAATAAATTTCTCATCAAAAAATAAATACTTTTATAACTAAGAGCACAACCTGAACACATTTTTCCCATATGATTTCCTATCCTCTCTCTTCTTCTTCGTCATCGTCATCTTCATCTTCTTCTTTATCTGCACACAGTAACACCGGCAAAGATATAAGAGGTACTTTCAGGATGCAACCATGACCAACTAAAGACATGCCAAATGTGGTAATTCAAAAGCTATTCCGAAAAGACCACATTTCGATGCACTAACAAAGCCACCAACTTGTTGTTGTTGCTGTTGTTGTTATTGTAAGTCCAACGCGTTCGCACAGTGTTACATTAACTCTCACGGCGCAATCAGCAAGTTGACCAGACCGACACACAAACACACACACACATACACAAATACACATATTCAGAAAGATGCCAGAGGCACTTGATCTATCTATTTATATCGAAATCTCTTCACCTACGAGATACCTCTACCTCCAGCATGAAATACACTACAAACTGAAGCAGCACCAGCTTCAGGTCTATCTGTTAAGTCTCTTTCTCTCTATAAGTGCATCCAAGGCACAAAGCAGCGGTTTTACGTTTTACCTGCGCCATCAGAGCCTTAAGTCTGCTGGCTGTTTCGGCAGTGGCTCCGGTTTCATGTTCCCAATAAAGCTATGCCAACTAATAGCCCGTCGACAACGACGACGACGACGTACTATTGGTAGTAGTTGTGGTGCCGCTGACGCTGCTGCATAAATAAAAATTGTTGTAAATAAAACAAAGAGCAGTCGTAGTAAATAATAACAAATGATAATCTAAAAGAGATTGAGGCAAATAGCTTTCTACAATTCCAAATTTGGGATGAAAATTGCAAACTCCATAAAACTAAAAAGTATAGTAAATACAAAAAAATAATAAAAAATAAAAACAAATGCAGAAAAACGAGAGACAGGAATAAAAAATATACAAAAACAAATCAGTAATAGGCCCGCGTTGATTCTGCTTCAACCAACCTTGTCTTAAACTGAACATTTTGCTAAGACCACCGCAACAAATTGTCATCTCATCATCATAGTCGGCAGCAGGATCAGATGACGATGTTGCTATCGACGACTATTATGTTGCGCTGTCAATGTGATGATGGGAAGGAGGAGAAGATGACCAAGGCAATTTATTTTAATTGTTCTCCCCGGGACTATATGGGTCGGCAACCAGAGCGGTGCGGATTGCCTTCCTGAACGCATACTATTTAGCCAAAGTATAGGTGCGTGTGGGCTATAATGTGAATACCTATTCCAAGATTTATCATCTTTTTAAGTGACACTACGTGGCTATGATTGTTAATTATTGAAACTTTGAAGAAGCTAGGGGTAAAGTATATGGAAATTTTGTACTTAAATGTAGCATATTTAGTCATAGTTGGGCATTAGTTGGGCGCCATTTAGGGATAATGTTGTCATTTTGTAATTGAATTAATGAAATTCTTGGAGAATGATATTCTTTTGTCGGAGAATTTTTAAAATGAAAATGATTTTCAGCACAAGATAATTGAAAAATACCTAAATTGCTTATGTTACGTAAATAAAAATAAATATCTTGCTTTAACGTGCATTTTAATTTAATAGTATTGTACAAATAGTATTCCAAGCACCTCTGACTTATGAGTATCTTATTTTGGTTGTGGGTTAAATAATATGAACAATTTTTTTTGAAAAAATTTAATAAACAAAATTGTAGAATGTTTTAATTGGGCGCCAATTAAAAAAATAAAAGCTGTAATTTTTTTTACTAAACATATATTAAGCTTCAAGCAATTCATGTGCTATTTTATTATAGCCCTTGGTGAACAAGTCTCCTTTATCGTAATATTTATAATGATCAGAAGCTTTTTTAAAGCGAAATTATTGAAATATCTTTTTTAAAAATAAGATTTTTGCTCTTAAAATGTTTTTATTGTTGTGGTTTCTTGACAATTTCTTGAAAAAGTCACTAAATTTTTGATCATCTTATTTTCCTCATATAGCAAATCTTTAGTTGGGCGCCAGCTAAGAAATACTGCATTTTTCCCCCCATTTCTTTCATTTTAATAGGAGAATTTTTATCGTCTCGATTATAGTTTTGAAGTAAATTATGTATTAAATTATGTAATAACTTAATTTTGTTTATTCAAGTATAAATATTCATTTATATTTAGAAGTGTAAGATATAGCACTTACTGGTTAGTTTATAATTACAGTTTCTTTTTCTTTAAAAGTGATACCTATACACATAAAAAACTTTGTGTTGCTTTCTTATTGCTGATTAGTAGAAAAATACTGTAGAATTTTATGTCGTTTTAGTTTTTGGACTTAATTATTCACGTATATTCATTTATTTGTTCTTTTTACCACCAAATGTCTTTAACTTCAACCGATAACATTTTAACAAATTAATCAATCAAATTCGAAGTATTTAGTAATTAGAAGGCATCTATTATCAAATACTTTATCTTGTTTGAAAAAATTCTCAATTTTATGACTTCAAAACAAGTTGATAGAAATATTAACCACCTTCAAACTAAAAAAAAAAAACACTGGGCGGCCAGCGCAGCGGTACCAAATCTGTAATCGTAAATAACCCCAAATCGACATTCTATTACTATAAATCACTATTCAATTAAAAACAATTCAATTGGAATGCATTTAATTTCGCAAAACCAACCTCACATTTCATATCTCCATCTCTCACAGATAAGAATCGCACAGCCCGCGAGAAAACCCACAAATCAAAACCGCACAGAGTATATCTACCAGTAAAATTGTTTGGATTGTTGGTTGTTGATGGTGCCGCCACCGCCACCGCAGGCTACTATGCCAGTATCTGGCAGAGGTAGATCATTAGTTAATCCCATCTTTGGGTAAGTAGTGCAACCCTGTTTGCATAACAATGAAGTTGAGTGGTTTGTCACATAAAAGGTATTAACATTTAATTTATATTTAATCTTTTATATATTTAAAAAGAAAACAAGACAAAGACTTTTTATACGTGCGTTTTGTATATATGCTGGATTGAGTAAACACTCAGTTTGTTGTACCCGAGATTGTAGAAGGTGCTGTGACCTTGACAACTTAGGTGGGAGGGAAGGGACTTTTTTGAAAGTCTCCGTTTGAACCGTCACAAATTGAAAGATTCAAAGAATTAAACTTGTGAATAAGCCAAAAGTATTTAAAGACAATTTGAAAATTATAATTCAAAGAGTTTTAAAACTTACATGTTTAAGAAATGCATTTAAAAATAGAATAATCAAATTTAGAACATAGGACCTTCATGGTGTTAGTCTTATAAATGTATGTGTGAACAGTTAAAAGTTACACTGACATTGAGACTCTTATAAGGGCGTTCTTCCGGTCGCAAGGTTCGAATAGACTTTCAAAATTAGAATTATAGTTTATAAAATTTTGCACGAAAATGATTATATCACTTTTTTTCGTAAGAGCAATATAGATTTTGAGAAAAACGTGCGCAAACTTTTACAATATCAGTTTTTTGTTTTAATGAGGTAAAGTTTTATTGAGCGCAGCGTTGCCGCCCAAAAAAAAAATTCTGTGACACGTTTTCTAAAAACAACGTGCCATACGAAAAAAAACCCAAATTCTTGTATTAAAAAAAATATAATTCAATTGAAATATACCAAAATAAATTAGAACAATAATTTTCTCTATTCGATAACTGTCAAAAAAAAGAGTTTCTAAGTTTTTACTCCATTTGGAGCAATTTTCCAATTTATTTTTACAAAATTCGATTTATTTGAATAAAAAATAGAAATAAGAAAAAAGTGCTATATTGAAATTTTCGTGTCAAAAACGCACGATCGAGCAACTTCGTCAACGCTGAATGATCGTATTTGCGTATTTTATTATTTTGATCCACGCATAAATCCTAAAGTTTATGTTATTTTGCGGAACTATAAACGATGATTTTCCGTCTTTGAGAGTTTTCACTGTACATTTATATTAATTCTGATTGATCATCATGGACGGCTTCAACAAACAAAAAAAATAAAATTAATTTTCTTCCCTCTGCTTCCCCAAAAACGAGGGTGTAACAATATTAATATTTTTTGAAGATGACTTGCAACACTGATACACCCCATCAATATTGAGTATTATTGTTTCGTTTGTAAAAATAATAATAATTTCTGTGGTATAGTTGCACATTTCATTTATATTTATATACACGTCCCGGATAAATTAATGAAATTAATAAGAACCCTCATCGTTTTGTTTTTTTTTTTTTTTTGTTGAAAACAATTTTTGTTGCCAAAAATAAAATCTGTGATTGAGTGCAAGTGTGACGTTGAAATGAATGCCCGACTAAGAGGACTTTTGAAAACTTAATTATTGTGAATACAATGAAATATATTTTTTTCATTTTTTCTTATTCTTCTTCTGCGGGGTATGAAGGTAGGTACTTGGTTAAAATGCATGAATATGACACCTCAATTTGTTTTCAATCTCAATAAATATCTCACATTTTTTCCCAAAAAGTTCTAAACCGCATTCAAAATGGTAAATTCAATTAATTTTGTTGTCAAAAAAATGACACAACCTTAAGTACCTTTAGTGTAAAAAAAAATAACTATTGACATCACGCTTCGTAATATTATTATAAATAATTTGTATACGTGTAAAATTGCAAACGTCATGAATTTCTAACAGCTAATTGTTTGCCGGGAAGTGTCACAATCATAAATAAAGGAGCGATGTTAGTTAAATAGGTGATCTTACCGGGATTAGTGATATCTGCCTAATTCATGCCAAACTAATAGGTATATCACTATCACTTGAACAAATTAAAAGATGTATGGTATCGTCATTTGATTATAAACTATATGAATTTGTTTAAGATAAGGAATAATTATATTTGAAGAAGATAAAAAAAGATAGAACAAGGTAGTTTAAAAGTGATTCATATTATTATTATGAGGGTTAAAGCTATTTTCGTACAGCAGGTATACGTATACTTGTATGTTATTTAAGTTAACACTTGATTCATCAATTGCAAGGCTCTTTTTGAAATCTCACAGCAAAGTTAATACATACTTTATTTTAACACTTTTATCTAAAAAGTCGTTTCTTTATTGTTTTATTTCTGAACCAATTTCGGACATATCGGATTTTTTGGAAGCGTTGCAATATATTCTCTGGATTTATACATTGTAGTTAGAAATGTTCTGGTCTCTTAACCCCAGTTTACAGTTCGCTTGATAGAATTGTTTGTCAATTCTAAGAAGAGAAATTCTAATTTATCATTTTATTCACTACTATAGCTGGCCCGCCCCAGCTTCCCATGGATAGAAAGATTTTTGTTTCGTAAAAAACTTCCCTGGTCCCCTGGAAACCCCTTGTTTCAAAGTTCAAAAATTTCATAAAGAATCAAAACAACATCATGCTCGTTGTTAATTATTATTCGAAAATAGTTTAAAATTGCTAATTTTCGTTCGTATTTGTTTTCGTGTGTAAAGAAAGTTCCGGATTCAAGTTCGATGAGTAAAGAGAGCTTCCGAGATAAATTGATTTGCGAAAATCGATACAGCTGTACTTTTTTTTAATACATTCGACCTACGCAAAATGTTTGTATGAATTACATTCATAGATTCGGTGATTGTGAATATGACAAAAGTGAGTTACCCCCCCAGATCCGGTCATTTCGGGTTTTACCCTATTTCACCCAAATCCAATATTTATTTCATCAGTATTTTGACAATTCGAAAAAAAAATCGGATGCAATGTCTTATTTTTCTCTATTTTACCCTTAAAATTTAAAATTAAATTTTTAAATTACTGATCTCGAAATCATTTTTCAAAGGCTTCTATTAAGTTTGATTTCATAGGGTCAACTTTTTTTCAGTGCGAAATCATCCAAAAATATTTATTTCCATCAATTTAAATCTCGATTTAACTCTGAGTAAAGCCATTGAATTTGATGAGTTAACTCTAGTTTAACTAACGTAATAGTTTTTGTAAATATAAATGTATTCTAAGTTACCAATTAAAAATTAATTCATACATGCAAAATTAACAGACTCGTTCTTAATATAGAATAAACTAAGTACTGCAAAACTGACCCTTAAGAATTCAAACAAATATGTTTCGTATATTTTACACAACGCAACGAAGAATTTCAACAATTCTTACACATTTTATATGTTAGTACCCATCAAATAAAAAAAATAATAAATAAATAACAGTTTCATCTATTTAAGATTTTTCAAACATTAACCCAAAATTGCTAGAATTCGTAAGCTTACAACGGTATTATTTTATATTTAAAAAAGAATGTATGTATATGTATATTAACACTTTTATAATTCCACTCATTTTGTTCAAAGTCTTATATAAAACTCCACTGTCATTAAATTTTATCATCTAGGGCCATCTTTCGTCTGAAATTTATTTTAATGCGCTTTCTTCCATACCGCATAGCAAATACATTCAAAAAAAAAAACAATATAACAACCAAGAAAAAAAAATACAATTAAAGACCATGCAACCACCGAACTGAATTGTCCCAGCACTAATTAATCAGTAGCCTTCTGCTTTTCCCCCAACTATAATTCTCATTCATTTATATCAGTGGTAAAATCATACTTTAAACCATAATACTTACCAATTTAGGTCTTTTATTTTTTTATTGTTTAAAAAAAGAAACAAAAGACATTAAAAAAAAATAACAATTATCATTAAGTTATAAACCAAGTTTCAAACAAATAATAATTAAATCATCCACCCACAGCCAAAAGATATTTATCTCTATATAACTATACCTATATACAAATTCCCCACATCAAATCATTGCACGCTACACCAAAATCTTAAAAAGACTTCTTTTTCGTTTTGTTTTTAATGACAATTGAATGCACTTGGTATACCAAAAAAAAATGGAGTCTCTATTGCTATAATATATGGTCACGTTTTAGTTCGTTAAACATAATTAACTAATAACAATTATTGTTAAGCCAGTAATCACACATAGGTATACTCATTAGTTTTTCATTCTTGTAACCTAGGCAGGTACAACAAAAATTATCTCCCAATGATTATCGCGTGAATTCAATTCGCTGACAAACTCGCAAAAATCTCATTACTGTTTGGCAAAGAGGTGTTTACATTTTCATCTTATTAAAATTGTCTACACTTTGTTTTAATTAAGCATAGACAAATTACTAAAAGAAACTATGTATTAGATTGATATTAATTATCAACTTCAACAAACTGGAAAAGTTGTTTTGAATTTTGATTAAAAGACCGATAAGAACTTCATTCCGAATGACTTTTATTTTACAACTGTTTTTTGGCTAAAAATATTTAAAATAATTTTAATATTCCATTAAATAATTTATAAAATGATCTTTAAAAACACGTTTAATGAAACTGAGAAAAGAAGCGTTTTACTTAAAAGTGGAAAAAGTCACTAAAAAAAATTATATATTTTAGCGGTATCTCTTTTTCTGTGAACAAAAATTTAGTCAGTCGAAATATTAAATGCAGGTGTTGGTTTAAAAAGTAAAGACATACCATTAATTTGTAGTTATGTTCAATTTATAATTGAAAAATATTGAAATTCAATATTTAATAACCTAATTGATAACATTTTTGATCATTGAGAATGATGCAGACCTTTGGGAAAACTGCAAGAAAATCTTAAATTATATTAATGGAAATTTGAAATATACTAAATTTAAATGTTTTATCAATTGATAAAATTGACAATCCTATAAAATGCGACCCGTAAAATAGTATTGAAAAGGTGTTTACAGTTTATGCTTAATGTATTATCACTTTTCTGTTTATTATCGCTTCTGTGTCAGTTTCTAATACTTTAAGTCCAATCGAGGCTTTCAAATATTGCTTTGCAGAAAGTTAAGTGTCTTATCTCAACTGTTTGAATATTTAAAATCTCTTTTAAAAAATTATTGCAGAGCACATTTTGTTGGAAGCTCTTCCTATTATTTGGGTATTTTTTTTGTTGTAAACCGACTTAAAAATAAACTTTCTCAACATATTTAATTAGAATTTATACTCAACGTCTTTAATTTTTTTTTTTTTAAGGAAGAAAAATTTCTAAGTTTCAACTTGAATGGGCCTTCAAAGTTTTTTGTTGTTGTTTATTTTTAAAACATTATAAGTTACCTGTGAATCACATAATATACCTTCTTCCCACACCATAAAACAAAGGCCAAATTGCATAATTTAATTCAATGTTGGTATAAAATCAAAATATTTAAAGGTTCAACTATAATTTATAATGCACACATGGCCACCTGTGTATCTTTAACAGATTCAGATGGGTATCTTGCCAGAACATATAGAAAATTCATCCGCCTCGCCGCGCCGCCTATTCGAAATGTGTCTATACACATGATATCACAGCTTTTGGTTGGGTTTGCAATAATGTAAAGTTGTGTTGCTGCCTCACATATGCTGCACAACTTTACAATCAAAATAGGTGGAATAACAAAATGCTAATTCTCCACTATTTACACCATCTGGTTGTGTCTACTGATTGGCTAGCACTGGGACTGTCCAAGATGTGCAGAATGAAGAAGAATACTTGTATAGATATCAAACAAAAACAAAATAAAAGAAAAAAAGTTGCTACACATTTTGAGATACCACCGCCGGCCGCCCGCCGCCGCCACCCGTCGCCATCAACCGCTTTGCCGGTGTATCACTCTGATCAAGGTGTTGGCATTTTCGGAATTCTATTTTCCGTATCTCTATCTTTAGCACGAGGAGGTCGATCTCCTGCTTTTTTCGCATGAATGTCTAGTTTTGTTCTTATAGTACACGCTGAATGCACATTCATTCTTGATTTAATTAATTTATCCAAACGTATAACAAATAAGAGAGATGAAGATTACAACAACCAGGAGGAACAGGCAGCTTTCTTATACTTACTCTCCATATTACCTACCATTATATACCAACGAATCTTAACAACTACATACATTTTATAAAAATAAAAAAACAATACAAAAAAATAGAACAGAAAATCAGTGCCTTGGCACGCAAGGTATACTTATGTACATATATCTAGAAGCAGTTCCTAATTTTACAGAGGTATACATATCTTCTTGTTTCACATAAAATTTAAATTGTAAATTTTTCTTCACTTGATTGATGTAATTCTTCGCTTTCTGCAGAAAGAAAAAGATACATTTATTTCAATTAATTTTACTGAATGTTTATCATTCAGTGCAAATCAAGATATTTCCAGAAATACTCCTCAACTCTACATGCATTTATTATAGGTACCTACCTGCCATCATACGCTATATTGCAATGAATTTGCGCATTTGAAATGAATGACGTATAACCAAGAGCATTATTTTGCAAATAAAAAAAAATTTAAAATAGTACAAAATTATCTAATTTAAATTATTAACAGATCGTCTGTCAATGGGTCAGTAAGTTGAAAGTTTTATAAGAGCAAAATTAACAACAAAACCTATCAATAAATCACTCGTTTCTGGCTCACACACAAGGTTATGTGGCCCCAATTTATTGTTAGTTCAAATTGGTCATTATTTTGGCGCTTCAATTTCATGCTCGATAAAATTTTAAAGCGTCATGTCACAATGTGAATGTTTAAAAGAAATTAAAAAAATAGAACATCAATTAATGATAGTAAAATAAAATAAATTTAATGCTTCACTTGCAACCAAATCTCACTTATATTTTATAGGAAGATACATTTTTCACATTCACACATTTAATAACAAAAGTTTCAAATAAACGCTCAAGCGGAAAAATTTAAAAATGAAAAGTTATGAAAAGGGTAACAACCAAATAAAATAAAAAAATTAAATAAGTGGTTATCTAAAACAAAAACATATAATATTTTGTTTCAATTAAATTATGAAAAGGGTGTTTTTTTTTAACACAGTACTAACTTCAAGCAGTTATATCTATCAAACCAATTGTCAGATTCCAAACTGTCAGTGTCATTTTTATTCAGTAGTCTTTGCAATTTAATCGTGATCAACATACACAATTAAACAACGTTATCAAAGTTTAGGAATTTAATTCCATTCTTGATTGTTTTTGCATAAAATGTTCTTTACAACATAAAGTGGCACCGAGAAGTGGCATAAAAAGAGTGAGTGCTGAAGAGAATCTTGCATTCGTTTAAGAGAGTGTTGAAGAAGATCTGAATTTATCGATTCGATGTCCGAAATTGTGTTTAAAAACTAATTGCAGATTTCTTTCTCTCGATTTAACAAAAATAAATGGATATTTAATAAAATTTCACGTATTTCATTCAAAATTGAGGTTAATACTGACTTAAAAAAAAACACCCTGCAGATGTATAAAAATATTTTAAATAACAATCTGGAAATCTGGAACTGATTACATACAATTTTGTAAACAATTAAAAAAAAACGCAGACCCACAGCCACCCAACGAAAGGCGACACGGTATGACCACATCATCGTTATATTAATTTTTTTGGTCTCCAAGTTTCGGTGTATATGATAAATAAAATAAATATAAAATTTTAATTAAGAAATTTTGTTTTATTTATTAAATTAATAAATTTATTTTCACAACTTTTATTTGTTTTGTATTGCGACGCGTTTCGGACTTTTGAACAAGTCAAAATAAACAAAAATAGTTGATTTAAAAAAAAAAAACTCTTAACACTATACTTTTAAAAAAATTAAAAAGTAAATTTCGAAAAATCGATTTGTTTTTAAATCCAAAATATGTATTTCCAATATTACTTAAACTTTTTAGAAGAGAGATGATCCCTCTTCTAACTTTTCATCTTGATACCCTATGTTTAAGTCAGATGATGCCCATTCTGCTTATGTGTGTTCTCATTGCAGTTGTGATCCATAAGGATTTCAACCAAGATAGATATTTGAGGCCTGTTTAGCTCAAGCAAAGTAAATAGTTTTTTTTTTGTTTTTAGAAATATATCGCTATATTGATTCCTTGAAAATTGACACACTTTGATGAATTATTCTTCTTTATTTAATATTACGATAATTACAAATGAACACATTTCAAAAGAGTTCATATATTATTTATCCAAAATGGGATGTGTATAACTGAAACTTTTTCAATTGAAACTAATTAACAAAATGAAAATCAATCTAATTGCATTGATTTATGCATAATGTCATGAGCATGACAAATTTTTCAAATTTGAGATATAAGTCATTCTGAAAAATACATAACGAAATGAGATAAGGTTCCTTAATTTATCGACATACATAAATTGAACCCTGCCCTACCTACTTTATCAAGTTGTAATTTCACACGAAGATATCATCTATATATGTATGTAAGTATGTACCCAAAGCAATCAAAAGCATCATCATTGCAGTAACACATATGTATACTGATAATAATGACTACGACTGTCAGAAATTAGAAATCCATAAATACTATTTATTTAACTTTAAAAGCCATAAGACAATTCACCCAACCATCCAACACTCGCAGTCACATAAATCAATACCAAAAAAATTAACAGATAACAGCGCCACCATCACCGCCAGCACATAACAATTCATCGTCATCGCGCCATCGCCGTCGTTGTCTTGGTCGTTCCGGGTTGCAGCAGCAGTATTTTTTTTTTTTTTCTTAACTTGTTTTTTATCATTTAAAAGCTTATTTTGTACACTGTTCAATAAAATAACAACAACAACTACGACCACCAAGTTTTGAGCACAAAGTGAAAGGGAAAATATTCTCCCAGGACCACCATGTGATCTCCTCCACTGATACCGTGTGTCATGCTCATAGTTGCTGCTCTTAGCCATGCCGACAACACTAGCTATAACTGCTGTTGTTGCTGCTGCTGCTACCACCGACGCCACCGCCATAACAAACAAACAACGTAAACAAACCTCAGCCACAAACCAACCAAACAACCAGCTAGCCTAACAGGCAGCTCCAACTTACTAGCTCTGCACTCCGTTGACTTCTTTTCCACCAAAGACATAAAAAGAAAGCAAAATGGCTTCACTTTGGCAGCAGCAACAGCAGCGGCAGTAGTGGTGCCAGTGCCATGCCAGTTGCCAGTAAATAGGTAAACAAATGTGCACTGTTGAGTGCCATGGTCAGTGAGTAGTCAGCTGCTGCAGCCTGGTTGCAGTTACTGGTTGCACTGTGGAGTGTTGATCAGAGAAAAGTTCTCACGGTACAGCGGTGTTGTTTATATGTTGGTTTTTGGCTTTGTTTCGTTTTGTTTTTGAAACTCTTTTCACTAAAAATCGCGGACAAGTCGACCAGTTCGTCTGTTGGTTTTTTGGTTTGTTTGCCCGTTTGTCTGAGCATGAGATTTGTATGCGCGTGCATAATGCGAGACGTAATGCAATGCGCATTAAACACTGTAAGCGAGTATTTCACTTCCCAAATATGCACTTAGATGAATAAATCGATGATTTGTCAAAAAAAGTACTAGATTTATTTTTTCTTTTTTAGCATATCTATTTTTATGTTGACATATTCGCTATAGCAATCATCATAGAATCTTTGAATCTACATACATTTACTTTTTACAATGTAGGCACTGTTCATATAGCTGATTAAAAGAAAAAAACTTTATTTTGCAGTACCTACGCTAATTCTGACAATTATTATAAAACCGCGTTCGTTCTGCTTTTTGTTCTACATCAGTAAACAGTTAATCGAGCGAAGCGATATTTGTACCAAATTATTAAAAAGTGTCTTCACTTTTTTTCGGCACAACATTTTTTGTCCGGGACAACATTTGGATGCGCACACACAAATTTTGTTTTACGCTAGGTATGACCTTAGAATAGTAGAATTGATAACTGTACTTGATTACTACAAAGAAAAATATTTTATTACTTCCCAAAACTCAAAATTTCTACCAATTTGTGTCCAAAGTTCTGTCAAAGTTCATATACAAAAAATAAAATTGTACTAAAATTGGTAGAAATCTCCAAAACTAAGTTAACGAACAGACCTAATAGCTGTCAGGGTATTGCGATGGATAAAAACAAAGTTCTTTAAACATTTTCTGAATTTAAAGATATTATTCATACTTGAATTCATAATCACACTATAGTATAGTAATCACAAACTTAAAAAAAATGAAATCAGTGTGACACAAAGTTTGGCAGTTAACCCTAACAAAAGAGTTTGAACTCCAACGTTTTTATTCATCGCAAAAACGAACCTTTGTTATTCCTAATTCTGACAGATAAAAACGACTTATGCAGTGAGAATTGATGCGAAAGAATAAATGAAATTTAGTCTAATGTTCTGTCAAAGGTCATATAAAGAAATGCATTGGATTAGAATTGTGAACTAAACGAACAAACCTGATTGGTGAAGTATTCCGCATAACTATCTCAACAAAAATCTTTAGTTCTTTCCATGTGATATTGAAGTGATATTCCTTTTCACTTGGGCATTTATTTATATACGTGTACCTAAAATCAAAATAGATGATATTATAACCTCCCTGATTGCCAATGGCAAACATCAAAGCTATAACTGCACGTTCATCCTACACGTATCCTGCTCTTGCTGCCATGACTCTCTCACACTCGGCTACAAAAAAAAAATACAAAAAAATACCAATATAAAAACGAAATTCCAAACCGGGTTATCCGCCTGTATACCCCTCGAGAGAGCCAAGCTTGAAATCTGCACGCCACCGCATAAAACCACACTTCAGCAAAACGACGGCCGTGCCGCCACCGCTACCGCCACCATCACGCGTCCAGCCCGGACGAGGCCAACGAACGAAAAGTATACTGTGGGAACTTTATGATTGGTGACACATAATTGGCGCTGCAATGCGCATTCCTCGAGAAAGGCCATTATAATTTCAGCTAACCAGATGTAGTGCTCGTGCGCACTCTCCCAGACCCCACAGCACAAGAAGACGCAAAAAGGGGCATAAAACCTGTAACAGCCTGTTGGCCGCACACCCAGCTTCATTACGCCGCGCCGCGCCGCAGGCTGCAGCACAGAGACTTTACCGAGGACGGTGTTCAAGATAGGCTCTAAAAGTTAGCCTAAGGTAAATGTGACGGCGGCAGTGGCGGCAGCGGTTCGGTGATCTTGAATTCAGATAATGTGGGCCAGAGCAGGCACTATAAGCTAAGCATTTTGTGTGCCTGCCGCGGTGCCAAAAGAAGCCGTGCCGCTTTTGCCGTAGTTGGGGCTACATGTTCCAAAGTTCCCATCAGACTTCTCTCATAGCATATAATGGCGGGGCACTTTCCAGGACGAGTTTTGCTTGCATTTGTTTATTTTACATTTTTGGGAAGTACGCACTACCATTGGCCTGGTTGACTCTAAGGTTCATTTAATAACTGTGAATCATGTTGCAATCACTTAACATTTTAATCGATCGTTTGGCGCATGGGAGTCGGTGGTGGTACTAAAGGTAGATGGTGCTGGTGGTTGATATAATTGTCATTGCTCTCTCTCTCACTCTTGCTGCTTGTAATGAATGTACTGCTGTTGGCCCATAGCGCCTCATCATCGTCATAAGGCAAAAGAAACGCCAAAGATCCTGCTATAAAATGAGTGGAATAAATAAATCCCAGGCCAAAGCGATAAGCGATCGAATTATTGAGGTGGGGTTGTGTCTTGTCTGGCGTGTACCTATATAACTTACTCTGATCTCCGTCGTCGTCGCCGTCGGATATAACAAAATGGGCAGACAGACAGTCGATTTCGAGCTGGAAAATTAATTTTCGTGTTGGTGAGACTTTTTAAAGCGCGAGTTCCCGCGCACCGTGGTCGTCGTCGCGTCGCGTCTTTCTTCGTTCAGCATCGTCGTCGTTAAGCCATGATTAATTCGATTTGCAATTGGTTTGGATATGAGGTGAGCGCATTCGGGTGAAAATTCAGTTTTGATTAAAATGTTTTCATGATCATCACATATGAGATAACTAAGGAGAATGCTTCATAATTAAACGGTTTTTTTTATTTTTATTTATTTTTTAAAGAATTTATATTTCATTATTTAAAGTTATTGAAGCACATGCTGAAGGTTAAATATTAGAAGAAGAAGATATTGTTTGAGCTCAGAGTTTTTACATTTATTTTGAAATAGCAACAACAATTTGAATTATAATTTTTTTAGGTTTATAATTCGATTTTTGTTGAAATTCGGTTTCAAGAATTAAGTGTTACGAAATTCTATCATTATTTTTCCTCATTCTTTAAGAAGCTTATGTACAATTTTACCATTATACAAAATTTTAGAGCCCAAAGTTTGTAGTGCTTTGATATATTTTTGAGATATTGCAGTCGGACGGTACATTAATTGTGTCGACATGGGTATTTATGGAAAGCTGAAGCTACCCAGATAGTTTTTTTAGTATCAATTTGCTCAATATTGTATAGATCATTTTCAAAAATTTTCAAAACAAAAATTC
Source organism: Epistrophe grossulariae (assembly GCA_929447395.1). NCBI lineage: Eukaryota > Metazoa > Arthropoda > Insecta > Diptera > Syrphidae > Epistrophe > Epistrophe grossulariae. Next base: position 137,029,510 of record OV839568.1, read on the forward strand.
GTTCATCGATATAGATTTATTCGCTAGCTCCAAATAGACGAATTTTGTAAAAAAGGAAGGCATCTCGAAAACCTTGACTTTTATAATAGCCCTATCCTAAAATCTATCTTTTTTGTACTATAAAAATGAGAAGCACTGTGGTTTTATTTGTGGACTAATAGAACCTACTTTGATATCTCTTAGCAGGTTCTCCTCTATAGAGAGGGATTTCTCTTTAGATCTATCACATAGAAATAGAACTGGCAAACCAATCATCGTGCTTAAGCATAACCCTCAATAAGTCCGAACAAAGCAGACACAAAACAAATAAGTAGTTTTAATTTGATGTATCTAATTCAATGCTACCAATCAGTTAATGCACGCAAATGAAATATAACCCGGGCGTGAGAAAAAAAAACCATAAAGCACTCTAAGTTGAAGCTAACCACGAAGGCCGAATATTTTATCTTGCACTTTAATGGCTCTATATACCACACCACCGACTAAGTCTTACTCCAAAGCAAAAAAAAATATTTTAGCTTTCAATTTAAATTAATAAATAGGTACCTAAGTGTAAAGTATTTTACCAACAAAAAAAATATTAAGTAAAATGCAAAACTAAAAAAAAGTTTCTCATTTGCTTTTGATAACGTGCAAAAATCGAAGGTCGTCTAGTCATTTTTAATTCTGTTTGTTTTATTTATTTTTTTTTTAAATATCTTTGAATAAATCAGGTTAAAAATAATACACCACCATGGTGTCTGTTTGTTTTTTACACATAAATTTCTTTTTTATTTAATTTAATTTTATTTCATTTAATTTTATTATAAGAACAATTTCGTTGAGAGAAATATTATCGTCCACTTTGTGCGATCGATCAGTCATCATCCTCAACCCTAGCCAAACCAACAACGATATACAATGTGATTCGCATGATTCATGCGAATTCTAGAATTAGAACTTACTTATGTTTTTTTTTTTTATTTCTATTTCTATTGATACACTTTGGGAGTTCAAAAACTATCAAACTGTATCGTGTGACTAGCAAATTCATAACCTTGAGGCTAGCCAAGGGAAAAAGCTTGAATTTTAGGGGCAGGAACAGTAATTTAAATGAGGTAAGAACAAAAAGATGAAACAGAAGAAAGAAAAAAAAACGCATTTCATCAGCTGATTTGGATGAATCGTCTAAATAGAATTTCTATGCTCGAGAGGTTTATGTTGGTGGGCTACGTCGACACAAAAGTTACGATTTAGTTTCCCTCGTGCTCATATATAATTTTCTTCAGACTTAAAATTAGAATATCAATAAAAACAGTAGCGGCGAGTATATTTGAGTGGGTGCTTAAGAGGTCTACAATACCATCGCCCATACCTCTGCGAGCCTTAGCCTCCCTCACGTATTAACTTGTACATATTTTCCTCATGAATATATTTTTTATAAAAAAAATTAAAACGATTTCAAAATAAATATACCTCGGTATAAAATGTGTACATACATTTATTAAGTTAAAGTATTTTTGATTTGATTCTAAAAATGGCTTGTCATCATATGAAAAAAACAAACAATGGATGAATGTTATATTCATTTATCTTTTTAGGGCTTAAGATCTATACACAAAATTTTTTGACGTTTCATCCTAGTAATCACTTGGAATTATTAGTTCATTCAACTGAAGTGTGGAACCAAGCTAATACGCAACTTTTTGTTTTATTAAGTTACAAATAAAAGAGATATCTCGAGATTAACCTTAACATTCAACAGAATTATAATTCTTAGTTATTGAAACAGAACTAGGCTGGGTTTTTATAATTTTTTTTTTAATCGCTTCTAATTCATCAATATTTTTTTACAAACAACTTTGAACATATTATACATACGGTTATTTTATTGATTTAAACCTTGAATTTGTTTATATAATTTTTTTCTTATAGAGCAAGTGGGAAAATCTAAGAATAAATAAAAAAAAAATTGTATTATAAAATACTGGAAACCTAAAATGGCAAATTTGATCATACCTTCTAATTAGGCGTACGTACACAAGAAAATTGAGTTGAAACAATAAATTTACAAAATCTGTAACTCTCAAAATATATACAAAGAATATACAAAAGAAATTACGAAAACTAAATTTTCCTAAATTTCTTCAAATATCATCATATTAAGTTATTACAACTGCGCTCGACTGACATAACAAGCTTTTTTTCTGGTGATAAGTATAGGTATCTGTTTTCTTTCTTCTTTGTCTCTAGCTCTGTACAATACATATTATACATGTACATTGTAAATACAATACAAGAGTTGTAACTCATTTATAAAATGGTTGGTAAAGGGTATCGCATAAAGAATGAACTGTGCTCTACTGATATATAGTGAATGTTTCGATAACCTCCTGCATCAGATTTTAAAGTTTACAATTGAAGATTGAATATTAAAACTTCCAAAGCAAATTTAAATATATTTTTAAAATATTTATGAATTTTTATATAATAATATTTTTCTAGTTTATTTTAAAAAATCCTCAGAAAAAGTTTCATAAAGATAAACAAAAATATTATTATTATTATTATACTTTTATTGAAATGTAATTAAATTACAAGATAATACAAAACAAAAATATATTTTTTTCCATTGCTCAAAATCTTATTCTTGTTGCTTAGTAAGTTTTAACAAATTGTGACCATTGAAGAAGTTGAGAAATTTTAATGAAACGTAACTAAATATGGATTTGTTTTAATTCGCATACAAAAAAAAAACGAAAAGAAATGCCCATAAATAAAATATTACTCGTGTTTGTATTTTAAATATATTGTGTACGTTAGATATTAAATTTTATGATTAAATAGTTCTTTGAGTAAAGATGTCTTGTTAACGATGACATTGCTCAGATAGTCAATCTAACATCTAACCCAAACTTTTTTGAAAATTTTAAATTTATTCTTTAAGCTTTAACAATTTTTATTAACATGTTTTCTACATTTGTTTATACCAGAATTTTTTTACTTGACATCTAGAAACCGAGTTATTTTATAAAAATTTAATCATTCCAAAATTGAGAAAAAAAATAATTTAAAGATGGTACAAAACAATTGGGGTCAACTCGTATAAAATAAAAAGAAAACAAAATAGAACTCCTCCGTCAAGACCTTTCTCAATGATTCAGTAAAAATCGATTTGCATCTGCGATGAAAGACAGCAATTATAATGCGTGTGGCCTCGATACCACTCGTCATCATTAATAATTATAATTAATTTTCTTAATATAAAACTACTTTATTTTATGAGAAATATTATAAAAATTAAATCGCTTCACACTTCTGACATTTCGAACGGATTATTTAAATCCACCTGAACTGTTTGCCATTCAAATACGCACAATTATCAAAAGTTGTCCTCCAAACAACTCATCTCCTGCGTTTTAATGCGCGTGAAGCGTTTATAATAAAAAAAAGAAATATCATTTGCCAAAGGTATTGACATCTATTTTTGTCATCACTCCTCCAAGAAATATATAGGTCATTCTCATTGATGATGATGATCATATTAGTGTTGTTGCTGCCAACGCAGCTCAGTTGGCCTCCATCACCGTCATATATATGTATTTATACGAGTAGTTCCCCTCCGATGACATTTTGTTTCATGATTTCAGGACCCGATGGCGCGAGGGTGACACACAAAAAATAATGCTGCAAAGGTTGTATTTTTCCACAAAGATTTATTTATATTAAAAAAAAAGAAGAAATATCACAAAAAAATATAAAATATTATTATTTCTATCTTCTATTTTAATTTTGTTTTCATTTCGCATAAACATTTATGATTACGAGCGGAATATATTATTTCAATATTATTTTTTGTACATTTATAATGTCTTAGTTGTTTTATAGTTAATTATTTATGGATATTGTTGATGATCCATAGCAATTGAAATTTATTTCACATCATAAAAAATAACGCTCAATTCAATAATTTATGATATTTTGAACAAATAAAATTAAAAAGAAAAAATTATAAATATACAATGCAAGATATAAAAGATAAAATAGAAATAATTTCGTCTTTATCAAATATTAATTTTTCAAATTTTTTTTTTTTTCAAAATTGAATTATGTATGTGGCTACCATATGGTATATAGGTATGTTTTTCTTAAATATTTATTAAGATATCTTTAATGTGCATTTTGAGAACTCATAAAAGCAGGTATTTTTTTTAATTAAATTCTTATAATGTAGTTTAAAAACATGACAGATGGTTTTTTGTGATAAATAAGTAACTAGCTTACCCATGCAAGAACTCTTAATATAACAACAAGATACACTGCGCAAACAACTGATTAAAAAAAAACGAATTATCAAATGTCATCAAAGATGGGTACATAAGCATCAGCTTTCTTAAACTTGTTCATTGCATATTTTTGATGTTTTGAGAGCTCGAAGTTTGGTAATAAATTTTTTACATTGAACATTAGTGTACTACAATCACAGTTCACAAAAACACTTTAAGAGTGAAATCCAATTTAAGGTGTAATTTTGTCTTGTTCCTGTTCATTAGAAACCACTGCTTGATATTGAAGATTGGTAGAGAACCAAGGCCTAGTGAATTATGGCAGGAATGGAAGGGCATATAACTATCTGTCAAATCCAGACGGCCAAGATCACTTCCTCGCAAAAGGCAGTAACCCTTAAAATTGTTTGTAGGTGGAAAAAGCCGGTGTTGAATATGTAAAGCTATTCACTAGCAGAAGAAAAAGATATCTACTAATAGAATAAATCATAAAATCTCATCAACAAAAACAAAATCCCATGTTTAAATAAATGTCTTTCTCATACACTGTTGGTACACTGTGGCGTATGTGGAACATTTTTTTTTTATTCTATCATAACTTTTGCGTTGTTCGTTGCACAATCAAAATTTTAACTCACAATAATCGAAATGATCAATTCCCCCACTTAAGACAATTGAACGCACTCACAACCACAAATTTTCTTATAAATCAGCTATAACTAATTTCATGCATGAAAGGCTACTTATTGAAGCATTGCAATAAATTGTCATGGATGATGTTAAACACAACTAAAATTGTGTACAATCTTCAAAACAATACAAATATAGAAATGTGATTCATCGTTGTAGCTAAATTTATGAAATAAAAGAACTCAAAATAAAATGCTAATGTTTCCAATAAAAGTCACATTAATTTGAAAAAAAAAAACATTTCTTTTTTTGCATTCGGTTAAAAAATCACTCAAAACGACAGAAGGACGACTAAAAAAATAAAATACTCTCATAGCAATTAAAACATATGTATTATGAAAGAAAAATAACAAAACCACCGATTCTACTACCACTCGCTACCACAAATGAAGGAGAAAAAAAGTGACTCATAAAATTTCTAAATAAATAAAAATGTGTTCGAAAAAAAATAGCTAAAAAAAAACGAACAAATCTAAAAGAACTCGTGAAACTTAATTTAGCACACTCTACTCCTCAAAGTTAAACTGGCGTGGTGCGGCGACGAATAGACTATCTTAAATATCTTCATATGTAAATTTAAGAAATTAAAAGAGAAGAACTCATAGAACGAATAACTTTAGTAAAATATCACGCGACAAGAGATGCTATATAGTTTTGCCTGCTTTTTTGATTTTAATTTTTCAAAATAAACAAAACATTTCAGTTCAATAACAGTAACAAAAAATCTCTAGGGATTTTTAAATTAAATTTACAAAAAAAGATACAAACGTAATTGAAATGTGCATTTTAAAATAATCGTTTTTTAATAAGAAGTTAATTTTGTTTGATTTGTTATCTGATGTTTAAAATAAAAATAACATAAATGTGTCAACAATTTTTTTTTTCAACAGGATTCTTATTCGAATTGCTTGCCAGGCATGAGTGAGAAATAGCTCAATGATTTGTGATCTATAAGTGTTTCAGTTTGTGGTTTTTTTGTTTAATCACACAATATACTTTTCAGATTTACGTTGTGAACTTAAAAATATATTTGATTTCTGTTGAAACTTCTAATCATCGAAAGTGCCCAGTTTTTAAAAATGAAACGATCTAAACGGAATTTTGGTTTATTTATAGGTGTAGACCAGTTTATACCAATTAGCGAATTTAAAGGTTTAATCCAGATTATACTAGTTTATACCAATTAGCGGATACAGTAAAACTAAATATTTTTATTTACTTTTTACAATCGTGCAAGCCGAATTTTATACCAGTCATACACCCATATTGTGTCACGCGGTGCTATTTATTGTTAAGGAAATATCCATGAGACATAATATGTAAAGATATATACATATTAAATTTCATATGTGTATATAAATGGTATAAAAAACAGGTACATATTTTTTTCATTGAAAAATTATTTGTGTATTTGTATGTATATCAAGCTAGGATTCATCTACTGAATTAAGGACAGAAATATCAAACGTTGTTTCAATGTTTTATTCACTGAGTGGTATAAATTTGTCTTACTCCCATTACTTATGAAACAAGTTGTTAGTATGTATTAGTTTTTTTTTTGCTAAGTTTGGATTAACTTGTTAAACTATATAAGAGAGACTAAATGAAACTAAATTTTACAAATTCGATTTTTGTTATAATAAAAATGAGCTATCAAATAAAGGTTCATCTTAAAAAAAAAAACACAACATTTTAGAATCTTCTAAAAATACACCAAGAAAATCTTAGACAGAATGGAAACAAACGTTTTCGACTGTTTGGCCACGCAAGTCTTATATTATAAAAAAAAATAAAAGGTTTTCTTGACATCCCTGTCTTTTGTTTTTTATTGTTTTGTATTTTTTATTTTGTTTCTCGACCCATTAATGACACATAGAAGAAATAAAAAATTAAATTGAAAATATTTTCATTTTTCAATAAATAAATTAACCAGACCAATAAACTTATTTTGTATTCTTTGAAAACAAAAATTAGTCACCACCTCATAAATTCTTAAGCTAAAATAAAATTTACAAAAGAAATGATTTAAAAAAAATAATTATAACTTAAAAAAAAATGTATTAAATGATAAAAATGAAATCACTAATGCTTAACAAATAATACATTTCGAAATAAAATTCACCTGTGAGTTTTGTGTTCATTTCATATACATACATACATATAAATATTACTAACATATATAAAATATTAGTGTCCAAATGTTTTTCTTTTAAGTTTAATCAAACAACAATTCATAGCTCTAACTCAATTAATAGAACTTATGGATTAATTTAAGTGACACTTTTGGACATCTATTAGAATTTATTATATTTAATGGAATTCGAACTATATGATATGTAGGCGGTGTGACGAAGAATTGTCAAATAAATTACATATTTATATATACGATTTCTATTTTTTGTTATTGTTGTATTTAACAAAAATATTTCTATTTCTATATAAACATGGCGGCCTCTAAGGGCATTTTCTTAGGTTTTTGTGTTTTTGGCAAACGTTCAAATTTATTATTCACATTATAAAAGTGAAGAGCATGGTACAGATTAATCATAATCAATTTCAAAAATTGTTTCTTGTGTCAAAAACTATTTATAAATATTATTGCATACAAGTGCAGTTTTGTCGCGAACCACTAGAAGTTGCCCTTTTACTTTTTAACATTATTTATGTTCATTATGCACGTAAACATATTATTATGTATATGTACGACTCACGTACGTACATAACATTTATGTAGATGATTTGGTTAATTTGTGAAAAATAAATTAATTTTTTGTTTTTATTGAATTTATTTTCTAGCTAAATTGGTATAATGTATTTGTAAGATTAAATTTGAGAGTATACCTTTCAAAATGCAAATGGTATTTCATTTTTTCCTTATGAAGTTGAAGTGAGATAGAAAGATTCATTTGTCAAAAGATGGACAAAAAACGAGTTTCGTATGAATGAGTTGTACCTGATGCCCAAATGTGATATAAGTGTTGTTGTCAATTTTGAGTTTGATAGTTTTTACTTAGTTGTTCTTATTTATATTTATAATTGTTTTTTATGTTCAATTTTGTGTCAGTGCCGTCTCCAGGAAGGATGCAATAGGGGGCAAAAAAGCAGAAGAATTTACTATGTAATTTTTGAATAACTATATTGAGGTGAAGTAAGGAAAACTTACGAAACGTTGGGAAAAATAATGGAATAAATATTGTTTTTATTCGCATTTCCATCATAAAGACCAAAACAGCCTAATATACAGTGAAAAAAAAACACACGATTCTTGTATGGAACGTGCCCATCAAACGTCATTTTTAATATTTCAATGAAATAGATAATCAAAAGAAACATAATTCTTTCAATTGAAGTTCTTTTTGATATATGTATAGGTGGAAAAAGCTTATGGATTTTTGTATATTTTTCAAGCTATGTTGAAATTTAAAACTACTCTTGTGATTACTGATTACCGCACTTACACCAAAAACGATGAATGGTGAGTTTTAGAGGCAATTGAATGCGAAATTAAAATGGTATAAAATATTCAACTTGGCCGATTAGTTTAGAAGGGATTTAACACTCCCCCTGAAAAAACATTTTAGGTGAAATAGGCTGGATTTAAACCTCCAGCGTGATAGTCCAACGCACTAAACGCATTATCTTTTGATGGAAGCGTAGCATAAAATTAATAAAACAAAATAGCACTTTTACTATTTTTTAATATTTTATGTTATTATTATTATTTTAATAAGCACTTATGAGGATGCGAATGCCATTATTAAAGTCAAAAGTTTATAGCGGTCAAAATTTAATTTAAAGTTATAGGATGGAAAGTTTTTTACTTTTTGTTAAGACCTAAAAATTTTAATAAACATAATATGTTAGTTTCTCCCAAAATTATGTTAAAACAGAAAAAAAAAAAAAAACAAAATATATTTATAACATTCTCTGGTCTATTCAATTTTTCTACACATTACGAAAATGTCTAAAAATACGTCCATGTGCCAAGTCATTTAGTGCCGTGTCTGCGAATTAAGTATCCCGCTCATGACAACCACTTAAAGAATTATAATACCGTAATAGCATTTCATTCACATTCTACCCATAGAAACAACAGCCAACGTCACCTTGGTGCAAATCCAAAGAAAATATGTCGCCGCATCGTCATCTCATTCCGGCTGCCATGCCATCTTTGTCGTCAACAGCGGCGGCGGTGGCGGTGGCAATGGCACCCGGAAGGAGTCTCATTTTGCATAATAATCCGTCAGTTTGGCTGCTCTGCAATTGCTCTAAGCCATGAATATTTGTATGTATGTACATTATGTATGTATAAAAACATCGCGCAAATATAGTGTGAGTCACTGCGCCATGTCAGAATATAATTGGAATCGAACTTATGAGTTTATTGACTCTTTGTATAGCGATATATGTATGTGTGTGTTTGTGTATGATACATTCCTTCATACAAACATTTATATATTTTATTTTAATTTTATATTTAGAAAAAGTCCTTGGAGCGTATCTGTAATCATTTATTAAATGAAACACATAATACTGGTATGTGCGAAGAAAAGGATGTTTGGCATCATTCCAAATTCATCTACCTCAGGTGCACTTTCAGTCTGCGTCTCCATCGTCTCATTTTTTTGTCAGTTTTTAATTTTGTTTTTTACTTTAAAATTGGTTTTGTGTTTCAAATACTTTTTCGAGTATTCTCAATTTGTTGGCACGTGTCGTTCTAATTTGTTTATTGCAAAAAATGGAAAGTTTATTTGTCCAGATAGTCTGATTCCTATATGGGTATTTTATATTTGCTATGGTTAGGGTACCTAATAGGAAACTTATTTTGATTGTCAACGCTTTCAAGGGTTCCCGGCATCTTGATTTTATGAGATATATTCTAAACTGTTGAGTTAGAATTATATTTACTATACAATTTTGTTTAAATATAAAAAGTCGCAGATGTAGAATAAGAAAATCGGGAAGATTTTTGAATCAAGTAAATTCTTAAGTACACTGAAATTCTAAATAAAATCAAGTTTAAGTAAATTGTGATCTATTCAACGAGATTTCATAATCTTGTTCCGAAATACGAGATGTGAAAAGCGTTTAAGAAATAAATTGCCATAAATCAGGCTAATATTTGATTTGTTTAAGTTTTATACTGTTTAAAAGAGAACAGAAAAATAATATTGTATTCATGTTTAAAGAGTTTTTGATTTATACAAATCTGCTTTCTTTGGTGTAGGGAATTTGGAATAACACGAAATGGTTAATTTTTGACAGTTTTTTTATTTTTATAATTTAAAATTTTTTAATTCGAACATTTTTGTTTATGTTTTTGTTTATTTTGTGTGTATACATATATTTTATTTGCATGTTTTTAAGGTTAAAATTAAAACAAAAAAACAATTCATTGTTTATTATTCTAATTTTTTTACAGCACAGCTCGCATCGATAAAGTCAATAACAGCCAGCAATGACACTGTGGAAAATGGCCAAGAATTGCGAATTGTGTGCAAAGTGCAAGGACAGCCCCCGCCAAAGGTCACATGGTTTAAGGATCAAAAATCAATAAATCGAAATCGGTCACTTTATCAATTCATTCATTTTAAGTAAGTTTAAATTTTTATTTAGTTCTGAACCCTTTATTATAAGTTTAAAATGTGCTTCAAAGTAAAAACCACAAGTATTAATTATTTATAAGCTAAGATTACAATATGATCATTTTGTTAGTTATTTGAACAAGAACTATATCGGGGACTATGACAAAATTACATTTTGAATTTTCAATAAGAGAAGATCACCGCACTAGCTTTGTTAGTTTACTTCTACCATTTTTAGTCCCAAAGACTGTCAAAATTCATATAAACAGAATAAAACAAGAAGAACAGACCTTATGTTGATAACAATAAGATCCGTCAGTGCTGCAACACTCACTGAGCACTTAATTCCATTTTTCCATAAAATCCTCCTGTGGCTTGCTTTAAGTCAATACTGATACAATATCGATCCAAGCGCTCTACGATTCTGGAAAGATTCAAACTTTTACTGTCTGTAACGTATTTTTGGAGAATTTTCGCGTGATATTTACCTTAAAAATAGTCAATTTTCTAGAAGTTATATATTTAAACATCTCAAAAACCTGAACCAATCAAACGTTTTTGTCATCAGCTTTTTATCGACATCAAAATAATGCCTCAAAACCTGAAATTTAAATTTCCAATTATGGTTTTTAATGACAGCTATAACTGGCACCTTAGTCGATTCCAGCCATGTTTAATGTTCAGACACTAATGATTTTTTTTGGTGAAATCAGTTAACTTTTTGTATGATATAACATTTTTTTGTTGCATTTTCTAGCGAGAGAGGAGAATTGATTTTGTATTAACTTATTAATATCGGTGGTCTTTGTCTAACTTGAAAATACTTCGGAATTCAATTTAACCTTATGTCAATTTATAGAATGTTAAACCTTTTCAACCATCATCACATTCATATAATTTTAGACCTCAATCAATTGACTGTTTTAATTGCACTTTAACAAAAAGTGAAAAACCATGTTTTAACTATGAATTTAATTTAACCAAAAATATTTACATTGTATATAAATAAAACCATAACCGGAATTAATGCATCGTTTTGATGCCCAAGTCAAGCAAGCTTTTGACAAATCTTCCCAGACCAAGACGAATTTAAAAGGCAAATATTTTCTTTTAAGTACCTATTTAAAGATACCTGCATAAATTAAATTTAAGCGAAAGTTTTGAATAAAATTTCCCAATTAAACCGATTAACTGTGAACAATTATATCTCCACTACGAAAAAGATATCGTATCAAATCAATCGAATATCTAAATCAGGTATATGTATATATAAATACGCCTTTATTAAGCTGATGAAAATATACTGACTTAAGGTTGCTACAACTGACAAGAAACAAAAATTAATAAAATGCGTAATCATAATATTTTAACAAATTAAAAATCCATTAATAAAAAAAATAATGTCCAACCATTTAAGTCTTAAAACCTGTGAAAATCCATCAGTCATTCAATTCGACTTTAATTAATTTGTTGATGGCAGCTTTTTAATTCATTTATACGTTTATTATTCCTTGTTTAATATAAAATAAACAAAAATATTATAAATCACAAAAGCATTGGTGCTTGCTCATTAACTCAAACAATTGTTGTTGGTATTTTGGATTTCATAAATATTCATTAGAATAATCATCAAATAAGGTTGTTAATTTTTTATATTTTTTTGTTTGTACTATTTACATACATACAACCATATTTATCAATGTATTTGTATTATAGATAGTTTTTTTTAACTAGAATGTGAACATATTTTCATTTGCATTTCTTTCTGTAAGTTTTTTCTTTTTTTATCTTATTCAATTTTGTGTTTTTTTTTTTCTAATCTTTACAGGAGGAGATCGGAACTGATTATAAGATCTTTTAATAGTTCGGATGCTGGGAAATACGAATGCCGAGCAAAGAACAAGATTAATCAAAATCTGGAGAAGAGAAGTTTAGTGATAAAGGCTTATCCCAGTAAGTGAATTTTAATGAAATAAATTTAAAAGAGTATATAATAATTTTAAATCAAAATTTTATTAATTAATTTTAATTTTGAAACAAACCACTAGTTTTTTAAAAATGTCAAATTTATTTATTATATACATATTTGTATATATTTACCTGACTTTCGTGAATTAAAATCCAATATGTACCACAAGAGAATTTCAATAAATTGACATTTTGCTAAAATAAAATTTTTCGTTTAGTGTTTTCGTAATGAAATATTAATAATTATTATTATTTTACATAAGTTTTAATTTCACTTTCATCGTGAAATCTATTGATGTTTCACTTTGATTTTTAATTTCAATTGCATCGATATAAACTCCGGTTATTTTTATTCAAAGCCTTGAGCAAATTTATAGTGAAAAATTCATTAACTTAAAAAACATTCGGGACAGAATTTTTTTAGCAACTAATAAATTCTGTGATATTATCCATGTTTTTTGAAAATTTTAATATCCAGCTCAGCAAAGTTTTATAAACAAACAATAAAAAACAATTTTTTGTTAAGTACGCATAAACAGTAACAAAGTATTTTATTATCACTTTTTGCGGCTAATAAAATTCACTGAAGCGGTTTTACACTTAAAAAAAAAAACGGCTTATTTAATTGGCCAGTTCATGTTGCTGTTATATTCCCATTTAATTTGAATGACCGGGAAAAGAAACCTGAACGTGTTTTCCCACTAGATGTCATCTCTTTTTTATAAGTTGATCAACTGCGACACAAAATTATTGAGCAAGTCAGTCTTTGGTGCTTTTTAACATCAAATCTTAGGAATTTATCTGAGGAATTTGCATTCCAATTTCTGAAATTGATGAACTGCTTTATGAACAACATTATTTTCCGAATATAATAGATTCTGCGATAAGCGATAATAATAATGTATTTATGTATATTTAAAAGAAATATCAAATCATCACACGTTGAGTTTTCTTTATGTAAATATGTATATCCAAGTTTTTTTATGTAACGTATTTATTTATTGGAAAAATTCGACACGATTAATTGTCTTTCATTCATAAAAAGCTTTAAAATAATAATAATTTATTTAGGTGTGATTCAATAAATTTGTACAATCTTATTATATGTTTGTATGATGTATGATAAATAAATGATAAAAATCACTCGTGTTTTTTATTGTTTTAATTTCACGTGAGACCTGTTTCGAGTTGTCACTCACCTACTAAACTAATTGATAAATTATTCTTATACACATCTTTTAATATAAAATACGAAATTCTTTTGATAAATGAGTCAGAATTTGTCGATGATGCACATCGAACAAAATGTCACATGATGGAATTTGAAAATTAAGTGACAAATATTCACACACAAAATTTACGATACATAATTTGCATATTGATAAAATTTATTCAAGTTGATTAAAAAAAATATACCTATACAAAAACATTAATTCTATTATTTTGTGAATCGTGTGGGAGTTAAAAAAATATACATATGTTAGTTTTGAACTTTTCTATTTAATACAAAGCATTGCGCATGTAAATAATGCAATAATGCTAATTTTGAATTTGTATTCAATTTAAAATAATATTTAAACTAACATTGAAAAGCGATTGCTTTAATTATCAATTTATTTATTTAAAAGATTTTTAAAGTTGAGTAATCTTATTTGGAGGTTTTTTGGAAGTTTAGCTAACTGTAAGCAAAATGTGGGCTCCAATAAAACGGTATATATGTACTAAGTTCTTTTCAGTTTATTTCTCTAAAGAACATAATGTCTGGATTAGCAACATAACATGATTAGATTCATTAGTGAAATATAAACATAAATTTAATTTTAATTTTTAATAAAATATATTCAAAAATACAACAATTAAAGATTATCCAATTATAAACAATTTACCTTTTTCAGTGCCACGATATAATACACAAACGCAACAATCCGGTATAAAGTGTCCAGAAGATGCATCTGAGTTTTGTTTCAATGGAGGAACCTGCATGTTTTTCAAGGAAATTGGTTCCTACTCATGCGTGTAAGTTTATTCTTTCAAAAAAATATTAATAATAACAATTTTATGCTTTGTGCCTGTAAGCCCTTCTCTAAAATGCATATTAGATATAAAGATTGCACGGTTAGAAGGAAATAGAAGAACATTTAATTTAAAAAAAAAAAATCTGTTCTGTAATTTAAATATTTTTGTTTTTTTGAAAAATGGTATTGCATTAAAAAATCACAATTTAACACTCAATTTTTCAAAGTTAAGAAAAACAATCAAATAAAAACCTACCCAAATTTTAGAAGAAATTATAAAGGTACAGAATACAAATCTTTGAGGCATGGGGTGCAATCATTCATCTCACTCCCTCCATATATACCCTCCCCTTTCGTGATGTGTGTGTATTTTTTTTTTGCTTTTATTTACTCTTCTGTTTAATACTTCTTACTTCTTTCTTTTTTGGTTTAAATTAATGCGTTTACTGAAAGACATATAGCACGTGTATCTTTACCAAAAAAAAAAGTAAAAACAAACCTCTCTATAGACGTACAAGTGCGCCGTCATTTATTTTTGAGTTAAAATGCTCCTAAGGCGCATGGCTTAGAATTGATTTATCAGTTTAAAGTAGAAATAAAAAAAGACTCATACGATGATAGCTGTCATTTCAGTTCTAGAGAAAACTACATTGTATATTGAGTGTGGGCTGGAGAAAATAGAACGATTTTTCGAAATCAATATTGAATCATATTTAGATAGGATAAATATGGCTTTGGATTTCAATAAATAATTTTCACAGTCATAAATGAAAGGTCTGATTCAAGAGAAACAAAAATGAGTTGAATACATTAAAGATAGAACCATTTAGGTTTTTGAGGAAAACAGACGAACTCATCATTCATATGCGTCAATACCATTTTGTTTGGTGTTTATCTAGCTAAAGCAAAAATATTCTCAGAAAAAGAAATAAACAACCTTACCTGTACAACTACAATTTTTAATGGTTTATATAACGTTTAAATTATCAGAGGATAGACCAGGGCTAGTTCATAAATTATTATCTTAATCAATTTGAAATTTAAATCATATGAAATGGAATCCAAAACGTTCCATATGTATATGCTTTTACAAATCATACTTTATACGACCACAAGGGAAAAACTTATGTAGCAGAAAAGAAAAGTTTTATGAAAAACAAACATTGCACACATTACATTTACCTTACCTAAAAAAAAAACATTTGCAGTTTCCATTGGTTAAAATTCTCGTTAAATTACTCAAATACGTAAACAAACATATCATCATCATACAATGTCATTCGTAATATAAAATCCCCTTAAGAGTCAAACATTTACCCAGAAATAGACCAAAACCTAATCCATGCGCCGTATATGTTAGATATACATATATATTTCTATTTTCAAAAATAGGATATTGTTTACTACTTCGAGTCAATATTTTCCAAGAACACAACGAGAACTATTAATTGCCCCTCAAGACAAAACGATCCAAAAAAAAAAAAAATTACCAAAATCAATCCCAACATCAACATGACTGGGAACGACGATCTTCTCCCGAAACACACACCCAGATTCATCACACTTGTCTCTAAGTGGGTGCAACGAAATTTCCACAATTTTCTCAAAAACTCTTCTCGTATAAACAAAAAAAAAGCCAAAGCAAACGAAAGAGGGAAAATAAACAATCAAACAGAAAATATCAAAATGTTTAAAACCGGGGAATTTTCACTCTTCGTTGCAATTAGTTTTGAGAAAGTACAAAATACAATTTGAGGTTTTTGATTGCGAATTTCGAGTAATATGAGTGCATATTGGTGTCATGACAGCAAGTTTCGAAGGAAAAAAAAACACACGAATATTACCATCACACAATTTCATACATTATGACGCATCATTTAATGCATATGTTAAATTGAGAAAAGGAAAAGATAATGATTGCCTTGTGTGTCTCTCTCCGATCAAGTCAGTCATTGACATGTTAATATTGTTAACTCACAAGATTTTGATGACAAAAGTAGTATTCTTTGGACCTAAAATTAAATCTCAAGGGACACATGTTGCATCCCTATTTATATGTATTTTTTCCTTCATCTTTTGAAACAAATTGCTGCCAGCTAGAAATATTGTTGATGAGTGTGTGATGGCGCTCAGGGTTTTGTTTATGGCATTTTTTTTTTTTCAAAATACGGGTTTGTTGATCTTAAAAACGAAACACGTTCTTTCTCCAAATCAATGAACGCACTTTTGAAATGTGATAAGGAAGATGTTAATAGACATTTAGTATGTTAAGGGGAAAATATTAATTTTGGTATTAGGTTTCAGTGTTCGTTTCTTTGTTATAGTGGAAACTAATTTTTCATAAGGCATGAATTTCATGATTTTACATTACTAAAATTATTTAACTTCTGTTTCGAAAGAAAGTAATTTTTTCCCTGAAGTTGTGCATAAGGAAATCATAATTATAATGTGAGAAAAGTTGTGCATTTACAGTTCTCAGAGAACAAAGTTTGAACGTCTGGCAATGAAGTGTTAATTTTCTTACAGAACTTAGCTTAGAAATTAATATTCAAACGTACTTAAATACCTTTAACCAACATAAAATAACATTAAATCAAAAATTAATACGTTCCCGCAACTTTTGTCACGCCCAGAGGCTGACTGGGAATCAAAGGGCCTCCCGAGACTTTTAGAAAAATGGAATTAGCTCCGAAAACGACTATACAAAATTTGATTGTTGTATTATTGAAGCCATACACAGTATGTATGTATCCCGTGGCGTAATGGTTAGTGCGTAGGACTGTTACGCCGAAGGTATTGGGTCCGATTTTCTGTTAGGCCCCCTTGGGCCTACAGCAGCTCAGTTATAGTTAGTGTGGGGGCCCCATCAGCCAAACTATAGTTTTCATAAAAATAATTATGTAGAGACCCAACACCTATATCCTCATTGCCCCTAACAGAGCTGTGTGAGGCTTCCTGAGATTCCTTTGGGGCCACAAATGCTGTATATTTACTGTACGGCCCTTAGAAACCAAATTTTATTAGAAAATTTTCTTTCAAATGAGCAGAAAGTACTGCAGGATCTTTCATTCACTTTTTGTTCTGCCAGGGGCCAATCGGGTAAAATCCCAGTTGCCCGGTGGCCCAGTCCGCCCCTGCACGCCATACTTCAAGTTTTTGAAGGTAAAATCTGAAATATTCTAACTCTTAACAGAACCTTTTCATTTTAATATTAAACATTTTAAAACAAAATTAAAACAATATACATACATACATAATATGTAAATTTAAAACTAAATTTAATCATAATTTAAAAATTTTATCTTTAATAGTTGTCCTGAAGGTTTCATCGGAGAACGCTGCGATCGTAAGGAAGTAAACAACATGCCACCCAGTACGTACAGCAATGAGCAAGATTGTAACGACAAAAAGTTTTATGGAAGATATTACTGCTAAAATAGGCTATTCTATAGCATCGATTGTTTCCAAACATAAATTAAAAAAAAAAAAGTTATATAAAAACGGACAAAGAAAACACAGAATTTATTAAGTCTTACTTTCACCAAAAATTAAAAAAAGAAGAAATATTTAAAAAAAAATAATAGAATTTAATGTGCAACTAGAATCCAAAAAGAGCTCAACTCATCTTAAGATAACAAATACCCCCGAATTAACAGTACAAATTCCATTTATTAATTTTATAGCTATAAATAAAACCAAATCAAAGTTTTCTAAAAACAAAATAATATTGGCTTTAAATTAAATTGCATTATAACTTAATCTTTTTTTTTAAATCTAATCCTTAATAAAATTACATACTTTTAAATTTATTTTCTTTACTATTTTATAAAAAAAAAATATTTAAATATATTTTAAACACATTCCATTATTAAAGAAGAAAACGAGTAAATTTAAAAATTGTAGCTTAAAATCATCCGCCTACGTAAAAGATTCGTTTACTTTTTAAAACAAAGGTGCTATAGAAAGTTTATTTTTGCCTTATGTTGTTCCAAGATATATAGTTTTGCTTTATGATTTTTTTTTCTATATAATATTTAATTTTTTAAGAACTATTTCCCTTGATGAAATATTTTTATTTAGAAGATTAATTTGAAAAAAAGAACAGGCTTCACGTTTCCGTTAGAGGCTTCATATTATCTCTCTTTCTCTCTTAGTAGATACAAAAGTATAGTCTCCCATGCACTCTCTAACTCTCTCTAACAATTTAAGTCTCGTTATTTATTTTTATTTACATAATTTCATAGAAATATTTCTCAATTGAATGAAACCTAAAAACAAATTGTTTTAGGATAACAAACCGTGAAGCTGATTTTTTTAATTAAAAAAAATTATATTATTTGCAGTTTCCAACAAAACAGTCATCCCACTCTCTCCTTTTAGGAATTAGATATTTTATCTCATTTACTTTTTTTGTATATACCTATAGTGAAAAAGAAATTTAATTTGTTTAAAAAAATATTTGAGTATGTTTAAATAAAATAACAAAAAAAATATGGAAATTTAGTTTTGGAAAATGGTTGTTGAATTTTGTTAAATTGTTTAATAATTTCCCTTTATATATATTTTTTAATTTATATAATAACCCTTTCTCCTATCCTCTTGTCCCTTTTCCTATAAATCGTTTTTATAAGGACTGGAAGGAAATTAATATTTTTTTATATAAAACAAAGATTAAAATTAATTTTAAAAACGAAACAAAAATGACAGTATTTTTCTTTTTACTAAATTTAATTTATATTATTTCATATTGAATTTCGACAAATCACTTGTAAATAAAATTTAAAATAAAAAAACATTAGACGAATCGCCTCACAATATATATATAAATATATACAATATATTACTTTATGAATAAAATTAAAAAAAGTAAATAAATTACACATTCTTTTTTCATTTTGAATAAATTAACTTTAATAAAGTTTAAAACAAAAATAATTTAAATGTAAGAAAAAAAACGAACTTCATACCAAATAAAAATTTAAACTTATTTAATTAAAATAAGTTTATTGTACTTAAACAAACAAAAAATATTTATTCATCAAAATTACTGCTGTTAATTATTATTATTTTACTTTGTATAATAAAATCTAAACTGAAAGCCACAAACTATTTATATTTATTTAATTTATGTGTAAATTATATTAAAATATTTTTTGTATTGTAATTACCTATTTAGTTTATAAGCCGAGAAAAAAATTGAAATCAATCAAAAACAAAACACGAAGAACAAAAAGAAAACATCAAATAAAAATGTATATTTGAATTTAAATTTATTTTTATTTTATTTATTTTCTACTCCTTAAATTTTGTTTGCCGATCGATCAAATTTGTTTACGCTTTATGTTCAATATTCAATTAGTTTACATAACAATACGATGTTTTGAGGTAAGACTGATTTAATTTATATTTATTTAATATATTTATATTTAAATGTTTTAGTTTAATAATAATTTAATATTTATTTTTATTTTATTATTTTTTTTAATACTATTAACAACTCTGATTTGTATATTGTAATCAAAGTACTGTGTCAAGTTTTAATATTCAAAACCATGCTATTGAATGCGAGTCATGAAATAAAATATAAAACAATAATAATACGATAATTTAAAACAAAATTATTGACACATAATTTGAATTTAATTTTTTCCCTATTTTTCCGTTGTGATTTTTTTTTTTAATTTATAATTTTAATTTGCACTCGAATAAATATTGCGAATAATTTAATGTCCTAATTTTTTTTTAACTCGTTTACTGACATGCAAATGAATAAATGTTAATACATAATATATGTTGTGAGACGTCTTGCTGCTGTAGCTTACAAATAATGCATTTTTATAGAGAAACTATACAAAAATTGAAGATAAAACACACA
Source organism: Epistrophe grossulariae (assembly GCA_929447395.1). NCBI lineage: Eukaryota > Metazoa > Arthropoda > Insecta > Diptera > Syrphidae > Epistrophe > Epistrophe grossulariae. The sequence continues at coordinate 137,049,908 of OV839568.1, forward strand.
TTAACTGTCAAAATAATGAGAAAAAGAACCAAACAAAAAAACAAACAAAAGAAAAGAAAAGAAAAATAACTATGTGTCCTTATATTTTATTTCCTGATTAATATTTGCAATTTGAAATTAACAGTGCTAAAACTTAGAACTAAAAATTTATCATAAAATTAACTAAAACTTATTAAAATTATATAGATCAAGTCTAACGTTGTAGAAGAGTATATTATGCTTTTTTGTGTAAAATAGTTTTATTATAAACATAATGCTTGCAAATAAATTATTTTTTTGTTCACTTTGATTTGTATGGTTTGTTTTATTTATTTTTAATTAATTTTTTAACACTAACGCTGAGTTGCATGAAATAATTTAATATTAATGATTTTACATAGATTTTTGTTATTTTTTTTTCGGTGGCAAAGGGTGATAGTAACAACAAAAAATAACTTAAAGTATTATAGTAAATGAAATACTGAATTATGAATTTATTTATAATATAAAAGTATATAAGCAAAGTAATTTTCAGGGAATGTCTTGTTTATATGAAAACATTTAACCAAAGAAGTAATGTTCTTTTGGCCTGCTACTACCCTGAGTGAACTATGAATAATCCAAAACATGGTTAATAATACAGATAAACGGTGTGAAGTACCGGTACATACAAACGAATTCTACATACAACGAAGGGTTGCCGAAAAAATATATTCGATTCTTATCTCTTATGCATTTTAATTGAATCGAAATATTATTATTATTCAGATAATACTTAATTATCGATTCGTGGTCAAAACAAAAACGCTTTATAGTAGAAAAGATATTTGGCCGCATTAGTGTTTAAAATTCGGATGAACCATACATCCATTGCCGCATGTAATTGCAAAGTCCAATTTTCGTATTTCGCCAATTACTTTTTTAAAGAGTTGTTCTGGTGTTAGTCTTTTCATAATGAAAACACAAAATATACTGAGCAAAAATCAGTCATTACGATATTAGAAATAACAGTAGTTGTGTACTGTGATTATAAATGGTGTTGCTAATTTGTCAGATGTCAATTTACTATTACTAAAAACAGAGTTGCCAGTTTAAAATCTAACAACCACATTTCTTAGATTTCAGTAGAACATTTGCGCAGCTGGTAATTGCGTAAAAAGTTGGACATGCTTCAGCCATCTACGCACCTATTTATAAATGTATTTCAACTGTTTTCTAAATATATTCTCATATATATTCAGTGGCATGCCTCTAATCTAAAAATCTCGAATGCATTAATGAGAGTTGAATTGAAAATTTATTAATTTCAAGACTAGTCATAATATACACACTTTAGTAAAGATTTATACAACTAATTTCGGTTTCTTAATTCCACGAAAAGTGTTTATAAACAAAATTTTGGCTGTATAAAGTTACACTGGAATGGGTTTTTAAATGGGTACGTGCAGCGGACAAAACACATGGGAATGCAAATGTAGTCAACGCAAAATTGAGTAAGGAAACTAGTTATTTCTTAGATGTCAAAGATGCAAATTTGTAACTTTCCTTTAAATATTAATATTTCAGTCATAAGACAAAAAATAACATTTTAAATTAAATCTTGTCCATAAAATATGATAAAGAACCACTTCACCCACAACATTATAATAAACAAAAGATCTGATAGTGACAAAAAAAGAAGAAAAAAAACAAAAAAATTACATACCAATGAAGTTCAGCTTGTTGTTAAGTGATAAAATATAATCAGCTGATATTTTGACATAAATGCACTTGACTTGAAATGAAGGGAGATATTTCCTGACTAGCTTTCCAGTAAAATTTCCTTAAAGTTGCCTGAATTGGAAGGCAATTTTTCGATAGCTGAGTAATCAGAGACACAGGAAATTGCTTTACCTTCAAGTCCGTTATGCTTTTGAACGTACCCAATACTAGTACCCAATCGAGAGATGCAAATGTCAAAATTCGAACCCAAATTATTTAATTTCGTATACCTACAGATTTTCAAAATAAATTCAAATTTTTTAAAAAATAGTTAATGCAACTTTATATTGCTTTACCTTGAATCAAAGAATACAAGATTACGACACTAAGGTTTACGACATGCATCGGTGATGTCACCTAATTATCGAAAACCAACCACACAAATTCACAAAAAATTTAACCGTTACCTGCTTTTGTTTTTAATTATACCCGCTTATTTATAAAATATAACAGAAAAAAACTGAAAGTTTATTCTTATTATAAATAAATAATGCTGATTTGAATTTTTTTATTAAATCGATTTTTTGTTATTAAAACCTCCAAGAGCACTGGAATTATTAAAGAGGGTCTGTGGGAATAACTTTGCGGAATATAATTTTTCAAAGTTATGAAATTTTTTATCATTTTTAGAAAGGAAAAATCAAACTGGATGTTGCTTCAAACATCCTTCTAGTACTATAGTACGTCATATATTTCTATATAATATATACTACAAAAATGAGTATACCAAATTGTAGCCTGAAATTTTTTCTTGATTTTAGGGCCCCTTAAACTAAAAGATCCAACCATTTAAACTCGGAGGTTTTGCCTAAAATAATGGAACACACTTACTTGTTGTTGATGGCAAACGAATGAGCAGGTAATTTAGATTGATATTTTCAAATAAATGAGTGATTTCAAATTAAGATTTTAACGCTTTTATAGCAAGTTTGATTTTTTAATAACCATCATTTTATTAACTATTGCTCATAAAAAGACACAAAAACCCCTTAATTAAAGAGACCAAAAACCATTTAAAATTCAAATTAACGTTATTTGCCTTAACGGCTATATACTGCACAAATATTATTTTGTTTGTGCGCATCTGTGGGACAAATTTTTTTGACGATATATTAGGTCTGTTATGCTAATGCGAAATTTCTTAGAAATTTTAGTAAGTTTGACATTTTCACCAAGTTTCCCAAAATTGTAAACCTTATTACAACGTACGAACCGCCTTAAAAATGATACCGAAAGGTTTGTGTACACGTATTTATAATTCCCCTTTCACACGAGGAAACTGGGTTTTTAGCAAAAATTCAGTTTTTAGGTATTCTTTCTCGCCAGCAATTGAATCACAATGCGTTGTCAAAATTACAACGACAAAGTAAAACAGTGAAGTGTCGTAATCTTTTATTGAATTGTATTCTTTCATTAATGTTGCTATGGCTGCAACGAATTTCGTATTAGTAGGTAATATCGTACAAGTAACGATTTCATTTTTATTGCTGCAACTGTCCAACAGAAATAAACTTTTAAATACATCGTCGAATTCATTGTTTCGAAATTCTGAAACAGATTTTGGTAGCTCCAAAAGTTGGGTTAAATAGGACTTTAAATTAAAATTAAAATTTAAAACATGAAAATCAGTAGTCAAGTCATATCTTAGTATACCTACTCGTAGCAAGTATATACAAATCTTCTTTGGAATCAAACTAGGAATATTTATTTTGTATTTTGTATTTTGTTAAACAAGCTGCAATAAGAAAATTACTATTAAACATTTTTGTTGCTACATAATCTTGGAATCGATTATGTAATTATGTGTGTAATAAAATTAAATGGTGGGAAATAGAAACTAACAAAAATGCTTTAAATTAATAGAAAAAATTAAGAGCTATGTCTTACAAAAGATGCGGCAGATGGCAAAGTGTGTAGGTTGGATGAAAATAAGATACAAAACTCGTATTGGCGCAAAATTTTAAACGATTTAGTATGATGTTAAAGCATTTTTAGTATGATAAAAGTGCTTTAACAACGTACTAAATCGTTTGCAATTAAGCAATTTACTTAAAAGCCGACTAAAAATAAAAAAACAAACAACGGTAACGCCTAGAATGTCTAGCTATTGGTTATTTTTAAAGCAAGAAATCCATTCCTTTATTTTATTTTCAAGCAAATATGTAGTTTATTTTCAAAACCCAGATTTTTGAAGAAAAAAAGTACACATTTCGAACAGATTTTTTCTAAATTTTAGAACTGCTTTATTGGTTTCTAATATTCAATCTAAATCAAATGCTTTAAACCATTAGCTTGTACGTATTGTCTTCACTTTTTGAAAAAGTTTAAAATTTACATAAAACTCTTCCGCCTAATCGGATTAAAATAGAACCCCTCCGAAACGACTTTTTTCTTGTAACACCTACACGCTCTAACCTTTTGTGCCATCTCATGCAAAACATCCAAGACATTTCTCAAAGACCAAAAAAGCATAAAACGCTGTAAATAATATTAAATATGTGCTGTTTTTTTTAACATACTCGTAGAAGAGTTTAATTTTAAAATATAAATTGTAATTTTTGTAGTGAAGTCTCTTGTACATATACCTATTTACAACAAATTTTTAGTAAACAAATAATTTACCTAATCTTATTTCTTATAGTTCCAAGAATCCAATTTAATACTGATGCTTTCATGGGTGACGACCCTAACTCTTTCGATGACGATATTACCAACAACGATTCCGACGAAGCTAACGAAGGCGATGAATTTGTTTACACGCGCTCGAAAAATCAATTTTATAATAAATTTACTTAAAATAACGAAATTTTTAAAATAATTAATGAAGTTAATTAAAAAAAAATAAATTGAAATTCCATGTAAAAAAAAACAAATATGTAATATTATAATAATAGTACTTAACTACAAAATAATAATAAAAAAAATATTTATAACGAAAAATACCAAAGATGTAAAATAATTCAATCGATATGAATAGCGAACATTTAAATATTTTACCAACATGACATTTATCTTTATTCTTTTAAAAATTGTAAAAATATTTGTTTTTAGTTAAATAAAAATATTTTTTATTAATACATTTTAAGATGAATCAAAGTATGAAATAATTTAATTAATTAAATGCATTGTACAACAAGGAATTAGAATATTGAAAGAAACGAAATAAGACAATTTTTTGTTCTAATTGTTATGAACACAACTTTTTTTTAAGTAGTATTTATATTTTTTGTTCGAGAAAGAAAAAACATAAAATGCTAAGGCTTTTAATTTAATTATTGAAGAAAATAATAACAACTTGTAAAACGCATTTGTTAAACAAATTGTTGATTAATCGAAAATTAAATGCGCTTTATTGGATTCACATGTTTTTGTTTATTCTGGTATTGTATTCTGGTTTATAACGAATATGGATGGGCGAGTTCCAATTGGATACAAATTATGTGAAGCAATTTTTTACTGCTAGAAAAGCTTTGACAATGGAAATGAAAATGTCTGATTATATTTTTTATATTGCTCATTCTGTTTTCTCTGGGGAAATATATTTTTAGGGAAAGTTTAGACAAAAAAATGTATAATAGTGTGAAAACAAAATATGACAACCCATCTAACACAGCATGATATTCAAGCCTGCACGATTTGACATTTTGTTGAATGTGTGTATTTCTTGGAGCTGGTCCCAGACTGAAAAAAAAAAACGAAATATTAACAAAAACTCTTATTTTGTGAATTCTTGTTAGGAAAATCAATAAGTAAGTTTCAATTTTCATTCAGATACAGGGAGAAGAAGGCCTTCATCTTCACTGCTGCTGCTGCTGCTGCCCACTGTTCACGAAAAACTATAAATTCTTCACAAAAATTCCTTACATTTGCTGTTTAAAACACTGGAATTATATATTATTATTAATATATTATTTTTTGTCGCAGTAAATTGCAAAAGCAAAGAAAAAAAGAGTTGCCTTGACTTTTATGAGAAAATCACTCTAGAACTGGGTCAATAGAACGCCGATATTTGACCGCGTTCTTTTTGACATATCAGAACGCGGAGGCCAGCGGCCTTTATTTGTAGGAAATTGTATGAGCTATATCGCACTAAGGCAACTGCACTTCACAGCGCGGCACTTTGCGACAAAGTTGATAATCTGACCAACTGTGCGATTCTACTTTAAGTGGAAGGGCGAACATGGGCGTATCTACCATATTATTGGAACAAATTTTACATTTATCTATCATTAACGTTATCTCTTATAGAACCTTTTTTATATTTCATTATCAGCCAGCAGGTTTTCAAAAAATTTTGAAAACCATCCAACACGTTGGTTTGTTATTGTATTTTTCCTGTTTAAATTATCGAGCATTGATGGTTGTCAAGCCATTTATTTATTTGAAACAAGCTAATTAATATCTAGCGAACAATGTTTTCTTAAAACTATACATTATAAAAACTCCTTTTAAAAACGGTATTTGATACATCAGAAATATTAATTAATAGGGGTATTCCCGGTCCGATGCAAACTGGTCTTGCATCATTGCAAAAGTACAAAGTTTTTTTTTACAATGGGGTTAGGGTATAGTAATTTTACACTTTTGCATTTTTGCAATGATACAAGACCAGTTGCATCGGATCGGGAATACCCCTAGTAATTTATGGTTGACGTTATACAATTTCAAAATATTATTTAGTGGTGAACTTTCTTCGTAGTTGGTACGATAGTGCGTTATATGAATAGGATCAGGTAGACCTCTTAGATTCCGCTTTGGAACATTAAAATTAACTCGAGATAAAAGATTTAAAGCATAGATTTTACCATCAATAAGTTTAACAATAGGGGTATTCCCGATCCGATGCAAACTGGTCTTGTATCATTGCAAAAGTGCAAAGTTTTTTTTTACAATGGGGTTAGGGTATAGCAATTTTACACTTTTGCATTTTTGCAATGATACAAGACCAGTTGCATTGGATCGGGAATACCCCTAATATAAACAAAACATAAATAAGAACGTCTACTCTCTACACTAGGTAGGTCAATAAGCTTGAGCCTGTTATCATATGAAGGAAGATTCAAGCCATGTTGTCGAACTGGTCCATGTAAATCCTCTTATAGTTCTATAGAAAATATATAATTTACAAAGATGCAAGCTAAAATTTAGCATGATCTGCGTACTGGGTAGATTTCGAAATACTGGGCCTCAGAAGGATAGGCTACTGAGGGCCAGTTGTACAAATATTTAAACCGTGGTTCAGCAATTTTTATCCACCGATTTCGGCGGATTAAATGAGTTTTAATAGTGGTTTACTGTTCAAGTGTGTGATAAAAACCAATTACATACTTGAACCAGCGCTGACTCTTTGTTAATCCGCCGAAATCAGTGAGTTCAAATCGTGAACCGAGGCCGAACCACTATTGTACAACTGGCCATGAATGACCGAACGAAAACGCCCTAAGTGTAATCTTAGCCTTAGAATAAACAAAGCCCCATTTAACTTTCCTATTCGCCAATAGGTGGCAGTCATTGTTTATTTAAGTTCCTTTACTCAAGTTCAGAGGGACAACCAAACAAATAAAAACGTCAAATCTGTGGCTCTAAAACGTCAAAAATAATCAAAAAAAACTTAAAAGGCAAGCAGAAAGAAGTAAATTTTAACGGTCGAAAGATAAAATTCGCTTATAATTACACTTTTTTAGCTTTAAAATAATTTTCTAAATAAAAAGTCAACAATTATTTAATCTCCAAAATGAACACTACATCCCAAGCAACTAAAAATTGCATAACTCTCAAAGGATCCGCACAAATAATAGCAGAATACTTGAGTAAGTTAAAGTTGTGTTGTTGGTCTTCTTAAGCCCGCTTGATAAATGTGCGCCTTTTTCTTTTGTTGCAGAATACGGAATAAATTCAATATTATTCCAACGAGGCATCTATCCACCAGAGACTTTTATCAACACCCAACAATATGGAGTTCCAATTCTTATGTCCACTGACCCGAAAATTGAAGAGTTCCTCAAAAACATCCTTGTGCAAACTGAAGGTATAATAAAACGCAAAAGAAAAATCTATGATTTAATTTAATATTCATTCTCTGCCGAGTAGAATGGCTATCGAAAAACATGGTCAATAAAATCTCCATGGTCATTACCAACGCACACACCAAAGAAGTGCTCGAATGTTGGGACTTCAAGCTGCAGGCCGAATTGGGCGACGGCGACACCTCCGATCCCATGAAACTAACCTCGAGCAAAGAAACCAAACGCATCCAACAGGAGATCCGCGACGTTATGCGGCAGATTTCCGCTACCGTCAGCTACCTTCCTTTACTCGACTGCATTTGTACGTTCGACGTAATGATCCACACACTCCAGAACTGTGATATTCCTGAGAGTTGGGACGAAACCGGAGCAGTCTTCATACAGAATTCACAGGCTGTCCAATTGAGATCCTTTTCCACGGGTCTACATAAGGTTGATACCGTGGTCAACTACAAAATGTCGTGAATAAGTTTAAACAAGTGCCTACATATGTCTCAGTTTTATTAAATTATGATTTACAACAAATTACATATTTTGTGTTTTAAAATTACTGAATAAATGTTAAGATTCGATTACAAACGTATTTTGTTTTAGTTAATCACAAAATGGATTGACGTGCAGACGCGAAAAGTATTGAATTCTAAATTTAATCAGCTCCCTCTCGGCATTTTCCCTCTCCTTATGCAATTTTCTTTCGCTCCAATAGTTTTGAAAATAGGAAGAACCATATGATCGGCCATATGATACACCAAGATAACCAACAGCTAAAGCGCCCACCAAAGGTCCAATGCCTGGTATGAGGAATGATCCAACTGTTTTTCCAACAAATGCACCTTGAATGATAGAAAAATGTTTTAATTTTAACTCATAAAAACGTTCAAGAACAATATGTTATGTTAAAATGCAATGCAATTATAATGCCTACCATAATCACAACGCTGATGATAAACATAGAATCGCAATGAAAGTATTCTGATATTTGTGCTGGTATGAGACCGATAGCTCATTTACAATAAAATATAATATTTTATTTCTACCAATTTATATCAATTCAGCTTATCTGAGAATATAACGTCTATCTATTTAACAAAAAAAAGTTAAAAACAAAGAAGACCTAAAGCCCACAAAATTAGGATACAAATATAAAAAAGAATTGGAATTCATTTGCTTAGTTTTAATTTTTTGCCAGGTTCTGCAAATTTGACAAAAACTTCGCTTTCCATCGCAACTATAACTGAAATGCAATATGTATTTCTCAATCAGTAGAAACAGTTATTATGTGATTTCAAACTGCCTATAAGCCTTGGTGATCTGCTTAATTGAAGTGAATACAAAACCCTTACATTAGTTTGAGTTGATTATAAAATTTTCCGAATCCCGAGTCAAATGGAATAATTACATTCGATTGAAAAGGGAAACCCAGCCCATACATATACATTAATTTTAGATAAAAACAACATACCAACAATTCCACCAACATATTGACCGGTCTTATCAACTGCACATTCGGCAGTATTGTTCATTGTTCCTTCCTGTTTGTCCTTGTAGATTGCTTGGCCCAATTGAATTCCGTCAATAACTAAAGTTATATAACAAAGCCAATCTAAGGCTTTGCCTATATAAGCACCACCCTGGGCCACCTGAAAAAGTACCATGGAAGCAATTGTGTTACCTCTTACAAAACAAAAATACAGTAGTTTTTAATCTTACGGTAAGTGCACCTGGTGGTAGCTTGAGATGAGGGTCTTGAATGCCGGTATATTTATGCCTTATATTAAGGTGTGGGAAAGGAGTGTTTTTATGAGGATTATCAAATCGGAGTAGCCAGGTTTTTGCATTACCACCGGGTTCTATGGTTTTCAGAACATTTACCGCAGTTGTTTTGGTGTGGCTTATTTTCACGGAATATTTGAAGCCTTCTACCATTTTGAAAACAAGCCATGACTTCAAAGTAGAATGTAACTGGTCTTTTGAATCTTTCCCCATTGTGGACCTTCCCGGTTTGATCTGAAAAACAATTTTATAGGCTCAGGTTTCCATTAGGAACATTAAAACAAAAATATGAAAAAAATATGTTTTGGACGCCAGCTGGGCCATAAAGCACGAAAATAATAATTATTTTATGCGGAAATGATTATTAACAAAGTTATAAACAATTTAAGTTTGCTTAGGTCCTTCCCATTAAACTACTTACTATACGAAACAAAATATGAAAAAGGCTGTTTTCCTAAAAGTATGCAACCCTTTTGATATCATATTTTCTAGTAGGTCAGCTACAGTACTGTTTATTACAAAAAAATTGAAAACATACCAAACTGACGAAATAGGCGCCTGCCTGGCGACTGAACATACCCTAAGCGGAGCAACGGAGTTGCGTGAGCGGGACTGTACCTTAAAAAGGGAGTTAAAGTCCTTTGAACCCGCGAAGCGAGCCACCCACAGTACTGTTTATTACAAAAAAACTTGATATCAACCGAACTGAAAACAAAAACATTTTCACTGATAAAATTATATCAGAAGCGTTGTATACTTTTTGGTGAATACCACATTTACTTTTAAGTTAGTATTTTTAATCTGTCAATCGCATCCACTTTTACTTCTTTAATTATGTTAATTGTTTATAACTTTATATTGTTTTATGATTGTTTTTAATTAACAGGAAATTTGTCTACACAGAAAATCGCAAATAACCATTTTGCAGTGCATTTATGAAGTAAATTAATCTGTTTTCATGAAGCTATGGTGCAAAATTTAATTGTTTATATCTTTGTTAATAACTATTTCCGCACTAAAAAAATATTTTTTTCTTGTTTTATACGCTATTTCACAACATTAAAAAAAAAATTTGTTTTGTTCCTTTGTTCCTAATGGAAACCTGACCCATTTTTTATTTGTAATTAATTATTATAATCAAAATGTATCATTTTGTTATTTTATCTGCAAACTGCAACACAGCAAATTGATTCAAAGAGTAGGTAGGTTTTTTATTTTTGTTAAAGGTTGAAGGGAAAACAACATTTTTTAAAGATTAACATAACAAAGATTTTCTGACTTAAATTTAATAATTAATTATTGTTCCTTTAAAAATCCCATGCATTGCACTTACACTTTCACCTCCAGTCTTGATGCTTGCACTTGCATAAAATGAAAGATGCACAATTTGGCATAATAAATGGATTCTAGGAGTTTCGGGAAATCCCCTTCTAAGAAAATATGCCTGTTCGGTTACTTTTTTTTCAACAAATTTCCCAAAACTGAGTTTTTTTCCTATATGTTTTGACAGGAAATTGTGAAAGTTTGTGCAAATTTGCAGAAAGTTTTGCACTGCCAAACAGACCTAAGAAATCCAAATATGGGTAGTCCCCTTTTCACACGAGGAAACTGAGTTTCCAGCAATTTTCAGTTTTTGGTTGAGAAGGGCACCAATTAAGAGTTTAAGAACTTTTAACAAAATAAAAATTGAATAGTTTGCGTTTGCAACCATTGCAAATTATAGAATTTGTAAAAAAAACTATTTTTTAATGAAACACAATCGTTTACCACTTGGCTACGACAAGAATCAGTTGTCGTAGAAAAGGAAGTCATATTTCCCTTTCATTCGGAATTTGTGATAGCAAATTTCCCGAATTTCGAAATTCTTAATAGATTTTCCATAACGAATGTATGGATTCTGCAATACATTTTTCGTGATTCGTAGCAAATTTTTGATTACGATGGAATTTGTGATAGGGCTGAATATGGTTGACACTGTGGTTAACTAAAAAATGTCATGAATAAGTTTAAACAGATAGCTATGAATTTTATTAATTAAATACACAACAAATTATTTTTCTTTCTTAAATTAATCGAATGTTTAGATCCAATTAGAAAAGTAGGTAGGTAATTTGTTTTAGCTAATCAAAATGGATTGTTTTCCAGATGCGAAAATTATAGAATAGGTAGAACGAAATCTTATGTCGAATTCTTTTCAACAAAAGAATCGATTTTTTTTCTAAAAAGAATCGAATTTTTTCTGTCGTTGAAAGGAATACGAAAAGACGAAAAGAATCGATTTTTTTTTGTGATTGTGTGTGTGGCACTTGACAGCAGCAAATTTTGAAGTAAAATATCCAGAAAATATTCAATTTGGAAATTATTATTATTATTAATTGAAAAACAACCACAAATATTTACTATAAAATTTACCGAAAATTCGTTGCAACCAAAAACACAATTTGTTTTCATAAAAAAAAATTGTTTTCTTAAAACACTGCGGCATTGAATTTGACATTTTTAGAAATTTCAAATCTTGCAAGTGTGTGTGCAAATCGGTGTAAAATCTTTCTTGAATCTTGCAAAATTAGCAAGATTTGTTTTGACAGAAAAAATTCGAATTGTTCAGAAAAAAAATCGATTCTTTTAGAAAAAAATTCGATTCTTTTGTTGAAAGGAATTCGACATTAATGTAATCGATTTTCAATTCCCTCGAAAAAATTCTTCACTTTCGATAACTGTTTGAAGGCTCCCAATTTTCCATTATTACCACTTCAAAAAGAGATCCGTGGGGCTTTTTAAAATAGACCCACAGCCAACAGATGATGTAACAGTTTTCCAATTTAAAAATACAAAAATATTTGCCTTCGTCAAAAATACAATTTTTACATACTGCTATGGTGGAAAAATGTTATGTATGGCTGTATTCCACCTTAAAACAATTGAATACCTACCATAATCAGCTAAATCATAAAAATGAACCTATAACTAATAAAAACTAAAAAAAAACAGTTAAATAACTTTTTATTTCAATTATAAAAATTAATTTGTTTTCTTTTACTAATCAAGAAGCATACATTTCATAGATTTTATAAATACAAATTAAGTTAATACAAATCATAACGCCTCAAGTACAAATCAAAAGCAATCTAAAAAAGAATAACGGGTTAATAGAGAAACTAATTAAATCCGAGAATACCAAAAATTTCGATTCATAAATGGGGGATAGACGACAGAGTAAGATAAAAGCTTGTTTAGAGATTAGGAACAATTTTCAAGGTATCAGATAGTGGAAACTCAAAGAACATTTTCTGGAGAGAGAAGATATAATAAATAAAATTGTTGTGATGCAGTGAATTACTCTAGGAAGGAAAATTCAATCAGTACCGAAGTATTTCTGGCCAAAGTGATTGGGGGCAACTGCATGCAGTTCTGATGTTAAAATCTTCATCTCGGGGAATGCAGTGACAACGGTTTTGGCTGCCACAGGTGTGCAAAAGAGATTCGAGAGGATGATGCAATCCTCTGGTACTCCATGCTCCTTGAGGACATTCACAGCCTGGAATTTTTGGAAGTTAGTGATGATTGTAAATGACCTCAAATATTTACCTGCAGGACAGTGTTGCCCGTCGACATAATAGGATACATCAACAACACTTGCCTCCTGGCAATATCATCGGGAAACCTGGCATAAACCACTCTGGCAACGTGTGTTTCGGCATCCGATTCCACCAGAATTTTTCCGATTCTTATAGACCGACAGCAATCACGAAGTCCCTGTTCCATTGCTTCACCAGAACGGATAATGGACACTCCACAATTGCCAGATCGATATTTAAGTCCTTCGTATACAGCACCCGTAGGAGTTTCCACCGAACAGTCAGAGTATGGCAATTGGTTGAGACTCTCTTCAATGACCAGACGAATCAAGCGATCGGCATAGAACTTGAAATCGCTCCGGGATGTGTTCCTGAAACGCGAGCATCATAAACAAATAAACAGATTATTTTGTTTGCAATATTTGACAAAAACTCACTTGTCTCTGATTATGGTTTGCAATTCGGCGACTTGTGGATTGCGTGGTAGTATCTTCAGATTGGTGCCATATTCACTCTCGTCCTCCGACGCCGAGCTACTTGCACCGTTGCACATTTTGTCGGCTATTTTGGTTAATAATTTGTTAAAGTTGTCTTAATTTCTTAGTAGCGAAATACAAGTAAAATAAAAACAACTTCAAAATTACTTTTCACAAAACGCACGAGTTCACATGTCAAAATATATGACATTCATCTTTCAAAATGGGCGGGTTCAATAAAAATAGCTTAGCATCTGAATTTTCAGATTTCTGAATTTATGTCGTTGAACGCAAAAAAAATCTAAAATTTCAGTCGAAAGTCATTGGGCCTTACTAATAATCAAATTTAGCGACGACTTAAATATTTCAGTAAAATTAACCTTAATTCTGGTGATCCCAAATAATGTACCATTCATGGAATGTTTAATTTTTTGAAGTCCATTCCATATATGATTCATTATTAAGAGTCCACTTGAATATTAAGGTCAAAAAAAAAAAACATTCCATGAATGGTACATTATTTGGGATCACCAGAATTAAGGTTAATTTTACTGAAATATTTAAGTCGTCGCTAAATTTGATTATTAGTAAGGCCCATTGTGTCAAATTCCTGCATTTACCTAAAGGATTTACATTGAAGCGAAATAAAATAGAACTTTAATTACATTTGTAAATTAAACATTGAGAGTGAGTAGTTGTGAGTATGAAAATAACGGGTGATTTTTTAAGAGGTTTAGAACTTTAAAAAAAAAAAAAACACAAAAAATTCGAAAAAATGAATGAAATATTTATTTGAATCGATAGTTTGAACCTTGCAATTTAATGTTTAAAGATAATTTCATGCAAATGTTGACCGCGGCTGCGTCTCAGGTAGCCCATCCGCTGAGTCCAATTTTGGCATACTCTTTCACACATATCGGCCGGTATCTCACGAATGAATGCATGGATGTTGGCTTCCAGTGCGTCAATCGAAGCGGGCTTGTCCCTATAGACATTAGCCTTGACATACCCCCATAAAAAATAGTCTAATGGTGTCAAATCGCACGATCTAGGCGGCCAATTGACCGGCCCGAAACGTGAAATTAACTGTTCACCAAACTCGCCTCGCAATTGCGCCATTGTTTCGCGTGCTGTGTGGCATGTGGCACCGTCTTGTTGAAACCACATATCATGCAAGTCAAGAACTTCCATTTCGGGCAAAAAAAAGTTTGTTATCATCGCTCGGTAGCGTTCAATATTAACAGTAACGCTGCGATTCGCATCATCTTTGAAGAAATATGGCCCAATAATGCCGCCGGCCCATAAACCGCACCAAACAGTGGCTTTTTCGGGATGCATTGGTAGCTGTTGCAATGCTTCTGGCTGATCTTCACTCCAAATGCGGCAATTGTGCTTATTTACGTACCCATTCAACCAAAAATGAGCCTCATCGCTGAACACAATTTTTCGATAAAAAAGCGGATCCTCGGCCAGCTTTCCAAGAGCCCATTCACCAAAAATTCGGCGTTGTGGTAGGTCGGCTGGCTTTAGTTCTTGCACCAGCTGTATCTTAAAAGGCTTTACGCCCAAATCCTTCCGCAAAATTTTCCACGTAGTGCTGTAACAAAGGCCTAACTGCTGGGAACGGCGCCGAATCGACATTTCGCGGTCTTCTGTCACACTAGCTGATACGGCCGCAATATTTTCTTCACTACGCACAGTACGTAAACGTGTTGGTGGTTTAATGTCCAACAAAGTAAATTTGGTGCGAAATTTGGTCACAATCTTCCGAATAGACTGCTCAGAAGGTCGAGAATGCCGACCATAAAATGGAAGCAGCGCGCGATGAACATTTCGAACCGAGCACGAATTTTGATAGTAAAATTCAATAATTTTCAAGCGTTGTTCATTTGTAAGACGATCCATGGTTAAATTGCAAACCAAACTGAAGCTGTTTGACAGTGACACAAGGTACTAAACACACATCAGCTGTCAAAACCAGTGTTGCCAAAACCAAACCAGCTAAAAAATCACCCGTTATATGTAACTATCAGCAACAGGTTTCATTACCTTCATTAAAAGTCCTTTTATTGATATGTATGACTTACAAAAACATAGACAAACTTTCCAAACATCAATTAAAAAAATTGTTGATTTAAAAATTCACTAAACATTAAACAAAAAGTTCGTTCATTTAAATAAGTATTAAATTTTCATGACAAAAACTAAAAAAATTAACCACCAACAAGACGAAAATTATAAAGTTCAGCTTTTATGTGTGCTTTTGGCACTTCCCCACCACAAACAGATGAAACGTAACTAAACGTAACTAAAAGTCACTAAAAGTCATCTAACTTTTTATGACAGCTGGCCAATCAGAAGCTCCAAAAATTCAGAAATCTGGAAATTCAGATGTAAAACGTTATCGATTGAACGCACTCAATGGTCACGTTCGGGGATCAATCCAAAGCTATCCGGATAGGTTTGTGTTGTTGTAATCCCGTGTGACAAAACAGCTGATGCAACAAAAACCCAACGTATCTGAAAATGTTTGGATGCGTGGATAGCCTATCTGATAGTTTACCGAACGCAAGGAATGTCATTAAAGGATCTGTTCGCTTACTTTCAGCACTAAAATTAGTAGGCATGTTCAAGAAAATGAGTTATCGCAGATCTCAGTAACCTCAGTTACATGAACTGTGTCTACGTTCTATAAGTCTCGATTCGAACAGTCATTTTTAACTTTTTGACACTTTCAATTTTGACCTTAGATTTGTGTTCTGTTGGCATAAAAGATTCTCTGATAATGTACATGTCTATGACGGTGTTTAGATTGGGAATATTGAGTCCGGTATCACGGCAGTTCGTTGGCAAGAGAAGTGTGGGGTAAGGGCTCTCGTGAGGCACGTAGAAAATATAAAAACCGGACTCATGAGTCTCATTTGTTGTTGTTTCATTGTGCGAAATGTCAAAATTGTTGTTGTTTCAATATATTTTGAGGCGCTTTGAAATTTCTTATGTAAACATGATGAGACTCACCAGTTCGGACACAATAGCTGCGTTTTATTTTCCCCCAGATCCAATCCAGATCAGATTAGGAAAATAAAACAACCCAGGATCTCTGTGACATACGTTATATACCCAACTCTTTTTTTCCTTTGTTTTTTTTATTCGTATACACCCTTTGTCTTTTTTCTTTACACTACTGACGACATTTACAAATTAAGGGTGTGTGTTCAAAATGGATTTGGAAATCCAAATTCAAAACAAAGTTGGATCTTGTGTTGTTTTTGTAATACATGTATTTTTGTAAGCAAATCCAATCTGGTTCGGATCTTGGGGAAAATAAAACACAGCTAATCTTCCTAATCTAAACAGGGTTTATAGAAAACACAAAAATTCATGTCCGCGAAGCGCACAGTACACAATCCTGTCGTTTATGGAATCCGTAATACTGGATCCGAAGTGATTCGCAGTGTTAAGCCTCTCCCAAACCAACGCGAAATCGTAGCGAATCATTCACAATAACACAAAATATGACAAACACACAGCGCTAAACAACAACAAAAATCTGTCGTCGGCGAATGTTTCGCGTTGGTTTGGGAGAGCCTTTAAGCCTCTCCCAAACCAACGCGAAATCGCTCACAATTCTCTTGCCTACGAACTGCCGATAGTCGATACTGAACTCAAACTTTCCAATCCTAAGGGCCAGTTTCAAAGTGCACACTTAACAAAATAAGTGGCACTTAATTTTCCCATTTTGGCACTTAAGTTGCAGTTTTACTACCTGAGTAAGTGGAGCTTAAGTGGCCAACATGGGAGACTTAAGTGTCACTTATTCCGATAAGTTTACACTGTGAAATTGGGAATTAGTTTTCCATATTCGGCACTTAAGTGACACTTACTTCACTGTGAAACTGGCCCTAAAGTCCTTCCATATTGACTAGGTAGGTACAAAACCCATTTGTTTACATCGTTGTTTTTGTAATTTCATCTCGCGTCGATGAATAGGTGTGAATTATTGCGGTGGTAAATTCATATTTTGTTGAGCTTTTAGGCAAACCAGAATGACAGCCGAGGTTTCCAATCTTTATAAAGGATCCCCCGCACCAACGCTAATCTGTCGCGGCGAAGACGAAAACAATAATAAAGGCTCTCCCAACCAACGCGAAATCGTAGCGAATCATTCACAATAACACAAAATATGACAAATATACAACGCTAAACAACAATAAAAATCTGTCGTCGGCGAATGTTTCGCGTTGGTTTGGGAGAGCCTTAACAATTAACAACGCTTTTTTTTCATTGACAACCACGTGATGTTGTTATTGTTTTCGTTGTCACCGCGACAGATTTGGGATCCTTAATTCACAATCTCGGATGACAGACGAGGTTTCCAATCTTTATAATTCACAATCTCTGTTGCAAAGTATTCGCGTTGATTTGTGAGAGTCTAGCCTGGTACGCTGCTGATGTGAAACGAAATTTCGCTGTGGTCTCTAAGTGCCTGTTTACATAGGCATTTTACTGAAGGGCGCATCCAGTGAGACAGGTAGATTTTATGTGCGTAGAAACGAGAAGGATTTGGTTGCCCCTTTCAGTAAAATGCCTATGTAAACAGGCACTTAGAGACCACAGCGATTTTTTTTTCAATTATCTGACCCAGCTAACATGGTAGGTTTTAGTGACAAAACAAAAAATCATGTGAAAGGAAACTTTATTTTAAAATTTAAAAATTGGTGATTTTTTAAAAATCGGAATTTCAGTGGGGTATAAAAGGGTAAACAAAGCAAAATGTCTAAATTCTATTTTATAAACCAAAAATGATAAAGAATAATTGAATTTTTTTGCAATCGATAGATCTAATAATAATTAATACAAGAAATTCATACCTACATACAAAAGAAAATCTAAAACTCGAGATAAAAACGTTTGAAAGCAATAAATTAAAAAAAATCACATAAAATCAGTATGAAGAACTTTGGAAATAAATTTTATAGTTTCGAGAAGCAGAAAAGAAATTAAAAGACCCGTGTTTATAAAATTTTCGATTTAAGGTTTTTTCTTGGCTATGTGAATTTTTGAACAATATGTATTTTTTTCATTAATTTTGGTTGGACTTGGATTTTTTCATTTTCACTCTCATTGGTATTTTCATTTAACTGGCTGAACACAATGCCCTGCTGCAACTGGAATCGGAGCTGCAGCTGCAACTGCTTTAAAAAAATGTCGTACGTCGTTTTTTTATCCGCCCACAATGATCTGTACAGCCTTTTATATATTTTAAAGGAAAAAAAAACAACCACGAGTTTATCATTCACTTTTTTTATTTCCAATATTTTTCTTTTAATTAATATTTTTTTCGCGACACAATGAGCACTAAAAACTTCAATATTTTTTCCGGTTCTTTTTTTCTTCACATAAATTGAAACGTCAAAAGTGCTGCACGTGAAAAAGTTAAAAGTTGGTGAACCTTTGCAGCACCGACTGCATTGTGTTCGTAACATTTAATTCGTGTGTATTCAATATTTTGACAGCTATTCAGTTGCACCTCCGTATCCATTGTGTTCAGCCAGTAAAACAGCACCAACATACGAAGAATTCTATTACGAATACTGGATGGTACTATGTTGTTTCCAAAAACATTGTCCACGCTAAAGTATACAAATTCAGTGTAAATACATCCGGATAAAAGTTTCAATCTGGATGTTACTATCGTTGGGTAGGTAGGTAGAAATGGCGGTCACGAGCAACCTAGCTCTCTGACACAATTAGCGCTAGAGTGCGCCGTTTTGTTACCATAACTCGTTGGACCTGTGGATGAAAATGGTTTGGAATGCCTCAGAGACGTAAGTGGTTTGACCCCTTAGTATGATTATCTAGGAAAGCTGTATGTATAGTAGCTACTGCGTTTCGTTGAGGAAAGAGATCAAATCTTTGATCTTCATCTCAGAAAGTTCGTTTAGGTCACTGAAAAAAGCTCTACCAAGTGATTGAGCTCTTATTCTGGCGAAGGCGGGGCATTTACAGAGGAAATTAATGAATGTTTCCTTTTCCTGCTGGACCCCGAAACTACGGTAGTGATTATTGTGGGGAATACCTAGCTTCGCTACATGCTCTCCGATTGGCCAGTGTCCTGTACATGTTGCAACGACTCTGGCTATGTCTCGCCTGGGTCGGCAAACAAAATTCGACATAATAGCTGCACATCACTTTTCTTAATTCCATTAGTTTTTGTTCATCAATGTCATTTTCTAATGAGTACCTTATACCTTTCAAAGTGAAGGAAATTTTTGGTGTGGTTGTGGTCGTATCTTATATGATAATTAGTGGTAGAATTAGATTTTTAGGTGGTAGGTTTTCATGAATAGCAAAAAGTGGTAGAAATACCACTTAAGTGGTAGAAGTCCCAACACTGCTAGGAACCCATTCTTCTTCCTCTAACTCCAAATCTTTGCCTCTTAAAACATTTAAAGCTGAAAGCATTGAATGGCATGTTTCAATTTTTTTTTTATTAGTAAGTTTGTTTTTCATAAGTGTAGGCTTGGAAAATATTCTCTCAGCTCATGCACTGCTGTGCGGCAAAGTCAATATTTTTCTTACAAATTCGTATAAGTTTGGATACATAAATTCATTTAAGTGGTTTTTTAAGTCCTATTTTGAACCAAAATTGTTCTATATTTTTAAATTTAGAACTACTCTCAAAATCAGCATCTTTAGCTTTTACCTCTAAAGCTTTATACTCTTCTATTAATTTTTCGGGATTAAAAATTAAATTTTCAAATTCTGATACCAAATCGAAATAATTGAATTCATTTCCCAATTTTATAACTTCTGGGTCCAAGAAACGTAACATAGATAACTTTTTATAAACTTAACAGATAACACACATACGTGCGTCAATAATGTAGTTATCCATATGCCAAACAACTTGCAAAATTTTGTTTTCTGTAGTGTGAGTGCGTGGTGAATTGCATCTAATTCAAACACAAACGTACAGATCGTGTGTCGTATCAACAGAGATGTGTATATAAAAGATAGAGATAGAAATAGATAGTTTGGTGTAGGTATTTTTTATTTTGGTTGTTTGCTACGGGTTGTATTCCATTTTTCGAACAAATTGTTTGTTGCTAGTAGTTTTCGATATATCTTTACCGAATTGCACGGCTTACGTAGTACGTACTCTAGGTACAATAAAAAGCGTTTGACATGCACGTATATCATTATATGTATAAGTTATTCAAACTGCAAATAACTTTAATGAACATAGCCAGGGCCGGCCTCAGCCAAACTTGCGCCCTGTGGAAGTTTTGTAGAAAGCGCCCCTGCTTATATTTGCACACAGACATACATACATACACATGTCAAAGGGTATCATACATATTTGATTGCGCAAGCTCAGATTACATTTTCTTACTCCTGGTAAAGCCTAGTACGCTGCTGATGCGAAACGAAATTTTTCTGTGATCTCCAAACAGACAATGAAACGCTTGCAAAATCACAACGGAAAATATCCTTGGAGAGTTTCACTAATTCCAAAAACAAAATCAAACATAAACGCAAAAATCAGAGAAACCCATGATGTAAAAATAAATATGATAAACAAAAAAAAAAACACAAATAAAACTCAAATGTCATTTTTCCACACACAATAAATAGTCTGTATAATTAATTCAGTGCGAAAAAGGAGCGGAGACTTCTCCAAATAATCTGCTACAATTATAAATTTCGCTCTTCGAACAGCTTACTGAAAATCGAAAACAGAACGAAATTTTCCGTTTATGATTTCTTTGGGTCATTTTTGTATGGGATTTTTCGTTTCGCATCAGCAGCGTACTAGGCTTAATGCGCCCTGTGCATTTGAACATCTTGCACATATAGTTGGGCCGGCCCTGAACATAGCTTACCATACATTTTCAAAATAAAAATCAGCATCTACATATTATATTTGTTTTTAATTTTGTTTATTTTATTTTATTTTATTTTATTTTATTTATTTCGTTTTCTTTTTTCACAAGCTATAAGGCCTTGTTTAGTTCGTATATAGATTATAATGTTGATAAAAAATAATTACAAATGTTAACCTAACTTGATTCATGTACATGTATTCCATATTTTTTGTTTAATTACTGAAACTACTTGAATAGTTTTAAATAAAAAAAAATCAAGACATTGTTTACCAGATTTTTACTGTTTTTTGTGTTGTCTATTTAAGTTGAATAACTTTGTTCTGTGAAATTTAATTATTTTTTTTGCTTTAATGTACAAACAACATAGTTTCACGGCTTAAAATTAAAAACATATAAATATATTACAAGTATATAAAAAAAATAAAACAACATAATGCATACAAAAAAGTACCTACAACAAACAGTTTGAGAAGCAGTTCAATTGTGATTATTATGCTTGTTAGTTTAAATTACGGTCAATTTGGCACTTAAAAAAATAAATTAATTAACAAAATACGTAAGATATTTAAATTTTGTTGAAATAAGATTTAATTTGACGTACAATTTATTAAAAAACAGCTTCTTTTTATTATAGAAAAGTATTTTAGGTATGTGTTTTGCGTATTGTCATTATATTATTTGCTTTGGGTTTGTTTTAGCCTAATATTTTATAAAGTTGTATAGGTATATTAAGTTTAAAAATGCTCTCAGCGGCATAAAAATTGTTTAAAAGTCTATTTTGAAGCTCATTTGATAGATATTTTAATCATAAAACATATGTATTTGCAGACCGATTGCAGTTCTTAAAATATATGAAAATAAATTCATTATTGTTAATTTTATACTTTAAAAATGCGGATGACCTAAATATTTTATCAGTTTTTTTTTTAGGTAAGCGGCTAAGTTTTTGACAGATAGTCTTGGATTGGTACATATATGTTTTACGCTGGCAAGGGTCAAGATAAAGTTACGTTATACGTTATAAAGGTTGTCATCATTCGACATACGAATGCTAAAAACGTCAACGTTTGACAAATCATAATCGTAGTTTATCTGTCAAAAACACCGCTGTAAAATGTCAGAAAATTGACCAGAAAATTGGCCAAATGCTTGAAACTCAATTGTGTACACACTTCTTATTCATAAAGAATTAAACCTGGAAAGTGGAAATGAAAACACGCTCTTCATTCGCAAACAAAATTTGTCATACAAATTTTATAAAAACATTCTAAAGGCGAGTATAATCGAAATCCAGTTATAGGGCACATGGATTTGTATTTTATGGTTAATTTAATATTGAGATTTTAAGTGATTATAAATTTCAAAGATTAGAGCTTGAAATTTGTCTTTTATAAACGAAATTGTCCTAAATGTTGTCGCTCGATTCAAACATTTTTTTTAAAATTAAATCCAGTTTAACTGAGTTTCGAAGCGCTGCCATTCTTTTCAGTTTATTTGACGGAGATAATTGTATATTTATGTTTTAAAATTTGTAGAAAAAACATCCGCATAACCTATGTTTGTATATAAATATTTTAAAAATGTTTTCAGCATAATGATGACTAAGATAGCTTTTGGTTTTACATAGAAACTATAGGCAAATGCCCAGAGTTCTCAAACGTTATGTTTATTCCAAAAGCATTCATTCACATCTCTTCTCAACTTAATTTTCATTTTAAACCATCCCATAATCCGTACATGCAACTGGTGTGGGTTGGTTGTTTTGCTGCTTCTGTTTCTCCTTATTGTTCGCGGCCATATTTAACTCTACAAGGGTATCGATGCTATTCAAACTAACACCCTGTAGAATCTTTTGCGCTGCTAGTGACGTAAAATTAAAGCTTAGATCGGTAAGACTTGGAAAGTTGTACAATTCCTCGGCGGTACTTTCCTTCGATAAACTGAAACGCCTATCGAGCAATGACTCCTTTTCGACGGATTTATCGCAGTTTGCCTTAAATCGCTGATCGCAGTTTTTAATGGCCAAATTGGGTTCACTGCCCACAGCGATAATGTTTTTATGAAGAATGTGCGCCAGAGAATCACTGTTGATGGCGGGGTTTGAATTAAGTAGGTTACCGCCCTTTTGAAGATTCAAATTTCCCGCCGACTCGAAGCGTAAATTCTTTAGATCGCAGTTTGAGTTGAGCTTGTTTTGTGACCCTTTGGTGTTTTTCTCAAAGCAACTGCGTAAATTGCCCACAGAGCCGGCGATTTCAAAGTCCTGCTTTGATGCAGCGGCGGCCGCGGCAGTGTTGTCTGTGGGGGAGGTTGGATTTGAAGCATCGTTTTTCAAAACGTTTTTATAGACAATGTTTGAAGAGCCATTTTGAGGAAGTTGCAGGCACAGCTTGCGACTGTTATTCATTGTTGCATCGTTGTTAACGTTCTTAGTGTATTTGCAGTTATGATTATCTAGCTCCTCGCCTGGATCCGGGGACGTTTCGCTGATGAAAGAAATCGAATCACAAGTTTCCGAATTGATATCAATCTCACTGATCGAGCTCTCTTTTTTCAGATGCGCAGATGCGGCTGCCGATCCAGCAGCATGGTGTTGCTTAGACAGGGTCTTTCTTATTATTTCACCCTTTTCATTGGTGGTTGTCTCGTTGTTGATGATAAATACATTGGAATTTTCCATCAGTTTTCCATTCTCCAAAGTGATCACGCTACGTACTGGAGAGTTTTGCACGAAGATCTTGGTGCTGGGTATACTGCTCTGGCTTCCATTTGAGGTTGTCACTTGGAGTGTGATGGAGTTGTTTGAATTGGAGGTGGATATCGATTGAGACTTGGCCGGAATTCTTGTATTGGGACCCATTTGTGATGTTATTTCTTCGAGAATTCTGGAAGGGGTCGAAGACCGATTGCGTTGATTTTGTTCGGCACGAGCTTTCATTGCCTGATGGCGAGGCGTACCTCGTGGTGACCCGTTTAACACAAGTATGGAGCGCGATGGTGATCCGTGCTGTTGCATGGTATTTGTGGATATTTGCGATTCAAGACTAGAATGGCCACTTGTTTTGCTAAATGATACTTTTCCGCTGTCAATGCTTGACGGACCTGATGTGGTGAACATCGACGATGCCTTTCCACTCTCCAAACTCGAAGGACCACTTTGAACACTTCGGTACGTCGCTTTGTTGTCGATGGTTAGTGGATTATCAAGCCGTTTGTGTGACGGGGTCTTCTCAAATATATATTTTCCCAATACCGACTTTGTCGTTGATTTTGTTGGGTTACTAGTTGCGGGTGGGCCGCTCGGTGTCTGACCAGCTGGTGGCTGAAGCTGTGACGATGACAAACGATTGGGGGTTGTTTTGCTTGATGCTGTTGCAGGTATCGATTGTGTGGATCGGGGTAAACTACTACTGCAATAAACTGGAGAGCGACGGCGAATTGGCGAACAATCACGTGAAGATATCACAAATGTTGACTCACTGGACATGTGTCGTCGATGACGTCTGGGTAAGGTTGATGATCGTTGGCTCAATTCCGAGCCATCGTAAAAGGTTGAATTGGATAAAGTATGTGAAACTGGAATATCCTGTGAAGTAGAAATTTTCAAAACGGTATAGTGCTTACAAATAAACGGGAAAAGCATGTTACTTACATGATCAGCAGTTTGAGTGCCGATGCTGTGCAAGTGAACAGCTCGTGAATTGAACCACTCAGCTGGTGGAAACTGCGCTGAATATGTTTCGATTTGTCGCTGTTTTGTTCTACCACTGCGACGAAATAATCGAGATAGAAGAGATCCTTTTTCTGTGAAAAAAATAAAATAAAAACAACGTAAAATGAAATTGATTTTTCGCCTTTTTGATAATAAAAACGGCTCTAGCCTTTCATGTTCTTTGCATTGAATCTGTTTTAGAGGAGAATTAGCTTCTTGTATGTTAGAATATTTGAAATTGATAAATAGGTACAAGAAATAAAAAATCGGTTTTTAATCCAAACCCTCGCAGTAAAAAATGAATTTGTTATCTTTTCTTCTACACAGGAATTCACAGTACCTTACCGTATACAAGCCTAAATAGCCATCTACCCGATAGAGAACAGGATCTCGTGTTTTTACTGTAGGAAATGCATTTTTTTAAATTATCTATATGGATCAATTCTGATAGTAAAACACACTGCCCTAGTAAGGTATCCATCGGAGCGGAATCGGAGGATTTTTGCTTCGAGGTATTCTTCCGAACGACGATCGGAACTTTTTTCCGACATTATGGAACGTGCATTGTTATTTTGCGTTGCAGTTCGATCAAGTGAGTTTTGAAGTGACATTTTTGACATCTCTAATGAACTTTGAACCTCCGACGTCTTATGCGTTTCAGAGAGTTTTCCGCTCCGAACGGATACCTCGCTAGGGCAGACGGCTTTTGATAACCACGTGAAACAAAAGAACAGTATGTTTTAAATTGGGGACCAGGAGTACCGGTCTATCTAATGTGCCGTTAAATTTGCAAGATATAAGGTACCTATTTCTGCAATACGTTGCCAGTAACGTTTATTTGACTTAAGTGAATGGTAAGTTGTCAATAAACTTAGGTCAAATCAATGTTACAAGTTGCGCAGCAAACAGTCAAAGACTTTTTGTGGCATACTCCGTAAATCCAATTAAAAAAAAAATTTGTGAGTGCCGGGACTCACGGACTCACATCCATGTTCGTTCAAGTGCCGAAGATTTTATATTGGACGTACCCAATTACCATGCAATATGTGTCACACGGAACATATTACACGAAAGGCTAAGGTTTTTAGTTTACCCTACCGCCGCCGGCATAGATGATTACGCATCAAAAATTCAAATGCCATCCAAAAACTAAGACATTCCCAAACTCACTTGGTGATGACGAATCTGTACTTTGATATTCCGAGCTGCTGCTGTCTGTGGCTAAAGTTTGTGCGTATGTTTTCGATAGGCTTCTGGTCGACGCGCAACGTTGTAATCTCTTTGAAGAGCCAAATAATCGTAAGCTATGTCTTCTTTCCAAGCTGCGTGGCGTTGGAAATGATGCACTTCGCCGCTTTGCTGCCCGTGGGTATAGGATTTTGTCATTGGGATTACCTTGAAAGATTAACACAATTTATATGTAAATAAGTACCATAAATATCATTATTGTATAAACCACAGACAAACCTCCACATATAACATCGGCTAAATTCGTTTGTATACATTGATGCGTCAAATCTCCATCCCGTTCAGTCGATATTTCACCATAAAACGAATGAAGTGCTTCTGAGTTTGTCATGAGCATTGTCCGAGGCTCATGAGGCTCTTCGTCTTCATCAAATTCCTGATACGTTCGATGATTTCGCGGTCTCGACCGACTTCTTCTTCGCCTAATAAATATAAATATAATTATCAAAAGATTGTCTCTTAAAATTATAAATAAATTCGTCAAATTCGGTATGCCATTTCTTTAGATACGGAATCATATTACATATTCAAATTATTTAGGTCTGATTAAAAATAAAGAAGAAAAGTTATAATCCTAGTTCCTTTACTTTGAAACTCTGTGCATTTCTGTGAATTTCTGTGAATTTCTACACCAAAGTCTGTCAAAGTTCATATAAAAAAATAAAATGACGTAGAAATTCACACAAATGCACAGAGTTTTTAAGTAAAGGAACACACCTATTATATTTCGTGCACAATTATATTTTGTTGCAGTAACTTCTTTAAATTAATTATTTTTTTTTGTTTGAAATAGCAAAGGGAATTTCTTGAGACCTCAATAAGCCTTTTGTTAAATGAAATGATTGCTTTCGGAGAATTCGAATTCCGATTGCGACGTTAAAATGATGACGAAAAACATATTAATTATCACTTACTCAGGTGTGAATATAAAATATCCTTTCGATGTTTGATAGATCTTTTGTTCCTGCATTAGTTGTGCCAATGTATCATAAATGACCTCAGTTGCTGGCGAGGTCATGTGAGGAAATCGCAGGCCAAGCTTTGTTCGAATGTTTTCAATAGTGGCTGAATGTCCCTCCGCGGTAAGGTCCATTATCACATCACATAATGCTTCAGGCAATGGTGTAAATTGTCCTTGAACTGTCGGTGTAACGATGCAATCATCGATGTCACCTGAAATGGAAGTGAAAAATAAAATAAAAAATACAACAACTATCGGGCTTAAATAAATCAATGTTTGGTCATAACAAGGTTTATAATATAGGTATAGGTACCTACTCTTGGTTTCTTTCTGACTAATTAATAAATGTAGATAGAGAGGCTAAGCTTGAAATGGTTAATGTGAAGTCTTATTTTTTTAATGGAATTTGTAGCAAAAACAACAACAAGGACGAGTTCTGTTAATCTGACCCTTATGTGGACGGAGGTTGAATTCCTCCCAAAATGGTTTTCTTTTTTGTATTTGTATTGCACTCTTTGGAATGATTTTTCTAATTCAATGCGTGTGGCATTCAAGCGGCTCGGCGCGGCTGGCGGCCGGCGTGGCGGCGCGCGGTTGGTTTATAAAAAGTATTTAAACCTATGTTTGGCACTATATATACATAGATAGATGAATCAACTTTTTATGGGAAAACGACGACGACTACAGGTGGTGGATTTGATAAAAGGCAAAAGTTATTTCGATGGAATTCCATTCGCATTTTGTGGTCAGTGCACTTTTTGTATATAAAAGGAACATATGTACATTTAAAAAAATGACATTCGAATATTTAAAATTTCATAATTTGATGATGTTATGTTAAAGGTGCGTCGGCGGTGATAAGGTCCTTTTACACATTTAAACTACAGTTATATAGTTCTACCTTAGAGAGCATCCGCGCCCTATAAAACCGTATAGGGACAATTATTTGACACATGTCTGTATTTTTTTAGATGAAAGGTATTTGTAATAGAAAGGTAGTTTTTCATATGCGTAAAAAAGTCCTTTTGTTCTTAATCACAGTACTGCAGTGCTGAATGCACATGATAATCTATTCTCCATAAAACTTAACTTTCGTTTGAAAGCCCTATGACAACCTTCCGTTCGTAAGTCATTATTATCTTAAGTATCTACTTGATCTTTTAAATTACCCATCAAATACTCTACCCTCAAGGATAAAGATTTTTTCAGCTGCAAGTTAGTGATTTTGGCAGAATCAATGCAGCGACTCTCATCGCTAGTGAAGCATAACAAATAACATTTCAATCGATTTTAATCCTCCGCATTGATTTCGCCCTCCGCACCAAATTCATTGGCGCACTTGTTCAAATAACTATAATCAGTGAGTCGGTAACACTGGCACCTCATAATCAATCCACACAGCATGAGACTGGCGATCATGACCAGGTAAACCCTCCTCACCGATTGTACGCTTCAATGGCTGCTTAGTGCTATAGTGCGACTGCTACGAGTCACGGGAGATTCATTTCGTGTACTAAAATGACGGTTTCACCGTTGTTCGTGCAAACGTTGCGCGCCCTGCAGGTTAAGGTTGATCCTCTAATATTGTTGGTTAAATTTAAAGAGATGGCATATTCAAAGTCGAACGGACCATAACGACTTTTGATAAATGCTTTCTGTCCAGGGAACTCTGAAGGAGGAACACACAAATTCTGTCGCCTCTTCCATGGACATTCTATATGTAAGTATATATCTATTCAATCGATATATTGGTTTTGTTGGAGCATCTGCACGCGCACACTTGCACATAGCCAAATCTCACAACAGTGCTGTCTGGTTTTGTAAAAGCTAAAACGGTTGACGGATATCGTGCTAATGGCCGTCAACACGATTTTCCCGGTTCAAGTGTCGAATCAATTCAATTACGATCGTACATGGAATTTGTTCGTATATATATGCAGTTCGACGGTCAGTGGAGGCGATTGTGTTGCGGTCAGTGTCAGTGATGGGTAGGTACATGATATAGGAAGAATATACGACAACGACGACGGACTTGAAATATGCGTGTGGCAAAGCACCTATAATTTCAGAGAGTGCGACTTTGATTGCACCGACCTTTGCTATTGATTTGGGTACATATACGTCATATTATGAAGTATGCTGTCATTATGTAAGTACACATGACCTATGACACTATTTTTAAATTTTCAAAGGCATTTTTGTAGAGCTTATAAGGTATGCGTATGGCGATGCGGTTTTTACACTATAGTAAAAATAATAGGAATATTCACGATCCTATCCGATCTTGCACTATAACACCAACAAAATATTAAAATTTTGCAACAGCTTTGTACAACAGAAAAATAACAGAGTAAAATACACCCTCATTTTATTAGAAGTCATCGGCCTATGTAAAATTTTTACTCTGAATGTTATTCGTTCGTGTAATTTTGTAAAGTCCAGTGATTCCAACTCATCAAATTTAAGTACATTAACATTCAGATTTCTGAATTGTTTGAGCAAAGTAAAATGGCTTCAAGTCACGTTTTCTAAATTTTCGTATGAAAAATCAAATGACAGCTTTTGTATGTGAAAATCTAGTTAGCTGTCAATCTAACATTCCATATTTAATCTGCGTGCTGTTTTTTTGAAACTTTACAAGAGTGTTAAAAATATTAAGAGTATTCATGCAACGTCGGAAAACCATTACCCGCCTTCAGATTTGTATCCAAAGCGATCTGGATAGCTTTGAGTTGTTGTAATTCCTTGTAAAATCGCAGTTGATGTCAAAGCAGCTGTTGCCAAAAAATAAATCTCAAGCTATCCCAAAAATTCTGCGATACTCATCTATCCTATGAGAAATGTCAACAACAGCTGATTTGCATTCAGAATCATACCATGGATACTCGAGTATCTTAGATAGGCTATCCCAGCGCAACCTGACCGCGGCCATTGAAAACGAGCGTCGTAAACGTCGGAAAGTTTAAGACGTCATAAACAAACTGTCAAAATTGGTATGGCAAATGTTTGCCAACAAATCGTAAACTTTCCGACAAGAATTTTTGTCGTAAGCAAATTTTGTTTCACTTATCCGGAAGTGAAAAAATTTTACATTAAGCGGATTTGAAAATTCCAAGAAGGGTTCTGACGTATCAGAAATTCAAATGTCATTTTCTTGATGTAAATTTGGTGGAGGTGAAAAATAAAAAAGAATTAAAAGCGTTCAGAAAATTTTTTGTTCTGTTCTATTAAATTTTTTTTTACTTAAGAGAGTTTTTTTCAATGAAAAATATTAAATTTTACTAAAAATATGTTTCAGGTATCCGGTTTAAGTGAAAGAAAGACTGTGACATTTTTGAGTTTCTTTTAAGCGGGTTTTACTGTATTATGAAATTATTACTGAACCAGCTGTTTGGTTTATCACAACATTAACTCAAAATATTTGATGGAGCGAATTTAGCACTTAAATCAAATCTTAATCACCTCAGAACTCGTGAAACCCAAATGAATTTGAATAAAAAGTGTTGTATTGAGTTTTTAAAAACAGTTGGACTCTGTTTATATGTATCTGTTGTGGGAGTAAAACGTAATAGATTTTATTTTTAGGTTCCACAGGCTTCAAGGTAAAAATTATTTATGACTTAACGATGGATAGGTAAGTAATTATTTAAAAATTCAAATTTAAAAAAATGTTAACGTTTTTCTTCCAACGAAGTAATACAGCATATTGATTTGAACAGGAAAAAACTTTTAATATAAACAAAAAAAAAGAAAAGAATTATATAGGGCTTCAGCATAAAAACTTCTAAAGTCGTTGACCCGACAATAATCAATTAGCTATTATATATTATATCATTAGCATTAAAAAAAGATTTTCACACGATCATAACCCGATCGATGACCCAGTGATGCGACTCCAACTACTCGTACAAATAACAAAAAAGAGTTTAAATATATTTTTGACATAAGTGGTCAATGTGTAGCTTCCGTCTGTTTACAAAAAAATATAAAAAAAAAATAATACAAATAGCCATTAGTTTCTGTTTCTGCATCCTCATTCACAACATTTTCGTATCCATAAACTTGATGTAAAAGAGGTCGACCATGATCGGCATTTGGAATGTTGCATGAATGATCTTTTAACAAAAAAAAAAAACAAAAAAATGCGCTTCCTAGATAATACTGAACCATGACCACACTTAACATTTTACTATATGCATATACTGCAACTCCAGAGTTCACCGTCATTCTCAACTTGTTTGGGCAATTGATGCCGATCGATAGGCGATACCATATAATACATGATACGCGAAGCTCGCGATAGTAAAATTATGATTGATCGATCGTCGATCTCTTGACATCAGACGTGATGGGAATATTTGTTCGTCGAATCTATGGCACCGGCATGCAACATGCATCCATCATCATCGGAGGTCGGGTAAAATTGCGCTCAGAGTTTTACTGTCTTCCAATCTACAGATTACTATACATATTCAAACTCTGCTACACCTAATGAAAATGGAGGCACGTTGCAACGATTTGATTTCATTCGTTATATTCGTAGATCATCGTCGCGTTTGTTTCGGCTTCAGTGTGTTGAGGCATTTTTTAAATGAAGTCATAAAAATATGGGAATCTTTCTATGTAATCGTGGCAAAGAGTTCGCGGCTGCCCAAAGATCTTGTAGGTAAACTTTTACTTTAGTATAAGTTTAGCTTTATCTAAATAACCAGCAAACACAACAACAAAAAAAAAAAAAAAACAACTATATGGTAAGCAAGCAACAAGTGTCATAAATATTTGAGTTGTGGTATATTGTAGGCGTTTTGCGATTGGTTTTCCTGATCCTGATGCTGTTGGGTTTCCTTGTTTTTTTCGTTTTTTATTTTTGATTTGTGAACAATTTGCACAACACGATCTGGACCTTGATTACATGAAGAACAAATTGTTGGGTAAATAAATATTAAGGAAATTATTTTTTTCATAGTGAAATTATAAAAAAAATCATATAGATTTCCTTGGTAAAAAATTAGTTGATGAATAGTTTAAGTTTGATTTTTACAAGCAAAATAAATAAATAATTTAAAGGGAAGATATTTGTTGGAAAAGAAAGTTATTATAATAGGTACCTTAGAAATTTCTGATACCTGAATTATAATTAATACAAATTATCTATTAATACAATTTTATCTATATATGGGATCAAATTGAGGTAGGATTTAACGCAATCGATAAACTGCTTATTTTTCATTCAAAAGGACAAAAATCTTAATTAAATGCATGTGGATTAACAAATATAAATGTTTTTTTTACTCAATAAACTAATTTTAAATCCTTGATTCATTGTGTACCACGCACATATTCACCGTATACACAGTATACGGACCATGGTACACAGTTAATCAAATGGAATGGTTAAGTTCATATATTTTTGTCACTATCTATTTTATTAATAAAGCTTTAATCACATTTGCAAGACTATAAACATTGAAAAAGCTGTGGAAAAACAATTCGATGTCTACATGTAAAAAAGTGACATCTACAGCTCAAGGGGTTGATTCTAGTTCTGTGAAAAAGTGAATCGAATAAATTGTATTCACATTCGCTCTCATGCAAATTGCTTTCACTTTTTCGATTCACTTGGTGCAAATAAGCGATTCTGGTTCAGTGAATTAAATTCTCCGCCGAACTATGTTACCGATCCCGAACTGATTCACTGTTGACCAGTTCACCCTACATATAATATTAAGCGTATAAAAGTTTTTTTTTCGAAAGCGCTGCAGAAATACCAGTTTATACCAATGACCCACTTAGCGAAAAAAAGTAAAAATTATTGAATTTTAAAGATTTTCTTAAAAACTTCCAGTTGAGCTTAATTCAGAGTTGAAACTTCTATTAATCTTCTTATTTTTCAAATGGAAATAAAGAGATTAATAAAATCGTCTTTAAGGTCTGCGTCAAAACATTTCATTATAGTCTAGGTACTTATTATTATTTTTTTTTTTAAAGCCAAACAAAAAATGTTAAATAAAAACAAACTTTACTATGGAAGTTGACTTGTCATTTAAATTCAAAACGAAAAGTTTTCAGAAAAAATCGCAATCGCAGCATTAAGTCTTGCAGTAGAATTCTATCGTCATTTATGTCACGCACACAGGCAGTCAACTTCTTAAATATCCTTAAACATTCTGGAAAGATTCTTCGAGTAGGTACGTGCAGTCAATCGAATATGTCTGAGTAAATAACATGAGAGATGGAAGTTTTTTTCAAGCTAAGCTAAAAACTAGTGCAAATAAAAAAATATGCCAACGACGGATGCGACAAAAACCAACGTATTTTGCGCATAAAAGGATAGAAAACGAATATGCCATATAGAAGATAGAAGAATTTAATTGCATTTGTGTGCTTTTGTTGTAATGTAACCAAACCATTACCACTTCTAAATGGTTGGAAAGAGATCTTCCTGTCGAAAATATCATAATTCCATTGTTATCTCATGCATTTTTAAAATCCAGCTAAGTGAAATGTAAAAAGTTTCTTTTGAATTCATATATAATCGGATTTTCTGCGGAAATGAGGATTTATCTGACGTCAGTCGCTGTCGTCCTCGTCGATGTCGACAAACTTTATCTCCTAGTAAAGATACCTCTATATTCAGACAAAAGTTTCAGGACTTATTTCTTGGATTTATGTATATTTCAAAGAGTGCAATATAAACGTATTCTATGTAACAACTTCATTCATATACAATGTCCTGTCCGTTGGACATTCATTCCGACGGAACTTGTTATGACGTTGCGAGTTGGGTTGGGACTTTATATACATACAAAAAATACCAGAATGTCTACTTGAAACCTTGAGTTGCAATTCTCTCACAGCCCGTTCGACGAGGTCTCAGAGTGAAAATCAAAGAACTTCCGTATCCCATAAATGGTGGAACAACAACGCGATGAAAAGGTTTTTGTTTTACAGTTATATAGTAAGTACGAGTACCATCCATAAACCGGACGTCCATCCACTTGCCATTGACATTGGTTCTTGGTTGGTGCACGAGAGTGATTCTTTCTCAGTTTCCTTGTAAGCGAAGAAAAAGAAAATAAACCAAAATGATTGATTTTTCTTTCCTTGAGCTTGGACGGCTTTGGTGAGAGGGTTGGTGCTGGAGTTGCTTTAAAAGTTCGTTGCTTGTTTTCAAGTATTTTCTTATTCTCGTTTCTACGTTTTTCCGCGTCACTCTCACGCCATTAAACGATGATTACATTAAGAAAAAAAAATTCCTGCTTTGGAACGGGAATGCCAGCACTGGTTTTCAACATGCGCATCCATCTCAAGCTGGAGGAATGGAAAAGGAGAAGAATATTTTGGCTGACTTTGGTTAGGTGTCATGTGTAAAAATGGTTGTCTGCAGGTTCTGTTTTTAGAAGTTGAATGAAATTCTTGTAAAACTCTAGTTCGATGCCGCGATGCGACGTTGTGTTGCTACAAAAATGATGGTGCGGCTAAGTGAATACTTCCTTAACGAAATGGAATTTGCTGCTTTTAGATTTGATTTTCCATTTTTTTTGTTGAAGCTAATGACATTGAAAGTAGGATTGCATTTCTATGGGGTGATTATTGTACATAAATGTAGAAAATGTTTTTATTTTGTATTATTATTATTTTTTTTTTTTTTTCAAATAAAAAAAATCGTTTTTATCTCGGTGAAAGAATTGATATTACTATTGATATTACTGTAAGACTTCTTAATGTGGAAATTCGAGAATTTTCCGGTAAAACTTAAAATTTTTCAGCAACATTGGTATAAAAGTCCGAAAGGTTTTTTTTTCATAATTCATTTCGATCTTTTGTCAACCGTGTTTTTGACCTTGGGTGGCCCGCTTTATTTATTTTCCTGTATGATCACTCGCTACCGAATATTGCAAAAATTATTGAAAAACGATTTAGATTCCAATTATTTCTTTTTTTTTAAATCATAAAAATATTACATCATCCATAGCTAAAAAATAATAATTAAAATCCAGCTAATCCTATATTAATCACCAGCGACCGAAATTAACTAACAACTTCAATAACAAAAACCATCGATTAACTACATGCATATAGCATATGTTTCGAAATCAGTTAAATCAGCTGCAGCAGCGATGGAAAAATGGAGGTTTTCTCATAAGCCATTCAAACAAAGTTAAGCCACGTTTCGACCATTTAACAAGTTGATTAGACTGGCACTCTCTGTGACTAGGTTTCCTCCTCTTGTCATGATCTTTATTATGTACCAATCTGTGATACCACCAGTGTTATATATACATATATGCTGGCACAATCTTTTTCTCTCGTCCAAGAGCTTCCAGTTTCAGCCATAATTAAGTGACAAGCGATAAAATTTGTCAGCCGAGCACAGTAAAATAATTGTGTTGTTGTTAGATAATTGCTCAGGTATCTATTTCGTTGAGAAGAAGTAGTTTTTGTATCTAATTATAGTTTTTGAAATCGTTTTGTTTGGGTTGGGTGGGACACAGTGTAGTTTTGGTGTTAATGATTACAGCGGGTTGAAATGTTTCCAACGTCTCTATGAGCACAAGGACGAATCTATTATGTGAACGAATTTGTGTAAAGGTTTGTATTTATACTTGTAGTACGGTGAATGTGTATGTGTACATATGTAGTCTTTTAGGAGGAAGGTTCGCGTGTTAAAATTTATCATAAATTTGTTTTTTTTTTTGGAATAAGGAATTATAAAAAAAATTTTGACATGAGTTACCTATTAGACGTGATTTACTTTTTTGTTACTGATCAAATTCTTAGGAATGTAGGGCAAATTTTTAAATCGAATATGATTCTTGGAAATTTGTAGTAGAAGTTTTGCATATGAACCAAATTTCTTAATACTATCGCGTGATAGTATTTCAATTTCATGTCGATTATGACCTATATAATTTTTGAGGCCAAACAAAAAGGTTAAATTTTTACCTATACCTAACAATTTTGGCAGCTATCGAGAAATTGTAGGAATCTATATGAAAAGTCTAGAAAATATATAATTTAATTCAAACAAATAAAACATGAAAATTTTGAGACTTGTGCTACTTCTCCATGTCAATTAAGCGTCTATAGTTGGGTCTTCAAGAAATGTATCATCGATTTCTTCGGTTTTATTTTAAAGTAAGAATTGTTGTAAGAGATAGTACGTATAATTCTTTCCACCTTTTCTTGGGAATTCGACAATTGTCGTCACACGCGTTGCGTCGACTTTATATATACCTATCATATAGATCGATTAAATACACGAATTCTTATGCGAAGCGACCCAAAGGTAACGCAAAAGCCGGAGGCAACGCAAAAAAGAGATGAACTTTTAACTTTTTATTCCGGCAGATCGAATTCTATAAATCCACGGAATATTAAAGCTGCGAATAAATATTCTCACCTTTCTGTCGAAACCTCCTAAGTCGAAAACGAGAAATTGTTCGAATAACGAAAAAGCAATATTTAAAAATAATAAAATGAAATTCTTAGAACCTAAAAGAGGTAAGATGAATTAATATGCAGTAACGAGGTATTGATACTTTAATTAAGTGAATTTGTTGGTCAATATAATTTGGTACGCCTTTCAGTGTCATGCAAAGAATACTCGTTCTCGATTCCCGGGAGTAAAATGGTTTGGATTCCATAAACGGCATGGCTAAAATATAGAGGTTTTCATATAGGCTTTTACATAGTTCGAAATAATTTATATCAGTCAGTGGGTAGGAACCACAAAGCCTTGTCAATTTTAACCAAAATCGAATATAAAATACATAATAATAAACAGACAAAGTTCCCCATTCCCATAACTCATCACACAAGTTCTGTGTCAGCAGATCCGCCTCGCTTATAGATCTCAAAGTGATGCCCTTAAGCCTAAAGACAAGAAATGATCTTTCATCGATTCGCACACAAAACATTAACACACACACCACACTGCACACATCAACCATTTTAAACAAATAAAATACAAATAATTGTTTTCGCGCTAAAGTTGATGATGACTCTCAAAAGGCACTCGCTTGACCCAGACCTCTGTGGTGGCGTTGATTTTTCGAAACTCCCACGATTCAGCGCACCACCTCATGCGCTTAGTTTACTCCGCATGTTTTTCTTTATATAAGAAAGAGAATTGAAGAAATATATATATAGCAATTGATTAATCGCTGGCAAATTTTGAAAAACGATCGACTCGCCGATTTGTGTTAATGGCTTTCAACCTCAAAGCTGAAATTGACTTATGGTCGGTTAGCTGGCATTATAGTTTTGATTTTAACGTATGTATTATTTGTATATGTATAGGTTTACATTCTATACCTACTTAAAGGTGTAGGTAAGCATCTTTTTTTACATGCGGTTTATGAGAACTAGGTCAACTTGAAATGGTCATTTTGTAAACAGGAACACGTTGGGTGTTGATTAGAAAAACGAAGATCAATTATTCTAAGATTGTGGTTTAATAAAAAAAAAATCCCCAAAAAAGCTACATTAGTTAGGTATTCTAAAAATATAAAACAAAATTAAGAACACACTCCATCGTTGCCCGAGGTGTATGAGCAGTTACTCCGTCCTGTTGGAATATTTGACGCGATTTTCAAACATTATGGCACATTCACATTATGAAAATTTTCTCAAGCAAAATATTAATAGAGCTACATAGAATGGTTAGTAATAAAAACCGTGTTTGGAAAAATTATATTAACTACCGAAATAAATACTATCACCCCTATTAATAAACTGGAATCAAACATAAATTATTATTAATCATATGAATGTAAGTTCAAAATTTTATGAATAAAATTAACAAAAAGTAAATTTAAGTTCATTAGCTAATGCAAACAAGGTGAATTAACGTCTAGTTAAGTTCAAAATAACCAAGATATTTTTGACACATGTGACACATATGGTGTACAAAATATTTAATTTAAAAAAAATATTTAATTAAAAAAAAAATATTAAATATAAAAAAATAATTTATTTTTAAAAAACATTTAATTTAAAAAAAAATATTTTATTAAAAAAAAATAATTTTTTTTTGAAAACTCAATATTTTGAAAAACTTTTTATGAAATTTAATTTTTAAGTTAATAGGTTACTTATTAGTAATAAATACTTGAAAATAGCATATTATTCGTCACGGATTTATCTAATGACTGGTATAAATTATTGGTCGAACGGACACCATGTACATCATTTAAAGTCACCTTCCCATATACAAGTATTGTGAAAATGCTCCATTTGACTTTTTAGTCAGGTGTTTCTGTGAAAATTTCCCCAAGTTTAACATGTATAGAAGCCCTATTAACTTTGATCTTATTTTCGTGATCGTGTCAATCCCTTTTTTCATTTTTTTTGCCACACATGTATCATATAATACATGACATAATGAAATCTTACAAATACGCAATTTATTTTAAATTCATTGCATAAACCTCGCCACCTCTCTGACATAATTGAAGGTAAAATCACCTGCCAAAAAATCTGACAAGTTATCCATGCAAAATAAACTGCTCAAAGAATTCCGACGCATGCAAGGAATTTCATTATATCCATGCTTCACCTTGAATGTGTATAGTTCGTATAATTTCCCTTTTCTTTACTCCAGTTTTCGGTGAAAGTATAGTACGATGTTTGGATACCTATAAACGAAGTCCCTGTTTAAAACATAAAAATACACTTAAAAATAAATGTTCCATTTATCGAATAATCGGGACGTCAGATGTATACCTATTATGTTATGTATATATTTATATATGCATATGAAGGAGTAGTTGATGTACGAAAACTTATTTTGTTGAATCAAAACTACCAGCCAACAAATGATATCCTGTGCTTGTATCTATTTTTGTATATATTGTGGCTTTTTTTTATATACGCATCATATTTTTGTCCACCATCATTGCACCATGCCAACCATAGAGAAGATGGGTATCTTTTTCAAGAGTTTAGCTCGTTAGCAATTCTCCTCGAATCCTATACTATAAATATGTATGTATGTCTGCCTACCTACTTTGTAATAGGAAACAACATTTAGATTAATTATACGATTGTTTTAATAACACTGAAACGCTAATAATCGAGATAAAGAAAGTGGGAGAGAGTGAGCCACTCTTGTGGGAGGAGAAATCAATTTGCAAGTGCAAACACTCTCCTGATTCCCAACATGCCATATAGTTATGGTAGTACAGAAGAACTGGCTAGCGGCAGACTTTGTCTAAAACCACACACATTCAATATATAGACGATTCGATTGCATTTTCATGGCAATCATGATAAGATTGGTTAAAGTCGTGGTAATATGGTAGGCACTTCCTTTTTTTTTGCTTTGCAGTCTGGCCACTCCGTCGAATTAGTATGGTGGGTTTTTAACAGCTCCATATCAGCAATATAGATTTTAAATAATAGTCCTTAGCAGTGGGTTTGGATAGTTCATTGTGTTTTGATTATTTGAAGAGAAAAAAGGATTACGGTGGTTTGTTGGGTTTTTAGCTAAGCATCATGAGGAAGTCGAGTAAGCATTTACGTAAGGATAATATTTATGTTCAAGTGCTAAGCCCACTCTTTTTTTCAGTTATTTTTATAAATATTAAATATTAAGAAGAAAGCTATATTTAAATAAAATGTTTAACAGTTTTTTTTTTAGCAAGTCCATAAGAATTTAACGAAAAAAAGGCATCGGAACGTAAATACAACAAAAACTAAATCCATATTTATTTTATGAAGGGGAATAATTTCATGAGTTATCTTTTTATTTTAATGTGGCGTGGCTGATAACTTTTTATTTTGTATGCTCAGCTTAAAGCTGAATGACTAGTGATGACGTTTTGTAACAGTGATGGGCTTTTTGCTGTGATGACTTTCGTAAGTCCCGATGTCGTTTTTTCGAAAAATTCTTATGGACTTGCGAAAAGCACACGCCTATTATTTGTTTGGAAATTTTCATATGAGGCAATATTATTTAAACTTTATAGGAGCTTTTATATGACTGGAATACATAAATAACTTCAAATCTTTAACAAATCTTGTCCAATTCAGAAAAAAAAAATTATAAAAATTGTTTTTGTGCATACAGCGGGCATAAAACATTTTCTTTTTAATTTGAAGATGTTTTCGAAAGTAGTGATTTCTTTCATCACATTTTGTCTATTTCGCTTCTGAAAATATCACAATCACCGATCATACACAAAAAAAAACAACTTCCTTATTTAGTCGAAACACCATTTCAACTAATATGGAACGTGATTCAGCTCCTTGTTCAATCCTATGCTTTGTCCCATTTTCAAAATAGAAGTCCAGCAAAAATTTTCAGAAAAAAATCGTGCAACTTCCAAGCGAGTCAACGATTAAACTCGTAAGCTTATGAACTGACTCCAGGCGATCTATAGATGAACCATCAACCCTTGGTTGACCCCTTCAATCCTAAAACCGCAGTACATTTTTATGTGTGGCACGTCTTATAATTAATTCGACATGACAGAGAAATAAAATCGATTCTTATGCAGATAACCCCCTAGCTAACACAATCAAAACAAACGGTTTAATCACGATTTGATTGCATCGAATGTGAAATGACCCATCTTGTTGTGAGGTGAAGTGAAGAGCGAGGAGAACCTTCAGTCGCTTTTACTCTTTTATATATTTATACAATTTATTTCAATGCAATGTCGCACAAAGCTATACTATATGTCCCCCAATGGAGTAACATGACTCGATGCGCTTGTCACACTGGTGCAACAGATTTATCCTGCCTATATATTTTTCCTATTAAGAGGAGGCAGCACGCAAAAATCCGTTGTTGCATCAAAAGTGAATTTTTATTTTCGTTTTCATTTTCCATTTCCATCACGATCGTGTGCTACTGGTTGCAACAACCATCACTGCCATTATAGCCAGCAAAAATACCTTTACCAAGACGTGATCTATATCTGCCTTCCTCAACAACATAGCCCACAAAGATATTGCGCGGAAAAGCGATAAGAGCATTAATCACCTCCGACGAAGAGTGCACATCACATCACATCACATCACATCACACAGCACATCTTATTACCTATAGCTCAGCGGCTGCGGCAATATACAGAGCTAACTCCTCGAGCTCTTTCTCTGATGGGTTTCTTCTTTCTTTTCTTGATCTGTGCTTGGTGTTCGACCAGCAAAAGTCTATATATTGATTGATCGTGCCTTGGGTGAACTGTATTTTCTACCGCGTTTAGCTTTGACGGAATCCGAATGAAGACTCCCTTTGTTCGCTTTTGATTACTAACCAATCAACAACAATATCATTTGTTTTGCGACAGTGCATATAGAAATGATGCAGGAAAGTATTTTTCCTTGGATGCACATCATCATCATCATCACTAGCATCATCATCATCTTGATGATCGGAGAGACGATGATGATGGTGGTTCGAGAAATGAAATCGTGATATATGCGAGATCAATGAGATGCATAATTGAG
This sequence comes from Epistrophe grossulariae, assembly GCA_929447395.1. Lineage (NCBI taxonomy): Eukaryota > Metazoa > Arthropoda > Insecta > Diptera > Syrphidae > Epistrophe > Epistrophe grossulariae. The sequence continues at coordinate 137,091,768 of OV839568.1, forward strand.
CTACCAATTGCAGCTGATTGATTGCTTTGTTGCTACCAAATGATTTGTTTTCCTGAAAAATGGCTTTAATGAGTTTTAACGTTATTTTTTTGTTTCAATGTTGCAACAGACGATTATTTTTTTGTTTATTTTTTTTTTTAATAGGAATGTTGCACAGAGTAAGGCTTCGGAAAATCTTTTATAAGATAGATTGATAAAGGGACACTTCTTTGCTTGACGAATTTGTATACTTCTGTGTAAACGTTTGATTATATCAATATATGTATTATATTCCTATTAGTTTTAATAACAAAAACGTGTTGAAAGATTGTAATTTTATTTAACTTCGGCATTAAACGCGTCTGTCGTCAGGGGTTAAGTGTTGATACTCAGACAGACAATGATAGATTTTCCATTTTTTTTTTACATATTTTAGTATTGTGTACAATATTTTTACTTTGTTTTACTTGCTCTTTATGAAAAAAGTGGTATTTGTCATACCGTCGCGTCGCGCCGTCTGGTCATGCGTCTGTGATTCCATCTGTACATCAATCTCAAGACTGATAACATTAATTTAATTGCTTTAAGTTTTGTTATTCTTTAGAGGATATAAATATGAATTTTTCTTCTTCAATTGTTATCGGAAACAGGTCAAACGATTTTGATTAAACTTCGTACCAATCAATAATTAGAACCAGGACCTACATTGGCTTACAACTTTCAACCATTCCTGCGTGCCTTTTATTGGTAGGAATGGAGGAGAACTACAATTTTCTATTGAATCCGAACGGCTAGTTTGGAGGCACTTTTTCATGGCAAGAGATTATCTTGCAGTCAATTCCTCGTAAGAAGGTCATGTGACATAAGGCTGGGAATCGAACCCAAGACCTTCGGCGTGATAGTCCTGCGCAGTAATCATTATGCCTGGGGCTACTACACATAATTTTCTATAATTTAATTTTTTATAATTTAATTTCAGGTTTTATGTAGAAAAATGTACGCAACGGAGGTTTTGACATTTTTTGATGAAATCGCCTGAATTTATTTTTTATATGTACAACTCAAATTTTTTTAAATTAAAATCTTACGAATCGATTTTTGTAAAATATAGGATTTTATTTTAAGATTATACATATCGTCGGCTAAATACGTAAAGCTGCTAAGTCGACTTTTGTCCAAAATTGAGATTTTGATGCCATTTTCTTAAGAAACACATTCTCCACAAAATAGATTAAACACTTCTGTCCAATGTATCTTATTTGTTGCAGAATCCTAAAGAGAAAATCAGTTTTTATATTTTTTTTATTTCGTTCCTGTAAAATTTGCAAAAGTGGACTTAGCAGTTTTACGTATTAAGCCGACGATATAACAGTTATTTTTGTATATTTTGCAATTGGATAAAAATTCCGAAGTCTTTCTAGGGAAAATTTCATTATCAAGACAAAAAACATTCACCTATATAAGTGGTCAACGAGTCCTTTAAAGTTCCTTATATACAATTCTTTCTTTAATCGCTGATTAAAGTTTAATTTTTAGCAACAATACAAAAAATGAAAAATCTTATGGATTAACCCACGACAAGATATCAACACTTTAGAAAGTTGGACTGTTTCACAAAAAAAAAAAAAATAAGCTCTCAAATCCCCTATTAGACTAAAAATACATATAAAATTTCCATTCTTTATGTCCACCTTCATATTTTTATAATTTTCAGTTCACGACGAAAATCAAATTTTCGATAAAAAAATATAAAAAAAACTAATTTTCTCTATTTCGTAAAAAAATAAAAAAAAAAACATTTCTAGCACTCTTTCTAAATCAAGAAATGAATAGCCCACGAATCGCCTGGAGTGTGCTGCAATTGACATCAACACTACGACTTAGTTAATTGCTTCCGTCATTTAAAAAAATTATTCTCTAGTGCAGATCTAGTGCGCAGTCAAGAGAGCATTATAATAATGCAAGTTTCCATACATTTTGTCGTATTTTACATGCATCTATATATACATACATATATGCAAGTATATAAAAAGACAGCAATCCAAGGACTGTTCCGCTTCGCCAAAAAAGTGCTCCAAAGTCAAAGGTCCCTCGAATATAATCGCGCGCGCTTTACTCTCGGGCACTATATAGAGGTACTCTATGTCCTCCATCGTCTGCCCTCCTTATACGTCCACCCACCGCCCAATCGAATGTCATGCTTCTTTGGCACAGTTGATTGCCAAGTATATCTTCGTATATACCGTCTAGTTGTCGAGTCGGTCGTGTTGTTTAAGTGTCTCTCTCACATAGTCCTCTGTACAAACCAAGCCGAAACCTCTTGCCATATCCGTGTGGTGCGCTTACAACGATGATGGGCATCGAGTGATTAAGTAGATGGTACTCATAAAATAATCGTTAGCAAACATAGAAAAATATTCCAAAACTAAAAACCCAAGATCAATTTCGCAGGGCAAGAGACGGATGAGGCGGTTTTTCCTCCCATTATACGAGTAAGTGTGAGCGACAGCAAGAAATGTCCAGTTTTATTAGATTTACCAGGCATAATGTGTTTGACACGATTTTAATATTTTAACATGAAAGTTGGCAGTTTAGTAATATCATGTACTATTGCCAACATTTTGTGGTTATGTTTGTGTATACATATTTTATTTATTATAATGCTTAATGAAAATTTTCAAAAAAAATACAAGAAAAAAAAAACAAGAACAAAGGATGCGTGATGTCACTGAATCTCTCTGTGGCTTCACCTTGTTAATTATTGCGTACACGCCCGAGTGCACTCAGATCAAAATGTTTCTATATTCTGACATCCAGTTATATGTTAATGTTTTGCAACAGTGTTGCAGATGAACATGTTTTATATATACGAAAGCAATGATGGAACGACAGATGGAAATAAAAACGACCATTTATACACAGACTATACTGACTCACTGACTGACTGGGTTGCAATATTTGAGGATGTGATTTATTTTCGAAAGACCGCATCGCTTGCTTGGAAAGATTAACATTAGAACTCGACAGATGTTAAATACATTTATACTCTAAGCAAAAATGCATAGTAGGTTAAGGCAAGCAGCTCAGGAATTTGAAGCAATTAAAAGAACATAAAAGAGCGACTAATATAAAACTCCATCAGGGACATGGGAAGGGAAAATACATTTTATTTCTAATCATTCTGGTGGAGGAATTTATCATCAATTAGTTTAATAAATTCCATTTCTGATTCTAGTTAACGAGCTTTTCAGAATTAAATTTAATATTGACAAGCAGGGACAAAGTATTTTTATTTTTATGTATAATACCGAAAAAGCCTCAAAAACGCGAACTCCTAAGAAAATAAAAAAAAAAACACTATCATAATGATTTTAGGAAAAGCTTTGCTCTAAGTGTTATAAGATTTTTGTTGTACAAACTTCCTGCATTTAAACAGAAGTAAGCGAGAATAAATGAAAAACTAATTTATATAGTATTGACATTTGTTTAGCTGAACGAACCAGTAAACTTTTCTGAGATCTCAAAGCGTATCCAACAAATTAAAGTTTCAGCATATTGACAGCAAAATTATAAAGACTTTTTCTGAGGAAATAAATGTTTGTGTATTAAACCGGTGGATTTCTATTGTTCTGCATTTTATTTTCATCCCTATTGCGATTGTGAATTGTCAATTTAAAGTTGAAAATTATTTTAAATCGGTATTTAACAACCCAATTAATAGATATTTTTATTATAAGGAATAGTGCAGATAGCTTTGGATTTTATTGTTGCTCAAAGTTTGAAACCATAAAACAAAACTTTGGCAAAATAGGTGTCAAGTGCTGGAGGGGGAGAAATACAATTTTTTTGTTTTATTCTTTAAACTTTGAGGAATAATTAAATGTCAAGTCCAGCCTGTTACGTTACAAATAATTATATGATGTACCTTCATGTTTTGCTAAAATTGACTGTGTTGAGTTCCTGAATCTTGAAGTCATCTTAAATAAGAAGACAATTCTTTCTATATTAAATAATTCATTATTAATTCAATTGGTAAATGTGGATAGGAAAAGTATAACCTAAAGGTTTGAAGGCTATCGAAGAAGAGGCAGAAACCACCAGGTAGAGTTTTGAGAGGAGGAAGTTTATCTAAATCACAGCAAATATCTCTCCAGGGTGTGTAGGTGTTGTTTAGTGACTAAGTTTAGTATTCGTATAAATACATAATAGACTGTACTTGGCTTTTTCAAAACATTTCGCCTGAACAAATTTTTTTCTTGTTTTATTTTTTTTATCTTTAAACTAATAAAACTTAACAATAACATGGATATTATTCTTGATTAAATATGCTTATATTGATTAACACATGGTCGGATATCTCAAGCCTTTAGTTAAAATATTTGCTTAAATGTATACAAAAGCTTCCATTTATATATTCAGTCTATTTACATAAGTTTCCTCTGAAATAAATATTTTTGCTTCCTGCGCAGTTTCATTTTCTCTCGTGCCAAAAGATATTCGTCTAAATAAAAAGATCGATTCAATCTTAAAGTTCAACATTTTCATGATACTATATAACCACTCAACATAACTCGTGCCAACTCAAATTGACTATTGTCCTCATATAAATGAGTTCACAACTCCACAATATCAACCCCAAAGGCATTTATTTTATACACTCACAACAACAAAACAAAAATAAATAAAAATCCAAGTCTTTCGGTGTATATATAATTCCAATTCAAGATCAGAAACTCCAGATAAAATCTCGTATTACACCTGAATCCGTCGTCATCGTTATAGGAGCTCAATGTGCGCGTTCATATGATGGTACTTACTTAGTTAATGCCTGCTCCATGTCTACAGTCAATACACCACTTGCGGAGGTATAAATCTTGGCGTGTGTCTCAGACACTGGAAAAGCAACTATAGAGTTCGATGCAATATTTAAATTATTCACGTCCAGTGAAAGAAATTAAAATGAAGACCCCTTACACTTTTGTGTAAAATCAGTGAACAAATTAAACCAAGAAGTTGGTGTATACCTGAAGCGCTGGCGCTGGCACCAACACCGGATAATTGAATGGTATTTCGGCAGACCAATGTGAGATATATGGTCAAATGGACGACACTGTCAATGTACAGAAATTTATTTTCACAGTCAAGTCCGGAGTGTGTGGCTTGAGATAGAAAGTTTCGCGTATGTGTATATATGCGTTGTCTATAATAGTGTCGCCCACACCGCATTAATTAAGACTGTCGGTTTAGTCAGGTAAATATTTAAATTCATTTGGCTTAGAGGTTTTTACAGACGATGTTCAGCAACACGCAAGCACTAAGTATGGTTTCAAAAGGTGAAACAGGTGCTTACGATATACCACTTGATCATCAGCAATTAAAAAGGCTTTCCAATATTATTAATTCATCTTATAGGATCTTCCCTTCAAATAGCCTCATCAGGATCTTATTATATAATAATAACTGTCACTTGTTCTACTTAGTTTTTTTCTTTTTCCCATCCCGTAGATTACGCCATAGCAAGTTCCTGGGAAAAAATGTTGTGTGAGTCAATTACACGCCAAATCATCAACGCGGTCTGATTGTTCTAGATTGCTTCGCGTGTATTTAACCTGTCTAACCTATATTAACATCGGGAGAGTTTTCTAAGTTACAGATTTGATCTATAGAACGGGGATTTTTAGAGCTATATTCGGTGTCAGGTGGGTGCACTCACACTAAATTCTCTAAAATAAATCTAAAAAGGCTGTGTTCATCGAACCAAGACTCTCATTTTAATGATGTTATTAAGATCTTCTAAGTGAATTAGATCTTTGACTGTTCTTATAACAATCAAGTTGAATTTTTATTCTATTGTAATTTTTTTTTACATTTCCGCTTGAGGTGGTACTTGGATGGCCAAACCAAAGCGATTTATTCTGGGAATTTTTGGAAAAAGTTGTACATACATAGTTTTGGGAAATATAGCAACACTGTGAGTTAAAGACTTGTGCATATACAAAACTTAATGAGTTTTTCTTTATTCATATATTTAGGTCATTGTACCATTAAATTGTTGATTTTATCACAAAAGGTTGTATGACATGTTTTAGATATAAAATGATGATTTGATGATTACGTTATATAGAAGCAGTTATATGTATAATCAACATGACCTTGTGGAAAATAAGAACGTGGAAAATTATGTTCTTCATGGAGGAAGTCAAGTGATGAGACCGAAATTTGATGGGTTTTGAAGAAAATGTCTCAATTGAAATCTTGGACGCTTGTAGACTTATTTAAAGTATAAAAAAGGAAAAAGAACTCCTGCTGCGATTGTCAGTTATCAGTTGATGCTGATAAATTTTAAAAATTGATATTCAATAACTCAATTCTTAAAAGGTGTTGAAAGAAGTTATCATTAAAAAAATGGAGTTTTAATTTACCAAATTTCAATATGTTTTCATCATGTTGATAATTGACAATGGTAAAAGAGGCGTTAGATTCCAGGCAGATTGCAAAAAGAAATGAAATTCATATAATATATTTGTCAAAAGAGAAAATGTTAATAAAGCCATGAGTTTCTAAAGCATTCCAAAAGTCAGCGACACACATTAGACCTGTTCGGTAACTTGCCCGAATCTGACAGATTCTACCAGTTTTATTTTTTATATATGAACTTTGACCGTATTTTGGATTAAAAATGGTGGAAATGGGTAGGTTTGAGAAGTAAACGAACAAGGTTATTAACTGAGCAGCCAATTCATCCAATAATGCTTTCATTTGACAATTTGACGTTTGAAATGAAAGTGAAACAAAAATATAGTCTCGAGCGTTTCTATATTGTCATTGTTTTGTTCGTAAATTGGTTTATTATTTACCCTAATTACGGTTGTCGATTTACTAAATTTACCTAATCGCCTTTTCTTTTTAAGCTGCATAAAATGCGTTCCGAAAAAAAAAAACAAACTGCGATGCAATGTAAAATGTATGCAAAGCATCCGGGATGCTTTCCGCATGCGGATGAATGAACTTAGCCTGTCATCAACTTCGAAGTCTTATAGAAAATATGCTTCAACTTAATTGATTGAAAAACAAATAATAAAACTAACATACTGTCAAAATTATCATGACACCAATTTCTAGTTAAAATTGAAATAACCTGACAGTTTGGCGTTTATACATTTCTAGCATCTACATAAATATCAGGTATTTGAAATTTTTTCGTAGAATGACGTTTTTTATTTTTTTTTCTGAATATATTTTTTTTAATTTATCCGATGCATAAAAAAGCATCTCTATTACATAAACCTCATACTGCTCCGCTGAATTTAATAAAGAATCATACAGCCAGTTCAAGTTTCTGACATTTCAATAAGGAAACTTCTGTCAGCTTCACTGAACAGAAGGAGAAACCTGGACAAGATTTCTCCTTTAAAAGTCAAAAGCACTCTCTATCTCTTTTTTATAAATTGATCAACTGCGACAAAAAATAATTGAGGTGCAAGCGAATCCAAAAATCAGTCTCAGCTTTTTACAGTAAAAGTGAGGAATCCCTGAGATTCCTGAGATCTCACCCCCTATCGCGGTTGTCAATTTATCAATTGATAGTTGATATATTGAAATTTGGTAAACTAAAACTCAATTTACTTAAAAGCTGAACAACTATTAGCTTATTGTAATTATCAATTTTCTTGTAATTCACAACGGTCTAGAGCATTTTCCATGATCAAAACTTTTTATCAATTAGGTTGTTCAATATTTATCAACTATTAATTGATAATTGAAAATCGTAATAGGGGTGTTAGAAATCTTCAGAAACCTGTGCCTATACGTTCTGTAACTCTCGCATCGACAAAATTGGTCGAGAAACGTTGGAAAATGGAACAAAACTTATATGATTTGTTTCAATTTTCATCGTTTCACGATTGTTTTTTGCCGATGCGAGAGTTACAGAACGTAAACACTGAACTTGCTAAATACTATGCGCCTTTCGTTCACTATCCATATATGATGCGCCCATAATTATGGATTAATTTTCAACAAGTTTTCGTTGACATTTGATTTCGTGAGTACAAAAAGTTACCTATTTTTTTGTACTCTCTTTAAGCGGAATTTTTGACCTGTTCCTATAAATTTAAAAAACAGTTTTTTCATGGAAAAGTATAATTTTTAAAAACTACCAAGTAAATATTTTACATGAACAAATGTTCAAATAAGTTCTTTTAAAATAATTTAACACAACACAACACAATACCCTGTCCCATTCAAACAACACTGACAACTGACCAACTACTATAACTTAAGTTACCACCCAATATGGTATAAACAAGTTAAAAAGAAAAAAAAACATCACCATCTTCCCGTAGAATTGATGAAATGTCTTAACGGCCTCATGCAAATCAATAAATACGCGGTCTTGTCCAACTCCACACCAAGGAGGAAATCAATTTCTTACCATCTCTTTTTTTTCATGAACTCCTAAAGGCCATGGTACCTGGCATCATATATAGGGTTGACTCTTCGGCTGGCCAGCTGGGAAAATGATTGAAAAAGCGCTTAACATCCGATTATTGCCACCTATTATCTGGTATCTCTTTCCATATGAACGTGGGGGCAAACTGAAAGAGTTCCAACATGGATAGAGACTGGACGTTTAATGCTGCTGCTGCCCTGACTACACTGTTTGCAATTTGCATACAGTATATCAGTGTATATGCCAAAGACCGCGCGCTTGATCTCTCACCAATTCGAATCGAATTAAAGCAATCAATAACCGGGCATAACAATTATTGCTTGGTTGCACTGGACGCAGCAGTGCTGCACTGGCACAGCTTCCAGCTTAGAGGAATGTGCATGTTCGTGAGAGAGTTAGGTACTCGCAGTCAGTGCAGCAGGAAGCCCATGAGGGAACTCATGTCTTACGTCGTATTCCTCTTTGAACGCAAAAAAAAAAAAAAAAAGAAAAAAGAAAACCTTTTAGCAGTAGGTCGGTCGTTGTACCGAGGGATCGGCTTTTGTGTGAGGCATCAAAGTTATCACTGATTGAAGGCTGTATATAGTGAAGCTCTATCATTTCAAATAGAGACGGAAGGTAGAATTTAAGATTTAACGTCAGTTGGATGAAAGGAAAAATCAACTAATCAAGTGTGTTTAGTAGTTAGTTAAAAACAATTGATTTTGGTTTTTATTTAAGTAGTTTTTTTCTAACAAGTTTATTGCATGAATAAAAGCAAGGGGTTTACAAACCTTAAGGATGACTTTTGTTTTGGTTCGAAGATGTCCATTTTGGGTTCTCGAATGTTCGATTCACACGTCTTTGAACGCATTTTGGCTTGGTATCGTTTCTAACTACTTTCGGAAGTGTCGAATTGACTGATCTTGAATTTGATTGACTTCCAGAATTTGAGTAATCCATGGAAAGATCTGTATAATTTCTAAATGGTGGTGTTTTTAAACCTCGTTTTGGTGTTGACGATAATCCTGGATGTGGATGAAAAGAAATTTTTTCCTCAGAATCATCAAAATGACAACTATCAACTTCGTCTCTATTTAAGATAAAAGTGCCGTTTGAGAAAGTCCTATTTGTTGACAAGTGAGTGGAATCATCGCAATCTGGTCGACTTGTATCTCCAAAATTATCTTCTATGTCGTAGGTCTGATTTCCCATAGACCTTTGAGAACATATCCTACAGTTTTGATTATTTTCATTGACGTTGTAAGTTTGATTTGGACGGCATGATTCATCATTGATGGTACCCGGAGAAAAATTTCTAACTCCCCATTGCTCATCTTCTTCGAAATCATTGTCATCCAATTTGCATGAGAGTGGAGTTCTGGAATAATTTCTTGAAGAAGATGTTCCACTTTCTGGTCTAACCATGGTTGATCCCAATTCTGGACGAGGATCAAATGAAGCAGAATTATTTTGAATACTATATGTTTGAGCGCATTCGGGTTGCCTACTGGTCGTTATAGGTGAAGAAAAAGTTATATTACGCCTACAAGGGTTTTTTCGTGGATCAATAGATGGCTGAGATTCATAAATTCTCGATTTTTCAGATTTTTTAAGGGAATTCGCATAAAACTCTCTAATTGAAGGGCAGGTGTCATAATATGTTCCATTTGTATTATTTATGTTTGAAGAACGAGTATCAAATGTTCGTCCTTTATCACATGTTTTAAATGTATCTCTCGTTTTCATTGGACAATTGCTCAAAACTTCAGATTCCAAATAATTTCTGTCACAAAATGTCTGGTAACTTGATAATGGTGCTGAACTTCCTTTGGTTTCATTATTTTGATTCATATTTGATTTTTCTCTTGTGTTCGAATTCTTACTACACCGACGATCTTCATATAAATTCTCGATTTCTTCTGCAGCTTGAGCCAATATGTCCCAGACATCACGAACAAAATTTTCACAGCCTTAAATTCCAAGAATTCGTTACCAAAAGAATTACTAAAGTTTTATATTTAATTTCCAAGAAGTCCAAAGTCGAAGTTGCTCTTCACAATCTCATTCATTTAATGATAAAATAAATTAAAAATTGACTAATTTAAACAAAACGATTTCCGACTCTTAATAGGAACTTGGACTTTGGACTTCTCTTTTTGAATCTTTAGGATTACGATTATTTTCATCGACTTTAGGCATTTTTTTTTTTAATTTTTTTGTGTTTTTTCAAATAAAATTTTGACAATAATAAACTAAATGAGTTTTTAATTTGTATGATATTGATTTATTGTAAAAGGAAAATTTGATAAAAGTTTCGACTCCAAAGCGGTTAAAAGTTTTGGACTGCAGATTGGAAATGCCTCAAAAATCTTATTAGAAATTGGGTCTGAAAAGATTTGCTGATTTATTCCAAAATAAAAACGAGTGATCGTGGCAACCCTATTTAAAAAGAAAATATCAGACCACCATTAAGGAATGGTGCACTTAAAAAATCAGGAGATAAATACGTGGCAACCCACAGGCAAAGCACAAAGAATAGAGAAGGTTGTAACCCTTTTGATTTCAGAAATTAAATACCATTAGCATTTCTCAACTATTTGAGTGCCCCAGACAGTTTTCTAATAGTTTCATTGGCGAATGGTTGCAAACTTGCGTCTTAAAACTGTCAATGTCGACTCGTGTGTGTGAGAAAGGTCTTAGAATTCTATCTTATTATATAAATCTAAAAAACCTTCAATCAAAAACACATTTCCTGAATGTTTTCATCGGCAATATGCCTGCAGTGTTATTGCTTGATGATGAATGATGAATTGCAGCCCGCACGACAGCACAATAATCATCATCTCACATATTTACGATGTTGATGACCGATTTAACGATTTGTTGCTAGTTTTTGTTGTTGTGTGATTCCCTTGCACCAGGTGGTGTCCTCGAAAGAAACAGGAAGTCCATGAGTGCACCTTAAGAAATCTTTATACCTTCACTCTCAACATCAGCAGCAAATATATGTAGTACTCGTATATTGTAGGTACGAATCACAGCCTTGAGACTTGCAACAAATTTCAACCGTAAAGATCGTTACCCTGACAAAATAATTGATAATATTTCCATTGATTTAATGTCATGACTTGACTATGGAATGGCGCATCAGTATTCTTATAAAAATTTCCTTCTTTATCGAATGTCATTGCAATGGAAGCGCCTCGCGATGACATACGTGTGAGAGCCGATTGCTGAATGTGGAAAATGCTTCTTCTGCTGGAAGCGTTGTCAATCAGCGCGAGCCGATGCGAAGAAGATTTGCATATTTGTCGAAAGGATCAAGATGGACATAAATCAAAGATTTTTCCTTCAATTTTATATCTCTGTGCGATTGTTTTTCTGATGATGTTCGTTGTCTGTTGTTGTGTATTTTTTTATGAGGTTTTCCAACAATTTGCATATTTATGCCACAAAAGGAGTTGGTTGCTTCGGGAGTTGAAGCTATAATATAAGCTTCACCACTTGTTGACGCGCTGTTTTACTGCGCGCATTCGTAATTTGATGCCATGCGACCGACCAACGACGAACGATGAAGAAATTATACCTAGGTACACTACTCGCTTGAAGATGGTAATTTATTGAGATTTCGAAGAAGCTAGTTAAAGAGACTCTGGCTCTTTGTGATGAGCTTTATTGCCCATAGACCAAAAGACTGCAAAGTGTTGATTATTATTTGGTTTCTCCGGTAGTTAACACTAATTGGTAATTTGTTAGTGATGAAGCAAATGTCTTTGATGTCGTTTTATAGTGTCTTTTCGACGGTTAAAATGAAGGCAGTAATTTTTAAAACACCTTGTTTGAACTGGGCAAATGGTGTAGAAATAATTATTGTAAGTTTTGTGGTTTTACATGATGATGCGATGAGGATAAATTGTATGCGTGCGAGTTTCACATTTTATTGTTTTTTTTTGTGAAAACTGCAGTAGAATGTAATAGATCTTCTTGTAATTAGCATAATAAAAGAAGGAGCTCTTTTTGGACTTTCATTATTTAAAATTGCTTATTGGGTTTCACTTGGAAATAACAATTTAAATGAGTCTAATATTTTATCTTGATTGATGGAAAGTATTAAGTTAAAAGCTTAGAAATGACGTAGTTTCAGTTGATAATTGCACAGAACAAGAAGTTGTAAAAATCTTTCCCGGAATAGTTCAAATTAAAGAAGGCTGGAATTTTTTGAATTTTTGAAAAAATAATCAAGTTTTTGTTTAGATTTCTGTGAACTCAGAAAATGAAAAGCAAAACTAAGACGTTTTAATATTTCTCGTGGGTTTAATAGGGATATATTTACTTGTATGTTACCTCAGAAATTTGAGCAAACAAAAATGTCATCTTAGGCTTAGGCTTGGTACATAGTTCTGGTCTGGTGAAAATTCTAGAAACATTACTTTTAGTACTTGCAAAAATTTCGATTTCTTTTTCAGGGAATCAATAAGGAATAGAAAATTTTATTAAAACCTTAAGAGTTATGTTTTTGAGAAAAATAGGTTTTGTCAAAGGGCTTCGCGGCGTATACATTTTTTTAATTTTCCTTCCTTCGGAGGCAGCGGTTAGTGCTGTAGGTGGATGGTGGAGAGTTACGTATTTTATCGAGGACAAGCGTTTCACTATAGGAGTTCAATTCAAAATTGTTTGGCCTGAACTCAAAACTTGCACATTCTCAAAATGTTTCCACTAATGGGACTTAAGTTTTAAAATAGCAAATGTGTTTGATGTTAAAATTTTAATCAAAAGCTGTCAATTTAGCCTTAAAACTCGCTCCAGAAAAACTCATTGATCCAGTTTTTAACTGTCTTAACATATTGATTGAGTTTCAATTCATATAAAATGTCATCAATTAATTGTTGTCAAATACATCAATTAATCAACATAAGCAACATTAACAAAATGAGATCATTATATGTACATAAAATATGTACAAATCTAAATACACATAGCCTATTTTTATTCACTAAATAACAGTAAAAAAATTAGAAAAACGATTGATATACAATAAAGCATTGCTTGTCATTGTTTGATGTCGATTGAGATCAATTAAAATTAAGTGTGGCAATATAAACAAAATAAATCGATTAAAAGTGTGCCTCAACATCATTTTAAGTCAGTAATTATTTTTCGTTAATAAAAAAAAGAAAAACAAAGTAAACGCCAATTCAATGAAACGTGATAAATTAATGCTAGACAGACATGTCGATATCAATCAACAGACTGTTTCGTTTTTTTTTTTAATGAATGAAACGTCATTGTTGGTGATTTTTATTGAAGCATGTGGAAATAAATGCTGCAGACAAAAAAAACAATTGATTGAAAATAGTAAAAAAAAAACAAAATTGAGATCATAATTTTGGTAATCACAATAAATAAAGATAATTGATGATGAGGCGATGAGATTTTATCTGAAAAAAATTGAAAAATAAATTCACACCATATACTCTCCTTTTTTTTAAAGATTTATCTAGATGACACCCAAAAACTTAAGCGGACTCTTCGGAATTTTAGTTAACATGAGACTTTCAAACATCCTTGGAGAAGCTATACGAAATTCGAGTTTCATCAAAACTGATCCGAATAGTTCTCGTGATAAAATTAATGCTATAGTACCAATGTATGTTATTTTACAAATTTTAATAATAAAATAAAAATGGTATTCAGTGTGCACAAATCATCGACTATATTATGAAATTTCACTCAAATCGGTAGACTGGTTCTCAAGAATGTTCAAGTACTTATTAGGTACATAATACAACTTTAATATACATCTTACTATTTGAGTGCTTTTTTTTATTTAACAGTTCTTTTCTGTCATTTCTGTTTGACTATATCTATGAGTTTAATTAACTAACTATAACCAACATATATTTTTTAATAATCATGTCTTATTTATTTATTTGTTTTTCAGCAAAGTTCTTTCCGGATACACTGTGGGTGGGTCTTTCACGCTAAGACTACATACATACAAATAAATCACTCAAGTGATCGATAATCAAGAAATCAAACGACTTTCTTTCAACCTCTCCCAAAGGAGTAAATTACTCAATGTAACAGCTTGTAGCTGTAGTTTTGAGCGCACGAACTTCTCACTTCAATAGACAGATTCATTAATCCTATTGCAAGTTGATTACGATACGAGTTTGGCACTTGAGGCGTTGCATGTTCAATTAAAAATCATAAATCCATCCGTAAATCGAATGTGCCAACTCTTAGGCGCTGCCGCTGCCACATTGAATGAATGATCGAAGATCCAAAAACAAAAACAGAAAAAAAAAAAAAGAAAAAGAAAACCAAAAAAAAAAAACATTAGAAAAGGAGACCGAAATGGAAAATTATTGCCACCTCAAGGCGTGATTATTATTAACATTTTCCTTATTCGTACATATACATACATATATCTTCGCGATACAATTTTGCGATTGATTGGATGAAAAAAAATATACCTATACATAATTCCAAATCACCCAAAGATATGAAAAATTGATGAAGGAAAGTTTAAAATATTTTCTTCTTCAAGATCACATTATAGCGAGTGTGCAATGTGCATAGTGCAGTACTCATCAAACATCTCTGGATTTGGAATATTGGAGTATGCACCCACCGTATACAGACACTAAATATTGGTGGCGTGTGAACGTGCACCATCGCATCATCCACACACAAGCTACCTTGAGGCCGACTTTGACGAATTTATTGACACACAATCATTTATTATTGCTGCGTGTAGTCCAATTAAAATGAGTTTTTTTTCCAGGATGATGGAAATCAAAGATTGGAAAATCTTGCAATCAAATCATTCGTCATCCTAAAATGGAGTAACATTATTCCGAGCCCCAATATATTATATAGAGAGTAAAAGTAACAACTTAATTTAAATCAAATATGGGAATTTGTAAAAGATTTTTTTGTTTAATTTGTGTTTTTTACTTACCGACCGAACAGATGACATAAGTCGCCGGGGGTTTGAGTACGCTGCGTGCATATGCACCACGGAGTACCTCCAGAGCACAGGGTTCAGCTGTGACCAGAAGCATACCGGGTGCAACATGGCCAGCGTATTTGAGAGCACGTGTGGCAGCTGTTAAGGGGGCATTCCACCAGCATTGGGCGTTCGCTGCTAGAAAGTTCTGTAAAAAAAAAAAAAAAATACCACCATTTTTATTTAAATCGAAAATCAAGGTATTTGTAAAAATCAGAAGAAGCATACGCACAATGAGAACAATTTAATACCAAGCCTGATCACGTTTGCAAAATTGTTCACGTTTGCGATTATGGAACTTTAAAATTAAACAACAATACCCGTAGTTGATAAGAATTTTGAATAGTTATCATAAAACAATTTTAACAATAAATTTCATAAATAAGATAAAAAATTATTAAAGATAATGGCAAGCTTAAAATAAAAAAAAATAATTGCTTATATGAAGTATGAACAATCAAAAATATGAAAAATATTTTTTCGCATTCATGACTGTGTTGCCCATATACATATGGAACTTAAAATTTAAAAATGGAAAAATGTTAAAAATCAATAATAAGAAATGCATAACCTGAATTAACAACTTTTCGACTTCTACACCAACGCGATGTGCACCACCTAATTTCCTTAATATAATTAATCTAAATTTATGAGGACTAAATTTTTAAAGTCGTTGGTGTGTTTTATTTTGAATAGCGCATAGAATTTTTTTTATTAAAATTATTGAATTCGTTTTTGAGAAAAATAGGCATTTGCACAACAGTTAATTAACAGTAATGGGTTCGCTATTATCGGTTTGAAAAATAATTTTTGTTTAAATTGTAACGAAAAGTTTTGGAGAAAATTGAGTTTTCAAACGAAAATTGGATTTTTTTTAATCCGAAAATTATCTTGTTTTTATTGAAAGTGTTGGTATAAATTATAAATATAACTTTTTAAAACATTTTTCGGAAATTAAATGACAACAATGATTTCCCTTGATTGCTAAGAAATTTTGTTTGGCAAGAACTTTTTTTTTTGGTCACACAAATCAATGAAAAAAGGGTTGGAAGAATGTCCATAAAACTCTATGTATCCATCAAGTTTAAGGAAAATAGATTTATTCGTTTAGGCTTAAACCAAACGAACACACAGACCCAGAGAGGTAATTGCGATACCCACTTTTTTGTCCTCTCTCTCATCGTAGGTACTGTTATTTCATCTAAATTTCGAGTTTTACACTGCACCTATCTATACACTTAAAATAAAAAAAAAAATAGAATAATAAGTTGATCAAACTTTTCAATTTTTTGTATCGATAATATAATTCATGAAAAAATCCTTTTTAACGTTTACTGCACAACCTATTTCTTTCTTCTACTATTTTATTAAAACTTAAATCTTTCCTATGGGTTAAACACAACAAAATGAAGTAACCCCTGGAGGTAAAAAAAACACACAGTTCTCTTTATATATTTTCCCATGAATTTTCAAAATACATACCTATAAAACATAAAGGTACACTTTATTCTAAAACAAAACTCGACCAGATAAATCCACTATACTTCCGGCTCCAATAAACTTCGATTCCACACCAATACCTCCTCCCTACTCTATCCTAAATTCCCAACAACGTTAATACTAAGACACATCCTTTAATCCGCTTTTCAGACTCCATTGATTTTCAACTAATTTAAAAGATAGTAGACACAAAAAAAAAAAAAAAAAAAAATAACAGGACCCCATAGGAAAGTCCTTGTGCTATACAGAATTGTGGTTGGGTTTCCCTGTATATATATTTGGGCAAACAGCCAAAACACCGTAAGCCAAATTATTACCAAAAGTTCTAAAGTCAACGACAAGGAAACCAACTGAACTTATATAAAATCCTTTCAGGATGCCACCAACCCACATACATACACACAATCAATGTTGCTTCCTTTGTTTCGACAAAAAAAAAGAAGAAAACAAAAATTCAGTAGTTTCTGTTTTGGGACACGGGCGAGTGGCTATGAGAAAAGCTGGGTTAATTGAAATTTAAAACAAGAGAGAAAATACGATTTTCTTGTCGTCGTGTTCGTTGTCTCCTTATGATGCTTATGGCCATATACCTACCATCAACTATCAACCAGTCGTCGTAGCCACCTTTTTGCCACCCTCTCTCAAACCATTTAAGATTAAAAGTCATCATCTACATTCTCGCCTTTGGGATGTATGCAGCACGACTTCCAGATCAGTTTTTAATTGCGATAAGGCAAAATATCGCTTGGGCATAATATATAAGAGTATATGATTTTCGTGGACCCTACAAGCCTTTTTATATTATACAAAACTGATGAGCGACAAACTCTTTTGCTGCACAAGGAAAAGTGAAAGCAATATATAGACAAACAGTTTAGCCATAAAATAAAATAAAATGCGCGGTACCAACAAAACCAGATCAAAGAGGCTATACAGTTCCATATACATATATACTTATTATTCGAATTCGAAACTAGAACTCTACGTAGGACCAAAACCCAGGATTGATCTCTCCAATTCGTTCAGATGAAAGGGTCTACCTATTGAGTTTTTGTCGTTCATTTAAACGAAGTCACACACAAAATGTAGTAGTTGAACAGAGTTGCCAAAATCATATTTAAGTGTTGATAAAATGCAACCCTTTCAGTCCAGGTTTAATTTTAAAAGTCAAAAATTCGTAAATCATGTGAGACATGAAGTCTACATAAGACACTCTTAATTTATTTTTATTTTGGTTGTATAAAACGAATTCTCAGAGAACAGCTATTTCTTGTGACATATTCTCAATAAAGCTCTTATGTCAAATTTAAGCTAGGGTTTAAGCTGATGTTTGGTGAGTAAGAACGAGCTACTGCGGCGAAATTGGATAATTGTTCTTATTAACTCATTCTTCGTCTTTTTTTTAAGTGTTTAGAATAGAAAGTCTCCACGTTTTTTTTTTTTTTTTTTTGTGGTACTAAATTTCAAGGTCAAATCGTGGAGTATATCATTTGGAATTTTGCGAAATTACGAGCACTAAATAATTATAATTTTTTTTAAATGTTGTGTTTGGAGGTATGGTGTTCCTAGCTTGACGTCAAGCTGGGAACGCCACAGGTTTGAGCGGTAAGGTAAGGAGTTTTTAATTCCGAGTTCCGCCAACTAAGGAGCTCTTAAATAGCATCTAATTCCCCCATATCATTAGTTTTTTTTAATTTTGTGTTTGGAGATATGGTGTTGCTAGCTTGACGTCAAGCTGGGAAGCCCACAAGTTTGAGTGGGGAGGGATTTTAGTTCCAAGTCGGGATTGCGGTACTAAATTAGCACTTAATTAGCATCTATAATTCCTGCATCATAAGAATTTTTAATTTCAGTTGTGGCGTTCCCAGCTTGACGGACCTTATAATCTCTTAACTCTTCAACAGATATTTGAGATAATTCTTTACTGATTTAGCTGTAAGTTAAGAGAAAATTTAGAACAGCTTAATGTTGTTTGTATAGTCAATTATTTGAGATGTTTGCTAGATTTAAAAAAAAAATCAAATCATTCCATATGGCAACCCTCTAAGCCAAGGGAAGAGAGTTAATTTAAATTTTCTATGTCATCAATTTACCCAGCGCTTTCGGATGGACCTCATCGCACATCGTGCCTTGCTACAAGGCGTTAGCACCACAAGCGCCACGAAATGATAAGATTCATCGTTATAACAAAGAAATCAATACGTTTAATGGTGGTCGAGACAACCTATCTTGCCATGGTTTGGTTTGGCTAACGTCAAAATGAAAATTTCACTTATATAGGCTTCTTGTTATGCTGAGTAGTTTTTCAGACTCATATTTCTGTTGGATCTTTTATTAAAAAAAAAATGCATATTCAGCAAACTATTAGCCCATAGCCTCTGTATGTAAATATATTATATACAAATGGGCTTGAAGGTGGATTAAGGATGGCGCATTATTGCCGTTCCGACGACAACGATGATGACTAGTTCATGATAGTGAGAACGTATATCGTATACTTTGGATATCCCCCCGCAACCTCGTTTCCATGAGACTAAAAGAACAAAAAATAAAACAAAACTAAATATTATTAGCGTATCGATGGATATGCATTTTGGGGCGATACGTGATAAGCCCATAACCATGTCTCGCCCGTTGGACGGTTGGAGGAGTTACCAAGAAAAATGGACACCAGCTTTTGAGATGGGATCTAGGTCTTAGTCGTGAGATGGTGGTTTCAATGGAAATGGGTTGATGATTGGTTATGCGCGCGGTTTATGCGAAAATGCGGCTTTCGCATGAACGTCCGTCCGGCTGGGAATATAACTTTAATGGCTCGAGGTGGTATTGTAAGATTTTTTGTGGCGACGACTATGATGATGACCATCATGGTGGCGGCACTATGTATAGAGTATTCATTGTCCTAGTTGAAATGTTGTATACGGATTTAAATACCTAAAAGATATTGACCGACTCTAGAAAATGGCGATGAATGCTTCTTCTACAAGTTCAAATTTGTAAGATAGTGAAATTCAAATATATAAAAATAGAAAATAATTATATACCAAGATAAGTGTGCAATGAATTTCATATATAGTGAAGCTTAGGTAAGATTTTTTTATATATAGATTTGTTCAAGGTATGTTGTGGATACAGGATAAATCGATCCAACAACTTCTTGTCAACGCAACTTATAGGTTGTCGCGGAGACAAATTCAATGGATTTCAGCCGAATTAAAGTTGTTTCATTATAAAGTGCAGCTTTTTCAAGAAATATGACCCTAAAACCCGCAGATTTTGAGAAGCAGATGAATTTTTAGATTTTTTTTTCAACACAAACCATTATGATGATGAATGATTTAAATTGGGCAACTTGGACTTTAACAGCAACCGATTTCTTACTTTTGGGAATATTCGAAAGAAAGAATAAACGCCAATAAGTCGGGGACCATACTTCAACTAAAAAACATTATTCGAGAATAAACCTGAGCGATACCACCTGAAAATTTGCGTATAGTCATGAAGAAAGTCTTGGAAAGGGTGAAACTTTGTGAAACTGAGAATGGGCGCCACCTATATACACTACATTATTTTCCACATTTAAATAAACTGTAATTACCTATCAACGGGGAAACGAGAATAAAGAAATATTAGACTAATCAAAAGTTTAATTTCTTTTGTATCATTAATTAATTATTTTTTTTAGTTAAGATGAGCAAGTCAAATTTTTATCGCGGAATCAACCTCAAGGGATTGAAACCGATTTTTTTCCCCTAGACCCTTGTATGGTGGTCGTACTTGAATTATCACTTAATCTTTATACTCTGGTAATTTTTATTTTTATTAATTTGTTCGGCTTATTCCTATTTTTTCCTAGCACCTCATGCCTATATTTTTCTTTTAAGTGCTGCCAAATTTAATCATTTTTGTTTTCTTTAAATATAAAAGACACAATTATTTTCGTTATAACTTTTACCTATATCAGCATACCCAACCAATATCTACTTTTTTTCCTATCAATTTACATGTCACTTTCGCGTGCATATTATATAGCTGCAGCTATCTGACCTCTTAAGCCATCTTGAATAATCTCTTCGATAATCTGCGACGACCAGGAAATTCTTCAAAGATTTTTTTGTTTGTATTTCTCTTGGGAAGTAAGTGAGTCTCTACTCGACTGACTTCCGCAAGCTTCATTTGTTTCATCGGGTCTTGGGTTTATAGCCAATTGACACCATACACTGGTCTCAAACTTATATCTTTTTTTCAAGTAACTGCATCATTGCCGCTGCGCGCCTCCGATGCGTTGGGAAGAAAAAATAAAATAAAAAAATGATTGCCGTGACCACCAGCACTCCATACAATTCGATGCATCTAATTAGCATATTGCCGCATGCATCAATCAACGCGTTTTTGTCTTCAGCTGCAAGCATCTTTGATATGATCAAACAAACCACATCATCATCAACATCCAACCCGTACACGTACATATGTACACCGAGTAGTAAAAAGGCACGAATCACTCATCCAGTTTCTTTGCAGCATCAGAAACTCATCATCAGTTCACATGTCGCCCTGTCAATGTGGGCAGAATGTGCCTACCGTCCATACGGATCCACTCTGACACTTCCTCAATAACCACTGTTTGTATAGACATAAGAGTGACACATGCCAATAAAGGAGTGACTTCAATTTAGACAACGAGCTCGGGCAGAGTCCTCCGTGGAATTTTGCACATTTAAATCTTTTTTGCCAGACGCAAGATTTGTTGTGACTTATCCGGCTCCTCCTCGCCCAGTGGAATGTTAATGGGTGCTTGACTTGTTCGCCTGGTGGTGTTTTCTATACGTTCTTCAGTTCTGTACTGTGCTCAGTGCTGCCGCTTGACAGTGTGATGTGATGTACGATCACGACGTGTGGGTAGCACCATAGCACCCAACAGCACCAATAGCTCTATGCTAAAGAAGTGCAAACTGCGTATATATGTAAGTAAAAGACTGCAGTTTCAGTTCTCTTTTTTTGTTGTAGGTTTTGTTACTATATGAGCTTGAAGGCATATGCCCATAACCCACATCATGGCTTCCCCGGGGCTGCGGCAAGGAAGCTATCAGGGTTCATGTGAAAAATGATATACGACAGTGAAATCACACTGGCGCCGGCGTCAGCTGCTCAAGGCGCACTTAAAGGGATGAGTGATTGGCTTGTTCTTTACGCGCGTCTTGGTATACCAGTCTATAGGTATGTTAGCCAGCGAGGGCTCGAGGGTGCAAAATTGTTGTGGTTATAAGCGAATATTGATGGGTCGCAATATGGTGCTGCTCTTGGAAGTAATTTCATTTTACTTCAAGTAACATCTTGTTGAATTTGTAAGGATATTCATTGTTCTAGAAATACTTCTATGAATACATCGTCATTGACATGCCGACTAGACGTGGTCATAAAAATAGCCACAGATATATTGGCGGCTGTTCTAGGAATCTCATCATTGCACATTGTATGGCATTGTGTAGACTGAGACTGAGAATTTGCTTCGGACCGTTACTTATTTTAATATAGCAAATGATCGAAGAGAATAATAAAGCAATTTCGAATACAATGAACGTTTTGGATTTCTTGGAAAATTAAAAACTAATTAAATCAGTTTGTAGATCCATCGATGTCAATTTCTCTTGTAAAACAAAAACAAAAATTAGTTGAATGTCTTGGCAAACTATTCCATGCTAATTAAAATTTTTCTTTTGTATATTCCCATGCTATACTTTATGTGATTTTTTGTGAACCATTAGTCTCACAAGCAAAATTTTATGATGTTTTGTAGAAAATTAAATTTTGATTAGGATACTCTTTAGCGGGAAATATAAAATAAAAACTTTTCACATCCCCACAAGATGGTATAGCTAAATGGCCAGGCTTTCAACCCCGAAAACGAAGTATTTTCAATCTTCAATTTTTGCCATGGAGACTAATGGTCCCCAAGATACCCTTTTTTCAAGATGGCGACCAAATGGTGAGCTTTGAAACTGTGACTCACTCTGACCCCTGTACAAATAAAAAAGAAGTTTGTGCTATATAAATTGCAAGGTCTAACAAAACAATGAAGTGGGGAAGTGTTATTTCTTTTATTTTGGGAAATATTACCCACGGGCTTTATTTTCGCGAGTCTAATTGCACTGCACCGCTCAAGCTATACTTTAAGTTGATTTGTGTTGCCGGCAACTAAGTTCTATAAGCAAGTTGCCAGACTCTAAGTTTATTAGATGTAATGTATAAGTGAATTGAGAGCACCTATAAAAGTTCCTTGAGCGAGCTACTTTAAGTGTCCTTTGTGAGGGCGCCAGTTCTAAAAGAAGAAATTCCCTTAGGTATACATCAATTGTAAAACATTACTACCTTCATATTTGTTTGCATCTTCTCTTCTTTATATTTTTGACACACTCAATCAACAAGTTGCATCCACTTACAATATTAAAAACCTATAATTTAAGAAAAGAAATTATTACCAAAGTGGCGTCGTATAAGTATAAGCAAACTATAGGATGATCATTATAATATGTACAGTAAATCTATTGAGCCCATTATGCACTCTTTTGTTACTCTCCTCACATACAAACGGCTTTTCGCTTGCATAATAGCAGGTTCACACAAAAATCCTCAATTTATTAAGCAAATTGAAGCCTTCAACTTGTTCCGGAGCTTAAAAACGGCAGGTATGTGGATAAGCCTTTAGGATGATGATAATGATGATGACGATGCTGCTGCATCTGGGCTCGTTTTGCATGCAAAGCGGTGCAGCGGCGCGACTAACTAAACTCGAGACGTTTATCACGAGTCTTTAACTCACTTTAGCCATCATATGGAAGCACGTTTCAAGCACAAAATTCCTCTAATCAATGGGTTTACCGAATGGAAATTATTACTGCAACAAACATCATTGGAATTATGGCCAGTTGCAATAAAAATAGAAAATGTTTACGTATGGATTAGATTTTTATTTTTTTTAAGGGGCCTTCCACACTGGAGGAGTAATTTCTCTGCGGATTAATTTATGCATGTTCCGCCGCGCTCAAGTGTTTGTGTGTCTTCTTTGTGATATTCAAGTCTCTAGTAAAATATAAGGTTAAGGTTCCCCACTTTTGTGCTGATTTCTTTTCTCAGCCATTCAGGAAGCTATCCACGTAGTCATATAGTGCATTCGATAATAATTTGTTGCCTGTAGACTTAAAAAAAAAACAGAAACCAACGGACTTCGATTGCCATGCCACTGCTGAACTGGATACATCAGAAGAAAAAAAAGTTCCAGTAGATGTCAAAAAAAAGATCCCCATTTGAATTGTCTCCTTTATATGTGCAGCTACCGCACTGACGATGTAGCCGCTTTTTGCGGCATGATTTAGTGTAATAATGCCCATAAGTGGAAATTAATTTTGCCTCCGATGCGATGCTTGGATATATGGGATTGCAGCAGCGCAAGCGTGCTGCATCACCATAGAGATTTTGTGTGTGTGCCCATTAGTTAGAGTTAGATGTTTAGCTAATGTGAATACCCATGGTGAGCACATGCAGCTATGCATGCATCATGCATGCGCTCACCTTTATACGTGCCCATCAAGACTGTGAGTTTAGTTGTTTTGTTTTGCCTAGAAATATAGGAAGTCAGGAAAGGTTTCACTTTCAATAGGTGGATTTTTTCATACTACCGACTACATACAACTTGGTCAGGTTCATTTCACTTGCTCGCTGTGCAGAATTATAATAATTGTGATTTGTTTTTTGTATTAAATTATTATTTTTCTCTGAAGTCCTTAGTATAACATATATTTGAGGGAAAACTATAACCAAGGAAGTTCACAAGACTCTTAAGCACAGCTTTACGTTTAAGAAATACATAAATATCTACGGCACACCAACCAATTGTAAGGCAGCTGCATATAAACCGCAGCTAAACCCGCTGCAGGAACGGATCAAATGTATTTAAGTTCCCCGTGAGCGGAACTTAAAGTTAATCTTCCGCCAATTTTTCTTTTTTTTATCTAAAAACAATAAGATGTTTTATTTGGGGCTCAAAATCTCCTATGGGAAATCTTTCTATTGAAAATATTTGCTTACCTCTTGATCAAACACATAAAAGTTACCATCAATTACAATGATTAGCATGTCATGTTTCTACATATCCAAAGAATAAAACAAGCTAGTTTCTTACAATTAAGTTCTAAGCTCAATCAGAACCCAATTCTTAAGTAACATTTCACAACGAAAACTTTATCTCGACACTGCGATCTTATTAAAGTCTTAAAACAAACTACAAATGTTCAGATCTGATATCTGGTTACCGCACATAACACAAGTTGCATAATCAGCTAACAAATCTTCATTTGACAAGGTAAGTAAAGTATAGGCATTAAGAAACCACATAAAACACGCATGGCGCGTTCCGCATCTACTTAGACCAAAACAGACGACTTCCAAAACCCAGAACGTAGCTTAGCTTAGTTCAAAAAGTGCAACAAAACCAGCAATTGCAATGTTTGTAATAATTGTAACGAGTTTTATATAAAACCTGCAAATGTGAAGAATCTATGTGTGGCATTGCTAAATGCCAGAAAAATTAAGTTGTATACCGAAGCTCGTGCTGCAAAGCAACGGAAAAAAAAACACAAGATTCATAAAACTGCAGTAATAAATTACTTTGGCCTCTTCGGGGAGGAAATGCTTCATAAGACTTGACCTTTATTTTATTGTGTGTTTACGTACTCATTGAGGTTGGTGTTTGCTTATACGGTGGTTTTACTTATTTAATTTCGTCATGTTTCTTTGTTCAAGGCTCGTTAGGTTAAGAGGTCGAAATCTAATTTTGGTGGTTAATATTTTATGCCCTATGAAATTTGTAAAAAAAGCTGTGATTTGGAGCTTCAGAGAAAAAAAGAAGTTTTATGTTCCTTTTTGCAGCTGAATTCGACTTTAAAGGAGTGTTTCCATAATATACATACGTATATAATATTCAAAATTAAGACTTTTGAGGTAGCTTAAAGCGGAACTTGCAGAAGTAATTTATGTTGAAGATAAAGTAAAATAAATTGTGTGGCGCGACAGTTCATGTAGAACCAGGGCCTAGTGACTTACCATTCTCTCAACTATCCCTGTGTGCGTGTTGTTGGCAAGAATGGAAGGGACCTACAATTTTCTGTAGAATCCAATTGGCTAAGGTGAGAAGAACATTTCAGAGAATTTGTCAATTCCTGGCAAATGTAGTAACCCATGAAAAACATTTTTTTTAGATGGCATAGGCTGAAATTGAACCCAAGACCTTCGGCGCGTAACAGTCCTACACACTAATTAACGGGCTGAAGGAAATATGTATGTAATTTGGAAATGATGGAAAAAGCTCACAAATTTATTACCTTTCTTTCTTAAATCTGAAACTTCAAACTAAGAAATATTCGTATACTTAATTCAATGCAACAATGTATGTCCAAGTACCAGGAAATGACCTGTATACAAGTATCTATTTTCTAGATGTTAAATATTGCTCTAATTTACAACCAACCAGTCCTTCTATAAAGGTTCCTAATTCCCAGGGAATATCTTTTCGAGACACATGAATAACTTATGTATATATTTACATGGTGTTGTGCAATTAGCACACAATTTACCGTATCACATAATGTTGCAGCAGTGGCCCCATAAAGTAATTACAGACAAAAAATATTTAATGGCAGTCAACCAATTAGTCGCATTCGGTAAGTTGCTGCACTATGCAGCAGCCAGACTCCCCATACAAAAAAATATTAAGTCCATTTACTTAGGTAATAATTTTTGCGCCCCCTCTCTCAAAAAAGTGTTGGTATATAGGCAACAAAAATGCAACTTAAAAAAAGAATATTTCAAAAATTAAACAAAAATTCCAATTGTTGTGCTGCTGCAGTATAGTACCTACTAGTTTGTGCAATATTATTTTCTGGGGGGGCCGAATGGGTACTGCAAAATGGAAAACTGTCCAACGACGATTACGACAACAACAAAACAACTCCGGTGGCGATGGTGGCTGTTGCGTTACTTCTGTGGTGGTGGATTTGCATTCTGCAGCTTCGGGTTGTGCACCATTTGCATTCTACATGATTTATTGGTTGGCCACAGCCTGCCACTGCAGCGGTTTTCCATTTTTTGTTTTATAGTTAGGTATATTGCAACACCAACCAGACTGGCTGCTGAGTGTGCTGAGGCTGCATAGTTCATCTGCAGCAATATCAAACGATGTTCATTTACACTAATTCTCATGCACTTGGCGTGGTCGAGCATTGAGCATTGAGTCAAACACCAAAGACCCAAAGAGGTAGCAGCTATGTATATGATCGGGGAGCCATTAAATCGTATACATTCAAAAGCAAAGTAAGCACATTTAATGGCGTTAAACATGGCAATTGAATACCCTATCAGTGACGGTGTAATGTGTGATTTGTACCCGATGCCACTGTGTTATTAAATGTGTCGATTCGATATACAATGTTGCTTGAGTGGTAAAGTTTTATTTTTTGTTTTGTTTTTATATTTTGCCACCAATCAATCAAGAAAATGATGGGGTCATGGATATAATGAGAGGTTTACGAGGGAACTACTGATGATTGTCGCAATGCCAATAATGTTTTTATAGACATAAATAATATTTCACACCAGTAAAAACATTTAAAGAATTTGAAGCCTTTTTTTGAAGAATTGGTATTTCCAAAAGTATTTCAAAACTCAGAATGAGTCTCTGGACAAATTAACAAATTGGTTTTTAAAAAAAGACCATCAGCCCTGGATAGACAGTGTTGAAATCAATTTCAGAAGCTAATTTTAATAAAAATCAAATACGCCGTGATACTGAATTTATTATCAATTTCAATTTCTGTAGACTCCCTTAAAAATTCAACTCGAAGTTTTCTTGGAAATAACAGTCATCATACTCGTATAGGTGTTTCCACAGCCACCTAATATTCCGCCTCAAGGGATAATACAATTCATGCGAACAGATGTGACTGCAAAAGGGCTGCGTTTAGAAAATTTTTGTGACTCAAGCTAAAGAACTTTCTCCCCTTATAAGATTGATATTTACACTTGAACGCTTTAACCGCATTTACGCATTTAACCAAATGGATTCCCCATTGATTCATTTCATGGCTTCAATTTGTCACAGAATGAGAAAATATATATATCTTATAAGGATAACCAATTCACCATAACCTTAAAGCTACATATACCTCTTTAAGCTTAAGCACATTATTAACAATCGATTTTAGAACATATAATGCATTCGAAAAGTTTTTTTTTCTAGTTTTTGATAAAGCAGGGAACACAAACAGTTTATACGCACAGAAAAAATGCCTTCCACATGTTCGATTGTACAGTGTAGATACACCCCTAGTGAAAGATTATCGCTCCACTCACAAAGATGCTTTCCGAAGGGAGTATAGATGGAGCAACGAATGCACGACCCTCAGGCGTTGAATATTATATGGTGAACGTGTTTTTTTTTTTTTTATTTATAAGAACGTGCGTGTGATCTGAGTTCTTCCCTCTTTTTCACCGACGACGCAATGGACGTCGAACGACGACGGAAGAATATTATCAGGGATCAACTAAAAATAAATCACTCTCATCTGAAAAAGCCTTCGATTGTGAGCAAATATCAACGAACCCGGAATAGTAGTATTTATGTAGAGAATTCTTTGTCCATAAATGGAAAAATCCGTATTTATTTAAACAAAAAAAATAAAAACAAAACAATTGGAGGCAATCAAATTATGACCTGAATTCCCAAAGTAAACAACATTTGCAATGCGAATAAATAAACCTCTTGAGTCCATCAGATTTATACATAGAGGGAATCATGTCATCGTTGAAGTCGACGAAGACGTGAGTTTTCAAAAGAGCACAGCGATCTAATAAAAGTGCATAATTCAATCAACAATATAAGCTTATCTAGAGCTGAAAGGGAATCTCAGCTTCGGTCTCCATTAATTGTAATGCGCCGCACAATGCACCGACGTAAAGTGAACAATTTGATTATCTACTTTAAAACATTTAAGAGAATGGCTTACATTAGGACAAAATGATATGAACATTGGAATAAAATCACCCAGTAATTTAACACAAACTGAAAACATTCCAATTTATAGCAGTTCTGTTCATACAATTTAATGCTATAAATTGGCATTACTCTAGTCTCGTTTTTTTTAATTACATTAATATTTTTTTTAAAATATATTTTAAAATCAAATCATGGTGCGTGATAAAAGTAGAGTAAGAAGTTGTTGCTCGCATACCTGAAAATAAATGAAAGTCCGAATTCGAAACTACAAATAAACTTTTTGAATATATTCCAACAATGCTTTGTTAGTTGGTCCACTGTGCAATGGCACGAAAAATGCCGGAGAATCTGTTTGTTTCTTTTTTTATTATTGTTATTATTATTGGCAAATTAAAAGTGAAAATCTATTTTTAGACGCATCAAATGAAAACCTAATAAAAAAAAGATGGCCCTTTGATTGAGATATTCTAGAAGAGCGTTGACTGAATGATTAATTGGTACCTATACGAAGAACCAATCTGTAATGTGTTGCCTTGAATCTTTCACAAAAAGGGAACACAATGTTTATGGCTTGCAGTTTGTATAAGTCCACATGATAAATGAATCCTTGTGGTTTAAGAGTGATGAGAAGTAATTCGATGAAGCACGTAATTGCTCTGCTCTGCTAGAACCATAAGGATTTAAGACACGTAGAGAGTAAAATCGAAAAATGGCTATATTTTGATACTATATAATTCTTTATTTTTATCGATTTTCAAGATTTTCAATAAAAAAAATGTTTAGTTTTGATTAATTTCTATGGTGTCTTATGTCAGAGTTTAAGATTAATCTAAGTGAGCAGTTTTTGAATAAAAATACTTATTTTGTGTGGATGTTCTTTAGTTTTTATTTAAAAAGATGAATTTTTTATCAATATATTACTTATATTTTATTTCTTTTATCTATTTTAAGTCTCCATGTACTAAATTCAGGAGAAAATGCATTTTTTATTTACAAGTGTCCATAGTTTCACTTCTTTGAGTACCTACGCGAATTAATAAGATTTTTTACAAGATGTAAAGTGTCTTATAATTTTTTATAAATTGTTGTAGTTATGCTTTATCCAATAAAATAAAACGTCACTTAAGACAGGGTTTGTACGACTGATTCCATTGCCATACTTAAGATATTTCTTAGACAATAATAATTAAAAATATTTATATTAAATTTGGTCGGCTGTATAAAGTACGACAACGTTTATAAATACGACCGTTGTTTAAAAACTTCTTACAACAATTAAATTTTTATATTAATAACTTGGGTGTAAAAAGTTAGACAGCGTTTAAAACAACTACCGTTGTTTAGATATTTCTTAGATAACATTTAAAACTGTTTATTTATGATTTGGACGCCTGCCTAAACTTAGACAACGTTCATAAGTACTACCGTTGCTTAGATATTTGTTAGAGAACAGTTATAAAAATGTTTATTTATATAACTTGGTTGGCTGTCTAAAGTTAGACAACGTTCATAAGTAGTACCGTTGTTTAGATATTTCTTAGGCAACAGTTGAAAATGTTTATATATATATTGGACAGCTGCATAAAATTGAAAATACTTAGACAACAATTAAAACAGTTTATTAATAACTTGGACGGCTATATAAAATTGGACAACGTTTACAAATACGACAGATTTTTTCGCTGAAATTTGTTATCAATGAATTTCTTACATCAAAAATTGAGAAACTTATAAAGTACAAAAAAAAAATGGTTCTTCCAGTATTTGACAGCGGAAATGTTTTTCGAGATAGCGGATATCTCTGATATAATGAGAATTATTAATTGACAAATTTTTATCAGTCAAAAATGAATGACTGACTGAACTTCTTAATAATTTGGAAAACTTGAAAATAATTATCAAAAAGCAGTAGCTTAATCCAGATAATATATTTGAAATGTCAATTCCCACGCCAGACTATGTGTATTATAGTTTGAATTCGTTGCGAAATGTAAAAATTGTTCCCTGTCTGTATTTCATTATTTGTCATTCTACAACCGACTTAAAGCTTTGTTATAACAAAAAAAAACTCAGCTCATGCATGTCCAAATCAATTCTTTAAAGACTTATCTAAATTATTTGACGCAAAGAAAATTGAATCTCTCTTCTCACCTCTATAAACCACTCCTACTTGGCGCCACTTAACATGTTACTTACACAAGTTTTCACTGGTCACATATTATACTAGAGACTTAGAGACTAAGCTGGCCATAGCAAGCCACACAATATACCTTCTTACTATAGTAGGTATGTTTCATCGATGTACTCAATAATTTAAGCTAACAAGGGCCCGCAACTAATCCATGGCGGCCCATGCCAAATAGGTAGGTATCCGTTGTACAATGTACATTCAGATATACACGTATCCGCCACTTGATGGCGGTACACAGGACAATTAATCTCTGTGCCTGTCAAATCCAATTAATTTCAAGTTGTATTACCATGCACACTAAACACCATCATGACAGACCGACCGAAGGACCGACCAAACAACTAAACAACCGAACGACCTATACCGACCGACCGATTGCACTTTCCTTGTTCACCCAGAGACGGAAGTCGTTTACTTGTGGTAGACAAAACAAAAATAGGAACAAAAAAGGAGATATAAAGAAACTTCATTTGAGATATTGGCTATAGGACAGCATTTTACTGAAGTACTGTGACACTATGGTATCAGCATCCAGGAGTTTTTGCAAAAAAAAGGTGCTCCTAGTAAGGTACAACATTGTCTACCGTAAGAAGTAGGTATGAATGTATGCATTATGAATGATTTAAGATCGTAAGTTCAGACAAAAATATTTTTTTTTGTTAATGTACAAAATTGTTACTATCGTGATATTGCAAAACATTGAATGTCAACATTTTCAGTTCAAGAAGTACAAGTCTGACTTGTTGAGAATTGAGTCAACTAACAAAGTATAAGTTTTATTGAAAACGATTAAAATTGACTTTGGTGATGTGTTTACTAATCGAACATTTTTATTTCAATATGTCAACCGCAGTTTGACATTCGAGATCTTTTACATCTATTTGTTAAGTGGAATTTCAGATAAAAGAACTGTTCGATTGCAATCATTTTCATTTAAAAACGCGGCTTCAAAACAACATAGTTAAAACATAGTTCACAGCTCGTCAACAGAAATGGAGTTTATCTGATGAATAGCGGCACTGTTGATGGTATGTATGGTGTATGACAGTGAGGATGTTGTAAAGTATGACTAGCAAGAAATGAATCTAAAAAGAAGGAAAAAAATTCGATGGGTTTTGAGTTTTAACTGGTGTATTTATTAGGTTTTTTACTAGTTAGACAGTGTCTAGGTGGTTCAAAATAGTTTGAAATATGCCTTAATTGATTAAATAAAATGTTGCATTAGCCAAGGTCCGGTATCTATAAGTTAGATAGCTCTTAAACAACAAATAAAGATGTTTATCTATAAGTTAGACAACGTTTAGAAATATGACTTTTGGATCCTGATAACATGGAGAGAGAAGCGCTGAAATTGGAAAAAAAATTTAAATCAATTTTTTTGTGGAAAGAGTCCATTTTTAAAAACATCAAGGCGTGAGCTTGGGAGAAAAAAATTATTTAAAGAAAATTTACTCAACAACCGAGATATTTTTCATGATACCGTTAAAAGCGTTTTCCCAAATAAAAGGGTGGCCGTGAGGAGTCGTGTAAACAATAAGCGTCTAAAAATATGTTTGCAAAATGAAAACTCAATGATAAATGCATGAAATACGAAAGTACTCAATGATATACTCATGGAAAAATTATGAAAATGGCAGACGCTATTGTTTTGCAAATTTCCATAGAAAATCACTTAAAATTTTGGAATATGTACTCGAAGACAAAACAATTCAATATATTTTGATTGTTTGAATTCTTTGCAGCTCGAAATACTCTAACATGTTTTGAAATCCCAAAATCGTTTAAATGCAATATTATTTGTTACCTTTTGAACAGTTTGGAAGTACTTATAGCTGATTGAATAATTTAAAGATTCTAGAAGTCTTTTGATTGCTTCGGTTGGATTTGAATTTTTCTTTAACTTAAAAGAAGAAAATGTTCAGGGTTTTTGAATAATCTAACAATTTTAAAATTCGCTGAGTGCAGTACATAACTTTGAGTTAGAAATTTGATGTGCTTTTGAATTTTTGTTTTGTTTTTTATTTTATCTTTATTATTTCTGTGGCCACAAGGAATAACAGCATAAATCGACTTATGTCGAAATTGATTATTACAATATCTGATGCGCAATATGCGAATCTATATTATCATATTTTTTTCGTACTTTTATCTCTCACGGTTTATGAAGTGTAACACTTCGTCCATAAGTTGTGAACCCTATTTGTAATCGCAAAAGAAACATTTAAATTGTTCTCCTGAAAACTTGCAAAGAGTGACTTATGTATGCTGTTTTTCCTTTCTGCCACAGATTTAATAATTTCTTGGCCTCCATACTGTAACAACTTCATAAGGCAAACTGACATTGATAATAATGCTCACTTCCTACTATATGACTGATGTACGGGCATAGTAACGAGATTGTAAATTTTAAGGAAGAGTTCAGCCCAGAATTCATCATGGCGGATTAAACGATATTTCGTAGTATACTAGTTCGTAGATTATATTATGTGTATACCTAGGTATAGGTATTGAAAATCCATTTTTTCATGCCTGCCACTGCTGCTTGTTTTCCTTGTTGACAAGTTGATGTCAGCCAAAGTGCAGTTGCTGGGGATATATAGTGTTTCGCCACTATTTGTGATATGGTGCAAACAGAAATCCAATTTCCTAGTGTCAGAGATTGTCTACTGTCTACACACTGTGTTGAGAGAGTCGCAAAATTGGAAAATATATATTTGCTGAAATGGGCGTATATTTATACGTAAAGGTATGACTATGAGTATTTGTGTGTTGCATGTTTTGATTAACAATTCGAGGAAATTGTGTTGATTGCATTGTTTCCTCAAGGTTTTAATTTTCATCATCGAATTTAATATAATGATGACGAACGAACGACCCTTAGTTTATTTTATTTATAGAAAATTGAAGATTATAATTACTTTTTCTCAATGAAAGAACGACAAAGGGGGTCTTGTATCCTTGAAGACATAAAAGCTTTTTTGAATTGAAATGTTATTTCTCATATAGTCATCATTAGAAAGATTAGGTATTTTCATTATAACAAACGAATATAGAATAAAGATTCCCCAAATCTTAAGTGAACCACATTCATTAGAAACTTGCATTAGGGAGAGATAGAAGGTGTTTATATATTCAGGCATATTTCTATAGAATGTAGACCTACATAAAAGAACGCCACCCTCTCCTGAGGCTGAATTTATTTTGAATGAAAATATACACACTGGACTGCTTCAGCAATGGGTGAATTTTGGCACTGGACATGATATTTTAGTTATATGAGTTCAAAATGCAGGAGCATATGTCCTTTGCCAAAAAAATGATTCGTTTCACAATAAATTCAATGCCATAGCACTCGTTAAAATTGTTTTATTGCATATACAGATTCTTGTGCCATGAGCATTTGGCTTCCTTAAAGAAGCTGAGTTATTGTGGGAGAAAAATATTGGCGATAAAAAAAACCCTATTAGTATTGATTTTATGCTTTAATTTTCTTTTGAATTACTGAGGATTTGTGAAGTATTCTCCTATAAAAAGGATAGAAAATCATGTAATATCAAATTACTATCTATAGCACTTCCTCATATAAGGAAACTTTATTTATATTCGCACTAGCTGTATCGTACGTCGCACGAATTTAATCTTATACGGATTAAAATATGCACTATTTTTAAATTATAGAATTATGGGAAATAATTCAAGTATTCTGATTAATTAACAATATTATATTTACAAATAAACTTGTGGAAGAAAAGTGGAACAATACTATCTTTGTATATTGTCAAATCGGAGAAATGTGAAAGCAAGATGTAATAGAGAACAACATTACCACATGTCAGACCACAAAAAAAAGGCCTTTGCTGGACTTGAAGCCTTCTAAGAGTTTGATATCTATTCTCTAAGCAGATTGCACATTAGCTCCGTTATAGATCTCATTACTGGACACTCTCTAAAAGGCAAGCTAGCAACAAGGTTTGGAGTATTTTCTAATGATTTCTGCAGAAGTTGTATGGATGAAGAAGAGGCAGAATCGATTCCGCACCTTCTCTGTAAATGTCCTGCTCTATCTCAAAGACGTAGGCTCCACCTAGGAGAATTTTACAATGATCCTAGTGATTTCGTAAATCAGGACATAAGTATTCTTGCACGCTTCGATAAGAAGCTTTAAGTCGTTCAACTATATAGTATAGGAAGAAAGTTTCCTAGATTCTTGTGGTATCGCAATGGACCAATCTTAGGTCTAAGTGTGTCAAGCTTCTTTGCTGACAGCCACTTAAACTTAACCTAACTCTAACCTTGTTATTCTTGACAAACGAATAATAAGAATTGAAGAACGACTATACATGTTTGTTTTATTGACCAAATTTTTAGCATTCAAAAATATCATTCTTAACCCCAGCTCCTGGTCTAGAAAATATTTATGGTCACACATATGCATTTCATTTATCATTCTCGTCCCAATAATTTTAGTATACCGATTTATTTTTAAAATAAAAAATCAGTATAAGACTTCAAAATGTACACAATATTGTACTTCACAGCATATAACCACTTTAATGTAATGTTCTCTAAAAATATGTTCACGAGTTCATAAAAAAAAATGTTGTGATACTTGATTCAACACTTTGACAATGTGCAATGATTCTCATCACATTTCCTCTCGAAACCAAAACTTCCCTTGCCACAAATCCATCAATAACATGTCTTCATCCTGAAAACTAAATACACAGTCACGATAGATATATATTTTTGGGAGTGTTAAAACCTCATAGAAGATATGTTTCATTTTATCCATCAGCAACAACCAGACCTGAACCAACTCCGAAGGGATCCTTTCAAGAAAGTATCTTATTTCATTTGAACAATCCTTATATACCCCCTTACGATTAGAGGAAATTCCTTTTATGGTTTGTTTTCCCATAACACCCTCAACCCTCAACAAAGTGCATTGCATGCAATGAACCAAGATGAAGTAATAATAGTAAAGTTTAATTTTATTGTACCATTCGGTCCTTTAAGTTGACTATATATACATATCTCTGTGAGTTTATCAATGAAAATGGGTCCTTCTCCCAAACTGGTCATAATATTTATCTAACGTTCACTTTAAACGAAAAAGTACGTGCACATTGTCGTATCCAGCTGAAGTTTTCCCAAAGGACAGATGTCGTTGTGTGATTTCCAGGAGCTAAACTCCCATCAACTCCTCCGCTTGATATATCACCCTACTGAACATCCCCCTGACCAGTTATATAGAGACAAACAGCATCAGCAGCGCCCCAGTGTCTGCAATTAAAAACACAAAAACAGTACAAAAAGCCGTTTATCCTAGGGTTGATTTATTGATTTCGCATTCTACCTCAAACGAAAAGGATGCGAGCAAAAAACAACATCCTTTTTCGGTGCAACTTTTTGAGCGGAACAATACGGTGGCCATTTTGTTAGTAGTTTCTATATAAGTACATTATATAGACGAGAGAATGAGGAAAATTGAAGCTCTGATTCAACATCCCCAAAAATCTGCTTTTGACACAACAACGAGAAAGGAAGAACCCTTTTTGCAAAAATTTGTTGCTTGCCAAAAAATGAAGCGGGCAAACATTATATTTTGTCAGGACCACATAGCTAACTTTGAAGAGCATTTTGAATGCTAAAGGACTATATACAAACGAGTTTTGTATATTTAGGTATACGTGATGTGTTGGTGCTTGCCATGAAATCTATGCGAAACATCTATTTTGC
The DNA here is from genome assembly GCA_929447395.1 of Epistrophe grossulariae. Classification (NCBI taxonomy): domain Eukaryota; kingdom Metazoa; phylum Arthropoda; class Insecta; order Diptera; family Syrphidae; genus Epistrophe; species Epistrophe grossulariae. Next base: position 137,128,669 of record OV839568.1, read on the forward strand.
GTCAACGAGTTTATAGCATGGTCCTTCTCTCTCTTAGGATTGTTTGCAAATTATGGAATTTAATTTTCAAACCCTTCTGCCTCTGTCAACGAACAAAACACAGACTATCAGGATGCTGTTATCTTAGGGAAAAACATTGGACAGGACACAGCAAAGGCAAGTGAATTTTGGTTGTTTGTGAATGCAGGAAAATAATTCATTTGGAAATTTGCACATTTCATTGTTTGATCGGGTCTGTATGTGTGTGTGTGTGTTTTGTCAGGCAAGAGTGACCGTTGCAAGTGTATGCAATAAAGGGTGGTTCAAGTGTGAGGGTAATTTTTGGATAAGTTTTGTTTATATAGTGCAATTCCTTATAATAAACCAGCATAAATATACAAATAAATAAAAAGGCTTTAAGTAAATTTAATTCTAAATTATTAATCTTAAAGAAATTATAGTTTATTTCTTTGATCTTCGATAAAATTTCCGTATGATTTCGTTTTTCATCTAAAAATAATCAACAAAATATGGAAAAATATTTGTCAATGTATATCTATAAATTATGAACAGAACGCTGTGCGTTTTAATAAACAACTAATTAAAAATCTGTTTAAATGATAAAAATAAAATTAATAAAAAAATATACAAACTCCAGTAAAATTAATACTAAAGTTCTTAACACCCTGTATTATATTAAATCGTTATGGGTTATATTATGCCTCATAGGGACACTTCTTGGTTTGTGATTTTGCATAATCATTTCATAGGGTATAATGTGGTGGGGGTATGTGCCAGTATTGGATTAAGTTGACCATTAACTTTTGAATTATGATTCAATGCCCTGACAGTTGCAGGTGCAGCACAATGTTTGAGCTATATTGAATATTTATTTATGTGCTTTTAAATTTACATTTGGCGTGGAAGGACAAGTGACAAGGTTGGGTTTTAATTTGAAAACAAATTTAAGAATCATTAAATTTAGCTAAAGTATACAAAACGACATAAAGTCAGTATACATTATTATTTCGTTCTATAAGTTTTTAAGAATACGACATAAATTTTTCGGCTATAAATCAATACGTTTCTAGATGTTATTAGTCATGCCTACCTATATATTTAATTCTGATTTGTGGTAGAGATAAGATAAAAACTAAATGCCGGTATTTTTATTTATTCAATTAATTTTATAGGTACCTACTAGTTTTAAGCTTGAGTGGTATTTCAAATTATCAAAAATTTAAATTTTTGAGTTTATGTTTTTAACATTTACCAAATAAGGAAATAGTATTTAAAAATTTTATTTCACGTAAGTAAGATTTGGTAACTGAACCTCAAAAAATTATTTTTTTTAAAGACAATGACAAAGAACATACATGATACTAGTTAATAATTTTCTAACTTTAAAGCTCAATTTGTTCAACCAGTATGCATACTTAACCTATTTTCTTAATATAAACTCCAACTGAACAGTCCTTAATCATTGACAGTTCATGCAAAAAAGAAAGCAAAGATATCTACAATTTTTGACATTTGTAAAACTGTGAACGTGACATTTAGAGTAAAGTAAAATGATAACATAGGCATTTAGTGATTTTAACTTAAATAGAATTTCAAAAAAAAAAAGGAAAATGTTAACTCGTTTAAAACTTGTAAAATCCTGTTTCAACCTAGTATATCATACTAAAAATCCTTTAACGTATAAAATTGTCTTAAATTTTCCAACAATGGTTCTGATTTTGATTGTCTTTTTATAAAAAAAAATTAAATCTGTATAGCAAAATTTTTCAAATTGTTAAGACGTGTTTACAAAAAATTTATCTTTCATTCTACGATTCACTCGGAATGAAATTAATTCATTTGCAGTAGTAAATTTCCGAATTTGTTTTATGCGTTCAACTTTTGACTTCAATACCCTCAACGTAAGTTCGTTAGCTTGTAACCTAAGAATAAGTTTTGTTTTTAAGAATAGACCTAAGTAAAGCTTGTACTTAGCTAATAAATAAATAAATAAATAAACTTTACGTTAAGAATAATATGTACAATTGTACAAAAACCCTTTGAATAATAAATTATGCTTATATCTGAGTCTGCTTTAAGCTGGTGACACTTCATTCTATTTATTCATTAATGATAATAATTTTATAGGCTTCTTAAAGTTCCTTTATATTTATATCTCTTGTTGACATTTTAAACCTTTAAACAAAAGATAGCAAACATTCAATGTATACTCCACATAATTATATCTTTGTTGATCTTATTTCCTGTATATACCTTATCAGTTATCAGCCTTTCACTTGAAGGCGCTTAAAATAACAATAACACCAGACAAGCCAGATAAAGATCAGTGAACCTGAACGTCTGTCTCTGTATATTTGCATGAGATCGTCAAACGGATTCTTTATGTTTTTCTGCAAAAAGTAAAGAAGAAAAACCAGTATGGTCACAAGAATTTTACTATTTTCATCCGCCCATGGACCTTAATTAGACTTTGTTTCTAAAATGTTGCAATTTGACCAGGCTATACGCAGACCAGACATCATAACCTTGATCATATATAGAATAGCTAATGACGACGAAGAAGAAGAAGACTCATTTGAGGTAAAAACTCATTAAGATATATTATTACTCTATCTACACAGCTCGTCGTCGCATGCCATCAGTTCTTTTTACGTACGTTTCAACAGGTCAGGCTTAAGACAGCTTCAAAAGTCATCATCATACAAGCCCCAGTAATATTATAATATTATAGGCAGCATAAGGTTGTTAAACAAACAAGTTTATGCACATACATACATTTTTAAGTAATTTATAGTTTTTATTTTTATCTCGTATTCTGCTTCTCTTGGTTATTTTTTTTTTGCTTGAGATATATCTATACGTTTTTAAGTGTTTTTGCTTTCTCATGTTTGTTTTGTTTTGCATTATTTTTAAATATAACATGAGAAACAAACCTGTCCACCATTACCGGCTGTCTAAAGGTGGTTGACTTGACTCTTATAAGAGCGACTTATGATATGCGTTTTCAGTGTCGAATGATCTCATATTGAATGGCATTTTGCATAACAACATAAGTCAAGGTTTAGGGTAAAGTTGGTTGTTGTTTGTATCGATGTGAATTTAATTAAGAACTAAAACTGGCCCATGATGTCAACGCTCTGGTATCCCATAACCATCTCTCAAAGAGATAGCTATATAATATGTATATAGAAATTCTAGCTCATGGTCGCTAATTAATGTCATGTTAAGGTGTTTAGTATATTTATCAAACTATTGTTTTTTTTTTTGCTGTGTATTGACGGAGATGGTGCTACCGTCAATTTATCTTGTCATCCAGCAAAGATTTTCTTTCACAATTGAAATTTTTTTTTGTTGCCATTCGTATAATTCGTTCGGCCAAAGATTCTCCTTGCTAACGGCAACTATAGTCATTAATCAATCCGGGAATGGAACTTTTCGGTTTGTAATTTACACTATGCGATGCGGTTCATCCTCGCGTAGATGTATCCGAAAGATGCATCTGTGAATGTACATGCCTACATACATAAGTTGGTGGTGCAAAACAAAGATCTTCACAGGCTGATTATGAATTGTTTCATTGATAAATAACTCTTGGGCCTAACTTATAGATGAGAGGATTATTCGTCTTCATGAGGTCCAAATGACTGTATCTCACATTCCGCCGGATTCATTGGATATTAGAGGATAGAAACCAAAGTGCAACCTCACATTGTTTGTCTGCTGCTGATGACGATGAAGGCTAAGACGATGGCGGCGATGGTGGTGCGGTGAACCTGCGGGAAACGAACTGCAAGAAAGACATTCCATTTGCTTCGGAACGGATTCAATTTGTTAGCGTGACTATATGGCATGCTTCCTGGTATTATAAACTGAGAATTTTGCACGTTTTATTACTGTTTGTTTGAGCGTTAGTTGATTTTTTTTTTTCATTTTTTTTTTAAACTTTTTTGAACTGTATTGGTCTGCTCCTTCATTTTTGTCCTCGTCGTTGTCGTCGTCTTTGGTCGTCTTTGCCAATAATGGTGGTGTTTTGTTTTGTTGCTGTTATTGGTGGTGGCGGCAACTAGAGTTTACCAAAGTGCATGTCACTTTGTCCAAGCAGTAGTGCTATGAACGGTTGTTGTGTCGACTTCGTTTGTTTTTTTTTTCTTGCACGATTGCATGGACAAAGATTACTTGCTTAAAGTAGTGTTTAAGTGATGTGGTTTGATTGTCATAATGAAGAACGCAGATACTTGGTAGTTTTACTTAGATAAGAAAAAAAAAAATAAGAACAAAATTTTAATACAGTATTCCTCGCTTAATTCCACTGAATATTTTGTCTAATTTTTGCGACCGAAGAGTTCACAATATTTTAGTCGCCGTTGATCATTTAACTAAAAAATATAAACACTTTTAGTTTAGTATTTCAACTTGTACGTATTAAGGCAATTTATTGGAGGTTTAATTTTTTCACGAAACGTTAATTGGCGCCCAATTCTGGTGTCTGATATTTTAGATCCAGTTTTTCAGTGCTAGATCATCATAGTTTTGAGTTTAAAACCAAGTTAAATCCTGAAAATTATTTTTTGGACATTTTAGATCTAGAGTTACCTCAAACAATTTTTGTGATTTAACACCAGACTAGCAGAACAGAAATATCTGAAATATATGCTTTCAAAAAATTCAGTGGAATCGAAAGGTTTTAAGTTAGTCCTCCACTGAAAAACTACTTTTCAGGTGACTCGAGTTTATTTTATTGGCAGGATTAACTTACTCTGGTTAAATAGGAGTTAAAAACTGGCCCTTAGATATTCACGTATACTGAGAAACTTAAACACAATTTATCAATTGATCCGCAAAATTGGTATCAAAAAAGTTAGACTTAAGTTTTTGGATTCGTTCATCAATTATTTTTCTTGAAAGGAATCAAATGTTACTGTTTATTTCTCACAAATCGTATTTTGACATTTTCTGTTTCATTAAAAAGGCTGAGGCAAATTTGTGAGAACTCTGTCTAGATTTATTAACTTGATTCAAAATAACAACAAACTTACAGAGATTTATACAACAATCTCTTAGGGCTAAGAGCATTCGGGCGAGAATAAAACAAGAAATATGATTTTATTAACGTCCCACGATCTGTTGACTATATGACATTTTCTAATTGTAATCAGTTCCATCCATGGAAAGTTCATTTACTAACCCAATATAGTCATGTTTCAAATCTTGTAATTTGCGCCATTTAAAAAAAGTATAGAATCTAGAAACCTCAAAGCTATTTCATTATTAAAGCTGAGTTTTTTGATGAAGGTTCCTTTTTCAAAGGGTCAACCAAAGTAAAAACATTTGATCAATTTGTTATTGGAAAGATTTCTAAAGAAAAATGAAGTTGTACATTTTAAAAGCTACAAATTAAAACTATTGATTTTTGCTCAAGATATATACAGAGACCGACAAAAAAGAATAAATTAATTTACAAACAAATTTAAGAAAGGCAAAGAGGACCGCATAATATCATGAAACACAACTTTATCTGTGGAAGTATATATCTTTAAGAATTTCTATTTATCTTAGGGTTTCCCTTGAACTTGGTTTTTCGTTTGAATTTACAACTCAATTAGATGTGCTTTATGTCTCCCAGCAACATAATCGGATTAAGTGCTTCCAGCTTTATTTTTATTTTTTTTTATGGCGGGTCTTTTGTGGAAGTGTAATTACCCTATGCGCTGCGAAACGGGCCGGGAAGTCTATGCAATGATTGATTACTCTGATATATACCACCAGTATAAGAGCTGTCTACTTGCCAGTCAAAACACGATACACCATTGATAGCTGCAATTACTGTCTTGGCTTCATTATCACTCAACTTATAGGTATAGATGTAAAAGAGTGAGGTGCAAGCTTTGATGATGGCATAGTATTTATTTGCCAGTTAAAATTAAATTAAATTTTGATTCAATTTATTGAGTTTCTGTAAATCGCTTATACAATACTCTGCAGGTAGGCATACCTACATATTCACAGGTAAATTTAAATTTTTGGAGCATGAGGGGTTTTTGTCGGGTGGCTGGGTACAGGTATAGTGCGGGATATATAGTCGGCACCAACTTCGACAAAAAGTGCAGACAGACACTATGTGTGTTGGCATGAAATGCATTTCAATTAATTTCGCTTTTGTGGCGGCAAACAAACATTGTCCAACAATGTCCAGGTCCAGACATGACAACAACCCAGAGAGGCAAATAAAACTGACACAAAATGCTGTGTGAATTTTAATTGCAAATAAATTCTGGATAATTAAATGAACGCGGCATTGTTGTAGAATGAATATATATATAGGTATTGTGAATTTGGATTGGTATTTATTGTTTTTTTTTGTATTTATTTTTCTTCGAAAAGGAGCCACGTTAAATATTTTGATAGCAGTTTCAGGATATAATTTATAGTATGTTTTAATGACCATATATGTACACTCGCCCTAGAGATTTTAACACAATATTTTTTTTTAATAAATAAATCAACGAAATAAATAAAAGATTGCAGTTCAAAGTACAAGTTCAATATAGGTAGGTACTATAAGTATAAATAATTCCATGTTTAAAATTCTGCTTTAAAAATCTGTTTCGTTTGTTTAAAAATAATAAAAGGGAAATTGTGTATACAGGAAACAGGATTAAACAGACACCTATATTATTGCAATTATGTTAACAAATCTTTTATTTCAGATCTCTCACAGAAGTTAAAGCTTTCAGAACAATACTGGGAATCTAAACACACCATGTTTCCCTTTGAGCTTCTATACTGTCGGTCTTTTATTAAAATAAAATAAAAAAGAAATTTAATTTCAAAACGACTAGAATTCCTTTTTTGAAGATAAATTGTGTTAAAATTGGTTATTTAATTTTTATTAATACACTTTTAAGCTATATATGAATAAGAAATTAAGAACAAATTTTAATACAAAGTTTAGGCTAACTGCGAGTGTGTTATCACTTCTCAAACCTTTTTAAAAAGACCGACGCGTTCCATCTTCTTAAGACACATGTTTTTTTACTTTTTTCGACTAATTTCATAGTATCCTAATCGAAAGGAGTCCATGATATAAATTCTTAGTTTTAAATTATTACAAACAGCTAGAAAGAAGACTCACAACGTATATTATGTTTTTATATTAACCGATTTACTTAAATTAAGGTTAATAACTTTTTTTTTAAATAACTGTTAGGCGTGACATGACTTTGTGTTTTATCGAATACAAAAACATTTATAAATTCGATTTCTATGGTAACAGTTCTGATTTCAATGTTTAAATTAGTATTATAATATGACTTCTTCAAAACGAGTTGTGTTTTTATATAAAAAAAAAGTGCTGATCTGAGTTGAATGATCTAAGGTTTAAATTAACTAATGTATAAAATGTTGATAATATTCTTTCTTACGTTCGTCCGTTGATTTCCTGGTTATTTTTAAGATTGACATTATATAGAAGCTACGACAAATTCTATGGGTGACCTTGTTTCTTGTTAGCAGATATATCTCAAGTATTTAAGGTTATTATATTTATCCAGAATGATTTAAGTTCGGATTTGAATTTAAATTGGCTAAAATTCAACAAAAACCTATATATGACATTATACATGATTATAGTTATTTACAAATTTTATTATTTTTATTTGATATTCTTTTGAAAAAAAAACTTTTTATCTTGTCAAACCAGAAACAAAACGCTTTAATAATATAACCCTACCACTAAGTTAACAATATTCTTTGTTTTATATGAAATTAACATAGTAACCTGTTATAATAAACTAGATACCAAGAATCTATAGAACACCTTTCTAACTAAGTTCTTTCTAAAATAAATTCCTATGAAATTTGTCATGTTTTTGCAAACAAATGTAAAAGTAAGATAATCAAAGAAAATAAAATAAAAAGTTAAACAATATCCGCTGAGGTTAGAGTTTGATCACACGGTATTTAAGAAGTGCTATAAATTATGTAAGATAAATCAAGGTTTTTGTGTCAATTCGCCGCAGAAACATTATTAAAATGCAAATATTAAAAAGAAATATATATATTTGCATATCAATGTTCCACAAGGAATATATTGTATACTGTCTTATGAGAATTCTTTATTTTTTTTTCTTTTATTTTACATTAACAGTTCGTGTATTTATGTATAAAGTCTGTGAGGGGGGGGAGCCTTGAGGTTATTCTGAAATGCTGGTAGATTAATTCCGATAAAACCTTACGTGACAGACATGCAGAAAGACTGAAAATTCAAAGCTGTGTTGAAACCATAAGTGTTTTGTTTTCAAACTCTGAATAGCAGAACATTATTTTGTAAGACTTGACAACTATATAAGACATGCGTATCTCGGTGTATATACCTACGCAATGCATTTCGACCAGCAGCTGCATTTCCGGATCTTTCAGATTTTAACACAGTGGCTAATATATACAGATACCACCAGATGACCAATAAACTGAACAAAAAAAACCTATAGCCTATCGCAGAGATCAATCGAAACATGGAAATTGGTCGCAATTTATTCCGATTGAGTGATTTATGTGGAATTGTGTTTCATCTTATGTGGTCCGATTTGAATTTGGGTTACAATCAAAATAAGAAAAACATTTTCGTTTCTCTGTTCCATATCTGGATATATATAGATATGAAGTAGGTATGAGAGAATTAAAAATGATTATAAATGTATTTGATTAATTAAATTGATTTTATCTTTTATTTGTTGTAAATAAAAACAAATTTGTAACTGGTGGTTAATAATTAGTGTTCGTTAATAATTAAGATACTGATGACAGGTGTAGATTAATGTTGGGTCAATTTAATCTGTCATCTTATAAACTCTGATAAATGTATGTGAATATACAATAAAACTTTGGTGGGTTTGCAGGTTTCACTTTTTTTTGTGGATTAAAATTTTCTTTAAAAAATCTTTTGCTTGATTTTTGTCACTATGTGGGTTGATTTATTAAAAAAATAAAGAAAAATGACTTCCAGTAGTCTTATTGAAAAGACAAAAAATTTCTAAAATAACTCAGGTGAAAATAAAATCAATATACCTACTGCTTTTACATATATTGTCATGCAAGCGAAAAATTTCACTTTGCAATTTTTCCTTTAAAATTTTCTTGTCTTAATTTTTTTCTTTACTTTAAAATATGACAACTATTCCTTTTTTCATGATTTATTTTACAACATTTCATAGGGTTGGGGTCCAAAATATTTTTGCAAACATTCTTCTTTTCAATTTTCTGTATTTCAAAAGCTATACTTTTCATAATTCAGTTCTTCAAAATTCATCAAGTACCTGAAACTATGTTTTATGTTTGATTTTACAAAACTTCGTTTTCCAAATTCAGAAAGCTGAATTTTAAAAGCAAATTTTCGACCTACTCCCTTTTGTGTTTAAAATTCTCTAGAGTATTAATAAAGAATTTTAGATTCAAAGAATTTTGATAATTGATTGGCTACGCTTTTTCTGTTAAATACTCGTACAACCAATCGGTTTATTTCTTTTGAATTCGGTATCGAATACTCTGATTCAAGGTCGACATAGAACTTATACAAAAAAGAACAGCGATTTAAATTAAAAATGTTTGTGTATTTTCTCTTATACATAAATCTGACTACAAATTGATAAAAATAAAAAAAAACTGTTAATAACGATTAACCTGACCTTTTTCATTTTAATTTGAGAATTTTTCGTCATCGATTTAACTGCGATTTCAATCAGAAGGAGTTCTATAAAAATTAAAGATTAACATCTAGTTTGTCACATATTCCACACTTGGAATTCTATCTTTTTATTTAATCAAGCAACACATTGCTTTAAAACCCCATCCCATAGCTTGTTGAAACTTTACAAGCCCATAAATCTAACACCAGGCCTCAAAAATCAAAATCGTTTCATACACATGTTAATAACTACACAAAGTATAAATAACCTAAAAATTACCGATTTTCAAGACCCACCCGTTTTTTCGTTTCGTGAAATGCCCATAAGCTTTATTTGCCAAAAATCAGACGCAATTCTTTTGGAGCTGAAACTGTGGGAAGAATTGCTTTGTAACATTTTTCCCTTATTAAATTGTTTTTATAAATAATTTTTTCTAAATTTATATTTGCTTAGTCAAAATGTTATATTTATAAAATAAAATAATATATACATACATATGTTATGTATATACATTAGATTTGTGCATAGAACTTTTTGTTCAACCTTTTACTACAAAATTTTTACATTATTTCTATTTTGACAACAAGTAAAAAATTCCTTGCAATAACAAACTAGGTTGAGAATTAAATATGCTTTTTTTTAATTCTTAACTAAGTTTATTTTTATTTGTTATTCAAAAGGATTTTTGAACGTCAAAACTCTTATATACATTCCAACAACTTGGTATTTAAAAGAGGGTAGTACGTACAGCTTTTTTTTGTTCACATTGTTTGATCCTTTTGAATAGAAAAAATTTAAAGAATGCAACTTAAAATCAGGATTTAATGCTCTTTTTATAGGAGCGTTGTTGAGTTTTTATTTAGTATCTCATAAATTTTACATCATTGTTTGAAAACATGTTGGAAAAAACAACCTTCTATTATCATATTTTTTTTTAAATCTCTTCTTTTTAATGAAACACATAAAAGAAACAGGACGATGCTTACGTATTCAAATAAATTCTATCAAAAATACCAAAGGCTTCCCTTTCCTTGTTTTCCTGTAACTATATGGAATGTTGGCAGTGAAATGGTTTGTCCGATAATTTTTTTTTTTTTAAATCCCCCTTCGATGTTATGTAGTTAGCTTTTTACAATATATCAGGCTATCAGAAAAGGTATCTTTTCTATTTATATGCGGACACGAGCACAATGCCAAAGTCTAGACTTAGCCAAAGGCTCAATCTGATATTGCTTTTAGGATTATTTATACCAACAAGCTTTTGTATGTAGCTTGTAAGGGTTTATTTGAGATATTATACCTTCTAGGTATCCCCTTTGTTTTTTGGAGTAGAAAATTTATTACAAATAAACAACACCTCTTACAGACCATACACAACAGAAACATACGATTAGTGATGCACGTAACTGATAAAGATTATAATTTAAAATTAAATTAAAAAAACAACTGTAAATTTCCCAAAACTAACAAAATATTACGTATTTACGCGCTTATTTTATTTTTGATTCAAATCTCCAAAAACAGGATATATATGAGGGTGCAAAAGTAACAACCCGTTTACCAGAAAATATGTAGGGTTCTGGAGGAAAGAGTGCCTATATTGCAATATAAATATGTAACTACTTTGCACAATGCAATTGGAATTTTTAAATCAAATTGCCAACTGCAGTATACAGGAACGAACTTTTTCCCTTCACCCTATTTTTTATAACCCTTTTGAAAAACATCAAAAACTATTGCAGGATTTATTGAATCAAGGGCGTCGCAGAGGCTAGACAAACGAGAATCGCAGCATTTGTGTGCATCGTGATCGTCGTCTCCGACATTTCCGGAATGCAATTTTAACCTCCAAAAGGAGTATGAGATATTCTTACTCCTTTCCAAAAGAGAAGATAAGAAAGTAAAAAAAAAAATGGCGTTAATGGTTTTTTTTTTTGTTTACTTCGTTTTTATATGCACAGTGCACAGGATATGTTTACTGGCACATGATTTATCATATTTTTAAATTTATTTATTTTTTCTTGGCGAAAATTGTTTTTCAATTTTACATTTGAGTACTTTAATATGTTGGGTGTTTTGTTCATTTTGGTAAAATGGATTTGATTTGATGGATGAGTGGAGTACTTAGTGCGCAATTAAAAAAAAAAGCCAATATTGTGGGTGTTTGCTTTTAAATTTATCATGAATTTATAAGTTTTCTGAGCTCAAACCGGTACATCCCACATGTGGAGCAATGATATGTCGGAGAGTTGTGGTCCCAGTCGAAATAATAACAAATGTCGATTACATAAGAAAAAGAATTAATTTATTTTGTTAAAAGACATTTAGCCCAATAAAATCAGATTGAGCTTTAATCAAAAAGATAGGTTTTTTTAAATTCAAAACGAAAATAACATATTAAGACACTGAGTAAATATATAATTCTTTCTCCAAAAATTGCATTTCTATACAATTTATCCATATTTTTACCCATTATCTTTATTTTTAACTCAGAAACGGATTTCTAATTTCTTCACTTTTGTTTCAAATGTTTTATAGTTATCCAGTTATGCCAGATGAGATTTAATAAATCCCACCGTTTTCGAAAAAATTCCCACTATTTTTGATACTGGACGGAAAATGATGGTTCTTATATTTGTTTGCAATTAAAAAACCTCCTGAATGAAAACCAAATGCGTTCATAGCAAAAATTTGTTGCGAACGTAATTTTTTAATCGCATAATAAAATTCGCAAGTGTGTTCCAATAATTTCTTTGTTTTTTGTAAAGAAGAACGAAAGATTGTTCCTCTCTGCTTATTTTACAGGTTTTCTGTGTCAGTGATGGTCAGGCCAAATATTCTTTTTTGAGTTATAAATGTAAGTTAAGAGGAAAATACGGAGCAAGGTACCAAAAGATAGTAAGATTTAGAAATAATATTCCCCCCCCCCAAAAAAAAAAAGCTTTTGAAAAACATTTTCCAACCAAGAATGTTTTACCACCATTATTCAAACCATTTTGGTTGGAAAAACCACCAATCTGCGAACACTGATGTTAAACTAAAAAAACTATCAATTTGTTTTCTAAATATACCTTTAAAAGCTCACATATATGTATATACAAACATATTTTATGCTGGATGATATCATGGCCTTGTTTGCTTAGAACTACCTTTGTTTATTCAACAAACTTATATCTTTGAGTTTTAATTATTTTTCGTGATATTTGTTTAAGAATATAATTATTGGTTTGCCGAGGTAGGCATATGCTTTTATGTCTTGAATATAAGAACAAGAAAAATAGGTGGCAAAATAAAAAATCTAGATGAATCATAAGTTTTTCATTACTGAGCTAATTCCGAGTCAAAACAAAGTTGCCTCATCCTGAATTTATGTATGCAAGTTAATTATTATTAATTGCTACATTTCAGAAAATTAATGTCAAAATTATAACTCTTTATTCACGTCAGAGTTAAATTGAAATTAAAATTGAATAAAACACGATAAGATTGAAATTTACTCCCAAGCTCGGACGATATCGTACTGAAGTACTTTACTTAGGAAAAAGTTTGCCGAATAATTTCTTCCACAAAACTAGTTTTTAGCAAAACAAGTTCCATTAAAAATAAGTATCGCAAATGTTGTATTTGAATCTTGAAAATTGTCAAAACTCATAGGCCCTTTCCGAAATCACCGAAAATGATCAATAACAAATTAACTATACCTGTTTTTTTTCATTATAAATTTTTTTGGGCATTCTGCTATAGTCTCGTACTGTTCAAAATTCAGTATATTATTTGAGAAGCACGAACTTGCTCAGAATTTGAAAATTTAAGAGAATAAAATACTTAAATTCCTTTTATTTTCACATTTTTTTTAATTTTTACTGTTTCATTTTGACCGTAAAATTTGATAAATGAACTTTAAATACAAAAATTAGTTCTAAATAAAAATAAATAAAAAATTAACATTTTCATTTATATTCAATTAAAAATAATTTGCAATCCTACGGGTACCTAATTGGGATATAGTGCCGAATAAAACATTCAACTTTGTTCCAGATAAGTTATAATATCTTAATACAACAAATTTTAGCTTCGGTACAATTATAGAGAGATTTTCTTTAAAAGGCATGCTATTAAAAAATTACCTAACCGCTGGTGGTCATTAAATGGATCGTTAAATTCATACTTAATTTAGCTGTCAAGTTTTGGCATAATAGCTTGAAATTTCTCCAAATTTATTTCCACCTACACTGCAAGCTAAATACATTTATTTTCTAAATCAAGAAAGATTTTTTTTTTTGTATTTGAAAATTGATCTGTTACGTTTTAAAATATAAGTAGCGCATTTTTTTTTCTTATTTGATTGTGATGTAAGCGTTCATATATGTATTTATTTATATCTTTCGCAAAACTTACCTGAAAAATCATATATCCAGAATCGTACATCCAAAAATCCTCTGGTGTATGACCTGGCTTACTCAGCTGAATTGCCAGACATTGTTGTAATATAAGCCGACATCGTTGCGGAGCTCCCGGTGATTTAGTTCCCATTTTATTGTTGAGCTGAAATAATCCTGTTTGCTCGATAGCGGTAATTTCGCAGGAATTCTTTTGAATTTTTTTGAAACCAAACACTTTAAACACTATCCGGCTCACTTTTCTCACTGCGGCGGGACTGAGCTTTTCTTTTTCTTTTTTACCATTTAATTCATATCATTTGATCGCATCCATTTTTTGGGAATTTATATTTATTTTTTCCATCGACGACGAAATATTGATGAGAAAGACAATAAAAAATAATCACTATACTTCACAAAAACTTTAATTTATAAGAAACTTAAATATTGATCGCGAGAGGGGAATTTTACAGAAAAAAAAAATTTTAATTAAACAAAATTTGCTCAGATCAACCGGTTAACGTCCGCTCGATGTTTTTACGTTGCTTGTGCCATCATCTTCATCGCGTATCTGAAACCAAAAAAGAAGTACAAATGTGAAAAAAGGTCGGTGTTAAGAATAAAATAATAAATATATACAAAGTATCTCACAGATAAACTATATAAAATATACACACATACAAAGAGAGGCGCGAAAAAGTTCAACTAATTCACGATCAACACCGGCATTCTGGCGGCATTCACCGCCCCCTGCTTTGAATTGTTTTTTTTTTTGTTTTTGTTATTTGTCTTCAAGCTGGATTAACCAGATATATAGACAAAGCTAAAAAAAGCTTTTAACTCTGCAGATACCTATAAGAGATACAATTTTTTTTTTTGAAATTCGATAGTGGAGAGATATATACAAAAGTAGTTTCTTTTGTTTATTTCTTTGGAGACTTTTCGTGACTTTGCAAAAAGATTAACCACACAATGCCATTCCTCATGGACAAAGGTAAAACTTTAGGTTATTTTGAAGAAGATTCTTCATTCTCTGGGAACAAGTAATTTGCATTTTTTTCTCATTCTATTCTTAAATAATGGGTCACTAATGACCGGATAGGGTGTTACTCTTAAAGAGTAATTTTGGACTCGACATCACATCACTTTAGACTTTTTTCTTTGAAATTAAAGTTATTATTCATAAAAACAGAGATCATACAAAAGATAATAACTGGGCTTAGATTCCTTTTTTTTTTTTAATTAAAAATATATATGCACTTAAGGTCATTGCAGCTTTAGAATTGGGTTCAATGAACAATTTATCTTGAATATGTAGATGACTATAGTACGATTTCATTTTTATTTGTATGGTAATTTAAATGGGCCAGCTTCCCATGAATAGGGTTTAAGAATTTTAAAGGACAGTTACATATAATATACATATATTTAAACCATTATTTTACTTTAGTAGTTACATGTACTTGGTTTGGGGTCAAATATCTGTACTAAAATAATTTAAATTCAAAAACTTGGGAAAATGATAGATATTATTTGTCAGCCTTCAGGGTTTTGGTTTAGAATTTAATTATTCATTAAAAAAATAATTATTTTATGTAAAAGAAAAGTGTAGATATTAATATGGAGGTTCTGGAATGCGATCTGATTTCATATAATTTCTTGGGAAAAGTCATAACTTGATAATCGTGTTTACAAATAAATATTCAAGAAAAAATGTAGTTACCTAACAATTATTATTTAATAAAAAAAAAATTATCTCATATTTTTGTGTCTTGAAAAATTATTTAGATATTCATTTGAGAGTACTTTCAGTATAAAGTTCTCGAGAGTTACTATTTTACCTTCTGCGAGTTAGTCTTATGTCTGTGTCCACTTTCGCAGTTTGCTCTCAAGGGCTATTAAATGCAACTTAAAATTTTTTAATTTAAACTCATTGCGTCTTAATTAAGAGATTTCGATAAGATTCAAAATTTGTTTACTGAAGAATTTTGTTATACGGTCAATCCTGCCAAACCCTTTAAATCTTTTTTAACTGGCCGCTCAAATGGATGTAGCTAAGAACAAATTAAAATCTCTCATTTGATTAACAATGTCATATTTTGTATTATTAGTAAATCATCGTCTGTCAAAGCAAAAAGTCATGCTACTACATCTAAACACTTAAAATGTTGGAAAAATTAATAAACAAATTAGGAATGTTAAGCGTTTCTTTTCTTAATTTAATAAAAACAATTATTGCGCAATATAAGGGTTTATTTCAAAACAAAACATCAAAGCATTTATATAATTAATCAATTATTATCTTACCTTCTTCAGACCGCAAGATACAAAAAAAAAGCATAAGAAACGATTTATCCCAAGGCCACAATAAAGATCTATCGACCATAAAGTTCATTGGATTGTACTAACTTATTTTGCAATCAAATATTTATGACCAACTTTGCTAACAATAAAAAAAAGCTTTTTACCATATATACATATAAACTATAAGCAAAACAACTGTTATGTTAAGTGATTTTTTTATAATCTCTATAAAAATGTATTCCACGTTTCTATATCGATAGTAAAATCACCATTATATTCCTTTTGTCAGCACTGAACAACTGGATATAAAGTTCCAAGCAGTTAATT
Source organism: Epistrophe grossulariae (assembly GCA_929447395.1). Taxonomy (NCBI): domain Eukaryota; kingdom Metazoa; phylum Arthropoda; class Insecta; order Diptera; family Syrphidae; genus Epistrophe; species Epistrophe grossulariae. Next base: position 137,145,362 of record OV839568.1, read on the forward strand.
CAAATTTTGCTCCAAATCGAAGATCTTTTATATGTTAAAATATAGCACAGGAGCCAAAAAATCAGAAAGCGGAAAACCGATCTGGTATTCTTTTATACACAAAAAAATTAATAAATAGCATTTAAAATAAATTAACATAAGTAATCGAGTATTGACAGAATTTCGACCTTTAGGCTCAGAACATGTGCCTCGGAACATAGTTTATTGAATCTACAAAGTGACATCATCATTCTTAAGAAAAAAAAAGAACGAAACAAAAAACACTGGCTATATGCTGAGAAACGGACCTACAAGAAGGTACTTTTTGATTAATTAATATTAAATTTATCAGAAAATCGATCAGTCATCATAAAGAGTGTTAATTGGAGCTCATTTGTTGCTCATGATACCTGCGCGAGCCCTTGGGGATTAATATTTTTTTTTGTTATCTAAGTGCGTGACGGTAGTGTTATAAGCTTACCCTTTTTTCCCGGAACTGGTGTACCTGTAACACGCACCTGTATTGTACCATCGACCGTATACGACGACGACGGACGACCGATAACAGTGGCAGGGTTTCATGTTGCACGTCACTAGATTTTCCTGAATTTTAAATTAAGACACAAACACGGCAGATAAGAGTCACACAGAGGTTCACCTGTCAAACAGCATGCATTGTTTGACTGTTTAAATTTGTAGCGAAGAAAGTATTTTTTAGTCTTTTAGGCGCTACAGCAGACGCGGAGTTCCTCTCTCATATGATGCATGAACTGGGAACGAAAGGCTGCAACTTATTGGAACAAAACAAACAAAAAAAACAAAATAGAAATTTCTCTCATTGTCTGGTGGTGTGGCAGAAATGGCTAATTTGAATCCCTATCGTTGAATTACATGATTTTTTTTGTGTTTGTTTTTATTGCAGCTCGCAATAAGATTGAATTGTTTTGTTGTTCGAATGAAGGTTCACGCTGCAATAAAGAAATACAAAAAAACAAAACAAAAAAAAAAACTCCCAAACAATCTGCCAACAATTAATTTCCATTTCAGATTTATTCCACTCCCTAGATAAATATAGATATACAATATACATATCCATAGATATATAGCTATCTATACGTTTTATCTATCTCTAACTCTGAATGACTGCAATTCAAGTTGCTTCCCATTCGCAACGAGGATGCTTTCGGTTTCCGTGAGTTTCGAAAGTAATGATGCTGCGGATGTTGCATGGCTTAGTTTTATATAGAGGAGAATGTTTAAAGATGTTGTTGGATGCTGCCAGTTTTTTCTTTCTATTCCATAATTGTTGCACTGCGGGTGCAATTATGAGGAAATACACTTTTTTGTGTGATTATACCAGACTGCAGCTAGTATCTATATGATAATAATTTCTGTTTCAGGGAAGTTGGTGTAATTTTAATTCTAAATTGAAAGCAGATATCTATAGTATGGGAATTATTTTTTTTTTAAAACAAAAGAATACAAAAATATAGGCTTCACACAATAAATACATAATTTAAAAAAAAAAAAAAATATTTATAACTTGAAGAATAGGTATACCGAACAATTAGGAACTTCAAAAAGAGTATATGCACATATAGTTAAAATAAATTTAAAACGTTCATTTTTTAAATCCAAAGTAGTATGTTAATTTTTATTTTTTAAATTTGATCTTTACAAATTACATAGATTCAATATTTCACGAGAGCAGAAAATGACTTTTTTTCACGACGTTAAATTTTTTAAATCATTTAAAATCAGTTGAAAAGTGAAACAGATAAACTTTTTGTTTCAGTTCAATATCCCAGTTCCCGAAATTTGCAGAGTAGATATGTGCGACACCTACCTGCGAAAATCTAAAACTCAACTTAATGGTATTTTTACATTCGGTTAAATCATTTTCTCTCGTTTACAAAACTGTATATAATGTATAATTATATATTATATAATAATTCTACAGATTTTAGAATTTATATTATTTAAATAATAAAGTTCGAACCTCAACTCTTTCGTTTACAAATTTGAATATTTTTCCTTTTCGATATCAAATCTTCAATTATAAATAAAATAAATTGAGTGGTGCGAAAGCTCATGTAGAAGCAGCGCCTAGTGGCTCATAACTCTCAATCATTCCTTTGTGCATGTTATATGCAGGAATGGAGGGGACCTACAATTTTCTGCCGAATCCGAACGGCTAAGGTGAGAAGCACTTTTTATGAAAAGAGATACACTCTTGGTGGATTTGTCAATTTCTCGCAAGAAGCAGTTACCACTGAATAAAATGTCTGTTTTAAGGAAGCATATATATAGGCTGGAAATCGAACACAAGACCTTCGGCGTAACAGTCCTACGCAATAACCATTACGCCACGGGCTACTACATCAAATTTTTTATTATTATTATTTAATTACTTAAAGTTATTAAAACCACACATAATATTGATAAACAGAATCATTTATATTCTGTCGTTTGTCGTTCAATTCTTTCCATTTCAAAAACCTGCAAGAAGCATGCCATACATATTTTCAATTAACATCAAAATTAACTATTTGTTAAAATCTTTAAAGACTAAATTAAAAAATTCTCATTGCTAAGAACCTGCAGAATCCAGTTAAGAAAGTGAAGGATTGAACGGAACAATGATGTAGCTCCAAAAGTGAACAAGACGTCTATCAAAGACTTAATTAATTTTATGAACTTTTCAAATTGATTTGAACAATTTAAATTTTACAATTCGTTTAGATATTCCTTTGAATTAAACTTACATAACACTAAATTTTTAATTTAAAAAAATAAAAAGTAATGTTATTTAATAATAATAGACAAATTAATCAATTACACTTTTTCTTTCGTTCGTTTTACTTATTTTTCACAGATTTATCGTAAGCACTTCACAAATTATTTGCAAAAATACCAAAGGCCAGACTATCGCGTTGGTCACCGACTATTTTCAGGCTTATAGAGGTTCACACTTTTTCTTTAAAACCCAATTATTCATTTTTCTAAGCACTCAAATTAATGTACCTGTTTAAAAAAAATAATATAATATATTGCTTCGTTAAGCTCGAAAGCATACCGCCGCCGCCGATATGCAATTAATTGGCTTCTTTTTTAAGGTAAATATGTTCATTGATGGCTATAATACTACTTACCCGCTGCTTACGCAACGAATTCATAATCACCACCACCCACCTCAGTCTCAAGACATTTCAAATCAACCCTTAAGAAGCAAAAGAAAATGTTTAAAGAAGTCGTAATTTTATTATAGTCACACCGTACTGCAGTCAATATATTGATTGCCTCTTAGAATTTAATCAAATAAATTTATTACCCGCGATTAAAATTATGAAACTCTTTCTTATAATATTCGCATCACGATGCACGACACTGGCACGGTGCAAGAAACTCGTCTTCAAATAAGACAAATAAAATCATCGACAAATTACACCTTTTCTGTTATTTTTTTTTGATTGCACGTTTGGCATTAGCTATGGTAATAATTCGAAAATATCAACTATCTCATTAGATCTCTTCAAAGCTTGCTGCTTGTTTCAAGGCCTTTTCCACACAAACTATCGGGTTAAATAAATTGCAAACGTTAACACAATCCACATGCAGCATAAATCAGTTTTTATGCGTAAATTAAAGTGAAAAGCCACAATTTCCCCGGATTATGTTGTATACGGCCATAAAATCATGACTTAGGGAAATTAAATATCAATAATGTCATTAAACAAACTGAACAAACAAAAAAAAAAAAAAACGAAATGGAAATGGAAATCCTTATACTTCCTTCGTGTTCGTTTATTTTTAAAATGGCGAAAGGCGTTCGGAACGGGTATTCAAAAATTATTCCCAAACGACGACAAACACTGACGACTAACGCGACGACTGACCGCGTGTCATATATACGCGATGGCGGTGGCTGTTTTGAAGTTTTTTCAATTTAACAGTTTGGCTATTTCGTCCGGATTCGTGCAGCGCAAAATTCTTTGCCACTTTTGGTCAAGATGAATGTTCAGTGTCATCTATACCTCTTTAGTGTGGTAAAAGGCCCACAGCGAAGTTGCATGGGGCATATTACTTCGCATTTGAATCCATGTGAGAGAGTTGCCTTCATGAGGTATCTCATGGACGTCTGTCTTATTTTGGTCAAATTGATGGGCACATTTGGCAAATAAATGTACTTTTCAGATGAACGGAATTATATAGTGATAAATGTTTGAATGTTCGTGTTCGGTGAATAAGTAAAAGTTAAACTATACCTAATGCTATATACGACTTGGTAGTTAAAAGGCAATGAAAAATCGTTTAAATAAATATAATTTGAGTTGCAGTTAGTTGAAGAACTATTATGGAAGGATGTTAAATTAAATGAAAGAACTAATTGTTTGAGCTGTAGTTTAATTATCAACAGTCCATAATGATGGACATTTGGAATGCTACAGACTTATGGATGTACAATTTAGTAAAACAGGAAAAATAGTGGAAATAGTGGAATGGCATTAAATTTCGGTTATTTGGATCCTGTACGATTTAGATGTTTTGCTAAAAAAAAGTGCTAACAAGTTTAAATAATCAAATATGCGTTTTTTTAACTTCACAGCTTAATTTAATTAAACCCTGATCAATTTTTAGTCGAAAAATTTTGGAAATATTATTTCGTTAATTGGTTCACAAAATAATAGCGCATTCATATATTTTTGTACGCTTGATCTCAACAAAATGAAAATATTGTTTTGTATAAATAGGCATTTTTCCATTTTGGAAAATAAAGTGTGGTTTTTTTAGACGTGTGTGCATATAATTTAATGTAATGGCCAAGAATTTAGCTTCATTATAAAGATAAGGGTTTGCCGTTATATTTTAAAAATGATTTCGGACAAGTGGCCGCCGCGGCTGGCTCGAATAAATTCTAGCCGAGAGGCCCAAGAGGCCCCAGCTCTAATTGTTTCGCGCGATGGCGGATGGAATCATTCGGGTCTTCTTCGATACCCTGCTCCACAGCAGCAATAGCGTCTTCGGTGCGCACTGTACGGCGTCTCTGAGGATGCGCATTATCCACTAGAGTAAATGTGGTGCGACACCGATTCATGGTTGCTCGAATTACTCTGCTGGGCAATTATGCCGACCGAATATTGGATGCAGCGCGCGATGCGTCGCGCGAACTGAACCATTATTTTGGTAATAAAATTGCACGATTTGCAAACGTTGTTCAGGAGTAAGTCTATTTATTATGAAATGGAAAACCAAACTGAGCATAAATCAAGTGACAGCTGTCAAAAAGACCAACTCCGAAAAAAGTATTGCCAGATTGAAAACCACACGTCTAAAAAAACACACTTTATTTCGAAACCTATTAGAGCTCAGGCCTTTATTGAGTTAGTACTCTTATGTAGAAGTTTTATTTAAAGAAATTTTTGCAATATATTGAATATCAAAACTGTACAATTTTATGAATTTACTAAGAATATAGCCTGAAAACATTTTTAATGTACTTTTGCACTTGGCAGGTAAATGACCAAGGAGGGAAGAAAATAAAAAAAAGCATTGTTGTAATATGTATATCAAGCTTGTAAAAGAATGCAATGATTGCATTCATTAATTTCCATTCCATTTGAGACTACAGACTTCAAATTATGCAATCACCATTCACTTGAATCAAAAAGATTCCATTGATTTGCTTTTATGGATTGAAATGGCAATGCAAAGAATGCAAAACAATGTTTTCTCTAGAAATTGTTCACATATCTAACCGCGGCCGCAGTTTCATTTGTAGTGTAGAATTTTTCAGTAATAGGCTTATTTTTAAAAAATTCACGAAACACTACAAAATTTGAACTTCAACCCTCTTATGTCTAAAGCGCGAGACTCTGGACTAGGGACTATTAGTATGCTTCACAAGTGGTCACTCCTTCGTCTTAAAAAAATAACCCAAAGTACGTTCATGATTTTTTGCATTTATCTTTCCTTCGCGGTCTGGACTTTGCGATCTTGAGAAGTTAAGAGTGAAAAACAAATTATTTGCTAGAAATATTTTGACTATACCAAATGTTGAATACTTTCCCAACTTTTGAAATCAATAAGACATAAGTACCAACCCAGGGCTTACAAAACCCACTTTAAATATGTATATAAAGTGTTTTACAATGTGCACAAAACATCATAATGTCCTAATTACTATTATTTAAAATTGCAAAATATATCTTAACATTCACCAATCTGCTTAAATCGCATATATCAGTTGTTGAAATTGAAAAAAAAAATCAATTTCAGTAGAGGATAGCCCAACCTATAAACACAAACTTTTATCACTCTCCTAACATCATCGGTGTAAATTTCAAATTTCTTCGCTTTTTCTCTATAGCTTCAACTCCGACTCAAAAGAGCTTGTAAATGGCCAATAACTTAAAGTGTAACCGAATTGCACACCATTAAATCTATTTAACCGTAACACTCGATTTATATTAACCCTCTCAGTGTAACGGTATGATATGCACTGCGCTCGCTTGCTCATACAAAATCAAATCTCACATTAATCTGCGTGTTTTCAGCGCGAGTGAGCATGGGCGAATAAAATTGGGAAATAAATTTCAATTCAAAATCCACACATTACTCGTCGCAGTCTTTGTGGTACGGGTCGTCCATGTTGATGCTTCAACTGTATACCTCCTCTACCTACTTGTATACATTTTGGCACCTTGCATGCTTTTGCAAAAGAACAGTATCCCAAAAGCCAACAAATTTCTCGGCATCATACATATTTCATGTAACATTGTAACATTGTATTTACCTGCATATAGATGCGGTCCAATTGCCCACCCCTGCGGCATGCGGAAATTCACCACTTGCAGCGATTTAATCTACATAATCTTTAAATAGTTTTGTGTGTGCAAATATTTAATTAATAACAACAGAAATAGAAAAACAGGTGATGAAGAAATGTGTCAATAAAATTTGAAGACTCGCGAAAGTAATCAACTAGGAATGACACGGTGCGGCAGTGCAGCAATGCGCGGACAGATAAACTTTAGAGAGACAATCGAAAGTGGATTTTCCAGGCAAATATGTTTACACATGCCTGGACAGTGGGCACCCACTAAGACCCCAGCATGCTAGGCAGTTTGGTTTCATATTGTTAGCAGCGTTTCGCTTTTAATGAGTGCACTCAAAATCGGACTCTTAACGAGAAGCGAAACTTTCCTATATGTCCACAAATCCACTTTACTCGGACACACACAATCCGCGTTTGCTCATGATGTGCGGCACAATTGAAATTGAAATCCGCTCTTCACTCGTTTTCGAATGACAGACACGTCGAATGGAAATAATAAGATGTCGTTACATGGCATCGCTGCGGAGTCAACGAATAGCGAGTTCCTCGTCCACGTTTACGTTTACGGCCAGTCCACCCGCAGCTTCAGGAATTATACGCTCCTTGGTCTGTCTGTCTGTCCATACACTATATAATCCAGTTTTATGATCCGTACTTGTTAGAGCCTCGGTTGGTTAATTTATTTGGAACATGGTCTTGACAGAGCTATCTGGCGATTAGAAGGAAGGAAATAGATGGCTCTGTGTGACTGTAGCAGCAGTAACAGCAGCGGCAGCAGCGGAACGGACATGCTGATCATGCATCGGGGTCCTTGAAGCGATTGAATAAACGGACAACATTCCAGCGCTAATGAGTTTGGGTTTGGCACTTAATGACGCTCGTAAAGTTGTTTGCTATTTCAATATTAGCTAGGACGATTGATGATGGTTCCATTAGCCTTTGGTGTATTGTATATACGACCAGTTGAATGTTATTTATGGCTAATGATGAACGATATGGAGAGGGAGGCATTTTGCGGGAAAATGAATGTGGCAAATGCTCAGGCATAATACTAATATTTTGTTTGGGCTTGTTGCTCCATGCTGGTTTGTTATTGCTAGTTAATTATTTAGGAACGTATGGTTGGCGGCATTGCGGTGGCGTGGATGCTACGTTTTTCATTTGCTTCTTCTTGCACATAGTAATCAAAATGGTGATGCAAAGCTAAGCTATGAGATGGCATGTATAATGTAATCAAGTTGTTCATGAAAAATATGGGAAAATTTTTAAGTGATTTTGCTTGAGTTCTTACTGTAAGCATAATTGGTTTTCATCAAGGACCTGTTATTCTTATTTTCCGGAATTTGTCTAAAGCAATGTATCTCTAAGTTTTTAAATTGAAGAGAAAATTGAAATTAAAAAAACATTGACTCTATAAACATTTTATAGCCCTTAGCGAACATTGAAATTGTCTACTGATGACAAGTTTAAGGTTCATATGTAAGTTTATTTATTTTAAACAGTAAAATATAGAAAAACTGTAGTTTGTGCATGTTTTTTGCCTTTTGAATATTTTTTAAAATAAATTCTTGACAATTTATGAATGATAATTTCTTAAATATGCACACAAATGAAAAAATCATTAAAGTAAGGCTTTAATCTTTGCTTGATCCTGCTCTTTAATAATGTACAAATATGCGAAGTTCATAAATCGGAAGTAAGGATTTATGAGTGAAATATAAAGTTTTGTAAAAATTCGATACCTATAGATTTTGAAGAAAAAATTGTAGAAATCGCAAGGACCTACAATTTTCTCCTGAATCCAAAAATGAAAGGTAATCAATCATGACAAGAGATACTTTTGGATGATTTTCCACTTCCTCGCAAAAGGGAGTTTACATTTTAGGTGAAAAATGCTGACTATTGGCGTAAGAGTTCTCACTAACTACAAGGAACCACACTCTCCTTCTGTTGTAAGGCCCTAGTTAGTAAATTCAAACGCCAACCATTTACCGAAAACAAATTTAAACACCATAATATTATCGCAGTGTCGTTCAAAAGAGAATATCCCCAAGACCATTTTTCTCAAAAAAAACCCTTAATAAATAGGCCGCATAGTTAACCGCAAGTATTAAAATTTAGGTCCTTTTAAAGATTTCAGAATTTTAATTTGTTCTATGGACATATACAACACACATATCTATAAAATTCAAAATTCCATAAATGCGAATATTTTTTTGTCAGTAAAGTAAATTTTCTCAAAACAAATAAAATGGGTTTGGCGTGAGTTTCCTTTAAAAGAGGCGATGATATTCACTATTCAAATCTCTATAATGAAGGAGACAAATTATAAAGCTTAATCGCTCTCTAAAAACTCATTATTTATCAACAACCTTTGAAATTAAAGTCTTCAAAATGAAATTCATTTTGTAATATAAAGGTATCGTACAAAGATCATTTACCTTATACCATCACAAGTAAACATAATTTACACCTCATCTTGCTGTCAGTTCTCACAGCAAAATCCATTAATTTTACATTCAATCACATTTGCCAAGACACATTTAACCAGCAGCAGTAAATTATTCATTAAACAACTCCTCATCCGAATGTATAATTAAGTCATTCACCAAAGAGTGAAATGAAGTCTCAACATCCAACTTCCATACCATCATACCGCCTGCTGTATACTACCTATATAGCTAGCTGTTCCGAAACATCATCATCAGCAGCTCAGCAGCAACACAAGACTGCTGCACTCTATTAAGGTGTAGCCTTGAAAGTCTTCATCATCTGGTGCATTAGCATCGTCTTCATCTGCCAGCCAGAAATCCAGATGAACGCAACAACAACAACAACAACAAAATAAGCTTAACAAAACGAGGGTGGGGTCGAAAACATCTTCCCACATCACTCTACCGTATAACCGGAGGAACCTTTTGAGATTTGCAATGCCACAACGTTGCTCATCCCACCTGTTGCTGTTACTGCACATTGTTTTGGAGGTTCAATAATATTAGCGTCATCGTTGTTGTCGGGGCCAAAGAAGTTTTTTGGAGTTTTGTCGAACGCGCTCCATTGTGTTGCCATTGTTGTTTTTTTGTTTGTTTCGAATTTCCATGCATGGCCACGATGGAAATAAATTTTAATTGCACCTCATCAAATGATTTGCTGAAATGGAAGGCTGAAGGGTGCTAAGGGGTAGTAGTAGTTACCATCATACCATCACCATCCGCCAACATAACTATAACAATTACTTTTATTGCCAAACCACACACAGCACACTAAAGATAACTATGAAATCAGACGTACATAGTGTTTTTTTTTTGTTGCATCCTCTGTCTGTACATATATAGAGAGAGAGGTTATTGTTAGACCGATTTTGATGTAAAAGTCCGACCTTTTCTTTTTTGATTCGCGTGTAATGATACTTTGTGATTTCTTTTCATAAAACAAATAAAAATAAAAAAAAAGACATCGCAACATTCAACACCATCAACCAGCACTTAAGGAGCCAAACAATGGCATTTGTGGAATGTTTTCATAGATTTTTGTTTTTGCTGTGACATTTAAAGGCATTGTTGCACCTTCATTTGGTGCAATCTTATGGCATGTCACATCGATTGTGAATGAAATGTTTTTGAAAGTGCAGACAAGCAATTAAGGGGACCAATTTGTTCAAAACATGATGAGAAAAAATTATAGGGAAAACTTTGTTTTTTGTGTTGGAGGTTGTTTACTTGGGAAATAGTAGTAGGTAATAGGCTAAATTATTTTACGTATAAGTTCAATTAATGTTTTATTTTCTTTTATTTGGAAATTCACACTTTATGACAAAAAGCTTATCCAAGTTGGAAACTATGTTGCATCCTGCAGTTTCAGAATTTTGTTACGTATTAAACACTAAAAGTAATTTTATAGAAGGTTTATGCTGACAAGACATGAAATAATTTTCAAACCCCTTTTAGATGCCATCAGTAATATTTTCTACGCAGTTAAGATATGAAAAAAAATAAAACAAAACTTTAGGTATGCCGTTTAATTCCCCAGTCTCTAATCCACATAAAAACAAGAATGATTATTAGGGATAATGCCTCTTAGGAGCAAATACAAAGTTCTCCAAGAGCATCTCTTGTCATATGAAAATGCCTCTCATCTCCGAATTTTGCAGAATACTTTTACAACTTATACAACACGTTCTCCAAGAGATGTATAGCACCATCGTCCATCAATAAAAAAAAAAAAACTTACCATTTTTCACATCGCGTATGCCTTTCAAAGATTATCTGAAATTAAAATAATTCCAATTTGAAAAATATATACACAAACTCTTAAATGTGTGCAATATCAAAATAAAATAAGTGACATAAAAAAGCATAAAAGTATAAAAATAATCTTTTCCTTTAAGTGCTAACTCAAAAACTAACCAATTGAGCTGATACTAATTCATATATTTTTTATGAAGTGAGAAGTGTATGTAATTCAAAAGTTATCAAGCTTTCCAATAGATGGCGCTGAACACCAAAATAAAAATAACCTGTACGCTTAAAGCTCAAAAACGATGTTGGTGACATTTCCATAGTTTGTCCCTCTTAGTAGTAGGAAGATTTAGAATGTGGTTTGAGTAAAATCCACCCAATACCACGCCCGTTTTTATTGTAATTTTAGTTTGAGTTTTATTTTACATAAGGGGTCAGTTATAGCTTTCATTGAAACTCATCATTGAAAAATTTAATTTCTCATTTTGAGACACTTTAAAAGTAAAATCAGGGAATATTTTGATGCCAATATAAAGCTGATGCCTTAATTATTATTTATAATAAAAAAATATTTTATTTTGGCCCAGCCTTTAACATGAAATGAATTTTTTTATTTTAATGATTCAACTACCTTATCATTGATCATTGAAATCTTAGAAACCGGTTTATGCGAAAGGTTGTGCCAAAATGAAATATTTTTTTGACTAGAAATAATAATTGACTCATCAGCTTTTTATTTGCATCAAAGTATAATCACTGATTTCGCTTTTTAAGTGCCTCAAAACTTAAAATTTAAATTTTCAATGATGAGTTTCAATGAAAGCTATATAACTGACCCCTAAGTATAGGATTCAACTAGTTTGTTTAAGTTTTGTAACTAAGGCCCATTTTTTCAAACGAAACTTAAATATATTTAAGTTCAACATTGGAATTTATGAGACAGTGTAAACCGAAGAAAAAATAAGCGCTGTGTAAGTTGAACAGAAATATTTAAATTTAGCATCAGCAAATGGGTCTTATTTATGTACTTTGTATTTTTTTCCTACCACTTTTCTTATATGTATTTGAACTTTATCCCTTTTTGTATTGTATTTATTTATTTAGCATACTTAAGTATTTTGTATTAATATTAAAATTTGTTTTTAATTTAGAAATTTTAAAGTTTGAAAGCCTTTAAAAAATTATACTATTTGTGTTATTGTATTTCTATAAAATGGAAGTAGCAACGTCTTTATAGAAAAGTCCTTATTACAATCATAAAGTCTTCTTTAACAGTTGAAATTTTGTGTTTTCAGATATTTTCAATTGGTGATACTACAAAGGTCTACAGTATTCATCTTGTCAATTTATATACAAAAAAATTATTAACTAGATATGTAAATTTTATAACATAAACTATAAAAAATTGATTTGATATTGGAGATTTTCAACGTGTTTTTTTTTCTTTTATTTATAACATTAACTATCTTAAATTTTACAAATCTAAAAACTTCATTATAAATAATCTCAATGAATGTTGCGATATTTTCATTCTCATCTATTTCAGTATATATACTTTATTATACATATCATGTATATGGTTTCATTATGCATTAGCATCATTTCATAGAAATTAGCATCATCATCCGTCTGGACATGTGGAGTGTTCCGCTCGAAGGATTTCAAACAATAATATGTCAAGTTTTTTTATTTTTAGTTTTTGCCATACATTTGCATCATATCTATTATGGAGTACTGCGAAAAGTTGACTTTTAGATCATATAGGTCTTCACTCTTCAGCAACATACATACATCACATGGGTAATGACGGATAGATTTGACGCTACCTTGTGCTCAGTGATGTGGTTACGAATAAAATTTAAATAAAATAAGTAGATACACATGTATAGTACATACATAGATATAATAATGACAAGATGGGAAACTTCAACAAATAAATTTTAATTTGCAATATTTTAAATACCTAATTATAAAATTATTTTTATAACTGCAAGTATAAGAAAACAAATAAAAAAAAAAGAAATGTAAAATATTGATGTGTCTGAAAATTAGAAAATACTTTTTAAGGTTATTTCGACAAATCTATTTATATTTTGAATAAATAAAAGCATTTCTGATTTTTGTTACAAATTTTTATTTGCATTCTAAGTAAGGAGGTTTTACAGAGCTTTTCGAAAGTTTGAAAATTTTTCTTGACCATGTTTTAAAACCTCATGATATTTTACGATAACGATTAATTTTTCTTATTAAGGGAGAAAGGGCATAAAAAGGCAATGAGGCAAAGAAGTCGAAGTCGTTGTTATGTAGATAACTTTTAAACTCCATATTCTTTTCTATGATTGGAAGTAAAAATCACCTACTTTGCGAACTCATCCCTTAATTTCATAGGAAGAGTAAAGTGGGGCAAAACGGAAAACTAACTTTAAATATAATATTGTATTTTTTTGGGCAGCTTTATGTTTTATTTTAAAGCTATAATGATTCACTATCTATGATGAAGACTAAAGATTAAGCTATTATTTGTGAAGAATTCTATTCAATTTAAAAAAAAAAGTAACGCAACTTATGTGGTTCTTATAGCCTAGCTCTCTCCTACCAATGAAAATTACCTTTGCCTATATAAAGAATAAAATTATAATAACAAGTAAAACTCAAATTGTCACTTATAAAAAATTAAAATTATTAAAAATACCCATAACCTTATCTAAACCTTTCTTCGACTCAAATTGTTGGTCTTAATAGTCCAACTTTGCTTCTATCAAACTCAAACCAACTCACTCAAACAAAAAAAAAATAGAAATTTTTTTGATTTTCCCAAAAAATGAGGTTGGCTTTTATTATATTTTCTTTTCGTGACAGAAAAGTTTTCTCAATAAATCATTTCGCCACAAAATATCTAGCGCCCGTTGTGGTGTGACATTTCTGCCATCGGAGTCCATTCGGGAGCATATATACCTACTACTTACAACCTAACCAAACTTTAAACAGCGACCCATTGCAAAGTTTATTTTTTCTTCCATTTTTTTTTAACGGGCAATTGTATGTTGGAAAAAAAAATCAACGACACTAAAAATAACCACCAACCACCTACACAAAACATGTTGAACTTTGACATCGCGAACATCATCTACAAAATACCACAACACAACCCACTTTCCTTACAGGCAATCTCAGATAGTTAACTTACAACTGCAAGAGTTCCACAAGACCCTTGGTTATAAAAATATATATGTATCTATATCACTATTTTTGCCAAAAAATAAAAATAAAGAAACAAAAAAAAAAAACAAAACCATTAGAACCACTTCGGAGTATAAGTGTATCTAACGACGAGTATCAACGAAGACCGACAACGACGATGAGGAGCATATTTATAGAAAATGCCAGAAATCTCGTTTAGCCACTGCAAAGTACTTACATGCAAGCAGTTGTATCTGTAAACAAAAGTAAGTCTATCTATTGGGCATATCTCGCACATGCAAGCCAACCTAATTCAATTGGCTTTGGATATGGCAGCGGTTGAGGAGATACTATACTCCTCTTTATGTGGAGGCTTGAGATCTTGAGTACCGAGGACGAGGATGAGGACGCAGTGGTTGTTTTAAGAAGGCAGCGCAATGGAAGAAAGTTTTTCTCTTAAGCGTCTTGTACGACCGTAAATGGCGAAGAGTGGCACCGCGCACTTTCGATCGAAACTGCACTTTGGGATGCTGCAACACCGAGAGATGACAATATATGTATATATACCAACAAAAACAACTCCAAAGCCAACCACAACACAAACAGAAACAGAAACAACAGTGTGATCTCCTGGGAAGATACCTCCGGTATACTATAACTATTATTTTTTGTTGTTGTTGTTGTTGTTGTTATTGTTTTTGTTTTTTGTATTTTTTTGTTACAGGCCTTTTGCCTTTTCATCTAAAACCAGCCCAACATCCGAACGGATACAATGGTTTGTTAGTTGGCGAACATGATGTTTGCGAGACATATTTGGCACTTTAAAGGTTCATTAATCATCGAACTGCGAACATAAATATGGACGGGATGTGCGCGAGCATTTTTACACCTTGTCAAAAGGTGCCTATATAGTTGCACGGTTAGCTGTAGTAACACCAATCTTGAGGCATAGGTGGCGGCGATGGCGGTGTCGGCCCGGTGGGCTAAAAAAGACAATTGTAAATTTAACGGGCGGCGGCGCGGGCGCAACGGCGCGACGCGGCGAGCCTGGTAATGGCAGTGGCATCGACGGGACCTTTAGACTGATTAGAAAGTTGACTTTATGTCTAAAATGGTGGCGCGTAAGGAGCGCCATATATGAATGTTGGGGTGGTGTTAAGCAGTATATATTGTCATTATTATTTTTTTTCTTTTATTGTTTTTGAACTAACTTACATGTATGGTTTGTAGAGCGAGTTGAGAAAATATTGTACACAATAGGTAAACGGAATTAATTAAATCATAAAATTATTAAAATAAAACTTTTATGGGATTTTATAAGCGAATTCTGCAAGTAGGTTTATATCTTAAATGGACTGAAAAAAATTTAAAATAAACAAAGTTTAAAATTGTAATCTTTGAAGATTGATGGAAAGTACATAGGGATTATAGGGCTCCTTATCTATCAATTTCATTTTTATAAAGCTAAGTTTCTTTATGTCCTTAAATTCTTACTTCGAAAGAGTTTCCATTAAGTTTCCACATGGAAACTGCCAAACTTTTAAAGGAAGTTATACTTTTCTTAAGAGCTTCTTTAAAGCATTTTAAGTGCAATTTTAAATTAACTAATTAAAGAACTTTAGTTGTTAAGCCAAGTTCTCAAAAAGTTTCAATGCCTTCACAATCATAACTTTTATTGCCAGAATATTGGATGTACACGTCCATGAGAAAAATTTTAGTGACAATTGTTGGTTGTAAATGTGAGGGAAAAACAAATACTAAAAACTATTCAAAGACCTGTATACCCGCGATCTACCATGAAGCAAATCCACTGCTTACGATGTAAGACTTTATATGAAGCAAACGCTGGAAGCCTTGAATTACCCATTTAAATTTTCCGGTTACAAGAATTTACTTTAAGTTCCTGTTTAGTGTAATCACTCCTGGTAAGAAGCTTCGGTAAAGCTTACATATAAGTCCTTAACAAAACTTACACGTGTATATTGCCCGTATTGTAAAGTTGTAAAATTCAATCTGAAAAAAAAAACATGTACGGAAATGGCTGCTAAAGAACAAACAAATTTCAAAAACTTGTTTTTATTCATACTACGTGCCTTTCCATCTTCCTAAGCATAACCTAGGTACTAAATTATTGCAATTATAAAAATAATGTGTCACGCACTGTTCATCTAACAACAACAAAATATAATAGAGAAATACAAAAAAAGCAAAAAGAAACAATTTAAATGCAAAAAAATGAGGCAGTAGGTTAGCCAACATTGTACCCTCAAGCAAAGCAAACTAACTTATAGAGTTATGTTTGCTGCCATATTATAAGTGCTAATTAGTATCCTTCCATTCTTCTTCGTCATCCAATTGTTGTATATTCCAACAAATTGACTGACACACCCGGAACTGTTCGATATCAATTGTCACTTCTGTTTTTGTTTTAATTGACATGATTTGCTACTTCAATTTATATCTCGACTTGGATCTCATCATTGAAAATCAAAAACAATCGAATGACATTACCATCTAAGGAATGATGATCGATCACGAAACCGAGGGAGCGAGAGAAAAAAGTGGGAGTAAAAGTGGCGATATAACAAACAACCTTCAACTGAAATATAAAAACGCGCGACATTTTTGGTTATGTCATGAGGTAATCACACTCGCAGTACAAAACGAAAGTTAAAAAACAAAAACTACAATAATAACCACCATTTTCTTGTCCATAAATAAATTTATATTATAAGTTAAATCTGAAATGGATTTCATCAAAATTTAATGGGATTGCTTTTGAAAAAAACAAAGAGTTAGAAGTTAAGTCAAAGTGAACTTTCAGTACAAGTTTGAAAAGTTTATATAATTCAAAAACTTGTTATTGAAATAAACAATCTTTCCAATTTGGCATGTTGCATATTTTCAATATTTCCATCTTTAATGACAGCTATAAATTAGTTAACATTCATTGCTTACTTACAATTTAATTGCAAAATATCATACAAGATTTATTACGGTCAGATGAATGTTTAAGTAATGCCAAATTAAAAAAAAATTGCAAATTACAGAATATTTTCGCAACCGCTAACATTTCCATAAAGAGCGCACTATACGTCCATTCTAACATGGCCGCCGTGTAACATTATTCAACCGTCACTGAATGACATTTCAAATTGATCACCCCTTATAGGAGCTTTTGAACTGGCTTGGAATATAGGTACTAAGGTATATAGAGTTATGTGTGGTTCTTAACTTGCTTGGTGCTGCCTTAGCTCACGCTTTTCCAAATCCAAATGGAAATCTACAAAAGATATAATATATCTATTTCAACATGTGTATATGTTGATTCATTGCCCGTTATATGCTGAGTTGCGCGTGCGAACCAGATTCTAATTTAGCTAAGAGGTCCATTTAATGGCGAATTAGTGTGTTACCAGACAACTCCCACTTTATAATTTGGCTTGAAATCTGTATACATAGTTTGTTGATCTCGCGGGCTGAAAATAAATGAGTTTTCATAAGCCATAGGTCGTGGGAATAAAATGATTTATATAAATGGGAGCAGCTTATGTTATGAATGAATCTTATAGCATTTTTTGTGCGAAAATCTTGTGTTCCCATATTTTGAATTATGTATATATACAGTTATGTTAATATGAAATTGTTAACAAGTCATGTTACAAAAGATTCCCTGGCTGAATTTGACATAACAATAAAATATTTAAGAGTTTCTCCAAACAATAGATCAATTTTTAAATTAATTTAAGATCTAACTTGACATTTCGTGAGAGGTAAAAGTTGATTATTTATTATTTAATCTTATAAAGTATTGCAAGCTAAATTGTTGATATTAATATTTTATTTGAAGTTTGTTGTAGATGAAAATATACTATACCTGTATGTTAATAGTTAACTAAAATAATATATAATAATTTAAAAGTCTCAAAGGAAAGACTTTTAAATTTTAAACATAAATGAAAGTGATTTCATAAGCTATGTAGATTTTATCGTAGGTACTTTGATTTCTAAAGAATTAGAAAAAATTTGAGTTAATTATTTTAGTTTGGATTTTTTTAAGGTTAAGAGTTTGGAAACATAGTCTTTCAGTAATTCAGTCAAAACTCCCTACCCAAAAGGGGTTTTTTTCTGTTGTTTTTTTTTTTAAATCAAGACCAATGTTTTAAAAACATATTTACAAAAATAAAGTCATCCCAATTGAACTTAACATAAAAAAAGCGTTTACGATTAAAATCGATTTGTCGTGTTTTATTAATGACAATAATAATTAAAAGAGTGTAGGTACTGTGGTCAAATATTACTTCTTTTTAATAAACAAATCATAACTTGTTAACGCATAAAGATATCACTCCAGTTTTTTTTAAATTATTTTACAGGCCCTAATTTTGGAAAATTCAGTTTTGATATTCAATTTTTTTTTAAATTGTATCGTACAGTGCAGTCCTATTAAATAGAAAATATAAATAATACCTCAGCATCTGTACTGTGTTAATTGATAAATCGATTCATTCAAGGTAGTACCTGCATGTTGCATTTAAAAGAGCCTTACAGGAACGTAGATTTTTAAAGTATTATTTAAAAACAAAAATTGAAAATACCATCACAATAAGAACATGTTTTCTTATAAATTGCTAAATACAATTTTTCTTCGTCAGACATCACCGTCTAAAATATTTTCCCATCCCCAGAAGGCCAGTAGTTATGAGATTCCATATTTGTTTTCTATAAAACAATTTGTTTTTTTTTTTAATTAGATATTTTTAATGACTTCAGTAAATAAAAAAAAAGTTCTTAGAAAAAGAACAAGATCTTTCATATGACGTAATATTAAAGTTTTATTAGTGACTTGATTTTAAAATCCAAAACAATGATTTAAACTTTTTTATTGCCGTGTTACTGCCATTTTTGATTTAATGACCATTTAAGCTAAAAGTTTTTTAAGTGGTAAACAAGATTATACATATGTATGCCTGATTCACGATTCAATGTTGATTAGTGGCAAAAACAAATTATCTTCTCAAGCTTGTTCTTATAGCTCCTTCTATAAAGATGAACATATTAAGTTACACTTATACTCAGTCGAGAAATGAGACTAACCAGATCTGATGAGAAATCTCACAAATTATCTAATAAAATTTGCATTTTATCTAAAATCTTTCCGTTGTAAACGTTTTCAACTTTAAACAAGTAACTTTTTTTTTAATTGCAACAAAAAGACATTTAACAAACCTATCTTTTTTGTAACTTAATTATGATTATAGCAAAATAAAAATTGCAAATAATTGAAAATTGTCAAGGATACCAATAAATTGCTAAGAGGGATGCCCTCACTGTGCAATGTTCGACCCCCTATTTATTACTCATGCGAATCTATGTGGATAAACCAACTGAATTAATTATAATTAATTACCCATAAATTACCCATTTATAGCATCAAATTAATCCAATATCCATACCCACAATTTGCATCGTGTAAAAGTATAAAACAGTAGTGCCCGGTTAAATGATTCGTTTAAAATTCGCTTAACATTTTATTATAATTTCTTAAACATACGAGTTCTCGGGGAAAGGGTGATTGTTATTTGGCGTTTTCGAACTACAATATTGGCAATATCCGAACTATATTATTTTTAACTTTCTCTAATACCTGTAATTTTTTTTTTAAACTGTGCGCACACCAACTAAGGTTCAGGGTAGGGTTGCAAAAGTTTAAATCACTTCTTAGCTTAAGCTTGGCTTTAATTCACAAGTAATGAGTGACTTATGAGTATTTCTGAGTATGCAATCAGGATAAAATTGCAAACACGTAACTTAATAAAAATAACATTGACAGTTTGCAATCTGACAGTTTATTTGACAGATATATAATTACCTACAAAAAAACACACTTTTGAAATAGTAATAAATTAATGAGAAACAAAAATTGTGGTTGTGGAATTATTGCTGGCAGCTCAAAAGATTCTTAAAAAAACTGGACACTAAATGGGTGACTACTGTTTGTTATTAATTTATATTTCTTTAACATTATACATTAACAACAAATTATATGAACAACACAAATAACCCATTAACTGTTGGCCGGCAGTTCAGTCGGGTGTTTAAGTTTACTAATCTAAATTATAACTGCATCGAGCAATCGGACTACAAATTGATTAATTATATTATTTTGTATTCATGCGGCACTGTACTATGTATTTGTATGCCTTACAGTGTTCATTGTTCAATCAAGTGTGAACAAATTTTTTATATAGGTGAATTATTTTCTTTATTCTTTTAATAAGTAGGTATACCTGGGTAATGTTTGTTTATAGTTCATTGGTTGCGATGGCTATTATTCTCACCGCTGATAAACAAAACAAATAATAAGAATCATAAACTTAAAAATGGTTCTTATTTCTGTAGGGTTTTTCAGTGTCATTGTCAAGATAATTAAGTCCTCTTTTATCGTTAAATACGCTTCGAGCAAATAATTATTAATCTTGATTTAATAAGCAGCAACTTAAGTGGTATTAAGAATAAAAAAGAAAGAAAAAAAAAAAACAATTTTTTTGTTAGTTTTTATTTATGATAAAAATCTATTAACACGTGCTTCCATTTTTAAAAAGAAGATTAATTGAAGTATGATAACATTTTATTGCGTATCCGTTAAAGGGATTAATAGCTAGTTGAGGGTATCCGGTCGCTTTATTAGTATTAATAAGATTATAGAGTTTTAAATGATTGTGCAGCACCCATTATGGTTCATGGGTGTGGTGGTAATCTTTAAAGACTGATCGAGATCTTTATTTGAATGAAACCTGATGAGATCTAATTTAATGTACATATAATAATATGAAAGAATACAGTCGTAGAACTTTGATATTTATTTCAACACAAAAGATAATAATTTTTCTTGAAAGGATCTTGAATGAATGAGAAGTCTGCCTATACGAGTAGGAATTAAATACATCGAAATAACAAACAATTTAGAGTTTGATAAAAGACATTTGACATCTTCATAAATTATAAAAATTGAGTTTCTGAAAATAAATGGGATCTAAGTTATTTTCTATTTTTTTTTTGCGAATTTTGAACAAAGTAAGGCATTCATGACTCTATATACCATCAGTTAAAACTTGAGACAGTCAAGTTATTTTTAATCAATCGGATCACGTCACCACCTATTTTGCTTTGTAATTTGTATATATGTATAAAAAAGATCAACAGAATCACGTAACGGCCGGTTAAACAAAAAATGTTTTTGCTAAAGCGACATATAACGACAGACAGATGTTCAAAATTGCCCCTAACTCACTTTTAGTTTTTTATTCAGCTTTTCTAGTCTTTATGAAATTAATAACGAAGTCTTTTGCTTTAGGTTTTTTTTTATTTTCAAAAGCAAGAAAAAATTGTCAGTCAAATAAAATACAACAGTCCACTTGACTGATGGCATTTTTTTATGAGACATGGTTGCTTCCATATAAACCGGCTTCCAATTGATAAATATGAATTGGAATTGAAAAAAATTGCAAAGAATTTGTTAAAAAAAGCTCAATATTTCATTTGGCTATATTCAGTTGTAAAAGTACAGTCAAACCAAATGGGCTGGACTTTGAACTTTACTGTTTGCCAAATTATAAAAAAAAGAATTTGGTGCTTATTATGTCCCAATCACAATTTTTGCAATTTTTTTTTGCAAAAAATTGATTTATTTCAATTGTTGTTAGTCGGAGAGGAAAAAGGTCTATCCAGTGCTAAAAATATCTAGGTTGAAAATTTGAAAACTTCTTGTTGTCTTGTATCTTTTTTGGTCAAAGAGTTTCAACTGCGGCAAGAATTATTTTTCATATTTTCAAGCAGAAGGGGGACAGGTATTGTGATCTTAGATAATTTTTTTTGAATTAGAAAATTTTATTGTGTCCGAATTTAAAGATAAGAATGTGAATCGCACCACTTCGTTGGGCCATAAGTTCACAATTCAATCGTGGACCCAAGTGGGTTATAAGTCCACAATTAATATAAATGGGTTTTTGGTTGAAACTAAACAGAAAAATAAAGTATCGAAAGTTCTTGCTGTGTTTCTTACAAAATAATTGTGGACTTATGACCCATACTTCCATGACTCAGCAGTCTTCGCCGTAATAGTCCGACCGACAAAAAAGGAATTTCTTAAAGATAAAAACTCATCGGTTCAATTCAATAGGTAATAGTTTAGAAGTCTAACTAAGTCTAACTTCGGTATAAAAATAAAGACACAGATGGGTGATAGATTTATCCGAAATCAACCTTCCATAATTAAAGAATCTGAATAAAATGAAACCATCCAGTTTTTTTTTGTAATGTGAGTCCTAATTTTACATTTTAATCATCTTAATGTTTAAGCCTTCTATAATTAACACATTTTTAAGATTTTTAATGTTTCTTGTACATATTATTTTCTAGGCGAGCAAATAGGTCATTTCTTTGTTTTACCTTTACTAAATGACTGTTAATTGCGTCATATCAAAACTTGCTATTTACTTCAAGTTACATTAAAATATTCCGCATTAACTTATAGCTTACCGGTCTTACAACAATAAGGAAGCATTATTCCATTAAAGCAACACAAACTAAAACAAACATTATTTTATGCTAATAACCTTTTCAAACCAGCAGCAAGCCGGAGATACATAGACACGGACATTGTTCGCATAAGTTTGTTATAAATCAAAACCAACCGACAGATTTCTAGCAATTGAGTCTTGAATGACTATTCATTTCGTGAGGACATTTAAGTCCACTTGTCGTCCACTACATACAGCCTCTGTCTACACTTGTCTCATTTTTTTGCTGCACGATTTTTTTGTTGTATTTTTAGATGAGAATTTTGTTTATATGAGAATGAAAGTAAGTCAAGACGCAATTATGCAATCCCAATGCCAAAACGTTTGTGTGTGTGTTTGTGTGATTGTTGGCAACTTGAAATCGTGATTTTGGTGTCGAAAGGAGATGAATTACTGGAACGTACATAGATTTACTCAAAATGTCACTAAAGTGATGACTTAAGTGACATTTGACCAAGTTAACTTAATTTAATAATCTCTTGGAAATGAGAAGAGTTTTAGGCATGTATGTATATTATAAAGTTTTTGTTTTGACGATGAACGATGAGGTCAGCAACTACAAATGTTGGTTTGTTTTGTATGAAAAAAAAGAACTTATAATGATAAATTCAAGGGCATGATTCCACTGTTGCAAATATTACAATTGACAATATAATTGACGTCATAATTTATTTATTTTACTGATTGAATTTTTTTTTTTTTTAATTTTAATATTTCTTGAGTCATGAGTTCATCGTTGTCTTTAAGCTGATGGGTTTTGGTTGCTAAAACAAATTTGAGCAAGGTTGTTAACATCTAACTGATACAAAAATAAGTGTATATAATATGAAAAACCATTGATGGAGATGAATCCAAATGAAGGGAGAATTTCTATTGCCGCATTATGTTAACTTCAATAGCTTCTTTTTTTCTTTAAAAATTCCGTATTTTATAAAGACCCAGATTAAGATTCTTATGAAAATAAAAAAGGGAGCCTTACAAAAAGCCTATAAATGCAACTGACTGAAATAATGACCACCTATATGGTTCTTTTGTGTGTTTTATATAAGAAAGCTTTATTTTTTGAATAGATAGTGAACAAAAATAAAATACATATATGCAATTTTCACATTGAAGACTTTAACTAACCGCAGCAGTAGGTTGGTAGATATTAACTTCGCACCATGAATCATTTCCATTCATTAAATCCATCTTTTCCACAACCACGCACAGTCATAAATATTTGTAGAACAACTTCAAACAACACACAAAAGCCCCGTCTTCGATATGGAGGTCATATAATATACCAACCAACATCTCTGATATCAATGGTCACAATCACAATACAACAAGAGACCTGAAGACGAACGTATATATAGCTCTCTAGAATCTAATGGAGCCATCAAAAGCCACACAGAGAGGAACATAATATTATATATACTCGTACGAGCATAATAGATACGCAGTCAGCCATTACTGTTCTGGAAAGTGTTTACTTTCGCTGATGTTTGTTCCTCCTGGGATGTGTCTTTGATTAATATTCAACTCTTTTGAAGATTTGTTGGATTTTCGTGGGTTACTGGACTGCTGTGCTGCTGCCTGCTGCTGTGCTGTTATTGTTGAAAAGAAGAAGAAACCCGATTCAAATGGGCACACATCAGTCAGTCATTCGATGCAGATCACGAGAACGCAGGTGGAAAGTTGGTTTTAAGTTTCATTCATCTTCATTCGGGGGCTCATTAGTACACAGCAAATAAAGTTTTAGATAGCTATACAACGTGGAATAACTCTAAAGATGAAAATAAAGATGTAATTTTATTCAGACATCATGGTGGTTATAGTAAAGTGCAGAGGTATTGTTATATAGTAACGCCTACCCATATCAGTGATTTATTAAAATAAATACATTTGTGAATGGCATTTAAAGTTTTTAACAATTTTGTGGTTAAATTTTTAATTCTAGAAGATTTTCGTTGTGGCTTATAATTCAGAAGTCAGAAATTATGTAGTATAAACTAATTTAATAATTTAAAATTTTCTCAAAAATATCCGGTTCACAGATTTTTTCTGAATATTTTTTGTACTTATTAAACTTTAATAAAAAGCGATAATTATAATAATAAAAAGCGATAATTATAATAATTGCCTTAAATTTCAATTTAATTCTGAAAATTTGAGAATTTTTGAACTGTCAATCTTTTTGAGGCATTGGTTTTGATTTATAGTAACGTGTTTACTAACGGGCATATTATTCACTGAGGATTGAAATTAGATTTAATTGAATTTAAAATCTAACCATTAAATACAGATTCATTAAATTCAGGGATTAAAATTCATGTCATTCACTACAAAAAATGCATTAAATTCAATTGTCAAATTTCTTTAAAATGGAACAAAAACTTTAAAATAAAAAATTAAAATAAATTAGTTAAGGGATAGAAAGAGCTAAAGCAGGTATTTCACGAATAAAATCCATTTTTCTTGGTAAATTTTAAATTTTCCACTTTCTTTCTTTATTTATTTATTTATGTATTTTTATTATTATTTAAAATATTTATTAGATTTCTTTAATTCTGAGATCATGAAGAATTTTATAAATAAAAACCTAAAAAAGTAGAAAATAATATTAAATTGAATTTTCATCTGAATTTAAGGACTTAAACCGGCTTCTGGAGATAAGTTTAAATCCAAATCAATTTATCGTTATCAGATTAAAGTGTGGATTTAACGACTAAACAATTGAATTTAAATTAATTTACATCTGGATTGATCGAGTGAATAATGTGGGCGTAAATGTAAATATAGAAATTTTTAGAGAAAAACTTATCAAAGTTTGGGATAGGTAAAAAGAAAAAGCAAATTTAAAAAAATTTGAAGAAACCAGTACCTTTGAGCAGTATTTTTGAGAGATGAGCTTCTAAAATCCAAAATGGTCTTCAAATACTGAATGCATGCCTAAATATAACTTCTAAACTAAACAAGACTATGGTCTCACCAGTACCGATTTATGAAACTGAAACCATGTTTTTAATAAAAGACAATACCTTGGTTGTTAGGCCGCGCCGATGACACTTCATTGTAGTTTCTTATGCTTATTTACTATATTATGTAGATTTGTAAGAAAAACTTTAACAATTTCTTAAAAAAAAAATGTATGGCGTATGAGTACTATTTTTTTCATTAAAAACAGTGAGTAAATTAATAAAGAAGGGTATAATAAATTTAGTTTTTTGACTTACGGTTTTGTATTTAAGGCTCAATTAAAATCCCCTTGAGGTTCAATAAGCTAGCATATGTCGAGGAATTAATGTAAAATCAGAGAAAAAAATGTGCATCAAAAACGTTCTTTATATGAGATCTCATTTGAATTTGGAAGAGTTACAGTTTGCAAATGTCCATTTTAGTGTGAGTCTTCACTAGGTAAATCTCTTTCAGTTAAGGGTTATCAAAGATGTGAGGACGTGATAGCCATGGATATGCCTAATCGGAGGCTCTAAGTGTCATAAATTCGTGGCATGTGAGTGGGAATTCCTCGGGGAGAATCAACAACAAGCATCTCTTCGTTTATACAAATCAGGGCTCAAGACACATAAATTATAGGAAAAATTTAAGGTTGCCTGGACTCTATAATATGCCTGTAAATATTATGTCACAATGGTGGAAGGTCAAGGGGAAGAGATTTTCTTTTCGAGAACATAATTTATTTTCGGGACTCGGGTGGGTTTTTCAAATCCTATTTTCACTCATAGGGCTTAAGCTCTTACTCAGAGGGAAGTCTCTTGCAATATTTAAGAGCTTAGTTCCCCTACAATTTTGTCTGAATAAATTAAAGATTATTTGCTAAATATTTATTAATGTAGTGAAATGTTGAAACTATAGCTCTTGTTACTATTGAACTTCAAACGTTTTGGTGTTAAATTGTTCAGTGAGTTCGTAATCGAACCAAAGTCGTCAGAACTCATCATTACCTACATAACACCCACCTTGAAAATCGAATGTATGTACTTGGTTTAGTTGTTGTAACACACCCACTCTGTTTTAAAAAAAAATATAAACAAATACAAAGAAGGTATATTAAACTTTCAAGGTTATCAATGCTATCCACTTTCACTTATATATAAAGCGAGGGTGGTCGATTGACGCATTCCGAAGAGACGAACGAACCTCTACTTGAATTCCTCCTTCAAATTGGCCCACATTTGTTCGTTGCCTACCTGACCTAGTTTTATTTTACAAATTTACAATTACAATGTACTGCCTTATACCACCCACATATGCCGCACAACACCTTGCATGACGATAATTTTGATTTTGTTTACATTTATTTGATTGTAAGTACCTTTTTGTGTATAATCTTCAATCACGTCGTGCGTCGTCAGCGCATGCTGTCAATGAACACAGGTAATTTGGAAATCCAATCACAAAAGATGCGGGGGTTGTTTAGTGCGGCAATTGTTCGTTTTTTATTTTATATCAAAACTTTGATGGTGCCAACATGGGGATTATGAAATTTTTGGCACTATAGAGGAAGTTTGGCAACGACAATATTATGTAGTAGTAACCATGACCAAATCTAAAGGTCATGGTTCAAGAGATTTGGAAAACAAATATATTATATTGAAATCTTGATATTGAAAAGTGCTAAGCTTGTGGAATCTCCAATGGATTCCTTACAAAGTGTCTACTGCTTCTACCTATACTCACCGCATTTTGGGAGCCGAATTGGCCACACGCCAGCCATATAAAGCCGGCCAACCGGAAAATTGCCACCTTCTTCAGATGTTTTTTGCCGCACTCATTAGTTTTTTTTTTTAATGTCGGTAAGACTGGTATTGAACATGGGCTGATGTCGTAGCAAGAAACAAAAAACGACCACAGCATATAAAAATTCCCTGCCAAATGAAAACTAATGGCAGTTCAATAATAAGACCGCCCAACGGCTGTGAACTCAAGCAAATAAACAAGCCTGAGTGCGAGTGTTTATAGGTATACGGTGGTGCTTTACGGACAAATTCGGAATAAGGCTCAGCTCACACCTGTAGGTGATAAGTTGTGGTTAATTGAAAATCAAAATGACCAGCACGAGAGTTGCTGGTGTATATCACCACTGCTTTGTTGCTACTGGAATGGAACGTCACACTCAAAGTCCGATCGATAGAGTTGAACCTGGCCATAGTGTATAATTCCACTGCACTCGACCTACAAGGCCGAATAACTGTACATTCATATACACCACTATATTCAACATTAAGCTGGCAATTTCTATATGGAGTTAGCTATGAGATCATATTTTCTATAAAGTTAATGCAGCGGTTTTTTTTTTATTTTTGTGTTGCTGCTGCTGTAACTGCATGCGGTTTGTTAGCCTTATATGAGTTCGAGTTGGTATTCAATGCTTGTTAGCCTTACAAAGCTATTAACTTCGTTAATTGACCGATATTCAGGTGGAGATATGAAAAATGACTGTGGGAAGGCAATTTAATTTTGCCGAAGTATTGTTTATGGCGATGTTCTTGATGTGTATATGATTAAGTGTTTAGACTAATGCGGGGTTTGCAATGTGAATTTAATTGGAAACTGAGAGAAAAGGTATTATTGAAAAGTTTTACCACTTAGTGGGAGAGTGCAAAACTAAACAAAAAATCAATTAACAATAGTTAATTAATAGATAATCCATCTTTGTTTAGGTTTTTTTATGAAAAAAGTAGTTTCCTATAAATTTCAAAAGGAACGTTTTAGTCGGGTTTTGTGTTTTACACACCAGGGCCCTATTTCACCAAACACTTTTCAATTTGCAAATTTGTACACAAATAATTTCCTGCAAAGCATATAAGTGCGAAGTGTTTCATAAAATTTGCAAAGTGAAAAGACTTTTCAATTTT
The DNA here is from genome assembly GCA_929447395.1 of Epistrophe grossulariae. NCBI lineage: Eukaryota > Metazoa > Arthropoda > Insecta > Diptera > Syrphidae > Epistrophe > Epistrophe grossulariae. Next base: position 137,174,037 of record OV839568.1, read on the forward strand.
TTCAAACTATTTTTGAATTGTGAAAAGTAATAGTGTTTTCGCTTCGATTATATTATTTATGAGCCTTGACCAAAACACAACACTGTTAACAACGAAAACTAATTAAATGACAAACCTATAAATTCATTAAAGATCTCCCAAACTTAAAACAATTAATTATGGAAAAGGCTCATTTAAATTTTAAATTTAAGAATCTATGTATATCTGAGTATTTATTACAACATCGATTATAACAGATTTTATAATACGATTTTAGTTCCACACATCATCTTCACTTTCAATTTTAGGGCCACATATTATGATAATAATTAATTTTTCACATTTTACTTTCAATAAAATAATTTAAAACAAAGATGTCAATTTCTGTTTGTTCGTTCGTTCGTTCCAAGGGAAAACTTTCAAAATTACTTATTCAGCTATGAAATACTTTCGAAAGATTCTCATTAAGAGGATTAACGAGGCTCAAAAACGTGGTCATTCTCCATGAGTATGTAATCGCTTATTTATGAGCTGTCATTGAGGAACATGCTGCATACCTGTACTATGGCTGTTGTTGTTGCTGCTGCATGCTGCATGCCGCATGCCGCATGCTGCTGGTTTCAATCATCATATTATCTTAGCACCTTAAAAATATTAATACCAATAATTAACTTGAGATCTCTCTCACATTGCAATCATGCATCTCTCTCAATCAATTTCATTTGCGCCATCTTCCGGATATACATATAGCAGCCGCGGTGCATATAGCATAAGCTCATACGCTTTGCGCGTACGTATGTACTATTCAGTGAATGCCCAGTGTGTGTGAGGACATTAAGAGGCCTCAGTGACAACTTACCTTTGTATCTAGATAAATTATTATCATCATTGTAATTGCCGAATAATGCTGCATGCAACTTTCTCGCAAACGCACTTAAGCCCACAGAGACAACAGCGCTTCGCAACAGTTCGTTGAAGTGAGTTTTATTTTTATTTTATTGCTATGTATATATACCTAGTATGCAACCCAGTGCAGAGCACAGCGGCTTTTCAAAGCTCCAAACCTTTTCCGAGATTAAACCTTCGGGCTCTGTTCGTAGCGCAAAGGCAATACTTCATCTGGGTGTCCACTTCTTTTATTTGTTTGGACTCAAAAACAATCGCGACCTTAACTTTACTTTCAGTTTCGGTTGGGCTGAAGTGACCGAAACCGATGCAGCAGTGCCCTCGAAAATAAATATAAATGACTGTCGATGTAAATAATGCCTAAGCTCTTTAAATAGCTATTAGATAAATAATCAAAGGCACATTTTAAGTGGATGGATGCATGTAGATTTGTGGAGCAGTTTTTTTTTTTTATTTTTTTTTATTGTGTGTGGACATTCGAAATGAGACCCCATGGGAAGTCAAATCTTGAAAATTAAATTTGGTGTAATGGAACGTAATGTAGCCCTCGAAGAAAGTGAGTTTTGATAGCCTCGCTATAGAAGTTCAAGCAACAAAGTATTTAAGTATTTAAAAAAAATGTGGCCATTTGTTGAATGACCCTTGAGATAGTTTTCTATATCATATACATATACATGTGTGTATTTTTTTTGTTTAAAGTATATTTAGATGATTAGAAGGAGAAAGTGCTGTCAATTCAACTTAATGCATTTTATATAATTTTATGATACATTTATTTGTTTTACGACTTACATGATAAACTTGTGCGTATACCTACAAATATATATATATAAATTTAAATTGATCACATTGATCGTGATGGGTGGCAATCAAATAAAATGCAAATGTGATTTAAAAACAAATAATTTAGATTTTTGAGCGATTGGGAATGCCTATTGGCCGTGGGAGCCATGCTGCCTTCAAACGGTAGTAAAACATTGAGTATTTCATATTAATCAAAATATACTGGGAAAATTTAAGATAAGATACATTTATTTAACTGTTTTATAATTATGGGAAAATTTAATTTATAAATAACAGATGCTTTAATTTAAACAATAAGATCAAATAGTTAAATAACTATAAATCTTAACATAAAACCTCTATCACCGATTAGATAAGTTTAGGTATCAGATTGTGTTTTGTGAATTAAAAAGGAAAATTATTCTGCAGATCTTGTCAAAAGCCACTTTTCATTATCTACGGATCTGGATCAGGATAATTTTTTAACACGTAATACAACATCAATTTGGGATCCTTCTCTCTATTTGGATCTATTTTAAAGATCCGAAATAAGACCTCACTCTGGCGCGTAGATGGCATTTTTAGTTTTCCAAATGGTAAGGCATTGCAAATTGTAAACTGTAGCAAAAAACATAAGGAAAAAAGAGATGAGCATACGAGTTCAACAATGTTGTCATTATGATCCATGTGGATCTTCCTGGATAATAAAACGTGGTTAAAATAAAAAATTATATATTGAACTTTTAAGCTTTTGAAGAATATTTTTTTTAATGGCAACGAAACCTTATATTAATCATTTAATATCAAATCTTAAAATATAAATCTCGAAAAAGTTCGTTCTTGTTGATTCTCACTATTTTTAATGAGTGGTTTTTGTTGCTCAATGCTTTTTCTTTTTCTGTAGACCAAGCATTGGATTTGTGTAAAAAATTGCATAATTTTGATAATAAATATAAAAAAATTTTTGTACTCGGTCTTCCTGTGCTTCCATCTGTTTATCGAACTTCAGCCTTTAAGTGAGCTTTAAGTGATAGTTATCATTTGAAATTCTTAAAAAAGGAAACCCATATGTATGTACACCTTAATTGCTTATCATCTCTATAGCCTTGAATTTGAAGATCATAGTGATCATACGTGCTCAGATTTTGCAGTAACAGGTCTTACTTTCGAGATCCAATTATTTTTATGACAAGATTTTTCTGGAAATCCTTCCATGCATTTTATAGCTCTACCCACTTAATATATTAATAAACTCTTATTTGTGAATTTGAAATGAATCTACATGAGGCTCATAGTTTTAAGATCAAAACTAAGTGTCAAGTTAATAAATTGCGCGCATAAATCATTTTAAATAACAAAGAAGAGTTTTTGATTAAATTCATATGCTCAGCATTTGCACCCTAAAAATCAAACAAAAATATTTCCTGGAATCAGTTTCAACGTTCATAAAACATAAAATTTCCCACATATTTTTTAATATCTTTGCAGACTTTTTTATTGACTGGAAGTTGTTTTAATTTTTTATTTCTTTTATAAAAGAATCAGCAAAGTGAAAAATAAAAACGAATGTGATTACGTAACTTCGAGTGTATAGACTCAAGTATTAATTTAACAAAACGAACTGCAAGCGTAACGAAAGTGTTAATCTAATATAAAAGTTATTCAATACGAAAAACCAGCGTGTTGTATGTTCACGCACTTGCGCCAGTGCAACGAAATTCCTCTCAAGCGTTAAAAGTTTGTTGTTTGATTTTTGTTTTACTAGAATGTTATAAGATTTATATACCTATAGTCAAGTCATTGAATTTCCTATATACAGAGTGCTGATGGGAGCCATAATAAATTTTATAGACCTCATGAATTCTCAATTATCTATTGTTTTTATGTGTAGATACTTAAGTTTTACACTTCTTGTTCTTTGATCTAATAAAAAAATGATGAAAGTCTTCGCACGCCTTAGTCAACAAGTTAACATAACAATTTCTTTATGTTATATAAAATGACAAAAAAGTCGTCTCAAGGACAAGTCGTAATTTCTAGTGGCACTAAACAAGAGATCCTTGAACTCAAAAGTGAATCTAGAAACAAAGACTCGTTAAAACTATATTTTTCAAACAACAACAACAAACAAAACCCAATCCAAAACAACTTGTATACATATTATTTTTAAATCTTCTTATTGTTCCCCTTTTGGGAGCAAAGGGTCGTAAAATTTTTTATTTTATTGCTCACTTCTGGGTGTGGAGTGCGTTATTCTCTGGACACTAACTTAAAGTCGTTTTTATATGGATATGGGCGCCTTTAGGGAGCTATATATATTTTGCTTTTAATTTTCAAACCATTATCATAACCTTGTTGGAAATTTGTGTATAGCTTTGTTGACACATTTGACAAGTTGTATATCTTTCAATAAATTATAATAATTATATATGAACAACATTATGTGTGCAAAAATATATATTCAATGGTGATGGGTTGTACACTATAGAATCATTATTTTGTTGCCAATGTCATGGTCGCACTTTTTTCGTCATCCCTGACTGGAGTTCTATAGAAGTTGTGAGAATTTTTCTAGTCTGCTGAGGCATTTTTCTATGCAAACATGAAACAAGTAAATGGATGGATGAATGCATTGTCGCGTGAATTCATTTACTTCGAATTTAGATTTAGATTTTGTTAGATGTTTTGAATAATTGATAAACCGTGAATGCCAAGATCGACGATGATTACTTTGGATATGCGGAAGTACATAGCATGAAATTGCAACATAAAATAAAATCAAATTAAAACAATGATAAATAAATTTTTTTTTGATTACAATTATATGGTTAAAGCAGATTTAAAATTTTCGACAAAATCTGATTGTTGGGAATTTTATTTAGTCGGAAGAAGTTAAACACGAATTTAAATTTATTTATAAAAATTATATATATGTTCCAGATTGTCCGCCCGGCTTTGCAAAGAATTTTTCATTAATTTTAATATTTTTAAAAGTGAAAATTTGTAGGGCCTTCAAACAACGCTTTACAAAATATTTTTTGGCACACTCCAATAATTTGTATGCAGGAATGTAGCAATTTGGGAGCGTAACGCCACTTGTTGGTGATTTTATTTTCATGAGAGACAAAATTAGCCGATCGTTTGTTATTCTTTAGAATAAATATTTTCTCCTTTCTATAAAAAATAGAATTTTCAGATATCGCCACCCACATCTGCAACTATGCAATTTTCCGACTTTTCTGGTCGAAAAGTTACTACGAGTTATGCGCGCACAAACCAAAAAAGTGAATTCATTTTTATAAATTTAGATTTATAAAAACGTTACTTTTTTATTGAAACTTTATGCATTTTTTTCTCAATCTCAGTTTTGCTCTTCGTATAAATATACTTGTTGCTTGTTCTGACTGCATTTAAAAAAAAAAATATTTTTATTTTAAATACGTTTTTCGTTAATTACAGAACACAAATATAAGAGACAAAATATGTTTTTTGCTTTAATTATCTTATGAAATTTATTGATATATTCGTTCCTTTACTTTTTTAACAGAAATTCTCAAACTTTCAAATTATGAAAAGTGGACTTATTTACTTATTTAATTTTGTATCTCAAAAACGTTGACACATACGCCCATATTATTCACTCGATACATCCAGATTAAAATTTGAATCTGGATGTAATTACATTGAATTTCTATGATTTACATCTGGATTTAAATTTTAATTTTGGATGTATTGAGTGAATTATAAGGAAATTAGTGTAAATAACACGCATGACCCAATGGTTCGTTCCCGTACGCACCAGAAACTACCCAAAACTACCATTTTTTACCAGATTTCGCCCGAAGGTGTTCGAGTACGCCATTTTTGTGGAGTTTCGGGGAAGAGATAGCGCTCACAAGAAAGTAAATTATTTCCCCTTCTTGCCAGATTTTACCCGAGAAATATGTTTCGGCAGAAACTGGTAATACAAAAAATACAAGATGTTCCTGCTCAGTGTGTATTTTCCATTTGTAAATACATATTTACAATTATTTTAATTTGTTCATCATCAAATTTAATACATAATATTAAATAATGATGGAAATTTCAATATTGTTGCTTTGTTTACATTTGTTGCTTTTGTTTACTTTATGTTGACGTTTAAAAAGTGGTAAATATTTTGGTTTAAGGCGTTCGTGTATTTTATTTATTTATTTATTTAGAAAGACAGTTTCGCTTCTCTTTTAGAGAATTTCACCTCCACTCCTCCTAATTTGACAGATTGCCAGATTTAGTTCGAGAAGTACACGAACAAACCTAATGTTATATCCTTTTCTCTCACTCTGAATTTCAGTAAAAATTTTTCTGCCGTCAATAATTCTTGCAAAAATATTAACAGAGGGCACACTTTTTTTTAAACTTATTTTCTAATGACAATATTTTCCTTTTTTTGAGTATTGAATTAATAAGGGCTAAACAAAATTTGGAAATTTTACATTGGATAATCAATCAGCTTTGGTTTAAAATATAAGATGTTTAATGTAAATTTAAAGATGTCAATATTGATTTTCTATCAAAATGTCATTTTTACGAACTGTGTTTAAGACATAAGAATGTTTTCTCTTTTGAAAATCGTAATTCTGTGTAATTTTTGAAGATATGTTGTGTGGCTCTTATTTTATACAAAATGGATGCTAATCGTGAACACACACATAAAACAAAAGAAATACCTACAGCATCCCTACCCTACAGTCCTACATTTTCCATACACCTACAAAATACATAAAATAAATAATAATTAAAAAAATAAAAATTTGTTTTATTAAGTTGTACTTGTCAAAATAAATACGTAATAATAAAGTTAACAAAAAATTGATACTGATAATTTCAAAAATCTGTTTTTTCCCTATGGTGCAGTTTTCAAATCAAAAACCCCTACGTGTGGCATCACTGATCAACACCTGCACTAAGTAAAATTTGATTTTAAAATGGCAATTGGCACACATAACTTTGTTATTTTATAATCAATTAATCATTATTGATAATTGACTATACATATTTTGCTAAGAAAAGAGTAAACTTTATAAGTCGATTGATTCGAAGCTCTTAAATTCATTCGGATTGTGGGATATAAAAGAACTCTATTAAATGAAGGAAATGTTCTTAATTTCTGTATTTACTCGTACTAAAACTTCACAATACCATTTAAATAAATATGCTGAAGATATTTAATGGTTTGTTGTCAATGTACTGCACATGGATATCCACAACTTCTATTGCAATGCTTATTGTTATGCATTCTTTTGTTTGTTTCTGATAAATTTATTACGACAATAATAAATGTCTTTTGTAGTTACTAAACAAAAGAACAAAACTCATAGGCTTCTTGTTTCTTTTGCGGGTGGCTCAGAAATTCGAATCAAAGATTTAGGCTACCCATAAATACACAAGCGCATCCCACATGCTTTTCTTCAAATTCAAATTTTAACTAAATTCATGTTGGTTTTTAAACTTATCAAGGAAAATATATTCTTTTCACTTTCATTGAAAGAAATTGTGTCAATTTGTAGACAATGGTCGTTTCTTGGTTCAGACAAACCATTTCCGCAATAAATTATTATTTAACATTTTTATGATTACGATATTTGTGTGTGGGTTTGAGGCTGATGGAATTATGTTTTCAATCCATTGATAGTTTTGTGCTTCTTTTTAAAGTGTAAAAATTAATTCGAATTAATAAATTAGAACTAGATATTTCTATAAGGTAAATAATAAATATTTAAATTTTAAAGCTCAAGTGTTAATAAATATACAATCAGTTACAGTTGGTTAATTATTCTTTTCTTAAGAACATTTAATTGAAATCATGTCAAACAAAAGCTAAGGAAGTTTGATTATATTTCTTTCTTATTTGAACATGTCATTATGACACAAGGTTGCTGAGTATAATATCCCACGCAAATGCCTTTGAGCAAAAAAATACATCAAGCTTCAAAGATATCATTTAAAAGTATATACTCAATTCTATTCCTCAAACTGATGAAAAGGTGGCAATTTAAAATCACTTTGTGTCAAAAATCTTGATTAAGTTAATTTTGATACTATAAGACTGCAAAAGTATTATGTCTCTCTCTCTCTCCCTTACCTTTTTAAAGTCAATCTTATATGCCCTTGAGGGTTCATCATTTACTCATATATTTTTGTATGCTTATTACATTTTCATCCCGGATGTGAATATTGAAATCTAATTTGATTTTTATTTTTAAACAACCCAACATTCTGAAGCTTTCGATACAAAATGTGAAGAACCTTTTAATTACAAAATGTCATCTCTTAACATTTGTATACGCATTTATTAATAATATTTTAATCATTTGTTATTTTAAGAAATTATCGGTAATTAGCGTATGTTTTTTATGGTTATAGATTTTTATTTAAATGAATTGTGTATCACTTTAATTACCGAAATTAACTTTTTTTTTCTTAAAGTTTACAAAAGCATACCAGACAAAATATCAGTGTTGTTTTAAAATTTTTGGTAGGCCCTGAATCCTGAGGCAAGATGTATATAATATATATGTGTGCTTCTTAATGGTTTTCTTAAACTGTTCGTATTCGCCGTGCCATATCGTTTCAAAGGGGATTCTTCTATAGGCGTAGGCAATTCAACGAGTTCTGTTTATTTTTCCTTAAAAAAAAATAAGATAAATGTTTTTTTTCGACTAGCTAGGTGGATTTGGTGACTGAAAAACCTGTCCTATGCAAAATCATAAACAATTAAAAGGCTAAATATTATTATTTGAATAACTAGCAAACACTCTGCCAAGAAAGAGAGCGCAATAGTGCTGAAATAGAATTTAGAATTTTTATTATATACTAGCAGGCCCCCCCCGGCTTTGCACCGGTTAACAAACCCAAGTATTATAAGAATTTCCAAAAGTATTGCGGTTAAAAAATAAATGTGAAAAGTTCCTGATTCCCTGGTAGTCGTATTGTATTTTGGAGTTAATTATGAGTCGAAATTTTATTATTTATCTTATAGCTGTTACCCATTCGCTTCGCTGAGCTTTCGGAACCCGCAAGTTCTGTCTGTGTTACAACATAGTAACTAATAATCTTATTAGTCGTTCGAACATGGCGGGTAGTAGAAACATCCAAACAAACTTACTTCACAATTATAAAATTAAATACGATAAAAAGGATGAGGATTTTTCTGCACAGCAATTTTAAGTTAACAGTGGAAGAACAAATTGCTGACATCAACAGTTCTTCTTGTGTAAAAAATATAGCAGAATTCCAGTGCCAGCAACATTTTTTTCTTATTTTTTGAAATTATATTTGATTTAACTCTTTTTTCAAAGTATATACATATATTTAATATTTTTTGTTTTTATTTATTTTCTGCCGATATCCAATTTTATCCCATAAATTGTTAAATCAGAGAAATGTTAAAATTGGAATCTTTTTTAACCTTAGAAATAGACAGCTCTATTTTTAGAATTTTTAAAACCTAATTTATATATTTTTAATATTTTTTATTCTATTTTTTTTTTTTATCGATTTCACCCTATGATAGCAATGAGCAAGGGAATCCGAAATTTGTTTTAGGAATTTAGCAGCTAAATTTAGATATTTTGTACAGCGAGTTTTGCTTTTATATGCCTGATAACTGGCGCTGTTTTTTTTTATTAAACAGGAAGTTTTTCGAAAACAATTTTGTGTCAAAATTTCAAAGAAATCGGTAAAGAATTTTGGGAGATTTGAAATTAAGAACAAACGAACATTTATATTTTTTATATATGTACATATGTAGTATGTACATACATAGATTAAAAACTATTTACGAATTTACCACACTTTATAAAGTTTTAGCCAAAAACGACGGTCTTAATCAATTGGAAAAACTAAAATCTCTTCTTTTCTCGAATCTCAAAAGATTTTTCATCGAAAAACTTAAATACATATCGAACTAAAATACATTTATTTCAAAATGTTAATACCTATTAATTTTATCTAATTTTATAAAAGAAACTTAGACAAAATTATATTTAATTTGAACGTGCTTAGTAATTTCGAAATTAAAGAAAACGTGTAACATGACGCATAAACGACATACAATTTCACTTCCTTTTAAACAATAATTACATACTATTCAAATTCCCTATTCCAAAGATTATATAATTTACATGATCGAAAAAACGATAAATTATAATTTGAACCGAATCATAAATTCAAGCAAAAATACCCAAATTAGTAAACCGTTTGTAAAATATATGTATCATTTAATTTAAAAATCAATAGGTCAGTCGATATACATTTGAAGCCATTCCATAGACGTATGTAAATGAAGAATTTTCAGTCTTGCTTTGGATTTCTAATTTCTATTTGATCAGACGGAAAAATGATTATTTTTAAGTGCATCATATTTTTATTTTTCATATCAGATGTTTCTGCTGAAAACATTAAACTCCGGAAACTGATTGCCAACATTCATAAAAAAAGTTATTCGGCTAGTGTGTGTTTCGTTGGAGCTGATGAATATTTTTTGTCTGAATTTATGAAGGCTGAACTCTACATACCAATTTCAATTTTTAACGCTGATTTCACAGAAGAATTCATGGGGCAATCTAATGCTTTCATCGTTTTCCAAATTCCTGAGAAAGACCAAAATTATTCGAAATTTTTGGAAAATTTTATCACAAAACTTCAAGTTCGAAAATTTGTTTTAATTTTAACTCAAACCTTTGAAAGATTGGAATATTACTTTTCCTTCTTTGCCGAAAGAAAATTCACAAGGATCTTCGGAATTATTGGAAAGACCAGCTCATCTTATGCATATCTTCCTTTTGCTGCTGAAAATCCAGTTCAAAAACTCATCGAAAATGATCATCTTCCGGATGCTTTAAAAGATCTTAATGGATTTCCATTTCGAACAACTGTTCAATCGGACTTGCCAAGAACTTATTGGTATCCAAATAAAAGCGAACACAAATTTATTGGCGGACGGTTTGGCCAAATATTTCTACAGTTCTTGAAGAGACATAATGCAACTTTTAAGGAAATATTAATTAACAATTCAAGGGCTCTCAATACGGAAGCTGTGATAAATGCTACTTTAAATCAAGAGTTAGATATTAGCATGAATGCATATTTCCCACAAAAAAATCTCGACATCAGTTATCCAGTTGCAGTGGAAGAACTTGTTCTAATGGTGCCCTTCAATGGTTTTATTTCCCCACACGAATACTTCCAGAGACCATTTTCAGCAACAACATGGATGTGTATTGGAGTTTCGTTTTTCTTAATGATAATTGCCAAAATTGTCCTTGATTTATTAACAATTTCAGACGTAGACATTTGGTCAAGTTTTAGTGTTATCTATTTAACTTTCCTGAGTTTTCCTCCACCAAAACCTCTTACTTCAAACTATCGATTCTACTGCTTGGTGTTTTTGTTTGCATTTATCATCGGAACGTTGTATGTGAGTTATTTTCAATCATTTTTGACAGTGTTCATCAAAATTAAACAATTTGATACCGTTGAAGAATTAATAAATCACAATATTTCCGTTATGGTTTCAAGTTTCAGATGGAAAGTAATACAAAATGATTCTTATCCAGAAGAATTGAAAAAAATCATTCTACCAACTCACCCAAATCTATTTATTCCTCAGCTTGTGTCCATGCGTAACATCAGTTTCGCTTATCTCTTGGAAGAAGATAGATGCCAATTTTTGTTAAACTATCAGTCGTTGTATAGAAAAAGTATATATCGTAGGGCTGGTGAAGCCATTAATACCTATTACACTGGATTTTTGCTACCATTTTATTCTCCATTCAAAGAAATTTTAAATGATTTTATCATTGAAATAAGACAAACCGGTTTAATTCAGAAGTGGGATTCGGATGTAATTAACCAAGTAAAAGAAGGAGGTTTTCACATGGATATAGATACAAATGATTTACCTAAAGATGAACGTGTTCCATTGACATTACATCATTTGCAGTTTGCTTGGTATAGCTTATTAATTGGATTGACAATTTCGACATTGGTTTTTATTATTGAACGGGCTTATCACCGTGTTGGAAAAATAACTAAATCAATTATTTAAAGTGCTAAGATTATTTTATTTTCGTATTTGTGGTTGAACATTTTTTAGAATTATCAGGCATTTTGTTTGAATTATGAATCTCAAAACTGGAGTTATTATAAATAAAATTGTTTTTTTTTTTTAATTATCATATCTGTCTATTATTTATATCATTATTATAATTGTGCAAATAACATTAAGGAACAAGATATAAATACACATATATTCCTGTTTTATTATTACATAGAAACTCTTTCTTTGGAACTCAAGCAAATATAATAGGATTATGTTCCACTTCTTGCATTTTTTTCACAATTATTATTTTTCACTTTTCCCAAGTCACCCCCGTCGTTGTTGTCACAGAAACAACTTACCTAATTTATCTATATAAACTTGTTAAAACTCTGTCAGTCAATGATGATTAAAGTAAGCAATCACATATGAAGTCAGCTAACTAACTAATTACTCTCGAGGAAACTTTTTTATGCAGTTGCAGTGTTTACCTTTTCGCTGATTTAAACAACTTTCTTTACTTGTATATATTCACAAGTATCCACACAACGACGACGACAACTTATACACAATATTATAAAACCATATTGGTTAAAATTCCCAAAGCACCACAAGAAGACAACTAACTATCTTGTTGAGATGCGAGGCACCATTTCCATCATTCATCATTATACTAGAGACTTCAGTCATATAGTATATTGTATCTATTGTGAGCAATCAAACATTACCAATTTGCACCTAAACTATTAAAGACGAGTGGCTTAGTCTTTGTCACTGCGAATCACAAGTTCCAAGATGTTCACGGTTCCTATAACCAGCTATCATGATGATGTTATTCAATGGAAGTGTGTGACCTAGAAGTGATAACGAAAGCTGCTGTATGTACCATACTGTGTGTGTGTTCCCTGGCTTAATATGGCAAGGCAACTATAAATTTCACTTTCCTTGCGGTTGACATCGCTAGCGAAAATTCAATCCGTGAAACCGAGTGTGAAATAGCATCATAATCACATCACAAAATGTGGACAGAATAACAGAAATACACAACTATGTAGCTATTGAAAAAATGTAACCAAACTAAATAACAGCTTCGTCTCGGGATTGGGATCCAGCTCTCATGATGGTGGCTTTGGCTGTCTTGTTGGCTTCAACGACATACACACCACACGACATCACAATAATGAGGGAGACTTCGATCGTAAAAACGGATGTTCAATCGCCACCCGCCAGCGGCCTGACAGAAGCCTAGTTTAACTACCTACCGTATACAGGGTGCTTCGACTTTTTTGTGTGTTTTTTTTTTTCAAAGATGTTTCGAATTAGAAAATTTTGTATTTTCATATTAAAAAATAAATTTCAAGAGTAATGAGCTGTAGTTAGCTGGAGGAAATAACCAATCAAAATTCTATAACAAACAATCAAGGAAGGAAGGAGATAATCATAGGTTAACCGTCACATAGCTTCCAAACAACGCTCATCACTCAAGAAAGCAGAAATGCAGAAGCCATGGTGGATGCAATGAATGGGCTAAAACCTCCGGAAGACCAATAACATCATGGCCCTTCCTCCACTTCCCCTTCTGGATGTATTCGGGCTCGAAAATCTTTTGTTGAAACCAAATAATTTTTTTTTTCTATTTCGGCATGGAGTTTTTCGTAACTACCGTCGTAGCACTTCAAGCCAGGACGTGCTTCAGTTGATGGACACTCTTTCCTTCCATCTGCCAGGATCATCCTCAAACCCCTGTAAGTATCTGGTTGTAATGGTGGTAACTGGTAAAAGACGAAGAGGTTAGGATTTCTAGCGTTTTGACTACGTATTCGTGGTAAGCCAAAACGTCCAGTTCAGTAGGGAATACAGCTGGTCAAGTCAACACATCGGTTCGTTAATGGTGGAAAACAAAAATAGATTATTCCAACAAAACTAGGAAGGAAAATGAAATACAGTCCTAAAACCCTTGGACCAAAAATGTTATGATATAAGTACTTGTTAATGATATTTTGTTTAACGGCAGACGGCCTCTGCAGCCATGCTATTTTGATCTTTTTAAATAATATTTGTAATGTTTTTTTATGAAAAAATAAAGATTAAATCTAATCTAATCTAATCTAAGCACTTGATTGATGGTCTCTGACATGAAAAAATCCAAAAAATCGAACATCAGTGGACTATTTTGGGGCCCATGCAGTAATCCCAAGAGCGCATCACATACATAAACTCATAAAGTGAATACCGAAATTATGAAATAAAATGTTGAAAGGAAAGGGTTTATCATTTTTCCCTAGCATAACATTTTATAGCCTTTTTATTTTTTTTAAATGTCATCACCCTGTAAAGGTGGGTTTTTAATATTGCCTTATAGTGCATAAATTAAGCATTGAATGATGTTGCGTGTTCATAATTAATAGATCATATGAGGCTAATTAAAAGAGACTTACAGTCTGATGGCCTAGCCAAAGAGGGCGTTTGTACACTCGTAATATCCATCCACATTCAAACAAAAAAAAAAACATATATAACTCGATATATGTGGGTACCTACATATCTACAAGACTGATGTCTATTTTCGGATGCAATTCTGGAATTTTAAGGTGAATGAGCTAAAGTGGCCACTATATGTGGTTTCTGAGATTCGATGAGAGAATGCAATTTATGTCAATAATTAGATTCGAGATTTTATTATTTTGGGTTTCAGTTAAACAATTACAGGCATATTTATTAGATTGTTTACTAGTTAGACAGTTTCTAGATAGTTAGAAATATGTTTTATTTGGTTAAAAAAAATGTAACATTAGCTAAGTTTTAGACAAACGAGTCCGTTTACTATAATTTAGATGGCTCTTTAACATTAAACGAAAGTGTTTATGCACAACTTGGAGGGCTATATAAAGTTGCACAACGTTTAGAAATACCACCGTTTAGGTAAGTGCTTAAATTCACGTTTTCGAAAATGTAAAATGTAGTGAGGCCTTCAAGTATTGATCTTGCTTATAAAAAAACAGAAATCGCAGTAAAATTTATTTTGCTTTTTAATTTTACTACCAATTTTATTCCCTAATTTTGTTAAAATGTAATTTTTAAATTTTTTCCTCAAATCATAGTCAGTCATTTTAGTTGTTTGGTAAAACGATAAATTTTGTCGAATAAAGTTGTATATTTTTGCAATTTGTTGATAAATAATTAAATAAAACTGCATAGACGTCCTAGATAAAAAGAAATAAGTACACACTAATAATAAACAATATTACCATTATTAAGTTATTATAATGACAAAGCGGTCACCAGCCAAATAATTATTGTTATTATCTTTCTAAAAGACATGTATAGCCGTGTCTTAGACGTCAACAAATAAAGCTCGGTCACTTGAAGACAACAACAACACAAACAAATAATAACAAGACAAACATTATCGTGGGAATGTCTTGAGAGAAATTTTGATTAGATTCATATACATAAGGGGTCGGTTAGAAGACGTACAGAAATAAAAAATTACATACAAAGCAAAATACTGATAGAAAAAATGGGGTCTTTTCTATTATAGTTATAACTTTTGTCATGAAGTCAATCACACCGTCACAATAGTTCCACAAAACGTCAGAGGTCTACCGGCAGTGCGGTGCTGCGTCATTATGGGTAAAATGATTTGTTTAAAACTCAATAGATAATTTTTCAATAAAACGTCTACCTATGTATATCTACTCGGACGTCAGACTGAGTATAATTACAATAATTATAATGGCGGGAAAGGCTTTTTTTGTTAATAAAAAACCTGTTGAGTGTGAGGTATATTTATTCGATTTTTTTTATGAATGAAAATTATTTACGTCTTTATTGCATGAACAATTAAATTGGATTTGATTTTTTTCTATAATTTTTTTAAACAAAAATTATGAATCAAAACTGACTCATGGGGATTGAAACTCATTTAAGCTTAATGAAATCCTAAAGTGGTAGCAATAGTTTTAGGAAAATCAAACGGTTTTTGTTCATAAAAAAATTTCATTCAAATGGTACATCGAGGTTTGTTTTATATTGTAATCCATTTAAATTTAAAAACTTCCTACGAGAACGCTTGAAGTTTTTCCTCCTAAATCCCAATTTTGAACAAAATTTTATGATTTATCAATGATTTTGTTTTTTTTTAATTTTTAAATTAAAATATTTTAGCAATTATTGATTAAACACGTGTCAAAAATGTGTAAAAACAAAATTTTAAAGCTTCTCACAGAAAATCTAAAAGCCCGTGCATCTTAAACAATTTGACAGTTGTATATGTATGTGCATATGTAGTCGCTAAAAAATGTGCATATGTCGTCGTTGTGCAAAACTAGTCTAAGTCCAAAATTTAAAAATTAGTTTTGTTTTTATGTCATAAGGATAATTGTTGTGTTCCGCGCATTTTCTACATATTCTGAATATTCCTACGTGCAGAAATTCCTTCAGAATTTAAATAATAGAATATAATCATAATGTGGAAAGTCAGCATTTTACGCACTTAGGTTCTTCTTGAAAAATTTTGAAAATGTGACTTAGACTAGTTCTGCATTGTAGCGACGATGTATATTTATTGAGATTTTTTTTTACATATCACTTTCTTATAACAAGAATAAAAATGTTCTTAAAAAATTAAATTTATGCTGACGACTTAGAAGTGGTCTGGCTACTCAGCTAAGAAAATATTTATTTTTAAATTTGTATCAATTTCAACAAACAAAGACATTAAACGAGGAGATTTGTATTTGACAGTTTGTCTTACATGATTTGACAAGACGTGCGTTTACTGTTTATTTATTAAAATTTTAAGGGCTGATTCTGAATACTTCACACAATTTATCACATTTGAATACATGTGGTTATGGTGAAACTATGATTTTTTCGATAAAAGTCTGAAAGCAAAATATAACGTTGGTCAAAAGTGATGTCATAATTTTTTTCAAAAGACGTCAAATGTCAGATGGTAACAATACCCACCCTACCGTAGATGAATTGTCCTCTGCACCATTATCTAATTTGTTACTGTTGCAAGATGCTGAATTTGGTCTCGAGGATTGTTGGTTCCAGCAACGATGAAGATTTTTAAACACCAATTGATTTAAAATCATTTTCTATCACACAAAATTGAGAGTAACATGGAATTCTTTCACAATTTATTTAAATTAGACATGTGTTAATATTCAGTGCGATCAGCATTGATACCAAAACCTTTCATTATATTTGTATACCAAAAGTATTCAACAGAAACATATCAAAATTTAGTTGCCACTTCAAAATCAACTAAAACAAACATTTCTCACGTTTAATTTGTAATGAAAATAAAAGCTTTTAATTCTGACATCCTAAAGGTTCTTCCAATTCAAAGATTCACACAGAGTATTATAAGTAAAATAAATCATTGAGTATCATGAGTGTTGACATCGCCCACAATAAAAGTCAAACACGATCGACAACAAGCTAGATACACCGCGACGACGTGCAACTCCAATTACTGAAGTTGTCTTCTCCCATTCACTATACGAGCTTAAAAAAAAAAAAAATATATTCGACAAATGAGGCTTACAAATGAAGTAGGATTAGGTTGACTCTTAACTTATGCAATGATCCTCACAAAAAAAAGACACCTTTTTTATTTTTATTACCTCATTTTTCGTGTTGATGTGTTCCTTCTTTTGAATTTTTTTTTTATCCAATTAATCCCCTTTCTTAATCTTTTTTTTTTCGTTTAACTTTCTGACTTTGGCCTTGATTCAGAGTTTGGTAATTTTGTCGATTATTTTGATCATATCAATGATGGCGGTCAGACAAGTCACGTTTTTTTATTTTATATTTGTGAGTCCAACAAAAGAAATTCCGCGGTGTGAATTATGAATATTGACCTCTTGGAATGTTTTGTTCTTTATTTATATAAATATCACCTTGAATTTAATGGATCCAAACAAGCCAATGAAAGGAATCCTTAGGCAAAACAAGATAAAAATAGCAAATAAGATCAATGGGAAACCTTCACAGCAAGAAACTTCGCCAAACAAAAAATCACTTATAAGACTCCCAGAAAAAAAAACAATTTAATGGAATTTCGACTTCAAGAGTGAGTCCAACTTATATTATATCTCTTCCAACTTCCAAGGAAAAAAAAAGAGTCAACAAAAAGCGAAATTAATCCACAGCGATCGGTGCGGCGGCGGTGTTTCTTTTGTGAAGAATCCGAAAAATAAACAATCTTAGCTTGTTCAATTAAGTTTCGCGACTTTGTATATGAGTATGTGTCTGAATGTCTAGCGAAACCTTACACGAAATGATATCATCTTTCTCATGGCAGATTCCCAGGGTCGTTGGTCCTTGTTGGTAGGTGTAATCTTTTGTTTCTGTTTATGCTGCCCACATGCAGTTTGACGTGTTTCTTTCATTGTACTAAATGACGTCTAGACAGATCCTAAGAAATGAAATACTTGCTTGCTTCTAAACACGCAAAGCCAACAGCAATCCATGGTTCTTCTTCGAGAAAAATAAAAAAAAAAAATAAAATGAGCTATGAGTCAGATGCTACCATCAGACAAACACATTTATTGAACTGACAAGCTATCCGTATCCACTCAATGCAAAAAAAGTTATTACGATAAGTTTTTAGTTTGCGTGTGAAAATTATACCACTTTGCCGTTTATATACGGCACTATAGATTTTACAGAGTCATTTATTTTAAATTTGTGAATGGGATTGAATTCATCTCATAAAATTTTAATTACAGTCGATGGAATAAGGAGATTTGGGATTAGTTGGAATTATATTCTTTTTTGCAGCATAATTATTCTACGATTTGAACTATGTATGTATAGGTATGTAGTAGGTACTTCAATTTTTGATAACATTTGAGATTGAAATTCACAAAATATTAGTGTATTTGAAATACTGCATAATAAATTATATTCGACCAAAATTTATAAATTGACGAAATACATAAATTTCATAATAATCAAGCCATTAAAGCATTTGACTCGTTAAAAATCGCCTGAGAGTTGGAATTTGGTATATAGCCTTCTCTTTAGAAACTGTCAAAACTCCCCATAGATATATGAGCGCCGAAAATAATTTGATGGGGTTTAAAAGGCACCCAAAATGGTTTTTCAAGAATATCTCCCTTATGGTAAGTTGTTCACAAAAAATATTTCGTAGCTTAAAAAATTTTCTATACAAAATTGTGCATTCTGTGATAAAAACATATAATTTTATTTATTGTTGGTACATTATATTATAATTTGAGGATATTGGGCCACTTTATATATCCGCCACTTAAGGTAGGAGAGCAAATTAAAAAAAATTATCTTAAATAGAAAATAAATATTAGAAAACAATGGAAACACTTTATATTATAGATTCTTTTAAAGCCAGGAACTCATTCTTTAATTCAATTTTGATGATGTTATTTTAGTGCTGAGTTTTTGAATAAATTATTTTCGAACTCAAAATTTTAAAAATAAATAAAAAAATAAAACGTATACCTAATTGTTTCTTAATTTTCCATTATTAAGTACGTACTAACTTTTGTTAAAATTTTCGAAATTCTTTTAAATTTTTAATCGAATGCTCAAATCCAGTAGGTACTAAGTGCTTTAGTTTTTAAGAAAATTGAAAATTACAAAAATTGCTTTAAACAATTAAAATTTTAAAATTAAATTAAAATATTTTTTTTGTAGATGCTAATGGGGCATCACACACGAGAGCAATTCTACCT
This sequence comes from Epistrophe grossulariae, assembly GCA_929447395.1. NCBI lineage: Eukaryota > Metazoa > Arthropoda > Insecta > Diptera > Syrphidae > Epistrophe > Epistrophe grossulariae. The sequence goes on from OV839568.1 coordinate 137,193,513, forward strand.
GGGGAAATCGAAGTTTGTGGGTGAACTGAGGAATGCGGAATGAAACGAACAAAACGTTCCGCCTTGTTCTGAGTAAAATAAGAAAGTTTATTTACTAAAAAAAAACACAAGTTGTTTGTTTCTAGGCAAAAATTGTTATTTTTCTAAAGCAAATATTTTTTTTGTAAATTAAAAGTAAATACTCCTACAATAAAAGCCGCTACAAGTACACAAAATTTTCCTCCACCTTAGTTTACTCTGTGTGCGATTGAAGCAAAAGTAACTCTAGGTTTAAACCAGTGTGTGATTTAAATAATGTATCAAAAATTTAGAACAATCTGATCTTTTTTACCCAGCGGCTCCATTAGCAATACTTGAGGAAATAAATTGCTTGGCTCATTGCCATTGCCTTGAAAATTGCTAATGGAGGCCCTTTGGCAATGACAATGACATATAACATAGCTTGGCTGATGGAAGGCAGTTATTGATTTTCATCGCTGAGGCAATACGTTTTACCTTTTTCAAAATGGTTTCTCCGCGATATTGAATAGAATTTAAGTGAATTAAAGTTTTTTTATAATAAAAAATTGTGATTTTAAAGAGCAAACAACACTTGACACTGACATTTGACAACCACCCAGGCAATAAATTGTCATTGCCATTGAAATTGACACTGCCTCAAATATTCCTAATGGAGGCACATCGTTAGGTTAAAACTTCTTCATTGATTGGACTAATTTTATACTTTAGAAAAGAAAGTACAAAACTTTCATTTTTTGTTTTGGTTCAAAAATTGACGTAGTTTTTGTAATATCTGATTTAATTAGATTGATGTCATCAGTTTTGTCTTGCCATATCTGTGGCAATCAATGCAGGAATAATTTGACTTTTACTTCAGTTGGACTGACATCTGTACCGATTTTCCCCTAAAAATGTACCGTTGAAGAATTGAGTCAAAATTCTCTCTGGCAGTATTTTTGTAAATAAAATTTCATAAATAATTTATCAACTGAACGCAGAAATAAACATCTTTTAAAATAATTCCAAAGTGAGTTAAGAAATAAAAACTGCTTGGGTAGAAAGGGTTAAGAAAGAAAAGTTTTTCAGTTCTCCAAATAAATTTTAATCGTATTTAGAACAAAATATTAAAAAATTGTTGTTATTGCGCTCTACATAAAATTTTCTGTTTGGACATTAATTTAATTTTTCTGTCGATTTTAATTTTTTTTTGGAAATTCAAGGCAAATTTATTTAATTGAAAACTAAACGTGTCACCTTTATTGCAAACCGAAATTTCATGAGAGAATTGTGTCAGTGTAGCTTACAAGTGCTACCAATAAAGTAATACTATTTGTATGACACATCCGCTGACAGAATCTCAAAGATACGATTTATATATCTTGTAAAAAAGACACCCAGCCGGCCGGCTAGCCAATATTTGTTTTTGCTCATTGATTCGTAATTATACATTTATATTTATAAGTTATCTCGAAATGATTTGTATAGATATACTTACGTCATTTGGTATTTTTATATATGAATTTACCTGGAAAGAAATAAAAGGAAACAAAATTAAGTCAGCATGAGGTAATAATGTGATTAAAAAATAATTTTTCAAAAGAATTAATTATTTTAAGATTAATGCTTCTTAAATTATTGTCTGCAATGATATCAGAAATGTCTCATACGAAATGAAATAAAATAATTAAGTTTTATTTCCATGAGAGTCCTTAGGCAATAATTTAACAATAACAAAAATAATAAAGTAACATATTTAATAAAACACATGAACATTAGTCAATAAGCTAATCTCTTTAGAAGCCAAATTAATAAACTTGGAAAAGCGAAGGGTTAAAGGCCTTATTCCTTGAACTAAGTGCAAAATGTTATTAATAAAATAAAATTTCTACGAAGTGACGTTTTCTAAGATAAACCACCACAGAAGGTGGCATAGCGAAGGAATAGAAACCAAATGTGTCAAATTAAAAAATATAAGTGAAGATTGCAAATTTAATATTGAATAAAAATAATAATGTCGACTAGATTTATCGAGTTCTTAAAGTATTCGTAATTATTTGAAAATCAGCCATTGAGAATTTAAAGTTAGTTCATCTTACTTACTGTAGTAGATTTTCTTAAGGGATTTTTGGTAAACGTCACTTTACTATAACAAGAACATTTTGTTTTTATTAATGGAAAATTTTAAACCGTAACTTAACTCTTATTCCATGTTTTAGTAAATTCGTTGAATAATGGTGGAATAAGCGTTTTTTTTTATTAATAGGGCTGTAGGGGTTTTAAATATTTGTATACTAGATTTTAACACTTTCAGAACCGGTTTTGTTGTGGTGGTTTAACTCGATTGAACTCCTGGGAAATCTTTTAGAGTGAGGTATATTGTACATTAATATTATCAACCTTTTATAAATAAAGAATACTTAAAGGACCCCTAATTCACAAATCAACTAAAACTAAAAAGGTTTATCAAAAATGAAGTCATGCATGAAAATATCTTATTAATAAACAATTAACTGCATTCACGTTAAATAGCAAATTTTAAAGAAAATCTACTACATTCAACATGATTCGCTAAAGAGTATGATTTAGTATGCACACATACACTTTCTCACAAAGTGTGAACTTTTACACACACACTTTCCCATTTAGGTGTATTTTTATCGTTTGTTTTATTTGTATCTATTGTCGTTGATAAAAATATCGGAGGTATTTTTAAATTAATTAGGTACTCGTTAATCCACCAGCTTGGATGAATTAGCTAATCAACATGAATTTATATCAATTTTGTTTTATTAATAACATTTCGCTCTTAATTCACTGATTAAAGATAATTCATGTTTCATTTGAGTTTGTTAATAGGGATGTTTAATGTTCATATATGTTTATGGAAATTAGAATTAATTAATAAATTCTTAAAATTATTTATATGGAATGTTAAACAACTGTGATTTAAATCAGAGTTGAAGTTCCAGTACTTACTGAAAAATTGTTTTGTAGTAAAGTTTCAGCAATTTTTCACTTAAACGCTTGAGTAGCTTCTTAGAAAATATTTAATTGTGGACCCGATAACGTTTTTTTTATTGTCCGTGTGCAAAAGCCAAAATGTAGGTGAACAAAATTTTACCCATACTGTTTTAAACAGACTCTTGTAAGGAATTCTGGAATTGAATTTGTTAGAAAGAAAATGCCAATCACTTTAAAGCTAACATATTTCCACCACTTATGAAAAATTTAAACAGAATTTCATAAACATTCCGATAAAAAATTTCTCAATAAACTTTCAAATTCGTGCTGCTCATATTTCTTTAATAAATGACTTTAACTTTGATTGTGAAATTTAAAAGCATTTAACTTCAAGACATTTGAAATTGATAGTTTACTACTCCTATATGGCTCCCCAATATAGTCAATACTAAAGTTTGTTATGCTCAAACGAACTTAATTACAAAACATAAAAAAATTAACTACATTTTTAAATACACATACATATATATTTATTCATGGAATAAAATTGCAAAATTTAGTCTCAAATTACGACTCCTTAATTTGCAATTAACTCAAACCTTATAGAATATAAGCAATTAAATGCCAAAGAAAAAGATCAAATTTTAATATGTTAAACAACAAGTATCTATCATAGATCTCCACCCAAAAAAAACGTTTGTGGGAAATCTAATTTACTTCAAACCATTGCCCAACTTAATCAAAGATATACAGCAAATCTATAACATTTCACATTTAGACTACTTATCCCGACTGGAACGACCGACTGACAGAAAGACAGACTAGTTAACGTCGAAAAGGTCGAATACTGTGTTGTGTACTGTAGATTAATGACTCGTCTTTGTTTCTACAAGTCTCCCTCCCTCATTTTGAGGTTGATTTGGATTGTTACACTCCAGAACAGAAAAAAAAACTGCAAACAGACGAACCAAATCCGACAAGTGGATTCTGAGCCAAATAATGTCTGATCGCTTTATTACGTAGTACTTACCTACTCTAGCAATTCTCTGCAATTCGATTCACAAGGAGGCAAGTACGTACTTTTGTGCTGCATGCAACTCTGCACCTTGCCTAATAACATGGAATGAAGTCGAAGTCAAAAGTATCTAGTTCCACAATAGTATAGAGAGTAGAGTTATCATGAACGGATCGTGAGACCTGCATCTTTGGACATATACACCTTCCGCCGACTCCTTCTCCTGCCACAGTCGGAAGGTGGTGGTGGCAGATCTAATTTATTGCATTTTTGTCGAAATGTTTCCGCTTGATTCTTAAAAATAAATACAAAACATGAGCTGTGGTAGTATAGATGAGGGGAAATTGAACTATTCACGATGCGTTCCAAGGTGTATTTTTATATATCTCTATAGCGTGCGAATGTGGGCGCCAACCGAGATACGCGACACATAAATTCTTGCGGTGGCGTTTTTTTTTTGTTCTTCCAGACCGGAGACCGTGTCCAAGCGATATGTGGGTGGTGTACGAACGGAATGTTGCGGTGGCGACAACTTCGACGACTTGAGAGTTGTTAGCTGGTTCTTCAATTGCAATTAAAATTGGACTAGATCTAGTCCAGAGATAATTCCAATCCAACTATGGGGCAAGTTGTTGTTCTCATTTTTTTTTTTTGTTATTCGTTTGTATCTTTAACTTTAGTTTGTTTTTTTGCTAGCGCTGCTCTAGTGAATGTGACAAATTTAAATTCATTGCAATTGCTCTCATTAAATGTAAGGAAAGTGATGAGTCTAGCAGCAGGTGACAGGTAAAATGTTTGGTTTTGTATGTGAGGAGTGAATGTCTTCTTATTTGCATGGAAAACGAAAGCTGAGGCTAATAAAGGAATACAAAACAGATAAGATTTCTTATTGATTTTTTTCCGATAACCTGTTCATCAAATGGACTTGGATTGAGAGCAAATAAAGCCACTTAATTTTTTTAACCAATTTTTTTAACTTTATCAAATTTTGAAAATGGACACGTTTATTTAAAAGTATTATCTGAAATGTTTATATACTGATCGAGGGATATCATAATTCTTTCTGAATCAACTCAAGACAAGCTCTTATAGAAATTAGGCTGGAAATTGTTTTAAGGAATGGACTGAACATTTTCGAAGGTAATTTCTAACAAATGAGAATAAGAATAGAGAATAACACCCAAATTTAAAATTTCCCAATATTAATATTATTCAATTAATAAAATTGTAGAACAAAATTAAAAAAATGGTTTAAAAGTAACAATATTATAAAATATATTTATAGCAGTAATAGTGCTTACTTTATTTTGATTTCATCGATGAAGCCTACTTTGTTTTAAACACATTGTACATGTGATTTGATTCAAAACATAATTTTTAGTCGATAACGACACCTTAATATTTTATTTCCATTACCTACTACTTCTACTTTTTCTTGATCTATGGAAACGTAAGCGTTAATATTATTGTTTAAAATCATACATTCAGTTTTTGACACATTCTTTCACATTCCTGGGTTATTTCAGCTTCAACAAACAAAAGTGAATCGTCTGCAAACAGTCAACAGAGCACGCTCACAATTGTCGACACTTGACAGTTTTGTTCTTATCGTTGATGTAGTAGTGGTCCAAGTATTGAGCCTTGAGGTACTCCAAGTTCAATCGGCTGAGGGTCAGAAAAGATTGTTGATTTTGAATTGTTGAGTAGGACCCAACAAAAAACTTTTAAACCATTTAAGAGTGTTGCCAACTAACTCCATACCTGCAATTTGTTCAGTAACATAAACGGATCGATATTTAGATAATATCCATGCAAAACGCAACGATACCAAGATGGCAGTTTAATATTGTCGACCTCATAACTCACAAAAATCAAATTGTACAAAGAAGACAAAAATATCGCTAATACGAAATTATCGCAAATATTATGAGTTAATTGAATAAATATAAACTTTAAATTAAAAAACTTTTTGTTTTTATTTATTAATATTAAAATTTATCTTCACAACTTTTGCTTTTTAATTATTGAATTTATTTTTATTGGGAGACTTTTCGGACTTTGTCCATCTTCGGGCGAAGTGCAAACTTTGTCTTATGAGTTTAGAAATTTGCTCAGTATTCTGTTCGCCGAATACTGTAATCTTCAAGAGTACAGTATATTAATAGAGTTGTCTTCGGTATCCGAACGCTTTAGATGAGACAATATATTAGTAGAGGAATTGTCACTTCTTCAGAAGAGGCATTGGGTAAGTATCCCTATTAATTTTTTTTTAAGTGGTTGAACGCACTAACTTTTACGCCATAGGGTGCAGTAAAATAAATCTAACTCTCATTATACTATATCCCCAGCTAACTTCTACTATAGGTTTGTTTTTTTTCAATCCCTCAGATGACCGTTTTAAAAAAAAACGAAATCGGGGTTAGAGCAGTGATGTCAGACTTTGGGAGCAGGTTTTCCCACATTGATACTCAAGAATTTCCTTTTATCCCACGTCTTTCTGATAAATATCCCACAATTATCCCTTGTCGAAAAATTTAAAAAAATCTATATATCTTTGTAATTTATAAACAAATTTTGCAAAAAAAAAAACAAAAATAAATCACAGAAATTAATATGAACAACAAAACAAGCAATAAAATTCAAGTGTCATGTAATTATTCATGCTCAAAAAAGAGAACAAACGTTTCCAAATTTGTGCTTGTATTAACAATTTCGCTCATCGAGCATAGTTTTGCAGAACAAAAACTAGAACGATAGTTTTCGTTTATGGTAAAAAAAAATTTCATTTCGCATCTATAGCGTACTAGATTTTAGTAGATCAAATACAAAAATGGAAATGAACAGATTCAGATATTTAGAATGAGTTCGACCATAGCTGAATAAAACTTTTGTTTCTTAATAAAATGAACAATTTAAGAAAAAAATTGAGCAAACCCTAACCTAAACTCTTTTTTTGTACTATGAGATTCTTAAAATCTCTTTTTCCCTTTTAGCTTATTTTAGACGTGAAATTCCCACAAAAAGGGATAAATCCCACGATCTGGCGTCAATGGTTTAGAGAAGCCATTACAGAGACAAAATGAAGATTCATATAAAAACTATCGATAACAAGTACGTAACTCACGCCGGTAAAACAGTGTTTCTGTCCGCTTTAGTTAAGCCTCGAGAATTCTCTGGATTAAGCTAAGCCCGCAAGTGATTAATTGATGTTGCATTTAACATCGTGATTGTTTAGCTACACCGTCGTTTTTTTGTCCGATTCCTCTCGGAGTTGCAAGAAAGCATGCCTTATCATATTAAGGGAACTCCTTGATTTGGAAGAATTAGGGCTTTTCCTTCAAAATAGAGCCATTTTAGTATGGGTCAATATTAGAAAACAATTTTTTGTACCATCAAATTTCATTATATTTAATTAATAGTTAGGCAGAATATTTCTTTCCCTGAAATAAAATGTATTCTTTTTTATAAAGGCACCCTCACCCAAAGAGAAAAACACCTTCTGTTGCAATTAATTAGACCTCATTTTTATACTTATTAAAGTTCCCCTTGAATATAAAGCTTGTTCGACCTAAATAACAAGAAGAAAGAAAAACACCATTTATGTGTCTTAACAATTTGGAGACATACTTCTTATTTGTCTCAAGTACCTGCTATGCAATTCTGTCGAAAGAATTTATTTACTAAGAACCAACATTACAAGTTGAGCGATTATGATTTTCCTATTGGCCCAATTTCTTTGATACGTAGCCGATGCCGATGCCGAAACCAGGTCGTGCTCGTTTTGTTAGCAAGCAGTAGTTAGTACACCAATCATGTTTTTCACTTATATAGAAAGATAGGTATAGGTAAGGTACATCAAAAGCGTATTAGATATACTTGTGATAGGTAATGCTCAACAAGAACAAATATTTATTATGCATTGCTTCATTCTATATTTCTTCGTTTAAAGGTATCACAGAATTTATAAATAAACCATAAAACATTGAGCCAATTGGATCCATCGTAAAAATAAAAACATCTACTCCACTTATAAGATTGATAAGTCTTGAACGAAAAAAGCTTACGAAATTAATATTGTGCTTACCTACCCTACTTTTTTTCCAACGAATCTGTATACAACTGTCGGAGGCACGTCACGATATCTCATAAATTAACACCACGCCGCACCGCACCGCGTCTTTGCTTCTAATCAGCAGCAATTATATACATTGCATTGGAAAAAAGAACCTTTGTTTGGTATTTCTCACTTTAATGTGATGCGGTGCTGATATAATATAGTGCAGAGTGCAATGAACTAGCGATATAACAATGACGATGACGACGGATGATCCGTCTTCAACTAGTAAAGAATTCGTCATCGTCAGACAATCCGTAAGAATAAATTATTCGCACGCGATGTTGGATTTTAATTATTTGTCTTCGTTGTTTTTTTTTTGTTGTGCATTGTTACATGTTTTCTTCAAGGCGATCAATATCTCGCTTGAAGTGCTTCCAATGTTTTTCTTTCAAATCGACCGGACCGGCAAAACATCACAACGCGACAAGTGACGGTCATTCAAAAGTCGAAGAACTAAAAAAGCTCGATAGTGTCTCGTGTTGGCAGCAAACACGCCTTCGAAATCAAATAAACACTCAGGTGACACTCTCATTACCTAGACCCAATATTACTTACAACACAAGACTTTGTTTGTTTAGCCTCTTTTGTAGTAGTTTAATTCAAGGTGAGGTCGGATAACGATGTCAACGATTCCAAACTGGGGTGTTAGCAGCTCAAAAGCCCTCTCATTTGACTGTTTATATGTTTAACAGAAACTTTTGTTGTCTCGTAAAAGAAAAAAAAAATAAATATGTACGAAATTGAAATTTAAAGCAGTTATCACTTTTAGCAATTTATTGTTAGATGAAGAACTATTTATCGGATAATAATTACAGATACTGATATTTTTGCCAAAAAAAAGTGAAATCCAAATTGCAAGAGTTATTCGCTTTCGACTTCATTTATTATAATAATTCTTTAATGGAATTAAGCTTCTCAGGTGGGTTGTTGTGATTGATTAGTCTGCAAGCCCTGAAGACGTTTTTTTTTATTTTTTTTTTTTAATTTTGAAGAGAAAGCCGAAATTAGACTGTCCATCTTATTTATTAATCGCATGTCCGAAATATAATACTTTCGACACGCACAAAAGGTCGGTCGGATGTTTTTTAAGAAAATATAAATCATAGGAATATCATTTTTTTTCGTTTATTGCCAATTTAAATTTCAAATGTGTTCATTAAGTTTTTTTAATATTTTTTTTTCGAAGGATTAGAAAATTGGCAATGTATGTATAAGTGAAAGTCTAATGTGGGCAGAGGGTGAAGATGAATAATTGCCTGGGAAATATATGAACTATACTAGCTCAATTATGAATAATTTTTTACTAACTTTAATGTGAGTTAATGAAGCTTGGAGGAGTTTCATCTGCCTCAGTTATGTGCTTGAAATACAAATTATCAATTATTGCTAAACCTATTGATTTTATAGATGTTATATAATTCGAATAAAGAATTTATATGTTCGAACTTTGAATTTAATCTTTATTAAATCTTACTTATTTGAACACAGTGTTTTTTTTTTTGCAGTTATTAAATAACACGTCATTATAAAAATTATATGCGCTCCATGAATTTTGGAAAATAATCATGGCAATTTTTTAAGTATTGAACTATTTATTAGTACTTTTACTTTATTATAGCACATAAAAGCGAATTTCAGAGAAAGTTCGTACATTTGTTCTGAACTTTAAAGCGAACAATCACAGCGCAAATATCTATAATATTATTTTGTCATGTTCATTACCAACCAATTCATAAATGAGTTATAACCATTTCTATTGAGACATTGTGAATATTCAGGTGTTTTGAGGTTAAATAAATTGGTTTAGCTCAAGATAAAAAAAAAAAAAAAGAAACAGAAATATTTTTTAAAACTATTATCCAGAAAGAAATATTGGAAATTCCACCAGAAAGATATTGAAACTTTGCCAGGGATTCCAGAAGGAAAGATTACCAGAAAAGTCTGCATTTATTTCTTTTGCGGTAAATATTTAAGTAACCATAAAAACTTAACAATCTCTGGGGCATATTTAAGAATGTATAATAAAAACGGCTGTCATTTATTAAATAGAACATAATCCCACTTAAAAATTAATATATTTCTTCGCAAAGAACAAAAATGTTTGAGCTGTAAAAGTGAAAAAAAAATGGTTAAACTTCTTTTAAACGTACTTACCTATACGATGTAACACATTTTTTAATACCACATTTTCTTTTTAAAGTCTCAACTGTACTTAGAAGTCTCAAATGTACTTAGAACCAATTTTTTGACTTTTATCAAAACTGAATTTATATCTTTTAACTTAATCGCTTTTAAAATAATTGTGTGATTAAACAAAACTTTATTAAGTGTTCAATGTATTCGCAACAGAATTAGGGTTTTGTTGTAATATAGAGCTTTTAAATTTGAAATGCTTTTAAAAAAAATCCAAAGACTTTCCCGAAATTTTTTTAAGTGATGAATTCGAAAACCAGACCTTGAATTTGCTCGATCACGTATTGATTCAAATGTAAAAAAAGTGTTTTTACATTTCTCGAACTGGAATTCAGTGCATAAAAAATATTCAAAAAACCTGTTGAGACCAGAATCTTATTTAAATTTCTTCCGATTTTGCTATCAAAGCAAAAACAAAATTGACTTTCAGAGCCGTATTTCTCTGGTGCCAGGTAGAAAAGGGTTAATAAAAAAATGGTTATAAGGAGAGAAGTCATCAGAAAATAGGTAATAACTTACATTCTTTGGTCAGCAGCCTAATGTTTTTACAGATGACCATTTTGATGCTTTAAGTTTTTCGAAAAAAATATATCTGGAGTTACAAAAAAATTCAAACATTATTCTGCGAAAATGACGGACTAAAACCTTTTTTATTTGGCCCCAGAGAATTGAGAGTTAATAAAACGAAACATATAACTAGGGCTTAAAATTTTTCTTTAAAGACGTATTTTAGTTAAAAGCGGGTTAAACTAAGTTAAATTGACAATTTGTTTATGTGAGCAGTCTTCATTAAATTACCTTAAGCCGGTTAAGTAAATAAAAAAATGTATTAGCTGCAAACATTAAATTCAGTTTAAACTTTTGAATTATATTTTTATTTTTTAAATATTAATAATATTTGTTTAGATATGTGTAATGTCCGGGATTTCAGTACTATGCCCTGGTAACTTAAAAATTAGTAAAAGAACAAACGATTCATATATTTTTATTACCACGAATTTGTAAAACTTAGTCACATTAAATTAATAAAAAACACAGCTCGTAGAAATTTAAAACTTATTCACCTCTTATGGTTAATTAGTCGTTAATTTATAATTACTTATTCAGCTTTCGATTTTTGTTCCATTTTTGTACTAAGTACTTGTATTTAATATAGCTATGTGTACCACAAGTATAGGTATACCTACTTTTAAGTCTCACAAAGAGGTGCTAGAAAATTAAATCCTAATCAAGGTTATTCTCTATATATAGCACCTTTCATGCCTTTAACAAAGATCTTGCTCTAATTCACTTTTTATTGCTACACACTCTTCGTTCTGCCTCGAGATATAAAATTCAAAAAAAAAAAAATTATTGTTGCAACTTCTTAAATGGACGGGACACATTCTCTTGCGTATCACTTGAACATCGATATCTAGTTAACATGCCTCAGCTGGTATCTGTCCATAAGCAACAAAAAAAAACAACAAAAAAAAACTTGCAACATTTACTGAATCGAGAGGCCACATCTCCATCTAATCGCATCTAATGAGTCTATAATTTCATTTGCGTGCATAACCCTGCTTCACATCAAACACCAATTGTGAATGATATCTTTCTGCGGGTCAAAGATTTATCTGTCTATAATCCGCAGACCCGCATTCTTATTTTTGAAGCTCTCTATATTGATCTTCCTTGAGAGGATGAAATATATGTTATAGATACACAAGTTTGGACGCTTGCTGTTAGTTGTTGAAATTTCGAAGTCTTGAATTACAAACATATACAGTGATGCAAACGGGCCTACTTATCAAAATGTGTCTTAGTAACCCACTTCTATCTTCGCAGCGTGTTTAATTTTTTTTTTTTTTTGATCTTCCAGATACTTAGTTTGATTACACACAGATTCAAAGATACACAATTAAAATTGAGTTTTACTTTCTACGTCAGCCAAGAAGAATAGCAGATTCCTCTAATTCCAGTTCGGAGAGTAGGTAAACAACCCTAGTTAATATGGAGTCAATCACTTTCGTGCGAGTATATTTGATTAGGGGGCACATTGGCCCGTTGGATCTCTTTATTCTGCTGCAATGCTATGCGGGGTAACCGCGAAAATAATCTGCTCTATGTGGTTTGATCATTTCGTCATGATCTCTGGTTGAGCCGCAAAAAAACAATACAAAAAGCAACACCACAGAAACAAAAACGAAACAAAGAAAAAAAAAAAAAACAAACAAACAAACAAAACGAGAAAACACACTTCTTGTTTTATTTTTAATCATTTTTTCGAAGTAGTACAATAATGTGCTAAAGAGGCCCGCACTCAAGCTATTAATGAAATTGTAAACAGCTAGAAAAGATGAAAATAAACGGTTTTTGCGGTTTCTCGTGTATAAAGAAGCTTCGCTGAAAGATAGACGTTAAGTGTTCCAGCCGAATGGAGTCATATACTCGTACTCGGTTCGGTAGTGTTTTAGCTGGAGAGTTCGAAGTTTTCAGATGCTAATTTTCATTCAGAGGCTCTCTGTGGTGTTTGTGAATAATGCAAAGTTATGACACGTTTCCGGTAATGATGAAAGTAGTGACATAATTCAGATTTTTTATTTCAGTTGACGAGAGACGTGGTGCATTATGTCGGGAGGCAAGATTAGACTTGGGAAATGATGGGGAACTATATGAGCAATTAGTGAAGATCGGAGATGAAAGGTGATGATGATATTTTATCTTCACCCACCGAAGAAAACTGAAGTTATGAGTGATTCGTGCGCAGATAATTTCATTATAAAAAACGACAGCTAAATTAATCATGGACATACCTAAAATTTTTAGTTTTTGACGGATGTTTGTTTTGATATCCTTGGAAGTTTTGCAATACATTATGTAGCGAAATGTACTGAAAATAAATGAAACACCGGCAAATGTTAAAATTAACATTATCAAATTTAATGAAAAAAAATTTATAAATAAGGTGGCGTGACAGCTCGTGTAGAACCATGGGCCTATTGACTTACAATTCTCAACCATTCCTGTGCAAGTGTTATTGGCAGGAAAGGAGGGGACCTAGAATTTTCTGCCATATCCGAACGGCTAAAATGGAAAGGAATTTTTCATGGCAAGAGATACTCTTGGAGGAATTGTCAATTACTCGGAAGATGCAGTAACCTGTGAATCACATTTCTGTTTTGGGTGGCTTGGGCTGGGACCGCAAACTTTCGGTGCAATAGCCCTACGCACTAACGGCTACAGCCGTTTTGTGTTTACACATTGTGTCTCTCCGATTGCAAGAAGCTGATTTTTTGCGGATCCAAAAACCTTCATCAGGTAGAAGATCCTTGGTTGAACCATTTAGAGTTCACTTTATTGATAAAAATAGGAGGGCTTAGATGGAGGTTAAGTGTCTCCATATTTTATTGAATAATATCTACCACTTTGGACACGAGTCATTCTTATCTTACTCATGGGCAGTGAAAAGGCTTATACAACTCATACAAGTTTAAAATCTTTCATGCCCCAAGCATCAGCTTTGAGATCTTGGACTCAAATAATTAATATAGATTTATATTCGTCGGTGTATTCATTGATACAATATTTTCTTAGAATTCAATTCAATTTCGTTGACAAACGCCTTCATACAACCTCAATATAATGATATCATTCATAAGTATCCCTTCTCAATTGAATGAATTCAATGAAATTCTTCAGGCAACTCCCCCGGGTGTCTACCTATACTATAGATTGTCCCCTTTTTGAAAACATATTTTTTTCTGTTTGTATATTTTTTGTTTTCATTTTTGATTTGATTGCTTTGCTGCATCGAGATCGAGACCTCAACGACACTGACCACAATATCCACGAACAACTTTCAATTGAATTCATTAATAAATCATTTCACCTGATTTATTTGCCACTCTAGTTATATTTTTTGCGGATTTATTTTTTTCTTTTACTTCTATTTATCTTACAATCCAACTTCCTTTCGATATCGATAAGAGGAATGTGCCATGGGCAGACAGTAGCCACTTTAAAACCTTCAAGACCGGTAGATAGATAGATATTCATTTGGACAGAGAGCGCACAGAGGAGTAGTTTCGAAAAGAAAACAAAAAATGAAAACATGGCAATTGTCGCCTAGGAGTCTCTTGTTGCTGCCTGCTACCACTGATCTGGTTGCATGACAATTCTTCTCACCTTGTGCGAAACGTTTCATTTTTTTAGTGACCGTTGTCCGTTCGAGTTTATCTGCACAAATCACATATAAATTGAATTAAAAAGCGAACGAAAAAAAGAAATAATAAAACACCATCTTAATTAATTCCAACGAGAAAATAATTCACAATCGAAAACGAATTGTGATTTCTAATTAAGTGCAACAAATAAACTAGTAGAAATAGTAGGTAACATCAAACGAACTGATAAAATAATTTTCAATTTCCTTTTGTTGCCAGTTGCCACTCTTGTTTTACAATTCAACTTAAGTCTCAAGCCGACAAAAATAATAGATAAATAAATCTTTGGTTGGTTTTAGAAATTTGTTCGATATGACAATTCACAAAGTGCTCGTGAGAGTTGTTGATTAAAATCACTTTTATTGTCGACTTTTATATAATTACTTACACCTTCATGGCTATATTTTATATGATACCCCTCTCAACGCTATCATATGCAGATTGATGGTGTCTGAATGTATTTAAGAAATTGTTCACACTTTCAAGTAATTTGCAGTTTGGGTTAATTTTTCTTAAAAGATTCAGTAACATTTCTTAATTGTTTCAGAAACATTTCCAAAATATTTCGCTAGGTTTTATTTCTCAATAAAACATTTCTGCAAAAAAGATTTTTCTTGAAATTCATATATGTATTTATATTTATGGGATTAGCACACTCCGCATGTGAAACTTGAAAAATAAATAGTTATTTAATCAATGGGAAACTTAGAAAAATTTCAGTTTCTTTAGACGTTGCAAAACTTGAAAAAAATCAATATGTCAAATATCCTATTAAATCTAAACATGAGTCTAATATAATCAATCAAACAAATACATAGGTAT
The DNA here is from genome assembly GCA_929447395.1 of Epistrophe grossulariae. Taxonomy (NCBI): domain Eukaryota; kingdom Metazoa; phylum Arthropoda; class Insecta; order Diptera; family Syrphidae; genus Epistrophe; species Epistrophe grossulariae. The sequence continues at coordinate 137,208,826 of OV839568.1, forward strand.
ATGTGTCTAACATAAATTATACACTGCAATATTGTGTCCTTTTCGTAGAAGTTACCTTCAATGTTCTAAATATAAAGTCCTATAAAACTATTTCCCCACCATCAGTTTCTTCATTTATTGTAAACTTAAGCTTTTCAGTTAACAACCATAACATAAAATTAGCATATACCTAATGTTGGTATAAATTCGTATGTATATATAATGAGTAATGCTACAAAACATCTACATAAAAAAAATGTGAACAACCCTTTGGCCTTCATTTTATAAGCCACGTGTGAAGACTAAAAAACGAAGGTGAAATAATAATAATAGGGTAGGTAGCGCAAATAGGCGGTATGGAAAAACAATATTTCCGGAATATTTGCAAGCAACCTAGAACGAACTTTATATCTGATTTTAAGAAAATATTTAAATCAGATAAAATGGTGGATATTTAAAAACCCTCAAAAAGAGTAAATGTTAAAGAATTATTTATGAAGCATAACGAGTCTTGTGTGTCGGTGGCGATTTGAGGTTTTGATGGTAGAATGATTTCGTATTTAAAATTTTCCCGTTTAATGTTTTTTTTTTGTAAATTCGAATTTAACAATCAAATAAGAAGAAGCCTGATGAGATTATTAAGAATCTGGTTTTACGCATCTCCTCTTATATAGTGTATATTTTCGAATATGTTAAAAATAAAATACTTGCCTGTTTATAAGCTTTGCTTTAAAATAAATAAATTTGGTTGCATGACAGCTCGTGGAGAAACGGGGTCTAGTGACTTTCAACAGTCAACCATTCCCTTGTACGTGTTATTTGGCATTTCTTTGCCCATTCCGCAGATGAAACTTCTTAAGACGGAAAATAATAATCGTAAAATAAACTTTCTGCAAGATCTTATTTTACTCCGAATCGATTCTTACGATTAAAAATAATAAAGAATAACAAATAAACCGAACTGATTTCCATAAAATTTTCTGCACAAATTCTAACTAAAGAAAGGGACGCTCGAGAATTGTTACGTTATAGCGGATATACAAGGTGATTTGCAAAAGGTGTGACAAAATGCTAGAGCGTGTAGTCGAGAGAAGAAAAATTGGTAAGAGGGGTTATATTCCTCCTACTTTAGCCATGAGGGCAATTTTCTAAAAAATTGACTTAAAATAGAAAAAAAATATCAAAAAATAACGGTAATACTAATTATATACATATATCTTTTTGTAAGGCCAGAAATCTCTTCTTTTATTTTATTTTTTTTATTTTACTTTACTTTATTTATTTTTTTTTATTTTATTTTATTTCATTTTATTTTATTTTATTTTATTTCTGTTTTATTTTATTTTATTTTATTTTATTTTATTTTATTTTATTTTATTTTTGAATAAAGTGGTTTTAGTGAACAGTTTTTGAAAAATAATTTTTAAACTTTAAATAAAAAAAAAACCAATTCCATTACCAATTTTTAGTGAAACACTAAAATTCAGATGATTAAATGTCTTCTAGTTTTTGAGAAAAATACCTAAATATGTATATTTAACTATAATTTCTTAGTGAAATAGGATCTTTAAAGCAACTTAAACAAAGGATTTGGGTGTGATTGGTAGGAGCTCCGCCACTATACTATTTTGTTCTTGTCTCAACCTCACCTACACGATTTATGTTTTTGTCATACCTCATACGAATCACCCTTTATAGAAGAAATATTGAAAACAAAAATATTTGTTGTGAATTGTTTGGTAGGGTATGGCATTTATTCACCGTTCAACAAAGTGTGCAAATCATGAAATTTTATTTTCAAAATCAGTGCTTCGTTCGAGAAAAATAATTTGTGTTCAAACTATCCAGTTCTTTCGCCATAAACGATTTCGTCAACAAAATAATTTTTTAACGTGCTCAATTTTAGAATTAATTGATTGGGTGACGATTTTAGACTGTCGGAATCATCGGTCTATACTTCTTCTAGAACAAAACTGGCATTTTAAAATACAACAAAAAGATCCAGGTCTAAAAAATGTTAGGTGCCAAGTTTAAAGATAATCGCCTTTTTTTTGTCTGTAAATGATCAGAAATACAGATGAAAATTCTTCAGCCCATTTTTTCTTCTTTCCTATAATAATGATCAAAAATGTTGTGATCGGTTTTTTTGTCGAATGCATTTCTTGCTATATTCCATATTCTCTAAGTATAACAAGTTAAAAAATGTGAATTCTTCTATTTAATTTTCCTCAAAGAACTTAAAATTATTGAATTCATTTAAATTTACAACTTTTTTTTTATGATCTGATAAATCCGGTCAAATTCTTTTTATGATTATTTGTTTGGATTATTAAAAAAAATATTTTCCTCATAAACAATAGATAGGTATGTTAATGTGAACAACATAAAATCTTTAAATTTTAAAAGCTTGTTTATGTGTTCAGCTATAATAATAAAATAAATTTTTATTTTGCATTTTTTAGGTAACATTTATGTGCGACCTAAATTGTTTGAATGTCTTCCTCTTCACCACCACTTATCCAAAAAAAAAAAACTGTCAGTCATTAACACAATTTTTCAAAATTACACAGTTTTGTCAAATTCATCATCCGACAATGCTTTAAATCATGAAAACATCCTGTTAGAATTTTTGCTTATAAATATTTTTTTACCCAATACATTTGGTCATAAATCTTTTTAAAAGTGCAAAATAAAATATGTATTAATACCTATCGCTATCCATTTCATAGTTTTTTTTTTTTTTGTCTTTCACAGCTTAATAAATTAATTTCACCTCACAAACTGTCCAAAAAAATAAAATATCTTTTCATCTATTTCCACTCATAATCAAAAGAATGTCTGGCGTCGCGTCGGATTGAAAACAAAAATCTGCCAGAGATTACACATATTTTTCAACAAAAAAAAAAACATCGAAATTGCGCAACTTGTAAAAAATAAACGAAACATTCCAGAACACAAGGAAAGAGTATCTTTTTTCTAAACTAATAAGAATCCATTTTTCGTTTACTAACAAACAAAAAAAAATATCCCTTGGATCTTAATAGTCAATAGCCTTTTAGAAGAGGCTAACGAATTCACCATTAATTATAAAAACCTCATAACAACTGTGTCGGAAAAGATGTCTTTATTAATTTTAATCCAGATCCGTTTCCATTACAAATTTTACGACCTTAACGCCAGCACCAATTCGGATATATTTAAAAACCGCGCGTTCCAAATTGCTTAATGGCTTACCATTCACTCTTGCACTTAATAGAAATCGGTTGCAATGCTCCCCGGGCCTAAGATTCGACGATGACGATGACGAGGCCGCCAACTGAGAACCACTTCAGTAGAACTCTCATAAGATGTTAACAAATAAATCATCGTTGCACCGATTTACAAATCTCTTCTAGCTGCAACCATGTCACCAATAAATTAAGATTCTCCACAGAATCCGAGAATAGAACTTGCAACTTATTAGCCATGCATTTGGAATGCCACGAGTTCCTCCAACCACCCACAGTCACACACATGCCATCATCGGAATCAGAATCAGAAGCAAAATAAGAATAAGAAGCTGAAGATGTACCCCAATTAATATTGTACCTCTGGGTGTTTCATTGCCCTTCTATCAGCTATCTAGTCGAAAATATTTTTAGACGATGGTGTCAAGCTCCGGATGTGGCAGCAACAATTCCGAACCACTGAAACAAAGTATATGACTTCAACAAACATACAAACTCGTAATACCGTGGAAATGAAAAAGAATATTTTTTAGAAAGAAGGCCAAAATGTCAAGCGACTTATTTTAGTATCTGGCTCTGGATTGTGTGCCTATTTGTGAGTTCTTTTTCTGGAATTGACACTAATAAGCGGGTGCACAAAACAAAACGTTTTGTTTATTTTTTTTTTGGGTCATTTGGCACTTAAGCCCTTTTGAGATGACAAAATTAATTTTGATATACAGAAACATACATCATTTAAAAAAATAAAATAAAAATGCATCCAAGTATATAATGTAGTTTCCCATCGATTTAAGTGACTAAACTGTGTGGTGGTGCTTGTTGTTGTAAATCAATGCAACCTGCTATTTCACAATACCTTCAATTTCTTTAATTTATTGTTGACACACATGCAATAACTGCAGCAAGAAGACTGATTTATTGAGCAAACTTAGACCTCTGAGTTTTATTTATTTTTTTTTCGTACGGCTTTAGTATCTCTGCGAATGAGTTTTGTGCAAAAGAATCTCTTGTTGAAGAGTTGAAGATGTGGAGTTTTGAAACTGAATGTGATTGCCTTAGCCTATGTTTAATTACATGTGAATTTTTTTTAAAATTATCGTTTTGGAATATCTCTCAAGAGGTTAAGATTTATGAGGTAAGCTAAAGCTGAGCTTTTGTTGTTTAACTAGAACTTCATGGGAAAATAGCTTTTGTGGTGTGCACAAGTCGTGATGGATAATGTCATTGCTTTTTGAAAAAAAAAAACAAGCAGGGCTGGATCTGCCTTGGTGCAAATTATGGAAATAATTTTTTTTTAATTTTTTTAGTAGTAATATGTAATATTTTAAACAGAAGAATAATTAAAATAAATATTTAAAACATGAAGATATAATTCAGTCAGTTTTTACAATTTAAAAATGTCAAAATAAAGACTGATGGGTTTATTGTTAATGTTTTCCTAGTTGTTTCTTTTTTTGTTGTAATTTCATATTACGTTAAATATTAAGTATAAATAAATAAATAAATAAAAATCAAAAATTAACCTAATTATTTTTAAATTCAGCAAATACAAATTAATTGAAAATTGTTTTCAAGAGTTTTTTTTGTCGAATTTTCAAATTGTGATTAACCTCAACACTGCACGTTTGAAGTTTTTCTAAAATTTATAAATTCCTTGTAGGGCTACAGGTCTTTTTTTCAAAATATTCAATTAATTATAATGTTTTGTTTTAAAACCCAATCAATTTTAAAAATATTATACAAAATAACATTTTAAGTTAAAAATAAAAATAATAAATATTCGTTTTTTATAAATTAATTGTTAACTTGTTAATATACTACTAGTGTTTTGTTTTTTTTTTTCAACTAAGCATTATTTATAAAATAAAAGTAAACTTAGGTAAATTTAAAAAATTTAATATAAACCTTGCATTGAAAGCTAAAAAAGTTTGCATAAATATAAAGATACAACATTTTTTTTTGGTACAATAAAAGTTTGTATAAATATAAAGATACAAAATTTTTGTTTTGGTGCAAATAAACGGGAATTCCGACAACATTTCCGTTTAGCTTAAATATTAATCAAGTATTCATTTAATTTTAATTTTTGTCTAAACCATCTATTCTAATTTTCCATCACTTATCCACTGAATCTAACTTAAATTTTTTTCTGAAACATTTCTTTATTTCTTTTTTTTAATTTCTTCCAGGATGTTCATTAAAACTAATATTAACCTAATTTGTGAGAAATATATAAAAATCAAAGTCAAATTGTTTGCCAATTCTATAAAATCCCCTTGGACTATTTTCATTGTCAATACGGCCCTAGGCTTTTTCAACTACAATAGAATTGTCAATAAAGTTTCTAGAAGGCTGTCACGAAAATGGTTTTTCTTGCTGAGAAAAAATTCCTTGGATATCTCTCATCTATGAGACATAGACACAACAGCTATGATTTAAAAGCACGTTTGGCCTGAGGCCATATGTTTAATGTCTTGATATCATTATAAGTCTATAAATATATTATCCTATATGCTTCAACCTGCAACAAACTTGAATCGAAAATACCATTAAAACAACTGTCTCAAGTAGAAACTTTAAAGTCAAAAAGCAACAAATCAATTATAAATTCTTTTAATTTTGGCAGCACTTTCTAAAAGACTAAATTAAAATAATGACCTAATTGTGCATAGGGCTACATCATTCTATATAGCTACACATCACCTTCACCTACAATTAGGTCAGAATTATAATTGAATCCCCTATATATATATAGTACCAGCATAAAGGTATACAATGTGATGTGCAAAATGCTTCTTCCATGTCAATTCAAGTGAATTTTCGGGAAGTAAATTGCATACATATATGTTAGTTCATTACCTGTACCTGCATAACATCCTGGTGCAAAGTTATGAAATCAGAAACCAGGGCGTGAGTGTGTTTTCTGTATAGTTAATGCAGTCCATAATATCCATAGTAATAATCCATAATATCGATCGATGGATGACTTCAATTAACCTAAATTCCTTGCAAAAATGTTCCTCGATCTGATAACAAAAGAAGCAAAAAGGCTTCGGCCAACACGGGCGATGATGGCTTCAAAAAAATTTGTTCTTCTTTTTTTTATATAAAAGGGGCCTAACCAAGCGAGGAATTCACAGGAATTGATACCACTCGAAAACTTTCTGCAGTTCATCAGGGATACGTCAAGAAAGGGTGCATATATTTAAAATAATTCAAGAAGTATATAGGAAAAGCCCACTTTTGTGAGGTTTAGCCTTCATTTTTCTGGAATTCTGTCGAAATATCCAGAGCACCTTGGCTTTATCTATATTTTTGTATATTTTGTATAAAATGGGGATTAAGTGAACCTTTATCCAAAAGATAACTATGTTGTGAATACTTGACCAAACTTATTCTTCTGTCTTTTTGTTTCGCCAAATAAAAAAAGAAAGAAAGAAGGATTTGACATTATAGAACGTATGGGAAACCTATCTCCAAAGAGAATAAAGGTTCATTATCTGCTTTTGCATTTCATTTTATTATTTTATGCATTCCGTAAAGTTTCTCAAAAGCAGTTTATCTTACAGTTAAAAGGAACGCGTGGATTTGTTCCTAAAAATATAGTTGGTGTTTTTTTCCTTTATGGTAGAATAAGAATTTCGTTGGTAATTTTTACAAATTTTCAAACGTTTGTGAAATTCACCATGATAAAAAAATTGTTTATGTGTGCGTGATTTTATGTTGGAGATTTTATTTTATTTTTTTTATGGGTGCGTTTCTATATTTAAATACAAAGTTGTTATATCCCTATTGAAAAATCCAACAAAATTTTACTGTTGAAATTTTATAAAAATCTTTAGTTTTTTCTCTTTTAGGTTTTTTACTTTGAAAGCAATCGAAAAGTAAATAAATATAGAAATGGAAGTACTTTTCTTAAATTTTGAGTTCGGTTCAAAATGAAAAATAAATAATATTAGTGGAGTGTTTTTTTTTTCAAAAGTTTATATATAAATCTAGTTCAGAAAATGATTGCACGAACATTTTGAAGAAATTAGGGTTCATGTTTCTTTTTAAGGTCTCAATTTTAAAAGAGCCGGAAATCAGCGAATGTCTAAAAAAAATAGCTCAAACTGGGATATAACGTTATTTCAAGGATCAAATGAAAAATAGGAGTAGCCCAAGTGTAGATAAATAGCCCGTTCTGGAAACACTGCGTCTAAGTGGTATCGGCAGAAAGGATATACAAGTAAAAAAATGCATTTGCAAATTATAAAACTGAATTAAAAAAAACGAGACAAGAAGTCGCGAAGTCAATAGCATATAATCAAATAACATTTATGCACTTTTAATAACAGTTGTAAGTAATTTTTGTTTCCAAACACTACAATCTCAATGATTTTATTCTTATACATAATTTCTTCTGTATTATAAATGAAATCGATACCAAATTCATCTTACAATTAGTAATTCTTATTGAAGATTATTCAATTTTTTTCAAATTGCATTTTTTAATTCTGAAATTTTAACATTCAATCAACGCTATTGATTCTTCGTCAAGTGGGTGATTCTCTGTCAACTGTGATTCTTTGTGTCCAGTGCTTTTTTTGTAGATTAATGTTAAATTTTCTAATAAATTCCTGGTTTGAATGGGGAGAGTGAGTTTATGTTACATTTTACATTAGATATTATGTATTTAAAAATTTGCTACCCTTTTCCCTTGACTTGAAAAACTATACTCAAAATGTCAGTATCGTGGCATGTCCGTTCCCAGTTTTCTTCCAATTAAATCTTCGTGTTATATAAAAATATTGGGGTGATTTTAGGAATATTGTATATATTTTACAGTCATATAAGATAACGTGATTCAAAAAAGCTTTGAGATATGAGGTTATATTAAGCCTAAATGTCAGTATCGTGGTATATTAATTTATAATGAATTTAAAATAAATTATTTCAAGCAATACTGTTCAAAATCTTTTTTTTTGTACTAAGAATGTTACCAATACTTCGAAAAAAAAAACAATTCCGTGTAATAAATATTCAGTAATAGTCGAGCATAAAAATATAGACTGCAACTTCAACAGATCTCAAAAACTAAAAAAGATACAATTTTGAAAAAAAAATGCCTTTCAAAGTTTAAAACGTATTTTATTAAAAAAAAAAAAATAACGTACTTATATTAAAATTTAAAAATAAACGGTGTCAATACCATCACCCATATGTCATTTTTGTTCCCAGAATTAAGTGATAAATTAAGAATGAGATATTTGATTTACATTAAATCCGTTGGTATTGAAAATTGTTTGCTGAAAAACATTGATATATCGGGTTTGACCTAAGTAAACTAGTTACATATTTAATTATACTAGCCTACCCGTGTGAGAATTCTCACAATTACATAAAAATAAAAGACGCACGAAAACAAAAAAATAAAGTTCTTGAATAAGTTATTAATACTTTTAAAATAAAATTATGATGCGTCAAATCAGCAGGTAATTTCGCTTCGTTTGACACCTTATTTATAAAAGTCGAAAAAGGGATCTAGAGTCTAGACTATAGAAATAATATATATATGATTGCTACTTCCGAAAAAAAAAAAAATGGTTATGTCAGAAGTGACGAAATTACGTATGGTCTTACACGCTTTGGAGTAAACCTCAAAAACTTTTTAACTTATTATATTTTTCGAAAGTAATATCATTCTTTGCTAAAAGAAGCAGCTTGGAATTTTGACAAGGGGAATGGCTATGTGCATGGTTAAAAATTTTGGTGTAGTTTTTAATATTTTTTGGGTTACATATATGACAACACCAAAAATGTATTAAAGTTTAATACATCGCAAATATTACATTTTTACTTTTAATACAAAAATTATTACATTTTATAATAGAACTTTATTAGAAAAAGAGAGGAAATAAATTGAGGAAATTTCTCACAAGGAAATTTCGCTTGAGAATTAATGCAACACAGAAAATATTATGAATACATACTCGTAATTCGTAATAGCTTTAATAATGAATGTGTATTTTTGTAAGAGTACCTATTTATCTTTGTATGTGAATTTATTTCCATTTGGGAATAATTATTCTTATTATTTTTATTATAATAATAACATTCTTTTGTCCATCGTTTTTCACAAATGATAATAGAAATCTTATTGCGATTGAAATTTTGTCTACTAATTAACATTTGTTTATTTTTATTTTTCTTGCTTTTTAATACAATATTAATAAATTTAAATCTTGGTTGTATTAAAAAGTGACGCTGTCTGTTCAATATGTTCATATTCAATATGGCTGACAAAAAAGAGCATCGAAGCAAATAAAGGTCGAAGAGGTATTAGAATGTAATCAAAAATGATAAGAAAAATTCTCATATTTGAATGAAATTTTCCGTCTCTACAAGGGATATGTTTTATTATTTTGGGTTAAGATCAACTCTTTTTTGTATTACAAATGATATTTTAATACAAAAATATTAGAATGTAGTAAGAATTGATTAGAATTTTTTTTTAATATTTCCCTAGTAATAAAATATAATATTTGCTGTATTGCATACGGTTGTAATACAAGAGCTGTATTAAAAAATACCCCAGAATTTTTAACCGTGTGTACATTTTAGGTTACCAATGAGAAAAAAACATTTGAATGCTTATTTTCTCACTGATATTTATATAGAGGCAGAATACAACTTTTCTGCGTAGAAATGATAAAATGCTTTGGAAAATTGTTGACGTCAATGTTATAAAAAAAAATAAATGAAACGAGTAAAGAAATTCTATTTTCATTTATTTTATACCTGCATACTGCCATATTAATATTTTAAAACGAATAGAAGTACGTTTAAACAAAAAGAGGTCTCGTATTAAAAAAAAATTTATAAAATATGCACATACCTTTGAACAAAGTCTAAAAGTAATTTTTTTGACTCTGCGTTATTTGCGTAGTCGGTACCGGCAGTAAAGTTTTCATCAAGAAAAAGTAAAACAAAAAATTTACTTCAACTTTGTAGCTGTATAAGCAATAGCTATTACCTTGTGACATTTTTACCTACAGAGTAAATTGAGTTTGTCGGAGGCAGACTCTTTGAGAATATCACTATTTTTTCAATATTGGTAAAAACAAACATAGATATATATTGCAATATAAATTCTTCTCATCTCGTCATTCTTTCTTGTCGTAATTCAATCTATTTGTCTACTTTTATCGAACAAAAAAAATCACATCCAATATAATTTTACAGAGAGAAATAGAAACATCAGTTAAAAGCGCGGAAGCTATTGAAGTATGCAAATTCACTATATAACCACATTACATCAAACTCCATTCAGTCGAAAGAATACAAAGGCAGGCCAATTTCGTCCCAATTGATGATATCATTTCCTGCGTAGGTAACACGAATAGACGCCACCATCTAATCTAATTGCGTTCCAATATAGCAAAGTAGCTGCAATATATAGAAGCAGAAGCAATACCGAACACTGTCAAAGTAATTAATTTCCCACCTATCATCCTCATCATCATCATACCTTCCATGGTATTGAATCTGAATTCGAATTCGAATCCAAATACAAATCAGAATCCATCAACTGATTGAGATTCGAACAGCAATCAAAGTCGATGCTAATCGAAATCAGAAACGAAAATGAAAACGACGACCTGCGGAGCAGTACCTACCGATGTAGTTGGATGGAATGATGAATTTTTCAACACCCTCTTCCAAATTCAATTATGCAATTTGATTGTACCTTGTGTGTGCATTCGATTTACATTCAGATTGCATTTGGCTTGCATTGCATTACAGCGGTGACACTCACAAACTTATAGTGTTGATGACGATATGGTGAGGATGATCATAAAATTTTGTTGGGAACAACAACGACGGAGACGAGTACGAGGACGACGCCACGACACGCGTGCGTTCAACGGAGGTTGTAGACTAAAATGTTGCCATAGTGTCATAATATTAAACATTGAGCTATGGCAGTTAAGTGAAAATAAAATAATTAGTTGGAGAAAATGTTAAGCTGAAGATTTTAACATTCTTGATTCTAAAAATAAAATGCCTGTTTATCTTATTTAAAAAATAATGAAAATAGATTTAGATTTTTCAAGCTATCTTAATCGATTTCATATCATACTAGGACTCGGTGCAATTGATAACTCATTGGACTATCACGTCGGAGGTCTGGGTCATAGCATATTTCCTTCAAAAACAATAATTTTGTTTTTTAGTGATACGCTCAATTGCGATGAAGTGACAAGAATATCTCATCTTAGCCGTTCGGATTCGGCAGAAAATGGTAAATTCTCTCCGTTCCTACTGACTTAAAACCAGGCACACAAGAATAAAAGAGAATTTTTATTCACTAGATCTGTGTTCTCTACGAACTGACGCGTCACACATTAATTTTTTTTAATCTTTCAGGAAAACTTAAAAAATTCTGAAAACTTCATTTTTCTTTAACTTAATTAAATCATCGAGGTTAATTAGTTAAAAAAACCTGCCAGTAAAATACAATTGATAAAAAAATTTATTTTATTTTTACGTTTTACCAACCTGGCAACCATAAACTCAGCTGGTTGCACATGTTTAGAATTTACATGGAGCAAAGTACTTGAACTCGTTGTTGTGTATACGAAGATGATTTGTGTACATTTTGTATTCTTGCACTACGTTTTCTTTTTATAGAAAAAGCTAACAGGTGTGCAGATTCTGTCGCATTGAATAGAGGTACCCACTTAAAAAAAAAAAAAAAATTAACAAAATCTGACGAATTTCTATTACTTCCTATTTATATTGCATATGTTTGACAAGTCTACCATGTTTGGAGTTACAGGAAGGAAGACAAGGAAATCACTATTTATAAATCACCTGCAACTTAATCATATTCTGTATTATATCAATAATTATAGTTATAGTCATTGCTTTGATTTGGAATTGTATTAAAACACATTTGGGAAGCATAACCAAAGTAAATATACTAACACAAGACAAAGAACCATAAACTACAACTTCTAACTTTATTTGTATAGCTAATTCGTCATGGCATAGTTGGAATGATGTTTTCCATTTCAAATATAAGTATATTTACCTACCTTATGTTTTGGGCCAATATGTGTTTTTGTGCTGCATCAATTGCACTTGTAAACAAATTGAAACCAAAGTAAAGCAAAGTTCTAAATCAACCTACCAAAGCAAATTGAATGTATAGTTTGTATACTTAGTTTGATTTTCGTTCTTGTTTTTTTTTTTTTTTTATTCGTTTTCATATAAACTGACACAGTTTTAAGTTTGATATGACATGAATGACAGTGAGGGTGACGTACAGTAATTCAATACACACTGACAGTTAATATTGTTGTTGGCGTTGTTTTGCTTATCGATGCAGTTTAATTTTTTCGTAATGCACTTTTATTTGAAAATTTTCATCGGAAGACGTTTAAGTGGAGAAAAAAAATTGGATTCACTACCAAAACGGGTAAATGGGGCATATTCAAATGATGTTGAAAAAAGTAGAACAAAGTCAATATGTAAAACGATTTGACAAGCTGAGTTATAAAAAAGTTACATTTAAGTTTGTTACATTTGACGTAAACGTAGGTACATAAGTGTAGAAAACTTAAAGGCATTGTGTGGGAAATAGTATACGTGTAGGAGAAAATTGGGGGCGTAAGACTTTTTTGATATTTCATTCGAGGATTTTATTAGACAATAAATTATTACCAAAACGTTAATAATTAAAAGCATAAGCCGGTCTGCTCTTCAAAACTCTGAGAGAACATCGATGAAATTTGTCTCTATATACCACATCCTAAATAAAAACGATGATCGTTAAGTCGATTGGATTAAATTTTATATTTGAAGCTTAGATTTATTAATTATTAACAAAATTTTGAAAAGCATTATTTGTTTTGAAAAACAGGATTTTAAAACGTTGAAAACTAGAATTTGAATTTTGGTCTCAACCCATTCATATCCCACAACATCGATACCAATGCTTAGAATGGGAGGACTAAATACATAAGTTGGGTTTCCCCAGATATCTAGAAAGCAAAAATATCGAAAAAAAAAATCTAGAAATGCAGTAATCTAGAAAAAAAAATATCGAATGCAAAAATCTAGAATTAATATTATATAAATTTTTGAGACAATGGTTACATTTTGCACTTGTACCCACTGTCTCAAAAATTAAAATATTAACTCTAGATTACTTACTTTTTTTTGTTTCACATACTGCACAAAATTTGAATGAAAATTTGTTTTCTTAAGTTTCTGACTTTAAAATCAAAAATTCGATTTCACAAAATTTTTAATTTGAAAAAAAAAAACAAATATTGCAGAACGAGAGCAGCAAAGTATGATTATATGTGTACCATTCACAGAGATCAAAGTGCGATCACAAAGTTACGATTCAGTTAAAAAAAATTCAAAAATCCTTTATCCAACTGATATTTTACCCCAGGCTGTGCTGTGATCCCAGTGGCTCCTGCATATAATAAATGTGTTTAGCCATCATCAACTAGTGTTCGTTATTACTTATTACATATATAATCACAACTGGGCCCAGAATAATATATTTTTTAATAAATTGAATACATAATGATTTTTATTTTAGTTTAACCTCCTTAAATAGGTAGAATACAAATCTACAATAATATATTTTTATAGATAAAGTCTCGAGATTTTTTTTTCATTCTGGATTTTTGTTCATTCGACATTTTTGTCTTTCGAGATTACGTCATGATCCTGGTCGGTACCTTTACTTTTTCTTTCTGTTTAGTTAAAAAAATCAATGAAGTTATTTTCGAGATATTGTTGTATATATGTATTGAGTTTTCAACACATAATTTGAAACAAACCAAAAATATTTTTCAGAATTTTTTTAATTTACAGCGCATTTATTTAATTTAATTTATCTCACAGACAGCGAAACTGATGAAAATGCTTTAGTGGTCAAAAAACATATATATATATATTATATACATATACTTGGTAAATTAAGTATTTTGAAACTTTTTATTCGTTCAAATTCGAACAAGATTTAAATGACCTCGTGTTTGACCATTTTATTTTGAAAAATTTACTGAAAATTCATTTACACTATTTCAAAAAAAAAAACATGCAACTCAATTTCCAGGCAATAACTTCTTTTCAAATCGTACAAAGAAAGCCCATAGGATATTTCACAGATTTAAATCTCATTACTGATTTACACATTTTTGTAAAATATTTACTCAATTTTGTTATAAGATTTTTTTTAGACATTCATGTAAAAAGCGAAGGTCTCGGTGGCGTATACGTAATATTTTTTTAACATTCAAAGTTCAAATTTATGACCTAAATACATAAGATGTTACTTCTACTCCAATACTCCAATACCTTATACTTTTTTTTAAAAGTAAAGTATTAATGAAGTGAATCATACTTGTTTATTGATATAACTAGCTGACCCGCCCCATGCTTCGAACAGGTTCGTAAAAAATTAACAAAAGAAAATATTAATTTGTAAATATAATGGCAACTCAACTTAACTGAAAAATTTAGTTTAGTTTAGAAAATTTTAGGAATAGTCTATGCGAAATGTTCTCGAACACACAGAGTGATTGCTATAACTGGCGTAAGTTATATTAATAACTACAAAGTCGAATTTTTTTGTATATAGATCTATATCAGATTCGAGATTAGGAACAAACGAACATTTACATTTTTATTTTTATAGATACATACATATGTATAAGTATTAAATATAATTTGACCAAATGTTTGAGTGATATTGTTTTTATTTTTATGTAAAATCAGGCTTTTTTGGCTCCTTACTCTCTTGTGCAAATAAAACAAAATTTATTTCATACTTTTTCACATTATGATTACAAAATAATCCATAATTAATAAATTTTATCATCATATTTATTAGGCGGGAAATTCTTTTTTTTTTTTGTTAAAAACATCCGAAAACTTTTCTATATTTTCAAAATGGTTCAATTGGTATTCTGGACAATGATTGTGATACTTTCAAATTCCATTTCAATTTTAATCTTCTCATCCAGAAACAATTTGTGTTCCTGTTTACAACTAGAAATTCCATTCAATTTATAAGCAAAACCGAATGGATTTATATGAAGTTTTAAGAGGCCTCGTAATTTTCCTTTTATCTATGTTAGGCATTAAGTAATTTTATGGATTTAATTTACGAGATTGTGTGGATGATGTGCTTGAACTGCACATCTTTTGAATTGAGTGGGATTATGTGTTTAGGAGCAAGATAAATCATAAATTAAAAAAAAAAACTTTTAAAATGGTTGGGAAATATTTTAATAACAAAAAACAAATATTTTTATATGTGCAGGGTACACACTTGTTTTTTGAGCCCCAATGTCGAGGAAACATGACCTTAAGTACATTCTTCGCGATATTTTGCAGTCAAAGTAATTAAGGCTAATATTCAAGTCATTTTTATATGAACAAATTTGATGTTGTGAAAGTAAAAAAATCAGTGAAAGACGTACAGATGCTTTTAAAAATAACATAAAAAAAATAAATTTGCCATGACGTTCATATATAAAAAGCATGGATCCTAGGTATCTTTCCTGTGGAACACGTGATTTTATATTCAAATGGTTGAAATAGAGTTTCCTGATTGTAATCTGATAAGATATATTTTAAAAATAATAAATAAAGCCACATATCTATTAGGTAAGGTATAAGATAACATGTTTTATTGTTGATGTTAGTATAGCCTACATATTTAATGTTTATAAGCTTACATTCTTATGCTGAAATCAAATTAATAAAGATATCATTTCCTAAATGCTTAAGAAATAGAATCAAAAACATAAAAGAAGAATATTAATAATGCTTGTTTAGGTTTAAAAATTACATTATATTTTTAAAAATTGAGTTTGCAGTCAAAAGCTTAAAGCTGTTTATAAGATAACATATCCGGAGTAAAGGCTGAAAAGCTTTTCACACTGTATCATATGGATATTAAAGGTTTGCTGTTTGGTCCTACCACCAAATCTATAGACTTAGTCTATTTCTCTGGTGGCAAGCCGATCATCAGACTATTTAAGTAGTGTTTGGTTTAAAACGTTCATTTTAATTAAAAATTTAATAATAATAATAATTAATTTCGATGCTGATTAAATTTGGACATAGATTCGTCAAAATGCTTTACGCTGCAGAAGGTACTTGATAAGCTAGCTTCACAAATTTAGGTTTTATTGTTTGAAAATTATTTAATTTTAAACTGCTATCTATTAAATTTACTCAGACTCAAGTAAATTTAAAAACAGAGATAAACATATTATTCACAATACTTCTATATATATATCTAAAATTATCAAGACAATTTATCAAAAATAATAAAAAAAAAATATCAAGACATCCACTTACGAAAGAATACTTATATAACAAAAATCAGCAACAGTCTGCAAACCTTTATTATAAGACAGCCTACCGCAACAAATTAGCCCCAGACTGCTGATGGAAGAAAAGAAGTTACATCAAGCTAATGAGTGTGAAATTGGTGCCTTATAATATAACTAACTATCCTATCCATGTCCATGGAATGGAGCACACAGTTGAACTATTTTTTGAACAAAATTGTTTGGATATTTTTTTTATTGTTGTTGTTGTTGTGTTTCAATTCCAACACGACAACCAAAAAATACTATAACAGCAGCCACCCATAATACTAATTAGATAGACATAAGATACCAACATTATAAAATGGTGTGTATATAACTTTTTCATTTGTCTGATCTGTGTTGTTAGACAATTTGTAAGAGATATACCAATTGGATTATACATATATATATAAGTTGGTATGCTCTTTGTGATTTTTTGCTATTATTGTGATTTAGTCACCCGGCGTATTTGCGGAATTTTAATATAATATCGACTACAAGAAGCTCGCCTCATTTAATCGGCCACAAGACGTAATTTCACTTTGCCACAAAACCTTACCTTCCTATCCCTCTTTATGTCTCCTAAGTGGGTTGGGTTAGTTTCAGGCTTAAAAAAAAAAGATAGCTACTGTATTATGGTAGCAAGAAGAAAAAAACACCAAACCGCTAAAACCGCATAAAGCAAATACGGCAAAAAAGACTCAGTCCCTACTGGATTTGGATTCAACCGGGATATGAAAAAGGAGTTTTATCTGCAATGACTACGACGACGGATGGATGGACAGATTGAGAAGAGGAGTAGGTACCCCTTAAAATCCACGTAGTCGTTAATTCCGATTTCTGTGCTTAAAAGTTTTTTTTTTTTTATAATTTTTTTAATGGGCGGTGGCGTGCAAAGTGTCATATAAAAATTGAATGTCGGTTTTTTGTGAGTGAAGTTTGTTAAGCTTCAATTGAAGGAGGACGCAATTCAGACAATGAACTGCGAGAAACTGATTATCTTTTGAAGATCTCAAAAGAAGTTCTTCTTCTTTTTTGTCTTGTGTGTTGTGTCAGTACAAGCACTTGCAAAAAGATTGAAGTGCACGCATATTTCAATAAATGTTAAGGGTTCACAAAGAAAAAGTATATATGAAAAATAAGGTATTCTTACAAGATGTATCTAGGATATCAAAACACTTTAGAGGGGGCAAACACTTACCTTTGTTGTAGGTTCCACACGACTTCTATAACTGAAATATAATAGAAAAATATGATGTTAATAGAATTGTGGTTTATTTATTGCAAAGTAGGGGGATAATCAAAGAAATTTCAAACTTGCTACTCCTGAATTAATTATAAATAAGGAAATGCGTCAAATCGGTGGATTTTTAAAATATTGGCTTCTAAAAGAATCAAAAGATATTTAAAAATTATATGAAGGGTTGCGTTGAATTGGAAGATTAAAATATACTCCTATTTTTTAAATCCAAATCAAACATAAATTACTTTTATAAGGGGTTTTTGTGTGATAACACACTTGCAGATAGGCTGCCAAGCTTTCGCACCATCATATTAATATTGAAGGTTTGAATGAACAACAACACTCGAGTGTACAACAACAACTTGTGTGTGGCTAGTAAAAATTGCTGGTTTCAAATGCAATTGTCAAAACAAGAAAACTTAAAATTGGACCGACTTGATCAAGTGACCTCGGTGGCGCAATGCGTATGCATATGGCTCGGAGGGAGCTTGGTCCGAGTTCGAGTCCTACCTGGGCATAGAAAGTTTTTTCAATTAAAACTGAACAAAGACCAAGCACCACTTAAAGGAGTCTGATGATCGGCGTGGCAGTCGTGAAATAGCTATAACTCCAGCCTATAAAAACTTGGTGGTAGCTCACTCGAGTGTTGTTGTTCATTCAAACCTTCATAAATTACTTTTAGTCAGTGAAATAGGTGCAAAGTAATTGTTTATTAATAAGATATTCTAATTTGTGAATATATTTTTGATCAAAGTTTTAGTTGATTTGTGAATTAGAAGTTGGTTAAGAATTTTTTATTAATAGAGGTATTGAAGAGGTATTGATGACGGATTAAAGAATGGTCAAGTCTAATAAACTGACATTCTAGTATGAATAATACAATAAATAATAATAATACATTTAATTAAATTTGAGTAGAATCATATAAAATACAAGTCCGATCGACTTATTGCATTGAAACCGAAACCTAAAAGTTATAAAAACTAAATAATCGATAGGTATATAAAACAATATCCATCCCACATGTGATATTCTATATAAACCGCTTGCATGTGAGCATTTGAGCATAAACTTTAAGCCTGTCCAACATAAATCGTCAATTTGTTTCTTTATTTTAAAACTTGTATATGTGCAAACCTACATAATCTTTT
This sequence comes from Epistrophe grossulariae, assembly GCA_929447395.1. Taxonomy (NCBI): domain Eukaryota; kingdom Metazoa; phylum Arthropoda; class Insecta; order Diptera; family Syrphidae; genus Epistrophe; species Epistrophe grossulariae. The sequence continues at coordinate 137,227,817 of OV839568.1, forward strand.
TTTAAAATTTTTTGTTCAAAGGCATGAAAGAGGCGCGGCAAAAAATAACAAAAAAAATATTTTACACAAGACCGTTTAATCCAATTAACCTAATTATTTGTTTACTGAATACAAACAAACACAAGAGGGCGTTAGTGTTTGTTTTCTTTTTTATTTCATTCAACACTTTAAACCAATAAATTGCTTGTTAATGTGACAAAATATTCAACGGCCTTAATTCAATACAGGGTTTTATAGCCATACGGAATATTAAACAAAAAATAAAAAAAAAGGTTTAAAAATTTGTACCGGTCTTCAAGATTAAATCCGAACAAGTAAGAAAACTTGGACCACCTACAGACCCAGATAGGTCATTCATTCAGCTCTATATAATACGCCAAAGTCACTCCAGATTGTTGTGCTTTAAAAATTGTTGAAGGAAAGAGAAGTATATATAGTCATTTGTAAATGTAATCTTGACATCCATGACATTGGGACGTATTGTCAACCTGGCCAAATTTATACAGAGATGAAGAAGTATGTAACCATGATGGCTAAAAGTCGAAACACAAAACAGATTTATTTAAAATAATTTCAATGGAATAAGTCAATAAATCCTTTAATGTACCTACCGCAAGTCTGACAAATGAAGCATTTAACAGTGACTCCTGTTGTATGTATGTCTGTTTTTATTTAAAGTGCTTATATATATTATAAGTGCAACAAAGTAGCATGAAGCAATACAACAATGAGAGCTGATGGTCCACGACATCATCGAGAGTTGAAGTAGTCGCGTCGATATGCATTTTAAATGCCAAGTTAAAGTGTCTCATTCGACGTTTGCTATTAAACAATAAACAAATAAATTACTTTGAACAGACAAGATCCTAATTTATGAACAATGAAAGTGAAAGTGTTTCTGAGTAAAAATAGAGATTTGAAGAGAAGAAGACTTTAAAGAAGATAAATATAAACAACAAGCTTAAACTAAAATGGAATTGTTTTAAGATTAAAGAGGGCTCCAAAATATTGCATAATTTAGCAGGCAAAAAGTTGCTTAACGTCACTAAATTTTTCTGAACTTTGTAGTGGAAAAAATATCCACCTTGTAAATATTAACCATTTAGTGACGTATTGGTCCTATTCCTTTGACAGTTATAGGCAGCAAATTATGGCAGTTTGTAATTCGGAAGAATTCATCATTAAAAAACTTGTATCGAAAGAGAGAAATTTTCAATGGAAAGTTGACAGATTCTATCGTGAATCGACTTTTCTTAGAAATAAAATATTATGAAGTTCTTCCAGTACAGTCCACTTAATTAAATTTATGTCTAAATAAATGATACACAACAAAAATAAATTCTTAATAGAAATTAGACTGGACGTCTTGTTTACTCAAGGATTCAACTGAGAGTGAAATAATATGAATCAACACATGACGAGTTGCCAGTTGATTTTTCTTTGTGGCTTGCACTTAGCACACCTCCTTCTTGGACTCCATATATAGAATATCGAAAAGTTTCCTTAACTTACTACTCAACAAAATTGTCTTCCAGTTTTCAAAATCATTAGTATTTTTAGGAATTGCATAATATCACATTGTCAAAGTTGTAGCATTTTTGTCAAACGTGACTCGTGTAAATATCACGAATTGTTCTCCCGATTCCACCTGTCTGTCAGGAAAAAGCTATAGGTTTTTCCAAAAATTATCTAATGATAGTGAAATTAACTTCTTTCTGTGTCTTTCTCCACATAAGTGTGGTCTTTTTGTCACCACCAAATTCTTAAATAAGCTTCTAAACGAAAATGATTTGTTTTTTCAGTTCTTCAAACGGGTCAACAGGTTTGATCAAATTTTTTAATCCAGAAATACTTAGTTACCAAGTTATTTGTTGTAACCCAAAATATAAGGATCTTTCTGGTAAATAATTTGGGCGATGAAGCATCATGACCAGGTGTTCACTTTTTTTTTTCTTTGTCAATCTAGTTTCAACCTCCTATTATAATAAACTGTGCACATAAAATCTCAAATAGCCAGGGTAGTTAGTAACAATTTATAAATTCTCTCCCACGCTTACTTAACGCAATAAAAAATTAATGTCATACTTTGACGTCAACTTATTACAGTGTTAGCCATAAAAATTCTGTAGCGGCAGCCATTCGTATCATATTTAACCAAACAACCAGACCAACCCCTCCTCTGATCAATACACATCAGATCAAATATACCTATAGCTGGATCTGAAATTCGAACCATGTCAGTGACACTGTGGACTGCATTGCAACATCTCTGGTCTGTAGAGGTAGACCCTTCCATCGTTCCTAGCCCCTTGCAGTCCCTGTGAAGTCAAGGCACCTGTGTATCACTACACAGATACTCGTATACATTGAATCTTGTGTACCTACGAAGTGATTAAAAGCCTACAAAGGCATGGCGATCGAGTTCTTAAGTGCTATAGCCACTTCAGTGACACGGTAAGTGTACACATAATGGACAAATTGCGTGCCAATAGGAAAACCTACACGTTTTAAGAAATGACTGGTTGGGTATACAAGTACAAGAGGACCAGATTGTAGTACTAGTACCTACAACGAAAGCAAAAGCCAGCTAACAGTTGATGGGATGTGAGGTTGATGGTGTGGACTGGAAGATGGAGACTGGAGAACTGGACGGACATAGACGCGTTCGTTTGCTTGAGTTTATGTCTCAGCCAAGACAAGGAAATGCATTTTTTCAAATATATGTATAAATAAAATGTCCAACATCAGGAGAATAAAATCAACTCCGATGACTTGATGAGAGGAGGTACGCACTCGCCGAAGGAGAAAGCGGAAAAGAAATGTCACCGTAATCGGGCAGAATGTACATATATATATTGACAAACGTCAATAATGAAAACTGTGCGTACGTAAGAGAGTCTGCGGTTTTCATACATTAAAGCGAGGAGCCACCGAATAGAGTAAAGTTTATACGTAGAGATTGAAGCGAAACCGCCATGGAAAACCGATGATAGAAGATGAGATGGTGTTGTACTCGTATAAAGAGAAGAACTATCGATGGTTAATGGGTTTGTTGCAAGATCGAGATGAGTGTAGATATAGTGTTTGCGTTTATATTTTTTTTTAGTTCGTTTTTTTGCAAAAAGCTTAGGTTACGTCGAATAGGTTTTGTTGAGACAGAAGTGAAAACATAACGATCAGTGATCGATGGATAAGTCAGAATGTTTTCGCCGTTAGAGTTTAATAGAGACAACTGAATTGATGTGACTTGTCGTCGAATAGGTATATGTGTGTGTGGCAAACAGGGGGTTGAAATAGGGTATTACGTATTGTGATCTATGTCTGTGACGTGTTGCATTTTTCTAGTAGATAATATTGGCACTAGTTTTTTTTGTTGTCAGTATACATCCGGGTTCATTAATAGTGTTTATTTTGTAGTGAAGTATGTGGAAACTCTGATCAAAACTAGAGTTATTGAAGGAATGCTACACAAGAAATACCAATTCTTTGGTAGAACAACTATTTTTTTTTTTGAGTTTTTGAATAAACAAATGATTTGGTCCTTCGAGCGGAATCATAATATACAATTTTAATTTTTAATTTTCAGAGTTTTGGAAAATGAGTAAACAGATATAAGTCAACATTAAAATTTATTTACATTAAAATATAAGCTTGGGGTAAAATTAATAATAGAACAATTGAATTATGGGAACAGTGCATGAGTTACTTTAAAAACATTATTGAATTTTGAATTGCAGTATTGAACTCCTCTTACTTAAAAAATCCCCAAAAAGTTGAAATTTTGTAATTAAACTATCTTGAACCTAAAGCATTATCTACATATTGTGTAATTTTGTATGAAGCCTGCCTATTGCCACACCCACTTTTCTTTTATTTAAGTCTTTACTTTATACATTTTAAGTTTTTTTTGAAAGTTGCAATTTTGTAGTTTGTCAAAATACGTTTACTAGGATGCTCTGTAATTTACGGCCGTATTCAACTTTAAAGTAATACAGCTGATATTTCATTCAAAAATTGTAAAAATAAATTTTTTTACTAACAAAAAATCAATCCAAAAAGAGTTTTTTAGAATTTTTGACTTGTTTTACATCTTGTCCATTAAAAATGTAATAATATTTAATATTTTATGCATACATAGTTGCAGCCTTGAACCACAAGTACAAGTTCGTGGGGTCCAATTGTGCATTACATTAAATTGTATAGACAGATACAAAATCAATCAACGTAATTTACAAATATGATTGCAAGGCGAGGTTTTAATATAAATTTATAAAAGCAACGTTACCATTCCAATAATACAATCAGAAGTGATGCAATTATTTGTATAGACGTATTGCAATTTCTCAATCACAATGCTTATCTAGTCTTTAATCATAGAGATTGGCCTGATTATTGGCAACCAAGTCACACCTAAACATAAATGATTCGCTATTCAGTCAAGAACAACATTTAAGAATTCGTTCACGTTGATTTTAAATTAAAAAAAAAAATAATAAAAATCGACTTAAATTCTTCAAAACATTAGAGCCTTAATCTCAAAAAATACTTCAAAACATGTTTTTTATTTAAATCATTTTACCAATAAAATTCAATCATTATTCGCTTGTAAGACCAATCTCATTTGTCTCACTTGGTCAACAATTTCAACTTAACAATGAATGAATTATTCAAACAAATAAATTTGCCACTGCTGCAACTGCAACTGTAACATACCATTCCACCTCATTGACCAACTTCAGTTTCATTACATTTGCAATAGAATTATTCTTTCGAAATGCCTGCACTGCCAGATCGATTGAAATTATGTTTCTCCTCGCTCTAATATTTTAGTTTTTTTTTTTTTTATATTTCCACCACTTGCAGGCCTTCAAAGATAAGACAACATGCCACCACTTCCATTGACTTATTCTTTTTCCTTTCTGCCCGGCCCGTGTTTTTGCGAACCAGAGGAATTTTTCCTATAAAAAAAGAAAGAACCCGTTCCTTCCTACACACTTGGTATACTATAGGTGCATATCCAATCCATCCAGCCGCACATATCTTGTATCAGCAGCGAAAAGCCACTTGAATTCCCCCAGCTTAAGTTGCATAAAGTATTGTTGTGCAAAATGAATAGACCCAATTGGACAGAAATTTGCATATGAAAACCAATGTACATATCTGGCCCCAACTGATCGAAACACGAATACCACACATCACCGTCAAAGTTGAAAAAAAAAAAAAAAAATTCGCGTAGGCCGCAAATACCTTTTATAATACTCCGACTCCCAGATTGGGGTCCTAAAATTTCAACACCTTAAGCAATATAGCTGGTGCGATGGTGGTGGAGGTGGTAGAGGCGATTGAGGAGGAAGAATTATTTTTCCGACTTTATACCTACTAAACAACATGATGGGGTATACATCAGTACTCTCTTGTTTCAGGTATACATATATAGACTAACACTCACACTCATAGAACACGATGCGCTCCAATTAGTCTGGAGTGTCATATCGGTTGCGCAGTTTTTTACCCGACTTCATGTTTTCAGAAAATAAAATTAGCTCCTAGAGTAGCATTTATGATGGGAAGCCAATATGTGCGAAGTACTCTGACACCCTGGGTCTACCTACCTTTATATGTATGTATGTATAACGACCAAACGTGGTGATATTTAATTTCGCGCCAATCATTCAAAAATTAGCGTAGTTCCGTCTGATGTGCAATATACGAGTGCATATATGTGCAAAAGATATGTCAACACCCTGAGCCTAAGTTGGGGCTAAGTTGGGAAAGGTTCACATTCACATGGTGTTAAATTGAGGGCTAATCAAATTTAAAACTTTATATAGTCACACAAAGTGCAGGTAAATAAATATATATCACAATCACTGGGAGAAGGATTTTATATGCGCTATGGTGGAAGAGATCCATAATAGAGTTACTCGTTTAAAGAGAAGCTTTTTGATAGCTGTTAAATTTTGTTCACTGGATGTTGGCGTTGTTTCAACTCGTAGATCCACTCAAGATCAAGTTTCATTTATGAAACACTTGATATGTTCTAGATTGTATACGGATGTAGTTTCGTTTTTCATATTTTATTTGATTTTACAATAAAGTTTCTTTTTGTTTGAGTTGAGTGCCTTATGTGGTTATGAGCATAACACATGTTCTTAATCTTCTACACACTTTGATTTTTAATATTCATAATGTGTGTCTCGTGGTATGTTAACAAGAAAATAAAGGAGTTTGATAAATTAAATGTAAGAACATTTTTAAAATCTTGTCTTTTTTATAGGGAACATCTGCTTTTCCTGTATTGTTAGTTTTTGATAAACAATTTTTTGTGACAGAGGAATTCAATCAATTAACAGTTTTCTAATTTGAAACGTAAGTTATTTGAGCAAAATTTTAGACTCTTAAGTTCGATGTTAAAGCATTTTAAGTTTATGATATTTGGTTAATAGGAGAATTTTACAAATTTTAAACGAGTTTGGAATCGTTCTTACTTTTTAATATTTCTCTTAGAGTTAAATTCACTATAGATGTCTACTTTATCTTTAAATATATTAGTATTGGAACAAAATATTTTGTGATGTAAAATTAGCTCCAATTTTCTCGAAAATCTGATCCAATTATTATTCTAAAATTGAATTTGAGCTCAGGAAAACAAAAACCTTCACAAAAGTATAATCATATTCGGACAAGAAAAATAATGTTATGCAACAATTTTATTTTAATCACAAGGGACTGAGAAGTTTTTCTTATAAGTTTCTTAATTTTAGTATCTAGACATATTGTCTCAAAAATTGACGAAACCATTGGATTCTTAAAATGTTGGTTTGATATTAAGGGTACTACTTTCTTAAGCTAAGCAGGCCTCATTGGTTGGAATCATAAAATGGGTCAAAACTCAATGGGGACCACCCACATGAGCAGAATGGATATATTAACACATATTCTGACTTGTGTTGAGGATCCCAGAATGAAGAGACGGAGAGGGGCTCATCTCACTTTATTTGTAAATGCCCAAGCCTTGCCTCAAACTAGGAAAACAGCCCTCGGAGATTACTTTTTCAATGAGCTATAGATAAAGTCTCGAATAAGCCACTCAAGAATATCCAGAAATTCATTCAGAACTTTAGTATGATTCAGGGAGACTCCCCATACTTAAACTTCCATTAACTTCTATCCTTAATCCTCTGGGAGTAGGGTTGCAAAAGCTTAAGTAACTTCTTAGCTTAAGCTTGTCTTTAAATCACAAGCTCATGGGTGACTTAGGAACTAAAATCAAAAAAAAAATAAAATATGAATTGTTAGTGATTTGCGAATTTCAAAAAAATTAATTCATTAAGAGGGTGATTTGTGAATTACAAACAGTACCATAATAAAAAGATTTAAATAAATGTTTTTAATTCAAAATTCGCAACTCTGCCTGAGAACACAATGGATCCATAGAGATCCGAAAAAGATGATGCTGGATGCTGCCGTGTCGCCATGGTTTCTAACCTAATCTTTTCCTTACTTAACCTATAAGGGTAAACAAGTTCACCATTCTCCATGGAATTTGGCTTGAGTAACTTGATCTATATGGGGCATTGTTTGAGTGCAGAGAAATGTTGAATTTTGTATTATTCCCGAGAAGGAAATTCGAATTTTTTGTAATGCCATAATTTTGTTTTTTTTTTTTAATTTTATCAAAAAACGGCACTAACGATTTTGATTAAACTTCGTATATATAATTACCAAAATTTTTGTAAGATAGGTAACTGCATTTCAAGTTTTTGCCAAGAAAATTCGCAATACGCAGTTGTAGGATAAACAATATTGCATTCAAAAATTTTGAAAATAGTTAAAAAAAAATAAAACAAAAAAAAAAAAACATTTGCAATTCTAAAAATATTATGAATTTTAATTTATTCCTAATTTTCAAATATTTAATTTATATTTATATATGGATGCGCTTAAAAAAAACTTTCTTAAAATCTCTTCTTTTCAACTCGGTATCGAAGATTATCTTCAAATTTCACAAACTTAACATAAGATTGAACTCTGATCTTTAGCACAACAGAAACACGCTTCATTTAACTTCAAATTGTTGACAACATTAAGTAATTCTTTCTTTTATTTCTTTTATATTATTGCAAACAAAAAGGTCAACAAATGAGGCAAATTTAAACAATAAATCAATTGATCCGACAGTATACGACCCAAATAAAGTCACAACCAAGAAATTGAGAAACAAATCTTTTCAAAGATTTTATCCGAATTTCCTTATGGGCCTTTTAAAAAAAATGTTGCACAATGCACTCGCATGCACATGTTTCCTTTATTATTGTTGATGGTTTGTTGCTGGTTTAAGTTTGAAACCCTTCAGTACTCCAATTTACGCTAAATTGCATCCAAGCATTGTTTTTTTTTCAAGTTTTTTTTGTTTGGAGCCAGAGTTGGAGCCAAGCTGATACATGAACGCATTCACCATCTTACAATTTCGTATGTGATGGTGATAGCAATCTTTATTCCGCAAAATGCAAATTCAAATAAAAAAAAATAAAATAAAACTTTTGGCAGGCATAAGAATGCAAGTTATTGTTGGGTTGGTGTTGATGGAGTTTTATGCTACACGGACAAGATGCGAATAATGAACAAGTGCGGAAATGTATGTACATATAAGTTTTTTTTATTATACTTATTTTTATTTTTTTGTAATTTTGCAGATAAAACATGTTACCCACGAGATGGTTGCGTTGATTTAGTGCTGTTGCGGCAAACTTCACTTGATGTTAACAAATTACTTTGCATCGTGGGTTATTCCTGCGCGCAAGTTGTCTTGATAACCTAGATTTGGAATGTATCTCTGGATTTTCGTATATGGTACATACAGATATCTGTGTAATGTTGCCAAGTAATTATTTTTTTTTATGTTTGGGAACAAGTCGTGGAGAAAGCCGATTATGAGTGAACCAAACTGATTCTTAACAAGATCAACAAGTAATTTAGGTTGCCTCTCTCACGTAGTGAATTTTTATAAAAATCAACTAAAAATGTAAAGAGGTTTCTTTCTTTGTACAAAAAGTTCAAACCCATAAAGACGAATAAACTTTTAAAATATAACGAAGGGCAAAAGTATGAAGTTGTTAAAAAAATCCACAATCGGCGACATATAAAATCGGCAATGTGAAGTATATAAGCTGAAATTGAGGGGACCTATAATTTTCTGTACTTGTAACAGAACAGTGTTCAGTATACAGCGACACGAATTGAAACCAATGTTTCAACTCGGAAAATCTTTCAATCCACACAGGAAAGACCACGCAGGAGAAAAATAACGTGACTCATGTAGCGAACCCAATTATATGAATTTATTTGTGACCTCTTCAGTTGTATACAAATTGAAAATCCTGGAGCCTGCTACAAGATTTTCAATTTGTAGAAAACGTAAACCGACTTGAGAAACTTAAGACATTTGGCCAGGGCCGAGCTGACTGGAAGTTAAGTTTGAACAGCACCTACAGACCTACCTAGTCCTACTAGAATTAGGCCCATTTTTTGAAACGAAACTAAAATATTTATGTTTTTCAGCGGTATTGCCTCTTGTTAGGAAGTGAAAAATCCTCCAAAATTATCTATTGTCATGAAAAGGCGATTCTTATTTTAAATGTTTAGATTAATAAGAAAATTATAGGTCCCTCCATTTCTGCCGACTAACGACACGCACACGAATGACCGAAAGTTGTGAGTCTTTATATATATAACCCTTGGTTCTCCATGAGCTGCCACGCCATCAATAATCTCGATGCAAATATATTTTAGGTACCAATTTATAAACTTCTTTTTTCTGGCCTTGAGGATGACGTAAATTATGTTTACAGACATTAAGGTGTGTTAATTCAAAAATATTTTATAGAATAGGTCCAAGTGCAAGCTTAACATGTAGAATATTAACATAACAATAAATTTTATCTTCTTTTTAACACTCAATTGTTTAGAAAAAAATAAAACAACTTTTAGAGGTCGTTTTCAAAGGTTAACTGAATTTAAAGACATTATATCATTTTTGAAGTGTTAATAAGTCAAAGCTGTACTGTACAAGGCTTTCCCAACAAAGCCTACAAAAAGTTTAATTATTTTAAACAATAAACTTGGAGGAACATGCTATCCACTGGTTGTCTTTTATAAATTGCTTCATTTTTACCAAAATTATGTTTGTAACAACTTGAACCTATATACATTTTAAATCTGTCAGATTTTCCAAATCCTTTAAATACAATGTCAAAATATTCAGATCAAAAATAAAAAAAAAATTTTTTATCGGTTTTGGTAATCGGTTATGTATATTTGTATGTTCATGTTTATGAAGCTGTTTCATTTTACGCAACATAAACTCTAAAATCTTCTCAACACTGACAGCTTTGTATCAAAAACATAACAAAAATTGTGTCCCGTTATACAATTAAATGTCATTTATTATAGACAAATATAATTATGACAATTCTTTCTCTGACCAAGACGTCTTGGGCTATTGGCCTACATTTTTATAATATGCGCGAAAATTCCATTCAAAGAGTACATTAAACCGAGACAAATTCCTCATTCTTTCACGTCCAACACCTCCAGTTGGGTTTGGGACCAGCATCTGCAGTCATGCAGATCGTAATCGCATGCTGGCGACCACAGGCATTAACCCCAAAACCCAACTTTTTTAAGCATAACCAACAAAACAAAAATTATTCAAATTATTTAAGATAAAGACCATGATTCTATTAAAATGACAATGTAGTGACTTGCAGCTCGACAAAGTGTCTTCCAAAGTCAAGCCCTAGATATTACCTTGCACTTGCTGATTTTCCGGCGCCAAAACGACGACCAAGACGACGAATGCGACGTTTTCTGCTTTTAACTTTACAAAGAAGCTGTACTTATACTTCAGCTTCGCTTCTGTGGAATAACTAAATCGAACCGAGAATAATTACATAAGCTTTAAGACCGCAGAAATAAAAACTCTTCGTGGTGGTGGAAGATAATGACAGGTTGTTCGCCTTTCACGCTTTTTTAAACAAAGATTCAGAAGTCCAGCCACCACATCACTGTTGCCGCTGGTATATCTATATGAGAGTGAGATTTTATAGCTTGATCATTGAAGATACAAATTATGTTTTAATTGTTGGCGGCGGCGAAGGCGGTGGTAGTGTAGTTTTATGACCTCTCTAGGCCCTTAATCATTTTGTAGAAATTGGACCAAGTAGAATATAAATTCGGCTCTTAAATTAAATTTATTGGAATTTCTTCAACAAGATCTTGAGTTTCCTATTGTGAAATTTCCAAATAATTTCGGTTTCACTTTTATTATGTTTTTGTGCTCCGTCCAGACTTCCGGCACGCGGCAAAAGTGGACTTCAACTTAATCAAAACCAATGCATAAAATAATATATGAAAAAAAAACAGGCGGTTGTTCTAGCAACGGATAAGTCAATAAACTGGAAGAAGCAACTTCGTCTAATACGAGTATGTAATATGTATGTATGGAAATATGTAGGTAACAAGCATAAGTGTAATTCATTTCAACTTTAGGAAACTTGCAACAAAGTGTATTCTCTATGAAATATACGCTTTGATGTCATGTCATGCCATGCCACTGCCACTGTCGACTGCCACTTTAAGCTTATGGTTCGTTAAGTTTTACTTTGCTCTCATCAGAATGTGTATAATATCTAGGTACTTTGTGTTTATATGGTGACGCGAAGTTGCAACTGGAGCATATATACATAAAGGAGGCAACATGATCTGTGTTTTTCATAATCAAGATGCAAAAAGGTGTAGGGTGGCATGTTTTGTTTTTTTTATTCATAGGTAGGTATACTTGTACCTAGAAAGGCATTACATTTTCCATTGACTGCTTGACGTAAATGAGAGCAGTAGTGCTGACTACTATATGAAGTACAAAAACATTAAAGAGCTTTTTAAGGCTTTAAAATATTCTTTAAAATATTTTATTTTTATTTTTGTTTCTATGGCATAAATAAGACCAGGGATTGTTTGAAAAAAAAAATTGAAAATAATCACCACTTCAAGTAAAAAAAAAAAAACAATATTGCACATCTAATGGTTTTTCCTTTGCTATTCCGCATGATATGGATAATGGAAAATAAATGAAAAAAATAATCATTCAAGTGAAAGAAGAGCTGAATAATTAGTATCATTGTTTCCCAGAACGTTTTTAATGAAAACAAATCGATGTTGAAAATAGAATGACCATAAAACCATAGAAAGGTTCTTCCAAGAAGCAAGAATCTACTTAAATATTGTTTTAAATAATATTTATGATTTTTTTCAATTTGAAAAAAAAGTTTTAAATACCTCGTTCTTCTTTGATTTTATTTCATTTAACGAAGAATTTCAGGATATAAGAAAGTCTTTCAAATTTCAATTAAAAACAAGTTTAACGATTAAAACGATTACCATACATTAAAAGAAACATTAAACTAAGATTGCGAATACCAAACAATTACGTAAACTCTCTTCTAGCAATGCTGCTATATCTACTATATTATAGTCATTAACCAAGACATGAAGTTTAGTTTTAATGACTATTGGTCTTACTGCTTGATGCATCAAAATAAAGACATTATAGTTCACATCACTAATTTGTATCTCGCTAAATATAAACACCAAGCTCATTGACCATCAGATCCATGCTTTTCTCAATATATGTATACATCCCTTTAACCGTTAGAATCAACATCTTTCAATGCAACTGTTGTTATTATTATAGTCGACAGATAATTTGCTGCAGAAATATTTACTCAGCTGCATTGACACCATTATCCCATCAGTGAGAACAGCATGCAGTTTATTTTATTTTTGTATCGGTCAGCGATAATTCACTCGTTTTTATTATGCAACTGCAATATTGCTTTAAAAAATTATATTATATTGGTTGAAGTTTATTCAAGCGCGATATACTTAAAAAATCGTCATCATATAAAAACCAAACAAAGTTGCTATCGACGACGCGACGGCAACGTGTACAATACACAGAAAAAAAAATCCATCACAGGGTATGAAATTAAATGCACTTACTTTTGATTAAAACATTTTTGTTTGTTTTTTCTTAAACTCAAACTAATCTAGAGTAAAGTTTGATTAAATAAAAAAAATAAAATAAAATAAAATAAAACAAAAATTAACTGGAGCACTTGGGTCTCTTGAGAGTATATTGTTTTTCTTTCTTGTATTCATTTCCAATTATATGAAACATATTATTAGTTCAGGTAACTGTAGTTGGTAAATTATTATTTGTTTAAATTTTTTTTTCGATTAAGGACTTATAAAATAACTTGGGTTGGGTTGTTAAAAATTTTTAATTTAAGACACAGAAAATTATAAGAAATACTCTGATAGCAAGTGTTTAACTTTTAAGGGCCAATCATCAAAAAAAGATATCAGGTAAATGGAATGTATAACTTCATTTTTTATAAATGTCTAAAATGTTATTGTTTATCGATTTAATGAGTAATTTAGATTGATGAGAAATAGAGCTAAGAGATCTGAAACTTGTTATAATTACAATATAGATTTAATTTTACAGAGAAAGGGTGACTTTTGACTTTAATATATGGATTAATATATGGAATTAAAAGTATACATTTTTCCATAATCCAAAACGCCAAAAGAAAAATATAAACTATGAAATGATTGATTTTTTAGAAAATGTCTTATTCAAAAAATAATTTGTAAATTTATTTTGTGAATTATTTGATTAAATTTATTTATTTTGTGAATTATTTGATTAAATAAATACCTAAATACAATTATTTCACAATCAAAAAAATGATCTCCAACAAAATCCTACCTTCAAAATCAATAAAATAAACAAACATTGTTCGTTCTTGTTGATTCTCACTCTTTTAAGTATACCTACATAATGTAACTTTTGGTAGATCATTTATATGTTTTGTTGTTCTTGATAAAATTAAGAAAACGCTAAGTGCTTACGTTCATGATGTAGCACGAAAGACTACAGAACCTTACTTATACAGGGTGTCCCGAAATCACCACCTCAGAAGAGAACCATGAGTTTCTAAGAGATAATTTTCTCGTTTTCACTTTGTTTTAGACTTATAAAGGTTTTTATGATTTTTATTCTTTTTTCCTTTGACTGGCTCTAACTTCGCCAAACTACAACCGATTTTTGAATTTTTTTTTATTTAAACAAGAACAGTTAGAAATTTGTATCTATTATACAATTTTTTTTTTCTGCATTTCCGGAATTTATTATTAAACACATTTTTAAGCAATTTTAGTTTGTTTTTTTGAATTCGATATGATTTTTTTCACAAAAACACGTTAACCGGATTTAACAGGATTTATTTATTTCATAGATTCATAGTACATATAAGACATTATAACATCTTTTTCGTAGTACATGCTTAATTAATATTCATGATTTTGTAATTAAAGCTAACAATATAAACAATAAAAATAATATCTTTTATTTATTTCATGAAAAAACACGTTAAAAATTTCCAATATCAAATCAATTTAATATTTTTGTACCTAAAAATACATTTAAAATTATTAAAAAATTAAAAATTTGATGAAAACGAATTAAAACGAATAAAAAACTACACTGAGTGTTGAGTGTTGAATGTTAGAAAGAGTAAAGTAAGAGTAAGACCGTTAGAAGTTTTTTATTCGTTTTTATTCAAATATTCATATTTTCTTGACTTTCCTTTATTTTTTTCTTTATTTTTTTTTTATAATTTTGTATGTATTTTTAGGTTAAAAATGTTAAGTATTTTTAAGAAAACATATTGGGCTATCATAATAATGAACAAAAAATTATACTTTTTTCTTGTTATTTTTATTTCATTTCAACGAGCCACCTTGTATGTTTAAGTGTCAATGTGTTTTACTGTAGTACTTACGCACATTTTTAAATCCAGTAAAAAAAGTTGACTTAGCAAGTACACGTAAATATAATTAGCAGCAACTCATAGTCTAAGTGGTTTTTAATGCCGCATAAAGTATAAGATGGTTAAACAGAAAATAACCGAAAATGTAAATACCTACATATAATTATTTTTTTAGTTTCTTAGAATCAATTTAAAAAATACGGAAATTAAATACAAGGTCAAGTCTAAAATTTTAGTTTGTTCGTAATTATTTTCTATTTGATTTAGTCTTTGAAGTATACAAATAATGATTTTTAGATTTCCATTTATTTTATATAATTACAAACATAAAAATATAATATGTTGGTCGTTGGATGTATAAAAATCTTAACTCATCTTCCTTTTGTTAAGATATGAATTTATTACAGCTGATTGTGACTCAATTTAGGAATAAGTTAATAACTTCTTTTATTTAATATATGTATAATTAAATTTTATTTAATTTACTGTATAATTTTAATAAATTATTATTAAAATTTAATTTGACAACAGAAGCCCTTCAAAATCAAACTCATTTACTATCTTTTTCATTAAATTTCAACCATTTAAAACCCCGGTAATTAGTTCATATCATGGCCATTACATGTAATATTTAAGTTTTTTTTTTCTTTATTTACAAAATTTAATTTGACTAATAATCCATGGATTCCATGTCAACTACATAATATTTGTATGCCTTCGCTAAAGTTACTTAATTTTTTTACATACATACATATACAATATACACACATATATTGCAACCGTGTAATTAACTTATTTTTTTATAGCATTTTAATTCATGTTTCTCTCATTTTCCTTTTGATTGTCTGTCCATTTTGGCACATTTTTAGTTACCAGAAAATATCATTTCGTGGAAGTATGGAGATAGCTATAAAAACAGTAAGACTAAAAATCTCATATAATACGGTTTTAAGTATATATTAATTATGACGACCGGCTAATAATAGGTACCGTCACAAAATTATGTAAATTTGCAATCCATAATATGACATGAAGATGATGGAGAAAAACGACATGTACCTATAATAATAAAATATTAATGAAATGCATATTTTAAAAATATTTTTAGTGTGAAAATTTTGTATTTAATATTTCACTCTGGTTTTGTATTGTGCTAATTTAAATTTGTTTTGCTTGGGAAAACGAATTTAATTAAAAATATAATGCACAACTGGGTCGCACTGAATTTTTATAGTTGAAGTGTTGGAGAATTATAAAAATATAATTAAAAATAAGGAGATAGGAAACAAAAGCAGACCTGTCCACACTATAGCTATTTTCATTTAGTTTAAATTTTGGTTTTTTTAAAACTTCAATTAGAACTTATAGCTTTTACTTCTACAAGCAAAACAATTATTGAGAGAAGTTGTCTATTATTCGCCCGCTTCTCAAACGAATAATTGTTGTGGAAAATGTTAAAAATATGAAAGTCGTTCATTGAACGATGACCGAAAGAGTTTTGAGCGCAAGTTAGCACTCTCTTTATAAATATAAATTTATGAATAAAATGAAAATAAAGGTATATATTTTTTTAAAATATTTTAAACGATACATTGCCATTTTTAAGAATTTAGAAAGATTTAAAAAAAAAATTAAAAAAAAAATTAATCAACCTGTTTTCGAAACACAATTCATTTTCAAATATAATTTTAATTTTTTTTTTTAATCCATTTTAAATTAATACATTAAATAGAAAAATCTGCGAAAAATTTGTTTTGGATTTAAAAATATTTCAAAATTTAAGTTCGAAAAAAATTATTATGAATGTTGTGAAATGTTTTTTTTTTCTTTTGTGCAATTGAAAAAAAGTACATATATACTTTACTTATTATTCAGTGGATATAGGATATTGAGAGCAACTTATACAACTGATTCAATTCACATTAAGATAAACTTATTTCTGTTATTTTTATTTTTTTCAAGAACAAGAAGACATGAATGCATCTAGTTTTTAATGTTTGACTAAAAATTAATAAGAGCATTAAATAATAAAAACAAAAGCAGTACTTAATAATGTAAATATTTGAAAACAAATTAGTTTGAAAAACTTTGTTTAATTTATTTTATCAAAACTTTAAAATTGAGAATTAAATTTTCAAAAACGATTGATTAAAACAATTTGAAAATGAAAGAATTGATTTCTATAGCTCAAGAAAACGTAATCTCATTAAATTTTAAGTTTTACCGTAGTTTTCCAATACTTTTTTCAAAAATTAAAACAAAGGTAATAAAATAAAATAAAATGACCGAAAGATTATAAAATAAAATAAAATAAAATAAAATAAAATAAAATAAAATAAAATAAAAAAAATAAAATAAAATAAAATAATGACACCACAAGTCAACAAAATAAGCCCGAAGATGGATGAGAAAAATCCGAAACGCGTAGCTTAAAATTAAAACAAAATTATATATGTTGTGACATTATTAAATAATAATAAATAAATATACTTAATCGGTTTTTTAAATTCTTTTATTTATATTTTACATTTATATTAAAATCATTATAAATAAAATAAAATAAAATAAAATAAAATAAAATAAAATAAAATAAAATAAAATAAAATAAAATAAAATAAAATAAAGTAAAATAAAATAGAATAAAATAAAATAAAATAAAATAAAATAAAATAAAATAAAATAAAATAAAATAAAATAAAAAAATAAAATAAAATAAAATAAAATGAAATAAAATAAATAAAGTAAAATAAAATAAAATAAAATAAAAATTAAAAATAAATTTAAATTATAATAAATTAAATTAATTAACAATAAATTAAACTAAACAAATTAAAAGAGGTAAAATACAAGACCTAATAAATTACTGGTTTTAATTGAAGAAAATGTTCAAAAAATATATATATAAAAACTTTAGCGATATAAAACAGATTCAATCTTCTCAGCGCAACTATAAATCTCTCTCAGGGCAATTTAACACCCTAAGCTAATTTGAAAATATGCAAATGATTAATTATTATTATTTTACACACTCCAAGGTAAAAGTTAAAGTAAAACAAAAATACAATAAAAATAGAACAAGTAAAAGTAGATTGCAATAATTATTAAAATACTTGTATCTCACACTTTTATCATAAAGATACACCTTCATTTTCATTGGATTAATTCAAAAAAACGGAAGCAAAATTGTGTACTTTCTGTTTGCGGACAAAAAAAAACTTCATGTTCATGGGAACTCCGTCGAAGAAGATACAATATTGTAAGTTTTATTTTTTTTTTAGTTATATAGTTATTGAAAGTTAGATCTAGTTTTTGCGATCGCGAACATTACTAGATGAAATAAGTGAAACTTTTACAATTAGCTACCTATGTACCTATGTACAATGGTTTAATTATAGAAAAATTATGTTTCTCTTTGCTGATTGAGCTTTTATAGGTTCACCTTATTTGGAGAGTAATAAAATAATATTGTGATCTCTGGATTTTTTTCCCATAACTATAAGCATATTATAGTAGTTTCACATTTGTGACTCTTCTTCGAAGTAGTTAAAAAGCTGAAGATACACATTGTGACTGCACAAATTATATTTGTACTGTACCTACATATACATATACATATCTTTAGTACCTAATATAATTTCTTACAACCTGATAGTGAAATTGACAATAATTTACGATTAAAATTTTTTGATTTGATGAGACACACTAATGGAATTCTTTGATATCAACAATGTTGTTAAAATGAAGTCATTTGAAATTAATTAAGTTTTTCAATTACTAACGACTTTCTATATTTAGATTATTTAAGGGTCTATTAATACAAATAAAATATCAAACTAAAATGACAACAAAGTTTTGACACAACTTCAATTAACTTTCAACGATTGAAAGTATTTGACTAATTTAAATGTAAAATGACACATTCAAATGACGCACGAATTTAAAGTATGGTATTTTTTTTTAACTCGGCATCAAAATATTATGCTTTTTTTATAGATATGTCATTGTATGTATATAATGTTTATATTGGCAATTTCTGTATGGATTGATTATTTGCATCATTGCTTAGAGTTTTTTTTATTAATTCATCGAAAATGTATGAAAATAAAAAAAAAATATTTCGGGGATTAATTGGGTTGTTTTGAATTAACATTTGACAACATTTGAAGAAAACATCTATACAGTCAATAACGAGACTTATTGGAATGCAAGGTTTTGAAAAGGTTTGTACAAAAAATGCCACACCCATATTTCAAAAACCTGAAACGCAGTTGAATTACAATTAACTTTAACACAATAATTAAATAAACTAAACTAAACATAAACTAAACAAAAGATCCAAAATCTGATCAAAATCATATCACCTATTTTCGTGAAAATTAAACTCCAATCTTTTTTTAACTACCACAATATTACGACCTGAAAAGTACGTATTACTACCTACATATATTCTTAACTAAAGCATATTTTAAGTAGAAAAACTACAATAATTTACCTTTCGATTCTTAAGTAAAAGTCAGAAAAAAATGATACATTTCTATAATTGGAACACAAGTTTTCTTTTGCTAAATTAGCAATAATGGACATTTTCATGAATATTCATGAATTCAAAATACTGATAACATTCTTCTACATTATATGCATGTGTTTAATTAATTTAAAGAAAAAAAAATCCACCCAGACATTTTGACTTTTACAATGAAAACTTTCTCAAAGCCCAAAGGTAGGTTGGTAGAGTATTTCAAATAAAATTACCTTTTCTATCAGCATTTTCCCTTACAAACTGTCAGACGAACTATATTATACGAAACGACGATAGAAGAAGATGATTATACGATGTCGGCGGTTTTTCACACAGACAGGGAGGTCTTCTAAATTTACCGTTCTTAATTGCACTGCAGACAAAACAAGCATCAGGTGGAGCACAACAACAACAACAACACTAAAAAGGAAAAAGTTTGCTCACTCGTGCTTGAATGGAATCTAATTGAAGAATTCTCTTTTTCTATGTCGTAAGTACTATGTAGTCTTTATGTCTCGATTTAGAGGTGACAGGATGTCTGAAAATAAAACTAGATCAATGTGTGTCTTATTGCTAAAAGCTAAATCAACCTAATTATGCCTTCAAACGAGTACACAGGTCATCAGTTGGAGTCTAAGTCTAGTGTAAAAGGTAGAGGAGCAGCCTAAGGGAAAATATGCGATGATGATTATGCGTGATAATTCGTTTTTTTTTTTTTAGAAAGACTAGAAACTAAAATTGAGTTCAACCATTCGTGAATGAGATGATGTCTATGGCATGTGAGGGAGGAATATATCGTTCTTAGTTATGGACTTTAAAAATAAGGGTTGCAATTGCAGAAAAAGAATCTTGAAACTCACACAACACCCCTTCGGCAAATAAGATGATGACTGTGCTGGACGTTGGCATTACTGTGTTGAGGGATTCCATTCAAGGAGATGACAACAACGATGCAAAGGTGATGGTGTGGTGTGTGTCAAGGGCGGTTAAGGAAACATGCAACGTACTTTAGTATATCTAACATATATTTTCAGAATGGGTTTGAAATTAATTTTTCTTCTCGAGTATGAAAAAATCCCATACTACATTCTCTGATGTTGGCCGAGAAAATAAAATTTATTTGCCTTGGGACACACACAAAAAATTTCGTCGATGATGTTTTTGGCAGGGATGCCATTGAAAATGTTTGCTCATCAGGAAAATCCTTGCTCAAACAAAAATATCTATGAAAGGAAACATATTTTTAAATAGAGTAGGTAGTTAGATACATACATGATATCTAGCCTACCTACCTACTTACGTAATAAATTTTGAATAGAATTGAAAGCAATGGGGACCGATGGACATACTTCAATTGAAAACTGGGAAAATATATATATTTTTCATGTCTATTTGGTTAAAAGTATCAATAGGTTGAAAAGGAATAACATCCAATATTTTTTCTTATTTAAATAACTCAATGGGTATGAAACTTTAAATAATTTTTTTGATAGGTAGTTAGAATAGAAAAATTTGCATAGAAATGACCTATATTCTAATATTTTTTTTATTGTTCAGTTTTAAAATTAGACAAAGTAATGCATTTTTTCTATATAAGTCTTTTTCGTTTTAAATTAGTACAAACTAAGTAAGGCAAAATAGAAACCGATACTTAGATTTCTAGGAAAGAATTGAGTTCTGTTCTCTTGTAAAAACAACCTTTAATTCAATAGATTCAATTAAAGCGTTACAGTAAAACCATAAGCAAGTGCTTCATTAATTAGTATTTTCTCTAAATTAGAAGAGGAGCCCTGATAAACATGAGAAAAAGAGTACCAAGTTTATCAGACAAATCAGAAAAAGTTGCCAACTAGGTGCTTTTAGAAATGGCGCCCGACGTTTCTAATGCATACAGTTTTTTTTTTTTTGGTTTGATGGTGACTTCATGTGAAAAAAAGGTAAAGGTATACTGGTATACATAAGTAAATCAACAAAATTCCTGTTGCACTCGTTAAATAAAAACGAAACCAGAAACTAACAAATTAACAACAGAGACATGCAATAATGAGAGATAGGTATCGTTTTTACAGTGCTTTAATCGTATCATTATTGATGTCACAAATTGTGTAGGTAATCACTTTCTTTTTAATCTGGGCCTTTTTTTTTAAGTTTTCCAAAACACGTCAATCTGAAATATTATATTATAAGTTAAAGTAAATTTTTTTTCTGGCGCCCAACGTGGAGACAGTTAAAGTTCCTCCCATTTGCAATTTGTCTATACCTTGACCTACAGCTTAAGCCACTGAAGGGATTTTTACAAAGTTTTGAATATATATTTATTTATAACATTAATTTCATTAAAGATATCATAACATTATTGCACCAGTGCTTAGTAACATAGATTTGTAATGTAAGAACAACTTCATACGACCCAGTGGATTTTATTTTATTATTTTAATTCTGTATCATTAATAAAATTTTCCGGAACCCATATCAGTGTGTAAAAACACAAGGTCCAGTCGAAAAAGTATGTAAGAAACATTTATAAAAAGATATTCCTCAATTAAATTAATTGTACCTTAACTTAATTTCAATAAATCAAATCAGATTAAATTGTAGTGCGATATTTTAGAAGCCTCCAACATAAAGTCTCGGAAATAAATGATCACGCCACACTTAAGCCCTATTAATCACTCACTCGAACATCATCTTTTGCGCAGCACCCTCACTCTCGCGAGCCATTAAAAACTTTATATTTCGCCAAGGAAAAGAACAAACCTAATGAATTGGTAATTTTAGAAAAATATTTCCCCTAATTACGTCCATTTAACTCGTCTCTATAACAACATCGGTCTAGAATTCATGACTCCATCACAAAATGGCTAAGTACTTCCGTCTCCTAATGAATCACATGAAACATGCAAATAAATCCATCAAATGAATTATTGCACTTTGCTCTCTGATGCTGCATCATATAATATCTATATATTGATGATGGTGTGTTTTCGCTGCAATATCCAATCAAATTCAATCCTGAGGAGTTGTGAGCTCCTCCAAAGTAGCTCAACTGGGATCGTGCACGCACAGCACATAGCAGAGATGGCACTGGCACATTGAAGAGTGTATATAATCTCATCATAATCATATCGTTGGCTTTTGGTATATTAAACTACCATCTCGCCATCAGTGTGTCATTCCATCTAGTTATCATTTTTATTGACATAGCTCTGTAGACAGATACATGTACGAGTATCTAGAACCAACAAACTATTGACTTCCGATCCAATGATGATCGTCTTCATCATCTTGTCCAATTTTTTGTATCTCATCGTCATCTATCTATTTACGAGTATCTATGTATCTATCTGTCAGTCAGTCAGATAGTTGGTGGTCTAGGGTTTTAGTGTGTAACACTTACCCAGTTTCCATGCAACGTCGACGTTGTCGTTGTTGTCGATGACGACGTTGAGACGTCAATTGACAAGGTCTACCTAAAGATATGAAAACAAAAAAAATAAAAAAAAAGATACAGATAGATGCATCTCTCTAAACAAACAAACAAATAAGAAAAATCTTGTACGTTTGCGCGGCCGGTGTGTCAGTTTGGTCGGTGTGGTGCGATGATGCTTGGTTGTAATGACGATGATAGTGCTGCTTTCTGTTTGCGAAGTGCGTTCTTTGTGCCAGAGGAACAGGGGACGACGACGGATTCAAGCTATACGCGACTCGGCACACGGATTCGGAAGGAGAAGGCGAAGTGTGGTGTAAACTTGGTGAGAGATGAGCTGAGAACACTCGTATTTCAGGTTTTTTTCCCGATGGTGATGGAACAAAAAAATCACACCGTATCTTCTTTCTTTTTACTTAATTCTTTTTTTACTTGGTAACAACAACAAATAAGGCTCTGTTTAATGTGTTTGTATATGTGAATTGCGTATATGTGCACATGTGTCCGTCATCAGCGTCATGTATTTGATTCCGGTGCAACGGTGAGTTTTCTTTTCCTTTACAGGTGAGTTTCGTGCTGCTGTACTTACAACGTCGACAGCAAAAAAACAAATAATAATAAGTAATAACCAACCTGTTTAATTTATTTATTTTTTATTTGTTTAGATATTTTTTTTTTATTATTTCATATTTATTCTGGCATAGGGTATTTTATGATGAATAAGACATGCACTGATTGATTTTGATGGAGAAATATAAAGTGGCATAAAGTTTGTCGAGTTCTTAAACGCTGACAGAAATAAGAATCGATTTTTTTAAAGTGCTTTAAATATGATTTCGTTTTAGTTGTAGCTGCATATATATTTGTCTCTTTTTTTACGGCATTTAATAAAAGTAAAGAAATGCCAGGCTTCGGAAATTGCGAAATTCTTTAATTTTCTAAACTTAAAACCTGTATGTTACAAGGGCAATGTCCATTTTAAAGAGTTTAAAAAAATGACGTTGAATAAGTACAAATTTCAATATTAGAAAGGTGGTGGGCGTGGCAGTAAGTGGACTTTTAAATATTTACGCATATCGTGCATTATGTTCAAAAGAGCTTAATACAAATTTCCAGCTATACTTTAGATATGGAGAAAATTCAAATATCTATCTAGACTCAACCATTATATTTTGAACCTCAACTCAAATTTAAAATTCTTGGTCTTATCGTAAGTTATAAAAACCTACATTTCTGAAAGATTTTAAGACATTTAAAAAACCGAAATGATTCATTTTTTTTTACTTTTAATAATTTAATTTGTGATTGTTGTTTTATTATTATAATTTTCGAGGCCAAACTGGTGAGGTTCACGGATGAATTCTATTTTTAGAATATAACGAAATAGCTTAAAACAAATCACTGAATACCTAATACTTTATTAAAGAATGTGTGTCACGTAAGTAAGTACGATATTGCGTGTATGTTTTTACTGTAGAAAATATTTTGTTACAAGCTGATAATATTTGTTTCTTATTTAAATCGTTATCAGTTTTGTTTGCCTTCAAAGATTATTCTCACATATGTAAAAGCATAAATAAAAACAATCGTAAAACAAAATTTTAGAGCAGACCAAACTTGACATTGATTAATATTGAAATTAATAAATTTCAGAAAAAGTAAAGGACCTAAAACCGAAACATGTGGCACTCCTATATGTTTATAAGGGAAACTGTCAATTTCATTTCTCTTTTGATAAAATCAAATGTAAATTCGACCTTTCTAGTTATCTAAACAATTTTGTAATAGAAACAAAAAACTTAAGGAGTGAAGGGCGATATATTTGGTGAAATTATTTTATTGTATAATCTAAATCTTTGCAAGCAATTTTGATAATTATGTAGCTTTTTTGAACTTAGAAAATTGTTAGAAACTATCAAAAGTATTTACCTATTAGATTTTCTTAGAACCCTCTCGGTCAGTTGTCCATCTAGCCATATCGTCTAAATATTTGGACATCTCATTATTTATAAACGCATTCCAAATATGTCCTCATATACAAACTGACATCCCTGTAATTTGTTTAATGAAAATTTCATTAATTTCAAGATAACTTTTCAATTCTTTGTTCATTGTACGTTTGGGCAACCAAATGCAAGTGTCTAAGTTAGACAATTGATGGATATGTTTACTTACAAGATTTTGGAGATGGACACTGTGCAGAGTTCAGAGTGTGATTATTTCTTTGTTTTGACGCTGCTCGTTTGTTTATCTTAAAAAAAGACCCTTTATGCTTTTGATTTAATGATGTGAATAGGTGAAAATGAAGTTTATATAATTCTAGATACAAATGATACTTTTTCGTAAGATCAATAGAATTTGGGAAAAAAGGTCTAAAACATGCAAACTTTACCCCAGGTGTTTTGCAAAATGCTACAGTAAAACAAAAAAAAATGATATTTTAACTTCTGCACACGTTTTTCTCAAAACCTTTTGCTCTTACGAAAAAAAGTGTCAAGATCTTTTTTGTGAACAATTTTATAAGCTACAATTTGTACAAAAACTGAATTTCAATCCCTCCCATCGCCACGAAACAACTTTAGTTTTCGTTCAAGGTTTAAATAAACAAGACATCAAAATAAAGAAAAACACCAAGTTTTGTCTTTTTTTTGTGTAATTTCCTGGTGACAAATAATTCAACTATCTTTTATTCTGTTTTTCTATAAGAACTTTGGTAATTATAAAGTAATAAAAGAACGGAATCGATCGAAAATAGGTGTTTATTAAGTTAACTGATGACTCAAACGGATAACAGTCTGATGAAATGAAATCCTGCTACTACATTTCATCTTGTTTCTCATATCAGTATTGATTAATAAAATTTAACTTTTCATTTCTATCTTGTTTTTTCTATGATCTTCTTTTCAATTTCTTGAAGCTTTCTGTAGTCTTCCTCTTTCTCATTCTTTGAAGAACGTTCCCATATTTATTTTAGTTGCCAAACATAAAATATTTACAGTATCTACATATCGACTGACTACTGTCATTTTTATGTTCTCCACAAATTCGCTGATGACAGTGTTTTCTGATTGCAGTAAAACAAGTATTTTACATTTTTTTGTTTTATTATTTATTTACATCTAAAATAACAAAAACAACAATAACAGAAATAAATTCCCAACTGGTTTTAAAGGAAAACAGACTTACTTTTTTTCAATAAGTCGCCCAGTCAAGTTATAAAGAGTGAGTGCTGTAGTTTAAAACTTATAAGTTGACATAAATTCCGTTAATGTGTGCAAAACAAGTTAAAATGTTTTGCATAAAATTTTTATATTGTAAAAAAAATTCAATTATTAAGTTTAACACTTTTTTTTTTAATTATCAAAACACAGAGAATCGTTAAAGATTTTCCATTTTTTAAGCAGTGTGACACACTATATTTGTGGGGACATTCACAGTGAAGTCATAAAAAAATGGTTTCACTTTTTTATTTTTATATTTTTCTTCTTTTTCCACGAAACAGGTTGATATCTTTTTGTATAGATTTATAATTATAAAAATCTATTTTGGGAGAATATTAAAAAAAAAGCATTCATAAAATCACCCCGAAATAAGCACAATGGGCTTGAGAGTTGACGTATTTATTTCCTTGATGAAGTGTCAACCCCCACTCAAGTAACACCGGACACACCGCAACGAGGTTTATATATTTTTATTTTCCAAATTCAAAACAGAGCACACACTATGGATTATTTAGAAAACAAAATAACCACAACCCAAATTGGGAAAAATACAGCTATCCACGACGCGGCTCTACTATACCGATTGAAAGCCAAAAGTAAACTGAACATTTCCAATTGGACTGCGAGAGTCACTGGAGTACCTAATGTGCAAGCAAACCACAGACACAGACTATGCTACACCACACCACCAATTCAAACAAACACGATTCGTTCCATTCATTCATGGAATGGAAAATTGGAAAATGGCTTGTGAAGTCGTGAGTGTGCTTTGCAGTTCTGCAATGCGTCTGCCAGAGTGGGCTGTTTGGGTATTGCGGGGGTGTTGTTGGAGCGAATTGTAAATAAAAATAATACTGGCTGCGCTCACTGGAAGCATGAATGCCTCTCAGATGCTGGATATTCACCGTATGTTTGGTGTATGCAGCACATGAACATTTTGCCGGTCCATTGTAGTATTGTAAAGTACTGGTGTGGACTGTGGTGTGATGTTGCAGCAAAGCAGCTGATTGGAATTAAGGTATTTTGTTAGTGCAAAAATCAGCTGGAAATTTGGAAATGAAAATTGTGTTTTTTTTTTTAAGATACTTAAAGTAAGGAACTGTAGATAGATGGAGATTGCAGAATAATTTCTTTTACAAAATGTTCAGTATTGTAGGCTTGGTAAAAAATTTTAATAATATCTACTTTAATTTCTTTTCAGTTTTATCTGAATTTTCCACCAAATGTAATGCGAAGTTAATATAATCTAGGTATAACATCATTTGTCTGAAAAGTCTCGTGTTGGGCGCCATTTTTAAAAATAAAATTGCAGATAGTCAGAAAAATTAAATTTTATTTCATAGGAAACATAAATGAACCTATAATAAAAAAGTGTAAATAAATAAATAAATTAAAAAAGTCCCACATTGGGCGCCATTTAACTGGAAATCGATTTAGATACATACGAATTAATTAAATATGAATATTTATCAACAAAATATAAACTTAATAAAAGACAGATATAAGATATAATATAAGAACATTCATTATACAATTATCGCTTATATTAATAAGTATAATTGATTGTCTTAACCAAAATGTAGGTACATGAATGGACTTGTTTTAAATTTATATTATTTATTAAATACAAATTTGTATTATACTCGTATAGGTATGTTTATTTGTTCATATTTTACTAAAACTATAGATTGGATCACTTAATACAAATATGGTGCTATCGAAATGTTCACATTAAAAGGGCATTGATGGTAATGACCTCTAAATTCTCATAATTGACACTTGATTAATGATTTAATGTCTCGTTTCTACAGATTTCAAATCTAAAATAATATAAATTTCTTGAAATTTTATATGAATAGCTTTCCCATGAACGTTTCCAAAAAAAAAACAATTTTAACAGAAATAGAATAGAAGGCAGACATGCAGATTTATCTAATCTGCTGATCAGTTAAAGCACACCATTTTCAAAAATGATCTAAGTTATTTATAGAAAAGGAGAATATTCTTGTATATTAGAAACTGAACTGAACTACTAGTGACGTGTACTAAGTTAAACCACCGGAGAAGGTGGTCGAAAAATATCCAAGTTTGCGAAACTTAGGGACGATTTTAAGTTACCAAACAGGCATCTTATTTATTGTAGTAGATTTTCTTAAGGGATTTCTGGTAAACATCAATTTACTATTCCACGAACATTATTACCTGCTTTTGTTAACTCGTGGAATAAAGGTGGAATAAGCGGTTCTTATTAACTTGGCTGTATGTGACTAAAATTCTATAAATGAATTGAAAATTTTCTATGATATATTCACGTAATTCTGTTAACAAAAATTCTGCTAATCGAGAATTCTCTAAATCCAAAATTGTGAAATATTTTAAATACTGTATTGAAATGATTGAAATAATGTTTGTTTTTTAAATTATCCTGTATTTTAAAATATAAAACTGTCTATGTACATTTTCTAATTCTCCTTTTCCTAAATTTTATAAATTTTTGTCATACACTAGGTAGGTATACTAATTATTAGATAACTTGAAAACAATTTTTTTCTGAAAGTATTCTTTACAGAATTTTTAAATACAGAATTGGGGTGGATTTACAGAATTTTGAAAAACAGAATTTTGGAAACCGAATTTCGGTACTTAAATAGTTATGACACCCACCCAAAAAACATTATATTTACGAGTGATTAAATGGATCGAAATCATATTTGACTTGCAAACAGGGGTAAGGCAAATCGGTCCACTGTCCATTAAGAATTCTAACGAAAGCAAGAATTTGTCGATAAATGATATTATAAGTAAGAAAATCTAATATTTTATGCATATAAAGAAATTAGTTCCACAAATGTGTCATCTTATTTTTTGATTAAATTAGAAAACGCTGAAATAGTGTCGAAAAGTTTGACACTTGTTGTGAATTGAATAATTTCAATTTAAAATATAAGTCGTCGAATCTGATATTGCTGTTTTCTTTTCACGTATCTTTAATAAAATAAAAAATAAAAAATGGGATAGAGGGATTGAGAAGAGTACCATTATGTGTGTTCTATATAGATTATATGTAGATCCACGAAATTTCTAAGAAATATTTTATTTTCGCTCAAAATGTTGACAAGATTTTTTCTGTAAGTTGAAAGGAGAATGATATTCTTTATTTACAGGAAATAATTTGTACGACTTTTTTACCTAACCCTATGCAAGAAATGTATGGGTATGTAGGTTAAACTAATCAAAGTGTAGGATACTTACTTAACTGGCTGAACACAATTTATGTAGCCAGTGACATATGTATACAGTGTACTCTCTGCAAACGGACACCTCCCATAAGCTGACACCTCTCATGACCGGGCAAATTTCAAAGAACAGAATTAAATTCAAGATTTTTCATAGTAATAACTCTCCATAAGCGGACTCCCTAATAACCGGACGCGGACACTAAATTTAATAACCGCAATAGAGTTTGGATCTCTCATAAGCGGACAAAGTGCATGTGGAGTAGGTAGGTACTATTTTTCAATTTTTATAAGGTCCATTTCGCTATTTTTGGATAGTAAATTAATAACTTGTGTAATCCTCACAAGAAAAAAATCACAAAAATTTGTCTTGGACAGAAATTCATTCATAGGTGAAATTCAGTTGTATCTCGCAAACTACATTCTGTTTTTAAAGTGCATTCCAATCTTTACAATACGAGAAGGCACTCGGATTAGAATAGGAAAATTCTAAAATAAGAATATGCTTATGTCTTTTTTAAAAGATTTTCAATTTAATTTTTTCGTTTTCTCATAAGCGGACACCTCTAAAAATTTCTGGGTAACATCAGTGTCCGGTTATGAGAGAGTTCACTGTATATACTTATCAATTCCGTGACAACTTCAGATTTTAGCGCTGTTTTATATTATGTTTTATTTCATTTTCGTCCTTTTCACGTTTGACAGTCCAGTTCTACGAGTGGAAACTACAGCTATACATAATTTGAATTCAACCAGTAATAGTGTGTCTTTCTCCTGTTAAGACCTAAAACTATTTTTAACAAATAATCTTTTTTTTTTAACAAAAATACGTTTCCTTGTCTCTTTTTAAATTGAAATCTTCAAGTATCATATAACATTAAATAAATTTCGTGTCTTTTTTTCTCTAGACCGCCTTTGTTGCAAATTATTTGATAATTTCAAGTGACAGACTTCCACCACTTGATGCATGAAACAGGCATTTCTGAATTTATGTGCTTTAATTAACTCATATCCCTGGAGTTTGTGTAGATGTGGTGCTAAAGCTGAATAGTGAATATGCACACACTCAAAACCAAAAAAAAAAAAAACAATTTAAGTTAAACTCAAAAACAACCAAAAAGAACAAAAAAAAAGTAACCAAAAACCACCACAAAGAGAAGACACATTATATCCGCGATTGCTGTTGCGCGCCGCTCATTTCCAATAATTTTTCGCACATTAATCTCCTCTTGAACAAGTATAGTGGATCTGGATGGAGCAATGAAGCTCAAGCTTGAGCTGGAGTTGCCCTGCCCCTGTCACTGCAACCCAGTCAACCATTTCTTTCCAGTTCTTCCTTTCATACGCGAAATTTTTTGGGATTTTGCAGCATTTATGTAATACCTTCCTGCGACTCAAAGTTGATTCAACCATTCAGGAATAATCGTGCACAAACAACGACTGTGTCTTTGTCGTGGTCCCGCTCCCGCGCTCCCGCGTCGCTTCGCGTTACCCAGCCAGGCACATTTTGAACTAAAGAACGACAAAGTATCTGTCCAGCATCCATTGTCCAGCACTTTGGGGTGCGCAATGCGCATATATGCGCAGCATGATTCTAAGTTCGCTATCCCAAAAACCAAAACCACTTAGACTTGCTGCATGCGGATACTTCGTTTGTCTCACTCGCATATCCCCTGCCCGAGCAAAAGATGCAGAGAACTTGATCTTCGCCAAAACCCGTTCCGTTCTGCATTTTTGTGCGATTCCCTCACTTTCCATACACCTCCGAGTCCATATAAACGTTCTAGTCAAAGACCGTTCTATTAAGCCAAAAGACCGAACAACTTCTGTTCCTGGTGCTGGCTCTGGCTCTGGCTGGGGTGCTGGACCGGGTTTGTTCTGTGAAACATGTGCAGTAAATAGTGCCGCCACCACATAACAGCCACTTTGGCCAATTTATCAGAATTCAGAACTTTGAAATCGGGATTTCAGTTTTGTTGGGACCTTTTTGTGCCTTCCACTGCTTTTTTGTTGTTATGACTTGTGATGGGAGTCTTTTTGACCTTTTTTGTTATGGTCCATGGGATTTGTTTGCGTAAAGAACGTTGTTTCTGGTTCTGCACGTTTGTTTGTTTTTCTTTTCTTCTTAATGGATGATGGTACTGGTGAGTGGTGGACGGCCGGTGGTAAGTTTTGGATTTGCGAAGAAAGCATAAATTGGCATTTCCATTCCCATCATTGGAAATTTCAATGGAAATGAGAAAGAGCACAGGGAAATGCCTCTCTACTTTTCACTGTTCAACTGTTGAGAGAATTTCAATTTTCCGTCTGCAAAGACAGTTTCCAGAAGAAAAATAAATATATACCTATACAAAGAATTTTATAGATATATGTACCTCTACGCGGAAGATGATATTTTGAAAAGATGCTTTTTTGACGGAATGATTGTTGTGTTGTTAGTGTTTCTATATTATGATTTATTGAGTTTTAATTAAACAGCATCAGGAACTAATTCAATTGAGTATTGAATGAGATTATTCTAATAAGATTTTAGATTAGAATAAAATGAAGCCCTCATGAAGATAAAGTAAATAAAAATAAGCTAATTTAAACAAAAAAAGAATTGCGTTATAGTAAAAAAAATTAAAGAGATTTAGTATTTTTGGAAGAGAAACTGAACACCTTCTTCACATAATAATCCATATTGTGGCAAAAAGGAAAAACAGCATAAGTCACTTTTTGCAAGTTTTCAGGAGAACAATTTAAATGTTTCTTTTGCGATTACAAATAGGGTAAACAACTTACGGACGAAGTGTTGCAGTTCATAAACCGAAGAGATAAAAGTACGAGCAAAATATGACTACCTATATAGATTCGCATATTGCGCATGAGATACTGTAATAAACTCAATTTCGACATAAGTCGACTTATGCTGTTATTACTAAAAAATGTCAAAAGATTATTTTGTATGAGGCGAAGTCCACAGACCTGCAAAATAAGCATTTAAGCCGGTATAAGTTGAGATGAAATATTTACAGATAATACATATTAAGTACCTACCTAAATGTAAAATTATAGATTTTAAAGAAAAATTTAAAAATTGCGTGTTCAATTTCTCTAAGCAAATGTTGTAGGTATATTTTTTTTTTTTTAAATTCTTCTACTGCTTTCAACAAGTTTTGTCAATATGTAAGGTACCTACCGTTCATTTTTAATTTTTTTTATAGGTACGCCCTTCTAGGGTATGGTTTGTTTCGCAAGAATTGTCTGGCAAGTGGCAAACTAAAGTATCTGGGGGGTTCATTTAACCGTTTTTCGTTCCGCAATTTTTTTTTGTTTAGCATTTTGTAATTTCGCATCCTATTTTTGCAAATCACGTTTCGATTTTAAATTATTTTACAAATTTTCCTTTCGCAATTTTCAATAAGTTTTGTGTTCGATTAATTTTTTGAAGTTCGACAATTTTCTAATTGGCATTTTGTTGTTTTGCTTTTTTTTATTCATTTGTCATTAAATTGTTTTACAATTTTTTGGCTTCCATTAAAGTACATGTCCATAAATAATTTCACACGAAATTTTAAGATATGTATGTTATTTAATGGAAAAAAAATTGCAAAACAATTGAAATGAAAAGCCAAATGAAAAAAAGCGAAACAACAACATTCAACATAGAAAATATAAAAAATCAATAAACCTTAAAAGAATAATTAAATGCCCATTTATTGTTAAAAATTGACTTTCTTGGGGTAAAATGTGAAAATATAATGAACGAATAAAAAGTAATTTGAAAAATACTCAATAAAAAAGGATTTCCTATAGTTTTATATTTATTTTGAACGAAAATATATGTTCATACGCATGTATAAAAAAAAATACTGCTGAAAAAATATAGTTCTTAATTTTCAAAACAACTAAACAGCGAAATGATTTATCAGCGAAATAATAAAAACGCTTTGCCGATATTTTGCGAAATTATGAAACCGCTAAACGTTATTTCGCGAAAAAAAAAACACTTGTCCAAAAATCAATCAACGTAACAAAAAATAAACAACAAATTGCCAAATGATTTTTGCGAAGTGATTTAAAATATTTCTGAAAAAAAAGAAGAAAAGGTAAATTGCCAACTAAGGATTGGGAATTAAACGAAATATTTAACGACGAAAGCGAAAAAAAAGAATTGCCAAATGAATTTTGCCAAACTAATTATGATCAACAATTAGTGTCAACAAGATTTATAAGCAGAGCACATGCGATATATAATTAGAAAGAACAAAGTGTAAAAATAATAGATTTCTAGAGTAAATTTACACGAAAATTTATATCATTTGTAATACAATAGAATTTTAATTGGCTTAAGATTTACTATACTAATGTCAATTGTCAATCAATTGTCTATTATATGCGAAACACGTTTTTCATTTTAAATGAGAGAAATTAGTTTGTAATCGTTTTTTGTTTTGTCTTTGCGAAATTAAGCAATTAATTTTAAACATCTTGATTGCGACAGAAGCATGTGACAAATTTTAGGTTGTACCTACCAAAAAAAAAATGTTTTGAAAATTGCATTGGCGAAATATGCTTACAGCTTTTATCTAATTTTTTCGAAGATAAATGTCAAATTTTTCTATTTATTATTTGTAAAGCTAATTGGATTTCGATTTTAGTTCAAGTTCATGAAACATATACTTAATTAAAATCCCTTAATCACCGAATATAATGTTGTTATGGTCTTAATTAATGAAAAACAAAAATAGTTTATTTGCAGCTTCTGATTTTAAAAAGATAAATTTGTTTCATAGAAGCTTAAATATTTTTTTTTTCTAATTAAAAGTTTTGGAAACAAAATTTAATAAAATGTTACGTGGAATCCTTTGGTTATTTCATATTCGGCGCCCAAATAAAAATTATGTTAATTTCTTATGCAATTTTTTACATTTTCGTGTCCTACAGATCATTGTTTGAAGTCTTTTTAATTTCTGCCAACGCAAACCCCCATTAAGCTCAGCACATACATTTTTGATTGAAGGTTAATACATATACATAGGTACCTACAACAAAAAAATTATGCCCTATATCACGTCCTCATCGATTTCGAAAGAAAATCTTGAATAGTGTGCAATAAAACTTTATACCTACTCGCCGTATATCTACTTGACGAAAGAGTATCCTTTGATAAGAGATCTCAATACCGCATAACACCTTGCGAATGTTAGGTGAACCTTTTTTTTGGTGTTCCTCTTTGAAATCTACATGAAAAAATGCATTCAATACAACGACTTGGAGTGAAATGCCCCTTTAACATTCGAAGACCACACACACCAGATATTTAATTTTTTACCATGTCAAATTGCTTGGCTCACAGTCAGTACCTACAGAGGTAGGTACAAAAATAGATTGCACATATAACCCTTGCGGCGCGCGATAAACATAAAAAGATTCCTGAACCTGAGAACTGCGAAACCTACAACAATATATACATACGTACACAACAAAACGACTTTAACAAGTAACAACCCAGAACCACGACAAAAATCCATCGATGCATTAAAAGTCCCAGACAGACATCGACGCGCAAAATTCCTTCATAGCAGTTTCACAGGATCCGCATATACAAGCGAAGCGATCTTCCCTCCGCGCTTGAGATTGGAGAAGAAGCAATTCTCCCAATAAATTCAATGTGATCCAAATGCTACAAGAAAGGAAGAGATGAGAATAGAGCAAACGGAGTGATCACAAAAATCGCCGTCGGACATAGCACACCTAAAGTATATCTCAGGCTCAGGGAGAATATCCTACCATCAGCATCATCATCAGCATCATCATCGTCGTCGTCATCCGGGACATCCGAAACCATGCCCCATCGAACTCTAGCGATTTTCATACAAATGGACGGATCTTTGTTTAACTGCAGGAGGAGGAAAGTTCGATTTCGTGTTCTTGGTATACGCTCAGCTCACAGTTCTTTTTCATCCTCGGTCCAGAACCAGCACTCGGTGCTCCAAGGGAATATTGAACATTCATTCAAGCAAACGATGCGGAATGCTTGAACCACAACACAAGTTTTCTAATTTGGTGGAATAATCAAGGGAATCGTCTGTCTGTGTTTTCGCCGCCGTCGCTGCCGCCAACGAAAGGCTGAACGGACATTACTTCTGATGCGTCCACAAAAAATTAAAAAAAAAAAAAAAACTTAAGACACACAAAGGTAACAAAAGCTGTGATCAGAAGAAAAAAGGTACATTAAAAAAGGAACTCAATAAGGAGAATAAATACATGGACCCTCCAGAATGTGGGCAACAGTTAACTGGTTCTTGAGGCAAAAAATGTTCCCTTACTTTGGTCGAAATCGAAATCCAACCATACAACTACTCCTCCTACACGCTTGATTACTTTGTGAATTTTAAAATTTATTAAGGCGTTATCCTTTTTTTTTATTTCCACACCATTTTGACACAAGAAAGATCAAAAAATAAAATAAATAAATTAATTAAGTTATAGAAATGTTGGCAGTGATAATTCGAAATTCTTGTTTTACAAAAAAATTACTGCGTAAACCATCAGATCTGCAGATCCGAAGAAAATTATATGGGAATAGTCGAGATGATGCAGGTGGAAGCTTTTCAAAAACTGTTCCGAAGCTATTTTACTTGCATAATCCTTTGACGTATCTTTGGACACAATTTCAACTTAGTCGGATACGTCTTCTGTGGGATCGGGAATTCAAACGGAATGAGTTTTACAGAGGATCCAGGCAGGTTTGTAAGCAAAGATATACAAGTCGCCTTTTTGACAATAGGTGTTTGCTGTCTATATCAAAAGCCGTGTTTTATTATCTACGGATCTGGATCAGGATTATCCCATGAAAATAAAACGATACGGTTTTATAATGACAATAGTATTGTATGCTCATTTTTTTTTTTCTTATGTTTGTTTATTTGTTTACTGTCTTCTTTCTTTACACTACAGTTTGTACTCCTTACCGACTAAAGAGCCGTCTACTCGCCAGAGTAAAAACTTATTTTCGGATCTTTAAAATAGATCCAGATACAGAGCAGGATCCAAAGTTGTTGTTGTATTACGTGTTAAAAGATGATCCTGATCTAGATCCGTAGATAATAAAACGCGGTTAAAGATGTTGTAGTATTACGTGTTAAAAGATGATCTCGATCCAGATTTGTAGATATTAAAACGCGGCTTAAATCATATGAGATCCCAAACGTCAGCAATGCGCATTATAACTGAGAAGCAAAAACATCTAATTTTGTTTCGAAGCTTTCATTTGACGATTTTGTGTTTGGATTGAAACTGAAAAAAGTTTAGGTGCGTTCTTTTACCTTGAAACTGCACATTTAATTTTTTTTTCATATGAACATAAATGCTACCGTATTAAACTTTTTGTTTAAAGATTTGGAACTCAGTCGTATATAAAACAATTGTCAACCATGCCTGTTGTGAGTTTGCAGGAAACGGGCTGACCTACAATTGTTTGCTTAATCCAAACGGATTGCTTAGTATCGTAAATAATTTTTGGAATTTTATTGAAGTTAAAATCACCAAGTGACTATTTTATCTTTTGAGCATTATACTAACTACGTTCTGCAATTTTGACATTTACAATTACGTCTTTACCTTTTTCTTCAGTCAATATACGGAAGTAGATTATATAAAACAGCTGTTTTCACTCAGTCAGTGGTGTAGCTAATAGGAAAGGGTTTAAGAGGGGGACAAAAACAAAATTTTTTAAAGCATGAAAATATACTAAATTTTCATCGAAATTATTTTTGAATGACAAACTCTGCGTACTAGGCTTAAGATTTTAACAATTCTCGTGAAAACACGGCCATTTGTTCTGTTAATTTG
Organism: Epistrophe grossulariae; assembly: GCA_929447395.1. Taxonomy (NCBI): domain Eukaryota; kingdom Metazoa; phylum Arthropoda; class Insecta; order Diptera; family Syrphidae; genus Epistrophe; species Epistrophe grossulariae. The sequence continues at coordinate 137,264,953 of OV839568.1, forward strand.
GTTGTACTGTATAGTTTGAACTTTGAATGGGTGGTGTTTTGGGCTAGGTTTAAGTCTTTGATATAATGCAAAAGCTTTTACACTCCAAAAGAAAGCTTAAAGCCTCAAAATTAACAAATATTTAAACTCTAATAACGGGAGTGTCAGCCTAGATATATACAATGATTTTATTTGCTAAACTTTCAATTTTGTGTTTTTGATTTTTTTTCATTGAAATTTGAAAGAAGGAAAAGTAGAATTAGGTATTTTTTCAATGAATATGAATAATAATCTATATAATGTAGCAACTAATAAAATAAATCAATCAAGTAGAAGACTTAGCACTATTTAATTGGACTTTTTGAATTATTGGTTCAAATTAGCATTTAACGGCCTTTATTTGTATGAAAAATAATTATGGTTTTAATATTTAGTCAGCAACTGTGATGACGGATTGCATTCGTGAACAAGACCACTTGGGTATCGGCCATTTCACAACACCTGTTGGCTACCAACAAATCACACGTGATATGATTTTATCCAGAAATGATGCGCGCCTTCAAGTTGTTCGATTTAGATTTGAAGATTTTCATCGTGCAATTCCTATGAAAGTTGTTCTTTTCAAAAGAGGAAGTAAGTAGGTAGTTTGCTAGATATTTTGTATTCGAACTTATGACAAAACTATCTCTATTTTCGTTTATTTTTTAAGGTAACAGGAACTGTTTCATTGATATGTTATTTGTGGGAATGCGTAACACCAAAGACTTTCAGAATCTTGATGAGCGTCAGCTAATTGGAAAAGCTCTTCGTCAACTAGAAAATCAGCAGATTATTAGACCGAAAGTCAATAAAACTCAAGATAGAATATTGTTTGCTGAAATTTATATGCGGTTCTTCAGAAACTATACACCAAGAGTGCCTGAAGATTGGTCAGTGTCATTTTACAAAATTGTGTCTTTTAATGTTTTGAACTATAAACAATGAAATCAAACTAAAAACAAAATTGGATTTATATTTGTTTAATTTTCAAAGATTCTAAAATGTCTTGAACATTATCAGACTTATTCATTGAACGAATAATATTACGATATTTCTCATTCTCTTCGGTAAGCTTGAGTTTTTCTTTTTTTAATAGAAGATTGTGGTAGCTAACATCTGAACAACGACGCCAGAAATTGTTGAAAAGATTCATTTTATCCGACAGTTCCTGAAAACAAAACCAATAAATTATATTCATATAGATGATTTACTTTTTTAAACCTCCTTTATGTATGTAGACAGTCCCAAGTATTTTTGAGATAAGTTGGAGTTAACATGTAACTAAGTATGTATTTTCTTTGAAGTATTGAATATTCATGTCGATTATGGAATACGCAATACTGGGTCCACATTGATTTTCAGTACAGTGTTCTCTTTTCTTTTCACTACAAAGGGTTTAGTAGAAAAGAGAGCACTGTACTTCGAATCACTGCGGATCCAGTATTGCGGATTCTATAATCAACGTTATTATTTTTATGAAAGAAAGGAACTTAAGGGCCAGTTTCACAGTGAAGTAAGTATCACTTAAGTGCCGAATATGGAGAACTAATTCCCAATTTCACAGTGTAAACTTATCGGAATAAGTGACACTTAAGTCTCCGATGTTGGCCACTTAAGTTCCACTTACTCAGGTAGTAAAACTGCGGCTTAAGTGTCAAAATGGGAAAACTAAGTGCCACTTATTTTGTTAAGTGTGCACTGTGAAACTGGCCCTAAATGTCGTCCAAAAAATGATTATCAACAAAGTCAAATGACAAAAGATAACAGCCCTACAGAACTCACCTCCTCTGATATGTCCAAAAGCTTTGCGATGTCCACATTCATTTTAAGTCGTTCTTCCTGATCGGAGTCTTCGTTAAAAGTTTGAAAAGGAATAACTTTTTCTTTTTCTGTCTGATACTTTCGACAGCATGCTGCCAAACCTAGCAAAAGTTCTCCATGCTTTACAAATTCTTTCAATTTCTAAAAAAAAAAAAACAATTGAAATGACATTAATTTATTATAATATAGTGTATACTATTAAAGCGTCGGCACACCTTAATCACTTGGTAGCTTTCACTGGAAACTTTTAACAATTTTTCATGTGTCAGCAATTTGTCTCGCTGAATTGAACCTTTTAATATCGATCTAACTTTAAGAAAATAAGCCTGCTCTAATTTCAATCCATAGATTTTTTGATTGGATTCTGCTTCGATATGCAATAGTTCCTGCTGCAATTCTGATATTGTTTTTTGACTCATACGTTCGATTTCGTTAAGTCTCTTCGCTTCAACGACATAAGTTTGTTGCCTTTGCATAAAATTTAAGAAATTTTCTGTCTTACGTACATCTATTAAGTCACCTTGTAGCTCCTTCACCCAATTTAATAGTTGTGTCTGTAAATTATTCATTTTTTTGACAGTTCTATCACGAATAATATAACGGTTTTCTATCTCAGAAGTAACATCGTCAAATTTCCGTTCCATATATAGCTCATAATTCTCCCTTAGCCTTTGTTTGCAAGTAATATTTGTCGTGTGCATGATATTCTCATTGTTAAGTTTAGTTTTCTTTTGAACTTCTTGCATGATTTTAAGCTCATCAAAAAAGTCTTGAATTAGATCTGATGCTTGCGAATTATAAAGTTCTGTTGCTGTTTCACGAAGAGTTTGATGGCAATCTAAAATAAAGCTTATCGATGGTTAAAGTGCATGAAAAATCGTAAGTACCTACTTTAACATGTTTTTTCAGAAATTAAAAAAAATGCAAAATTTTGTATGCGATATTTTGAATTCTACCTTTTTTCTGTTAAATGTTTACCACAATATTGTTACGCTGAAATTGCCAGAAGATGGTTCTGATTTTTTTTTGCATTATCTAATAATAGTTTGGTATTTTTCGAATCACGAGGTCCTGCACTTTTACCGTCGATAACATCTAAAATAACTTATAAAAAATACTTCACAAAAATAATACCATTGTGACGACACGTGAATCACAGATTTTCTAATAAATGTACATAAGCTAAAGTTTTCCTTAAAAGAAAAAAAATGAATGCAATCCACAATATTTTTCATTTCATTTCATTTCATTTCATTTCCCATACCTACTTAAAGATCTTTAAGTACAAATTTCCTATAGAGAGCATTGGTAAAAAAATTCTTAAGGTTGTGTCAGTTAAAATATTATTTTTCAAATTATTAGCTTTGCAACAAAAATGTGCATTTGTCGAATTTAGTTTTATGTGGAATGAATTTTTACTTCAACTGTAGTAAATAAATGTATGCTCTTTAAAGCCCATCCACACTATCTCACTGAGTATTAATACAAAGTGGAAAAGAATTCCATTCTACTGACAAATTTGTGAGAGATAAATTTCTTTTCATTTTTTGACCACACACAACAGTTTAATTTAACCTCAATAAAAATGTGAGGAAATGTGTGACAGAATTAGAACCATTTCTAAAAAATCTCATTTATTAACACATGTCAAATCGTGTAGGCTGGGAATATCATATTTTTTTTCCACACTATTTTACATGATTTGTTTCACACTTTTTTGACATGTTTTAATACTCAGTGGGATAGTGTGGAAGGGCTTTTAATACTTCTTTATATTTTTCCTTGTTGCTCAATAAATTGTGGAACATATTTTTAATACCGTTCCTTTAGATTTAAACTTACTTGTCAAATACTCAAGTTGATCTAGATGTTGACAAAAATTTCTCTCATGCATTTCTTGAGTTTCTTCTATATTTTTCATTAACATTTCAATTTTTTCATCTTTTTTCTCTAAAATTCTTTCAGTTTTTTCACTCCATTCTTCGATTTCTTCACGAAATTCTTTTACTTTAATTTCCTTGCAAATATTCTCCCATTGAAGTTTTCCATGCTTCATGGAGTTTTTTGTTAATTCTAATTCTCGAATAAGTTGTTCCTAAAAATAGATATGTAGATGACATTTCTTAATAAAAAATAAACAATTTTATCTAAACTTTATGAACAAACCTTCATTAATCGCTTTTTAAGATCCACTGCCGCTAAAAGTCTAAGGCGCTTTTTTTCTGCTTTGCTAATCTTTGGTTTTTTCTTGTTTTTAACCGAACCATCTTCTATGATAGTTGTAGGTCTATTCACGTTCTCACTCATGTTTAAATATGGTTCTAACCCTGACTTCAGAAATAAAAGGTGTCACTGAAATAATTGAAATATTTTTTATCAAAAATAAAACTAATAAAAATAAACAAGGTACTGAAGAAAAAGTTTAATTCAATTTCATGGTGAGCCTTTTTGTTAGGCTTAAAATAAAATAAACGTTATCTTTCAATACAAAACTATGAACTTCACGGTGGAGATGTTTCCATATATGAATACTTATTTTTGCGTAGAATCGAAAGCGAAAAGTCAATTGTTCCTCAAATTTTCCTAAAACTATAATTTACCTATTTTGTAATCGTTAAAATAAATTGATGAATTTCCCTTAACAGTCGTCAATATATCGTTTGATCTTTCGGATTGATAAGTGGAAAGTAAATTACAAAATGTAACAACTTTTCACTCGAAGTTTGTAGGCTGATTTGCAGTAGGTAAAGCATTTTCTACCGAATTTTTAAACAATTTCATACTTGTCAAGTACAGAGATTTTTTCTTCAGCCGTAAGTACTTAATGAATGTGGAATGCCTTCCGAGATTCTTTTTCACTCCCGCATATTTTATTTTTCACTCCCACTTTAACATTGAATCTCGTATGTAGTTACTTAGCTTAGCTAAGACCGTACAGAATAATGGCGTTTTTGATCTTGAAGAGAAATGCGAATCGAATGCTTCAAACAGATCTTATAGATTTTGAAGTGTTAGTGCTTCTGGTTTTGAATCTGAATTCAAATCCAGAACTATTTTCTCTTTTATCGAGAAAAAGAAATGTCAATTGTGGGGTTCAAAAGGCTTTTGAAACCAATCGAAAACTCCATTAGTTAATGTTGCATTTACGTGTTAATTGCTTAGTTAGATAATTCATATACATATATATAACATACCTATATGTATGTATATTATACAAATAATATTTCAAATCGGAAACCATGATATGAAAACCTGCAGATTTCACTTTTCAATATTTTCGTTTTTTTTTTTTATAATTCTAGATTTTTTTAAAATAATTCGTGTTTCTGTACCTCAATGTGCGTGTAATATATATTTTATTGCATCAATAACTGTTTCTTTTGTTCAAATAAACGTATGTCAATGATAAAATTGATAGCAAAATATCATAAACATTTATCTCAAAAATAATTATAATTTAATTATGTATGTCTTCCCATAAGGCACGTTTATTCATTAAGTTCTATAAATAAGAAATGATAATACAAAGTATACAATCCAAAAAAAAACTTCCTTCATTTATATAGGACTTTCAGAATTAAAACAAAATTAACGCTAATCAAGACAAAAGTTTGACAACCCAGCATCGACCTCGTTATTCATCTGGATTGTTTACCTATGGCATTAACACAATTCGCACACATTTTCACTAACAAGCCATAAACTGAAATCTCGATCACTTTTACCTCGAAGAGAGAACAAGTTTTACAATATTATTATTATGGCTAGATTACATTTTAATATACCTACCCTATAGTCAAGTCAGAAGTCAAAGCCACCCTCATATAAACAAGTTAAGAAAGTAAAGCCTCATATAAAAGTCTATCGCTATTTACGAAACACGCAGACTTTGTGGCTCAAATCAGGCTTCTATGGAAGCTACTTCAAAACTAAATCAGTAACTTGTTTAGTGCATATCAGTCTTGGTGTGTAAACAGTTATTTTCTCCCCCAACTTTGCATCCGTAGCTATAGGCTAACTTGTTCGTTTTCAATACTCTCAATCATGACTAAAGGTAGGTAAGCTAATGAAACCCGGACTGTCTTACCTACGGCAATCTCACCTGAGCTCAGTTGAATCTTGATAAGTGCGTCGCACAGTTGATATCGCGCTTCGCAAAGTTATCACAATGGAAAGTCTTATTAGAAACACGTATTAAAGTGAATGTTGGTTACTGACTCTTTTTATTTTATTGGTTATTTTTGTGTATATTCAGAGTGAAAGTGTAATCTTAAAGAAATTTGCAAATCTTTCGTTAAGTAAGGTGCCAGTACAAAAAAAAATCAAAACAAAAGATTAATCAAATCACTTAATGTGAAACATATTAAGTTAAGATTTAAATTTTGCCAGCAAAAGTATAATCGAAATTCAAAAGAACGAGCTTAAAGCCTCAACTGGTTTTTGGATGTCAAATTATTTCCACGGAAAAGGTTTCATAATTTTTTTTTGTTTCTTGTTTTTGAATATAAATTAGCTTCACGTTGAAATGCATGTTGTTGTGGTTCATTAATTTTTATACATTTGTGTTAAAAAGGTCACCGTCCTATAAGGACTTTATATAAGATCAATTTAAGGGTTTTAAAAGTTATATGTATATAGTGTCATAAAATTCGGAGTTAAATTGATTTAAATATAGAATGATAAAAAGACTTTAACCACTAAAAGCGGGACTGTGAAAAAAATGACAAAATGTTTAATAGTTTGTCATTAATATCTGCCAACAATCCGCATTTCGTTTTTAAATACCGGTTATCCAACACTTTTATGTTAATATGGTTCACGGTTTTTGTTGCAAATTGTATAGTACCTACCTACATATTTTTAAAATTTTTCACACAACTTGTCGAATTTTTTATTAGCTTCAACAAAATAACTATCTACATATCTATATGTGTGTGTATAAATTTAGTGAAAATAAAATAATTTTGTTTAACAGATAGGTATTTTAGTTTAATATTTTAAAAACACGTAACCACCGAATGCGTACGTCTATTTAAAACTTTTAATTTTTTTTTCATATGTTTAATTATCTGTATTAAGTACTTAGTACCTACCTAACAAAAAAGAGGGTTAAAACAATAAAAGTAAAATTATGTCAAAGTTGTATAATGTAGGTAAATATTTGAAAAAAAAAAAATGTTTACTCCCCTTTGTCCACACCTAGCACACCCCTATTCCACCCTTTTTGATCACTTTTTGACAATAATAATACGTATTTTTAGAATCGAAATAAATCGATTTTTAAAGAAAAGGGTGGAAATTAGTGGTAAGCGTTGTTTTTGTCATTATTAATGAAAAAAGTTAATAAACGAAATTTTAAAAAAGTATGACCATCAATTTGTGTAAATATTGTATTCTGTCGTGTTTTTTAATATTTACTTTTGTTAACAAAGATTTCAGGATAAAAAACTCACCGCTGTGCCGCCGGTTCGGTTTACACCGAAAAAAAAATATTGTCTGTAAAATATTAAGTGTTTGCTTGTTCCAAGCGATAAAAGGCACCAAGCATTTAATCTGTTATTGTAGCTCGGAAAGATGAACGAAATATTTTAAAACTTCAGTCCTCAAAAAGATGAACGTGTTAAAATTTTGTGCTTTATTTCAAACTTATTTTTTTACATTTCTTTGCCTTTGGTTCCTCGCATTATATACATTTAACATTATATTCAGTGCTTTGGGACTTGTTTTAACTTGTAATGTAAATAATATTTAATGTTTTAACTCAAAACTTTTCTCTTTTTCCTGAAACAAATTTTGACGCTCGAAAAGATGAACGGGCTATGTTTTATATCTGTTCATCTTTTCGAGATTCTACTGTAGTTCTAAAATTAGTAAATCATTGAAAGAAATTTTTTGAGATAATTGAATAAATTTCTATAGTTCTTGATTATTTTTGGCATCTTTGAATTAACTTTTTAAAAAATTTTTACGAGTTTATAGAAAAAGTAATAATTTTTTTGCTTAAAAATAATTTTTGACGAACGTTAGCGCATCCACTGATTAGATGAAAATATTCGTCGTCAAATAAAAGGACCATATCATTTCTAGGCAACCCGACAAAAGGTACTTTCACTGCTTCATGCGCTGCTCAGTTTGTTATAATTTGTTTTTAGGCAAAAATAAAAGACTTAAGAACATGAAATAAAAAAAATACAAAACATCGCCTCTAGAGTTTGGAAAATCTAATTTTTGCATGTAATTTGTTTTTATCTTCCATTTGTTGATCCGAAGTTATAAAGGTCTAAACTTGCCTGTATTTCCTTTTAAGTTTCATGGTAAAAAAAGCTCTCCAAAAAAAATAAAAAAAAAATAAGGAACATCGCCCCTAGAGAAACGTTTGCTCTACATAGTGCAATTTTGTTTAATAAAACATTTATTATGGTCTAGCTGCACGTCTAAAAAAATATAACTTAAAAAGTTTAGAAACTCAGTTAAAAAAAATATAAAGAGGTGCAATTGGAAAAAAAGTAACAGACATCGTGCCTGGAAAAACTTGCCCTCAACATTTTGGTGTTTAAAGTTTTTCAATACCATTGATACGTATCGAGAGCTGCAAGTCTAAAGAAAAACAAAAAACACGGATGCACCGATCTACAACTTAAAAAAAAGCAGTTCTGATATATAATTCATGACAATTTCAAAGCAATGCTTCTGAGGCGCTCTACCCTGTATTTGCCTAAAATATTTTACAAACTTTTAACAACTTTTGAAATAATGATTAATTATCTTACCTTAAGCTTATTAAAATTAAGTACCATATAAAAATTGAAGTCCCGCAAAATGTTATTCATTTAACTTTATAACATTTTGCGGGATGATAACGTTAATTACGAAAGCATTCAGATTATCACTAATGATACAAATTGATGTTTGGGAAAAATCTTTATCTATTTTTATTAAAAAAAATATATAATTTTTCGACGGAAAAGTAATATCATCTTAACCTGACTTAATATGATTTGCATCTATATAGAATATAGAGGTGCACAGTGTTCCTTCTATTTCACCCCTTTTCTTTTATATATTAAGGAAAATGTACGAAATTTTAATAAGATGAATTTCGTTTTTTGCTCTACTGAAAAATGTTAAGAACGGATATAAGAAAATATATCTTTTATGTCGATTTTTAATTGGGTCATCATTCATAGTCGTTTTTAAACTATTCCTAAGATTAAAGTAGTTTGAATTGAATAATTGTATGATATTTATTTAAATTTGATGATAACGAAGGTGAAGAAAATTAGAAAACTACTTCTGTTTAGGTGGAGCGATTGAATATATAATTTAATTAATAAATTCAAGTGACCTCAACTACAAAGATTGCGTTTAGCAATCAAATTCCCTTAGAAACATAAAGTTCACATGTATATTCATGCTGTGAGTTTTATAAGAGTCGGTAATCATCGACCATAATTTGCGTCTTAGAAGGGTACGACAGCATCTAATTGATGAGCCCAACTGTCGTACCTAGGCGAAACGCAATCTTTGGAGTTGAGGTCACTTAGAACTTATTAATTGAATATAAATTTGATGGTTTGATATTCCAATTTAGTCAAGAATAATTTAGTAAACTTCTATTTCGATTAATACAAAATGTAATTTCGTTATAGATTTAGGAAATATGTATACCTATTGATCTCTTTCATCTTAAACTGTAGTTTAGTAAAACACGACTTAGGCGAACGACTATATGAATAACTATACATGTATAGTTTGTTTTAAATTAAAAAAAAAATAATTTAAAGTTTTCCTTCTGAGTTTCCGTCATACTTACATAAATGTATTGATATGGGCACTTTTTTAATTTTTTTAAATGGATAACGAAAGGTAGGTACTTGCCATACGTTGAATTACATATACGTGATTGGGTTCCATGATAAAATACCCGTTTTCTCATATTATTTTGTATTGGCTTCTTATTTGAATTTTAGTTCAAATAACTTAAATAATGTCATCAAAATTAAAAACAGTTACCTACCTACATACACACTTACATACATCATAATAGTTTTGTATTTCTAGATAGTGGCAGTTTAAAAAAGATTAACATAACCCCTAATTAGATATTTGCATGTGGATAATAATTTTTTACTCAATTCTATTGTCATCGTAAGAACTATTGACAGAACTCGTTAAACCGAACTCTCAGTAAAATGCAATTCTCATTTTTTTATATTTATACTTTTGCTTGATTGATGTTGAATGTTTTTTTTTTATGCGAATGATTTCAATGAAGGAATATGAGGGAACATTGTTATTTAAGGGGAAAGGGGAAATGTTACAATACAATATAGACTTTTTGTTTTACAATATTTTTACACACAAAATTTAAATTTGTTCTATTACTAACCAATTTGAATTGATTTATCTTTTTGAACAAAGGGAAATAACAGTTAAATACGTTTAATTTTGTAAAGAATTTAAGAATATATAAGGTAAAATAAGCCCTAACTCTGGGGTAGGTACACAAAATTGAAATTTATATTGGGTATAAGCATAAATAACAATAATATTAATAACAATTTCCTAAGAAATTAAGAAAAAAGATTCAAATATGTAAGAATCCAACAAAAAATAATTTTAAAAAAGGGGCTTTGTAAGCTGATTTTGCAACCCAATCACGATTAGGTAAGAGTTAACCTTATACTTTATCGATTTAAAAAAAAAGGTGTCTTCAACCCATATATGACAAATCTGTAAATCCAAAAAAAAAACTGATAAAAAAAATGTATTATGTTGTTCAAAAATTTACCTAGCCAAGAAAAAAAATTTTAATTGAAAATTTTGAAAACACGAGTCTTTTAATTTTGTATCTGCTTCTCGAAACTATTTCTACAAAACATCATCCTGATTTTAAGCATATTTTTTTTTCAAGTCTATTTTTCATTTTTTGCCTCTCAGACATTTTTATCTCCAGTTAAAGTATGATTTTCGTGTATTTATAAGATCTATTGATTAAAAAAAAAACAACTACATACAATTTCTTCTTTAGAAAATAGATTCTCGGTCTTTATCTTCGGGATCCTTTCAGTTTCAGGATCAAAGAGATCAATGAATATATCTGAGCTTATTTTCGTAACCCAATTATCCTTCTATTTTAATTAGAATAAACTTAAATTTATTGATTTATCCTACTTTAAATATTGACATAACATCCAATAAAAATTTTAAATAATTTCAGAAAATTTCATTCAAACTCATCCACCATTAGCTTAGCAACAGTTTTTTTTTTATATGAATGCGGCCCAATTAAAAAAGAATCACACGAGATTACGAAAACAATTTGTTTTATAATAAAAAAACTTCAAATATTGTTTATAAATAATTGGTGATAATCAGAATGGTTTCATTTCACAATTATTGTCACGTGAGATACTTGACAATAATTGTGAAATTTATCTATCGTCCTGCAAAATGAGTACGTTTCTGGCCATTTGCTAGGGAGTGCACAGAATTGATGTCAACAAATCTCATCTGCTCACATATGAGAGAATGAGTAGTTGGTAGTGCTATATAGCTTATTGTTTGCATTTACTCATGAGTACTTCGCCACATCCAAAGGAATAATAATGTGTCTAAATTTTTCAAAAGTACCTACTAACATTATAAATTAAAAAGTTTATTTGCTATAAATCATAATACAAGGTAGAAAGGGGTTAAGTCATTAGTTATAGCAAAATTAAATTGAAGTTTGAAATTTTTTTGTAAATCCAGATATTCTTTTTACGAAAAATTAATTAATTAATTAAAAAACAATAATTATAAAAATGGTCATCTAATAACAAAACCGGGCTTACTTATTTTCTGTAGAATTCTCTCCTTATAGCCATTTTCTGACTTAACCCCTTTCTACCTATGGCACTTGTAGGGAGTAGTGTTTAGGAAAAAAATATAATCTCTGCGTCTAAACCATCCCCCTTTTTCTCTTTATTTTTAGTCTACAAACATGAATATGAAAGTACCTACAAATCTACATATTATTACATATACATATTTTAGTACTGACATGTGATTTCCATATACATGAGCATTATACCATTACTAAGCATATACACCATACTAAATGTGCAAATTATGATGTCTGACACGCATTTTATTAGTGTCTATTTTTAAAGTGCTAATTTTAAAATAAATTTATGTTTTTAACTAACAGATACCTTATGTGTTTCTATTCCGGGTTCAATATCGGAACTGAATTGCTTTAACATTTTTATTAATTCTCTTTTTTGTTTTTAAATAAATAAATCACAATTCAATCAAAATTTCAATCTCATTTGTTCACTATTAATTCAGTCTTAATATTAAAAGTTTCTATAGGCTTTCTTAGGCCCTAATAAATGCAGATTTTTGTTTAGATTTAATGTTTTTCCAATGTGTTTATTTATTTACAATTTATAACCAAATATAAAAATATTATTATATAGTTAATTAAAATAATTAATCATTTATTTTTAGGGAATGTTTACATGTGTTTAAATCATTGACTGAAAACCAACTTTAGTTAAGATGACAGTAGTGTACGATAAGGAAAAGCAGAATGGTCGTGAATTTGACTCTAAAGCTAACGATAGGTAAGTTCAGTTAAATTAATGTCAAAAATAGCCAACTTCGTGTGAATGCTAAAAAGTCCATTCTTATACATAATCTTTTGGAGTGAAAATATATTTTTGATTTTTTTACATAAAATAATTTTTAAGTTTCAAGATAGACGTGATAATACGTTTACCAGGAACATTTTACCATAATAAAATTATCGATATATATAGTAATTTATGGTTCTTATAATAAACTTTTATCTCTCCTACTACAACATCAATGTGTTGTTAAACTATTTATTTTGTTGATTGTGTTTCAGAAATGTATTCGGTTAAGAACATCTTAGACTCCTCTATAGGTACATGATAACAATCGACATTAGAAATAGGTTAATAATGCTTTTGATTATTTATTATTATTTTATTCAATTTTATTTCTCTCAGGTTTTTAACTATTTTCTGAATTTTTTGTTATTTATTCAAAATACAACCTTGACTTCGTTTTTCTTTTATTTTACTTAATACCAACTTAACTTATCGGAAGAACAAAATATTGCCATAACATGCTTCTAGTTTCTTTTTTTTATTTTGATTGTATGTAGTTGTGGGAAGAAACAAGCTTTGAAGTTTGAATAGTCAGTGATCAAGCCCCTTACTCATGGCTGCATTTCGTTTTTATTCGGGTTTTTTTATGGAGTTAATTTTATAATTTATTTTGGTGTAGTTAAACTTTATTTAAGCAATTTTCTTTTGTTTAAACATTTTATTTCCAAAATTGTTTGAACTTTTGCAAAATACAAGATTGTAAAGTTATATCAACATTGATTGAGCCATTAAAAAGCTATAAATGAATAATTAAAAAATAAAGCAATTTTATCAAAAACTTCAAATCCCTATTCCCACGAATTTTTTGGGAAAAACATGAAACGCAATTTTCTTACAATCATATTGGTATTTTTAAAGGTTAGAGCCGTTTATGAGAAAATTTGAAAATAAAATAACATTATTTATGTATAACGGCTCGGCTATCCGTTAAAGAAGGCATTCTTCTATTAATCCTGTTTTTAAATCAAATTATTTTAGTGAGAAATCTTAAATAAAAGATATTATTTTAAATAACTTAATATCTTAATATCTTTTATTTATTTCATGAAAAAACACGTTAAAAATCTCCAATATCAAATCAATTTAATATGAGAAATCTTTTGAAAAAAATAATTTTCAAACTCAAAATTAAAAAAAAAAAATGGTGAAACTAATTTTGTTCAAAATTTTACGTTATTTAGTACTATTTTTGTTTTCAATTTTTTGGGAAACACTTAAAACCCGATGCTGAATTATCTTCTGGTTTTTGACAAAATTGGAAAATAATAGTAATGATGTATCTATAGTTATTTTCAATTTTCTCAGAAATTAGAAGACATATTTTAAACATCTGGTTTTTAGTTTTTAACTAAAAATTGATAATAGAATTGAATATTGAAAACAAAAATAGTAGGTAAAATAAAATAAAATAAAATAAAATAAAATAAAATAAAATAAAATAAAATAAAATAAAATAAAATAAAATAAAATAAAATGAAATAAAATAAAATAAATTAAAATAAAATAAAATAAAATAATATAAATAAAATAAAATAAAATAAATTAATATAAAATAAAATAAAATAAAATAAAATAAAATAAAATAAAATAAAATAAAGTAAAAGTAAAGTAAAATAAAATAAAATAAAACAAAATAAAGTGAAAGTTTTCTGGCTTTACAAAAAGGTATAACATGGCATTGTAACCGTTGTTTTTAAAAAATTTTGTGTTTTAAGTCATTTTTTCCCATACAATCTTGGTTTTTGTCACACCTTATGCAAATCACCTTGTATACACGCAAGTTTTTATAACCTAAATCCACTCCTGGTTGTTTCAAATCACCACTTTTTGAGCTCTTTCATTGCGCATACGTCCACCACGTGCAAAAACTTGCTATTACCTAACTTGTTTCTGCTTATACCACTCCCACAACCAATGTCTAATCATGAAATAAAAGAACAAAACCATTGTCCACAACTACAACTATTTAATTTTTTTTTTATTTTTCACATGCATTGGTTTCTTGTTTACACGACACCTTTTTCCAACTAAAATAGCAGAAAACAAAAAAACTTGTTTCCGTATCAATACCTTAGCTATACATAGCGTTCAGCACATTGATCTTAAACAAAAGTGAGAGTCTTGCTGGTCGCAATCGACAGTTCACCAGCACAGCGCATTGCCTATGAGACCTTGGGGGCTTTTTCAAAACAATCGATTATACCTATGTATATTATTACATTCGCTTTTAATCGGTAACTTAATTTACATAAATAACGTTTTTTTTTTTTTTGCTTGCATTTAATTACAGCAGCAGTAGTATTGAGGAATCTGAACCTTTAACATGGCGATTTTGGAGGAAACGTCGTTACATCGTTGTCCTGATGGCATTTTTTGGATTTTTCAATGTCTATTCGTTGCGTGTGAATTTGAGTGTTGCCATTGTAGCTATGACAGAAAATCGAACGATGATCGCTGAAAATGGTTCTGTTTATTATGAGCAAGATTTTCCATGGGACTCGAAACAGAAAGGTTTGATTTTGAGTTCATTCTTTTATGGGTACATTTTGACACAGTTTTTGGGAGGACTTATTGGAGGACGGATTGGCGGAAATCTTGTAAGAAGTTTATTATATTATTATAGTAAATCAATTAATATCGAAAGTTTATGTTGAATTTTTAGGTGTTTGGAATTGGTATTGGGAGTACAGCAATTCTTACATTGCTCACACCACTTGCTGCAACACATAGCCTTGGAATGTTCCTTACTGTGAGAATCATCGAAGGAATTTTCGAGGTGAGTTTCAAAAATTCAGCTTTCTGATCTATAAAGTTTTGAATATCATCTTTATCTTCTATATAGGGTGTAACATTTCCCTGTATCCATGCTGTTTGGTCACGTTGGTCACCACCTTTAGAAAGATCTCGAATGGCTTCAATAGCCTTTGCTGGAAATTATGCTGGCACTGTTGTTGCAATGCCGCTTTCTGGTATATTTGCAACAAAATACGGTTGGGAGAGTGTGTTCTATATCTTTGGAACAATCGGCTGCATTTGGTTTGTACTTTGGATTATAATTGTAAAAGAAGGTCCTGAAAAAGATCCCAATTGCTCGATGGAGGAAAAAGAATTTATTGAGAAGAAACTTGGAACTGCTGGGCGAACAAAGGTCAAACATCCATGGAAGGAGATTTTCACTTCGCCACCGGTTTATGCTATAATTGCTTCGCATTTTTCAGAGAATTGGGGATTCTATACGTTGCTGACTCAGCTGCCGACTTTCTTAAGAGGTTAGTGAGACATCGAGATATATAACAACAATTATTAAAATGATTAGTTCAAAAATTAACATAGACATAGACCATTACCCTGGTTGAACTAAGTTGGTTATTTTGCCTGGCTTTCTGATATAATTGAAAAGATAAAACTCCCGATAATTTACCAAAACAAAATTCCAATATATGTAATACATAAAATTTCCACAGTCAAAATTTGATATGAAATTTTATGTTAGGTATATAACTGTAGTTCCCCAAAGTAGCTCTTTTGGTCCACTGCTTTTTTTAACCTTCATGTTCTTTAGGTTCATGTTCGTAGGTGTTTAATATTGTAAATGTTATAACGAGTTAATGCCAACGGCTTCCATTTTGAATTAAATTTTATGCCTTAAAGGCGGGGTTGCCAGTTTAGGGCGTTTATTTTCAGAATGGGGTTTTTTATTTGACGACTGTTTGGAAACTTGAGTTTTTTTGCTACGATTTTGACAGAAAATTGTGAAAAAACTGTAAGGATTTTCAAGTTACCAAAGAGACCAATATAATTAATTACATAATTTCAAATGTGCGTTTCGTTTTATAAAGTTAAAACAAAATAAAACTAAATAAATAGTTGCAAAACAATTGAGGGTTTTTTTTTTCATAAAATTTAAAATTTTTCTTCGGGAAATTTTTATCTGGCAACACTGATATTACAATGATACAATGTTAGGTGAAAAAAACAGACAAACCAAAATTTATCAATCTAGTTAATTTTTTTTTGTTTAATTGTTGTTTTATTATTCCTTTCTATAGATACACTGAATTTCAATTTGGATAAGACCGGATTCCTATCAGCGGTACCATATCTGGCCATGGGTATTTTACTGGGTATTTCAGGATATCTTGCAGATTGGGTACAAGTTAAAGGCTATCTGAACACAACTCAAGTGCGTCGATATTTCAATTGTGGTGCTTTTCTAGCACAAACCGTCTTTATGGTTCTGACAGCCTACTTTCCAGATCCTTTGTGGAGTGTTGTTTATATAACCATAGCAGTGGGGCTAGGAGCATTTGCTTGGTCTGGATTTGCGTAAGTTTTATATGAATATCATCGGTTTCAAAATTTTAATTTCATTTTTATGACAGAGTAAATCACTTGGATATTGCTCCACAGCATGCTAGTGTATTGATGGGTATTGGAAATACTATAGCTACGATTCCGGGAATTGTTAGTCCTCTTCTAACGGGATACATTGTTCAAGAACAGGTTTGATTTCATTTTTTTAAATTTCTAACATTTTACCAACTTAATTTCTAAATTTTTATTTTTTTTAGACGACCGATGAGTGGCGTATAGTATTTTTCATCTCTGCAGGAATATACTGTGTAGGCTGTGTTATTTACTGGTTATTTGCATCTGGTGAACTTCAAGATTGGGCTAAAACCCCAGAACAGCTAGCTGCTGAAGCAGAAGCACGAGCAGTATTAAGAGCAGAACAACCAGTGGTTGGTTATACAAACGAGGCTGTAGAATTAAAAGAATAAAAGCTTGTATGTGTATAATGATGCTTGCCAATTTTTAGCTGTAATAATATTTCCTTGATATAAACATTTAAACATTTTGTGATAGGTTAGATTAATGATTCGAATTATTAAATTTGTTATATGTTTAATTTAAGCTTATTTAAGCTCAAAAGTGCAATAAAAAAATTAAATAAATATTTCATCTCATAAATTTTACAGGCCTTAAATCTATAATTTAAACAATATTCATTTGAGACTGATGCTGGTTGATTTAATTTTATTTTTGTTTTCAAAAATGTGTATGCGAAAATTTTTAACTGCATTTGGAAAAATAATTATGGCATTATTAAAAGACTGAGAATGATATTTAATTGCACTAACAGATTTTTAATGAGGTGGTAACACTCCGTCATTGTACCCATTAATTTGTATCTGAAAAATTACATTGAAAAGTGGCAGATTTTTATTTACAGGTATTAGGTACATTTGTTTTGATTAAAATAACGATAAGATATTTTTATATAATATGAAAGGTTAAGGTTTTGTTTTAAAACAGATTGATTTTTATAAAGATCTAAAAGGCTGTTTTTAACCCTGCATAGCAGAATAAAGCCAATGGAACTAATAAGGTTTGAAGTGGCACTGCGTTAAATAATGTCTTTTCTATTAATAAGTAGGGGAGAGTGGGGCCAAAAGTAACACTTTTTACTAAAACCGATGGTCCTCCTACGACTTTAGAAATAAGTCAACCAAACCTTTTTCAAATTATTGAGCCATGTTTTAACTACAAGATCCATCCAAAAAGTTCAGGAAAACCTAATCATATTGTGCAAAGATATTGGTTTAAAAAAAAATCGTGTTATTTCAACTTACCCCACCTATGGGGCAAAGTGTAACATATACCGGGGTAAGTTGTAACAAGAACAATACTTATTCCAAAAAATATTTTATATTAGTTTGTTTTAAAAACAAACAGCCTTTGTTGAAATACAAAATAAATAAGATAATAAAAACAAAAAAATCACAATTCATTTGGCAAGAAAAAAGTAAAATAAAGTTGAATGAATAGAAATTGTAAGAAACGTAAGAGGAATCTCCATATGAGTCACAGTTTAGGCAAATATAAAAAAGAATGGATCGTTTTTTTATACTTGGTGTGTGTCCACTTCTTGCATAATATGCGCTGAACCAATTTTTCCCCAGCAAATAAGGCACAAATATTGGCCATCTTCTTCTCTGTTTTTGCTTCGGTTTTGCTCCCTTTTCGGCCAAGATTTTGTTTCTTTCTTCAATAAGTGCTTGTTTCTCCAGGGTATCAGTTAATATGGCAGACTTTCTTGACTTTCTCGAAGTTATTTTTTTCCCGGTTTGGCTAAGGCCTAATTTTTTCCGGGTTAAAAGAAACTCTTTTCAGTCCCGATGGTCCCGGTGAGTAGTGAGGAGGGGGATTCAAATGAGTTGCCTGAGGGCCTAGTTCATTGGATGTGGGCTGGTCAGAAGCTGATATCATTTCGTTTTGTTCTGTTGGTGTTGGTTCGTCCAAAAGAAATAACATGACTATTGTCTCATCGACAGGATTTTCTACTGGAAGGTGTTAACATGCCCCGGAAAACTGTTACAACTAGCCCCAGCATGGAATTTATCACAGAGAACAAAATTGAAGAAAAAAAAACGAAACACACAATTTTAGCCAAAACACGAATGCATGAAAAAAAAACACTCAGCACTATATCTCTTTCGTGGAAAAAGAATGGACCAAAAATAAGAAAAAAATAAAAAGTTACAAACCTGCTTTTTTT
This sequence comes from Epistrophe grossulariae, assembly GCA_929447395.1. Lineage (NCBI taxonomy): Eukaryota > Metazoa > Arthropoda > Insecta > Diptera > Syrphidae > Epistrophe > Epistrophe grossulariae. The sequence continues at coordinate 137,284,030 of OV839568.1, forward strand.
GGACACCGCTAGTATAACTTCTCCCGCTGACGTCCAATCTGCAGCTAAAGAAGATATGCCGGTAGATATGGAAAAACTGAACATTTTTCTCTTTTACGCGATTCTTAATATTGAGAGGAACCCTGTTTTTTTTTAGCTGTTACTTCTTACCCCTGTTACTTCCCACCCTCCCCTACTTAGCTTCTCACAACAAAAATAAGAAATTGACTTGAAGTCGCTCCAATCATAGGGCTTTTTATGCAAATGATCTCACGAAAAATCAGAATTGTTTCGACTTAGCCTTATTGTGAGTCTCACCCGGAAAATTTGACATTTCACTTTTCGCCTATTGTGAGTTTGACTCGAAATTTCATGTTCGAAAAATTCCCCTTTTTGTGAACATTCATTTGGGACGGAATGTAATACCATTGTGAAACTAAATACCCCCAAAAATGAGTTCATGAGTAATTCACAAAAAAATGCGGTGCGGCAGGCTATACGCTATATAATATATAATTTGCATGAGCTTCTCTTAAAGTTACCAATTGTTTTTCAATATAAACGCGGTTAGCGACTTTTATAGAATCACACAAATTGTCCCAACCTTTATCATATGCAACGCAAATTGCGTTAAAACTTTAAATTTATATTTTTAGAAGCCCCAAACAACTATGTAATTTTGTATATGGTTTCAGCAAGAGCAGAGAAAGTTCCCTCTATTTGTCCCACCCTATACAAGCTTATTGTTTGCTCTGAATTTTGAAACTTTAAGCAGCAGTTTTATGAAATTCCGAAGAATGCCAAACACGTTGTTTTATAAATTTTTATTTTAGCTTTTATCAATGGAAAAGTTAATTTAAAATTTTTTCTACCAATTTTTTTCCCAACTCTGATCCTGTTAAATAATAGAATATTTTACCTGCGAAGTTTAGGGTTAAATCTAATGGGAAAGCCAGTATGGGCGCTTACATGGAATAAGTCAAGACAATGGCAGTATTATTACATGTCTGTCTGCGTTAAACTATTTTATCGCTTTCTTATACTTACTACCGAGTGTTACTATTTTAAGTTTCTGAGCGTTTTGTACAGTTTTTTTTTGGCAACAACTATGGCAAAGTTTTCATCGCAAAGGTGGTAAATGTATTATAAAAATTCGATTTAATTTTGCGGATTTAATGCAGCCGTTCAAATTAAAAATAGAATAGGTACAATTTTAAATTCTCAAAATATTCGAAAAATACATATATTTTTTTGTAAGAGTCAATTCTAAGTTTCAAAGTTTCATGATTGTTTCATTTTTGTTCATTTTATTTTTAAGTGAATGTACAATGTACATATGTTGGTACCTTCAAAAATTACCAACGGATTGCCAAATAAAGTTTACCTCTTTGAAGGAAATTCCTTTGTTTTAAATAAACAGAAGACAAGATTTTTGGCTCATGACGATCAGACTTATTACTAAAAGCAACACTATTGATTTTTCATAATTTCTTTGATTCCTAACAAATTATATTATTTAAAAATAGATTTTATATAAATTTTCTTTGATTCGAAATGGTTGATATTTTTACACCTAACTTTTTTAGAACTATAAACATTATATAAAGATATATGTATGAAAGAAGGCCATCTGATTTTTCAATAGACCTAATAAAATATAAGAACTAGCACCAAAAATTTTATTTCCGCCTAGTAGCTCTATATATTTTTAAGTTTTTTTTTTTTAATTTTATATAAATTTTATAAAAATAAACATATGAATATAAAAAGCATCAAGAATTTTCTCGCACTGATCGTTGATTTTCGTTTTTATTTAATTTTCGAATTCCATTCTTCGCACTAATTTGACCTATTTCACAAGATAATAATCGAGAACGCAATAAAAAAAAGCCTGAATAAATTGTCATCATAATTTCTGAGGTGTTTTTTTCGGCTACTACGCCAAAATGAAATCAAAATAAAAGAATTCTATATTACCTTGAAAACAGATTTTACGGTAAACTCCATACAAAATAATTTAACATTTTCAAAATGTTTTTTGTATTTTTATTTTTTTCATCAAGTTCAATGATCTATAGGTATGATCAAAAGATCTATATCGATGTATACTTAATTTTAAATGGCTTACATGACAACTTACAGACAAGCCAGGAGATCTACAAAACATAATTTTGTCTTGCCAAATTCGGTTTCTCAATTTCTTAAATTAATTTACATAGATATAGAATTATACAATTTTATATACAAATTCATTATGTGAACATTTTGAGACAATTTAAATACAATTAATTTTATTTTGGGATTTTCTTCATTGTCCTTCAACAGTCAATTTAAATCGAACAAAACCTCAATATAAAATACACAATTATTGGGTATTTTAACAAAGAAGTCGTAAATAGTTTGGCATGATTGTGTTTTCGCCGTTTTCGGTTTTTGGCAATGAATCTGAAGTGCGCTTTTAAATAAAATTTAAAATGTGGCACACAGAACAAAGCCACTTTTTATTTTTCTTTAACCAAAAATAAAAGTATAATGTGTATACCTACAGGTGGTTTGGTTTAAATACATATACCTACAAAAAAAAGTCAAAAAAAGATTGCAATTGCTTTAGAGTAGGTACTTAAGAAAAGATAGGAAGAGTTATTTTGCTTTGACAATTGCGCCAAGGGAACGCTACGGAAAAAACGACAATTATTCATGAGTCATTATACTTTGCGTTGGGTATCTATTTAGTAAAGAATTAGAATTTAGAAAATCTATTTAAATTTTAAATGCAGAAAGTTGTATTTATAAACCTTGTTTAACTTTAGACAAGTTATTGCAAGTTAGAAATAAGTATTTTTAATTTTTGTGTAAGATTTTATCTAACTTAGACATTGTTGCTTTGTATACTTAGTTATCATTTATTTTAGAAAAATGAACAAATACAAACGTTTGTACAGTTTTAAAAGAAAGTTTAAAAAAAAAGTAATTCCAAAAAAATTTTCTTTCAAATTTTTTTTTTGTACGCGCAAACCTCGGCTGAAAATGATACGATTTGCATGGAGATTTTTTTTGAATTCGTATATTGAACCAGGTACACTATAAATAATTTTTTTACTGGAAAAATTGAAAAAATCGCGAAAAACCGAAATTGCATACTTTCAGGGGTGAAATTGAGAATCAGAAAATTTTGTCCCTCACCATCGCCAACAGATGGCGTAACGCTCTCTTTTAATTGGGGTGAAATGACTTGCTAGAAATCCTCAATTGTCTGTTATAAATACTATCTTGGGATTGAAAACAGTGCAAGATACTGAAAACACCAGGACCCATGTTCTGTAACTCGGCGATAACTTTTCGAGGCGATAAACGGCGAAAAATGGAACAAAACCCATAGGATTCCTATGAGTTTTGTTCCGAGGCGATAAACGGCGAAAAATGGAACAAAACCCATAGGATTCCTATGAGTTTTGTTCCATTTTTCGCTGTTTCTCGCTGCGAAAAGTTATCGCCGAGTTACAGAACATGGGTCCAGGGAAGATTTAAAGACTGGACAACCAGAAAATAATTGGAGAGAACTTTATAAAGTTCATTTTCTTTTTACGAAAATTGGATTACAAAGCTTTACCTATTGAAATTTCTATTATTTGCTCTAATTCAATCAGATCTTAAATACAACCTCTTTTATCCAACATCCTCGCAGCACTTATACTTTTCTTAAAGAATTTCTAACAAAAACCAGATATGATAAATTTATAAATTTAAAACCACCTATAATGCTTCATGTATTACAATCGGACCGAAGGAATGTTTCACTAATTTGCTGTTGCGTTGTTGTAAAAGTCCACGAATTTTTTTGTTTTGCTTTGTTTTTGAGAAAAATAAACATTCTATTATAGCCGATAAAGTAAACTACCTCCACGCCACCATATATCCAAGATATTCACCTCCCTCTTCATTCTCCCGAACATTCCACCTATACAACTTACTCCGAGGAATTCAAAAAATGTGCAATTAATCTCGATTTTTTGTAAGTTTTTTTTCATATATTGGGCAACTGGCCAAATTATATAAGTTACAATACGAAAAATTCCTTAATAAAAGTGGAAAAATCCCAATTCCTGATGGGGGAAGGGGTAAAATGGAATTTTAGTTTTGATCTGAAATTAGCATGATCTCGTCAGCGGGGGGGCTTGTCCAATGTCCAAAGATATTATATAGTGTCATTAGTTCACAATCGTCGTCATCGTCATAAGAAAGATTTACTTGAGGCAATTTAATACCGCGAAGAAGCTGTCCGAAATTTATGAGCCAATAAAACTCATTGCCCCCCCCTTCCGTCTCCTCTTCCACAATAATATACATATTAATATTATTGGACAGGGGCGGTGAAATTCTACCATTCATATGCTATATACGATGCGGGGTCTTGAGTGAGATATGATGGTGCCTCAAGGAGTTTGTTCGACTGTGGAAGAAAGAAATAAATATTTGCACACATGTGTCCAGAAATAGAGAGTATCAAGCATCATAGCAGGTACCTAGGCGTCGTAGTCGTCGTCCGTCGCTATGTGCGTTTTCGTCGTGCGTCGTCCTCCTCATTTCAAAAGTGAATGCCATGCTTCGGAATTCATGTATCGCGTTCTTCTCTAATGCATTTTCTGATTAATTTCGTGCAATGAAATTAATAAAGAATGTATAGCAAGATGGCTTTGGAATCCGCGTATTTTCCGGCGTTTTATAGATTGTTGTCTGGGGCATTGGTACTGCAAAAGCGACAAATCCACAAGGCGCCATTCGAAAAAAAGTAAGGTTTAAAAAGACAAAAAAAAAAATACTTAATTTGACATTATTATATTCTTGATAGAACACTTTGCTTAAAATATAAGGTGATTTACACTTTTGAAAGAAACAACAAAAAAACAAACAAACTTTGCTATTCTGGAAAACGACGTTGAAAAGTTTTTTGAGCCTGTAAAAGTTGACTTATCCAAAAAATAATTCTTTTTTTTCAAAAGTTTGCAACATATTTTTCCAAATAGAGCCGAAAAACTTAGCTACTCTTTGAATAGGTATGGAAATTATTAATAAAAGAAGCTGTTGAAAAATGTTCAAGGCCTCTTATTAATTATCCCTGGATTTTCCGTATATTTTAAAATGTTTCTTTTACAACGCAAAAACACCTTGCCATTATAATTTCTTTTTAAACTGTGCCTAAATATAGCTTATTGGCCGGAACCTCTTTTTTATAATTATTCTCTAAATTCCATTCACTTTTTAAGTACCTTCTTTTTTCCAAAACAAAAACAAAAAACGCAAATATTCGCAAATATTTGTTTAATGCTTCACACCTACGTACGTGTGTCGTTTTCATTTATTTTTAGACTAATTATTTCACACACAAGAATTTATGACTTTTTACTTTGTTTAACATAACAATTTGTTTTCTATTGATAGGTGTCTGCAGACTTTGCGCTAGGTAAATATTTGCTTTAAAGTTTAAAATCAAAGCAAAAAAAAATGATTTTTTTTTTTCATTTAGGTATGTACTATACGTATTAATTTTCAATTCTCAGCACGTTTTTCTGACAAAAAAAATATGTTGAAAACCTGTCAATTTTCTTAGTACCTACATATTATGTACATATTTACATATATTATGTATTTAAATTTGTGTGCGATGTTTTATTTAATTATTTATTTTAGAATCTTGACTTAAACTAAATATATTTGGATGAACAAAATTAAAAATATACACATAAATACTAATATTTACTTACGTTTTAATTATATTTGTACAGGTGTTATTAATCTATGATTCAGTTAATTTTTACTTGCGATTGTATATATGTAGGTACGAGGTACAATTCCTAAGAAAATTTAACTCAAGATTGTGATCAAACATGGCAATACGATGATAAGGAATAAGAAAAATTTATAGGTCTCACAATTCAGTCCGTCTATCATGGCTGTCTGTCGCTACACCCAAACTGATAGGTGGGTTTTCTTGGTAGGTATAGCTAACTTTTTTTGGATATTCTCCCGACACGTTTTTTAAATCTTTTTATATGACTCAAAAAAACGTTAATATATTCCTATTCCGATCACTGCAGTCATTACAGCAACATTTCAACTTTTCCTGAATAACGGTAATTGTACATTTTGTTAGCATTTTTTGAAAATCTTATTTTATTTAAATAAATAGCGGCATATTTTTTTTTTTATTTTTTTTTTTTAGAAAATTGTTCAACTGTTCATCTTTTTATGGAGAATTGTTTTAAAAAGTTTAAATTTTTGTGTACCAAAATTTTCAAAAAAAATTTGTTCTGTATTTTTAAAAATATATACCTACATAGTTTTAATTTTTGTTTTTTTGAAAAGTCAATGTTTTGAGAACGACATTTTATTAAAAATTGTTAATTGTTTTAACAGTATTTAGTAGATTTCTCCTGTAACATACAATTTTTAAAACAACAAATTTTAAAAAATAATTTCAAAATTTAAGGCACATGGGCTCCAAGAATTTTTCAAATATATATTTTGAATCACATTTGGATAAAATACAACCATAATTATAAATCAACGGATACAAATCAGAACTGGATGAAAATGTAATGAACCCTTTTTAAATTTTCTTTAAACTTAAATTTTAGACCATACAATTTTTAGTTTTTCCATACAAAATTCTCTGCCATTAATACCAAATAAAATATACCAATGCAAAATACAAATAAATAATACCAATGAAATAAATACAAAACAAAAATAAAAAAATACAAAGTAACGGAAGTATTAATGCAGTATACAAAAATCCCTTGATAGGTATACACTTACTAAAATAAATAAAATTTCCTAAAGATCATTTGAACAACACAATTACAAACCTCTTAGTACCAACTTACCTTCACTCATAAATTGTATCTTTTATGTAAACATCCTTCATGTTAAGATTATTTTTTTTTTTTTTACAAAATTTGCTCAGCAATGGTTTGCAATGCATCAAATAATTTCAAACACATAAATATACGTAGTTTCTTTTGAATTATGTACATAATATAGCTAGTTATTTCCAGCACACATCACACACTCTATGGACTCTGGAAAGCAGATGTTGGCGCCAAATTGTTTTACTCCTCTTCTCAATTATGAGCAATTAGTTAGCATTTGAAGCTCATTTAATGCAACATAATATACAAATACATTAGACATTTTGAACAAACAAGAAAATATATTTGGATTTAATTTTGAAAGAACAAGTAATAAAAATAAAATATATGTTTTAGCATTTTCGTAAAGTAGGTCAGAAATGTTTGTTTAATTTATTGAGGGCAATGTTTAGATATTAATTGGTTCAGTAGTACATTATTTCATATTTTGAAGAACAAATTTCCACATGTTAAAAATGTATGGAAAAATGATTGATTCATATGGTTAATAGGATTTTTTGGGCTATAAGATACGATAAACGATTGACCGCATTTCAAAATCTCGATTGGAAAATCTTGCATTATCGAAATCGCCGGTGTAATCAAAATCACCCTTTGAAAGACAAAAAACTTGCAAATGCATTATTTGACGTTGGAGCAGCAAGAACATAACTTCGACAAAACCTCCTACATTTTGTATTTATAAATTCTTGTGTTCGAATTTGATACATATTTAGAAAATTTTATAGACACTTGCAAGATTTTTGTCTTTTAAAGCGAGAGTTTGAAAGGTGGTTCAATCAGACCAAACCTAAATAAATAAAAATGGCCCGTCCATAAAATATGCAAACCAGCACTGTAAGTTATGGATTTGAAAAAAATCTAGCTCGAAATTTTGATGAAAACTTAACATTATACGATGATATAGTGAAGTCGAAAACAGTGGGCCTCGCAATTCTGTCCGTCTGTCTGACTGCCCTTTCGGCTGCAGCCTAAACGGATGGGTCGATTTTCTTTAAATTTGGTACCTAGCGTTTTGTGGGCATTTTTCCGACGCGTTTATTCCATTTTTTGGATAAAAAATAACGGTAGGTACTTGCCGTTCAATTTTTGTACCAAATTATAAAATTTTGTTGTTGTTGTTGTTGTTGTTGTTGTTGTTGTTCAGAAATTCAATGAAATTGACGGAATAATGAATGGTCAAGTCTAATAAAATGACTTTCTAGTATGCATAATACAATAAATAATAATTATAAAAATATTGTACAACTTAAAAAAAAAATCATAATTTTTTTAACTAAAAAGCTAACATTTTATAAACAAAACATTTTTAGAAAAATGGTACCCGATTTTCTCATAAACGGTGATATTGATTTTGATCAATTTATTTTTCAAAAAGTATCTATAGTATTGAATAAGTGCTAAATTTTTTTTTTTTAATTTTTAAAAAGTTTCCAAAATATTTTTTGAGAACTTAATAATTAAGAAACCACTTGGTCAATCTTTATTAAACTTGGGCCCCAGATTTTTTTTAACGTTATCTAACACATTTTAAATACAAATTATTCTTATAACAAAAAATAACAGTACCTCACATACAAGTGTTTTAAAACCATTATAGGGAAAATCTTATTTTTCTCAAACGATTTTGATACAAAATTTTATATGTGATCTAATATCAGTACATACAATCTACTATATTATTGGAACAAATTTTGTATCTATGATTAGAACAATATATCTGTTTGGTTACTGCAACTTCTTGCTACAAGTTGCTACTTGTCATTTTTGTCTATGCAATTTGACAGGAAATTGTGCTACGTCGTACAACGTTTCGAGTTACGAAACAGACAAAATATCTCTCATAGAACCATTTTTTTTGGTTTTCGACTGTTGATCCGATTTTAATAATAAATAAATTTAAATGATATTGCGTATCAAAATTTAAAAAAAATAAATTTTGGATTTAAAAAAAGTTTTAAAATTATTTTTTAAAAATTTGGTATTTCGAAAATGGGTAGGTAGATGTTTTTTTTCAAAATTAATTGTTTAACTCCGTACTGATATAAATGCTAAAAAATTGTATAGGTACCAATTTTTTTCCTAAAAATATTTTCAAAATTTTATATATAAGAAATAATTTTTTTTAAAAAACCGCTCCAACGATTTTTAAATTTTGTTTATCATAAATTGAGATTTGTTCAAGACTCATATAACTAATTTATTTCTTTTATCAGATGAATACGTAGTTTTTAAAATATTATAAGACTTCGTGCGACACAGTTGTTCATTTCATTTATATCTACGGAATATGGCAACACAAGTTGAACACATTACTAGAGTGCAACTTTTTGTTTTGTTAAAAGTAAGAAAATTATTTTTTATCTCTTCGGTATCTACATATATAGCACAAACTGAGCAATCAAAAATAATATAAACAATTCAAAAAAATCATAATTTAAATATACTGAAAAATAAATACGATACATTTTTAAGATTGTTTCTATTAATTTTAATTTAACATTAGATGTGATGGAACTTAAATAGTTAATCTTTTATGTAATTACAAAAACAAAAACATATAATTCGAACCACAAACTTTTTATTTAAAATATACCAACTTTTATTGGAATTGTGAAATAAAAAATAAAAATTGCCGACCTTGATATGACTTTTTTAACCAAAACTAATATTCAATTTCGCGGTTTACTTTAAAAACTAAATGCGCATATTAAAAATAAAGCAATTTCAAATAACAACTTTTAAATGTTTTTAAAATCAAAGATCATTGAAATAAAAATACAATAACTACATACATACAAGCAAAAACCTCAAGAAATAAATTGATTTTTAATGGAATGTAAAATGTATCGTTTTCAGTTGACATCCACCTGTTTATTTCACTTTCCCACATTAATATACCCAAGCCGCCTTTACACCCTTCTATAGAGTAGAGAAATTCTTCAAATTCATGACACAACCCTCATAATATACCTATAACAACACACACCGGTGTATTCCAAAAAATACAAGAAAATCTAAGTTTTTTGTGTGTTTTTTTTATTATTATTTGAATCCATTGGATCGACATCGGAATGGAAAGGAAACACTCACATTTTTGCTGATGTTGTTGAACATTGTACTTATAGTTTTTTGTTCCTCACCACAGAGTATGTATCTTGGCGCTAAGCAATATCAAATCGACTGATGGTTGCAAGCCACACAACGTTGGCCTCTTGTTTCAGTCGAAAGGTAGACGCTAAACTGAAAAGTTGAATGGTGGAAGAATTAAATATTATTTTTTATTTATCTTCAAAATTTAAAATCCGGTAAAAAAAAACAATTTTTTTTTAACAAGAGATACAAAAAAAAAAAACAATTTAGTGCGAAGATTTGGAATTTAAAGAATTTACACAAAATCTTATTATAGAACTTTGAAAAACTTATAATTAAAATAAATTTATAGCAACAAAAAAAATAAAAAATAAAAGAAAACATGAAAGTGCTAGTCAGTGGTGGTGGTGGTGGTAATCTTTCGGAAGAAATTTGCGTAGGAGAAAATCCGGAAAAAGGAAAATCAACAGAAATCCAAGATATATTAGGAAATCATGAAGTCGAGAAGAAGGATTGTATTGAAAGGTAATTATCATTTTAGTACTTTTAAACCACTTTTTGTAGAATGTAGTGGGAGGGAGTGTTGTAAAAATATAAGCAGTTAAATTGTAAATATAGTAGAAGTAACTATTTTTTTTTTTCGTGATAATAATTATTGAATTACAAGTGGGTTTAAGGAATTTCTTTTTTTTGTGTTTCTATAATATTTTAAATAGATTATTATTGCTATTGAAGTGCTTAGGAAAATATATTTTCGCAATTTTTTTAATTTTCAGTTTTTATTTAATTTGGAAATTTAAGGAGATTTTTGTAAGCCATTTGAGAATTCATTTTGGTAAAATGAATAATAATAATAAAATAATAAAATGAATAGCTTATTTTAATAGTTATAAAATAAAAAGGCAAATTTTAAAGTCTGCATTAAATTCCCATTTGACAACTGACTTGTTAAAATCCCTGTTGGTGTTGAGGTCTGCTAACAGAGTATACTTTATGGTAAATCACACTGAATTTTTAACAGACTTTTGATACATCAAATATTGAGCAGGCAAATCCAAAACTTTGTTTCTCGGTATTTAACAACAAAACCGAGAAATTCTGCTGAGAAATCCTGTTTATATTTCTTAAATCGTAGGGCATTAATGAATTGGTCAATTGTCAAAGTTTAAAGATATCAAATTTTGGTATTCAACCCTTCAATGTGAAGCTGAAGCTTTATATAATATGGAATGTATATAGTTGAAGTTTGTCCTGCTACAGCTACATTCCGTACACGTTTTTTTACAAGATTATTCAATTTTAAACTTTTTAGCGAGTCAGTCAGGCAGACGGCAACGCCATTGCCAAATAATATTATTATTTTAATTTTGTATTGCATTTTTTTTTTGTTATAATGTCTTTAGAATGTTAAATAAAAATTATTTATTTAATCCTAAAAAAAGTCATTGTCATTGTGTTCAGTCGGTATGTTTTAAATCGGAACAATCAAAGAAAAATTAAACGCAAACATTTAAATTCAAAGAAATTCATAACTTTCGTCCAATGCGTCCCCCCGTATACTGAAAAGAATACTGATAAGAAATGTCTTGAAATCAACAATTATTGTCGATAAAAATTCTTATCATATATTTTGTACCTATTATAGTCTTATACTTCTATTGTTATTATTATGAAGATACTACAGTAAACAAAAATTTAATTGGTTGGTTTTATAGATCAATTTAATTTGGAATAAACTATCTTAAACATCCAGAAAAGGTTAAAATAATTTTAAGAATTTTTAAATAAGAAGCAGCCACAGAAGTTCTATTTAAATATTTATCTTAATAGGAATAATAATTGCTTTATCCTTTCGTGACAAAAATACAAAATATTTAACAAACAACAACTTTTAACCTTGAGATAACCATGAACACAAACTGTAATTTAAATAGCACTCCTACTATTTCAATAATTAAATCTTGACCAGAACTATAACATTAGAACTTAGACCTCCTTTTTTTTGTAACTATTATTTATTTTTATATCAAGATATCAAGACATTTACAACAGTAAATCGATTTCAAGAATATTTTTCTTACCAACATTCGATTGTTGTATATATAGTTGGCATGAACTCTTTAAGTATCTAGTTTAGCTAGTATAGTGGTAGGTACCTAGGTATATGATGATATTCAAGGTTATTCCTTACCTCGTCGTCGTCGTCGTCAGTATACCTATAATGTCACCAGGTGAATGGCGCCAGGCACGCGAATATACCTACTCAAACTCAGTCCCATTTAATTTATATATTTGAATTCATTTTCCAGTAAAGTTTTAAATATAGCTTGACTTTTATACTAATTAAAGCATTCGAAATGAGGATGACATAATAATATTTAGAGCTGGTTTGATATGACGTTATAAATTTAAGTAAACAACATTGTCATATATTATTATAGCTCCAATTAACTGACCACACATGCAGGCATGATGAAATTTCTAAACAAAAACAATAAATTGAAATTCAATTCCAATTTGAGGTTAATTATATAAAAAAAAGTTAGAGATATAGGTATAGTCATATCCACTATAATTTTTTTTTGTAAAAAACCGATCAACTGAAACAAAAAAATTAATCAGTTTGTATTTTTCCACAATTGTCATATAGGTAATATTTATTTTTTGCATTAATTGAAACCCACTTACATACAAATCCTGGTTAGCTGAAGTAATTATTGCGAACAAATTAAATAATAACATTATTTTGTTTGAAAGATCTTCATGTGCAAACGTGGAAAATAATGACGCTAAATTTTAGTGACTTTAGTACGAAGCTAAAGCATTTTTAGTATAATCACACTTTCACATTTACAAATTTCAAAACAGATATGTTTGTTTACTTTCTTTGAACGAACTATCATACGTTCAGTTTGATTTGATACGAAACGAGTTAAAAATTGTTTAAAATTAGAGCAAAAGAAGTTAAAAGCTTTAAATCTAGAAAATTGTTTAAATTTTTGAAACAATTTTGAAAAACTCACTTTAAATACGTCTCATTAACATGATATTATAACCAAGTATATAAGTAGCATATTTATCTCAGTATTGGCACCAAGAATAATAACATTTCGTCGCTACAATGCAGAACTAGTCTAAGTCACATTATCAAAATTTTTCAAGAAGAACTTTATTTCATAAAATGCTGACTTTTGACATTATGATTATATTCTATTATTTAAATTCTGAAGGAATTACTACACGTAGGAATATTCAGAATATGTAGAAAATGCGCGGAACACGACAAGTTTCCTTATGAAATAAAAAAAAACTCATTTTGAAATTTTGGACTTAGACTAGTTTCGCATTGTAGCGACGATTTTAGCAATGTCTTATTCGGCTGTGGTTCTGAGTATAATATATTAGATTTTGAGGTGAGAATATTTAAATTATTTTTGAGTAATCAGAATTATGGTGTTCCCACACTTTTTAGTTATTCGAACTTAAAAAAAAAAAACCTTATATTTCAAATAAAATTAAAAATTGCCTTTCCAATTAATTGGAGGAGACTGTAAACTTCGATGATGCGATAATACTTGGCATCGATATATTGTTGTTTTTTTCGTGTGTGGTAACTGCGTGTGAAATTTAATAGGGATTGTTTGTAGGACTGGTCGTTGGATAGTATTTCATATAAAAAGCACCTTTTTTACTCGTTTAAATAGAGGTGAGGTTATAATTAGAGGTCTTTTATTTTATTACTAAAGTGAATTGTATGTAATTTGAGAAATATATTTTTTAATCAATAACTAAGAATGAGGGTAGAACAAGTTTTAAATTTAGCACATTCAAAAAAATAAGCACATTATGAAAAAAAATTAAACAAAAAAACAACTAAAGCAATTAGTTTTTGACGACTGTAAATTGTATAAGCTTAAAATCAAAAACTTCGAAAATGAAAGACCGAAGCTAATGAACCCAAATTGGCGTTTAAAAAATTATGTAGATGTTTGGGTATAATTACTAAAATTTTAAAGTGAAAATATTCATATGAATAGCTTCTAGGTTATGCTTACTTACTTATTAACCATTATTATTTAATTTTGTATTTCATATTTTTGATAAATTTCTTTATGAAAAATATTCTGTTTATAGAAATTTTGATGATTTTTAATTTCTTTTGTATACCTACGTAAAATTTATTTCATTTTTACTGAGGGAAAATTACGATTTAAATAATTTATTTGCTTAGTAGGCGAGAGACCCTCTGAAAAAAAATCTTTTCAAGTAATACAACCCAATATGTTGAGGTGTCGGAAGGGTCTAATAATAAATTTTAAATTTTAAAGTCCAATATTAAATTTTAAGTTTTGTTTTCATTGATTACTTTTTAATTTCATATTTAAAAAAATACAGGTATCAAAACAAATTAAAAGTCCTAACAAATCAATAGTCAAAAACATTCGTTCTAATTTAAACAATTTGACTCACCACACAATATTCAATCAGCTTAACGCATCAGTACGGCAACCATATACTGTGTGGCAAAGCTTGCATTCCTAAGCGTTGCGTTGGCGTTGTGGCGGCACACAGCAGGCATTGAGAATTTCCTCGTGAATTGTATCACAAATGGAAATGAAAAAAAAGGACCAAACCAACTTTTTGTTGTTTTGTGAATTTCTATTTAAAAGTCTATTTGAAATAGGCAGCGCCTTGAACCACCACCCATCTTAAGGTGATAGACCTACATTTCTAACGTTTTAAATATGCCAACAAAAACAATGTAAAATTTATGTTTGTATTAGTTTTCCAATTAGATTTGCGTGATTATACATTTTAATCCACAAGAAAAGTAAGATTCAACACATTTATTTATACCATTCAAGCAATCTTTATATACTCAAAGTAGAACCAAAGGAATTTTTTAAATAAACAAAATGAATTTTTCCATTTTCTTGAATGAATTTTTTTATTTTTTTTATGTTTTCAAATACTAAATGGAAACAAAATTGTAGAAAAACATTTGTTCGTCTCTACGTCAAAGTTAAGTTGTTGATATTTTCAATGTTTCAAAATAATATATTGTTCCCCCTGTACAAAAAAATTTATTTATGTTTCATAGTTTCTGTTTTTGGCGCCAGACGTTGAATGTGCTAAAAATAAATGTTTCCTCTTGTTTTGTAATGTAAACAAATTAAAAAAAAAAAAAAAAAAAAACAAATTAATCAAAAAATTCCAATGTATTGTGTTTTTTTTTAATTTTTACAATTTCAAAAAAAAAAACACAAAAACAAACATAGTTTTTTTGTTTTTCTAAAACGTAGTTTTCTTGGAGGTAAAATTTCTTTTATGCGAGTCCTATAAGCCAAACATAAAATTAAAAATTTTAAGAAGGCGGACAAAATATTTCTACAAGGTTGAAGAATAAAATATATGAGGTCAATAATTTTTAAAACAATAAGGAAATTTACAAAAAAATATGTGGATATTAACCTGGGTATAAATAAAAACAAATATTTTTTTTTATTTACAAACTCAAATATTTTATTAATTTTTTTTAACGTAAGGCCTCTTTACGAATTCATGTTTGTTTTTTTTTTTTAATTTTGATGATCAAAAAAATACATTTATTATATATATATGTATAGGTATGAATATATATAAAAGCTTTTTTTTCTTCTTTATATAATAAGTAAACATTAAATTTTAAAATTTGATGAATGTCTTATAACATCGAAATAAATTTGAAAATTTGTCAACATTTTGTTTTAAATAAATATAATTTATTTAAAATTTAAATTCTATTGGCAATTGTTCTTTTGAATTGTACTTTCTTAATATTTACTCTTTAAAAATGATGAATATGGAGCTAAAATGTCAATATTTAATTCAAAAATTGTATTCTTTAAATTTAAACATTTTTGAATTTTTTTAAATGAAAATAGATAAAATAAAACAAAATAAAATAAAATAAAATAAAATAAAATAAAATCGAATCAAATAAAATCAAATAAAATAAAATAAAATAAAATAAAATAAAATAAAATAAAATAAAACAAAACAATGCAAAATAAAAGAAAAGACCGAGAGTTTTTTTTTCATGTGATAAAATGTTATAACTTTTATAAATTGGCATTTCTCTATTCTCGTCCTCTATAACATAAAACTCTCTCTTTAAGTAGGTGCACAAATAAAATAACAGAAACAAAATTGATACCTAAAAAAAGTATAAATTAAAATCGTCATTAAAATATCATCATTTTATTATACTAAGATATCTTATAGCTTAATTGATGACTTGTTAATTTAATTAGAGTTCTCTACAAAGTCATTCAAAAATTCTCACCATATAAATTATGATTAAATCAATTAATGTCAAATCAAAAAAGCAAAACATTAAAATAAATACAAATTTAATTTAAAAGCAAAAATTTCATTTTATTTTTAACTTAAATAGATATACAGATATTTTACTATATATATTAAAACAACACTTATATAAAATATTTGATAAACAACAAATGCAATTCAAATACCTGTTTTGTCTTCATATCTTTTGGCAGCCTTTTAGCTAATTAATTATATTTTTTTTTGTTTTACGATTGGAATAAACAAAAATATGTAAACTTAAATGTTAAATATTTGTTTGAACTTTCAAGTGATGAAAAACGAAATTCAGGTAATGCACAATACATTTTTATATTAATTGTTTTGAAAAATTTCCCCGGTACTCTTTAAAAAAAAAAACTATTTTTATGTGCACAAGTTTTAAATGGTAAATATGATTATCCAAGGACGTTTTCAATTTTGTTTTATTAGTCAAAATACATATATGTATTTGTTCTAAGATGAAAAATATTTTTCCCAAAAAAAAACAACAAATTGTTATTCATCTTCGTCAACAAAAGGTGAAACCATTCATGAATATTGTTGAATAAGTGCTGACGAATATTTGGAAAGTGTGTTATTTGGTCATCAATCAATTTCAAAATGTCAAACTCGTATTATTATCACTTGAGAATTTTCACTTTTCCTTGGACTTAACATTCAGTATAGAAAAATAATAATTATTATTATTATTTGGCAAGACGTATAGTTAGGTAGGATAGGTATATGTCGCAAAAAAATAATTGTTTTTCTGTTTTGAAAAATTTGTTTTGATTTCATCTAGACTAGACATATTCTAACCAAAAGTACTGAAGTACGTTTTGTATTTTCAATTTTGACATTCTGGCATTTGTTTTTAAAAAAAATTCACTATTGTTTTGAGAATGTTATATGGCATACGATCGCGTGTTGGATAATTTATGGTGATTGCTTGAATATGTGACACATTCTCAGCAATCAGTCATGTTTTTTCAACAAAATATTAGTGCTAAAATAATATGTTCAAAACTGGCTAAAATAAATATTTTCATTTAGATGCTCTTATTTAACTTATTTTTGTTTTTAAATTATATATTTTTTTCAATAGTCTTTCGTGCATTTTTGATACTTTCTAAGTGTCAAAAAAACATTTTGAAATAAACATAAATGTTTTTGGTTTTAAATAAAATAATTTGAGCTATGGATTGAAAGAGTTTTTGAAGATCGAATTTGGTCCTTGAATTTTTGCTCATTAATAATATTACTTCTCATTTAAGTTGATAAAATATTTGCGATTCCATTTTTAATTTTAAAATCGAATATTTCTTTTATATTTTAAAGCATATTTTTCAATGAATCTTTCAATTAAAAACATACAAATTTGATTGTCCTCCCCTAAACAATTATGGGACTAATAATGCTCATAATCTCTCATCGTCCACTCATCATAAAACCATTATAAGCGGAAGCTAAAATTAAAAAAAAAAATTTTTCTCTAAAATCTACAATGTGTAATATAATAAACTATATTTTTTGTTTATCATTTCTCGGTTTTTGAATAAATTTGAAATGCTTTTATAACATCAAAAATTTATTAGATCTTTACCATCGTTCTTGCGGTGAGTGTCCCAATGAGACTTAAATTTAATAATTTTTTTTTTGTTTACCCCGCTATGAGGAATTATGCGGTTATTCGGTCTAGCGAAAGTGATGATTAACTTGGACCAGTGCCATCGAATTCTTTACCTACTACACCTCCTTACAAACAAAATATTATCTTCTTATATCCCGCATCCCATCTAAAATTTGCGGTAACACTACAAATCAAATTTAAAATAAATTTTAACATCATGGAGTGAAGATTACGAAGGAGCAAAATTATTATTATTGCACTAAGAAATTATTGTCACTCATATTATGAGATAGATGTGCCATATATTTGATTTAGTTAGATATATGATGAAAATCTCTTTGAAAGTGCATTCCAATAGTTTGTGGAATCAGCTTTTGCAAACAAAATGTGAAAATTCTATTTGGAGTGAGGAGAATGAGAAGTGTATCGAATGATTTATAAATATTTATTAATTGAATATACAAAGATGTGGATGGATAGATAACTCTTTTTAGATATAATGTAGAATGTAGAGTTGAAAATTCTTTTCATATCTCATGAATAATAAAGCACATGTCCATGGGATTTTTTTTGGAATTGTTTCCACTGCTCAGATGATGCGTTGTGTTGTGTTAGTCACACGAGAAGAATTTCTGAATTGAAATGAGTAATCCGCTAAAAAAAGAATCCAGGAATCTGGGAGGAGAAATTCGAACTTTTGTTCTAGCACATCATAGATTGGGTAGTTCCTATGCAACAATTTCGGTTTTTGCCAATTTCAAGTTTTTTTGCAAAACAAAAAAACGTAACAGAAATAGGGTTTTAGCGTTTTTTGAGAAAATTGTTATATCTTTTAATTATTCCCGTATATTTTCTTAATGCATAATTTTAAATGACACAATCAGTGATATTGATTGACATTTAAAAAAAAACTACTTAATAATATTTCTGAGCATCTAGGCGCTATACGCTACTACCACTTCTGATTTAAAAAGAATAAATTAAAGTTCCCAAATATAATTACGAAACATGAAAGAAAATTTTCCCAGACCCCGCCGACCATTTCATCAATCATCCCCTCTCTCACTCAATACCTTACAAAATTAAAAAAAACAATTTTCCGAAGGACATTTCTGGACATGCTAAACCAGCGTGCGCCATCAGCTTGAAAAACAACATTTTATTTTCAAACATTTTAAAAAGGTGTTTTGAAGATGTAGGTATACTGATATATTTTTTTGAAAATCAACAAATTCTTTTAAGATGACATTTTTATGAACTGCCTGGTAAGTATAAATACAAAACAAATTAAAATGTTTAATTTATTTCTTTAATCTTAATAAACCATAAATTAAGAAAACATCTTAAGCAAAAATGTTCTTAGGTACATATTTAATTAGATGTATATATAAATAAAAAAACATAATTCTTAAATGTTTGAACTCTTCGCTGCGTTCAATGTCAATGTTTTTCTTAACTCAAGGTCTCACCAAATTAAAGGGGAGGAGCAAGGAACTTATTCCACCTTTTAGATAAATAACAACAAATTGAATGCCTCTATTAATAAATCGTTATATATTTAAAAGCTTCTTCGCCTATTATTAGAAGAAGAAAAAACAAAAAATCAGTGACTACATAAAATACGCCACTGATTTGGTTATGGATCTGAGTCTATCGTCAAATCAAAAACGAATGCGTTATAAGTTAATTTCAGCGAATTTATTTTTTCGAATTTATTTATTTTTTTTAAACGAAAAACAAAAACCAGCTGCCTTTGTTTTCATGGGCGACGTCATTAGTTGTGATTATATCAAAAACTATAAACATGACCGAGAACCGAGTCCATTTATATTGGTGGAATTTTTTGGTTGCTCAAAAATTTTGCGTAGGACTAGAATTTTCCCAGTTGTTTAATATTTACACATTATTTATTTGAATATAATTCAAATTATCTCATAAACAATGACTGTATTTTTTTTTTATGAAATTTGAACTTACGTTATTTTGAGAATGGCGCCCAGGAAAAATATAAACGGCGAAAGAAAGGTAGAGATGGGTAATTTTATGGGAATCTCCTTTTGCTTTTTTAATGAAAAATTTCATGGAATTGATTAATATCTTTAAAACTTTAAAAAGACAAAAAAAAAAATAGTGAAGTTCGATGACCTTTTTTTTAATTTTTTAATATTTTTATAAAAATCAAAATTAAATAAAAATTCACCAAAACATTTCTTCTTATTTTCTTTCAGACAAATTCAGCAGACACCATTTCCTGGTATTTCCGAACTACTGCCAACACTTTATCTTTGCGGAGCCGGTGTAGCTTTACCAAATATTCTGGACAAACTCGATGTTAAATTTATTGTCAATGTAGCCCCTGAACTGCCCGATACTCCACTGTCCGATACCAAGCCCCTGTATCTTCGTATAAATACTTTGGATAGACCGGAAATTAACCTCAAATGTCATTTTGATGAAGTTGCTGATATGATCGAAGAAGTCCATCAGTTAGGTGGAAAGTCATTGGTTCATTGTGTGGCAGGGGTCAGTCGATCAGCATCTCTTTGCCTCGCATATCTTATGAAACATCGAGGTATGACACTTCGTGAAGCATTTCATCATGTTAAAGCCATCCGACCACAAATTCGACCAAACAGTGGATTTTTCCAACAACTAAGGGAATATGAAGAAGAACTTCGAGGTAGTTGTTCGGTGAAGATGATTTATGTTGCATCATTGGATCGTGAAGTTCCGGATGTTTATGAACCTGAATATAGAGCTATGGAAGAATTCTATCAAAGACATCGTACATTTAAAAGGCGTTAGATTTAGAAATAAGGACATTTTATAAAAATTTAAAGCTTTAAGGTATAAGGTAAAAAGAAAAACAAAAAAACAAACCCCATAGGATCTCTAAATTAAATTCCCTTAGCATAGTTCAATATGTTTGATTTGTGAATGATATGGCAATGAAGATGCATGTATGTATCAATGTGATGTATATTTTTATATTTCCATTAGAAAATAATTATTTGATAATTTTAGTTATAATTTTATTTAAAATATTTTTCGATTATAAAAATAGTAAAATAAACAAAATACTAAGAATATTTAAATTTTGTATTTTTATTTTCGATAAAGATTCAAATTTTATACAGCATAGACATGAGAAGACCGGAAAATATTTGCGCCAAAAAGTTCATGCATACCCATGGGTACCTACACATATTTTGTAGGCTGTGGCTCCATTTTGTTAGAACTTACAAAAAAATCCACGATCATGGTAAGGTAATGTGCTGAAATCACATGTCAATGGACGATCATCTCTTCAAAAAAGTATAAGGGCTGGTAATCCCTTAACACCATAATGTCAATTTCTCCGAGCGTAGAGCTCTTTTTTTACAAAATAATGTCAACTTTTTCGAGTGTAGAGCTCTATTTTACAGCTCTCTGGGTTAAGTTTCGCTGTAATAACACACCGAGGACATAGATATTGTTCTGGTTATATACATCCATTGAGGTTAAAATGTGTCTTTTCAAAAAAAAGACCCAGATTTCGCAAATTAGGTGAAATAAAAAGTATACCTCTCTTTTAATTTCACCTAATTTGCGAAATGAAACTGGTGTAAAATTAAAATTCCCAATGTTGTGTAGGTAATACGTTCAAAAATAAAGAATTATTCTGATTCAATTCATTTCAATTTTATTTCAAGTTAAAACTAATGCGTATGCCACACTCCTCCTGGTACTGACACAGGTTTAAAAATAACGGTAAATTTTTTAAACTAATAGACAGGAGTAT
Organism: Epistrophe grossulariae; assembly: GCA_929447395.1. Lineage (NCBI taxonomy): Eukaryota > Metazoa > Arthropoda > Insecta > Diptera > Syrphidae > Epistrophe > Epistrophe grossulariae. Next base: position 137,305,790 of record OV839568.1, read on the forward strand.
TCCTCATAGCATACTTTTAGGAGTTGACCGTTGAACACAAATCCATCAACAGTTTTTTTCTATCAGGTGAAAATTTTGAATTCTGTTAACTTGCATGTTTATGGGAGCATTGTAGGTATATAAAATTTTAAATAAAATGATGAAAGTACTTCTTTTGTACAGTCTTCATTGCAGAGCGTCAATATGTAAATTTTTCAAGTTTTACCTACTTACAATAAAAAAATATTTTTCTGGTTCTTATTAAATAAAATAAATATCACAACTTCACTAATTTCGTGTCGGTTAGAGTTTGGGAGTGTTCCATTCCTATTGAATAAAGAAAATTTGAAATCGTTATCGTCAGAAGGACCGTTCAAAATGTTTCTATTTTAGGAGAAGGAATATCTATTGATGAAAAATTCGGTATTAGTATTTTTTAATAATCCTTATTTTTATATTGGTTCACTGTAAAACAGTGGATTACATTGCCCATATTTTTATTTAATCTTTTCAAAACAATTTGTTGCCTATGGGCGACTTACATGTGTACAAAATACATCCTATCAGTAATTGTGTTCCATTTAAGATGAATTCATCTTGTGAAAGAATGTCCATATTATGAGTTCATATTTTAAATAATCATTTTTTATTGTTGAAATATGTACACTTAATACGATTATACCTACAAGAAATAAAATTTTTAAATAGGTAATAATATTTCATAATTTTGTTGAAAAGCTTGGTTTAACTTAAACCATCTTTCATTTAAATTTGCTTTTTCAGGTTGTCAAAACCTTTTTGTTAAGATATACAAAACACGAACATGTATGTATAGATATACATATAATGAAGTTATCTAATTCTAATATCAACCAGTTTAAACAATTAATAACACTTAAAAAACAACAAAATAAAGTGATTAAAAAATCATTTTTTATAGTTTGAACGCAAAACAATAAAAACGTTGACAAACTTTGCGTGTAAAATTTTTGCTGAGTTGCTATGCACTTTCACTAAAATATCAGTTTGCACCACTTAAAAGTTTGTCGCTTGCCTATATTTCTATTTTAATGGAGTAAGAAGATCCTTCAATTATGATACCCAGCGGCTCCATTGGCAATATTTGAGGAAATAAATTGTTTGGCTCATTGCCATTGTCTTGAATATTGCCAATGGAGACGCGTTGGCAATGGCAATTACAATATTGCTCGGCAGATGGAAGGCAATAATTGATTTCCATCGCTGAGGCAATATACATTTTGACGTTTCACCTTTTTTAAAATGGTGTCTTCGCGATTTAAAATGACTTTTGCTTCGTTTTGAAATTAAAGTTGAAATGTGATGAATTAAGTGATTTAAAGTGTTTTTTATAATCAATAATAAAGATTTTAAAGAGCAATGACAGTGCTCGTAATTTCTATACTTACATTAATTGGCACCTGAAATTACCTGGCCATAGAAGGCCCCACTCAATCAATAAATTGTCATTGCAATTGAAATTGACATCGCTTCAAATATTGCTAATGGAGCCACAGCGTTATTCCATTAATCTTCTGGCTGATTACATTCTGTTTCGAATGTCCATTCAATTGATATATCTATGCAATGGCTATAGAGTGTTTACTTGGATTTCTATTCATTTAATTATGAAAACATATCCAACCACCTATGCATTCATTTCCGGTTATTCTGAATGAATATAACTTCTGGTTTATGTACTTGCTAAAATTATCTTATATACTAGAAATGCATACATTTAGGCAAGTAAGAGCTTCACAAATTAGGTACATACTTTTTGGATTAATCATTTTAAAATGTATCGGAGTCCCATTTAAAATTCAATTTCAAAAAATTTTACATTCGAGAACTTCTATAGGTAGCCCAAGCTTAAGATAAATAACTTTGTCCTTCTCGAAAATGATTAAACGGTTTTTGATTAATTTTTGTATGGAAAATCTTAAAAAGAAAAAAATATGTACGACTAGATCGCATAAACTTGCTTTGTGGTTAACAATTTAAATGTAGCTACATGGTTAACGCGGAGAAATATTAAAAACGTCAGAAGTCTATTAAAATGTATTTTCTGTTTGTTTAAAAAATTTATTTTCCCATTTTTTAAATGTCATTTATTTGAAACTATTCAGAAGCATACGATTATACATATAACAAAATTGGTCAAGCCATTAAAAAGCTATACTTAAATAACTAAAAAAAAATATGACAGTTTAATCAAAAAAAACGCCAAAATCATATTTGCATACATCGAATTTTCTGCAAAAAAAGAATTAAAACGCAGTTTTTCCACAATCATCTTTGGTCATGACAGGAACGAAGTTTAATCAAAATAATTAGATCCGTTTTTAAGATTTTGAAACAAAAAAAAAACGAAATTGATGCATGCGGTAATCACCACAAAATGCTTTCACTAAATTTGAATCATGTCGGTTTACTCGTTTATGCTCTAGCTTAAATTATATACAGTGGACGGACGCATGTGTACGCTTATATGTATGTATATGGTAGTGTTTATTTTGATTATACCTAACCCCGAAATTTTTTGTACCACGAAATTAATACTTTAACTATATTGAGCAAGTTAAAATAAATAAATAAACAGTACCAATTGGGTTTCCATAGTTGGATTTAAAGTAGATTGTTTTTTTTATTATTTTTAGGTATTTTATTTCCTAAGTTTGAAAAAGATATTAACAACAGTCTAACAATTTTCATGAACAACAGTACCATGGGTGGCCCACTTACCATAATGTATGCTGGTAAAAGTCCGGAATCAATTATGAAAACAAAAAATATTCCACTTTACCAATGTCCGGAAAATTTAACAATTTCCATATTTCGGAGTTTTACAGTATCTAACATGTATAAGAATAATTTTCATTTAAGTTTTTCTTTTAAAAATTAAAAAAGTAAAAAACTCGTGAATAACATTTTAATTTTCATGGTCGAAAGTCTAGACATATGAGTTATGTATAATTTCGGCTTCAGAAAATAAATAATTCGCGCACACATGTAACTTATCTTTACAAGTGACTATCATATTTCACATAACTATATTTATAACCAAAAAAAAAACTAAAAACTGATCCGGGCATTGACCCACTCAAATCATCTATTTAAGCGCGAAATTCAAATTCACTCTCATCGCAAGCCATCATACCTATTACCATTATCATCACTCTTCCTAAGTTCACGCTACGCTTACTCAACAAAAAAAAATTCAACTTCCATTATGCTAATTCTTGTGAAAAGGCCAATGGCCGCAGCTATAAAGCACCAACTCTATATATAATGTTTGAATTTTTTTAGGGGTTTCTATTAAAAGCAAAACTGAGAACGAGAGTTTTTACGCGAATATACTAATCATTACCAAAAGCAAGTTAGCTATATAGATACCACCAGCAGAAATGAAAAAGGAAGCTATTTTTTTTATTTTTTTAGATAAATAAAAGTTTATCATTGGGAAGGGGCGATGACCATGACCACGCGCAAGCCGCAATTAAATGATGTTACCCCTCAAAAAAAAGGCAAACGTGTAAAAAGCTACGAGCCGAGCATGACTCTAATGAGGGTATCGACTTCTGGAATACCAAACATGGAATAGATGCTACCCGCCTGCAGCCTTGTATAGGAAAGTTGTTTTAAACTTAAAGGGAGGTGTATATATAAAGGGGCTTAGAATCTTTTACGTATTTATATTTTTTATTAGTGCCCATCAATTTTCTGATCAATAAATTATCATTGTTCTTTTATATAATAGACACGCCATCCATCGCCATCCCTCGGTTTGTTATGTGCTAATGACTTTTTTGGCAATGCGTGATGATGTAATTTATAACTATGTCCATAATAAGTGAATCTTTCTATGATTTTTTTTTTGTTTTTTGTTTTTTTTTTTCTCTTGTGAAAGATTCTTTTTGCAAACTTTTTTGAAGACTGCCGCGCCGCCATGCCACTCAAAGTTAATAAAGCCTTTTATGATTTTTAACCTTGAGTTATGAAATAATGTTCAATGAACCTTTTTGACTATACCTACATTGTACAATATTTTTTGTTTGATTTATTGTCTAGTTTGAATTTGAAAGGAACGCACAAATTATTATTAGATGAAAAATATTTGAAAATCAATTAGAACATCAAAATCTTTAATTCTTTTTATGTTGACATGTGAATTATTAGAAATTCAAGAATAAAAATCTTGCTTTGACTTAAAGAGCGTGCATGGTTAAAAATGTTGAACTATAGATTACAGTCATATATGTATTGTAAATAATATTATGTTTACAATACAGTACAACTCCAAAATGTGGGAATTTCAAAATATACATACAGGAATACATTTTAAATAAACAAGAAAGTATACGTTTATTAACAATAAATGCCATATCTCATCTTTTTAGCCGTTAAACATTCTTCAATACAATTAGGTATGTACTTCTTTTTTTGTATTAAAAATAGTATTATAATTATTAAAAACCAAAATTAGACACTCATAGTCCCCCAATTCTTGTCCGGTTATGAGAACTGTCCGGTTAAGGGAAAGAAATACAAAACTTTTTTTTTAACTTTATATTAAATTTGTATTAATAAACAATGACATCACTCAAAATATTTCAATTTAAAATTGTTGATTTCCAAGAAAAGGGAACCATATACACTTAAAATTACACCAGCTCTTAGTTATTTGGGAAATTCCCTAATAGCTGTAAGCTTTCAACAGAACATCACTCTGTCCGGTTATTAAAGCTTCGCTTCATGGTTATCGGAGATTTTTAGATTTGTTTACGTATTAAAAAAACAGAAACTATACTGAGAACGGACCTTCTATTTTTTTTTCTGTTTCATTTTTTTTTTTTGATAAAAAAATAATCTCTTAATAAAATAATGTGTCCGCGTATTGGAGGTTTTCTATCTAAATTAAGCAAGAAAAAGTGTCCGCGTCCGTTTATTGCAAAGTAATTCGTATATGAGAAATTTGAGAAAGGAGTTTGTTCCCGAAAATGTGTCCGTTTAAGGGAATTGTTCGGTTATTGGAGTTGTCTGAAAGTAGAGTTTTCACTGTATTTTGGAAACTATTGGGTCTTAAATTGAATAAAATATAGTTACCTTAAATTTGTTGAACAAAGTTAGAGTCGAAATAGAAAATATCATAAAAAGGCGCAAATATTTCGAGTTTTTTTTGTATTTTTCACAATGTTGCAATTGGCGGTCAAAATCTTGGGTTATTCATTGGGCCGACGTCATAAGAAACTCAGCAAAATTCAGAGCTATAACCGAATCTAATGCAAGGCTTGATATATAGATATAAATAACTGGACTGGATAATAAGGGTGTATCACCAAAAAGTTATATATTTTCCTGCCTTCATTTTAGTGGTAAAGTCAATTAACTCAATCAATTGAATGATTCTCTTTGAAAAACCGTTACAATAAAAACGGTCAAAAGTGGCAGCTGTTTTTTTTATTAATTAGAAAAAATGTATTACAACAATAACACGATATTCTGCTTTTATCAGATCCAAAAATTAGTTTTAACTCTGGAGGGTAGATTTCTATTAAGTTTAGCAAATGGTTTCAGTTGTGTAGAGAATAAAGACAGCAAAAACATGAAAAATAAGGAGGTATCTAAAAAATGTCAATTTATAAAATTTTTGTTTTTAAAAATGTATGCGGCCCTGCTAGGACTGGTTGTGGACACCCAGATTTCCAGTCTCAAATGTACCTCCAGCTCGTCTAAAAAAATAATTTGTTTCGTGCTTAAAGTAAAGAGATGTTATACAAGTGATAAAAATCTATAGAGATTCTGACGATATATATAAGAGAGAAAAGTTATGTTAGTTGCTTCGAATTAAGTAAAAGTTAAAAAAAGAGTAAAAACAAAATATAGAAAAATAGCCTATCTATAACTATAAATTAAAACCCTTCACTAAAAATAAATAATAAAAAAAAGTAAAGTACCTACATACAACAAATTAGTAAATCCTAACCCATATGAGTACGTGTAGGTATTCAAAAAAAAATCATAAAATTCCTAAATCCTATATCTAAAGTAAATATGCTTCTTCTCATACCTACGACCACACTGAACTCCAAACGTTCATCTAATGTTATTGACGAGGGTCTGGTCACCCAAACTACATAGCATTTCGAAGATACTTCCTTTGCTATCTCCTTGGCCGAATGTTAAATGCGGAAATTGCTTCTAAGTTGACCCAACCAGCAGCATTAGAAAGGAGTAAATTTACTCCAATTTTAAAAAAGAAAATAAATTAACTCCGCTACTCCGCTTTTTTGAGATCTACTCCTTTTTTTCCACACTAAAAAATTTAAAAAATTTGTAGCTAAGCCACATGAAAAAAGTTATGAATTTTCTAACTAACTCTGGCGCTGAATTTTTTAATCTAAAATTTTATTTTGATCTGAAATGGAATTTGTGTATGTGATTTATTTATTTATTTTTTTTTAAATATTCATTTTTGTTAAGAAAAAACTTTTTCTTTCGTTTTCAAATTTACTCCAGAAATTTTCGATTTACTCCACTGTTTTTACAAATCTGCTCCGAAATGGTACTACTGAGGTTCTAACCCTGCCAAAAATTTGTTTGTCACGTCTTCAAACTATAATATTACCTACATCAGAACCGATTAACCTTACGATTTTGTGATTAAAATAAACCTAGAAATACATAACCCATCATCAATAAATCTTTAAATTCACTCTTTCATCACAAAGTAAAAGTCATATCAATACCTTCCAATTTGAAGCTTGAACAGCAAATTATTTCAGATCGAATAATAGTATTTTTCCTTGATACATGTAATCCATTTGACCGCACATGGAGTTGTAAAAGGGTCATATCCCCCTACTACCCCGGAATATCATCTTTCTAGTTAAATATATTTCCCAACCATTTTCTTTACTTTTGTTGTACACGTGTATTCTTTCAACAATGATGATGGATTGGTTCTAAATGGTAGGAGAAGAACAAGACTCTGTTTAATTAAACCAAAAACACCGAACAAAAAGAAAAAGAAGGTAGTACAAACACCTCTTTCGATCATTGACCCAGTGCTTACTACTTAGAGCTTTGAATTATGGATCTGTGTAAATGAATCTCAAGGCTGCTTAGAGCCACAAACTATATTCTCAACCGCAACGCACTCCATCACCATCTTCATGAAGCATAATGATGGAAAATGAAACTCTTTGTATACACGAAAGGTGATTGACACCCAAAAAAGGTATCCAAATCCAAATAAAATTCTCTGCTGATCGGCAGAGAGCATTTCACTTTTTTAACCTATTAAGAGCAAATTGGACCCCTCAAAAAAAAATTAAACCTTAACTGCCAAAATCCCCCAAATTCTATATTGGTATGAGTGAGGTTTTGTAAGTAAAGAGAAATTTGAATTCTCTTTTATTCTTTACTGACAAAGTGGCAGCAAAAGGTTAAAGCTCTCTTGCTTAATATGTTATATCACCATTAAAAATATGTTTATTTGTTCCATTATACACCCGGACGTTGGACGATGGTCTTTTTCTTTGAATTCGAATTTAAAAGAAGTACAAACACTCACACTTCCAAATGAATTGTGAATTCGAAAGTTTCAATTCGTTGGGCGGGCGGTGCGCACAACAACGAAATACGTACTCACAGTAAATTGGCATGTAATCATTGTTCGATGATGACATAAAAGAGGTTCATTCAACTTTTAGCACTATGATGAGAATACAATGACGAAGACCATATGATTTTTTTATGGGGTTCATAATTATTATCCTATTGATGAAGAAACGAATGATTGTAAAATTGGCTTGTTGAAGGCTTATTGACTTCTGAACCTTCTTTTATACATTAGAATGTTCAAGGTTTTTGCAATATTTGGACTTACTAAACTTGTCAAATCATATGTTTTTAGTAAACCATTTTTGAGTTACCTAATATAACTAAAGAACATAAAAATTGAAGTACAAATATTGCACGCAACAACCACAGTAGAGTCAATGATTCGGACCCATGTATATACCTAGTTGTTCTGTTCGGTGTATTGGTGACTTTTATTTTAATTTAATACAGTTTTTGTGGTTGGTAGATATTGTCAATTTTCGGAAAAAACAGATTTGGTTGGAAATTTTATACCTAACAGAGAGTTCAAAATTTAACTTGTTTTCTGTTGCTGAAACAATATTATATACTTTTCCGAGGGATTTTAATATTCTGATGTGAATATAAGCTAAGAATTGCTTAATTGTGTCAGTTTTTTTTTAATATTCTACTCTTAAACATCCTTTATTATAAGTTTTTATTAAACTGCAAAAGAATAACTTTTCACCTTTAAAATAAATTAAGAAGTTTCAATATAATCAGCCTTATTGTGAGTTTCGCCCGAACAACATTCCACCCGGAAAATTTGATATTTCACTTTTCGCCTATCATGAGATTCACGCGAAATTTTATGTTAAAAAAATTCCCCTTATTGTCAACATTAATTTCGGGCGGAATGTAATGTTATTGATACAGCCTAAATGTTCACTTATTTTTAGTAGGCGAACGAAATTTCGTTCGGGCGAAACTCACAATTGCTTTTAAAATTCCGGGGAAACTAAAAATTTTAAGGTGAAATATTTTTCAGGGCGAAACTCAAATAAGGCTGAATAGTGGGGTTTTAAGGAATTAACAAACAAACGAAACTAAGAACAAATAGACGATTTCTGGAAGAGTAAATGTTCCCCCACACCGCAGCGCGAATCAGTCGCGGCGACGACGAAAACAGTAATAACAACACGTGGTTGTCAATGAAAACAACACGTTGTTATCATTGTTTTCGACGTGCGTCTTCGCGACAGTTTCGCATTGGTGTGGGGCACCCTTAAAAGAAAGAATTGAAAGAAGAAGATAAGTGTACTTTCAGGTGCCGCGTTTTTATTTATAGATTGTCTAAATAGTTAAACATCACCTTATTAATAAACGCATTCCAATAGTTATTTAAATATATCCTCATATTTTAACTGACATCCCTGTAATCTGTCAATTTCGAATGGATTAATGAATTTGAGTAAACTTTTGGATACGTCAATGAACATTTTTAGATAAGTTCAACCAGCTCTGTCGCACTTTTAGTATAAATTATTCGAAAAACTATTAAAAATATTTAGTTAAAACAAAATTTAATCTATAATGTTTGTTAGGAGAGTTTTTGGGATTCTATACATAGTACAGTAAGAAATTTCTAAAAAACACATAGTGTTTAGATAGTGCCTATAGCTTGGTTTTTATACTTCACATTTGGTACTATTGAACCTGTCAGAATAATTTTAAAATTAAAAAAAATCCATCCACAGTTCTACTTCAATTGTATCGGTCGTAATCCTATTAGCGATGTTGTATTTGTAATACTTGTAAATAGTTTTTCCAATAAAACACGCCTATTGATTTTAATACTGATCAAACTTAACTGATTAAACATTTTTCTATATGAACGTTTTCAGTAAAATAATTGTAGGTACGAACTCATAAAAACATTGCAGCCTTTATTTAAAGCTTAAATTATATAAAACTGTTATAAATAAATTTTTTTTTGCGATTTGTACGACTTTTTGATTAACTTCAAAGGCTGCATTTGTATATAACCACAAACAAGCATGAGTTACTATTATACCTACATAGTTGAATGCAAAATCGAACAAAGAAATGTTTACGACTATCAAATCTATCTTCTTAGAACATTAAACTTATACCACAGAATTATAGAACAAAACAACAATAACAACAACAACAAAAAAAGAAAGGCTTAAGTCCAACTGTGACTATAACCTGAACAGAGTTAAAGACTCTATACCAAAGAGAATGGAGTGCAAAAGGCGAATGAACTCTGCAGCCTACCAGGCCAGGCCACTACCACATGATCTTCTCCGCTCTCGCGTCGATCTTGTTGATGTTGATGATGAAAGTTATGCAACGGAGAACGGTGAATAGCACGCGCACACATAAAGAACTAAAAAGCAGCAAAAAAAAGAAAGAAAAAATATTGCAATATTGCCATCATGAGAATATTACAGACATATGTGCAGTAATTTTTGTTTAAAACTGGATAATTTTTTTTTAGTTTATTTAAACTTTATAACGACTCTTGAGTGAGCTAGCTTTAAATTTTAAAGGCTGTAGTTATAGCCATCTCACGGGTGGAAGGCTTATCATCAGACTTCTTCAGTGGTGCTTCATGTTCATTTTGATTGAAAATTCTTTGACGTCACTATTATGAAAAAGATACTAAAAATTCCTTTTTTTTAAAGAGTAATATTTGTAAGATTCCCCCTTTAAAACTGCAAAATGGTTAAATAAGAACTAAGCATAATATCGCCTTAACTTATAGCATAGAAAGAATTAGTGCTATTTGAAAGTATCATATCGACGGGTAAAGTTAAAAGAAAAATATTATTCATGCAATCAAAATCAGCGAATCACAGCCACCTGTTGGCAATTTCAGTTAACATTTATGCTATTCTGAACATTTAACAAAAAAGACAGAATTCAAAACCTCTTCCCATTAAATATCACCATACAAAATTTGGCAGGTTTTTTTTTTTTCTGAAAAACATACGAAAATGACTTACGGGGTACTGCCTTTTAACCGTCGAATTTTTAATTTAAAATCAAACAGATTTCTTGCGATTTCATTGAAGTCCAGAAAAGAACCTCTTTCAATGCTGCTATGAAAATTATTTACCTTAAATTATTTTAATATGTGATTGTATTGCGTTATATTTGTATTTATGTTTTTATTTATATGAAATAAAATTTTGTAAATAAAAAAATGATTACCCATATACATATGTACTTTGAAAATGAATGCAGATAAAATTATAATTCAAATTAATATTTTCTCTTAAAATAAAATTTAGCCAAACAAACCAAATTGTCATGAAGAAAATCTGTAAAACTATGCACATTTGGCAATGCTGTTTCCATATCCAGCAGTGTCGTTGATATTCATGCAGTTTTCGCTGCATTTTCTGCAAAGAATTGCCGCAGTTAACGGAGAAATGAGGAAATGGAAAACCCAAACACTGTTTACTGTACATTCACCCACTTTTCGCCCATATAATCTTGACTACACTGCAACAGCTTTGTAACTACAAGCCGCACTCCACAACACCACCGCCCCATCATCGGGCGCCGCCGACCGACCGACATGTAGGAAAGTCTTTTCACGTTGCATGTCACTCCATCTCTCAAACCATGTACCGCGTCTATCCACCCCCTGCCTGAAGTTTCTGTTCGCGCGATTTTCTCTTATTTTATTACATTTTTTTTTCTTGCCCATAGATTTTTCACCTGGAAAAACAGTTAGATGCATGGATCTGCAACGCTATAGAATGGGGGAAAATGTGAGATAACGGTAGATAATGTTCCATGTTCCCGGTAAGGCAGTGAATATAGACTGTTGGCAGTTGATGATGGTAGAACATGGTTAGAACTTTGAGTTGAAGATCTTTTTTTTAGAGGTCTGTGGGTGTTTTTGGCAACATTGTGGGGTAATTTACGAGATTAGGCTCTGCAAGTCAGGCGCACAATAAATAGGAGTTTATACACCAAATGCATATATAATGTGTGTGTAGGTAAAAAAAAAAGCAGAAACAAAATGGCAAAAAGAAAAGATTCAAATGCGCCGGCTAAAATTCAGCAGTTTTTCTGACGGATAAGCGCCACAGTAAATTGTGGCGTGCAAAATCATTAGTTTGCATCTATTGCACATTCCATGAATTTTATTTATTTGTTTTTTCATTCCCGGATTAACGCACTTGAATTAGGTCAACAGGTGAATATAATGATAGAATGTATATATTCCAGATGTGAATTAAAGATACGGCGCGGCGGCCCGTGGTCCCTATCCTGTAGGTAGGTTTAAATACTTCTACAAATAAAATTGCATCTTATGTTGCATAAAATTCTTTTTTTTTCGAGTGGACGCATAAGAGTAGGTAGGATATGTAAAACGTACATATATACATAAATATTTACCTACATCAAAGTCGTTAAGGAATTTTGTGTTATATAAAAAATGCTCTAAAATTCTCGTTCCTTAGCTCAAAAAAAAAACTTTCTTATGATGTACATTTCGTTCGGTTTTGGAACCATTTTTGAAAAAAACACATGTTGGAGCAAAATTAGCAAAGGGGTTATTAGTCAAATAAATTTTATTTGAGATGTGCTGAAATTTTAACATTTTTTGAAAGGTCTGTGAATTTCTAATTCAGAACATGAAAACCGCAACCACTTACAAGTTATGAGACTCGATTGAGGAAATAACGCCATTTTTTTTGACAAATTTTAATTGAATTGAATCGAAATAAAGTAATATCACTTTGGATGAAAATATTTCGAGAACGAGATCTCACAGAATTTTTTGGTTTTCAGTTTTATAGAAAGAGCTTAAAAAAGTAATAAATCTATTTTGAAATTTACAACCACTTACGAGTTTCGTATTCAGAAATGTCGCCATACAAAAAATTTTGTTTAGTTGGTTTTTGAAATTGAATTGAAATATAACTTCGAATGTGAATATTTTGAGAACCAGACCACGTAGAAAATTTTGGCTTACAGTAACGGATACATTTTTTTAACAATCTTTCTTTTGATGTAGTAGCTGGGTTTTGGAGTATCTCAAGACTTAAAACTTAAATTTTAACAGATGAGATTCAATGAAAGCTATTACAAGTTGCTACAATCTGCAACAAACCAGTTGAGATAGGGGTCCTACAATGAAGTGTAAATATACAAAGGGGGGGTCGAAGTACTATTTATATAAAGTTAAAACTCTGTTTTTATTTCAAAATTTTGGCTGTACAAAACTCTCTGCATGTTCAAGATACTGTATATTCAAAATTCGTTTTTTTAAATTTTAGTTTTAAATTTCTGTAAAAAATATAAATATATGTTTATGAAAGAAAAACAATTTTTATAATGTAAAAAAGTCGTAGATATAACTAAAAATTTCGGGAAACATCTTGGAAAGTTTAAATGTCGAAAATGTTTAAAAATAATGAAATAATTTTCAATAAATAATTTTCAATAAATCAGAATGCTGAATTTTTTTTTGTTGAAAAGTAATAAACCAATATTTTGGCCACGTTTGAAATATGTCCAATTAATGCGTTTTCGACTTAAGAATTTGTTGATGGGTTTTTTTTTTTTTTAACTGCGTTATTTGAATGGCTTAAAAGATTCTGTTATAATTTAGCAATATTATGCTTTTTAAAAGTTTAAACAATATTGCATTTAAAAATTTTGAAAATTATTTATATTTAAATAAAAAGCAAAGCAATCAAAAATCCAATTTATTGGGTACTTTTGACTTTTTTTTTAAAACATTTTCGCTGAAATATAGCTCCATTATAGTTGTTACCCACAAGTTCGTGCGATACAGTCGTGCAATTTTTTTTTACTTGTCCCTAGGTTTAAACTATGCAATGCAGTAAAAAATTGTAAAAATATATAAGAAGAAATTATGAGGACTTATTAATTCTTTTCCCAGTTGAGTGATCAAATAAATAATAAAAAAAATTCTATAATTTAATTTTAACCGATCTCATCCACAATTTTATAATTTTTCTCAAATAAAAATATGTCACTAAAAGATGATAAGCATAAATTCCATAAAAAAAAATAAATAACATTAACAAAGAAAAGACATCAAGAACTTCTTCGATTGCATATTCTTTTGGACTTGATTTAGCGATGGGTTTTTCACTCTTAACGCGAAACGAACGCTCCTCCGTTCACTCGGTCGTCAGAGTTTATTGGCACACTTTTGTATGGAATATATAGATGTTATGTTATGCAGCGAATGTCTTCCTGGTTTCAGCCAGTTCGTTTGCTTTATAGCCAGAGATTTATATTTTTCTTCGTGTTACTTGGTGTGGTTTTTTTTTTTTTTTACTTTGCAACTTTCGTCGATGCATTCGATTATATATATTGTGCCTTGGAGCTTCTTCCAGGTTTCATTAGCAAAACTATGTATAGTGTGTGCAGCTATTGCACACGACGACGACGATATAATAGCCTGAAAGATATGACCGCCACTATAAGATGAACTTGAGTAAGGGGCATGAATACACTGTACATTGCATACAATTCTATAGCAATGACAAGTTTTTACTGGGATAGGTTTTAAAGCAATTTATCTTATATATCATTTGCCCTATGATTGGGAGTAAAGAAAATTCAGTAGCACTTTTTTATTAATAAATTGGAATCGTAAGCAGATTTTTTTGGATTTAACTCAATGCAAAAAATGTGACACAATCTGTGTTTTCCTTAAGCTTATAATAAAACAGACTTATACAAAAATTGATGTTTTTACACTTTTAGATTAATATTTGGAAAACTTGACCTGCCGAAAAAATTCCAATGAACATTATGTCAGAAAATTTATGTTGATTTTCATTTCTTATAAAAAAATGTTTATGAATTATTTCGAGTAAAAATTACATATCAGCCATGTTTTCTTCAAAAGTAATGTTCAAAATTGATGTGGGTCTCAAACTAGTGTAAAATTTGTCAGTTAATTATGATTAAATATTTAATTTTTTTAATTGAATTGAATAAGGTACACCACTTCAGGAAAAGAGTATATACGGTAACGTGCAAAGTTTCACAGTTTGTATAAAATTTGTATTATACTTGAAACAAAGAAATGCGGTTCCAAAATCTAAGTTATACGAAACTTGAACTGTAGGAAAAAAACATTCTTATGTATTTCTTTTTTAAATTTAACTCAAATAAAAGTCTTTACTAAGTTACATGTAAATTGTGAATCACATTTTAAAAATTTATTTTAAATGTGCTCACTCCTAATTCCAGTCCCTTCATAGATATTTATTGAAGCACTTAAATTATGTATAGATTGTCAATGTTTTAAATTCACTTGGGCATACATTACAAAAATACCAATTATAATTTTCAATGTGATTTTTTCAATGCACTTTGATTACCTTGGGCGTTCAGTTTATTACCTTGTTGTTTGTTAAGGCAACACAATCCCACCTAAATCTAATGAGTGAATATAGAAAAAATAATAAATACATAACCTACGTCAACAAAGACACTTCTGTCCTTAACTAACTTCTTTATAATTTACCGTCAGTCAGTGATTTAATGTTCTTCAATTTAGCTAGAATTAGAATGCATATGCGGCTCTGTTCTTTTTGCATTAATAGGCATAGGTAAAGGTACAGGATAGTAACTTTCACATTTTTTACTGTTAACGACTAATGACGAAGGAGTTTGAAAAGAACTTTATTGAAAAAGAAAAAAAAAAACACAATTTACAAACAATACTGTACAACTTGTTTGTTTAACATTCATAGTTTTACCTCTTTTTCTCCGAATGTGCTATTGTCAATGACAAAGATTGAGACATTGACATTTGACGTCTAGCATTGACGTTTATAATCGGCACGCATTGAGCACAAAATAAAAATAAAAAAAAATAAAATAGTAAATAAATATATCTACATATTATTTTCAGCTCAAATGACTTTTTTATGAGGGGGATACGGTTCGGTGCTGTGGGACTTCAGAATGATATTTTGTACAAAAAAGAGCTTCGATGAAAAGTTGTTTTGACAGTCGTATATTGAAATGACATTTGGGTTATACCAGAGATCTATTTCCTCTTAGGACTTAAATCAAAATAGAGTTCGTGGAATTTTTATTCGATTTATTCGAATTTTGCATATGTGTCATTGTAAAAACACGAAATGTGGAAATTCTAGAATTAACCAGTTAAACTATGAATTTTTGAGTGAAATTGGTACAAGTACAAAATGTTTTGTTCTCATAATTCATGTCGGAATATCCACATTTTGGAGTTTAAAGGCGGCCACACGATCGATTCATTTGGTTTGGAGATAATTTGGCTCGTATAGATTTCCGAATTGCTGAAAATCCAAAGTTAAACCCAATTACTGAATGCTGAGCCATGGTTCGCTTAGGGGTGGACTGAGCCACCGGGCAAAAGGGATTTTGCCCGATGGGCCCCTGTGAGAACAAAAAGTGCATGAAAGCCACTGCAGTACCTATACTTTCTATTCTTTTAAAAGAAAACTTTCTCATAAAATTGGATTTTGAACAGCCTTACAGTAAATATATATACTGGTTGTGTGGTCTCAAAGGAATTTCAAGAAGCCCACACAATTGTGTTGGCCCCCAAAATGAGGATAAAGCTGTGGGTCCTTACAAGATTATTTTAACGAAAACTTTAAAGTTAAACTGATGGGGCTTATTATTGAGCAATTTTAGGCCCAAGGGCTTCTCACAGTACTCCCAGAAACTTTAAAGAAACTATAGTTGAGGCTCTCACACTAACTATTGAGCTATTGTGGTCCTATTGGTATAAGTACAATAAAGCCCACAAATTACTCATAGAAAACTTAATATTCTATAGGTTTTTGGACTACTTTCAGTTCAACACACAAAATTTCAGGGCCGAAGAAACAGAATAAAAAAGAACAAAAACGATATTTTTATTGCTGTGAGAATTTTCGAAGTTTCGGTAGAAGTAGGAATTATAAAATTTGCACTATTGCAGTAATATTTTCAAAAATCAAATAACATTTTTGCTAAATCAAATACAAAATATAAATTTCAGAACAGACTGTTTATGGCTTCAATTACAAAACGAGACATTTTTTTAACTCCTTCTACTCATTTAAATATTTTCAGGCCCTTTTTCTTAAAGCCCTGGGAGGCCCATTTGACTCCCAGTCTTCCCCTGGGTTCGCTCGTGTATAGCCAATTTTTAATCAAAGCTATAATACACCTAAATGAGGTCCCAGAGATCGCCCTAATCTCAGAAATTTATATAGGATTTCAGCTGATTTTCTTTGTTTTGCTGTCAAATACTGTGGAAAACTTATTTTGTTTTCGTTTTCATAATTTTTGAAGGAATACATTTTATGAGAATTTACCAACGTGTTAAATCAACACAATTAAAAATCTACATGAGGACACATTTTAAGATTTAATTCTATTAAATTAACATGAGAATCTAGATAAATTAGTTTGAATTAAGGTTAAACTTACTGCCCTTGTCTACTCAATATATTAAGTTTACCCAGTAGGTTTTTGATGTGTAAACATCTATACTGGCGGTAGGGTGAAAAGAAAACGTAAAGTAACGTTGTAATCGTGATCGTGGTCGTGATCGTGATTCTGAGCTTTACGAAAATTGAGTGCGTTCAACACTATGTGCGTTCAGTAACTAAACGTTGAGTATTGAAATCGAAAGGTCGAGTTCAGTTCGGGTTGAAATTTGGTTGGCTGCTTAGAGGATATATTAAGCCCCTATTACATGATGATTCTTTGCGTCTGACTCTATTCAAACATAATGAGTGCGAAAGCGAAAAAAGATAAGATGGAAGACCAGTTGCCTTGTGAGTCGTGGGCCAAGTTTTACGAGACTCTTTTTAACGCTTCTTTAGCATTAGGCTACGCGCAAACCAACGCGATGGCGGTGGCGATCACGATAAAAATGTGGATGCCTCATATAAAAATCAAAGCACACTTCAATCGTGTAGATGTGTGCCTTTCCTTTGATTTATGTGTATGACATCCACAATTTTATCGTGATCGCCACCGCTTTCGCGTTTGTTTGCAGCTACCTTGTAGAAACCTCTTGCTACACCAAAAACAAATTTCCATCCAAATTGCTATTTGCATTGCAACAGCAATGTGTTTCAGCCTTTAACTACAGGCACTCCGAATTTGGGATTCTGGTCTATGAGAAACTTTCGCCCGGATTATGGCAAAATTTTAACCGTCCATAGATGGGTGAGTTTTGACCAGAAAATTATTATACAGAATTATTCATAAAGAATAAATCATTCTTTTTCAAGAAAGTCAAAAATTTAATTTTTGTGGTCAAAATTGCACTTGCTATCTCGTTTGTGGTTTTCGCTATAATTCTAGGCGGGAGAAATATTTGAATGGACCAGATCCTTAGTCCAACTAAATTTAGATGCTTATGAGGCTACATGGGAGTTCAGTTGAAACTGAGACGATTTTCACAAAAATTTTGTATCTAAATATTCAGAGAAAAATACAAAAATCCATTAAAAAATAATAACATTTCTCTGCGTGTGTCTCTGAATTGCCTTTTAAATTGTAAAATTAATTGGGAAAAACGACTTAATGTACATAAATATCAAAAGAATTCTTTTCCTACTCAATAATTTTCAACCCTTCTTAAACTCAACCTCCGTGTAAACCACCGCTTCAACTTTTCGCGAAAAATTATAGCGACAGCGAGATGCGTTGGTAGGGGAAAGTGACGCCAAGTTAAGATGAAGGCAGACACCCAAAAAGCTTTGGGCAATCCCATTTTTTTTTGGAGAAACTGGATTCATCGTGGTTGGTCGTCTCAATCTCAAGTGGTGATTAAACAAAAAGTTAAAAGAAAATCTAAGTGTGTGCAAAGTTACAAATTTCAATTGAACGCGCTCATTTAATTATATAAAAAGTTTTCGTGTGCCCGTCCAAAAAAAAAAGTAATAATTGCACAATTACTGTGACAAAAAAAAAAAAATCGAAGTTCCGCACAACCACCACCGCCTAAGAAGGCCACCAAAATCCATCACCACCACCACCATCGTCTCCAGAAAGTACCAACCACCAGCGTATGCCAAATCTTCGACTGGCTGTGACGATCCGACTGAAATTTGTAAATTTCAATCGAAGTTCCACATAAGCCGTAGTCCACCTTCAGCAACCCCTGCGCAGGAAGCCAAAATTTGCAATTGCGCATACGACCGGCTGTGACGATCCGATTGAAATTTCAGTCGAAGTTCCACACAAGCCACCTCCGTTGTCTGAAGGAAGTGAAAACTCACCTCCAGCATTTCCAGCAGCTGATTGTGAAGAGCCGATTGTATAAAATCGAAGTTCCACAAACATCTCATCAGCCGCCGTTCCACACTACAAATCTACGCACTACATCACCACCACCACCACCGTCGTCGTCCGCCTACCTACGATTTGCCACCACACAATTGCTCCTACAAGTGAAAGTGAAGAGCCGATTGTCTAAC
This sequence comes from Epistrophe grossulariae, assembly GCA_929447395.1. Taxonomy (NCBI): domain Eukaryota; kingdom Metazoa; phylum Arthropoda; class Insecta; order Diptera; family Syrphidae; genus Epistrophe; species Epistrophe grossulariae. The sequence continues at coordinate 137,324,872 of OV839568.1, forward strand.
AATCGAAGTGCCACAATAGTCATCGACCGCCGCCGCTCCGTACAACGAACGAAACCAACATCATCAGCACCTCAGTCGTCATCCGCCTACCTACATAAAATTGGCTGACCCTCAACTACATCTACGACTGGCTGTGATGACCCGATTGCATGTCAATCGACGTTCCGCATAAGACCATCTACTGTCGCACTGCAACCAAAACAACAAAACCACCACCTTCTCCAGAAACCACCAAACTACCACCACCAGAGTAAGTACCTACCACCAGCGTATGCCAAATCTTCGACTGGCTGTGACGATCCGACTGAAATTTGTAAATTTCAATCGAAGTTCCACATAAGCCTATGTATAACCCGAGTAATCTACACCTGCGCTGGTTACATACTTAAATTTGGTTGGTTTGGTACATACGAACGGTACATTGGCTGGTTTCACACTTCAATTTTGTTTTTTTGTTGTGGAAAGTTCCAAGGACGCATTTTCCTTTCACGTTTTGGGAAACTGCTACCATCCATCTCGCTGTCGTCGTCGCCATCGCCTTCTAATGGATATAATTAAGTATCTTTAATTTTTTTTTTTCTTTGTAATATTTTTCGATTTCCATAAAATTTTAAAGTGACCATACCTTATCAAATGTAAACTTATTGCCAATGAATTTCTTTTTTTTAATAACAATCACTAGCAAAAGGAGCTTCTTCAATTCAAACCCAGAAAGGAATGCGGTGCACCTCATCTCCCCCTTCTTGGAAGCGGAATTAGAAAAAGGGAAGCCAGAACATTTAATAGAGATTAGTGAGTCCCATTGAAAGGGGTAAGTCGTTGAATTTATAGGTATTGTTGAAATAAAGGAAGAAACATTGGTATACAGTTAGGTAAATAGGTATAAGGTCGATTTTAAAGTCTTGCTTGTTCTCATACTAAATTTAAATTTTTACATTGCTTGTTTTCTAACTAAATTTTTTTTTGCGGGTTTCAAACCTAATTTGATTAAAGAAAATCAGAGAAAATATGATTTCTTGTTTTAAAACTAAATTTTGATATCTATGTACGTATATGTACTACATACATAAGTCGGAAATTTTGTAGATTTGGAAAATAAATAAACTTTTGTATCTTTTGAATATTTGGTGGTTCATATTCCGATTTATGGTTTGATGGGAAATATATATTTCTTAGTTTCTCGTGTTCAGGTTGGTTTAAGAGTGTCGATATGAGTTCGAGTTCTCAGTAAGAGGCAATATAGGGATGTGTAGGGTCGGGGTAGGATGGTAGGGATGGGATAATTGTGCGTATGTGACAGAGTAGTCGCATGCGTTTGTAGAAGGGGTCTTTGTTTATAATTAGAGCATAGCAAAGGCGTAGGAAGAAGGGAAGGGATAGCTCTGAGAGGGTTTTAACAGCTTTTCCTCTCACTGAATATCAATGACAGTTTTGAGGTTGATTGTGAAGCGAAATTCGGGCCGTAGGAAAGTACAGTTTATGGTTAGACTTAGGCAGGCAGTAAAAAAAAAGTAACCCATGTCTGGGGCTAGCAGCAAGATCCCTCACCCGTCGATGAGCTACCGGGAGTTCAATTTTGCCTGAGCTGCAAGTGCCTAGACACCCTTTCATCACTTTTGGCCTAAGGTTCCTGTGGCTTAGGTCAAGAAGGCAAGTAGAAGTGATAAGAGGTAGGCGGAATCGGCTTTGGGAATTTTTTTTTTTCCTTTTTCCGATTTAGGTCGATGACGTTCGTTACAGGTGGCGCCCAACGTGGGGCCCGAAATTTTGCGTTATAATTCACAATCACTTAAAACAAAATTTTAAAACTTAAAAATTTATTTTCAATTTTTCCATCTTTTCTTTATTTGATGAAACTTGACCAGTAAATGTGTTGAAATCGTTCCGCATTTATGAATGATTGCATGTTTTATCAATAACAGAATACTTTACTTCTCTAGACACGTTTGGTACTTACAAAATTTATATGGCCGATAGATTCATTGACTTTTAAGATTCTACATCTATGATTGTTGCATATAATATTTGGTGAGAATTTGTTTCGATGTTTAGGTTAACAAGTGTTTACGTCCGGTAAGTGAATTAGAGTATGATCTTCACTTATGGCTGTTGCGTGGCATAACATTTTCTCTATCAGAGAGTAAAGTCAAGCTTACGACAAGCGAGACCGATCGTTGAGTTGAAATAGTTCCTCATTTTAGACTGCAGCTCATTTTAAATTTGCTTGATATTTAATTGAACATTGAAGTTTTTTTTTACGTTGATATTTAGAATAATTCTCATCCCTATCTATTTTTACTCTGACCACACATCCCTTGTGCGAATGAAAGTATCAGTATCATCACAAAAAAAAGAAAAACATTTAAAGACATTACGTTTAAGAAAAGAAAATAGTATTTTGAAATATTAAGTATTAAGATATTGAATCATTTTGGAATTTTGATTGAGTTTTCGAGAATTTAGTTTTGAGTTGAGAAAAAAAAATATATATTTATGTGTACATAGATACGAATAAGTATATGCATATTTATATACATATTTGGATGCAGTAGTTTATTGTTTTCATTGAATAATAACATTCTTATATATAAAAAAAAAAAAACCTTTCAGATAAGATATTAGATTTTCTAGAAGGAAAGAAAATATCATTTTGAATTATAATAAATCGGTTCAAAGCGATTGAATCATTTTTGAAATATTTTTTTTTAGTTTTCGAAAGTAAAGTTGTCAAGTTGAATAATTTTACTTGCAGTTTTGTTTTGCATACTTGGATTTTTTTTACATATATAAAATTAAATAAAAAAAAAAACATTTAGGTTCTTTAAGACGTTACATTTTCTTGAAGAAAAGAAAAACTATTTTGAATTAATAAGTCGATTCAAAGAGATTGAATAACTTTGAAGATTTTTGTAGTTTCAATAATTTAAATTTCAATTTGAACAGTATTTAAGTGCATTTGAAAATAATTTTGTTGCAAAAAAAAAAAAAAAATTAAAATTGAATTCTTAATAAAGTAAGAAAATTAATTCGAGTCTATATTAGTTACTACGTGATATGTCCAATCCTGAAGACAGGCCTCACAGTAGCAGATATCCTAGTCGAACCACAAGACCGATTTATTCAAATTTAAACCAGAATAGACAGTATAATAAGCGTAAATCTAAATTAGAGAATCAGAACATACAGAACCTTCCTGAAATGGCAGATTCTCAAGCTAATGAAGGAGTCGCTCCTTCCGTTGATCCAACTGCAACTGTTTCAGACCCTCGTCAATCACCGAATTTAATTGGCGCAGTTGGAGGTTTACAGGCGGTACCAACACAATTTCGACCTAATGTTGCTAATGAAGATGATAATAGTAACGGAGAAGTTGAGAGATTTGAACATTACGTTCACGAAGTTGTTTCAGGAACTATAGGTCTCAGTCGCACTGAGGACCGTAGATTTATTCAAGAAGAACTTGATAAGACAAGACAAATTCTTCGTCAAGAGTTGGCTTCCATAGTCACTGAGGCTCTCAATAAATCCTCGAGCAGCCCAATAAATAGAAACCCAACCGCTGAAAGGGACTTGGCATCTTTTCCAACTCCCAATGAACCAAATATTCCTGCGGGAGGTACTTCAGCTAACCCTCCACGGAATAACCCAGCTATGAATGAACCAATTTATCCCGTCAATATGCCTCGCAGCTCCAATGTAGACCATTTCTTATCTCAGTTCAGAAACTTGAATCTTAGTGACCCTTCGCCTCAAACAGGGTCAAATCTTCCAACAACATCCAATGCACCTTACGTTGGTGGAAAGTATCCAAACTATCACAAGTGGGATTTACACTACGATAATAAAAACATGGATGTTGATGACTTCTTGTTTCGTTTAGAAAAGCTTAAAACGGCGTATTATGTTTCTTATGATGATGTTTTGAAAAATTTTCACTTTTTCGTAACGGGACCAGTTAAAACTTGGTACTGGATTTATGTGAAAAGAAATCCTTCAGTGAATTGGCCTACCTTGCGACTTGCCCTCATAGAACAGTACCGAAGTCTTGACACCGATTTTGAATTGTCACGCCGAATGTCTGAAAGAAGACAGGGTGCTTTCGAATCCTTTGATTCTTTCTACGAAGACCTTATGGTTCTGAATTCTAAACTCCGAAATCCAAAAACCGACCGAGAGTTCATTGAAATTTTAAAACAAAACGTTAAAAGGAAGTTGGGAGAGCAACTCATTACTTTCAATACACATAGTATCGCGGAAATGGTTCATGTCTGCCGCACCATTGAAAAGTTTATAAACGACCACGAAGTTCCACGTCAGAAACTTCAACCAAACCCTCCTTTTCGCAAAGTAGTAAGTGAAATTTCAGATCCCTTAGATACTGAACCATCCGTTTCACATTCTCAAATTGAGGCAGTAAATTTTTCTCGTCGTGATCCAAGTTCTATTAAGTGTTGGAACTGCAAGGAATCCGGACATACTTATATCTATTGTCCACTTGATCAGCGCATTCTATTTTGTTATAAATGTGGTCTCGAGAATACGACCGTTCCTAAATGCCCTAAATGTTCGGGAAACGTTTCAAAGAGCACTCTTTCGGCCGGAGAGAATTGCTCAAGGAAACCGGATCCGGCGAACTAACTCAAAAAGAAAATCAGTCTCCTTCTTTCAGAGTATTGCAACGCTCTGAGAATCTCCTTCCTCCAGAGAATATAGAGGAAGGAAAGCCAGAAATAGCCCAACAGCCACCGAAAAGCCTTCATCAACGCCTAGAAGAATATTATAAAGTTAGAGATCGAATTTTTGGTACTACTAGTGCCCCGATCTCGTCGAAAGTAAATCAGTTAAGGGAACGTTTTGGTAGTAAAAAGCAACTACACCGGTCTATTGCTACAACTACATTATTATGTTCAAATAATGACCCGCGCCCATACGTCACAGTACAAATGTTTGACAGAGATTGGCTTGGCCTATTAGACAGTGGTGCCTGTATAAGTTGCATAGGTTCAAAAGGTGTCCAGTTCTTAAAAGAGAACAATATAGCTCTTACAAAATTGTCTGCAGCAGTAACAACAGCTGATGGTAAGAAACAGGATATTGTGGGAAAGGTAGTAGTTGAAATAAAATTCAAAAAGTTAGTTAGAGACCTTACGCTTTTGGTAGTTCCATCGTTAACCCAAGAATTGTATCTTGGCATTGACTTTTGGGAAAAATTCAATATTGCTCCAGACTTGATCCTGAAAACTCAAAGTCATTCATTAGAGTTAGAAACCATTTCAGTAAGCAACGATGTTTTGGGAAATGAGTGTCAGAGGGAAAGTGCGCTCTCGGTTGCCCATGAGCTGACAGATGAAGAGTCGTTGGAGTTAGAAAATGTCATAAACATGTTTCCGTCATTTTCAAAGAAAGGTTTGGGGAAAACGTGTTTGGAAGAGCACATAATAGATACCGGGGACCATGCGCCAATAAAACAGCGCCACTACCCCGTGTCTCCAGCGGTAGAAGCCCTGCTAGATGTGCAATTGAAGCGCATGCTTGATATGGGTGTTATCGAACAAAGTAATAGCTCCTGGAGCTCCCCCGTCGTTCTCGTCAAACGTGGAGAGAAAATGCGGATGTGTATCGACCTTCGTAAAGTCAACGAAAAAACTAAAACCGATGCATATCCGATGCCGCACATTTCATCCATTCTTGGTCGACTTGCCGATACCTTTTATATTTCAAGCGTTGACTTAAAAGATGCGTTCTGGCAAATACCGCTGGAGCAAAGCTCGCGGGAGAAAACAGCGTTCACGGTCCCCGGTAGGCCGTTATATCATTTCAAAGTTATGCCCTTCGGGCTTTGCAACGCTCCTCAACGTCTCTGTCGGCTCATGGACAAAGTTATTCCGCATGAGTTACGAACCAAAATTTTTGTCTATCTGGATGACTTATTGATTTTCTCAACTACCTTTGAAGAGCATATGAAACTTTTGAAATTGGTTGCAGGAAAACTTCAAGATGCAGGGCTCACTATAAACGTTGAAAAGTCCAAATTTTGCTATAAAGAGGTAAAATATCTAGGGTTCATAGTAGGACATGGTTTGTTGAAAGTAGACCCGGAGAAAGTATCAGCGATTAATGACTTTCCTATACCGAAAACATCCAGGCAAGTCCGACGCTTTTTAGGAATGGCGGGCTGGTATCGAAGGTTCGTTCGAAACTTTTCTACACTAGCCGCGGATTTGTCGGACACTCTGAAGAAAGGAGTAAAGTTTTACTTTGGGGAGAAGGCTATCAAGTCATTTAATGCGATTAAGGAAATGTTAACATCGAAGCCAGTTTTAGTCAATCCCGACTATACGAAACAGTTTATTCTTCTTTGCGATGCTTCGTCCACGGGAATAGGGGCAGTCTTGTGCCAAACAGATGATAATGGGGATGAAAGACCTATCTTTTACTTTTCGCACAAACTTAACGATGCACAGAAGAATTATTCCGTCACAGAGCGAGAGTGCTTAGCAGCCGTATTGGGTATAAAGAAATTCAGGCCTTACATCGAGGGGTATAAATTCAAGGTGATTACAGACCATGCTAGCCTGAAGTGGCTAATGGGCTTGAAGGATCTAAGGGGAAGATTGGCCCGGTGGAGCCTAGAGCTGCAAGGATACGTTTTCGACATAGAGCACCGGAAGGGCAGTCTAAATGTAGTACCTGATGCACTCTCCCGTGCGTATGAAATTGAAGCGATAGGCTCAGCCTCAAAAGAATCCTGTGAAGTGCTGCATTTAGACTTGTCTGACCCGAGCTTTCAATCGAAAGAGTATCGGCAAATCTTAGAGACAGTGGAAAAGAATAAAGATCAGTTGCCTGACCTTCGTCTTTCCGGCGGGTATGTTTACAAAAAGGTCAGGCATAGCAATGGCAATCCGCTTCAAGAAGATCTTATTTGGAAGCTGTGGGTTCCTCCGGGACTCGTCAATGACTTGGTCCTTCTTGCGCATTGTCCACCGAGGGCTGCGCATGGTGGTTTGGCCAAAACTCTTTATAGATTGAGACAGCAGTTTTACTGGCCCAATATGGCTACGCAAGTCAAGGAATTTGTCTCTAACTGCGATGTCTGTAAAACTACTAAGGCACCTAATATGATTCTAAGAGCTCCGATGGGAAAAGCCTTTACAGTAGATCGTCCTTTCCAACACGTATATATAGATTTTTTGGGACCTTACCCGCGCTCTAAAGCTGGAAACACTCATATATTTGTTGTATTGGACCAACTTACAAAATTCGTAATTATTAAAACTCTTAAAAAAGCAACGTCAGAAACCGCTCTTAATTTTCTTCGCCATGAAATTTTTCTTATCTTTGGTGTTCCCGAAACCCTCTTATCAGATAATGGGAAACAATTTGTTAGTAAAGAGTTTAGTAAATGCATGAAAAGTTTTGGAATAACTCATTTAAGAACCGCTTCATATGCGCCCCAGGCCAACGCCAGTGAGCGGGTCAACCGTTCCATTTTGGCGGCGATCCGTTCATATATCGACACTGACCAATCGAATTGGGACGTTAATCTTCCTCATATCGGTTCGGCATTAAGAACTGCGGTGCATTCGGCGATAGGTATGTCACCTTACGAGGCACTTTTTGGGCAGCGAATGATGGAGCACGGTAGCGATTACTCAATTTTAAGGGATTTAGACGGACTTAATAACTCAGAGTTAGAAATTTTACCCAAATCAGCCAAAATGAACATTCTTCATTCTTACATTAAAGATTCTCTCGGAAAAGCTCATCAAACATATGAAAAGGTTTATAACACCCGGAGTACCGCGGTCAAATTCAAAGTTGGAGAAACGGTTTATAAGAGAAATTTCGTATTAAGTGATGCAAATAAGGGCATCAATGCAAAGCTTTCTCCAAAGTTCTGTAAGGCAATAATTCACAAGGCAGTAGGTAATAATTTGTTCGAGTTGGTTGATGAAGCTGGTAAAAGCTTAGGCGTTGCGCATACAAAAGATATCAGAAGATAAGACAAGCAAGATAATTTGTATAACTAAAGAAGATATAGTACGTAATAGAAATATAGTAGTAAAAAAAAAAAAAAAACATAGTTAGTAATAAGAAGCCCGACTAGATCAGCCTGAACACGAGACTCTTGGGACGTAAGGGGTACAAGTATTCGATCGACTACCAATCGTTTCCATTCTTGATTTTTTATGCACCTGGGGTTCTAAAAATTTCAAGTTTTGTAGAAACCTCTTGCTACACCAAAAACAAATTTCCATCCAAATTGCTATTTGCATTGCAACAGCAATGTGTTTCAGCCTTTAACTACAGGCACTCCGAATTTGGGATTCTGGTCTATGAGAAACTTTCGCCCGGATTATGGCAAAATTTTAACCGTCCATAGATGGGTGAGTTTTGACCAGAAAATTATTATACAGAATTATTCATAAAGAATAAATCATTCTTTTTCAAGAAAGTCAAAAATTTAATTTTTGTGGTCAAAATTGCACTTGCTATCTCGTTTGTGGTTTTCGCTATAATTCTAGGCGGGAGAAATATTTGAATGGACCAGATCCTTAGTCCAACTAAATTTAGATGCTTATGAGGCTACATGGGAGTTCAGTTGAAACTGAGACGATTTTCACAAAAATTTTGTATCTAAATATTCAGAGAAAAATACAAAAATCCATTAAAAAATAATAACATTTCTCTGCGTGTGTCTCTGAATTGCCTTTTAAATTGTAAAATTAATTGGGAAAAACGACTTAATGTACATAAATATCAAAAGAATTCTTTTCCTACTCAATAATTTTCAACCCTTCTTAAACTCAACCTCCGTGTAAACCACCGCTTCAACTTTTCGCGAAAAATTATAGCGACAGCGAGATGCGTTGGTAGGGGAAAGTGACGCCAAGTTAAGATGAAGGCAGACACCCAAAAAGCTTTGGGCAATCCCATTTTTTTTTGGAGAAACTGGATTCATCGTGGTTGGTCGTCTCAATCTCAAGTGGTGATTAAACAAAAAGTTAAAAGAAAATCTAAGTGTGTGCAAAGTTACAAATTTCAATTGAACCATTTAATTATATAAAAAGTTTTCGTGTGCCCGTCCAAAAAAAAAAGTAATAATTGCACAATTACTGTGACAAAAAAAAAAAAATCGAAGTTCCGCACAACCACCACCGCCTAAGAAGGCCACCAAAATCCATCACCACCACCACCATCGTCTCCAGAAAGTACCAACCACCAGCGTATGCCAAATCTTCGACTGGCTGTGACGATCCGACTGAAATTTGTAAATTTCAATCGAAGTTCCACATAAGCCGTAGTCCACCTTCAGCAACCCCTGCGCAGGAAGCCAAAATTTGCAATTGCGCATACGACCGGCTGTGACGATCCGATTGAAATTTCAGTCGAAGTTCCACACAAGCCACCTCCGTTGTCTGAAGGAAGTGAAAACTCACCTCCAGCATTTCCAGCAGCTGATTGTGAAGAGCCGATTGTATAAAATCGAAGTTCCACAAACATCTCATCAGCCGCCGTTCCACACTACAAATCTACGCACTACATCACCACCACCACCACCGTCGTCGTCCGCCTACCTACGATTTGCCACCACACAATTGCTCCTACAAGTGAAAGTGAAGAGCCGATTGTCTAACAATCGAAGTGCCACAATAGTCATCGACCGCCGCCGCTCCGTACAACGAACGAAACCAACATCATCAGCACCTCAGTCGTCATCCGCCTACCTACATAAAATTGGCTGACCCTCAACTACATCTACGACTGGCTGTGATGACCCGATTGCATGTCAATCGACGTTCCGCATAAGACCATCTACTGTCGCACTGCAACCAAAACAACAAAACCACCACCTTCTCCAGAAACCACCAAACTACCACCACCAGAGTAAGTACCTACCACCAGCGTATGCCAAATCTTCGACTGGCTGTGACGATCCGACTGAAATTTGTAAATTTCAATCGAAGTTCCACATAAGCCTATGTATAACCCGAGTAATCTACACCTGCGCTGGTTACATACTTAAATTTGGTTGGTTTGGTACATACGAACGGTACATTGGCTGGTTTCACACTTCAATTTTGTTTTTTTGTTGTGGAAAGTTCCAAGGACGCATTTTCCTTTCACGTTTTGGGAAACTGCTACCATCCATCTCGCTGTCGTCGTCGCCATCGCCTTCTAATGGATATAATTAAGTATCTTTAATTTTTTTTTTTCTTTGTAATATTTTTCGATTTCCATAAAATTTTAAAGTGACCATACCTTATCAAATGTAAACTTATTGCCAATGAATTTCTTTTTTTTAATAACAATCACTAGCAAAAGGAGCTTCTTCAATTCAAACCCAGAAAGGAATGCGGTGCACCTCATCTCCCCCTTCTTGGAAGCGGAATTAGAAAAAGGGAAGCCAGAACATTTAATAGAGATTAGTGAGTCCCATTGAAAGGGGTAAGTCGTTGAATTTATAGGTATTGTTGAAATAAAGGAAGAAACATTGGTATACAGTTAGGTAAATAGGTATAAGGTCGATTTTAAAGTCTTGCTTGTTCTCATACTAAATTTAAATTTTTACATTGCTTGTTTTCTAACTAAATTTTTTTTTGCGGGTTTCAAACCTAATTTGATTAAAGAAAATCAGAGAAAATATGATTTCTTGTTTTAAAACTAAATTTTGATATCTATGTACGTATATGTACTACATACATAAGTCGGAAATTTTGTAGATTTGGAAAATAAATAAACTTTTGTATCTTTTGAATATTTGGTGGTTCATATTCCGATTTATGGTTTGATGGGAAATATATATTTCTTAGTTTCTCGTGTTCAGGTTGGTTTAAGAGTGTCGATATGAGTTCGAGTTCTCAGTAAGAGGCAATATAGGGATGTGTAGGGTCGGGGTAGGATGGTAGGGATGGGATAATTGTGCGTATGTGACAGAGTAGTCGCATGCGTTTGTAGAAGGGGTCTTTGTTTATAATTAGAGCATAGCAAAGGCGTAGGAAGAAGGGAAGGGATAGCTCTGAGAGGGTTTTAACAGCTTTTCCTCTCACTGAATATCAATGACAGTTTTGAGGTTGATTGTGAAGCGAAATTCGGGCCGTAGGAAAGTACAGTTTATGGTTAGACTTAGGCAGGCAGTAAAAAAAAAGTAACCCATGTCTGGGGCTAGCAGCAAGATCCCTCACCCGTCGATGAGCTACCGGGAGTTCAATTTTGCCTGAGCTGCAAGTGCCTAGACACCCTTTCATCACTTTTGGCCTAAGGTTCCTGTGGCTTAGGTCAAGAAGGCAAGTAGAAGTGATAAGAGGTAGGCGGAATCGGCTTTGGGAATTTTTTTTTTTCCTTTTTCCGATTTAGGTCGATGACGTTCGTTACAACCTTTATCCGTATTTTGTATTCTTTGCATTACTTTTTTTCAATTACATGACTGCTTTGAGACCAGGGGCCTATTTCACAGAACATACATCACATACATTGTATGAATGTATGTACCTTAAAGTAGACGTCAAAGATGGCTCAGTGTAAATTTTGAATTTTTTGAAAAACTTTGCGTCAACTTAGAAAACGCATAATTAAAATTTACGCCCACTCATCTCGTAGTCGTGATTCTTATCTTGTAGCCGTGGTCGTTATTTTGATTCTGGGCCAGAGATTAGTCTGCTATTACACGATGCATCTAGACGCATGCGACTTTTCGAACTACGTAAGTGCAAAAGAGAAAAAAAATCGAAAAGATGGTACGGAAAAAAAGTGACCGGTGTCGCGTGAGTAAAATTTTCGATGCAACTATTTGACGTTTCTCTTTTCTCTTGTCCGTTTTTTACTATTCTGCTTCATATCGTTTTGTTGTTCAAAGAGTAAATTTCGATGCAACGCACTGTTATTGATAGCCTTATAGGCTTTCTAGAAATGAGAATTCATCTTTAAAAACAACATATAAAAAAAATTATTGCTTTTCTTGACTGATATTCATTTAAAGGCACACAAACCTTTCTTTCTTCAATATATGTAATAATGAAAACAAAAATAAAAACAGAAAAAGTTTTTTTATTGCTTGAGCACAGCCCAACACGAAAATAAAAAATAAAGCGAACTGTCAAATTAGATTCCTGACTTTGGTTTCAACGTGTAATAGCGCTTGAAACAGCGGACGAAATAACAAAGAAGAATTCGAAGAAGGCGCATGCAACTAGATTCATCGTGTAATAGCAGACTTATGAATTATCCATAATCTCTGTTCTGAGCTTCACGAAAATTGAGTGCGTTCAACGCTATGTACGCTCAGTAACTAAACGCTGAGTGTTTATATACGAAATCAAAAAGTCGAGTTCAGTTTGGGTTGAAATGTGGTTGGTTGCTTAGACCATATAGTACATGGACTGCGCTTTCATTTTCCATGCATCATTACCGATTTTCAAATTTGCTTATGAAAAGTTAAGATCTATATAAAAATACCAAAAAAACAAATGTTTGCTATCATCCACACCCTAAATTTGATGTAGGCTCTCGGTCTATGAGGCATTCGGACGAATGTTGATGTTTACACATCTTAACCGTGAGTCCCGGCACTCACACTTTTTTTACGTTTGCAACTGAACCAGGGTGCATTAACATGAGGAATTGTAAATTTAACAATGTTAAGCTGAAGTATAGATTAACGATTAACGATTTTTTTATTGAACATTTATATACAATTTGATTTAACTTATAACTATAGAATACATTGACAAAAAAAGAACTTATGGCACATAGGGGGCCTATACTTATACATTGGCTTAGATGTAAAAGAATAAAATATGTAATATACATGTCAACTTAAAATTAAAAGTCGGTTGACTTTGATGTCCTCGGGGTGTTCAGTCCCGGTTGTCCAGTGTCCCGGCTGAAGTATAGAGGAGGGATGAAAGATGAATCACCATAACACCGTAAAATATAAAAAATCAACTAACTTATGGAACCTATAACTTAATATTCAATGCAAAATCAAAACAAGTCTTCAATTGGAGAAAAATAATGGGTCGTATGAACTTCCTCTTATGTGCGATCACATTGTAGTTTTAAAGTCTGAATAGTTTAGATCTATTCATCTGATTTTAAAAGAAATAAATTATGTAGATATGGGAGCATATATTTTATGTCACCTGCTAAAAAATTATTTTAGTATAACGTTATATTATTATGTGAGAATACAAAAATTAACAATATAGCACCGCGGTGAACATATGTAATATGCATGCATGAAATTGATATTAATATGTTTATAATTAAAAAATAATAATTAAACAAAATCTGAAATTGTTTTGACACCAACGCTATGTACGTCATCTGATTTCTAAAATAAATCTTAATTTATGAGGAAAAAATTCAAAAATCGTTGGTGTGTGTATTTTATAAATATAAAATTTCGAAAACGTTTAAAAAAAATTGGTAAACTATTTTATAGTATTTATTAATGCTGAGTTAAAAAATAAATTTTGAAAAAAATCATCTACTCATTTTCGAAATATCAGAAAATATTGTAAAAATCCAAGAATTGTTTTTTTTGTACAATGTGATATGCAATATTATTCAAACTTTAGAAGCTCTTGGTAAAAAATTTCATTAAAATCGGTTCAACAGATAATGAGATGGTTGAAAACTAAGAAAAATGGTTCTCAATAGAATTTTTCTTCTAATAATATGGTTGATCGTATACTGATAATGAGCTCACATAAAAATTAAATTTTAATCGTTTTTAAGAAAAAATGAGATTATCCTTGTACCTTGTATGGTAGGTACCGTTATTTTTGGTTATATAAGGATAATTTTCATACAAAATATGCTTTAGATAATGTTAAAAAACCGCAAGGTATTAATAAAATTAATAATTAATAACAATTGACTAAATCAGTTTAAAAAAATTGAAACTTTTATAAAAATAAAAAAAAATTGTGAACATTTTGGTAAACAATTTTATTTAAACTTTTTAAAACATTCTCCAAACAAAAACTAATCAAAAGCATACTTTACCGTTTTTTATAAAATCGAAAATCAAAAAAGTGTTTGTATGAGAGGTACCTACAATTTTTAACCATTTTTTGGATTTTCTTCTTCATAAAATAGCAGCCTTCTTGTAAAAAAAATTACTAATTACCTACTTTTTTAAGTTGTGGACACGTTTTTGAGAAAAATATTATTTTCATTATTTGCTAAAAAAATTTTACGGCAGGTAGGTAGGTCCTACCGTTATTTTTGGGTTTACAAAAAAAATGAAAAAACGGTTCGAGGGAATGCCCAAAAACGGCTAGTAACAAAGTTAAGGAAAAATCGAACCTCCCGTTTATAGGTTGCAGCTGAAAGGAAGGACAGACAGACAGACCTACAGATACAATGGTGAGACCCACTTTTTTTTTTGTCAACTTGATCAAAATCTCTCGTGTAGATACGATCTGATCCCCAACTATATCATCCAGCTATATGCTTATAGATGTGATCCATGTAGGATGTGCCACTGATTCTTCTCAGCACAACGTCTCAAGCACAACAAAAACAATACATTTTCTATTTTAGTGTATTTTTTATGAAAAATAAAACTTTTGAACCAATATTTTCTCGAATTTATTAAAATCTTACACCATGGAAACATATAACTCAAAATAACCATTTTTTCTCTATAGCCAAAACTCCTCAGCCAAAACTAGCAGCCACCCATGAAATGAAGAAAACATAAAACAATTAGCATCAATTTACTCTCATATATTCATCGAACAATTTGTCAAAATCGGGGACAACGACCCGAAGGCAATTGAACAAGTTTGCCATCCAAGGTAGGTATAGGCTTTTGGTTACACCCATACTCGTAAACTCGTATATTATGGGAGAAGACTTCGAATACAGAAACCAAGAATCGAAGCTGAAAAAATCGCACGCACTTAGAGGCATCCATAATCTTTCCAGCAGGCAGCAACACACCTGACTCCAGATCAGCCATCATCATAAAAGTAAGATACTTTTTCCTCCGAGCGTAATCCGACCGTGCCCAAAAGCGACGACGTGAGTCTCACTCTCGATCAATGGCATGAAGCATGAATGGCCATTGCACTGTGTATACAGAAACTAATTCAAGTGTATTGCTGCTCAGTGCTCATCCTCCTCCGCCTCCACTATACTTCCTCCTGCGCGACAGCCATTCAATATAATGAAACGACCGACCTACAGAAAAAGGAGAAATTAATTGCTTCTTAGCTAAAAAAAAATTATAAGTACGAAACTCACATATAGATATACGGCGACGAAGACGTCGTTGTCGTTGTTGGAGACGTGACGTGGATGTAGGTATAAGTTTGTGTAAAAAAGAAGAAAAGTAGATCCATTGCGATAGAAATCGAGATCACATTTGCGCTTTACGCGAATCTTACATAGCTTCTCATCTCTCTATCGGCAAAGTACATGATAGTCGAAATATCTGACAAACAAGTAGCTTAGCTGATATATAATGAATCCATCCATCACTCATCACTATAGACCGAGTTTTACCAGCCCCAACGGATCTTGACAGTTTCGTCAGAAACTCATGTTGTTTTCGACTTAAGGTCCAAACCATGTTGTGATGTGGCGATAATGGATTTTATTTACTATTTTAACACATAAACCCACCTTAATTGGGGAAGAATTAGGGCGGTTCCTCTTGGTAGATGTGGGAGGAACACTTCTTCTTGACGATGCCATTGCTCTGCTGATGGATTAATAAAGAGATTTTGATGAATGACAAGTGTATCTATATGTGATGACGAGACGAAGACTTAACGCAAACATTTCGCTTTCGATGTTTCATCGGAAAATTGGTACACGAATTGATGTTGAAGAAAGTCGCGCGCACTTGCGATTGCTATACTTCTATACTTCCATTCACAGCCACAGTGGTGTGTGAATGTGATGTGAGTTTCTGTTTAAGTTTAAATTATATCTTTTGCTACAGAGAGTGAGTTTTATCTTTTATGTCAGCAAGCATACTTAACAAGCCAACGAACAAGACTCTTAAAATATGGAACAAATTATTTTCGAAATCATATTCTCACTTTTTATATTTAGTTTTCTTCTGAGGTGAGTCATGTAACATATTAGCGGTAGTCATGCCATCGAATCGCCATCGATGGCGGTTAGTTTTTTATCGAAAGGACGAGTACGATCTTCGATATTGTGACTCAGTTATAGAGTTATATTAAATTGACGTTAATTGTTATTTTAAGTACAAAAATTATAATGACGCATCTTTTGGTTAAATTTATAACCAGGAAATTAAAGAATTCTTATCCACATATACAATCAAAAATATAATATAAATTTTTGCAGAGGGTGGGAGCCACGGGGTGTTTAAGGATATTTAAACATTTTTAAAAGAACAAAATAAAACAAATAAACCAAAGGAAACTTCCTCCTTTCTCATTACAATTAATGGGCCTATAGCTGCTATATTTGCTATATGATCAGAAATTTCGAATACGACGTATTAACAATTAAAATTATTAAAAAAAAGAAAAATTAGTGGTGCGATTGTTCGTAGAGAAAAGAATGAAGGTGATCCATAATTTTGTGTCGAATCTATAAACGGTGTATATTTTGTTTTTAAGTGAAATATGTCCCAAGCTGAACTCTTGGGTTACAGTCCAACCCATAACCTGCCATGCAGTAGTACTAGTAAAACTAATATTAGTTACGGAAAAATCTAACTGAGTTCTGGGCAGAACTGGGAATCAAAGGGAAGGGCCTCCTTGGACTTTTAAAAAACGGGACCACAAAACAGTAAAATGAGTAAAAGAATTGAAAAAGGGCTAGAATCCGATAACGACGATATAAATTTTTATTGTTGTGTAATTGAAGTCATAAAAAGTCTGCTATTTAATTTTCAGTTAACGAAAAATGTAACTTGATTTTTGAAAACATTACTACAAATTTTATAATTGTTGTTTTCTACTTCTTTTTCTACTTCTACTGAAACTTTGAAGATACTCACAGCAATCGAAATATTGTTGTTTTCTATTCTGTTTCTGTGAACCTGATATTTGGTGTATGAAAGATTTCCGTTAATTAACTTCAAAAACGTATAGAATTATATAAAGTTTACTAAAAGTAATTTGGGGGTCTCCTTAAGTTACCAATGGGGCCACAGTAGTTCAATATTTAGTGTGTGAACTCGTTTAAAGTGTCTGAGAGTAGGTACCTACTTTAGGGGCCCAAAACAGGTCAATATTTATTTATTTTAAGAGTCATCAATAAAGTTTTTGATCACTTTGAGCCTTAAGGCTACAGAAGCTAAATTTTAACATCCTTTTAACTTTCGGGAGAAATGCTAAACACATAGAAATATTAAAAGGTTCTTAAAGAAGTATTATTCAGCTAATTTATAAATTGAATTCTTACAATTATTTAAATAACCTTTGTATTATTTACGAAATTTAAATTGAAGATTTTGCTATTTCCTTTTTTTTCTTATTTGAATATTTTTTTCTTATTTGAATTGCTGCTAATATTATTTTTATAATTTATTGTCCTCTTATGTTAAAATTAGCTTATAACTAGATTATAAAATATTGAATCTTTCAGTTATTAAGCATCACGAAATAAAATAAAAAAAATTTCAAAAGACTGTTTTCCTCTAAATGAACTTAAACTACCTGTACAATACAAAGAGCACCTAAAGTTTACTGAGAATTTCCTTTTAAATTACACAAGTCAACATGAATTTTGTCTTTGAAAAAAAGGTATTAAATTTATAAAGCTGTACCTATAGCCACCCGAAAAACAAATATATTTGGTAGAAAAGTTTGCTTTTGTAGCCAGGATAACGTTTTAACAGGTTATTTTTAAAACTATGATTTAAATTTTTATTTTTTTTTAAATTAAAACTAAAAGATTTTTAATTATTTTTGTATCTTTAATTATTGATAAAAAATTATTATTACACAAAAATACTGCTTAATAATGCAACATTTTGAAAAAAAAAAATTAATTTCCAAATATTTAATTTTTTTTTTCTCAAAATTTTGAGTTTGAAAATTATATTTTTAAAAAGTATTCTCTAAAATAATTTTATTTAAAAACATAGTTAAAGAATGGATTTCTGGCTTTTAAAAAAGATAAAACATGGCACTGTAAGTGTTGCCGTTTTTTTTAATATTTTTTTTATTTCAAGTCAATTTTTTAAGAAAATTCCAAGATGGCGGCTTAAGCTCCAGTCCGATTTTCTCAAAAATCTATCCATGTGCTCCTTATAACTCCTCTAACGAATTGTGAAAGAAAAGTGAACATGTAAATTTTTTTGCCAGGTCAAATGTTTATTCCTACTGGGCTAATACAATAATTTAAAGGCAAAAATCATGAAAACGTTTTTTGTAATAACTATATGACAAAAGCAAACTTTTAAATGAATATTGATATTATTTATTCATTTTGGTGCATAGTGAATATAAAAATCGTAAAATGAATGTAAGAACAAGAATTTTTTTTTTTTGTTGAGTTGTGTTATCTAACAGAAGTGATGGGGCCTTCGTACGACACCTTCGGCCTACAAAGCGAAATAATAAGTGAATTTTTTAAAAGCCAATTTAACCACCTAAAGGTTTTAGGTAGTCTACCTTTTGTTGGGGAAAAAAATATTAAAAAAATGTATTTTATATAGTACCTACCTTCTATAGAACCAGTTTCAGAATTTCTCAAAAACGGCAGTTCAAAATTTTGATGAATTAAAAAAAAATCGAAAACGACTTGATCGATTTTTATGGAACATGACCTTTAAAATCAAAATTACTTTGATAAATTAAAGGCACCTAAAGTTCCATACAACTATTTGAAAACCGTAATATTTTTCTCGAAAACAACTTCTACGATTTTGATTAAAAATGTCTGTGTGCTTATGTGCGATCTACCATTTAAAAGGGACAAATGTAAATTCGAACAAATACTAACGCGACCCAACACATAGAAGCATTTTTTATATCTGACCGATTTTAAATAAAATTTTAAGGCAAAAGCTTCAAATAATTTTAAATTATATTGTATGTATATTAAAATTTTCAAAAAAATATATTTTTATTTTAAAAAAATGAAAATTCGATATTTCATATATAGATGGATAATTTTTTTCCGAAATTAAAATTTTTAACTCAATATTATTTTGCATGACATTGCTTCGCCAATTATTACTTATTTTAAATAACTTTTAATGGACTTTAGTCGTCAAAAATTGGCGTTTTATCCTATTTCATAAAATTAAATCTAAGTGCCCTTTCCTTAAATTATAAATAATATTGCTCCTCTCTCTGATGGGCAGTTACAATTTCCTCCATATTTTTCTGTATGCACCTTTTCAAACCCGTTGGTCTAATCAATCAGATTCTTCGAAAAAGCGACCATTAGAAAACTAGTATGAGACAACATTCGCCAACAAAATGTATTTTTGCAAAAGTGATTGATCGGTAAGAGAGTTTTAACTCTTAACAAAACTATCGCTATGCAACAAAACAGCAAAGAAACCATTTCTTCTGCATGCAGCCATCAACCAACTCTATATATAAGAAAAACGAAGAAGAAGAGGCAACAGAACTTCAGTGCAACGAATGACTGCGCAAAACCAGACCAATGGCCTCGGATCACCTTAGAAAATGCATCTGATGTTATATTCTCTTAGCGAGCAGCGACTGCGACTTTAAGTTGAAGTTGGGAATAAGTTTTGCAAAAGCAAAATGTTGCATTGGCAACAGAACACAGCACTGGTAATGGCAATGACCGCGAGTAACTTACATTCGCAACTGCTGTTGCTGTTGCTGCTGCAGCAGTAGCTTAACTTCGTGGACTTTTTGCATTTCTTCGTGGTCTTTTCTTTCTTTCACAAAACGATAATGATGATGATAATGACAGGAGAAAGAATTTCTTCTTCGTCATTACTGTGCTTTCTCGCAGGAGGGGTGAACGAGAGCGGTGAGCGGCGGTGGCAGGCGGTGGTGCAGTGGTGCAGCATTGGAAAGACAATTTCAATGAAAACCCGTTGAACGGAGTTTTTGTTATGCACGAGGAGTAGTGTGCGCTATTTTTTCCTGGAAAAGCGAAAAAGAAAGGCGATCTTTGTGCAGAATTGCAGAAGAATAGCATTGATCGCACGAGCGGGGGGATTTTTGCACATTATATACGCTCAAAGTACCGTAAAGTGTCTTTGATATGAAATAGATGGCAAGTGAAAGAAACAGAGAGAGATGGATACAGAGGGTCGCATTAGAGATATATCTATAGAAGTGGAAGCTCTGTGCGGCCGTGTGAAAAGAGACTAGCAGCAAAGGTGACTTACAAGCGTTTTCCATGCACTTAACTGCAT
Source organism: Epistrophe grossulariae (assembly GCA_929447395.1). NCBI lineage: Eukaryota > Metazoa > Arthropoda > Insecta > Diptera > Syrphidae > Epistrophe > Epistrophe grossulariae. Next base: position 137,345,222 of record OV839568.1, read on the forward strand.
TTGAAATTCTGCAGCTTATACTTTTCCCACCTTTTGCTCCTGAAGCCCCCTTGTAAGACTCATTGTAAGCTGCCGCAATGGCCTAAGAAGGCGCCCGGTGGTATTGTGTGGTAAAGTTTGTGGCGTAACTGTTTTTCGTGCGATAGAAAATAATGTAGGTGAAGTCTGAAGAACCGTTTATAATTGGCTCAAGCTGAGCGTATGTGTAATGTGCAATGTCCTATCATTATATTATTATATTCTGGCTGTGTTCCAACTATATATTGGTGCTGGTCTTGGGGTCCCCAGGGTTCTTGGGGTAATTGAGAATTTTCGCCATGGTTTTTCCGGGAAATTGTTCCATCGAATGCAAGCGAAGCGCATATGGATCTTCTCGCTCTCTTCATCTCTGGATATATAGTTCGAAGGTTTAACTCGATGTAGAACATTATTTGATGGAAAGATGCTATAAAAGTGCTAACGAGCATTCGAATGGACTCGCGCTCTTATACAACACGTCATGAAATAGGTTGGTACCAATAACCAATATAGTACCTTTACCTACCTAACTACCAAGCCCAGCTGGAGAGGTCATAATTGGTGACTGCTCAACCATAAATGGAGCAATACAAAGGGAAATCGTGGGATAGAAAAAAATTGATTTTAACTTAAGAATAAAAAAAGAAACGAAAAAATGGGAACAATGACATGAAATAATTTGGTTTGGTGCTAATGCGCGTATAATTGACACCTTATTGTTGTACATAATATGCTTTTTTCCATTTTGCTTGTGACATATAAATTTGCATAAAAAGTGTTTAATTTTTAGATGAGCTACTTTCAACTTTAATAATAAAATAAAACAATTTAATTTTTGTTTGCTTTATTAATAAATTTCATTTGAAGATTTGTTTAAATTCTGGGTGATAAAGAAAACTGTGAACTTATAACTGACTAAAATTTGGACTTTTAGACCCCACTACTTTTGCGATTGACTTCTTACACACAAGTTTTAGGTATGGAGAATTTTGTTATTTTTTTACCATTTATGTTTTTGGTGCGATTTTAATCATCTTAATTTTTTTTTGTCAGGTGAAAATTGGATGAAATTTGAATTTTAAATGCACTACCGAGTCCTTCATCATTATCCGACAAAGTGCTCCCAATAGTCCCTTAAATTAAAAAGAATTCTAAGAATGTAAGAAAGTTAGTGGATTCCACGCCCCCTTAACGGAAAATCTCAAGATTTAAGCTTTATATGCACTTCAAGCCGTTAAGCTTTACCAATTTCATCATTCTACAACATTCAGAACAATCCATATAAATTATAACAATTATTGTAAAAAAGTGGGTGTTCGCCACTCTCCAATATTTTACATTCTTTTTTAAGCGTTAATTTTGATAATAAATCTTTTAAAATTTGTATGCAATTATTGGAAGAAATATAGCTGGGCGAAATGTCTAGAATAAGAAACCCAGACAATATTTGAAAAAAAATAGCAACATTTTACTTTTCAATTTTAGTAAAATTTCGAAAATTGTTTTTTTTTTGTTACCGTTAGAGTTCTTTAGAGGAAGCTGTATTCCTGATTCCTGACAATCAACCCCTGTAGTGTTTCCACCATCTTGATTAACTCGTTTTGGGCGAATAATAATCATTCTTAAAATTTTTTAGAAGATAAACTGAGTTTCTAAATTTTGAACATTATATGATACTTTTTCATATGAAATAGTTTTTAGTATTTTTTCTGGTCAAATATTTTTTTCTACGCATTATTTCAAAACTAGAAAAAACATCGTAGGTACATAGATACCTACCAATATCGACGGTTGAAGTCGAAAAATTCTTAAAAATATTTTCTTAATGCAACAAAAATCAGCAGAATCAAAGCCACATTTTACAGAAAAAGAGAGAATACAAAGCTCTTAATATAGATCGCTATACAAAATTTGCAAAGTTTTTATTGATTTCTGAAATAGGTACATACATGCAGAAACGGCATATACGAGGTTCTGCACTTTAACCGTCTATATACCTATGTATAATTTTGAAGAACTCGTACTTTTTGTCGAAAATTGTAAAAGCTATAAGTTTAAATAAAATTAAAAATATCCTTAATTCAGGATTGTGGTAACTCTGCAAATGGGTCGATGGTAGTTAATTTAGATTTAAACAAATTTCTTAAAAATGTTGCAAATTCCAAAATATTGATCCTCCTTAAAATTGATCTCTTTATATTGATACCTATTTAGCGAAAGCGCAGTGCAGTTTTAAAGTAATTTACTACCTATTTATTAAGAAAATGGATTTGCTAGCTTTGTTCTGAGTTTTAAAATATTTTTGAAGGTCTTTTATCTTTTTTATTTTATTATTAGTATGTATTTACATATAGGTATATCTACTTAATTTATATTAAATTTAAAAAATTCTAAGCATAGGTAGGTACATTATTTACAACAAAAAATCTTACTCTAAAAATTACTTAAAAGCGAATTGTCAAAAAGTCCATTAATAGGAACTGAATAGTTTGTCCTCGAACCAATTACGTACATGTGTATAACATCAGCCATCACCAAAATATACCTACAATATGCAGAATACTATTCTTCCTACTCCTTACAATTCAAAAGTTTCATAATCTGAAATAACATTCAACCACACAAATACATTCGCATCAGCATAATTCGCACCACTTTGCTATCGTTAATAACGTCATATACATAAAATACAAAGTAGGTATAAACTGCCATTGCTTTTTCCTTGCCATCGCCATACTATAGCTAACTGCGAATAAAATGCACCAGAGCAGAGCTCGCCTCAAAAGAGAGAGTTGCATTTATGTCAAATACCTTAAAAAATGCTTAACACAAATACAAGCAAACTTATAATGCAAAAAAATATTGCGGAAGACAAAAACCACTTATAAGAAGTCCATTGACCTCCTGCAATCGGCATAATTTTCAACTTTGATCGACTCTTATCAAGTGCTCTTAAAGCAAATTTTACTTCTCTTTATGGACAAATTCTCTTTTTGTAATTTTTCTACCAATCAATTGGAAGAGAAAAAGTGCATTGCTATTTAATAGTATTGGTAAAGAGGGAAGCTTAAGCTCTATAAAATGCATTTTCTCTCATCCCATGTACCTATCCATATCCATACACACAATTAAAACCAGGAAATAAAATTGCTGTGCGGTTATGTGTGTGAAGGTCTTTGTGTCGTTTGCCTATTGCATGATCATTCGTCGCTTAGAAGAGCATTCATTACCGCGCGCCTTGACTTTGGCCCCACAGAGAAGCCCTGACTTTGGCCGACGACGACCGACCGACAAGTGACAACGACGATGGAGGCATTTTATTCGTTGCAAATTGTTGTTGACGATTAATGCAGTTGCGCTCTAGTTTTTCTTCTTTTTTTTTCTGTGGTATAGAAACGAAAGCTTTTGAGTAAAAGTTTAGTATAGGCTTCGAAAAAGAGGGTTTTGTTGGTATTTATGTACATACATATTTTTGAGGAGGCTTTTTATTAAATGAAATTTTATTTATTTTTTTTTGAGGTTGTAAAATATGGAAAAAAAAGCTTCAACTTGTCTATATTGGAAAACTTGATCTTGATGAGACTGACGGAAACTGCATTTGGGGTATAAGTTCAAGTTAAGTGTTTCACTGGGGGATATTAGATAATATGAGCTAGGTTGATTGTTACATGCATTAGCAACAGCAGGTGGGCTTGGAAGGATTGTATACATTTTATCGAAATATGTAATAATAATTTGATATTTAATATGATGATAAATAGTGAAAAGTGTGTTTTTGAGAAATACTTGTCCAAAGAGCTTTATGGATGTATTAGTTTATAGGAAAACGTTTTGTAAAGAATTCCTTTACCATAATCTTTTTATTATCTGTAAATTTTTTAGGTAGCTATTTAGTTGAATCTCAATCAAAAAAGGTATACAGTAGAATCTCGGAAAGATGAACGGTTCTATAAGATGAACAGCTCGGAAAGATGAACGAAATATTTCCACTTTTGAATGTTTAAAAAGATGAACGGGTTGAAATTTTGTACTCGAAAAGATAAAAACTTTATTTCAAATATAATCATGTTCTTTTTATTTGCCTTTAATACCTCCTGAACAGTGTTTTGGGGCCTATTTTAACTTGTTATGTAAATAATTTTTAATGTTTTTATTAAAACCATATCTTCTTCCTCAACGAAATGTTGATGCTCGAAAAGATGAACAATTTAAAAAGATGAACCGTTTTATATCTGTTCATCTTTTGAGATTCAACTGTATGTAGTTCACTGGAGCTTATATTTTTTTTTATATTTTAATAAAAATATAATATATCTACATAATATAAATGTTAGAATCGTGAAGTCACAATAAATAGATAGGTATATATAAGAATAAGTTTTAAAAATGTAAAATAGCTTTCGCTTTGCAACATTTTTGAAAGCATATAGTACATAATTTTAATTATTTCTTAGGCGATATTTTTTTGATTTCATAATTTGTTCACTCTTTTTATAGAAAAAATCCTTAATTTGATTGAACTAAAATTTTTGGATAAATATATATGACGGATTTTCACGACTACAAATCTGCCTTTCCATGCTCGAACCACACGAATGAATTTTTTGGGCCTAATAACGAAAATATTCGTTTTAAACAAAATTTAATAGCGCAATATCACAAAAGACAATAATCTTAAATTTATACAAGACTGATGAATTACCACATTTTTTGGCATTTTGTAAACATTTTCATAGAACATGCAGTTGGTTTGGCAAATAATGGGTAGGAAAAGGCAAAAAGTGATACATATTTGTCAGTCGTCTAAATCCAGCATTTTTGGAATTAAAAAATTTGGAATTAAGAACAAGATCAGATGGACTTGTTTCATTTTTAAGGAACGTAATATCCAAAAAAAAATTAAAAAACTATTTTGTTCTGCAGCTAATAAGTCTAATAGTGTTGCAAATGGTGTTGAAATCAATGTATTTTTTTCTGAAAATTTAAATCTACAATTAAATAAAATATATATCAAATCACGGAAAGATTTAACTTTTTTGTGTATTTTTCGAACACGAATATTAGCTTTGGGCTCTTCATCTAGAATTATAATTTTGAGATTAAGATGTTGGTTAAAAAATTTCAACTTTTTGTTGGTCTTTACGATTTTTCTTCTAACGTTTTAAAGAATGTTTATAATGCCTTGAATAATCGACTTTTGAGTTTTTCAGTATTTCGATAAAAAATGAAAAGACAAATCTAATTTTTAAAACCCTACTTATGAGCTTTTTTGTTTCGAAAAGTTAAAAGCTTGTCCAGAGTAGATTGTTTATATCTAAATATCTATTTAAAAAAAATCAATATTGACGGGTTTTTGGCAACAGTGCAAAAAATTGTGTTTCCCAATAGCTAAAGCCAGTATTCTTGGGGTCATGGCTTTGGAAGTTGCTAACGAGTAACAACAACTTCTTACAACTGGATTTTGTGTTTTCAATTTCGATGCTTCTGCTTAAATGGCTTCTCTAACCGTTTTCATTTCCTCATTCCATTTTCTTTCAAACAAACACTTCATTTCTATGTTCTCAACATGAAGAGTTTGTAAATCGCAGTTAGTTAAGTATTAAACCTCAAGCTAACAAAAATCGCACTTCCAATCAGCACAAGCGAGCGACAATAACCATTTCACCGGTGCGGCAACTTTCCACTTTTTGCCACCAACCCACCACCACTCATACATACATACATTAGTCAAGTCACAGTCGTTGTCGACATCGACTTTGAGCTTTTCGTTCGATCAGAGTGCGGCCAACGATCATAAAACATGTTTTCTTGGTTGCGGCTTCAGCCGTGACTTTTGCGCTTGCGTTTCAAGCTCGGTCATTGGCCCACATTCAGGCCAAGTTTCGTAATAGAAAACGCAACAGTACAACGATCTCAACCTCAATGGAGGTTAACTGGAGGAAACGTTGACGTCGTAGTCGTCGTTGCTGCCTTTGTCGTTGTAGCCACTTTGGTTGTTCACGAAGTGGTTATTGGATGGCTGGCAGCCGATCAAAACGATCTGCAGATCGCCACATTAACTACTGATCATATTTTTGTTATTTGTGTGGGCAGGTTTAAGAGATTTGGGAACAACTTTTAAAAAAGAGTTCCAGAATGTTTCCCAAACTATTTAATAATTTATGCAATTTTTTTGTTTTATTTTCAGGCTAAAATCTTCGGGAACAAAGCTTTTGGCGAACTTTAAGTCCAATACCAAGAAGAGCACAACAGCAGCGCGGTTTGAAAAGAAATTGCAAAATGCATTGGAAAGCGGAACAAGTTGTGCATTGCAACTGCAATGCATTTCTTTATGAATTTCTTAGAATTCTGACGGTGGTGATGATCGAATTTGTGTGTGTATGTGTATGCGAGTGAGTGTTAACACGGGTGTGTATTTAAGTTCGAAGAAAGATAGAGGAAATTTTCGCATATTCGATAGACCAGGTGCGGAGGTGCGGCGCGCGGCGGTTGTAAAAGAAAATTGCAACTTCTGCGTAAAAGAAAATTAAATTTTCCACTTGACGTTGAACTCAATTTGTTTTTGTTTCTTTATATTTTTGCCGAGCGTCAGAGTGAGAATGTGAGAGTTTGACTTGAAGGAGTGTGTTGGTTTGTGTTGTCTGTGAAGCTTAAGTCTATGGTTATAGTAAATCCTACTTAACAAAAAATAATATGTGCATTTTATGTTGCTGCATTTTCTTCGAAGAAAATCATAATGAGTTTAGACATTATTATTATAAGTTGGCTTATAGAAGACAGGAATTTTTTATAATTATTTAGTTTTAATACCTTTATTGTTGATTGTAAAATCTTCTCGCTTTGGATATTGATTTAAAAACAACATAAAAGTTAATCAATAAAACTAAGTTCAATTTTTAGATTTAATTCTAATTCGGAATACCAGCTTAGTTTTATTAAATTTATGGTTTGCTTTAATATAATTAAGCCTTGCTATTTGTTTTAAAGCTTTTTGGAAACATCTTTTAACTAGGTATATTCAAATAATGAATTTACATATATTAAAGGCGGTTTAGGTAACCGGAAGATGTCAATTAAGAATAAAGCCGCAAAAATCTTCTTGCCAGAGATTTACGCTCAGGCGTATTTTGCATTGGGCAAAATAATACCTCACTTGAAAAAATTCATGCCTTTTTCAAGGAAAAAAAGCCTCACTAAATTTTTTTTTTAGTTCACGCACATACCGAAGCATATCAACATAGGAACATATTTGAAATAGCAAAATGAACCCAAATAAACAAAATATTCATTTCCAATTTCATTCCAAGCTGAATTTAATATGACAGATGAAAGTGTTCCGAAAATTGGGAATAGTTTGAAGGTAGAATCAAACTCCTTTAGTCAGTATAAGTTTAATATATATTATATATTTATATTAGAATAAGAATTGTTCTTTAATTTAATCGTAATTTATATGAATACCTTTGAAAAAATGCCTTTTTGAAAAAAAAACTAATAAGGAGAAAACACAAGTATGAAAAAAACTACACATATTCAAAATTTTTAACTACAAATTTTCAGCTTTATAGAGATATAAAGTAAGCAGATGTAGGTATAGGTACCTTTTTTTTAGTCCAAAAACAAATATTTTCAAACTCCCGCTGGACAATGCTAAAAAAACTGTAGATACCAAGTTTAATTAAAGCCAAACTTAACGGCTTGGAAGACTGCAGCGTATGAAATGTTTTGCAACAAAATTTTGACAAACTAACATTTCGCGGGGTTCATTTCGAATTTTTGTAGGGTCATTTTTTGTTACATATTTCGAATTCTACGTTCTGCAAATCACGCTTTGTTTTTAAATGATATGAAAAATTATCTTTTCGCAATATTCATATAGTTTTTTGTTAGATTGTGTTTTTGAAGTTCGCCAATTTTGTATTTGCAATTTTGTTGTTTTGCTTTTTTATTTTGCATTTTATTATTTCGCTTTATGTTTTTTCCTTTCGTTTTCGAGCGAAATTTTAAGACATGTAATTTAATGGAAGCCAACAAATTGCAAAACAATTGAATGTCACATAAAAAAAAGGAAAACAACTAAATTCAACATAGATAATTTAAAAAAATGAAAAGACAGACACAATTGCGGAGCCCAGAGTTTAGGGGTGCCATATTTTTAAAAAACTTGACTTCGAATTATTTCGAGAAATGAAAACATGCCATATAGATAGTACCAATAAATTGAAAGTAAAAAAAGAAGTTCACGCCCAAAGATTTCAAAAAAAAAATAAAAATGGTTATAATCAAATGAGTATATGTATGTATTTCTATTAATTTGTATCAAAAACAAAAAATGTTTGCTTCGTCATGTCATAGGCTTTCTTTGATTTAAGAACTTTTTACGCCAATATGTGTGCAAAAAAAAGTTGAGAGAAATTAAGTAAGAAATTTTTTTAAACCATCCATTTTGATAGAAAAATCTAATTTCCTTTAAATAGTCTTTTGAGTTAAATTAGAAAATTCTGCTTAGTTTTCAAGTTGTACCAAAATTTTTGAAAAACTACCAGTGAGACAATCCTCTTAGAAATGCATAGGTGAATTTAGTCGATTTTCACATTTGAAATCAAATAAGCATGTTTAACAATAAAAACCCTCAAACGCATAGCTTTTTTATTGATACAAATTTAGATTTTAAAATAAAAAATTTAGTCCGAAATATTTTCGTAAAAATATATTTACTGAAAAATAAGTAACAATCAAAACAAGCAAAAAAAAAAAGAGAAAAAGAAAAATTTGCCTAAAAAATTTAATTTAAAAATTATTTAAATTTTATCACAATATTTATTTATTATTTTAATTTAGCAATGCGTTTCGATTTAAAAATTCATAATCAGGCTTTAATTTTTTGACTCGTGTTGTTGCCGAATATCAATTTTTTTTTCCAGAAAGTTTTTTCTCTTTTTTCAAAATATCATAAATATAAAATATATAATCTAAAATTTCTCTAAAATAACAATGAAAATAAAAGGTGAAGTATAACTGTATAATTTTTTTCTGATTTTAAAATAATTGAACAAATTCCTCAAAATTATGTTTAAGGAATTATTTGAGTAAAAATATCAAATAAGTAAAAAAAATTAACAGTCTTAGAAATGTTCAGAAAGACCGTTTTTCCTCGATATATTGGGGCAAGACCCCTAAATACTGAGTTTTTCTGGGAAAACACTATTTTTTCTAAAGAAATGCTATTAATACCATCCTATTAAGTGTTGATTATAGGATAGAAGTGGCCTTCCAGCAATATTTATAATTCTTAAAATCGCACAAATCTCAGTATTCTCAAAAATTTTACTGAGAAATAAATATTTAAATTTCTATATTACTCGGAAAAAAATATTATTTTATGCACATGGGAAACAAAGTATATGTAGTCTTCCCGCATAACATTCAAAATGAATTTTTGAGAACTCTGAAATGTAAATCATATAATCTAACCTCCTATATACAGGGTGTCCCGTAATGAGTGGATAATACTGCAGCTGGTGAAAGCAGGCCTTATGACTGCTCAGAAAAAAAATATGAAAAAAATATTTTTCTTGTGGTCTCCATGGTATAATTTATTTTCGAAAAATGTTAAAAAATTCAGGGTCTCCTAAAATACCTAATTACAACGGCCACCCATAAAGGATTCTTATTATTTTTGTATTTTTATAATATTCTTGAATAACCGTTCTAAATGATGGGTGGTAAATTTTAACACCAGCTGATGCCTTTTTTGTGTTATAATTTTTTAAAATTATTTTTTTCTTCAAAAATAATTCAATATTTTTTTTAACCAAAGTTTGAAAATTAATAAAGAGAAAAAAAATGTATGAGAACATAAATGGCAAATTTGATAAAAATTGGCCTGTTTAATGTACTTTCCAAAATGGTATATAGTTGCTGGATTTTTTTTTAATAACTTTTGTTATTAATTTTTTAATAAGAAAATGATTAAATATTTATTTTCATCAAAGTTTGATGACAACAAAAATTGAGTTGTAAGGAAAAGTCAATAGATATACCAGTGTCACTATTATGTCTGCTAAATTCACTAACTAAAATAATAGTGTGCACTTTCAAAAAGGTTTTGATTTAGGTATGGGAAATGCGATTAATAAAAACAACAGTATTAAAAATTATGATTTATTTGTATTTTTAAATAAATTTATATCAAGTGGTTAAACTGTCCCCCATTCACTGTGATACAGGCTCTGCATCTATTACCAGGCAACTTAGATGGTGAAGCCTATCTTAATTTCTTGCAAACTAATTTGCCAACAAGAAAAATATTTTTTTATATTTTTTTTCTGAGCAGTCATAAGGCCTGCTATCACCAGCTGCAGTATTATCCACTCATTACGGGACACCCTGTATAGTCTATTATACACACTTTTAGGTTTTATTTTTAATATTTCATTAATTTTTCGACCACCATCCTCTTGCAGGGTTGCTGCTATCTTGAATTAAAGTTAGGTGACATAATATTTCTTTTGTTAATATTTTATTTGAAATGTATAAAATTTTACACTATCTGTCATGTCCAAATCCTCTATTCTTTGCCCTGATCGGAATCAGTTTGCTCAATAAAGAATCATTATGCCCTTAAATAAATACTTATGTAAATACAACAAACAAAAAAAACCCTATACGATCAAAGATCGTGATCCTCGATCACAATATTTCCATTCCAAATTCTATAGGTGCATGCATTGAAGTTTAAACATGACCAAGAGTAAAATAAATGGTCTTGGGGTCATTTTCAGGTTGCTCCGTTTAGAGTTAAGACTCTTGTGCGCCCCGTATACCATAAGAACCAATGTAACCAAACGAACTGCCATTCGTATAACCAAAACTCGATTCGTTGCTAGAATATAAATCTCCAAGCCACGATCGATCGATTCAATGGTATATAGGTATAATGGTGATCGCAAGTTGCAAGTTCGTGTAAATGAAACGAACGTCAGAAAACATTTCTTAAGCTACAAGAAAACCCACAATGGGATTCGTTCTGTTGGCCTGGCTAAGAAGCAGCAAAAGACGAAAAGAACAACATTTGTGCATGTATTTGTGGGTATAGCTTAAGATTGAAAGAAGGTTCTGAACGTGTATAGCGGTAAACTTGCGGTACTTTTCGTTTTCATTGCAACTGAGGAACGTTTAGCCTAGATTCCCGCCGAAGGTTCGATGAACCATCTCTCTTCTTCGTCGTCGTAGTCATCGTCATCGACTTTGTCTCTCATGTTCTTCGTTATCAGTGTTTTGTTACGAGAGTTCTGGATGGTTCTCTTCGTGCTTATGGTCGGAGGTTTTATGATTGTACATTCTTCTGCTTTGCATATTTTTGTTTTTTTTTTTTCTTTCTTCTTTAAAACTTTAGAACGAACAAGAAAATTCATCATTTCATTTCTATCGAAATGTAGATAATATGTATATCGCACCTCCCACAATTTTCCTCGCCCACTGGGTTCATATAATAATTCCTCGCCAACATTGACTTCCGTGTGGGTGGCGGCTGATGGTGTCCCTATGCCTTATCCTTTACGAGTACTTCCTGGAAATTGTTCATTCCCTGTAGGTTGTGTTGTTTTTCTACGAGTATACTGAGGAACACTATTTATTGTGTCCACATGCTTCTGTCTGCGTCTAATTTCGCGCAATCGAAATTGAAAAGGGAGTTTTCCGCCCATAAATTTATTTGCCCAACCACAGCATATGTATATGCTTTTTTCATGCCCACGGTCGATGAACTCTGCTCTGAGTTCTATAGACACTGTGGCTTGAACTTGAATTCTGTTTTATTCTTCAAGCTGTTTTGTTGTTCAATTAAAATAAACCTAGAGCTTCTGCAGGTTTCTTAAATAATTTTTTTTCCCAATTTTGTTTTCTTGTTTTTTTTTGTTTCCATTCTTGTTAATTGTTGTTATTTTTGTTTTTTTGCAAAGAAAGATAATTTGGTGAAAGTTTCTTTCAGGTGCTCTTTTTGGAGGTGTTTTCTTATGTTCTCTGCATTCCCTATAGCCTTATATATAAACTTTAATCGGGTTGGGTGAGTTTTTGTGGAAGCATTTCTGGAGTGCTTTGACCTTTTTAAGCTAGTCAATTGTTTTTTGTTTTTTTTTTATATTTGGGAAGAATATAAACAAAAAACATATTGAGCAGAAATGGAAGAATGAATTTTGCAAAAGTGAATAGCATTGTGGTCTTTAAGTTATTTTATAAAAAAAATGTATTTCCTAATAAAATTCATAAACTACAAGTCTGAAATGAAAAATTGTAGATGTTTTAAAATTCATACTTCACAATAGCCTTTGGTGTAAGAGCTTTCAAAGTTTTTAAATATTTTTGACTTTTTTGTATCACTTCCATATACCTATATGTATTTGATCGAAATTTACTATAAGATCCTTGTTGGTCGCAATGATTTTACTGAAGAATTCAAAATAATTTAAATTACAAGTTGAATTATTCAGTGTTGATTTTTTTTCTATATCAAAACGATAAGAGAAAAAGTGCACATTAAAATCAATAGTTCTTATTTTTAAAATTAAATGTGCAAATCTAAAGTGTTTCAGAGAAAAACATTTTTGTAAAATTTAAAACGATATAATATGAAAACATATAATTTTAAAATTTGAAGATTTAAAAAGAAAAAGAAATTAAAAAAAATTACAGTATAGGTAAATTGTAAAGCCTTCATTTAAATTTGGCATTCAAAAATAAAAGCTATTGAATTAAAAATTGCAACAGTCAATTTTAAAGTTATACTTTATTAGTCATTTGATACAAAAACTTAAAAAAAAAAATTAACGCCGTGATTTGAAAAAGTGAATGCTTTGTTTTAGAGGATAAACACTTTGAATCTCTGAACATGTAGGTAATTACATATGTACATACATTCAACAAAAAAATATCTTCTAAGAGAACTGTAGATAGAAGTCCCGTTTAGCAAATTCAAAAGCTATTGTCTGCACTCTTTTTAAATTGTTTATTTTGAAATTTAAAGTATTTGTGTTCAATTTTAAACTATCTAACTTTGATAATCACTTTCAAAGTATTCACTTTTAATTTCAAAGTCAATTAATACAAACAGTTTGAAAAGAAAAATGTACATCTTGATTTGAAAGTGAATGCTTTAATTTAGAAGAGAAATACTTTGAATCCTATTTTGTTTAATGGTTTTTTTTTAAAGCGTGAGTCATTAAATTTAAAATGTTTACTTTGAATTTTAAAGTACAACTTTTCATTGCAGCTAAAAAGTAAGAAACTTTAAATTTAAACGGTTTCACTTTTGAATTCAAAGTGATTCGCGTTGATATTAAAAAAAATTAAATTTTAACTTTCGGATTGAGTACGTTTCAATTAACGGTTGTTAAATTTAACGTTTAATTTTTGTTTAGGAGTTTAAAGTGGTTTTTCTCGATGAACTCTTTCTTAATATTTTTCTACAAAACTCACAGAAAAACAAGACAAGAATTAGACGATTAGATACCAGACATTTCTACGGTTGGTGAAATTGAAATTGTTTGATTTTGTCACGAGACCAAAATGAAACTTACAGAAACATCATTTCTCGGTTCTTGACAGGTGTAACTAAAACAGTTACTAGTGTAGCTTATACGTATTTTCATAAGTAACCATTAATTGTTTTACATATCTTCGTTTTTCTATACGATGAAATTTTCTTTGCCTACAGATCCTTTTGGAAAGTGTAAATAATATCGCATAAACGAATCTTGTATAGGGCTAGCTACGAGACAAGAAATTTTGTGATCTTATTTTGGTTTCGTCCATTTTCAGAGAATCCGGGACGTGATCGAATTTTTTGGACTGAACTTTAACAACGGCCTTAGCCGTCTTGACAGAAAAGATTAGTAATACAGAAATCGCATTTATAAATTATGAAACTGAATTTTTCAATGTGAATATAATTTGAATATATGTATGTTTATACATAATATAGATTCAATAGATTCAAAAGTTCTAGATAAAAAAACAGATTATGAAACCTTAATGATACATATAGATGATACCGAGAAGAGATTCAGCTATACGAGATCGATAATTTAGATGATACTGAATTTTTTTGATTTTAACAAGACCGAGGCGAGACTTACTTATTTCGTCCGGCTTCTTGGGCACTGGGCAGTCCTTAAATTGTAGAAAATTTAGTGTTTTAGAATTAGAATTACTAAATTTTTGTCTCTGAATAAACGGGAAAAAATATTAAGGCACCTTTTCCATTTTCATAAGAACACATACTTATTTTCAAGAAAAATATTTATTTGCTGCACAATTATTAATGACGTTCCGTCCAATTTTTCGATTCATGTTAAAATTGTTGCCATGACTCAAACTCAATATGGGGTTTACAATTTCCCCTTTTTTCAGAGCAACATTGGTATACGTATCTTAATCTATACCCATAGTAAATATCTTTAACAAAAATAACATACAAACATAATCCGTGTTGCTTGTATATGTACGTTCTGAGCTTCTGACCTATTTATTTAACTTAACACTTCAAGTCCACTTCCAATCCACTCGAACCAGAGAGATATCATCGTCATCATTAATTAGTATTCAACTCGACTACATGACAATTTCAGTGACTGTTACATTAGTGGCGGGCGGTCGTCAGAGCTCAAGCTCATATGGCATATGCGATGTGATGGTGGTTTGCTTGTTTCTCTTGTACTTATTTTTTTTTTTTCAAAGTTGTCATTTTTTATGTTTCGCACCAAAAGAAAGTTCACTGAACTCCAAGTTCACTTGGAAGATTTTTAAACTAATTTATTTAAAAAGCAAAAAGAAATAGATGACGAAGACGAAGACTTGAAAAGAGTAACTATAATATAATAATTGTGAGTGGGTATATAAGATTTACTATATCGCTTCAAAGAATCTAAATTTTATTTAGGTATGGAAATTCCCAATGAAATACTCTCGGAGTTTTGCTTTTAACTAAACATTTATTTTCTTCTGTATCTAGGGAGAGTATGTTTAACTAATTTATATACCTGTCTCGCGAGGGGATTAAAGTTTGTGTAAAAGGTTAATGGCCCTGAGTTCAGAATCGACATTGAGAGTTATGCAAAGAAATTCTATTTATAGAAGTATCTATAGTAGCTAAAATTATCTAAAAATTATTAAATTATGTGGGTGGTGTTTAGATACATCTTAGAAAATTAATTTGGTTAAATGCTTACAACGAATTAAATTACCCAATTATTAAAATACTTAATATTAATATATATAAATTGTAAGTTAGCATTTTTTAGGTGAGGCTTCATTAGAAATTCAAATAAAAACACTTGTATTTTTGTTTTTAATCAACAAATTAGGCTAAGAAATTTATCAAAACAAAATATCAAAGAGTTAGTCATAATGGAAATTTTTGTTATTTTATTTTCTATTGAGGTTTTTTTTAATATTTTACTGACGTAAGTAAATAATGTCAATTCTTATAAATAATTGATTTTTATCTAACACCGAAATGCATTAGAAAGAAGTTTGTGATTCACACTTTGTTATACATAAGTATGTTTCTTTGAACTTGTTTTCGGAAATGACAAAATTCACAAATATGTAATTTAAATTTTAAAAATAAAATAGCAGTAAAATGTGGACTAGCGTTTGTATAATATTAGAGTCATTTGAAGAAAGAAAAAAATACATATGGGAATGTGCCCATCGGCTCTCGTTTTGTTGGGTTATAGTGCCAATAGGGGATATTCTGAACTATCTACATATTTGGCATTTTTCTTTTTTTTTAATTATCTAGCTTATCTGTGAGATCTTGTAAAACAAATGTATAAGGGTCGTGTTTTCTAAGATCATACATCGCTACATTTCTTACAACATACAATATTTTACTTTTATTTTTTAACTTAATTACTCGTTAATCCACTTACGTTTACAAATTTTAATTTTGACAATTAGTTAATTAACATCAATTAGCTTTAATTTCGTTTTATTGATAAGTCTTCACACTTAACTCACTGATCAAATATAATTCATATTTGATTAACGATTATTAATAAGTGTGCAGTGATGGATCAAAAACAGACATTTGAAATGCTGTTTGATAAATTTTGGTGTAATCTGCTGAAGGATGTCTAATGATTCTGAGGAACAGAATTATACAATATTTCGATATTTCCAGTTTTAATCTGCGATCATGACAGAGTATCATATCAAACATACAATGTAGGTAATGTACATATGTTATTTATGATCTGAAAAAATCTAAATATAGGCGCTGCAAAATCGTTGGACGTTTATAACTACCTCAAAGTGTTTACTTCCTCCAAATTTAATTAGAAATTATTTTAATGTTAAAAAATAAATTACATTTTAAAAATTTTGGCACGTGACCTTCAAAATCGGGATTTAAATTTCTGTTATTTGATCATGATAAGATTCTAAAAAAAAACATCAGGTTTTTGGAATATTTAATTTTAAAATAATAATTGAATAAAAATTGGAAACTAAAAATTTTATTTTATTTTTATTTTATTTTATTTTATTTTATTTTATTTTATTTTATTTTATTTTATTTTATTTTATTTTATTTTAAAAACATAATATCACAACTTTTTTATTTTAAATTTAAGAGTAAACTATTCGACGCATTACGGAATGCCTACTCCATCCTCGGGAGATAGACTTGAATTTTAATATTTATTATTTTTAAAATTAAATATTAAATTTGGAGACCAAAATCCAAAAAAAAAATGCATTAGTTTTTAGATAGTAGATGTCGGCTCCGGGATCCTTTAGTCTCACACACAGTATACCAGTTTCATATATTAAATTTCACCTACACATAAGAAAGAAAGTGTAATTTCCAAAAGATATACATACCTCGGAAACATATGGTATAGTTTAAAAAAAATTGCCAAAACTGCAATATTACAAAACCGTGAAAATTGAGTAATATTGGTGGAATGTTGTTCATATTTCTGGAGATGTCAGAAATCTCATTATTCTGAGTTGCACAGATTTATTTTAAATCACTCATTTCATAGGTCGTATACCGTCGAAATATTATTTTAGTTCATAATAAAATCAAATCAAACGATTTGTACATATAAAACTAAAAGATATACAAATTTAGACTTAAACTTTGAAGTTAACCGCCCGTTCTATTACTTTTCTCATCATTCATTATTATAGCCCTCTCATTTTTCATAATTATTACATTAGTTCTACCGAAAAAAACCAGACCCCATGTCAATAAACTTAAAAAAAAAATAACCTAAACAAAACAAAATAAATACAAACAAAAACAGAAAAACAAAATAAACTAGGGAAACTAATTGTTTTATTAAGAAATCCCTACCGTAGTATATTTTAGCTTTTGAAGATGTTATAAGAAAGGTTGATGACTTTTTCTTTCAAAAAAGAACTTGGTTAAAGAGGAGAGGGCCATAGAATTAAATTGCATGCCAATGAACTTTTGGTGAAGACCAAAACAACAACACAAAAAATAAATCTTTTCTGGAATTAGTTTTTATTCATTTCGGGAAAGTTCGGAAAAGAAAAAAAAAATGAAAAAATTGCACACGATCAAGAATATAATAAAAAAGTTAGGGTTATTGACTTGGATGTGGAAGAGAGTGTTTTTATACTGCTGTATTTTTGTTTGTTTTCTGTGGAAAGATGAAAAAAGTTATGAAAAAAAATAGATTCATAGGTACAGAGAATGAAATACAATATAATGAGTAAGTAATATGGTATAAAGGGCACAATAAGTGTAACAATAATTAAATTATTTGCTTATCTTTTTTTTTAATTCAAATTCTGTATATGCAAGAATAAAAATACAATGAGAAATTACTATATTACTAAATTGTATTTAAATATTGTTAAACAAAATTAGGAAAGTTATAGATATTTATGCCATAATCAAATTAAATTTATATAAATTTTTTTTCAATGTTTTTTAATTAATTTATTAATTTTTTTTAATGACATTTCAAAAAAATGAATTAGTATTACTGAATTTCTTTTAAAAACGTTTGACTAATCCATTGCAACTTTTGCTTCTTAGCATGATCTTGTGTAAAATTCGTCAATAAAATAAAGTTCGCATATCAAATCTTTCATTTCGCTGATATCAGTATTAACCAAGAAGTTGAAGCTTTACACCTAAGAATCAAATGATTTTAGAAAAAAAAAAATAGAAGAAAAGAGCAAAATCAGAAGGTTTTTCTCCAAAATGACGTTAAAATTTTTGATTCATGTTCTCAGCCCCAAGCAAGTATTGGTGCTATTTGGCGCACGCAAATATTTGCATTGTACATGTACATACCTACCTACAAATTACAGAGAATTGAGAATTATCTTCATGTGGTAAAACTGTTTCCGGAAGATTTAATCTAATTTTACCTTACTGAAATACACCATTTTCATTGTTAGAAAATACTGTTTTTTTTAAGGGATAAATTGGCTTGTTTTGACTTTCTCAGTGGCTCACTATTATTTTTACTTTTAAAACACTTCAAATTGCAAATATTTTGAAAAACAACCACTGAAATAACATAAGAAAAACATTTTATATCTTAAAGGGCGTCTTTTTCAGTCTTTGGTGATGAACATATACGAGTATATCTGGGGAATTCCAATTTTTAAACCATGTTCGAGTGAACTAGGTAACCAAAAAAAATAAAAGGCCTAAAATAACAGTAGTTTTACACATGTATACATAATGTATGAATATATATAAAATCTTTCAAGCCCAATAATTCAAATAAAACGTTTGAAACTTCTCTATACATTTATCCAACCTTTTCCTTAGGAAGCGCACCTGAGTCGCTAAACACTCCCTTCATACATTCTTCAAAGAAAAACAAACATATCCCTAAATTCTACAGTGTTAGAGTTAAATGACAAAAGAAACCATTTCTTAACATCATTTATCTTTTATGAATATAATGTGTATGTTTCCGAAACTAAGACAAAAGAAATTTCAAGGAATTTCAACTTAAAGGGATAGAAAAAGTAAATTTGAATATATGTAAAATATTCATTTATTGTCCTCATGCAAATTGGCTTTGTTCACTCATTCCATTGACAAGTGACAGTAGTTAATAAAAATTCCATCTTAGCTATTTGTATGTACCTATATGACTTTCGTCTTAACCCTTTCTTATGATGCTTTGCCCAATTATATTCATGCGCTACCTGGTGATGGATATTTGAAAACAATAAATTGTAAACCTTTTTCCTGATTATCCTGTCATAAAAACTAAAAACTCTTTCGTTTTATACTATTTTTGCTACTTAATTTTATTGTTGATTGTAAAATAGGATCGGAAAGTGTTCCAATTTTGGTCACCAAATTGAAAAGGATATAATATGTATATTTTTGAGAGCAAGGACAAAATCATATTTAGTTTTATTGCCTTGGTATTTAGCGCAAAAAAATTTAAGATGAAGGTACTACTGATTTTAGGATTAAGAATGAATTTTTTTGTTAAAGAAAGTTTTCTAGATTCTCTTGTGGCAAGCCTAAATCAACTACACTAAATTGTTCTATCAAATAGCATTTTTTTTTAATACATAACTTAGATTTTCAATCAAGTTCTTTTATAACTTTATTTTTTTTAGAACTTAGAGACAAGCTTGCCTTAAATAACTAAGAAAAAATTCAAAGAAATTCAAAGGGTTATAATTAGAAAAATAAATATTCTCATAAACAAAGGATTTTATGGGACGCTTTTGAAAATAAAAGTTGTTGAACTTAATTGCAGCAATATAAATTTTAGAATGAAAAGAGAAAGGGTTAAAATTTAGTTTTAAGTAAAAAAAAACAAAATAAATTGTTATAATTAAATGAATGAATAATTTTATGTAGGTGGGAAAGGTACCTAAATATTTCATTTTTATTTTATGGTTAAGAATTCCAAAAACGAACATTCATACTTCATAGTATTTTATTGTTGTATAGTTAGGATTTCACAATTCAACGCACCAAACATATGTGTTCGCTTCAGTGAAGTTTAAATGAAAATGGCTACGTAACTTGATAAGGTTGCCTAGAAAATATAGATTTATGGTCTGTTTTAGTGTTTTCACTCTTTACTTAGTCCGTTACTGGCAAAGTGACCAAAAAAAAATTTTTTTAAATATTTTGGTTATCACTACTCCTTAAATGTTGTGTCTATGCCTAAGAGAAAATAATAACTTTCTTGTATTTTAAAATATATTATTTTGAAAGAAATTATCAAAGGCCACACAATTCTATTGCTGCTAAAATAATTAAAAAAATAATAATAAGTGAAAAATCATTCCCAAATGCGTTTAAAAAAATTTCTTAAAGCTTAAATCAACTGAATTCTTTTGTACTGTCACTTCGACAAAATTCAACGATATTGTGATGACTGAAAATTCACATTCAACTTTTAGAATGGAGAAGATTGTTTAGGACTCCGTTGCGGGGAGCTGAAGCCTCATAAGGGATATGAGAAAGATTTGGCCTGAGCAAGTGATCGTAGGGCCGTTTGGACTGGACATTAACTGGCAAGTACATTTTTTAGTAAAATACCTTGGCAATTGGTTGAATCAGTTTTATACTCGAATTACATAATAGATAAATGCTGCTCTGATTAAGGGAAGGGTAGCTGAAAAAAAGGTCCTGACAACTGGTTAAAAGTAATTTAAGGTAAATGTCCTCATCAAGACGATGATTGCCTACATGGCTATATAAGAATGACCGGTATGTGGTTCAAAATTGTGGGGTGCCCCATCTTGAATGAGAAAGATTTGGTGAGCTAGAAAATAGCATATATCAAGTCTTAGTACATATATCATTTTTTTTGGAGTTCTTATCGTATCTTATTTATGCATTTTTCCGAAAATAAAAAGTTCTGCTCGATTTAACTGAAAATAAAGTTTAATAAATTGAGATGCTGACAATTCCCGTAGCATATTAATTGTTGAAATCATATTTTTTTTAGATGTAAGAAACATTCCCTAAGAGTTCCTCATACCTAACACTTGATATACTTACTTAACGAACACAAAGATTCAGGTGTTAGAGGCGTTTTTTAGTAGCGGTCTTGGATTAGACAGAACCAGGTTCTATATAAGCAACTAAACAAAAACCCTAATTTTTTGTTAAAGCTGATTCAGACCTGAAAGAGAGATCTCCTTAACAAATACCTTAATTTTTGAAACTTTACGACCTTAACGAGGAATGTAAATACATACAGGAATGAATTTGTGTCTATAAGTCTAAAGTGTTTTATCCTTTTCGATGTATTTCTCTACCGAAACTTGTTGGTCGAAGAACTGTTGAATTGGGAAGAATAGAGGAGGTGATCCAGTTCTTGTAGTTAAACAATGAATTTTCATCTAATATTTGAAATTTCACTGAATACTTGATAAAAACCACCTTATTTCTCAGATTTCTATGCCAACAGAAGTTATTCCTCTATCTTCTACTCTTTCTTACTATAGATGCCGGGCAATTTGGGTTGTATACATTTATGAAATTCCTTATATAGGTAACCAGGAATATAATTTTTAAAACAAATGTTATAAAATATAAAAAGGTGACAGAATCAGTATTTTCTGTGAAATACAAAGTTTTGGTAAATATAGCCCTTCAAATTTATTGGCTTGTCATAACAATTTAAAATAATTCTTATGTATTTTTAATAAAATTATTACCACTGACTGTTTCAACAAATAAAGTGATTCATTTCTAAAAGCGAAAGGTTTCAATGTATTAATACAGATCCTTAATTTAATTAAGATTTTATTTTAAGTCATTTTAAAATTATTCTTAATGAATCAAATATATCCTCTTATGACGTACCTCTACCCTAAAAGAATTGTTTAAAAATAAATCTCAAATTTGGTGAGACAATGAGGGCTTGTCCCACAATAAGTATAAATATACCTTTACAGAAAGGTCACTAATCTTATGTCCCAAGTCTAATTTTAAAAAATAACGCCATTACTTTCGGTTTTCCATCTTAAAGTTAAAGCTCACGTCATATGTCATATATTCAATGCATTTCATTAATCCGATCTACCTTCTTCAGACGTGCTTAAGTCAGCTTCAAGTGATGCGATCACAAAACACCAAACCTTAACTGATCATTCTCATCATGAAGTCCACCATTATAAGGCATTTTCAATTAAAAAAAAACTCAGTGTTCCCTTCAAAAACACACACATACACACTATCAAAATCACTTGTGTCATTAATATCATCGTCATCGTCAGCGTATCATCACTGACCAATGTGCTTCGAATATTTTACCGGACACAGGCCATCGACCGGAGAGTTGACTGACCCTATATACTACATCAGGTAACAAAATTAAAAGTGTTCACTCACAAGCGAAATTGTATAACTGTTAAACTGCTTTTTCGGCAGTTCCAAAATATCTTCTTGGTTCCTCTTTTAGCTCAGAGAATGCGTCGAGCTCGAAATAACTTTCCCAAAGAGTGAATCGCAGTTTAGCACGATGATGGAGCTGGGCTGGGCTTCCAAAATAAAAAAGAGAGTGATCCCAGTGTGAATTTTGAATTTAAATTTATTTTTATTTATAACTAAAAGGAATACTGAAAATAAAAGAGAATTGTGTCAAAAACAAATTCAAAATTTTAATACTCTCTTTTTTTTATTTGTTGGTGGTGTTGAAGAGAGGGGGTTAACTTTGATTTAAGATTTTTTGAAAATTAAAAAAAAATTCATGACGCAACTAAAATAGACTGAAATGTGTTTTATTCTAGTGATTCTAGCTTGGAGACTGCTCTTGAATAAGAGCAATGAATTGAAGCTTCGTCATCATCATCAGCTGGATTTTTTTGTTTGTATTTTTTTTTTCGGGTCCAGTGAAATTTATAGCATTTTGAGGTTTTTGAACTCGATGAGTGTTGTTTTAATTAAATGTCTATGTCTCGCAGTGGTATGTGTCGGTTAACGGTTTATGATTCTATTGTCGTTAAAGTTCAACCCGAACAGATGAGTTGGGGTCAATGAATCTGTCAGTTATATACATACATATAAGTATCTAAATTGATCTTTGGCTTACAGAATTTGTTTCACAGCAGGTTTGCTTTTAATTAGTAGAAACATAATTTGTTTAACGAATTTTTAATAAAATAGCCTTAGAATGCAATAATATACATAGGTAATGGGTATTTTTGAAAAAAAAACAAATGAATTTGGGAAATTAAGGATTTTTGATTTTAAGATTCATCATGCATACATTTTTCTATAATCATAAGAAAATCTCAGCTATACAATAAAAAATGATCATGTCATGCAAGAAATAGAAGAAGCAAAGAACAATAATCTGAATTATATAAAAAAAATTATTTTTTGAGGAAAATGTAAAGACAATTACATACATTGGTTATACCTATGTTTATTGAAAATAAATTTTCTTACATATCGATCTTAAAGGCCGTTAACAGAAATGTTTAATAAATAATTAAACTTGACTAATTAAAAGGAGTTCTTCTACAAGACTGGTCAGTAAACCATATAGAATTTATTAAATAAAAAAAACATGTAATTTAAATTTTTAAGAATTTTAACTTCAATTTGTTCTTATTAAAAAAAACTCGAAATAAGACAATTAAGGCAGACGACAAACTATTGTTTGGAATAATCAAAAAATTCAAGAATCTTATTTTAAAAGGCTTACTAATTAATGTGATATAAATTCAATTTATTAAAAAAATGTGAAAAAACAAGAAATTTTATATTCTTACGAAAATACATTTTGAAAATTATCTTGTCTCATTATAAAGAATGTACCTGTACCATCTTATTTTGTTTAGCAAATTTTAATTTATGGAAAATTAATTTCAAAAATGATGAAAGCCCAAGTAACATTTTTAGTTCTTTAAAGGCTTTGGCAACGCTTCTAGAGCTAATCTTAAAGCTCCTTTTTTTAATAATGAGCTCTAGAAACACATTAAGAACTTAAGTCGAGCTCATTTGCAGCTAATTCTTTGAGTTTGAGAGCACTTTTTTGTTCTTAAGAAGCACGTTATTAGTGGCAAGTGACTCTGAAGGTCTATGTCATATACCTTTAAAGAGCATCTTTTGAAAGATGTTTGTTCGTATTGGTTTGAGTAATAAATATAATACCAAACATAAATGCAGGCACGCTTTAATACTTATATAGAATAATTGAATCGTTTGATAGTATAAATAATGTATAATTCTCTAAAATATGCCAATTATAATTTCCTACCAAAATAAATAATAAAGGAATTTAATATTTTTCGGTAAAATGTTAGTTTAATTTAAGTGCGAATTAAATTTTTTCTCAAACGTTATGCGGGTACTTTGTTAAATTACAACGCGCCTTCGAAATTTTGTATTTTAAGCTGTCAAATAAAAATAAATACTAACTACAAAAATTTAAAATTCTAAAAAAAAAAAATTTTCAAATTCGAAATAAATTTATTTTGGTTAAAAATACAATTTAGTTTGATTTTGAGTGAGAGCGCGGGGATAGATATTTCTTTTTTTTAGTGAATAAAAGAAAATATTGCATTACTTTTTTTTTCTCGCCGCCATGTTTTCATAAGGGAAGAAGGTTTCATCAATACAGCTGTAAAATCATTTTGAGCTATATTTTTGATTTTTATAGAGCTGCAATATTGATTACTGTTGATATCTAGCTCTTATATCACTTAAAGATTTGCTTTCTGTACTTTTGGAGCTAGTGTTAACAAGATGGCATTTTTCCGGTTTTTATATTTTTTTAATGAAATAAAAAGGGTGTTTCAGAAATTGAAAGTTTCGGCAAGTGGATAATAAATAAAAAAGAATTATTTCTATGAACGAAGATTTTTATTTGAAGAATATTTTATTCCAAAAATGTATTTTAGGTCCTCGGTATATTTTTATATGTACGTAATAAAATTTTCAAAGCGTATTTTTAGAAACGAAATTGTCATCAAATAAAGTTTTTATAACTCATCCGCCATTTGGAAAAAACCACCAATATGACGAGAACGACACATCATGCAGAATGAAATTAATTAATTTATTTTAAACTGGTTTAATTTTTTCTTTTGAAATAATTATTTTCTTCGTATTCTAGTATGGAACACCCTATAACATGAGCGCTATAGAATTTTTTTTAGAGAGGTTTCATATACAGCTGTTATAGAATTTTTTTTAAACTTGAAAATGCACATGCGCTTCACGAAGTATTTGTGTGCAAATATTAGTAATTCGGCTCTACAGCCGCTTTTTGTACAGCTCTGTAAATGCTAAATTTTTACATTTCAGAAGATAATGCGTTAGTATTTTGGGGATGTGTTACTAGCAGCTGTATAACGTCTCTAAATTGTCTGATATTGACAGGTTGCACGATAGTAGACGTGTAAAGTTTGTTATGGAGCATATTTTTAAATCTTGATGCGTTATAAAGTTAATAGAGCTAAAAGTGTTCTCAAACTTCAATTATAGAACATAATTTTTAATTAAAATGAAAGGCGCTGTTAAATAATCTTTTACAGAGCAATAGCTTTCAATTTTGCTAGCTAAGAGCTGTAAAAGAACATTTTTGCATCTAATAGCTCCAACGATGTTACTTGGGAGGGGTTATTTTTAAATAATTTTCTAATAACAATTTAAAATAATTAGCTTATCAATTTTATGTAAACACCTACCTATTAATTGATTTTAAGTCAGAAACTTATCTTTGAATAGTATTTCAACCGGTTTTTAGTCTTAAACGGTAAAAAAGATTTCCGAGAACCTTAAAAAACAAAACGAAAGTGAAATAGCAGCTCTTCGATTAATGGAATAAAATTTAAAGTTCATCAAATAAAATTAAATTTTTAATGGGACGTCGAAAATAATGAGGTAAATATATTTATTCATTAATAATAAAAGCAGAATTCAGATTTGTTTATTTAGAATGGAAGGCTATAAATAAATTACATTTTATAACAAAAATTTTAACAATACAATTATTGTTCAGAAACGTAAAATACATATAACGCCACCTGAGTACCCATAGACTTAAAAAATTGTTCCTCAGAAAACGAATTTTAAAGTTTGAAAAATAATTTCATTACTTTTTACTTGAGAAATATGACTTTTGAATTTCAGTCGATATTATTTGAAGATATCTTGGTTGTAATTTAAAGGAATGAAGTCAAAAAATTTACTGTTATGGTTGTTCAAAAAAAAAAAAATAAAAGTATAAAAAGTCAGAAATGGACCCCTCCTTCATACGAATGTAAAACCTATGAAAAAATTGCAATTTTCCATGGATATAGGTCATTTATGCACAATGCAACGTAAACAAGATTAATAATTAAAGTCAGAAGCACTGACATTATTTATTTTTTTAAATTTTATTTTTATTGATATAAGAACGTAAAACAAAAAGAGATTTTATTTCGTTGACTATGCCTTGCTTAACATTACTTTTGATTATTATTAATTCAATAAAAAGCTTCACAAATTGGTAAGTTATTAATTTACTTAATTATTAAAAATACTGAAAATTAACTTTGGACATCAAAATTTACCAAAAAAATACATTTTATTCAAAAGGGTATCACTTATTTAAACTCTTTTATATACGTAGTAAATAGGTTTAAATTTCTTTTTTAATATTTCTTAATTACAGAATAAATTCACAGCTCTTTTGTTTCTATCCATCTTAAGTAAAAAATGAATGCATTATTAATATCGATTAAAAGATCTACAAAACTGCTTTAAATCAATATAGACGGTGATTTTGCAAACTTCTGACAATAAATAGAAACAACTTTATCCATCGAAAAATCCGGTAACAAGAAATGCACATGTATACTTTTTTACTAAAAAAAATATAAATTCTCAAACAAAGACCTACTCAAATAAAAGGTAAATTTTTGTATATATTTAAAAAAGAACTCCCTCACAAATGCACTTTTTCTGCCATTAACAGTAAACCGCAGTAATTTTCAACAAAATTACTATACTTACGTTACGACACATCCTTTGTAGATTCACATTTGGTAAAAACCCTCATCTGACAAAGGTGAGAAATTCACGAAATGTAGCACGGATACGGATTTTTTCCTCTAACAACAATATAACGCCCTAACATCATCATCATTATCGTCATTTTCATCGCGAACGAAACAGTTATACGTTTTCAGCGAGAATTCTTTATGTATTGCAATCGTTAGATCTTAATCTGTGATACAGGATACAGATCCACGCACCTTTTGCATTTACTGCTTGAGGGCGATCCGCGAGATGGATCTTCTTTTCTCCTTTTTTCTCTTATACCATTTCAATTTGTATTATATGAGTTTTTTTTTCTCCACTTTATTCTCTGAGGTGCGTAATATGATCCTTAAATGCGA
This sequence comes from Epistrophe grossulariae, assembly GCA_929447395.1. Taxonomy (NCBI): domain Eukaryota; kingdom Metazoa; phylum Arthropoda; class Insecta; order Diptera; family Syrphidae; genus Epistrophe; species Epistrophe grossulariae. The sequence continues at coordinate 137,372,615 of OV839568.1, forward strand.
CTATCAAGTGATCATATTAAAAGATTGGGTGCCAAAATAATACGAGTAACGCGGAAAGGATAATTTTGAGATGAAATTACACAATGCAGATGTTGCAGTGCAGACAAACAGGCCTAGAGCTCAAGGATATGGGTCAGCATTAAAGGTTTCATTGTTAAAAGTGTTACGTAATCTTATGAAGTAAAATGCCGTTAGTTTTTGCAGATTACAGATGTATTTTTTTTTGTTTCCCTTTAAGAACGAACAAATAAATAACTCATAAAAAATAAACACGCTGCAATAAAACATAACGCAACTATGATGTAAGAAATAATAATTTAGAAAGCATATCCTTGGTTTTTTTTCGATTCCGTTATATACTCCTAATTATATGGTATGGTATATATATAACAGCAACCTGGAGGTCATTGTTTTTTTTTCAGCGAAGTTATAATAAATCATAAATATATCTTTGACAAAAACGTACAACTGTAAAAATACCAACCATATAAAACTACAAATACATATTCGAGAAACTAGGATGACGACAAGAAAAAACTCCGCAATAATTTGGTCCTTGACTTTTGTCTTCTCTCAAAGGTTTGTTATACCTGTCTTGCGGTTATTATATTGTAAAACGTTGTCGTTGTTTTTTTCTTTTTTTCTACATATTTTTTTAGGGCCATTCATCATTAAAATTTTGGCATCGTGCGTGCCTGTTGATCTTTTTCTTAGAACAGGATTTTTGCAACAAATAAAAAAAAAGAGAAATTTCAAAAAGGACACAAATTCGCAAATCCTATTCGAGTTTTGTGTGCAGCGTAAGCCTGATAAATGATGTTTTTATTTTCCTCTTTAGAAATTTTATTTAGATCCTTTTGTTATAAGAAACTTTGTTTTAAGGCTTGTGGAATCTTGAAGATTAATTTTGTTTTTAGTCAGAAACACATATTGGACACTTTCTAAAAAAAAAAAAAAAACAACTATCAATTACTTTGTACAAAGATTGACCACAGATATTTTTTTAACTCTTCTTTGGGTTAGATTAGGGATTTTCAGATACAATGGTGCAATATGTCAATTTGTGTAATTGAAGTTTAATGATCTTTCAAATGAAAAAAAAAGAAAACAAATATATATAACTTGCCGCAGATGCACGTATGGAAATAATTTTGATTGATTGATATTGCATACTCAAAAAGAACCTAGCATAGGGCTTAAAAATGTGTGTGACAGATGTTCAATTTCAGAACAACAACACAAAATATTTAACAAAAATATAATATTTGTTTTGTATATAATAATTAATTAATCAAAAACAAAATTGATAATTTCTGTATTATAGGTGCTGAAAATTGCTTATCAGGATTTGAACCGCAATTGAATATTTTTCTATTTTTAATACTTCCAGCGGAGTACCTAAATATACCTAAAGCTCAATATGGAAGACAAATAATTATTGTAAATTATATAATATTATAAATTAAAGGCATTATAATGGGTTGCACGAACTAGCTCTTATGTGCGATGCGATCACACTGTGGTTTTAAAGTCAGATTAGTTTAGATCTATTTATCAGATTTTAAAAGAAATAAATTAGCTATGGGAGCCTATTGTGTATAAGTTGGGTATAGTATTATGTGAGTACATAGTTTTATCAACAATATACCACCTTGTTGCACATATATTTATAAATAATAAGAAATTGATTTTACACCAAAGTGATGTACACCATCTCATTTCTTAAACAAATATCAATTTATGAGACAAAAATTTTGAAAACCGTTGGAACGGTTTTTTAAAAAAATAATTTTGTATAAGTATGTATATAAAATTTTGTAAACATTTTTAAGAAACAAAATTGGTACGCAATTTTTTAGCATTTATTAATGCAGAGTTTAAAAATAAATTTTGTAAAAAAATCATCTATTCATTTTCGAAATATTGAATTTTCAAAAAATAATTGTGCAAATTTTTTAAAAATCCAAAATTTGTTTTTTTTTATTTTGACATGCAATATTAATGAAAATTATTAGAAGCTCTTGTGTAAAAAATTCACTTAAATCGGTTCAAAGGTTATGATAAAGTCAAAAACCAAAATATGGTTGAGATATGAGATACCATTTTTATTCGGTACATAATTTTTTTTTCAATAATATGGGAGATCGTACTAATATAAGTTTAAAAAAATTTTAAACAAAATCGTATCAGCCGTTTTTGTGAAAAATGTGATTGTCCTCATCGGTTTTTGAACACTTGTATGGTAGGTACCTATACCATAATTTTTGGTTATAAGAATTTAAAATCAGCTAGATAATATCTTTGGCAATAAGACAGAGCAGCTTATGTTAAAAAAAAAAACAGGTTTCGAAAAAAACACACTTTTGTCTTCAATCTGTAACAAGAATTAATGTAAATTTGTTTTAGGAATTAATAGATATACTTTTCAGCGGATAATGACTTCAAGATGGGGTTTGGACAGAAAAGTAGCTCTCAAACAATAGACTATTAGCAATCGAAAAACCGAAAAAACGACTTAAGCTACTCAGTCTTATTGCCACAGATATTTAAAAAAAAAACTGCGGGGTGCAAAGTCTAATCAAAATAGACTAAGGCGTTTTTTATTAAGTTCTGAACAAAAAATTTTAAAACTTTTTTAAAAAATGCAAAAAAAAAGTTTTAATTTTGGTTTTCCATATTCTATTTATAACCATTTTTCGGTAAATATTGCTTATATAAAATAGTAGCGATTTTGTAAAAAAATTAAACTTAAAAAAAAAATTGTGTACAAAAATTTATTTTTCATTATTCGGTTAAAAAAAATTTTTACGACAGATACCGTTATTTTCGGTCCTAAAAAATGAAAAAAACGTGTCGGGGAAATACTCAAAAAAATACTGTTAGCAAGCTTAAAGAAAATCGATCCGAAAGGACAGACAGGCAGAAGTGGGAGACCCACTTTTATCGACTTCGCTATCATTGTAACGTCAAGTTTGATCAAAATCTCAAGTTCGATTTTTTAAGAATCCATATTATGCCATACCTAAATATCGCAAGTTAAAATAAATACAAACATTAAGTTCGTACTATATGTATTTTGTATATGCATCAAATCTATAAAAATTACTTTGTTTAACAATTCACCCACAAAATTTGTTTGTATCGATAACTTATTAAAACATTTAAAGAAAAGTCATTCTTTTAAGTAAGATAAAAAAATCGAAGTCATTTTGTAAACTCATGATTACTACTTGTAACATTTTATTTAACAGTTATACCTATTTCTTTGTATGTTTCTTTCATCCATATGGTTCATAAATAGATTTAGTTTTTTTTTCTTAAAAGAAGAATGATATTCAACAAAGAAGTTAAGGTTGTAGGATCATAAGTTTGACTGCCGTTAATAAGATGCATTCGATAAAAAAAAAAATTCAAATATAAATAACATCCCGTTTGAATCCTTTCTTTGCTCATATCCGCACATATGCTTTTTAGGCCTTTCTTTCTCGATCACAAAATAATAATAATAATTTCTTCCTTCACACACAGCTGTGATTCTAATCAAAATACCCTCCAACATTAGAATATATATATGATGATGGTATACCTACAAAGTCTATGAATGTAATGAGGTAATTATTAAAATCTGTCTCACAACCGTTAGATCCTGTCCTTTCTACATATATTCCTTTTTGTATATCCTCAAGATTGTCGCAATACACAAAGAGCATAATTTTTGAGAAATTCAAATAACAAAATATACAGAAGCAGCAGTAGTATAACAGCAGTAACAGCAGCATATGGGACTTCTTCCGCGGTAGTATAAAATAAAAAAGAAAGGATTCAAAACAACCATGAGAAATAAAATCAACTGTGATTCCACTTACATCCTTGTTATACAACTTCATCCCCCTCATCTAGTCTGATCGTTGTCTAATTGATGTTCATCATTTTTGTTGATCCTAAATCACGTTATTCAATCATTATAAGTTCACAGGTAGCTCAGCAGCAGGTATATAGAAGTCAGGTGAAAGGAGTTTTATCCTTTTTTTTTTCATAGATTCTCTCGATTGATCGCTTCCTTGTTTAGCTATCACACGTTTCTATTGGAAGTGCTTGTATAATAAAAAATATAAAACGGGAAAAGGCGTAAAGAAGAGTCTGGGAAAAGGATTAGAATATCATCATATAGAAATTGCCACAGAAATGAAGATTTGAGTTTCTCATTGTTGAATACGACATATGGTGTGGATACCGTTAAAAGAACTACGCAATGGTGTGAAAGGGTAGCGGCAGTAGCAGCGGTAACAGGAAACGACTCAACCGACAAAGATATAACTTTTGAGAGTCGTTCGTCTTCAATTAGAAAATTTTTTTAAGATCAGTTGAAAACATGGTTGGAAATTAAGAAATTAAAATTATAGAAAATGTTTTGAAGACCAAACATATGGCCAAAATAATTTGATCCATTGCATTGGTGTTTTGAAGTATGTTAAAGACATTAAAAAAGGGAGATTAATTTAGAAATAGAAAAGGAAATACAATGAAATGAAAGAAGAGCCATTTAAAAATGTGGTTATAGAATTTAGTTACTTTTAATGACATCGAAAATGCTTCTGAATTATCATTTTTCATTATGTATCTTACCTAGTTCAGAATTTCGAGTTTTAAACATTTTACATGATATAATAGATTTTATAGAAAACCGCTTAAACATTTTTTTAACTTTTTTCTCAAATTAAGATTTTTTAACGAAATTAAGTGGTATACATCAAGTTGCTGTCAACACAATTTAAGCAATTTAATTCTAATTATATGGATTTTTAACAATTTGTCAGTTTGTATGTATGTTTTGTCAAAACCGAAAGATTTCTCTATCGTCACGGTATCGGCCCGGTTTCATCTTGGTCTTGTAGAGATTTTGTGTTTGTTTTTGCTGAAGAAATATCGAATTAGACTTTAAAAATAAAGCTTCGAAATTTTTACATTAAAAAATTCGAAATTGTAATTTAAAAAATACATTATTATTAATTTTATTTTCAGTTGAAACCACCTGAACCGCGAAGACTCTCAATGACATTTAGTCCAAAAAATATACACTCCTGTCTGGAATGCTTTCGAGCGCTTCTGAATTTTCGCCAGATTTGTTCGAAAACTTTCCCATGGTCATGATAAACAACGTAACCGCACTACAAGATGATGGAGAAAAAAACTTCCTTTATTTTTATAATTTTAATGAAAATGCTAGAGAAAATTTTTCAAATATCAATATACTTGTGGAGCCATAAGATAAAACTTTTGTGTCTTTCAAACTTGTTACTATAAAATTTTTTTTTTTTTTATATTATTCAATTGTAATTTTTATATTATTAATAATACATTTTTGATAAATAGACATGAACTATTTTTCAGCTTAAAATTATTCATAATGATTTTATTTAATTGAAAATGAAATAGTGCTGCAGTTGATGTGGTATTAGACTGCGATGATGTTTCCTAAAACTTTATGACGCATATTTCAGTATTGATTCCTAAACACCAATTAATTATATCTTCAAGTTCATAATATACAAATTCTCATTTACCCACATGATCATATTACTCCTTATTTTATTAACTGCATGCATATTTCAAAACAATAAGAATAATAATTGTGTCTAACTCCAACTGATCCATCTATATGGATGTCAAATTAAAAAAAAACATAGGTATTTAATTATTACAATTAAAGCCTCTACTACAATTCGACATTTAGAAATAATGCAAAGTTCAGCATCACTGCGCGTATCCAACAATATACCTACTGGAGCTGGGGGCGACATCAAGTTCCACACCATTGTTTCAAGTTCTTGGCCGCAAAGCACACCAAGTCCAAGAGCAGACATCATAGTGCCGGTCTGCCAAACCCCGGCACACGATATAGTCAATTCATTGATGATGAATGTCGACCAAGTGGATGCCGGAAGAGAATGTGTGGTTGGTTGCTTTGGATCGATTTGATTACACCACTGTTGTTAGTGTGAGTGTTACAACACTCATACTATAATTTTCAACAACCTGTTGGTACTTCACGTCGTGCGTCGTCGTAGTCAGTCGGTGTAAGTGAGCAAAGTATAATAACTTCAGTCAAAACCAAAGAGTAACTACCTCATACCTATATATATCAAAATTTTTAAAGAGATCACAAAAAGAGTGGTACAATGTATGTTAAGCCATTGACCGCTGCGGAAACTTCAATTTCATTTTTAATGACCATAAGCATCGTTTTTTTTTGTCTTCTTTCATTTGAACTTTTTGCATTCAAACTATCTTTTTAAATGTTAATAACTAGTATTTTAAAAGTCCCAATACCACCCTTACCGGGAAGAAGCAGTTAGTACTTTTTCTACGAGTATATTATATCTTTATTCCACCAATACCATATCACCTCACATTCATTACCCATCAGAGTTCAACGCTCCTAACCTAATTTCGGAATCGAATAACAAGCTATACACACCAGCATTCAGACAGTCGAACTTACAGAATACCAGAAGTTGGCCCCAAATGCAGAAGAAGACGAAGAAGCAAGAAGAAGAAAACCACTCTTTCAAGAGCATACCAACCAACTATACCAACCCCATACCATCAAAGAAAATTCATTCGATCGTCGTCGTCGCCGCCAGAAGAGAAAGACTTGGTAATGGTAAATATACTAAAATTCTAGAAACTACAGAAATGAAAAATAACTAGCAAAATGACAGTATAGTATAGAGTTAAAGTAAGAAGCAACAAAAAATAAAAAATAAAGAAGCACAACATCACCAACTTAAAGAAAAAATAGAAAGAGTAAAAAAAAAAATAAAAATTGTTAATAAATTTCACCTTCGTCAAGTTGATGTTGGTTTGTCACTTCGGCTTCCTTGACTTTATTTTGCCACCATCATCATCATCATCATCGTTATTGGCACTTCTACGTATACCTATGCTACTCTTTTTATTTTTCTATCAAAGTAAGCGTATAGAAAAATAGAAACGAAACGAATCGATTCAACTTTAATATAATACGATTAAGAAATTAAAAGCGATTTATTTGCCTCTATACTCGATTCTATTCAAGTTCAATGATCTGAATGGAAAACTATCAATTTATGTAGATGCACAATAATATTCTATGAATAGGTTATTATTCAAAAACTTAACTGTTATCTAATCAATAAATAAAATTATTTTTCAATTCTACCATAACGAAATGAGACTGCAAAAATGCCCCCATGAATGGCTTTTTATGCGAATAAATCTCAATAAACAAGTTCGTTAGTTTTTGAACTCTTTTGTCTGGCACAGTATATGGGTGGAAGATAAATCATTCTTTTTTTAATTTGATTTAGAATGCTGTGAATTATGTAAATTGTTGAAGTCAGATTGAATTGCAACATTAAAACATATTTCAGAAAATAGGTTTAGAGATGAGCCATATCGATTTTCACTCAAGAAAACAAGAGTCAAGTCGAGTTACAAATTATATTTTAATTTTTGATTAAATGTCTAAAATACGATTTTGTATGTTTATATTTGATTTTGTTTAGAATTAAAATTTTAACCCAAAATCGTAAAACCTTCGCGACTTTAATGGATTTAGAATACCATGATGTTTAAAAAAAAAAAATACTTTTATTATTTTTCTCTAATAAACGAATAATATGACTTTAAGTTTTTTTTTTAATAATAAAATTTTAAAGTAAACATATTAAATGCTCATATTATGTATTTACTATATCATTGAGAGCAACGCGATGTACACCATCTGAAACAAATCTCAATTTATGAGAAAAAAAATTATAAATCGTTTTAGCGATTTGAATGAATTGAGCAGTTTAAAAAAAAATTATTTTTCGTTGTAAAATTTTTCTTAAAAAAAAACGTTACACCAATGCGTAAAAAATTAAATTAAAAAAATCGCTAACCCATTTTCGAAAAATCGAATTTTCAAAAAATAATTTTAGTGATTTTAATAATTTTTTTTTGTATTCAAAATAAGTTTTTTTGAAGATTTTGATATGCAATATATTATTTATTATTAGAAACTCTTGTGTTGAACACATAATTAGGTTGTCGAAAACAAATACAAAAACGGTTCTATGTAAAGTTTGTTTCAATAAGATGTAAGATCGTATATTGATGTTGGCCAGGTACCTACCGTTATTTATGGAATTAAAAAAATGAGAAAAAAACGTGTCAGGGAAGTTCAGAAAAAACTAAGTTCAAAGAAAATCGACCCACCCGTTTGGGCTGCAGCCGAATGGGCCGACAGACAGATGGACAGAATTGCGAGACCCACTTTTCTTGAATTCGCTGTCATCGTAATCACGAATACAAATTTTTTTTATTTGCTTTTATATACAAAAATATATCACGTAAAAAAGAAAAAAAAATAGTTAAATTAAAAATTGAAAATTAAATAAAATGGCGATAATCGACAATAATTTTAGTGAAAAATAACTTCATTTTAAAAAATATGGAGTTCTTTCCAACTTAAAAATTAATTTCGCTTATTTTTTGCCATTTTTGCAATTTAAAAAAATGTATCTCTCGGAAGTTTTGAATGGTTAACACCTAATTTCACAATTTGTTTTAGAAATGAGCTTTAAACGTTCTTAGCGAAAGCTTTTAATCGCGATGTGGAAAACTGAAGTTTACTTATTCGAAATTTTTCTTAGTTTTTCATTGTTAACTCGTTCGCATTTTGTACATTTTGGGTAGCGAGTAGTTTGATACTCTTTATTAAGTAAATTCTTAACCAGGCACCTAACTGGCGACTGAACAATGAATATACCCTAATTGGCGTATCGGAAATGCGTGAGCGGGACAGGGGATCCGACAATGAAAAAGAAAACCGGCCGCAATTCAAATCCCTTTATACATTCAGAAAATTTTAACAATTTTTGTTGTTGTTTTATATATAAATTTAGAGCCATTTTCTTGTTCGATTTGGGGTTGTTTTTCGCTTAAAATAATTTTTGGGGATTTCTATATTTTTTTTTGTTTATAAATAAAATTTTGTTTGTAAAATTTTGGAATGCAATATTTTTTGCAATAACAAACATTTTAACGAAACTGGTAGAGTTATCAACCAGATATACGGCAATAAGTCAAATATAAGATTAAATTATTCAAAATTCTATTTCCGTTATGTGGATTTTGTAACGAAGTTTTATTAAAATCACTTCGTGGACATCACAGACGCTTAGACCAACGGACGGTAATCTGATGGAAACATTTTGTTTGGATTTCTCCATAGTCATTTGGATACGAAACTAAATTATAATTAATGACAATTCCGTCATTTGATTCCTTTTTCACTCTTTAGAAGTAGGTACTCTTTTTTTCATCAACAACATATATGTAATTGAAAATGGTAATAATTGCTACAAATTTCGTTTTTAATATGAAACTAAAATTAAATTGCAACTACAAATTGACATTACCTTCAATGAAGCAAATTTGGATATTTTTAAAATTCAAAAAATAATTTATGGTATAAAGTCCATCTTTAACAAACTATAGCTATCAACCTATACGACTACTTTTATCAAACTGCAAAAATAAAATTTTATAAAATATAATGATCCACTCTCAAATTACCCACACATGTAAATTACCACAAAACAAATAACCTAACCAAAAAATATCTCGAGCTTCAGATAAAGGTCAGAGATAGCATTAGTCGCATTTGGACGGCAAAAATGCAAACAAAAATATGATTATATTGTCCGGAAAGCCCTAATAACACAGTTTGGATAATCTTTTTGTTTTTCAAATCGCACAAACATTGAAAAAAAAGTTTTAAAAAAAATGGCACATAGCTCACCTCGCGCATTTGTTCTAATTGAAATTCTGCACGAGTCGTTGTTCTAAGAATGTTGTTTGCCAATTTGTTTTGCTCAACATTTTTTTATTTATTTTTTTTACAAAAGTGATTTTGAATGGCGCATCGCTAAGAGAAATTGAAGAAACCAAAAAAATAATAATAATATAAGTTTTTTTTCTCGTGAAAATTGTTCCTCGACTGAAGAAGTACCCTCGACCTATAAATAAATTAAAAAAAAAAACTTGTCTAAGGCCAAAGTCACGGCGGTGGCGGTGTTGAATATCGAGTGATCGAGTGGATGCAGCCAAGATGATGGCATTCATCACAAATATACGTAATCATAGTAATTTCTGGCCCCAAGTAATACTACTACTTGGAGGCCAACAGTACACCAACGAAAAATGCAGATAGATTTTCCTGTTGGATAGTAAAATTGATTTGTTTCCAAAAAGAAAATTGCAAAAACATAAGACTCCCCTGCTGAAAGATACCAGATTTGCCGGCCTCTGCAAAAAGCCCACTCAATCGTATAGCGCTCTCTGGATGGCCAACTCCTGAAGCTGACGATGGTATTTGTTGACTTGTGTTGATGTCTGTCTTGGAATCAACATTTTTGTGTTGTTGTTTTTTTTTTTATTATTATTATTATTGTGCGCGGCTCCTCGACTCTATGTGGTTATTACGCTCTCTGCTGGCACTAGGTAACTAGTTCAATATCCGCGAATAACCTTTCGGTCGGCTGGTTCGTTCTTTCCCTCGCTGGCTGACTGCCTTGCTTGCTTGGCTACCACTAGTCACATAGTCAGTCGGCAGCTCTACCATATAGCTTAGCTTCTCCACATCTTTTCTTCTTCTTGAATTTTATTTGACGACGACGATGTTTTCTTCAGATCTTCCGCATATCCATACCAAGGCTTGTGGTAAACATGAACTGCATATCATGATAGATATACCTATATGTTGCGAAGGAAAGGTTGCAAGTTAACACAATGTTGAAAAATTTATGAACGAACAAATTTCTACAAATACAATGTTACAAAATTGATAATTGACTTGTTAAACAGAAAATTGTTTTGTCGATAAAATAAGAGAACAAATTTTAAGTGAAACCAATTTTAGAACGAAACTATGTAGGTAAATTATGAGAAATAAAAAATGTTAAATTCAAAAATTCAATTATGGCATTGAGGATTTTCTTATAAAATTATAGCAGCAAAATGAAAAATTCCCCGGTACCATTATAAAAGGTTAAATTCAAATGTTCTTGAAAATTAAGTTCCCAAAATTAGTTGGAGTTGGAGGCATATTGCGAACTATCAATTTTTTGTGTGAAGTTTAAAAGGCTTATTTCCAACTGCAAATGGTTAAAGGTCCAGTTTTTCAATTATTAGATAAGCCAGAGTAAGTTAACTTTTCCAATATATTTACAGTTTACTCAGAAAGCAGTTTCTAAATTTTCGTTTTTTTAATATTCTAAATTTGACGACTTTCAAATATTAAAAAATAATAATAATTAATAATTTTTAAGGATTAATAAAATGTAAGCATTAGATATATTTTATACAAATAAAATATTTAATATTTAATACAACAAAATTTTTAAACCAATTTCTAGAAAATTCGAAGAAAATATAACAAAAGGTGTGTTGTTTTGCAATCCCGGGGAACATGGGTTGAAAAAACCACAACGTGGATTAGCGACGTCATCACAGAAACAAAATGAAGTTTTCATACAAATTAATGACACCTGCAAGTATGTACCTAATTCGCACCGGTAACACAGTTTTTCTGGGCGCTTAAGTTAAGCCCTGGGTTTAGCTAAGCCCGCAGGGGATAAGTTGTTGTTGCACATGTAAATTGTTTAGCAACGACAATTGCCAAACAATTTAAATCTAAAAAAAAACCAAATCTAAATTTGAATAAATCCATCTATATAGTCATTTAGGTCGATGTACAAATGGACGCAATAAATGAAGGATTATAAACAGTTGGTCATTTATTTAGTTTTATTTTTTCCTACAATTTTTATATAATTAAATTTTAAAATATTAAAAAGTTTATTGTGAAGGTATTAAATTTTGCAACTACAATGCAACCCTTTCTGGCTTGAATAAACGTAATTGATATATCTTTTATGTCATTGAGTAACAATAAAACGCACTTAGTGCAAGTAGACATACTTTTTTCTTTTATTTAAAAAACGGTAAACTATAAATTTATGCGTGTCAGCCTAGCCCGATGCGACAACGCCGCAGACGACGTAACACATCTCCGTGTGTCACGTAAATGAAGTCGTTGTGGTTGAACGTAAAGGGCGTGCGTATATACATTGTGATGGCGACTCAATGCAATTAGCTCCTTAATATGCGTTACGCACTATTTCATCAATGCATGCGTCTATGAATGAAATTATGTTTATTTCATATCCAGTTATGACTGCGCACACACTTTACCAACCATAAGGCAACTTTGGCAACTTACAATCAAACTTACAATCGCAAATGATGGACAGGGGTGTTTTGAATATCTGCACCGGGCGACATCGACAACGACATACCAACTATCGAACGACCGAAACGGAAGCCAACGGATGTGACGTCTTCATTGTCGTTAGTCGGTGGTTTAATGGCGGCCATTCACAATATAGGTGAGTTGAATGGCCAAAACGCGAAATAACTTTCGAATGCTCACCTTAAACGGCGTAATTTGATTGACAGCTCTGCGAAAATAATATAATTCTTCAACTGTAGGTACGCACAGAATAGATCAAGCTCAACGTTTTTTTTTTTTTGTTCTTTATTTTGTGTGGGTCGATGGTTCAACTCAAAACTAACTGTCAGCGAAAAATGAGTGGGGTGTCCCTTGGGGCGATGCTCGCTCCAGTGAGAGTGTTGGTTTTGGGCTTGGGTGGCTTCCTAGAGATTCTTTCTTCTTCGTTTTTATAATATCTTCTCGGTTGGGTTTCTAGAAAAGTTCCATCCAGCAGCAACAGGAAGACATGTTGTTTGTACAAGTGTTTATATCGATAAACTCATTACCATTGAACTCATTTTGATGGATGTCGAAGTTGCTGGCAAAGTGCTTAGCTCTTTTAGCTACTGACACAACGGGTTATTTTGCATTTGCTAATTGTATTTGGACGTAGGTATTGTTCGAGATTGTTTGTTTGTTTGTTTGAAGAACTTTCTTCTGGTTGTTTTTTTTTTTCTTTTGTAGTTAATGATTCATTGACAAGTGGTTATTGATTTATTAATAGAAAAATATATGGGTTAAATAAATTGGGAGTGGGGAATTCAAGATAATTTGGAATAATTTTGTTTTATTGTACATAAATCTTCTCCTTCTTATTTCTGTCTTCTTTACCCTATATCAAGAGAATTGTTCTTTTTAAAAGAATGTTTTCGTAGGCTTTGTGCTAAAAAAATCGTTCAAAACATAAAAAAATTTAATTACACTACGCGAGAATAGGAAGCTTTTTAATTTATTCATAATTAGTTTAAATTTCTAAAATATTAAAATAAAATATTAAAACGAAACTTAATCGCTTTTCCTTGGGAAAAGTATATGCGATATAAAACGTATCGAATAATGTTTTGTAGGAAAATAAATTTCCTGGAAAAAAATTGAGTTTTTTTAAAGTAGGCTCCAGGTCAATAAAAGACGATGTTATATAATATGCAACGTTTCGAGCATTATACTCTTTCATCAGGCCTTTCATTGAAAAAATATAACTGTGATAAAAATAAATTCAAGTAAAAAATTATACAAATGTCAAATACTTTTGATTATGTCTCGCTTAATATTGTGCACTGCAGCTGAGATAATAAGTCTTTTGAATGATTTTTGTTGTAAGTGTAATTGACATTTGTATAATTTTAAACATGAATAATAAAGTCTTTAGTATTAAACGCATCTGTTACTTTTCTTGGGTTGCTCTATAATAGGGTTTGAGAAACTCGTCTTTCAAATTGCAAAAATCATAGCTCTTAAATGAATAAACAATATCGTTATAATTTTTTTTTTCAGCTTGAAGGAAATTTCCAAAGCTATATTAATTTTATGAATTTAAATAAAACATATTTAAACGGTGTTTCAGAATCTTCTGTTCGAATTTTTTCTTCCCATAGGAAATGGGCTCACCATATATAGGAAATGATTTTACCTCAATAATCGAGGTAAATAACTGAAGTAAAAACAGGGTGGTTTTTTTAAATATTTGTTTATAATATTTTTTAGTGTATTTTGCTGCACATTTGGGTGCAAATACACTATTTCAGTTGTACATTTTAAGTAAAGCTGTGAAGAAAGTTTGTTTAGTTGTTTAAAGCTATAAAAATGATTAAAAAAATACTTTCCAGGGCCTGTTCCAGAATAGCATTTGAAAAAAACATTTTTATCCAAAAGGAAAAAAAAAATTGTATTTTACTTTAAAATAAAACTCAAATGTTAATGTTTGTAGTAACTGCAGAGTATTTCTAAACTAATTTAAATGAAACGGTGGAGGAAAAAAAGAACTATTTAAATTTTCATTTATTATCATAACAAACTATTTCAAGTTTAACAGTGGCAAATAAATAAATAAATAAACAAACAAAAGAAAAAAAATTTCTTGTAAAGTTTAGTCAAATTCCATAGAGTAATTTCTTATATAAACTAATTTCTAGAGAGCATTGTGCTTTGAGGACTTTTTCAATTCTGGTATTCCTTAGCAAAGAAATGAGAAGGTCCGATAAGGCTGCAAGGATGTTAAACACATAGGTCTTCATTCTGTCGAATTATTGAACCTTTACACGTATTTTGGTACCTATATATCTTGTAGTCTTTATTTTTGGATTTCAAAGCATCTTCTGACAATTCTCCAATCGATAATGGCTGATACTCGACTATACTTTGGATTAATGAAATGAATGTGAAAAAAAATTATAAAAAATTAAAAAAATTAACTTATAATCTAAAAAAATGTTCTAGCTAAAAAAATTGCAAATAATTACAGTGGAGTTTCTAGGTAACTGTGCAGAAATACATAGGTACCTATTTTTAATTTGTGTTGAGTGAAGACCAAAGGATATTAAATCTTTTTTTAAACTAAACACAAAGTCAAAAAAAGTGTGCTTAAAACATGTTTATAAAAAACATACAATTTTAAAAATTTACAATTCCAAAAAAAAAAACCATTATGTATATATGTACAAGAAAATTTAAAAAATATGTTTTTTTACCATTTTGCCAAATTTTAACACCCCAAACCTAAAAGAAAATATAAAAAAATCAATTTTTCGTTCACACTAATAATAACCAATTTTAATTAATTTTTAATATATAAAATTTCTTTTACATTTTTTAATAAAAAACATTGGAATTCTATTTTAAAGTATTTAGTACCTATTTCATTGAGACGTTTTCAAAATATAGATTTTTCTAAAATCAATTTCAGTTTCGTTTAATTTTTGGGAATTACCGAAAACTGTAATTTTCAATTTTGAAGTGGTTTAGGATATAGGTTGAGGTATAGACATCTTTGGCGGAACCCAGATATTTTTCTTGTCTCTATCATCGTAAAATCAAGTTTAATTGAAATCTCGAGTTACATTTTTGTATACGAATCCAAAAATTGCTCTAAAGTCCCTAACTATAACGCAAGTAAGTAGAAATGGATTCAAATTTATTTTAATTACTAAACTAAAATTGCATTTGGCGATATTTTTGCATTTGGATATATTTTTCATTAGATTAAAAATAAAAAAAATTAATAATATATTAAAAACTGTTAATTTTTATTTAATTTGTTTTAATAATGTAAAAAAATGATTCTATACTATTCATAATTAAATTCAAAAAAATAAAACTCTTCTTAGTTCTAACAACTTAATCATTGTTAATTTCATTTGAAATAAAAAAACAAAAATTTCCTTGATCGATGCTTTAAATAACAAAGGCTATATAGATTTAAATAAATAACTATTCTATTCTAATTCTAAATTATAGTTTCACTCATATATGTAATTTAACCAACCAAGCAAACAATCAAAAGCATAAGAAGTCAACAAACTAAGATTCCAAAATATTGTTGAGTATATTTGTAATTCTGTGTTTTTTTTTTCAAAGCAGATATACAAGAAGCCATTGAACCCATCTGTGTTGATGTTGAGCTGTGAGCGCCACTATGCAGCAGCCCAGCTCAATGTAAACCAACCAACTCTTTGCGCGCTCCATTCTTTTTCTGAAAGTCATTGACCTACCAAATAATGTTGCTCATATATCTCTCTTTGATTTTGTTGTTATACTTTTGTTTTTTTCGTTTTTATAAATCTCATCTGTTGATGATGGAGTACCTTCTTAAGAAGTTTATTACACGATTACAATTTATTATTCTTTGAATAAATATTTGAACAAAATACAAGAAATGACAATTTTTAATGCCTATGGGACATAGTTTTACCAACGATATAATAATTATTTTCTTCTTTTGATTGCAATTGTATATTTAAACTGGTATAAGTAGTACTCAGAGAGAATTTGCAAAATTACCGTTATTTTTTGTTTCTCTTTTAAATTGAAATTAAAAAAGGAAAAAGAAAAAAGAGTTCTAATATTAAATTATTATAGTTTTTATTTAAGCAATTCGATATAAAAAGTGCGCGACATTCTCGTAGATAAGATCTATTAATTCATTCCCTCTAGACAAAGTGTCAAGAGAATTATTAGATTCTCTTATACGAATGCCAATCAACAGGTAAACTGATCAACATGATCATCATGAAACGAACAGGTATAGATGTTCTCTTTAATTTCGCTTCCGTCTTACATTAGAATAAGAACATTTCTTCGTTGGTATTTGTGTGTATAACCATCAGTTTTACCTGTTTCTCTTTTCATTCTAAGAAGAAGAAAATTATCATGATGTATATTTTTGTGTACAAATAACACTGAAGGTGAAACAAAAAAGTCTCTTATTTCTGGTTCTAACAATTTGCTTATGTATGCGTGTTAACACGCACATATATTGAAGATATTCTTTTGGCTCTTCTGCTCGCTGTTTGATGATATGATACGCTCGAATCGACAGCAATGAGTCTGGACTGGGAATTGAGAATCTTCTGTGATTCAGTTTTCCGTAAGCAACAACACGACATAGACGGAATAAAAATTCTAACAATTTTTCGCTTATATTTTAATATAATATGACAACCAATTGAATTTAATTTTATCATATTTGTATGTTTTCCTATAATTTTGGATAACATATAGTTTGTTGTTGATTAAAAAAAAATAATACGCGGAGAAAACTTCTAATCGGAAAAGAATTCATTTAAAGACTGCATAAGACTAAGGACACGCATTTGGATAACCAACTTGAAAGATACTGTTTATTTAAATTGAAAATAAAAAGAGGTACTCGCACCCACCAACTGAACCACCCGGTAAATTATTTCAAATATTTATGTGAGAACTGTGTGTTATTATTTATTAAAAGTGAGACAAATTTGGTTTAAAAACCAAAAATAAAATACCCATGAATTAGAAATTTTAAGTGATCACTGTAGTTCTTAAGTGAATTATAAAAATATAAAAAATAAAAAAAAAAAACAAACAAAGAATATATACCAGCGCAGATAAAGGAGTTAGGATACTTTTGGAACTTTACAAAATAATTGGATTAACTGAAAAAGGATTACATAACAATTGAAAACCCTTCCATCATGTCTACAAGAGGTAAGTCAAGAGATAGGAAGGATTGAAATAACTTGAAACGAAAGAGCTGAGATCCAAACTTTTTTGTTTGACATTTTCGTGAAATTAATTTTGTATTTCTGTTGAATGCAGCCAAAAAGTGAACTGAGAAAATAAAAGAGTAGAAGGTTCATATTTTGTAAATTGTTTTTTTTTTTTATTTTATAAATACAGCTATCATAAGCACTTTAAACAAAAGAGCTGAGCCTAAAAATGTATTTTTTTTATTTACTAGGAAAATCGTAAAATAAAAGAGCCGAGATTAACCTTTTTCATTAGATATTTAATAAAAAACCCCGAATTAAAATATAACATACCGCGAAGGGTCATTTCAAAGCTCTCAATTATCTAACTACATATGTACATATATTTGTTAAAATTGCGCAGCAATTTCAACTTTATGTTACTTAACGCAAGCACCTGTGGGGCATGATCTTCCACCGAGATCTGAACGTTTTGATAGTTATTATAAACTCGATATAGTTTTTTTTTCATTTTAATTTAGTCATGTGTCAATAATTTAATAGAAATATACACATACATGTGGTTGTAAATAGCCATTACATTTTTTTAAATGATTATTGTTAGATTTGTTTGTTAATCGAAAGCTTTATACCAAAGTCCTTGACTTTGACTTTTGTTGACTTCTCTCACAGCACCCTGACTGAGTCACAATATTTTTTTCTCATAATGTTTACGTCACTCTAAGATTCAATCACTATAAGATTCGCAATTCAATTTCAATATCAAGGCTGAATATAGTGTATGTATATTAAACGTTCTACGTCGTTTATAAAATAATGTAATTATATTTTTTGTTATTATGTGGTTAGTGTATCGGACATTAACAATCAAACGATTTTAATGTAAATCTTTGATGTCAATGACATAGGCTTTTTTTTATTTGATAACATTTTTTTGACAGGAAAAGTAAAATAAGGTTCTATAAGAATATTGAAGTTTCCTATTTTTTTTTTTTTTGCGCGAGGGGTGGAAAATGTGTGAATAAATTATCAAGGTTATATTTCAAGCCGAGATCACCACAAAGCACACCACATTACGTAAGAAAATAATAATAATATTTTTTTTGTTCTTACTTTGTAGTTTTATTTGCGATGATATTATTATTGCTGTTGAGTTTAATTGTGGTGATAATTATTGCAGTTACGTAAACATTGCTAGGAAATTATTGAAACTTGAAAAATAAATCTTTAGGCAATGACATTTTATAAATAAATTTAATTTTGGAGCTCATTTTAAATGCCAAAGTAATTCAATAAGTGGGAGTAGACAATTTGTAAGCAATTGGATTTCATTTGAAATGAAACGAGTTCTTCAAGTTCCCAATTCCATGCAGGAAAACACTTAAGCAGAACACTTTGCAAGTATTTAATTCTTTATAAACAAACATGTCATTTAAATGTGTAAATAAGAAATCAGGATTTTATAATTGTTATAAAATCCCGACGGTAAATTAGCTTTAAACACTTAATGAATTATACAACTAAGATAGATAATATGCCATTAACTTTATTAATTAATTACCATTAAAAATATTTAAATAGATTTTTAGAATAATTTAATTGAAACACATATAAACTGCCCTTAAAAACTTCAACTTCTGCATAAGAAAAAAAAGGGAATAAATCGGCCTACGATGCTTTTTGTCTTATAATAATTAAGGTACCCGCAAACCAAAGCGATTGCGGTGGCGATCACGATAAAAATGTGGATGCTGCACATATAGTAAATCAAAGGAGAGGCACACACCTACGCGATTGAAGTGTGTAAAGTGTGATTGTTATATGAGGCATCCACATTTTTATCGCGATCGCCACCACCATCGCGTTGGTTTGGGCGTAGCAATAACCAATTATTTTGGGAACTTCAGCTAAGATAAAAATTTAATCTTATCAATAACACTAAATTTAACTGATCCATTTCGTTTAGTTCTTCATTAAACGAAGTTTATTTCAGATGATAATATTCAAAACGAAAAAGCTGAGCTTCGAACTTTTTTTTCAATTTATTTTGTTCTTCACAAACTTTCATGTTATATTGTTGACAGATGAACTTTTCACTTTTTCAGAGCGTTTTTCTTTTCGAATTTATTACTAAATCTACCAAAAAAATTATAAACTCACTAAGTATGTACTTAATTGTTTTTTAAGAATTGATGATCACATCATCTCATCAAAAATCATTCATCTTCTAAATTGATGATTATCTAATCTAATTAAATTCACCCCGCCTTAATGCCAAAAACTCAAAGGCAAATTTATAATACGCAAATAATTCTGATGAGGCAGCAAAACTATCTGCCACACATCAAACTCATATAATAATCCAATTGCCAACAATTAATTTCACTATCTCCCCAGGGAGATAGGTAGAACAGAATACACAAACAAGATATACCTACATGGCCAAGGTTGTTGACCAGTTGCTACACAATGATGATAATGATGATGGCAATAAACGCCTTTTAACTATATAAAAGAACCACTTTAAAGAAGAAGAAGAACTTTATATACACACAAAAAATATAATCTTTGCGGCTATTTCTTCTTCTATTCTTTGCAAAATCTAGTACAAAAAACACCTTGAAATGAAAATGAAAATTATATAAAAAAACAAAAAAAACTTAACTGCCGCACTACCACACTCTTGAGCATCAGTTAGTAACCTCCCGGTCAAGAACCAATAGAATCGTATTGTGCAGACAAAAATACTTTTTCTATTGGATCATCATTTAATCACAACCTCGGGAGCGCCTATATATAGAGGAGAGCACATTTAGAAAAAAAAAAATCCCATCATATCATATCATGTAGTTATATCTATGTCGTCCATATAGATATTTTTCTTTTCGAAGAGCCTCATCCTTCTTGTCGTTTTTTCTGCAGGTCAATGTATCTTGCTGCTAAAAAAAAAAACATTTGCCACACCAAACTCAAAATGGCGATTTTTTTTGTTAAATTGCCATCATTTCTAATTTCGATTCTTTTTATTTTTTCTGTGAGGTGTGCTCTTGGAGTTATTTATTTTTGCGGCGTAAAAACCATCTATAGCTTATAATGTCCACAATTTGTTTAAGGTCATTTGCCTTTAGACCACGGAGAGCACGGGGCAAATTAATAAAATCAGTAGTTAGAGATGGAAGATCGCTCAACCATAGGAAGCGTTTAATTGTACCATCGCATCGCCCTGGAACAGGCTTAAACTATATGACGCGAGATATAACAGCCAGCAATCATAACCCCTTCGTGCATCATCTATATACATATATAGAATTCACTTGCACTCTTCTTTATCTGGTTGCTGTTGTGTGTTTGGTTGGATTGGCGCAAGGATAGTCATTGACCAGCTCTTAAAAAATAAGCCGGACTAGAAAATCCCAAACACAAATACACTCAAAGAGCAGCGCAAAAAGTCATCCAGGTGCGTCCATCGTCATCGTCTTAGTCGTAGTCATCGTCGTGGTCGTCGTCTTGAATATAAGTTCAATGAACGTCTCTCTTGGTCGCTTTTCTAACATACGACAATCCTGTGGGCTAAGTATAGTTAGTCCAAGCCCGGCCCGGCCCAAGAACCCCTTCTTCAAAGTGCATTAGCCTTTGCCATGAAATGGTTTCATTTTCGTTTGAATTTCTTCCCAACTGAAATGATCATGATGATCATGATGATGATGGTGATGGCGCGCACAAGAACAAGCCAGGCCAACAGAGTTGAGTCTGTTTTAAGACAACAGCCGCAGCAGTTATAAGTTTGATGGTTGTTAGAGTTAGAGAGATGCGCGCAAGGCTGGTTTGTATATACCATCCAAGTTGGAATGAAGGGAAACCAGTTCTAAAAAGGCTCTTGCTCTCAGCTGAGGTATAAGTATATACAACAATCAAGACCAAATAACAACAAAAACAACAACAACAACAAACATCTATGCAAGAACTTGGAATAAGGAATCACTTGCCGTGAAAAGGGCGTTCAACTATAGAATATGCGCGCGCGCGTTCGATTGTTCTCTCCTTCCCTTTTGAAGTTTTTTGTATCTTATGTGGATTATAAAAACTGTCTGTTTCACTCTTGTTTTCTTATTCTTCTTGTTTTGGAAGTTTCCCTTTGAAACCCTTTTGTTGCCATCATCAAGTTATAAGTTACACACAATCAAGCTTGATATAGAAAAAAAAATAAAAGGGATTTATATTCATCGCTTATACACACAACACACCATACCTATAAAGAAGTATATGAGGATTCATAATGTTAGCCAATCCATCAAACTTTTGGCCATATAACTCTTGTTTCTAAACAAAGACGTCTTTTTAAATTTGAATAAATTTTTTATTGAGAACTAATTGATTTGTTATGCGTTGAATAAAATAAAAAAAAGGCGGGGATTTTCAAAACATTTTTGGAGGCTTACATAATGATTCTTGTGGGGTTGGATGATCTAAAGGCTATGGTCTTCGAATATGATTCAATGTTTGTATTTAAAGAGTCAATAACTTTTCGAGTGCGTGTTTGTGTGACAGGTATTATTTCATATAATATGTATGTAGTACCTTCTTCTTTTTACCCTTTTCTTTCTTCAACTCTTCAATTGCTATGTTCTTAACCTTGAACTGTAGCAATGAACTTTACGTTTGTTCTTTTGTTTGTTTTTTATTTTGTGATGAGGAAATGGTTCTAACATGATAACGACTGAAGGAAATATGTACGATGTTGATGAAGTTGATGAATTGGTTTGAAATTTGTTCATATAAGGAAGACAAGATAGGTAGGTATGTTTATTTAATTAAAACTTTTAAACCTAGTTGTATAGGTAAACTTTTTGGATTTTATATGTCATAACATATCGGGCAGAAGTCTACTGCTATGCCTTATATACATTATACATACCTCCTTCTTATTTAAAATGTAATAACAAAACATTATTAAAACTTTTAGTGTTTTTTATGAATACAATCAATTTAAAAAGTCTGAAATGGTCTTCATTAAAATACACGAATTCTAGGATTATCGAAAAAAAAATATCAGGTTGATAAACTTTAATTATATAGGTAGGTATGTATTGGGAAAAAACACCAAAACCGTTTTAAATTCTTTCAAGTGAAAATTAATCTCTTTTTTTGGAGTTTATTGAGTATCTTGTCTTTTAAATACCTATATAATCTGTTGATACAAATTTCAGTCCTCTCAATTCCTAGTGCATACAATCGAACAACACAATCGACCTTTACTCTCTCTCCCTCTAGATCAATTCGACTCCGTTAATTCAATATGAAATTTGATTCCACTTCAAAAATACAAAACAAATCAAAAAACCATTTATCATTTCACAGGTTTCGTAGTTCTTCTATTTTATTTCACCAGATCATGTTTATTTCATTCTTTACTCTCGGTGAGGCTTAAAAGAGAGAGAGAGGTGCAATGACCTCATATAGAGGTATAACAACAATACCTGTTCTTCTATATACAACATAATTCCCTTATCCAATATTTAATTTTTTTTTGTTAAATTTTTTACGGGTGCGCTCTCTACCTATTATAATAAAAAAAAAATAAGAGAATCGAACAAATCTTTTTTCTCAAAAGATCAAACCACCGACGACGACATCGAACAATAATGTTGATGATGATGATAATGATGATGACCGAATCAATATTGTGTCATCAATTCTGTTTTTTTTTTTTTTAGTTTTGTCTGTCTTTCCTTTTGCCCACTTGGTGTTGACATGAAAATGACATACAACGAAAAAAAAAATAAAAAAAAGAAAGGAGAATTGCAACCAAACACAACACAACACAACACAAGAAGGAACGTCATGTGTGTAATAAATTTTATTTGCATAACGTTGTATGTCATTAAGGCCTTTTGGTTGCCTTTTAACACAGGTTCCTTATATTTTTTTATATTCTTTTCTGTTGTTGTGTTGCGTCCCTCTTTTGTTATTTTAACGGTAAATAATGCTGGTATGCAATGAAAAGGAGAACTCATTGATGTGTGTGAATGGAATTTTTAATTAAAGATCATTCCTCATGATAAGTGAAATGATTTGAATTGGAAAAGCTCAACGATCTATTCGATTGCACTTTTTGTGAATTAATGGACATTTCACTCAATTTTTAATTCAAAAGAAAAGAAAAAAGGTGAACGACCGACCTACTCAAGCGCTTCTATACCACTTGCACACACACCTATGTTTCACACGGCAAGTATTGAATGCAACGAGAACAACACACTTTGTATATATGCACATCTTCAGGGGTTACCATACCAATCTTCTGCGCCATCGATGAACACGCGGAAACAAAGCCAACGATGAGGGCGACATCAATGAGCACAAAAGAGAAACAAAAAAACATAAAACAGAATAGGTATATCCGACACCAATGACGATGTCATTCAATACAAACACAATAATCTCGTTTTATTGTCGAATGTCAGGGTTCTTTTTGTGTGCGGTTCGCTGCATTGCACTGCACTGCACTGCACTCGATGGTGATGGCTTAATTGTTTTTGGCCGCCGCCACACTGTGCTGCATTGGATGAGTGGACAACACACATTTGACACTGACTTTGAGTGGAATTTGCTTTTTTACAAAAAAAAAAAATTAGTATAATATTAAATTTTTGCGAAGCTCTCTTTTTTGCTTTGACAAATTAAAAAAAGCTTAATAAGGTACCCAAACGGATAGAAACATTTCTTCTCATTTTTCATTTGTGTATGCATTTCAGAGAAGTAACGGATAAGTTTAAAATATGTTATAAGATCGTGCGTTGCATTTTTAATGTTTCCACTCCTAGAATGTATGTTAGTACCTATAGGTAGCTACATACTTTTGTTTCGAATGTGTTTGTTGCATTTTTTGTGGTTTTATTGGAAATAAAACCAACAACAAATAGACACATATTCTGCCTCGTCTAACGGAAATTTTGTTACTTTTAGTACGTGATAATTTGATAAATATGACTTAATACTTTTTAAAGACAATTTTGAGCTTCTTTGTAAGAAAAGTAGTATAGGTATGTAAATTAGATCTGCTTCCTGCACGCGTAGTAAGTGCGTTTAGTTTCAAGTAGGTACATACTTTTAGTTTTTTTTTTTTTGAAAAAGTAATCCAATTAGGTATACCTGCCAATTTATTTAAAAAAATCATTGTAAAATCTGTTTTACAAAGACAATAGTAAATATACCTAATGTAGGTAGGTATATATTTTCAAAAACTGATCTGCAGTCAATTCCGCTTAACCGGAAAATACATACCAGAATAGCAAAAACTTTGTCAAGCGATGTTCTCAATTCACCGGACTTCAAATAAATGAAGCAAGTTTTATACCTACCTATAAGTTGATTTCTGTCAAAATTAATCTTATCAAGCCTGAAAAATCAGATAATTTCTTGGTCATTTTTAATATTTCTAAGCTCCAAAAAGTTTATTTTTTAAATAAAATGTAGAAACAACAATAGTGGAAAATGACAAGATAGAAGAAAACATGAAATGTCAAATTCAAAAGGTGTGTTCGATTTAAGATTGACTGAAAAGTCCAATAGTACCTACCTAGTCTAACTTTTGCAGAGATGAATGACAAAGTATTATATTCGAAAACTTTGTTGCTGTTAAACCGAGTTTTAAATAAACAAGAGTTTAGCTATGCGAAGAACATTATATAAAAAGCTCAAAAAAGCTCTTCATAGTAAATTTCTTATTTCAGATAGGTAGGTACCCACCTAATTGATTTTTTTTCAGTTATGAGTTTAAAAACAAAAATTTTAAGAGATTATGGAAATTTTATATTATAAATCCTTCACATATACCTAACTACCTAAACCTTATACTCATTTAAACCCTTCAAAATTCTGCCACACTATTTAAAGCCTCTAAGCAATCATTCGTCCTTCTTTTTCAACAACTGGGTAGGTACCTATAACTACTGCATTCCTTCCCACCTTTGCCTTAAAACAAAAACCATTGAAACTATCTAGGTAGGTACCTATACTAACTAATCCTTTTTAACACCTTCTTGGCTAGGTAGGTATACAAAAAAAAATCAATACATTCATCACACCGTCACTTAATTTTGTCAGCGGTAGAAGCGAGAGTAAAAATCTCTCAAAAAGTCCTAAGCCCCTGTGGAAGCATAAATTCAAACCTTAAAAAAACTTGTACCTATGAAGATACATATAGTTATCTATATCGAATGAATAAACTTATTTTTCACCTCCCCTCTACATAAAAAAAACAAGAATAGAAAAAAAAAACATGCATTTTTCCCGTCTACCGAATTACAAAAGTGCAACGCACCCAACAAAATGCTGGCAACATTCTCCATATCTCCAGGAAACCTACACAAACCCATACGTACACATACAACACAAGCAGAGAAAATATTATAGCAAAACCCATCGCCAGCATAAAGGGTCATTCACACCCAAGGACGTTCATTCGCTTTCCTACCAACAAGTTGTACACTATAGCTGGCATGGATGGCTGGCTGACGGGTTGGCTGACTGGGTGGATGGGTTGTGATTGTGATTGTGACTGATGATGAAATGCAAAAAAGCTCCCCTTTCTTTTCATCCCCACGTCTCAGCAATTATAGTGATTTACGTGCACTGCTACACCAATTCGAACCAACTGCACATCCCTCTCTCTGTCTATATGTTCAGCACAAAAACAAAACTTTCTACTGTGCTTGTACCCCCTCCCTCCGAATAGAACGATGGTACCCCATGCACCCTTATTCTGTATAATAATTTGTATTCCTTCCACCACCCTCCCCCAGAAGCATAAGTATGATGGGTATGAAGAAAAGGGCGAAAAACTTTTGCACATTTCGTTTTCTCTTGTCTGTGGTCATGGCGATTGTGTATAAGGGTTGAAGTTGAAGCTCATGTTGAGGCAGGAGAGGAATAAAAAAAATAACAGAAAAAAAAATTCAGCATCGTCCTTGCCCACCCCACTCTTGCTTACACAGAGATTCATTGTCAACATAATCATCGACATCGCGGTAGGGAGAAGTACTTTATTTCGCAGAGCAAACTACCGACCGTGACGCCCTCCGATATGATGGGGGCTTTTTAATTTTATACTTCTTGTCACAGGCTCAACAGTGAATGCAACAACAAAAACAACAACAACATTATGTATAGGGCAAGGGAGCTCTCCTATACTGCCTGACTGCCTGTGTATGTGAGTGTGTGTATGTTTGTGGGTAAAAAAAGGAACAACATTTGCGATGGCGCTTTCGATTGCAATTTTTCCACTGTATACACATTTTGTTGTTATTGTTGTTGTAGGGCTATAGTTCTTTTTTATCCGGTTGTTGACCTCGCTCGTTCCGTTCATTATTGCAGACACAAACCAAAATCAACAACAAATACGATGAACCATGATGAAGACAGACGAGACGAGACGAGGACGACAACAACAACGACACTACGTCGTATGTGAATTCCCACAACTCTACACATATGAGTGTAATTTTCTCTGTACAAGGACTCGTTAAAAAAAAAATTTAACATTTTAAAACAAAAACAGCAACAACAATTTAAAAATAATCCTTGCAGACACACAAAGTTGAGCCGAAAAAGAGCTTTTCAAATAATATTTTTATTCATCGTGGCTCTGGCTGTCGTCGTCGTCGTCGTCGCACAAATACATTAACCCTCTCTTTATCGATGTATGCAATTTTATGTGCAGTAACAAAACAGCACCATCAGTAGCATAACGAATCATATTCCTTGTTAGTGTGGTGCCCTATCCTTTTCTGTTTCTGCTGCTTTATCGGTTTTAGTCCTATCCCGGGATGGTATCGTGTAAGGCAGGTCATGGCGTCGACTGCGCTTCCTATTTTGCTCTGTAGCTTTTGTAATTTAAATAAATCTAATTTTTTTTTCTTTTAATACAAACACAAACTATTTATACAACTTCGAAAACGAAAAGACTGATTAATAAAAAAAAAATAAACCTTCATTTAATAAATAAGTTTAAACATAACTAAAAGAATACAAAAAAAAACATGCTGTTATTAAGAAAAAAGTTAGTAAAATATCTATCGTACTTTCGCAATATATTCAGGACTGTGAATTTTTTCAAATCGCGTTTGAAGTGAGTTTTTTGTTGTTTTTGTTGAATAAAAATTAAAAAAAAGTGTTTTTAAAACCCTGAAAATATGGTTAGTGATGTTAAAACAAAAAGTTATAGCTATGAGAAGAAATGAAGAAAAGTTCTTACATATTTTTTTTTTAAGAATTTCCCAAAGTTTTATCATGCGTGATCTCGCCCATGATAGATAGAATCGAATCTGTACACATCCTTGCTGGTGCACAGAGTTCATTAACCTCGGCTCTGGCAAAACACCAACACACCCGAAGGGTGCCACCCTTCTAAGTGTATTTTGTGTAAAACACTCGCTCACAAATACCTACTCTGAATGGGGATGGATTTCTTGCAGGATTTATGTTGGGTTGCTTTGCTGGAGCGGGTGAGGGAGGGCGGGTGGTATGACAGGAGGGAACGTACAAAAAATGAAAAGTGAAATTTCTCTTGTTCTGCAAAGGGCTTTGGCCTTTCTGTGAACGACCCGCGACGACTACGACCGAAGGCAACGGCGACGACGGTGGAGGTGGTGGTGAGGCGCAGCGATGACGGTAACGGTGAAGTTGTTCGACCATTTTTTTTTTTACATATTCCCGATTCGATTCTCTCGTGCTGCATATATACTTAAGCCGCCCTGTCTGAGGCGTAGGCACAGTAGCTAGCAGGCACAGCACCAACATCAAAACTCAGCTGTGTAGAAGCAGAACAAACCACACACAACGAAACCCTCAGCCAGGATCATGAGGGAAAAAAGGGTTTAGCAGACTATTAAGGACCATATTTTTTGCTAATGTGTGCGAATGGTAGACAATCAGTCAGCCAGTCAGTTTTATAACCAGCCAACCTAAAAGTTCAATGGCCGGGCAGAGTTTCCGTTTGTCGTAGTAGTCGTATATAGGCATCGTCATAGTCTTCTTCGTCATCATCGTCATCGTATATAATATGGTTTTGTTGTTCGTATATCTTTAGGCCAACATCATCATCGTCATCCATAATCATATGGCCTACCCCAAAATTGTTTCCATTGTGTCTGGCTTGTTTTTTTTTTTTTTTGCAAACCATCGGGGATGGAGTAGACGCCGCGACGCAAATAATTGGAAACGTTTTCTTCTTGTGGTGATTTATTTATGCGCCTCTCATGCTATGCAAGTAAATTATGTAAATTATTATTTTTATTGCATAAGTGGGCGTTTTTTTTATAATGTATTTATTTGTTTTTGTTTTTTTTTGGAATTTAAATATTATAATGAATGAGTTTTGAATTTCGACTGAATGAATACATTCAAGGCATCAAAACGAAAAGGGTTGTGGTGTAATGGCGTGTGAATTTTTTTTTTATATTTTTTTTGTGTGCGCTTTTTGGGGTGGATATACTGACCTATGCCACGCTAAAGTGAGTTGAAAGTGTTTTTTTTTTTTCATTCGCAAATTATTTTTTTTTTGTGAATTTCCAGAAAAATACATAAGGGGATTAGAAAATGCAGGTGTTTTTATGTTTGGGGTTAAATTTTTTTCTTCTCAGTGGATGACAACATACCTAACTGACGGGGTTAACATTGGGGTGAATGAACCTTGTCAGACTTGTGTGTTTTTTTTTTTAACAATTCGCAACATAATTTTATTTCAGAAGCATTTATAAACCTTTTAGGTAAGGTATCTAGGTAGGTACACAATTTATTTGTTTTTTCAATAATTTGGTAGGTAATTGAAATAATTTTTTTTTTAAGGTTAGGTAGGTACCAACCTACCTATAACAGAGATCTTCGTTATTACGGTCTTGATAAATAAAATTACTTTCTTAGAATTAATAAATATACATACATATGTACCTACTTAATTAGATTGAAAATATTCAAAAATACGATAACTTCTCAGCAAATTACCTACTCATGATATAGTGTTTAAAAAATTATACTTTAGGTACTGAAAAAATGTTCACTTCCTTGTTTCCTTGTTTTATAAAGAAAGTATTGGTTTTAATCTTACTTAATTAAATTGATGCAGAATACTAAAAAGCAGTTTTCGTCATAAACTTTTCTATAGTAGTTTTTACATTTAAAACTGGCCATACCTGGACGAAAGAGCCAAATTTCATCGTGTGTTTCGACGTATCATTGTATTTTCAGAACGTAATTTTTTTTAGTTTGGAATGAAGAATATACCTATGTATAGGTACCAAATTTGTCAAGAACGTCTTAAAAAATGTTTTGAAAGAAGGAATAATTAGGTAAATGTTCTAGAGTCATGACAGCTTACAAAATTTTGGGCAGCTCATCTTGAAGTTCATTGTACCTACCTACACGGTTTGGTACTAGGTAGGTACCTACCTACATTTTGTTTTTAATTTTCGCTAGGAGTACCTACCTACCTATTCCGTAAAATTTTGTGTTATGCTGCGAAACTTAAATATTTCTTCATATGTAGGTAGGTAGGCACATATTGACTTCTGAATTTCTTAAAAGAACCTACCTACCTAGGTAGGTATTTCGCTTTCTTCTTGATGACGAAAAAAGATTTGATAAAATTGCAACAAATTCCGCTAACATAAACATTTTGAAATATATCTACAAAATATCAATACAACCACATCAGTGCAATGAACGCGTAATTATTTTTAAAACAAATTCACAAATTTGTCAAGCTTTTAGTTTCGATACACTTTCAATCGCATTTGATATGAGAAAGCTTTTTCCAAAAAGACAATAAAAATACTGAAACTGCTAAATTGCGTATTTATAATATTCTCTATACTTGTTAACGAAAAAAGCTTTCATTTTAGATGACTTGAGCTTTAAAACAAAACAAACAAAAAATCATAAGCCTAAATAAAAACAAACAAAATTAATGGCCTTGAAAAAGTGCATTATTTACTTAACACTGATGTCATAATCAATAGTTAAAAAAAAAAAAAAAAAGAACAGACACATTCACAAAAGACCTTATCAGCCCTTATCAAATTAATCGACACAAGGGCTGATAATAAGTTCTATAAGGGAAAATAGTTTTTACAAAGTTAGGTATAATGACTTTCACTGTGCAATTTTGTTTACTTTTCATTTTGTTCCTAATGTTTTCTTTTTTTTTTTTGAGAATTACTATCTACGTAGGTATATTAGACAAATAGAAGTAAAACAGAAATTTTCTACACTTTTGTTGATTAGAATTAACAGCTTTGCACTTGGTTAATTTGTTTAATTTTTTTTCATTGGAAAAAACCGTTACTTTTTCATAAGAAAAAGGTTTAGGTATATTAAAATACTGTAAAATTCAATCAAAGTTACACAAAAGAGTGTTTCGTTTTTTCTATCGGAGAAAGATGTATTTAGGTACGACAATAGTTTCTGTTTCTTTTCTAGCGATTTGTCGATGATAAAATTCAAAGGCAGTTAAACATTCTAATATCTTTTTAACTATTTGCTACCTATGTATATCCTATTATTTATTATTAATTACGAAAAGCTCAAAACTTAACAAAAGCTCAGTAATACCTTCTTTCCATTTGTTATTCTCTCAAGGCTCACATCATCAGTTCATTTAAACATGACCCCAAATAACCCATTCTCAATATTCCTAAACCTCAAGTCTCTTAAGTAGGTATAGGTACCTATACCTAGTCGAATTAAATATGATTTACGTCTTTTCTGAACTAAAACCAAACGTTCTTCACCGGCCGGCCGGGAAAATTATAATATATATATCATATACTATAGTCACATAAGAAGCGAAAGTAATGATGAAAGCGCTTTATACCTATGCGCTGCAGAAAGAGAAAATTCTCAATAAACCCCGTCGTCGCGGTCGCTCGGTCGTATACACAATTTTCTTCGAATGTCCATACAAAATTTGTCTAAAACAATGGAAAACTATACTTACTTTGTGTGATCTGCGTGGGTGGCAGACACGCGGACATGAACACAGCTTGAGCTTTTACCCTTCTCCCTTTATAGAATTTTTTTTTTTTTTATTCCTCTTTGTTTTTGTTTGTCCATTTTTCAAAAGGTAAACTTGCAACCCTCACCTTCGCCCGTTCCACAAAAGGGAAACTTCCGCACACCAATACAAAGATACGATGATGCCTGTATATGTATATGGCTCTCTGTTGCAACAATCTTTTTGCCACTGAAACACACATTGACGATAAGACTTACCTGCTCTTAGACATGCGCTACAAAATTCAAGGTTAAAGTGCAACGAAACCCGCTCAGGCGTATGTCATCATAATCATCATCATCTCCTTATACATGTACTCTAGATTTTCATTTTGATGCACTTTACCAATACCAATACAAAAGGTGTGTGGTTTAATTTAAGCCAAATGCATTTCGGTGTTATCAACTTGAGATGAAATAAAATCCATCCTCTTGCTGCAGTTGAAAATGAAGTTTATATGCATTTATATATCAAAATGCCATATACTAATTACAACTGTATTAAATTTCATCAGTGGTCACGTTATATTCCGCCATGTTAGGTAACAATCCCGCCAGCATCACCAGTAGCCCACAATACTTAACTATACCCCCTTTCTTCATCCCTTGTTTCTGATCCAACTCCTTTAGAATTTGTATATTGAAATGTGTTTTTGTCATATGAAACTATTTCCATATGTAGGTATCTATAAGCATGACAAGCATATGATCAAATCACATCCCCCACCCCAGTTAGTAAGGTTTTTATACTGCCCAGTTGGTTGTTAAAGTTTCGTTTAATTATTTATTATTGTTAGCTCTGTTTTTCCGACATGTGCGGCAGATTCTACTTCAACAGCCCCTCCCCCCACTCCCATCGTTAGTTAGTTTAAATTCAAATACGGAATACAAAATATAATAAAAAAAAAAAAAAAACAATTCAAGGTCGATGGTGGAAAAAAATATTATAATCGTTATAAGCGAAAGCGATATTTGTTTTGTTGTTGTTTAAAAAAAATAAACAAATTATATATTCTACCATTATATACTGACGTTTTGTAATTTATCAACTATACTTAAACCAATATTCACAATATTAGTTGTATAATAGATGGATATTATATTGAAACAAATACGTAATCAACAAAATTGTATAAATTGTTCCGCTTCGATAATAATTAATTAATGATAAATCTATGCAAACTATTTGTTTTTATGAGTCCGAACTATTCTATATGGATGAATTTTTTTGTTTGGTTTTCTATGGTACCTAAATGTAAAAAAAAATTTGGTAGCGCTACAGCTCGAGGAAAACCATCAACCAAGTCTCCGTGACATTAATCTGTCAACTTTTCCTGTATGCGTTTATTATTGATAAGAAATGAGGGGACCTAAAGTTTTCTACCGAATTCGAAAGTTTAAGGCGAGAGGCACTTGATATGATTTGTCAATTCCTTGTTTTTAATGTTCAATGTTTTGTTTTTAAGAGACAGAACCTAGAAATGGATCTCCAAACCTATGATTTCTCAATAGTATTTTAAGTCTTCTTGATAGAATTTGTCAATTTATCGAAATAGGGCGATGTACCTGTAAAAAAATTGTTCTGTTTTTAAAGGAATCGATCTGCAAACCTTGGGCGTTGATATCTCAAAAGTCTTCTTGCTCAAAATGCCTACAATTGGTATCACTTAGACACTTTTTCGTTGGATTATAGAAAATACTTTTTGGTCGAGTTAATTCGGACGATTTATCTGAACAAAAATTCTTCATATCCCAAAGGTTTCGTTTTATTTCAAAATATCTTTTTTATTTACATCAATCTCAATCTCTAATGCATCAACTTTCAAATTAGTTTCAGTAAACAATTTTATTCTTTATTGTTATTAAAGTGGTATTTTATTAATTTAATGATAAAATGGACAACATTTTTAACAAAAGTACATTTAAGCATGGCTTAGCCGACTGCCGAGAAATGACAACAAATTAAACAATTTAATTTATAAATTTATAATTTGATTGTTGAAAGAAAAATTCAAATTTTGTATCTATTTTTACCATTTTTCTGAAGCATAGGTATACATAAGTATCAATCATAATTTAATGATATTGAGATCTTGTTAGATTTCTTTAAAATATCCTATTGTGAGTTCAATGCGGAAGAATACAAAAAAATATGTTAATTATTATGGGAACGGGTCGTTATTCTGTATTACAAAATTCTGTTTGACCAAAATTCTGTAAATTGATTGAAAATTCTGTATGATCATAATTCTGTATTTCATTATTCTGCAAATCTTTTATTCTGTATTCCAAAATTCTGTAAATCCAGAATTCTGTATATCAAAATTCTGTAAATGCAAAATTCTGGAAAATTATAAATACTGTATATTCTGAACTCCAAAATGCTGAATTTCAAAAATTCTGTAAATTGTAAAAGAAAAATTGTTTTGATAATGAAAAAAAGTGCGCACTTTTTTTCATTATCAAAACAATTTTTCTTGTATAATTTACAGAATTTTTTAAATACAGAATTTTGAAATACAAAATTTTGGAAACTGAATTTTGGCACTTACAGAATAATGACCCCCAACCCAATTATTACGTATGTAAATAAATTGCGTTTAATAACGAAGGTGAAGAAATTTAGAAAACTACTACTACTAAAATGCGTTTATGAACATATTTGAATTATAGTATACAAATAAATGAATAAATATTTTATAAATTTTTTCTTGCACGCAATACCAAATGGCAGTGATTCTATTTATTTGCATTCATGACACACATGGGCATATACATAGTTAACACACATTTCCCACACAATAAAGCACGTCTGACTTTTGGTCCGTATATAATCCCCATATCAACCCCATCATCTTCATCCCATCTCGACGCCCATCCGGCGCGCGCCGCCATCACCCGCTCCATCACCATCACCGCATCGATAGCAATAAACAACAATTTAAATTCTAAACAACCCTCATATAGATACTTCCTATCGTGAAGCAGATGCATTTTTTATTATTATTATTTTTTTTTAATTTATTCTCGTTGCACGCGTGTCGTAGAGCTTTTTTCCCACCCTCTTTTTTCCCCCTTTACAAAAGTACATTGTTTTTTTTTTTTTTTTTAAACTCCTCTTCCTCAAGGGCGATAGTTTTCTCTCTTTATAATATATTGACTGAACGTGGGTGTTTCGTTGTTTGCTGTTTTACACACTTCACTCTCTTATCCGCATCATAATATCTCAATCAGAAAACTTAAAAAAAAAGCTCACAAAATATGCAAACTAGAAATGAAAGTTTATCTATGGATGAATAGTTGTTGTTGTTAGTTTTTTTTTCTTGATTGTATTTGTGTATGTTTGTATGTGGCGTGGGGAATCTCCACGGGTGAGTGAATTGGCCTTGACTGGTCATTATCATTTTTTTTTTGTATTCCTCGTTTAGTGCAATTTGTTAGGGTTGCATTTTACATATTTTGTCTCCAAAGTCAATTCGCCTTCGAATTTGTGACAGACAACCTCTAAATAGAAAAAAAAAGCTATTTGACGGGATGGTGTAATACAATTTTAGTACAAACTTATCAATTTATGTATATTTTGTTGGTTATGTATTGTATATATAATACATATATTCAACATATTATGATCCATTTTAAAAGAAATTTTTGGATTGTCCGAATTAACCCCATAATAAGGGTGTTCCAAGCCGAAAATATTTCTTTGGAGCTAAAAATAGTTTTATTTTTCGCAACAGCAGTACGGCGCATCGAACTTAATCAAATGCAGTCAGTTCTTGCGTTGATTGCATTTAATTAAATAAAATTTAGAAAAAGGTGTTTTCGTAAAGAAAAGAAAATATTTTAATTTTTTCAAAGTTTGAATAAATTGGTTTACTTTAAAATTTCAATCAAAGCGATGTCGATGGAAAAGTACTTTGAAAATTATAGTTCCTATTAACAAAAAAGGTATTGTTTGATAGCTGTATTTTTCCATCTTGTCAAATTAAATTGAAACTAATTGATTGACATTCTAGTACGTGGATCTGGCTGGAGTTACAGGGTTTATATCTTTTAACACTTTAAGTTTTTTTTTATATGAACTCTATCTACTTGTATATTCTTAAATTTTCAGTACACGATTTACAAATTTGGTTTAACGCAGGTGTAGAAAATCTTACTCATCAAAATTCAACAAATCTTAACAAATTATTTCGAAATCTATTCTTCCAAAGTTAAGTTAATTTAAAATTCTGAGTTTTGAAAATCTTAATTTTTAATGAGGGCTTAGGAGGGCTCACATAAAAATAAACTGAACAATTTTATACTTTTTTTAAGGTACAAAGTGTCTTCATAGTTGTAAAACTGTTTGAAGCTTTTAGAATTGAAAATTATTTATTTTATTATTTGAAAAAATGATAACAATGTTTTGCAAATAAATTAACATAAAACGTGGTTAATTACGTAGCAAGTCCAACGTCTACAGAGGATTGTTTTTTTGGCAATGATTGATTTTTTTGTTTTATTCATTTTATTCATTAAATAGCTAGCTATGCAAATTTTAATCAGTTTTTCTTTTTAAAAATATTTGAAAACTTTGTGCCTTAATATACAAACATAGGAACATTATATTATATCAGTTTCATTTCTTCCGAAAAATCTATGAAAAATTACAAAAAGAATAATTTTGAACAAATTTCTAGAAAAAAACTAAAACATTAATGGTATGCCAATAAAAAAATATTCAAATGAATCAACTTATAAAATAATGTTCCACACGTCACCAATTTTCATTGTTATGCAAAAATATCTATGCCCATCAATCAAAACCAAATACACTTATAAGTAGGTATGTATTTATAAATGATTTGTATATTTTACAGTAAAAATGAATATTCATAAAACTTTTTGTTTGTTGAACTAATTTTTATCAGTTCAAGGACAATATCACACAATCTTTTGACGTTAGTTTGCTTAAAGTTCGATTAGAAAATGTGCATTTTACGACACTTATTGCGTCGTCTTCTTGGCTCTCTCTAGATTCTATTATGTCTATATAGCAATATTTGTATATACAATCTACATGTTTGAATTACAAAAAAAAAAAAAATCTAGTAAAAACAGCTTACAAGCGGCGACTGCAGAGAACGCATTCAACAAATGCAAAAACTATATGCATGTATATTATATGAATATTGTACATCAACAGGGAAGAGGAATTGAAATTAGTCAGAAAAGAATATATCATAATAATATTTGAAGGTTTTTTTTGTATACAAAAAAAATATCATTTATTATACAGTCAATTCCACTTATTTGTACTGCGGTTAGCACTGATCAACTTTTTTTTACAAATTTCGGTTTAAATAATAATTTACTAAGATTATAACCAGCATAACTACAAATTTAACCAACTTTCAAAAATAAATACTTATAATTATTGCTATAAGATTGAACAACCAAATTGCTAAAGTGTTGAATAGTGTAGATCGATGTGAATTACAAGAAAATTGGAAATTATTATACAGAATGGTTGATCAGTTATTTCAACAAAAAAAATGTACCAAATTTCAATATTTATCAACTACCCATTGATAAATTGATCCTAATAAAAAAAAATCAGCTGTGTTCTATCAGTTTTGACAGCACAATACTAAATTGTTTTCGATTTTTTATTGGACTTTTTATATACTGCTTCAGAATTTTGTGTTCTTTGTATTTATTGGAATTTTAAAGTGTATATGTGTATAGTAATTTTAATTAATGTTAACCAAACGACTTAGCTAATTGTTTTTGCAAACATCATTCGTTTGAAAGGAAATTTAGTTTATAGTTAAAAAAAAAAGAAGATTAAAAGATTTAAAACAAATTGGCACTTAAGTTAAGCGGAATCGACTGTTTGTGTATTTGAGGTTTTTCAATTTCTATTTATGTATTATTTATATAGTAAATTATTTCCCATTGGCTTATCAATCGAAGTGGTGTTAGGGGGGTCGTTTTGTCGTATTTTTTTTATTTCATAAAAAAATATGAGAGTGAGAAGGGAAAATAGTTATGACAAAAAAAATAACTTAACTAGAAATTCAATACTTTTCCTATCACACTTTAAAGTGCTATATGCAATATTCGCGATGCATTATGAACACCAACTTGATTGAAAGCAAAACATTCATATTATAATGTATATGTATGTACATACCCCCTTATCAGTTACATACAAAACAAAAATGTTAGTTTTCTTATGATTTTTATCGGTTTTGACTTATTGTCAACCATAAATATAGAAAAAGTAAATATTAAATTTCACTCACTTAATATAATGACAGTGTAGATATTTAATCAGCATTATATATTTACTTGATTATAATTGTTTAAAGTATTTGTTTCAAATCAAGTTTGTATGTGTTAACTTGCAATTGCGTTTAGTACAATAAATCTCAAGGTCAAGATGATATTCTAATCAAATATTATTAATAATAGAAATTTTCTTTTCCGTATAGTTATCGTTTTGAATAATTTTTTACATTGCATATGATGCGTAGGTGAAATTAAATTAATATAAGGGTATTCTGGTATAAATTACCGTTTTTTTTTTTGTATCGTTCCGGGTTTTGATAAGATCTGGGTATTTACATTTTTTTATTTAAGAACAATAATTATAGTTGGGTGAAAATACATGGTTTTATTAAATACTTTCTCAGAAGCAAGTTAATAATATTATAACTCTGTATGTAAATTGTGCGGTTACAACCAAATTGTAAAAAAAATTATTTTGTTAATAAATAATAATCATCTCTGCAAAATATTTTCCTATATTCTGTATTTTTTGTTTGAAACAAATAATTACAAAAAATTATATTTCTTTTAAATTTTGTACAGTTGTTATTTATAATAATTGATTTTTAATGTTAAATATATTTGATAATGACTATTTTTAGTTTTTCGCATACCTCTTTTTCATAAAAAAAGAAAAAAATTAATAAGTATTTGTCATTAATTACTCAATTAATATATATTTGTGCTTAAAGTCCTGAATTAAAAAATCATTAATCTAAAGCCAAACGAAAAACAACAAGACTAACAGAGTCGCTTTTTTTTTAAACCAGGAAACAAACATTATTCCATCTTTCCTCAAAAAAAAAAAAATAAGACACCTCACTTTAAAGTTTTAAAAATAAAACCAAAAAGAATCATTTCATCTGCTATAATATAAAAATATAATTAAAAAACAAACAAAACACAACGTTAATTCTAAAAATAGAAAATAAAATAGAATGCGTGCCAAGTCCAAGTGCACACAATTTTTAATTAAACAACATTTAACCGCAATTCTGTGCCACACCACCCGTTTTTCTTTGATAAGCTTCCCATACATGCAGCCAACATGTGATGCGTGCAATAAAATAGTTTTGCAACTCATCAAACCAATAGAATTCACAGAGCGCAATGCGCATTCACTTAAAGAAATTAAAAATGAAAAACATTTCCTTATTTATTTTTTATTTTTTTAAATAAAATTTCATTTTCTAAGCTAAGGGTTGCTTTCTTATATACAGCTTGAGCTAGGGCACATTTATACGTATATTTATGTTAGATGTGTGTGAAGACAAAAATGTCGATCAACTGAGTTGTTTACTTACGTAATTCTTACAACCATAAAATATACCCTGACCGGTATTTTATAGTAAAAGAGAAGCAACGGGGGCACCCCCGTATATCAATTGAAGAAATCACTAAAATTGAATCTTCTTTTCCTGGTTTTGGTTCTCTGTGTGGCAAGTCAAAAACCAATCTGTTTATTTCTGGCAACATGTTGCACATACCAACGACAACAACGACGACGATTCTAATCATACATAAAATATCCTTGAAGAATATAATACACTTCCTACTTCACTAACACAAATGCTTGCTTTTGCACTAGGTAAATTATAGATTTAACGTATATATTTATTCATTTATTTTTTTTTTTTTGTAAAGAGTGCTTTTGTTGCTGCAACGCCCCAGCAAATAGGTGGCATTTTTATGCGAACTATGCGAGTATATTCTAACGAAGTAAGAGTGGTGTCAGATGTATTATAGCGCTGTTTGTTTGCCATCATCATCGACTTAGTTGTTTTTTTTTCTTTTGCCGCCGTTTTCACTATTTAACTTGACGAAAAGAAAATTTTCTGTTAATTTATAAATTTTCAAAAAATCGAAAGTTGTTCGCGCTTTATAAAAAAAAATAAACACAAAGTGGCAAATAATTTTAAACTTCTGGCTTTACTTATTAAGGTGTGCTTCAAGTGTCGTTTCTTTTTTTTAAATTTTCGATAACTACGATTTTTTTTTGTTAATTTTTTATACAAGCTTCCCGTTAAGTTGTTATTTTTGTGATGTAATTGAAGTGGAAAGCAGTATATCTTTGATATCATAAATAAAGGAGAACTTTGTTAACAACTTTAAGTAAGTAGTATAATTGATGACGAAGTGCTTTCGGAATGACACTCAGAGGTCATTTCAAGTATGGTTTTTAGACTAAGAACATTTTGAATGAATTATCAACATTTAATTTCATCGATCAACATTTAAATGTATATAACTTTTAATAAAAATTTTAATTTTATTTTGATTTTTGAATATTTTTAGACGTGTTTTTTCTAAGTGTTAAAGTTGTGGTACCTATATATAAACATCGTTTGAAATATTTTAAATATCTATATACGGTAAGAGTGATAAAAACACATAAGAGAAGCTGTTGGATAGATATTTTTCTGTAAATATTTTTTGAATTGAGATGATGTTGAAAAAAATGATTGCTGCTAAAGACATTTAAAAAAAAAAACAATATATCGTTCTGCTTTTCTTAAATTTTAGGGTTCATATTTGTTCATTCTTTAAAAAAAAGGCTTTTGTTTTGCAGTCGCATTAACAAATTTGGTTAATTTCTGCGAAAACCCTAGGGCATGCAATTTTCAATTTTAAATTCACAATTCGAATTTATTTCTGAAATTTTTTAAAATTAAAAAATCTAGTGCAAAGACTGCGTTGTTAACTTTTGTACTAGTTATTTATATTCTTACATAATTACAATTTAAAAAAAATGTTTTTATTTCCAAAAATAATAAATTTGGAAATAAAAATCTTTATTCAAAATTAAATTAAATCAATTGAATTTCTAAATCAACGGATATTTTATTTTTAATATTTGACGTCATACTGTCCCAAAAAATTCCGAGTTAAATAAAAATTAACAATGAAATTAATAAATACAAAAATTAAAAAAAATTAATCGGTGGCGTATGAGTAACCTTTTTGTGATTTTAAAATTTCATACCTTTCGTTTATGTGAAATTAATAATATCTGTATTTTTGAGAACTATAATGGACAGTAAAAAATTAATTTATCAATAATCGGAGAATCATGTGGAACCTTTTTTATTTTTCAACCAGCATCCCCTAATTTCAAAGACCATACTGCATATTTATTTTTTGTCGTATTTTTTGAAACACTTATAATTAATTTACCTTGAATTTTTATATGCAATTCCTTAAAAAAAAAAAAACTACACACCTCAAGGACAGAATACTTTTAGTCTCTGATATTTTTAGACAGCACAAAAAAATATATATACTTATAAGCAGGTACCTAACATTGCATTCACAATGCACAGATACGGAAGCTAAAGGTGCCCGCGTTTCTTCTCATATCGCCCATTTTGAAATTGATTTTAAGGTTAAGCTAAATTACTATCCCCTCGCTAAATACACACCGCTTCATCTCTTCTACCCCTAAAAATGTTCGTTATAGGTTCTGTCTCGCCTTTTAAACTCTCACAAAATGCACAAAAATAGAACTCACACACTGTCGAGTGAAAAGAAGATAGACGACGACACAAACGACACGGTGAGGGATGGGTGATGGGGGGATGGTAAAGGGGATTCCAAATGCAACGGTAGTCAAATGGGGGTGAAAGTGGAAAAAATTTCGATTTCAATTTTAAATGTGAAAACTCTGGTATTGCACATGTGAAATAGCAACACGACCATTACCAGTACAAACAAAGAACAACCCCCCAATCCAACCCCCTCGACTCATCTCACATGTCAGTTTAATAATGAGCATGGAGGGATGAAGCTATAGTGCAAAAAAGTTCTAAGGAGTCTCTTCCGTGTGCGTTTGTGTGTATGTGTGTTGGTGTTGGTGTTTACCTTGCACAATATTTTTACAATTGTCTGCTCTCAGTTATAAAACGCTAAAATATTCTAGGCACTCAGCAGCTCAGGGAAATGTCTTGGTGCGAGTGAATCTGGAAAGCTTTTTCTCTTCGAACCGGGAAACACCAACAAGGGTAGACGTACAATGAAACTTTTATTTTTCGCAAAAAAGCTTGTTTTCTTCGCATATTGCATATAATTGCAATTGCAAGTGAAAATGAATTTTATGAAAGCTGAGCATGTATTGGAGAATTATTATTGCACAATGTTGTTAGAAACTGTTTTCGATTTTCTACTGCTCGGCTTCCTCTATTGCGCTCTCTGTGCGCCGCAACGGCGTTTGTAGATTTGGGTCAGTAGTGGAAATTCGATGTCAGTGTTGAAGTTTTTTTTTTTGAAACATTTTTTTTTTTTGCATACAATTGTTTCTTATATTTTGCTCGATGAGAGAGAATATTTTGTGTCCTCAAACTTGGGCGGTATGTAAGTTGGAAAAGTTTTTGCCACCGATCACACAGTGCATCTCAGAATGCATCAGTAAGGGTTGTCGTTGTAGACGAGAGTGCTTAAGCGCGTTTAGAAATAATTTAAGAAAACACAAAAAAAAAATAGCTTGAACTCGCACAGTAGAGACAAATTGGCAAATAAAAAGAAATTAATAAAAAATGTTAAATTTAAAAAGTTTTAAAAATAATTTTAAAACTCGGTGGAATGTGCGGGCGTTTTTTTGAAATTTTTATATTTTCAAAAAGAACACGAATTTAAGGTAAAAAGTGCGAAAAGTAAATTTTTCTTAAAAAACTTTCCGGTTATAGAGATAAAAGTTAAAAGAAAATGCCGGATTTTTTGTATTCGATTTATTTGGTTCAAGGCAGCTGATGTTTTTTTTTTTTTGCACTTTAAGCGCGCGCCGAAGATTGTCGGTATCGGTGTATGTATTCAGTATAGGGGGAATGTTTTTAGCTATGGATTGAAAATTAAATCCATGAACGAGACCTCCATTGAG
Source organism: Epistrophe grossulariae (assembly GCA_929447395.1). Taxonomy (NCBI): domain Eukaryota; kingdom Metazoa; phylum Arthropoda; class Insecta; order Diptera; family Syrphidae; genus Epistrophe; species Epistrophe grossulariae. The sequence continues at coordinate 137,415,393 of OV839568.1, forward strand.
GGCGTCTGACCGAGTCGACGTCGTTGAAGTTGTAGTCTTGAACTACACGACGCCATTGAAATATTCTCACACACAGACATTCGTAACAACAACAACAAATATTAAGCAATACATTCAAAGAAAAATCCAAAGCTGCACGGTTTTTTGCGTTAAAGTTTTTTTTTTTAAGAAGAAAAGTGTAAAAGTGTGTAAATATATGAAGCAATCAAGCCAAATTAAAAATGGCAACAAATAGAAAGTATATAAACTTTATTTGTCTATATAGATACTTAAATGTATATAAGAAAAAAATCTATATATCTACTTAGAAATATTCTGAACTATTGGAGCAATTGGGGTAGAGCATTAGAGCTTGGATTTGTCGGCGGTTTTTCGGTCTAAATGCGGAAGGGGTCGGCATAAGTCTTTATGCCTAAAGTAAAAGTGAATTCTTTTTTTTAACCAAAACACATTGATGAGAATATGTGGCAAGCAGGTGGTGGATATAACCTTGGCTTAATGTAATTATATGTGTGTCAATAGTGCGATTTTTTTCTGCAAAAACATACCTATACCTAAAAGTTAAAAAAAAATAATTATAGGTATAGAGAGGGTGACATTTTTATTTCGCATTTTTTTGTTTGTCTTTGATGATTTTACCTTCGCCTATGACTTTTAATGCCGAACTTGCGTAGTGTGCTGCTTTTTTCAGTCAAATTTCATTGCATAATCCAAGTATCGAACGAAAATTTACTTATTTTTTTTTAACTTTATTTTACTTTCAGAATATTTTACAAAATGAATGCTGTCCAACAGTTTGAAATTTCATAAATAAAATTAAGGACACTCATGCAAATGCTCTTATCTACTACACAATCCAACCATCTTACCAACCAACAGCGATAGATTAACCAATAAAAAATAATTTAGTTTAATTAAAACAAAACAAGAAAAACTATGAACAATATAATGGACATGAACACATCGGCGCAACAATTAACAACCACACCACCTAGCAATAGCCGAAGTCCTTCGCCAGATGGGTCACAGGATTACGATGTGACACGCATGAAAGAGGAGGACTTTGAGCGGTTGGCGGTTTATATTGTGCCTGATGGACAGTGTGAACGAGGTGTACCAAATAGGGCGGACAAAACTCTGCCAAGGAGTTTGACATTAAAGCCATCGATGGTGTTATCAACGCCAAATGTTAAGGTAAGCTTTGTAAAATCCAACTCTTTATACCATCAGATCTTATGAATGTTTTTTTTTTTTTTTAATATAGACTGAAGGAGTATGGAGCACCGGTGTTATACCACGTGGTACAAGATTTGGACCATTTGATGGCGTTCCAACTCCAAACTATCCCAACGATAAAAATGCCGCAAGATATTTCTGGCGGGTAAGTTATTTTTTTCTTTCTATCAAACATTTTAACTTATAAAGCTGGTTAATTTAATATGCAACTTCCTTTCCTTCATTAAACAAACAAAATAACAAAACTCATTGGTGTGCGCTTCTTCCATTAAACAAAAAATAAAACAAATCTTCCATTTCATGTAAATACTCCAGGTGCAGGGACAGTGTCATGTTACCTATGGAAACATCAAGGTATATAATTACTATTTTTCTTTGCTGTAGATTTGACTCTTAAAATGAAAATAAAACAAAAGCAACAAATTATTCTCCTCTGCTTTCTTGCTTTTCCGCATCTCCTTTTTGACTTAAAAATTCTCAAAACCAATTTTTATAATTCACAGATCTTCAAAGATGATGATTTCTATTATCTTGACGGCTCGGATCGATCACAATCGAACTGGATGCGTTATGTTGCCTCGGCTTATAGCCTTTCGGTTATGAATTTGGTAGCGTGTCAGCATCAGGATAACATCTATTTCTATACGATTCGCGATATTATGCCCAATGAGGAGCTTATGGTGTGGTATTGTAAGGATTTTGCCAAACGGTTGGGCTATGATGTTGATCCGGAGCGCGTGACCTATACCATTTGCCAGAGCAAAGAGGATGAATCAGAGGATTCAACGGCGTTACCGACGAAGAAGACCTACACGTGTATGCAAGCTCCGGAAATTCCCCCAGAGGTTGCTTACAATCACATAACCTATGTAATGGGCCTACACATTCCGCCAAGACGAGGCTCCCTGACGCCAAGTCCATCACCACCGATAACTTCAACTGGAAACAGTTCACAAAATAACAATCATCAACAACACAACAACCATCAGCAACAGCAACCACATCTTCGACATACCAATAGCCATCAAAGTGTGCTGCATTTAAAGCCCGAGCCAGATCAGAACCGTATCCAAGTGATCGTGCGTGATCGTTCGCCATCGGTGAGTGATTGTGGAAGTGGAAAGGACAAAGATGTCCAATCGCCGATCTCACACAAAAGCGAAGTCCCCTACGAACATCAGCTGCTGATTCCGAATGACGGATCAGTACGATCGGTGAGATCCGATGAGGGATACCACAGCAATGAATACCACGAGGATGGACTGACACCGCCTGAAGATTCTAGCGACAGCGAGGAGAGCGAGCACAATTATGTGTTGGATTGCTCAAAGAAAGCCATCGAACCCAAAGAGACTGTAATCACACAAAAACTCAACGATTGTGATAAGAACGAGTACCGCAAGTTCAAAGTGAAGTTGCCTCTGAAGTATGAGTTCAAAAATAATAAATGCATTAAGACTGAATTTGATAAGGACAGCACTGTTACCGGGGTGACAACAACGACATCGTCGGCAGAAGAAGAAATGGTTTTGACCACACTGACGACAGCCCCTATGGATGAAGAGCTTGTGAAGAGGGTATCAGCATCGACGACCACATCGACACCGGCTACAAGTACAGTGATTGTGCTGGAAGGCAGCCAAGAGCCGCACACTATTGTTCCTCTAAACAAGCCCTATTACGAGGCTGAAACATCATCGCCGCCTCCACAGGCTTACATGCGATTTACCCCACCAAGCTCGAGTATTCTGGAAAATATTCTAACGGGCAATAGAACTGCCGCGACAAATTGCAGCAGTATCGACCAATCATCACGTCGGCAGCCAAATGCAACACCACCACCCACTTCACCGACTGAGATGGCATACTCCTACAAAAAGTCCCATCGCTATGGCAATGCTGTGAGTCCAGATTCGAGCTCAAATCTAGCACAGCCACCGCAGCATATCCACGATACAGATATTGTGATGTCTTCATCGTCGAGAAGTGGTCTGAAGATCGAAAGCCCTCAACCGCCAAATATCGTGTACTCTACGACGCAAACGTATCAAGATGGCCACCAAACACCACCATACACCACTTACTCCACCTATTCCACTTCGAACGGAACCAATGTTATATCGCATGCCCCAACTTCGACGTATTCGCCACCGCATAGCAACAGTCCATTTGATCGAAGTATGCATGGAGGCTCCACACCAAATCTGCACCTTCTCCAAAACAGCACACAGATGCTTAATCATCCCCACATGCAACCTTTGGCACCACTTCAAAGACTGTCTCCCCTTCGCATATCACCACCAAGCAGCTTAAGTCCTGACGGTAACTCGTGTCCTCGCAGTGGAAGCCCCTTAAGTCCAAACTCTTTGGGATCTCGTGGATACCGATCGCTGCCGTACCCACTTAAGAAAAAAGACGGAAAAATGCACTACGAGTGCAACGTTTGCTGCAAGACATTTGGTCAACTTTCAAATCTTAAAGTCCATCTTCGCACACATTCAGGTGAACGACCATTTAAGTGTAATGTCTGCACCAAGTCATTCACCCAATTGGCACACCTCCAAAAGCACCATCTGGTGCATACGGGCGAAAAACCGCACCAGTGTGACATATGTAAGAAACGCTTTTCCTCAACATCGAACTTAAAGACACACTTGAGACTGCACAGTGGACAGAAACCATATGCATGTGATTTGTGCCCACAGAAATTTACCCAGTTTGTGCATTTAAAGCTACACAAGCGTTTACATACGAACGATAGACCCTATGTATGCCAGGGATGTGATAAAAAGTATATAAGTGCATCGGGCTTGAGGACGCACTGGAAGACGACCAGTTGTAAGCCAAATAATTTGGAAGAAGAGCTGGCAATGGCGGCAGCAGCTACTTCAGAGTGTTTAGGTAAGATTTGTCTCCTTTTTTATATTATACATGACGTTTTTTTTTGTATTTGTCGTAAACAATATCAAAAATGTTAACTTTAAACAAAAATTTAACTTTCAACCTTTATTTTTTTCTCCTTCAGGACCAAGTGATAAGGATCTCCCTGAGCCCGATTCTCGTGAGGCCTATGAACTTCAGCAACAAATCCATGCCCACACTCATCCACACCTGAGGCACATTGGGCATCACTCACCGCCACGACTGATCACAATTCACGCACAATCACCATCAAACAACCACCACCAGCAGCAGGTACATCACCAAATCTCTGCATCTTCAACCCAACAAAACCAACATCAATCCCTCCATCACCAGCAACATTCCCAGCATCATCTGACAATTCAGCAACAACAACAGCAGCAGGTAGTGATGATAACTAATCCCAATGCTCACCAACAATCAGCACCACAGCAGCAGCTCCTACCTCCTGCAACAATGTTGCTAACAACAGCATCTCAGCTACAGCAACACAATCATCCACACCAACATCACCAACAACATCAACATCACTTACACCTGCAACACCACCAACAACAACAACAGCCCCATCAACAGCACCAGCAGCAACATCAAGCCATTAAGGCTTCCATGCAAAAGGGTCCAAATATCATGACACACGTCGTACAAACCAACAATGCCACAACGAATCCCAGTGACCAATATGTGGTAACAAGCCACCCGCACCAGCATTCACATCCGCACTCACAGTCGCAAGAATCTCGACCAACAGTGATCGAATCCAATCAACCAATGATCATTGAGTGTACATAAAATATTTATCAACAATGATGCGAAGCATTTTGAATGTTTCTAAAGTGATTGAGCAAATAGGGTTTGAGTTACATATAATTAAGAAACAAAAGATACATCCCTTAAGATAGTTCTTAAGCTGTAAATAATAGATTTAAAAAATACATTCATAGATTCAGAAATAAAAAAATTGACAGGTGTATGAGAATTAAAAACAGTTGAGTTTTTTAGTTGAGATTAGTTGAGTGAAAGTGTAGCACAAATAAAAAAAAAAAAAGAAAACAAATATATCCTTGATCTTATAATCAAAATTTCGATCTCATATTAAAATTGGCAAACCCTTATAATTTGTAGTTTAACTAAAAATTTATTTCATACCCTTTTTCAAAAACAAAAAAAAACTCTCCTTGTGTTCACTTTTATTCTTAGAAAAAACAAGAAAGCAAAGTATTATATTAATCTAACAAACAACATTTTAGCAAAATGTACCTTAAACAAAAAATTCAAAGTCCCAATAATTAAGACGAAAAAGTTGCCTTATTTTGTTCACATTTATTACATTTTTTTCCACAAAAAAAATATTAAATAAATAAAATTATTAAAAGAAACATTTATTGATATCCCTTGTAAATAATATTTCTTTCTATTTTTTTTTCTATTTATTTATCATTTTTAATCCAAACTTATAAGAAAAAGAATCTATAAAAAAACAAGAAAAAAAATAAACTTTTCAAGAATTTATATTGACTTGTAATATTCCTATTAAATGATATCTCTAAAAAGCTATATTTATTAATTTTAAATTAAAATAAAACACATATAATGCAATTGTACATACAAAATAAAAATTATTATATTAGGCTTACAATTAACATTTAAATACAAAACAAAAACTTAGCTGAAGATCGGTGCTTTTGACCTGTTTCTATTTGTACGACGTATTAGTAAACATTAAATTTATGCGTTTTTTTTTATCTGAAAATATTTCAAAAAAACAAAACTTTTAAATATTTAAAACAAAACTGCAGTAAGAACCTTTTTCTTTTTTTTCCAAACAAATAGTAAAATAATAATAATAATAACAGTAACCATCATGCATGTGAATTGATACAGCAATATCCACACAATTTTCAATAATCAATATCAAACCAAACAACAACAACAAAAATAAAACAAAAATAATGATCATTATACAACAAAACTTAAAACAAAAAATTTATTGTTAACGTACAGTGGCCAAATAAAGCAGGTAATAAACAATTTTTCTACATTATAAACAAACAACAAAATATTAGAGTAAGTCTAAAAATGAAACAAAAAAAATGTAATTAAGAATTTTATTATTGTAAATTTTTAATAAGGAAACCCTTAACGACCATTAATTAATATACAAAACAAGATACATATAAAGATTACAAACAAAAATATATATCGCAATCATTCATTAAACAAAACCAATAAATATGCTTTTTGTTTAACAGAATTTTCGTTTTTTTTTTTTTCAAAAAAATTTAAAGTCAATATCGGTTGTGGATTAAAACTAAACCAATTGATTATTATTATTATTCTTTTTTTGTTTTCCTTTTATTTAAACAAAATTATTTATGCTTTAATTTATGAGAAAAAATTAATCCCACCGATAAATTTTATTTGTTATAAATATTTCAAAAAAAATATTAATTTCATACTAAATTCTTTATTTGTAAATAAAATTTAAATTAATAAAAATTGTAAAAACAAAAAACAACTATACGAAAAATAAAACTATACATATTTAAACAAAAAAAAAAACCTAAAAATTGATAAAATTTTTATTTTTTTACATAAACACAAAAAATAAATGTATATCTATAAAAAAAACTGAGGTAAAATATTTGAAAATAAAAATTAACAATAATTACATTTTAAGCTTATTTATGAGGCTGATTAGTTACGTACATACCTAATTATCAATATTTATAAACAAAAATTAATAAAAAAAACTGAAAAAATATATAGTTGGAGATTTAATATAAAAAAAACACATGCAATATCAATAAATGTTTTATGTATAAATGTGAATCTGCATGTATATTCTATTATAATAGTATTAAAATGCAAAAACAAAATTTTAATTAAATTTTAATTTTGTATAATTTATTATTATTACTATATTTAATTTAATTTAATTTTTTTTTCTAATTTAAGTTTACAATTTATTATTATTTTTATAATGGCCTACAAAAAATTATATTTTAAGTTTTAGAAAAATAATTACATTTAAGCCCAGAAAAATAATATGCAAAAGAAGAAAGAAAGACGAGGTGAAAATAAAAATTATATTAAATTGATTTAATTTGTTTTTAATTTTGATTTTACATATTTGATTTTATATTAAGTTGGCTTGGCAGAGATTTGTTTTTATGTTACATACTGGGATTGATATAATTTTGTTTCCTTTTGTATGGAGATGAAAACAAACAGAGTATCACAGCTGAAGACTTATAAGTAGAAATACCAAATAATACCAAGAATTTTGTTCATTATTAAGTTCTAATATGTACATTACTATGCTTATAAGAAACTTATTGATCAGAAAAACATTCGGATAAAGCAAATTTGTTTCACTGCGCTAAATGTATAGTATTCATGTAAACTTAGATTGATACATAAGAAACACTTTGTTATAAGCAACGTAAATGTTGATGTTTCTTATATAAACAATATGTAATGCATATATTATATGCAAACCAAAATCTTACAAACTTGAAGTCAACAATAAAATGGCTCGATTTCTTGACAAAGTTAAATTCCAATCCAATGAAATATTGATTTCTTATTCTTTTGAGCAATTTGAACTGCCTTGAAACTACATGATTTTCTGGAGCTCGGCACAGCTTTTTGGCTCTACGATTGTGCGCTGCTTTAAAAGTACATAATTAGTGAAGATACATTTTGAAAAGTATTTTAAAAAACCTTAAATTAAAAACATCGAGCTTTTTAAAAATAAAAATAATCTTGGCACCAACTCTTAATTATATTGGTTGCAATATTTCATTAAAGTTTTTTGGGCAAAAGAAATTTATTTAGCCTTGAATGCCGATAGTTAAAAAAAATTGTTTTAGTTGTTTCAAATTTTCTCAAAAGAGCTCTTGCAACTTTTCTGAAGTTTTCTGTTACAATATTAAAATTAACTCAAATAACGGTAATATTGCGGTTTATTAAAAAATCGGAAAATTCTTTTTACACTTTTAAGTAGATCTGTTAATATTGCATACCTACTTGAGTAGTATGCAGTGTTGCCGAGGTGGCACGATCGTGCTTTTCCGGTACCTACAACAATTTGCTCGTGGCACGTTCAAATTCAATATGGAACTCTTTTCTTATTTTACTTAAAATAAGGAGAATTTTGACGAAATTTGATGAAAATTTCTTCAATTGTAGCATACAAGTTGGCAGAAAACTAAATGAAAATTTTTTCTTTTAATTTTTTCTTGTCATTATACCCGTAATATTATATTGAATCGTAGTAAACAAAATAGAAGAATTGTGCTTTATTTCAAATGGCACCATATTTTTTTTTTAGGCGCTATTGTTGGAATTGTGTGTAACCTTATCTCACATTATGTATATTTAAAATTTCGTCGCTCTGGTTATCGGATCAACAATTTAATTCTGTAGCCCCAATAAATTTGCACATATTTTATATTTATTACTTGAGTTAAATAACTTTCCAATGCCAACGAGCAAAACATTTAAATCGCAGGTTTAACTTTAAAGTTAGCGGAAGTTAGTTTATTTTTATTATTAAGTATACTTTCCCGTAAATTTCGGACTACAAAATGCCCATTTCGTTTCTGGCATATACATTGATATATATTCTTGAGCATGAAATAAATAAATTTATTAGACCTTATCATTGGAATTAGATGTTCCCGTTGTCGTAATTTTTGTTTATTGACAAAACTAGATATAATTACATAAATTATGTAATTTAATTATGTATTTATTTTATTATTTAAATACGACTTTCTGAGTGTTGTTATAGTCAAGTATTTTGGGAAATATTTAAGTTTTGCATATTTGTATACTTTACACTGCCTATAATATATTCCTTTGAACTTCATCCGAAAAAATTTCAGCTTCTGTTTGATAGAGTTATACCTTCTTTACTTTTATCTTACCTTATTAAAAGAATTTCTCTTTGGTTCTCAAACTAGGCATAGCTACATTTAAAAAAAAAAATTAAATAAACCAATATAACATTTCCAATCAAAGGTATTTGAAACAACTGATTTTGTTATCTTCAAGTTAAAGGCATGATCTTAAGATAGATATTTTTTTTGTAGGACAAGTGAGGGATTTTGTTTCAGTTTGTAGTTTTATTTTCTTACGGCATATTTGTACAAGATGGCATATGTTCTATAATTTATCTGCTATACACACAACTTTTCTCACATCTACACTTTGAGTATCTTTAAACAGATTTCTGTAAAAGATGTCTTTGCTGAGCTCTAACTTTAAGGCAAAGACGCTGCTAGAGTAGGGGTGGACTCAAAATTAATAAAAACAAAATTGTTCAAAAGGTAGTGGTTGTAAAACCACTTTCAGTGACTAAAATTTTTTTGTCGAAATTTTATTTAGTTATTTTATTAAAGAAAATTCTTGAAAAGTTAGGACATTTAATTCCATCATTCATCAGTTACGTTAATTTAAATTTTATTTGAAAGTACAACAAATAAACTATTTTGTTGTTGATTAAAATGACTTCCTCTATATTGAAAATAATATTATTTATTTTGCAGGCCATATTATTTCATTCATTCAATTAAAAAAAAACAACATTTACCGCCATATCATTCACTCGATTAATCTAGTTTAAAATTTAAATCCGTATGTATTTACATTGAATTTATATTAATTTACCCTCGGATTTAAGTTTTGAACTAGATTAATCGAATGATATTATTCTAAATGTTATTTATTTTTTTAATTCCGAAAATTTTTCTATATGAAGAGAATAAATATTTTCGAAGCGTAGCGAATTTTGAAAATTGAAGAACACATTGACTTTTAGCCTGACAAAGAAATAATAATTTACATGGAAATAAATACGAATAAATAATTTAAAAAGGATAATTTTATATTATAATCACTCTGTATTTCAAAATTCATTATTGACTATAAAAATCAATTAAAATTTAATTTGCAATAGCATTTTTGATGTTAAGGTCAGTACCTATATTTTATCAAAAAAAATTACTTTCAATCAAAAGTAGATACGAATATTCTTTTATTTACGACAACTTTCTGTTCCCAGTTTTTTTTATTTTAATATTTTTTGTTTCTATAAAATTTTAATTTTTGACAAATTTTTTCTGAAAATTATTCATCTTACCTAAATTGTTCACTGTCCCAGAAATATTTCCAATAAAACATCCTTATTATATAAACCAGACTGTTATATCCGAATCTACTGAATCCTCCTAAATCAAAACTAACAAAAAATAACGAATACAAATTCATCAACTAACTGTATTCATCAACTACTGTGTGGACCATAAAAATGCTACACCTTTAAACTAAACGCATGTAAATAAAAGTCAGTGTTTGCAACAAATATTGTTTTAATAGACTTTCAAACTAGAAGAAAAGTTTTTGAAAATACATAGATTGCTTTTTTGAACTAGTTGTTTTTCTGTTTTGTTTTAAGAAAAAAAATTAGTTTGCAATCCTACAGTTTTAATTTTATATTAAATATTTTTTTACTTTGCTTTTTGTATGATTTATAATTTTTTTAAACATAATGTAACCAACCAATTAAAGCTTCTTTATAATTATTATTATTATTAATTTTTGTGTTTATCCTAAATAAAATATTAAGATATTCATATATTCATATACATTATACACACACACACACATAAACATGTAAATTGAAAAACTAATAACTATTAAGGAGAAATAAATGACTGCTTTTTAGATTGTAAGTTATAAATTCATGATTATATTATAACAACAACAAAAACAAATTGAACATATAAAACTATGAAATACAAAGCATTTTTTTTTAAATAAAAACAAAAACCAAAATACGTACTTCTAAACCAAATTTAATATATAAAATTATGAATTAGAAGTAAATCCAATTAAATTTGAAATTTCTATCAATTTTAATTATAAATATATATTGCAATATAATTGAAATTATAAAACAAACAGTAAATCCCAAAAAAAAAAAATATAAATAATAAATGAATTTAATTACCTGTACTTAAAAATCAAACTTCTTAAATTTAAGCTACTATTTATATTTTAAAGGATACAAAATAAAACAAGAAACAAAATCTCTATTACTCTGGAACTTACGGTGCGATTATATTATTATTGTTTAATAATACTCTATATTTGAGTTTTGTTTATATTGATAAAATGCATTAGTAAATTGATGATTAGTTTAATATATTTCACTTCAATATATTATGTATGTATGTATTTCCCTTTTTCCAACCCTAAACAGTGATAAATTAAATTTTAAACATATAATTAAATATAAAAAAAAATCTTAAAATAAATGTAATTTATTTTTTATATTACTTTATGTATTCTTAAATAACAACAATAACAAAAAACATGCGTAAATATGTTGTTAAAAAAATATTAAATGTGTTTTATAAGTTTTTTAAAAATGAACAAATAATTTTGAAAACAACAAATAAAACACATTCTATTTAAAAATATAAAGCGCATCAAAATAGTTTGATGGACGATTTCTGTTAATTTCACATTTATGGTAAAAAAAAATATTCAATGATGAAAGAAAAATAAATAATTTAATACTCTTACAAAACTTCGAGTTTTATTTAAATTATTTTTCATTTAAACTTCTTGTTTGAGTCAAATTTGTAAGGATACTTCGAATGACATTGAAATTTCCATAGATAAATCATCGAATTGGATTACAATTTGAAAAGAAAAAGTTAATGCCCTTAGAAGAAAATTTTATGTTAGGATGAATTTTTCAAAATTTTGAGTTTAAAAATATTTTTTTTTTAAAAGTTCAGTACATAAATAAATAAAATAAGTGTTTTAAAACAATCTTTTATTTAAAATAAATGTATTTAAAAATTACATAAAGTCGATGTTGCCGATTTTTGTTTAGTAGTTTGTTTTATATTTCAAATATAAAAATGCCAACCTACATGTAAACAGGTGCAAATAGCCATTTCCCCTAAGAAGATTTTTGTCTTCTCTTTAACGAAACTACACGTCCTAAGGTCTGCAAAACCGCAATTAAATATTAAACATCGGAACCTAATTGACCTGCTTTTCTTCTAAACGGTATATATTTAAAAGACGTCACCTTTTTTTTAGAGGATGTAATTTTAAATACAAGGTGTGATCTATTCATTGCTGCATAGCCAGCGCAGCAAAATTTCCCTTGGCAATGGAAACCAAAAACAATTTGATTGCTGGCGACAAAGGAGTCAGTAAAAAAAAAATGGCTGTGCTGGCGATAGAACTTTGGCAAACAAAAACAATTCGATTGCTGGCGAAAAAGAAGTCAGTAAAAATAAAGATGGCTGTGCTGGCGATAGAGCTTTCAATTATTGAAATGAACATATAGAGGAGCTTTCGTTTTATTCAGACCTGTGCTGCGCTGCTTATGCAGCAATGAATAAAACACACCTGAAATGAACGTATAGACTGAGTAATCGTTTTATTCGGAGTTGTGCTGCGATGGCTATGGTGCAATGAATAAAACACACTTATCATTGAATTTCTTCTAAGATCCATGATGAACAACTTCTGAAACTCTCACATTTGTTCCCGTGTAAACAGGTAAAATCCAGGACATCGAAATTTTTCCGAAAACTAAAAATTTCATCCCTCTACTCATCCTTGAGTAAAACCAATTTACTCTTAATTTCAATCGTAACAACTAGATGACTCTCTACAAAAAAGGTAAATGGTTTGTATCTAGAATAATGATGGCTTCCAGGGCGAATTCATGTTCCGGTTTTTGTCTGTGCTTTAACTTCATTTTTGTGCTCCTTTCAATCACAAATAAATTTAGGTTCTAGGATTCTAGTTATTTAATCACAGAGTTTGACTGATTCCTGAATTGTAACACGGATTTTGTCGTAAGAGCCGACATAAAGTCCAGCCGAAAGTAAACAAACAAAAATTAATTTGAACATAGAATTCTTTATTTAAATAAAATAACAAACGGACAGAGAGGCGGTAGTAATCATCCGTAAAATCTTCCGGAAGCCAAAAAATTCTTAGGATGAAATTGATGACTATTTAAAAAATAAAAAAATATTCTATTCATAACTTTTTGAGGTTTTTCAATTTTAAAAAAGAATTATTTTTAAATTAAAACAATCTCAAATATAAATTAAATAATTTTTTCTATGTAGTCTGCTCTAGTGTTCTACAAAAAATTTTAATTACATGTAAATTTCAAAATGGGTGTTATTTTTTTCATTTTCATGTAAATTTTACAAACAAAATCCGTAAAAGGGAAAAACGAAACTTTGACCCTACAAAATCAAAAGCAGTGGTCCAAAGTTTTACACCAAAATCAAAGACCAATTTATGTTACGAAGTTAATTATTTTAAAATGGGTATATTTTGGATTTATAATATTTTTTTTTTCAGGCAGAAATGTAGGCCCAGGTTATGAATGTATATAGTTTTTATTTTCTCTAGAATATTTGAATTTTCAGCGATCAATTTCTATTTGTCATATTTGCAAAAGCAACCCACATTATAAATCAATCATTTTTTGTTCTAGATGTACTCGTAGATGCACTGGCACGAATCAGTATTTTTTGGAGGGTTGGTTTAGTTCTCACTTTCACGCATAACAAATGCACCCTAGAATCGACCAGTGATATAGTGGTAGGTTAGTGAAAATGCATATACATTATAGTTTTTCGTTTTATTTTATTACATTTATTTTATTTTTTCTATACAAAAACTTTCCCTTTTGTTGATTGAAATTTGAGGATTTTGTTTGTTTGAATCGAATAGAAAATAACAAATACATATTATGTATGTGGTAGTGTGTGCAAAAGACTTTGTATAAGGGAATAAATTTTGTTATCTTCAAGTTAAAGGCATGATCTTAAGATAGATATTTTTTTTGTAGGACAAGTGAGGGATTTTGTTTCAGTTTGTAGTTTTATTTTCTTACGGCATATTTGTACAAGATGGCATATGTTCTATAATTTATCTGCTATACACACAACTTTTCTCACATCTACACTTTGAGTATCTTTAAACAGATTTCTGTAAAAGATGTCTTTGCTGAGCTCTAACTTTAAGGCAAAGACGCTGCTAGAGTAGGGGTGGACTCAAAATTAATAAAAACAAAATTGTTCAAAAGGTAGTGGTTGTAAAACCACTTTCAGTGACTAAAATTTTTTTGTCGAAATTTTATTTAGTTATTTTATTAAAGAAAATTCTTGAAAAGTTAGGACATTTAATTCCATCATTCATCAGTTACGTTAATTTAAATTTTATTTGAAAGTACAACAAATAAACTATTTTGTTGTTGATTAAAATGACTTCCTCTATATTGAAAATAATATTATTTATTTTGCAGGCCATATTATTTCATTCATTCAATTAAAAAAAAACAACATTTACCGCCATATCATTCACTCGATTAATCTAGTTTAAAATTTAAATCCGTATGTATTTACATTGAATTTATATTAATTTACCCTCGGATTTAAGTTTTGAACTAGATTAATCGAATGATATTATTCTAAATGTTATTTATTTTTTTAATTCCGAAAATTTTTCTATATGAAGAGAATAAATATTTTCGAAACGTAGCGAATTTTGAAAATTGAAGAACACATTGACTTTTAGCCTGACAAAGAAATAATAATTTACATGGAAATAAATACGAATAAATAATTTAAAAAGGATAATTTTATATTATAATCACTCTGTATTTCAAAATTCATTATTGACTATAAAAATCAATTAAAATTTAATTTGCAATAGCATTTTTGATGTTAAGGTCAGTACCTATATTTTATCAAAAAAAATTACTTTCAATCAAAAGTAGATACGAATATTCTTTTATTTACGACAACTTTCTGTTCCCAGTTTTTTTTATTTTAATATTTTTTGTTTCTATAAAATTTTAATTTTTGACAAATTTTTTCTGAAAATTATTCATCTTACCTAAATTGTTCACTGTCCCAGAAATATTTCCAATAAAACATCCTTATTATATAAACCAGACTGTTATATCCGAATCTACTGAATCCTCCTAAATCAAAACTAACAAAAAATAACGAATACAAATTCATCAACTAACTGTATTCATCAACTACTGTGTGGACCATAAAAATGCTACACCTTTAAACTAAACGCATGTAAATAAAAGTCAGTGTTTGCAACAAATATTGTTTTAATAGACTTTCAAACTAGAAGAAAAGTTTTTGAAAATACATAGATTGCTTTTTTGAACTAGTTGTTTTTCTGTTTTGTTTTAAGAAAAAAAATTAGTTTGCAATCCTACAGTTTTAATTTTATATTAAATATTTTTTTACTTTGCTTTTTGTATGATTTATAATTTTTTTAAACATAATGTAACCAACCAATTAAAGCTTCTTTATAATTATTATTATTATTAATTTTTGTGTTTATCCTAAATAAAATATTAAGATATTCATATATTCATATACATTATACACACACACACACATAAACATGTAAATTGAAAAACTAATAACTATTAAGGAGAAATAAATGACTGCTTTTTAGATTGTAAGTTATAAATTCATGATTATATTATAACAACAACAAAAACAAATTGAACATATAAAACTATGAAATACAAAGCATTTTTTTTTAAATAAAAACAAAAACCAAAATACGTACTTCTAAACCAAATTTAATATATAAAATTATGAATTAGAAGTAAATCCAATTAAATTTGAAATTTCTATCAATTTTAATTATAAATATATATTGCAATATAATTGAAATTATAAAACAAACAGTAAATCCCAAAAAAAAAAAATATAAATAATAAATGAATTTAATTACCTGTACTTAAAAATCAAACTTCTTAAATTTAAGCTACTATTTATATTTTAAAGGATACAAAATAAAACAAGAAACAAAATCTCTATTACTCTGGAACTTACGGTGCGATTATATTATTATTGTTTAATAATACTCTATATTTGAGTTTTGTTTATATTGATAAAATGCATTAGTAAATTGATGATTAGTTTAATATATTTCACTTCAATATATTATGTATGTATGTATTTCCCTTTTTCCAACCCTAAACAGTGATAAATTAAATTTTAAACATATAATTAAATATAAAAAAAAATCTTAAAATAAATGTAATTTATTTTTTATATTACTTTATGTATTCTTAAATAACAACAATAACAAAAAACATGCGTAAATATGTTGTTAAAAAAATATTAAATGTGTTTTATAAGTTTTTTAAAAATGAACAAATAATTTTGAAAACAACAAATAAAACACATTCTATTTAAAAATATAAAGCGCATCAAAATAGTTTGATGGACGATTTCTGTTAATTTCACATTTATGGTAAAAAAAAATATTCAATGATGAAAGAAAAATAAATAATTTAATACTCTTACAAAACTTCGAGTTTTATTTAAATTATTTTTCATTTAAACTTCTTGTTTGAGTCAAATTTGTAAGGATACTTCGAATGACATTGAAATTTCCATAGATAAATCATCGAATTGGATTACAATTTGAAAAGAAAAAGTTAATGCCCTTAGAAGAAAATTTTATGTTAGGATGAATTTTTCAAAATTTTGAGTTTAAAAATATTTTTTTTTTAAAAGTTCAGTACATAAATAAATAAAATAAGTGTTTTAAAACAATCTTTTATTTAAAATAAATGTATTTAAAAATTACATAAAGTCGATGTTGCCGATTTTTGTTTAGTAGTTTGTTTTATATTTCAAATATAAAAATGCCAACCTACATGTAAACAGGTGCAAATAGCCATTTCCCCTAAGAAGATTTTTGTCTTCTCTTTAACGAAACTACACGTCCTAAGGTCTGCAAAACCGCAATTAAATATTAAACATCGGAACCTAATTGACCTGCTTTTCTTCTAAACGGTATATATTTAAAAGACGTCACCTTTTTTTTAGAGGATGTAATTTTAAATACAAGGTGTGATCTATTCATTGCTGCATAGCCAGCGCAGCAAAATTTCCCTTGGCAATGGAAACCAAAAACAATTTGATTGCTGGCGACAAAGGAGTCAGTAAAAAAAAAATGGCTGTGCTGGCGATAGAACTTTGGCAAACAAAAACAATTCGATTGATGGCGAAAAAGAAGTCAGTAAAAATAAAGATGGCTGTGCTGGCGATAGAGCTTTCAATTATTGAAATGAACATATAGAGGAGCTTTCGTTTTATTCAGACCTGTGCTGCGCTGCTTATGCAGCAATGAATAAAACACACCTGAAATGAACGTATAGACTGAGTAATCGTTTTATTCGGAGTTGTGCTGCGATGGCTATGGTGCAATGAATAAAACACACTTATCATTGAATTTCTTCTAAGATCCATGATGAACAACTTCTGAAACTCTCACATTTGTTCCCGTGTAAACAGGTAAAATCCAGGACATCGAAATTTTTCCGAAAACTAAAAATTTCATCCCTCTACTCATCCTTGAGTAAAACCAATTTACTCTTAATTTCAATCGTAACAACTAGATGACTCTCTACAAAAAAGGTAAATGGTTTGTATCTAGAATAATGATGGCTTCCAGGGCGAATTCATGTTCCGGTTTTTGTCTGTGCTTTAACTTCATTTTTGTGCTCCTTTCAATCACAAATAAATTTAGGTTCTAGGATTCTAGTTATTTAATCACAGAGTTTGACTGATTCCTGAATTGTAACACGGATTTTGTCGTAAGAGCCGACATAAAGTCCAGCCGAAAGTAAACAAACAAAAATTAATTTGAACATAGAATTCTTTATTTAAATAAAATAACAAACGGACAGAGAGGCGGTAGTAATCATCCGTAAAATCTTCCGGAAGCCAAAAAATTCTTAGGATGAAATTGATGACTATTTAAAAAATAAAAAAATATTCTATTCATAACTTTTTGAGGTTTTTCAATTTTAAAAAAGAATTATTTTTAAATTAAAACAATCTCAAATATAAATTAAATAATTTTTTCTATGTAGTCTGCTCTAGTGTTCTACAAAAAATTTTAATTACATGTAAATTTCAAAATGGGTGTTATTTTTTTCATTTTCATGTAAATTTTACAAACAAAATCCGTAAAAGGGAAAAACGAAACTTTGACCCTACAAAATCAAAAGCAGTGGTCCAAAGTTTTACACCAAAATCAAAGACCAATTTATGTTACGAAGTTAATTATTTTAAAATGGGTATATTTTGGATTTATAATATTTTTTTTTTCAGGCAGAAATGTAGGCCCAGGTTATGAATGTATATAGTTTTTATTTTCTCTAGAATATTTGAATTTTCAGCGATCAATTTCTATTTGTCATATTTGCAAAAGCAACCCACATTATAAATCAATCATTTTTTGTTCTAGATGTACTCGTAGATGCACTGGCACGAATCAGTATTTTTTGGAGGGTTGGTTTAGTTCTCACTTTCACGCATAACAAATGCACCCTAGAATCGACCAGTGATATAGTGGTAGGTTAGTGAAAATGCATATACATTATAGTTTTTCGTTTTATTTTATTACATTTATTTTATTTTTTCTATACAAAAACTTTCCCTTTTGTTGATTGAAATTTGAGGATTTTGTTTGTTTGAATCGAATAGAAAATAACAAATACATATTATGTATGTGGTAGTGTGTGCAAAAGACTTTGTATAAGGGAAAAATAGAGCAAAACATTGTTGGTGTGGTGGTCATTGCAAAATAAAGTTGGGGTGCGTTATGAAGGGTGGTAGCACGCGGCAAGCAAAACAGGGGTTGAGTTGAAGAATTGAATATACCTATTCTTTTGTGTTTTATTTATGAGAAATACATTTTTGTGACTCGTCAATATTTTAACCAAAGCAGTAATATCGATGAGGGGTGGTGTTTTTTAGTGATGTTTTAGGGAGGTTTTTTATGATTTTTTTTAAAAGAAGGATGGTTTTTTAAAAACCAATGGAAAAGATTAACCAATCATTTGGCGACATAAAAAAATGGAGGGATTTGCATTTGATTTGATTGTGTTGTCAATATAACGTTTTTTTTTATCATTTTCATCGATATTCACTTTAATTAAATTTAAATTAAATATGTCTAGAAAAAATTTATTTTATTTATTTCGAAATTGTGTATTAACTTGTAACATTTATATCGGAAATGAATTATGAAAACCAAATATTTCAAACTTTAGCCAATGATGCTGAAAAAAATTTAGTTATGCCTTTAGATTATTCAATATAATAAAAAAAAACCTCTATTTTGATTACACTTTACTTGTCTGTATTAATACATAAACAAAACAAACCTTCCTGTCAATTAGACAAACAGCGCGGCGCGACGAAGCCATGCTATTCGACATTTATAAAATACAAGTTATTTAATAAAAACAAAGAGAAGTAAAACGGTGTTGTAAAAAAAAAATTAAATTCTTAGAATGTTTTTTTTTTTCTTTTTATTCTAATTTATTTCCTTCAAATTCAAATTAAACCGCCTTGTGTTTTTAAAAAAATTTAATCAAAGAATTCACTGCTTGTTATCCATCTCCATCTTAAAAAATTTCTCTTGTACCTAAAGAGAGTATGGTTCAAACGAACCATTTTTGTTTCATTGCTTGTTATCCATCTCCATCTTAAAAAATTTCTCTTGTACCTAAAGAGAGTATGGTTCAAACGAACCAATTTTGTTTCATGGGACACATTGATAATTTTTGTTTCATGTGACAGATTGATAATTTTAGTGACAAAAAGGATAAAATGTGAAGTAATAAAAAATAAAAAAGGATGAAATTTATCAAATAAAATCTGAATAGTGCTAAGTCTTTTACTTGTCTGATTTATTTCATGTATATAGAAATTGTATTATTAAAAAAAAACCTTCGTAAAATCTAAATTCACTTACAAAAAATATGCTCAATTGGAACTCACGAACTTGCTCTTGTAGTCACAAACTGAACGAGAAAATAAAAAAAAAATCCAAAAATCTTAAATAAATCGATTTCTTTTGTTGTATATTTTTGTTTTCAAAACTATATTAAATGCAATATTTATATTATTAAGAATATTTTTCCAAAAATATTAATCGAATTTTTCTTTACTTTAATCAGTACATGTAGATAAGTAGTTTTATAAAATCGTTAAGACTGTTTTCGAGAAAATTTCAAAAATCCAAAATCCTTGTATGGTAACTACCAGTTCTTGATGAGTTAGAACAAAAAATAAAATTTCACTTTCAGGGAATTACATACAAATTTGAAGTAAATCGGACTAATATTTTAGTTTCTAACTTAAATTACAGTGGTATACAGGGACACACCGACTTCTCGATCACCGTATTGTTAGTTTTGATTTTGGTTTCATGTAAACAAATATTTCGAGGATGTAATCAAAACTAACAATACGGTGATCGAGAAGTCGGTGTGTCCCTGTATACCACTGTAATTTAAGTGGTTTTTTGTATCTTTTGGCCATAACTTTTTTTTAAGGCAATTAAAAAAAAACAACAAAATATTGGCACTAGATTTTTCCGAGATGAAACGATTGCCCTTTAGTTATTTAAAATCGAATAAGTATTACGACTTTGGTCTTGGTGGTTGTTCAAACTTCAGCGGACGCATTGTCTGCAAAGTTCAGGATCATGCGTCGAAAGGGTTAAAACATAATTCTATATTAAAAGTGACACGAAACATTTATTTCAAATTTATATTTTATAACAAAACTCTTTTGTGTGACGCAAGGACAAGAAACGTAGGACAAGGTTTTCTTATATTATCCAAAAAAAATTAAAAAAAAAATTGCACAAATGATTTGAAAAATCTTTAACTAAGAATTCAGTTTATTCTTTTTAGGTAGGTATATTTATAAAGCAACAAAAAAATATAGGAAACCTTATTGCAACAAAACAAAAAATAAATCGTTTAATTAATAAACAAATTAATAAATTTAAAGTATTGGTTTATTAATATAAAATTTGGTATGTTATAATGAGATTTGAGTGTAGTTACAGGGATAAGTCAAAAATCTCAAAATTAAGTAACAAAAATTTGTTTAATCAAATCTCAAAAGGATTTAATTGCTAAATAGAAACAAAATGTTCATGTTCAGCACTGCATACACAAAAAAAAACGTATAAACAGAGTAAATATTCCTACGATATTCATAAAAAGACAACATAATTTCAAATTCATGGAATAATCATGTTTTCCATTAAGACCGTTATATATGTAGCTCAGCTGCATCTTTAGTAAAAGAAAATATATATAGATTCAATTTACGTATTCTTCTTCCTCTCTTAATTTTCTATTAATACATCTTTAAACTTTTAAAATCCCTAAATTATTGGTTCCTCAATAAATATTAATTAATCACACTTCTATTATAGATTAGACAAACCTAAAGCAGCCTCGCTCAATTAGTGTGATCAAAAAACCATAAGACCACACGACCGCACGCAAGAAAATCGTCTCTTCCATACATTAAGTTGGTAAGAAAATGCCTCAATTTGAAAGGATCAGGAAGGTCATCGTATGATGATGAGTGTGAGAAGAAGAAACTCCGTAAAATATTTTCGGTCACAACCGATTACTATGGATTTCATTTTCATTTTCATTGAATTTTTTTTTTTTTTTCAACAAAGCCGGATGTTGTACCTATAAAATATGGTGCAATCAGGAATTGGTACTTTTCTATATTGTTTGGGTTTTTCGTTTTTGTATATATATAAACCTTTATGAATAACAATCTTTGTTGATGCGGATAAAAAATAATCCTCCGAAAAATCGATGGTTTGCGCGAGGGAGCTCGTGCCAATTTCTGTTTTGGTTTTTTTTTTTTTTAATACCCCGCATGTGCTGTCCAGCTGCGATGACCTCTATCGATATAAAAAAATACTCTCACTTTTTGTTCATTGATGTATTGATACTCCGCATAATTTCTATTTTAGATACCTAGTAAAGAGCAGGGGGAAGTTTTTTATTTCGTCCTATTTCTTTATACGCAACTGTGAGATAATCCTCAAGAATATAGTAACAAAAAAAAAACTGATAGTAGTTTAACAAAAGCAAAAAAAAAAAATAATTTGCATGTGCCCCTAATTGTATGCCTGTCAAACAACCAACCCATGATAATTATTGCCCGATTTTTGGACATTTGATTGACATCTCTATTATTTGTGACAATTCAAGTGGCAATTTGCATTAAATGGAATGTATGTAACGACATTGACATTGAAGTGGACACTGCGATTGACGGATTTTATGTTTGATATAAACAATAAATACTGAGAGGTTGTGTTGGTATCGTAACTTAAATTTGTTCAAAACATAAATAAATTAGGAACCTATATGAATTTTAAATAATTCTTGGGAAATTTGTTTTAATAGAATCATCTCCAGCCCTTCAAACCAATCAGGGAAATTTAAATATTAATCTTTAAAACAGATAGAAACAAACAAAAACAATCAGACAAGACCTAGACAATCTAAACAAAAAAATATTTAACTTATTTGTATATTGTCCTTTGGTTATATAAATTGAGAGACAAAACTAAAAGGGATATAGGTACATTTACAATACTAAAATATTATATTACCATATTTTATGATTTTCCAAAAATTGGAAAAAACTAGTTTCTCTTCGAACAAAAAAATTTTTTGTATTTACCCAGCGTTGCCAAAGTGGCTTTTTTGACACGAAAATTTCATCGACGCACGGTGACACGAAAAAATTCAATATGACACGTTATTCTTATTTCCATTTTTTACTTCAAATAAACCGAATTTTGATGAAATTTTAGGAAAATTGCTCCAAATTGAGTAAAAACTGACAGAAACTCTTGTTTTTTTTGACAATACACGAGTAGAGCAAATTATTGCTTCTATAATTTTTTGTTGTATTTTACCCCAAAATTGAATTGTATTTTTTTTTTTAATAAAAGAATTTGGGTTTTTTTCACGAAAATGGCATGATGGGTTTTTAGAAAATGTGCAGGCACGAACATATTTTTTTTGGCGGCAAAGCTGTTTAACACCCTTTTTTCCGAAAAGGGGTTATGTTTTGGCAGGTCTCAGCTTCAGCACTCATTAAAAGTTGACAAATGCTACAGATGACAAATTTCGAATTAATAAATTTTCGAATTTCAGTCTCTTAACTTAGCCAGTTAACGCTTCTTTTGCTGTCAAACAGCTGAGGCTGAAATTTGTTAAATTCATTTTTTTATCTGTTAATAAAATTAATAAAAAAAATGATTGACAAATCTTGTAAAAGACCCAGTTAAACGATTGGACGATTAAGACTTGAACTGGCTAAATAATACAACAATTTTGTAGTTTTGACTGGTGATCCAGAATTTGACAAATAGCATGAGTAAAAAATCGTCATTCATTTTTTTGATAGGTATCAAAATAAAAAATTAAAATAATGGATTCAGTCCATTACATGGAAAATTTGATGTCAACATATTTTGCTTATTATGATACATTTGTCAAAATCTACCAGTTACAGAAAGTCATGATAAATTTGTCTTAAACTTGCTGGCAAGAATAAAATATTATAACGTCACATATGTCAAAATTTAACATCTCAAAATTTGTCAGACAAGCTCTTAGAGCGCCAAATCATTCATTTTTTTTTTTGAAATAGGACTGTGACGTTGGTGAATGCTATTGCCGTGACTCTGGACGTCAATGAAAGTGACCAAATCCTGCCAAAAAATATCTTTTACCTCAAAATCATCGGAAAGATCTGAATTGCAGATCTTACCTTACAAATAAAATGTTCTATTAAATCATAAAAACCAGATTTATTTAAAAGTAAGTAAGTATTGTAAGTAAATTAGTAATAAAAAGTAACATACAAAAAAATAACAAACACAAATGTAATTAAAGTGATAATCAAAATCAAATATAAAATGATATGTTTATATTTCCATAAATAAAAGAAATAAAATTTAAATAATCTATTTGGTTAGTATTATCACGATACGTTCTTGTCATATTGGTATTTAATGTGTATGTATTTTCAAAGGAAAAACACACAAACAACAACGAAAGTAAAAACAACATGTTATTGCATCTAACTTCATGGTACACTTGCCTTTCAAGTAGATATAGTGGAAAATTGTCAACTCACTATAAAATATCTCAAAACACTCACAAACAAACAAAAAAACTGTTGATATTTTTTCAGAGCATCAGAGCAGTTCAAAGTTGAATACCTGATGAAATCCATCTGCATCTGAGTGGCAAGTAGTCGACAACAACAAAAAAAAAAGATCCAATAACAGAAGAAGACGAAGAAAATAAATGAAGCAAACATGGAATCCTAAGAATTTTCCAAATGCTACGCATTTTTCTTTTTTTCGACGACTGCTTAATAATATTTTCAGGTCATGGTAGAGTCCAACTTTTATTTTCTCTTCTTTTTTTTGTTGTTGTCTTTCTTTGTAACGCATTAGAAGAAAATAATGTGTAGTGTGGTATGAGTGGCAGAAGAATAAAGGGTTCATTAGATAAGGGCTTCGTGCCTTTGACGAAAGACGACGAATACAAAAATCAAGAAAACAACCTTGTTTAGGGTCTGCTCAATATACGAGCGTATATAGAGCCACGCTATCTCATATTAGTCAAAAAGAGAAGACGATCGGAGTTTGTTTTTCTTATGTTCGTTTCTTCACTTCCCTATCCTTGATGACTATCTACGGAGAAAAGCCATAGACAAATGCTAGAAAATAGTCAAAAGAGCTGAGACTATGTATGTGACGATGGGTGGATGTGTGAGTCTTTTCAAATCGAGACTCGAACCCTCATGGGTATAAAATGTAATTCCTAGGACCTTTATAGTGTTTTCATATCGCATCTCTCACATCCGGAGAACCATCATACGAACAACAAAAGGCAGGTCGTAGTTTTCATCTATCCGATGGGAATGGTATTCTACGGCCTGATCATTGAAAACGTCGAACAGTGTATGTGTGTCAGTGTTGTAATTCGGTACAGTACAGAGCAGTTGTTTTATACGGATTTCGAATAAGGATTTAATAATCAAATTTTTTTTTTTTGATAATTTGAACAAAAAAAACTAGACAAAGTGCGTTTTTGATACCTACATTCCATAAAGGCAGAGTGTGTTTTGTGTTATAGGCTTGTGAAAAAAAGAAATGTTAGAAAAATAGACAAAAGGATAATGTCTTGTTGTTGACAAATGTTATAAAAAAAGATACGTAAAGGGAGTACGAAAGAAAAATAGAAATAGAAAACAAAATATTCAAGTAAAGTGTTTTAATATGTCATCGCCAAGTTCAAGTAAAACAGGTGATAAACAAGTACCTGGCGATGATAGTGGATCACAACAACGTGATAGGAGTTGCAGAGAGGATGTGGACGAAATTGATGCATTATTTAAGGATAGCAATATAAAAGGTGATTTATTCAAAAACAAAAAAAACTAAGTTTGTAACTTTTGGATTTCCCATCTTTTTTTATGGTGAATTTTTAATACATTTCTGTGAACCAATGATATTTCCCTATTAGGCTTTTACAATTTGTATGTATGTTTCCTTTTTGTGATGTTAGGTGTTTTTTTTATTTTTATATAAAGCAACTAACTACCCTTATCTTAAAATGACAATTTGCTAACTTTAAGGGAATAACCACCCTCACAAACAATAATTCTTGGCAGCAAACTATAAAATGGCGAAAATCTATAGTTCAATGTGTTAATTGGAATTTTTTGGTGAATATAGGATTAAACTCTATTTGTTTTGGTTTTCTTTACAAAATTTTGTATGTAATCAGAATTCAGGGTATATTTAGGAAGGCTGAATATCTGTACATATTTATAAACAACATTGATACATAATGTTATATTATATTATATACCTATGCTTTCTTTAAAATTTGTATAATAGGTATGTTGTTTTTTTGTACCAAAATATTCTGAGATATTAAACAAATGAAATTAAGGACGGCACGCATTTGTTTTTATAATTCACGGGCTTAGCATTTTGAAGACTTAATATCACATAAAAAATTTATATTCAATTAAATTAGATAAACATGTAAATAGCACCTACTTCCAAGACAATTTTGATGAGAGAATAAGTTATGCCATTTTATTTTGTTAATTGATAATAATTTAACAGTTTTGTAATATGTATTTAAGTGAAATACTTTTCACCTGCAAAATTGTCTATTTTTTGAAAATATTTAAACAATTATAAGCAAAAAATGACTTAGGGCAGATCCCTTGCGGATTTTTCCTTTAAAAATTGTACTTGAAACATTTATTTTCTCACTAAATATTCAGAAACAACATGAAATTACGAACAATCCTTGAAAATTTCATGCTTTTATCACCAAAACTCAAAAAGTTATGGAGAATTTAATATTTGAGAATAATTTCGATTTTCAAGCAAAAATATATAAAAAAAAAAACCGCTGGTAACGACCTCTAAATGGTGTTCGATATTGAATGTTTTGGTCTTATTCATTTGAATTCATCATCTAAGCTTCATAATTTCTTCTGGTCCTGTTTGAATTTCGAGAAAAGATGTTTGTTTTGAATCTCCCTAATTAGCATCTACCATTAATTTTTATCTTTTAAACAAATATATACGCCAGTAAGAACTAGGGTCTTTTTGTCATCTTTGCTCGTTTTAAAGGAAAGGAAGAGGAACTTATCAAAAAAAAACCCCATTTGATTTTGACATCAAAAATATAGATTATTTGTGGCGTTAACAATCAAAACGGTGCTAAACTCACTTTTTTCAATAAATGGAGTGTGATATACCAAAATTTGCGTATCAAAAATAGCTATCAGATAGTGGAAACATTTTGTTTAATTTATTTCTATTTTTAATATGAGTTTGGTATCAAAACGAGGCTATTAAGTATTTTGTTAACAATCAAAAAGGGCCTATCTTTCATACAAAGCTAGTAATTTTCAAAATGGCTCTAAGATATAGAATTGATTTTCAAAACGGAGCTTATTATAATACGCTTTGTGGTATCAACATCCAAGTAAAAATATGGTGTAGGTACCTACGTCTTTGCGCTGGTGTGCAGCCCAAAATACAAATTTAACATTGATATACATACATGGCTTCAAATTGGCTGAATAAGAATCTTTCAGCAACAAAAAAAAATTAAATAATCTTTCCAATTGTTGGTCATTCCTTTTTTCCGCTGAACAGAGTCTTTGCTGGAATAGACATAGACGGCGCGGCGGAGTGTGTCCAGTAATGGACTGGAAAGCGGCTGCCCAAGAAAACTCAAAGCCAACCTGTTAATAGCATTTTAACTTTAACCCTACTTAACTGTTTGTCAAAACAAGAGCTTATCAAAGCAAGAGTCCAGATGAACTACAAATCTGAAGTTGGAGATCAAGATCCATTATGCACCCGACTTAAAGAATTGATATGATAGAAATAATACCATTGCTCTCAGGAATTCCTCTTTTATGAAGCTAAAACCATTGTCGCGGGTAAAATTGAGAGAAATCGAAGACTCGAAATTTTATAAGGAAATTGTGTATACAGAAGTTTTTCAAAATCCTAAGGATGAACCAAATATTTGTAAGTTTCTCGAAGAAATTCAGCACAGACTTAATTTTGACTTTTTTTTCATTTATCTGAAGTTCCTATATGACGAAAAAAATATTGCTAAAAATTATTATTAATGTATAAGTTTGCGAAGAAAGAAGAATTATTTATTTATTTCAATAATATTCTTTACTCTCGCTGTTACAAAACTTTTCATGAACTTCAATAATTATACTTCATTTTTATGTCCTTTTTTTAAATTTTACAGGCATTTGCGAATCAAAACGATAGCATTTAAAAAAGTTATTTTCAAAATGCGCTAAATATATTTTTAACAAACAAAACTGCCTAAAAAAAACATTTTACTAAAGGTCGAAAATAAAAGGTCCTTATAGTACTGTTTTTAGTCAATCGTATAGAAAAAACTTCCACAAATTTAACAAAATTTACTGCATAGAATTATCTTAAATATTTTAGAAGGTATAGGTTTTCGCCCTTTTTCTCGGTTTCATGTTTAATTTTTGTAGCCTCTGTTTGATTGTTATCGCCACATTTACTTAACTTTTTGAAAATTTAAATTCAAAATCTATAATATGAATTTATGGAAAATTCATGAAACCATTTTTTAAATTCTAAATTTGTCACAGGATTTCTTAGTGCTAAACGAACATTCAATTATCCCTCTTGCGAATTATCTAAAAATGTTAAGGTGGAGAGTAAATATTTGAGAATACAAAATATTTGAGCATCTTTTGAGAGTGAACTCGTAAGTGGACATAGTCTTGAGAATGCCTCATGGAGATTTGACCATTTTGAGAGCGACTCGTTACACATTGCTTGTGGAGGTTATAAACTCACAGAACTCTAACACAGTTTTTTATTCAAATATTTTGCGAGTATCCGTCAAAATTCAACAAGCCAAAACAGTTGGATATCGGACAAATCAACAACTGGTGAAAATTACGTCCCTATATTTATTATTTTTTGGAGGAATACTAAAAAAGTACTTGCCTTGGATTTAGCAACAATATAGTCCTTATTGTACCATGTAGGAAACCCTATTTTTTGCATGCGAACAAAATTTTTATTGCCATACCATGCAAAAAAAATTGCCGATCAATTGTTTTGCATGCAAACAAAAATATTTAAACATTATTTTATTGGTGCTTTCTATATACGTGCAACCTTAATGCGTAGTAAATCTGGAATTTTGATGGAATTTCTACGAATTATTGAATTTTTGCAAAAATCTTATTTTTTGCATGGGAACTGTAAACTACTTTTTAAATGCAACTAACGGCTGTTTTTTAAGACGTGTGGTTTTCAAGAAGAAATAAAACGCATACAATTTAATGTTATGGCCAAGAATTTAGCTTTATTATAAAGATAAGGGTTTGCCATTATTTTTTAAAAATGATTTCGGGCAAATGGCCGCCGCGGCTGGCTCGAATAAATTCCAGCCGAGAGGCCCAAGAGGCCCCAGCTCCAATTGCTGCGCGCGATGGCGGATAGACTCATTATCGGGTCTTCTTCAATACTCTGCTCAACAGCAGCAATAGCGTCTCCGGTGCCCACTATAC
This sequence comes from Epistrophe grossulariae, assembly GCA_929447395.1. NCBI lineage: Eukaryota > Metazoa > Arthropoda > Insecta > Diptera > Syrphidae > Epistrophe > Epistrophe grossulariae. The sequence goes on from OV839568.1 coordinate 137,444,639, forward strand.
GGCGCGGCGTCTCATGAGGATGCGCATTATCGACTAGAGTAAACGTGGTGCGAAACAGATCCATGGTTGCTCGAATTACTCTGCTGGGCGATTATAACAACCGAATATTGGACGCAGCGCGCGATGCGTCGCGCGAGCCGAACCATTATTTTGGTAATAAATTTGCACGTTTTGCAAACTTTGTTCAGGAGTAAGTCTATTCATTTTGAAATGTTAAACCAAACTGAGCATAAATCAAGTGACAGCTTTCAAAAAGACCATCTCCGAAAAAAGTATTGCCAGATTGAAAACTACACGTCTAAAAAAACACCCTTTATACACACAAAAAAGTTCCAAACACTTTTTTCGCAGGAGCAATAGAGTTTAAAAAAACACGTGGGCAAACGTATAACAATCTCAATTTTTATTTTAATGTAGGTACCTATAATATTTTTCACAAATTTTGCTCACGTTTATCTCAAAATATATTGTATATAAATATTTTTCGCAATAATTAGAAAAATAATTCCCGTATATTAACCTCATCAAATCGAAAGCAGAGTGTTTAACTTGAGGGTAGGTACTTTTAAGGATTAAGACATCAATAAAAAGCTTCCAGCTTTCCTTGATTTTTTTAAGAAATCCAAGTTTAATTTTACTGGTTCAAAACCATTTTATCCATTTCTCATGAAATCAGAAGAATAGAGAATTTTTACGATTTACATATTTTACATATTTACATATTTTTACATTCATCCATAAATATGATTATTAAAATAAATTTTAAGCCACTTGAACTATGAACTATTTAAGAGCAAGTACGTGTGATGCAGTTATACATTTCAATTTTAAAGTCTTTCAACCACTAAACCGTGAACTCTAAAAGTGTGAGATAAAAGACAGCTACTTGAAGGGGGACAAAAACAAACAAAAAAAACAACAAAATCTTGATTAAAGCGAGGAAAAAAACGAATTCAAGTGATAACGGTATAGTATGTCAAATTTCAAAGATATCTTTATAACATTCCCGAAACCAAAGAATAGACCCAAAAATAATGAAAAAAATAAAATAAAGATAAAAACAACTACAACAACAATTAGATCATATAAAAAAAACCTATAAATACAGATAAAAATGTGTTGTCGTCTTGCGTGTATTTTTTATTAGATTTGTTCAAAAAACAACAACATATATAATATAATACTCCTACAAATCATTGTAAATTCCGATTCTCATTCATAAAATTTTTTAGCTGACATGTGAACGAAGATAACACTTGGGAATGAAGTCTCAAAAAAAAAATAGAAGAGGTTTCTAGATTCTAATGTTGATCTAAGGCAACATGTGTAGTTCATGATTTTTTTTCTAAGCAGTGATGGTTAACGAATAGAAACAATTTAAAATTGAGTATTAAAATAAAACTTACACATACTAAGGTATTTGAGCCTTAAAAATATACAAAAAAAAAGGATTAAATAGATAGAAAAAATTGTTTCAATAAAGTTTAAGTTTAGTTTAAATTTCATTGAAACTTAAATGCCTCAAAATGTTTGGATTTATTAGGCAAGCAAAGTTGGGAAACTATGGTGTTTTTTAACACATTTTGTGTTTGTTGAATTTTAAAATCAATGTTTTGTAGTTCCATAAGTTAAATGACTAATCCGATGTGTTTCCAGGAAGCACTTTATTTCAAAAATATTTGACAATAAAATTTTCAAAAAAAAAGTTTCTATATAAATAAAAAATTTCAAAACATGTACATATAAGAACAATTTTATTTAATTAACAATAACAAATCGCTATTAGAAAACATAATATCGAACGTGGTTTTTCGTTCAATTAAAACATTTTATTGAATATGAAATATATACCCCTCTCACCGAAAGTCTGTAAAAACTCTCTTAGGCTTGTGTTGCTATACTTCAAAATAAAAATATCTTATTATTTTCTAATCTAAGGTTAGTTTGAAAAAACACCACGTACGCGCAGTCGGTAATTCAATTAATATATAAATTTTTATTTATATTTTATGAAATTTAATAGTTTGTTACCAAACTTGTAGGAGACTGAGTTTGTTCTTTTTATAAAGAAATTTCTAATTCTTTTTTCCATGTACCATCACTGTCTTATATAGAGAACTTTTTGAATTCCATTGGGTCAATGACGCCACAACAGAGCAAAGGGAAGAAAAACTTGTTCTTCTCAAATTTCATTGAATAGTTAATTGGGGTTCCAACAAAAAGCCAATCTATTTATGCGTACTTAATTTAGTTCGATTTACAATTTTTTTTTTGTGGGAAAATATTGAAATAATGTGAAATATTTCAAAAAGGGTATCTCTACAGCTAGATGATTAAAATGCGATGTAGTTTTGGAAGATAAACCAAAAAAAAAAAAAAAAACAAAACCATTGCTCATAATAATTATGTTACACTTGAGTTGGTAATGACAGAAAGAAAGCATACACATTATTATAGAGTACTCCTTACTCATATATATCAGAACCTTGAGAATCTTTTTTTTGTATTTTCTATTCTTCTATTTTTTGGGTCTTTGGATCCGGTTTTTATTTTTCTGCTTCATTTAGGTCGTTTACAAGACCACTTTTGTAATGTTACATCGTTCATTGCATTGTTTTCGGTGGTGAACAAAACAACAACAAAAAAGTGGTTTGGGGTTGGTTCTTATTGGATTTAGGGGATATATAATCAAGCAAGACCACAAAAACATTCATCATCTTGGGCTATTTGATGTGTGGTGTTTTTTATCTTTAATTTTTTTTTTTTTTTTGAAACAGGTTAGCATTTATGTAAAGAAGATTTTGACAACTGTTGGGTTACTTAACAGATAAATGTAACAATAGAAATGAAAAATTAAGAAGGAAACGATGAGCCGAATGGATGAGCAATAATGTAATAATCAAAGCCAGCTTTCAGTTTGGTTTTAGAGGTTTTTAAATTATTTTATGGACAAACTGTCAAATGAGCTACAAGTATATATGTATATGTAGATAGAAGGAACTACTCTTGAAAATTTAAAATAAAAATTAGACCTAGTTTTTTAAGGAACGCTTTTAATATAATGATTTTTAATATCACCGGACAGTGTTGCTTCAACTTACGAGTTTAAGAATTTGCTTGGAATCTATTAAAATAATTGGATTATAAAAAACAACAAAAAAAACATTTTTGGGTAATAATTGATTAAAAAGGTTATTTACAACATTTTTTTCAATTTAAAAGACTCTAAAATGAAAATTAATTTTTTATAACAAAGATTACAAAATAATTGATTAACAATTGGTTTAAATGTTAATTGTTTTATTTTTAATTAACGATTTTCAAAAATTGTAACCATATTGGGTGTTAACAACAAGTTCATTCAGCTCAATTGTGGTTTTTATTTGCTTGACAAAATCTTAGAAAAGGTGTTATAATTGAATATATTTTTTAGAATTTATGCAATAGGTACGTATACCAAGTTTAAGTATATTCACATACTTACTTAAAAGATTATTTCAAATTTGGAGTACCTAATATACATTCTTGAAATATTGAATTTTCAAATAAAAAATAATTTATTTAAAATTTTAATAAGCTCTTTGCAAATTGCGAAATTACAAATGAGATAATTTGTTTTTCTTTCTAAATTTCTTTTGAACAATCATGTATATATGAATCGATGTATATGAAGCTATGAAAAGCAGAGATGGCTTATGCTTTGATCACATTTTAAAGCAAAATCTTTTATTTTTTAAAATAAAAATTCGTTATTTTTGAAAACGTTAATAATTTCTTCTTTTCTAACTTTTAATTATGTTGATGATCCTAGACTCTAGCAGCCAAATTAATAAACGTGGAACAGCGAAGGGTTAGGTCTTATTCCGTGGACTAAGTGAAAAATGTTATGAATAAAAGAAAATATCTAAAAATTGACGTGTACTTAAACCACCGGAGAAGGTTCGAGGTGCTAATATTTTGGTCTTAAAGTAAATTTATTTTTGGAATGTTTGAGTTATTTCCTCTCTCAAAAGACCTGAAAACGTGAAATTTTCTTCTTATTTCAATAGTAACATGTTTTGTTATCTTGATCGTAAAAAAATTCTCCCACTTCCACACCCCTTTTTATTTAAATGGAAATTGTTAAATAAATGAACCTACACTTTTTTGAAAAAATTATACTGATTGTTATATCGAACATTAATTTTTTGTAATCCGCCCCCTTTTTAAATAATTACCTCCTTAACGAAAAGAGTTTTTGAAACTAAATAAAGTAGATAACTAAGCTACATCATCGGATCCATTTATTTCATCTTTAAGGCACGTGAGATCTCAAAAAGAGCTGAAAAAGAGTTATTGCCAAAACTAGTAAGTCAATTAAATGTTGAAAATGATGATGATGCCAATGATTTTTTTACTGAAAATTAAAATCTATAATTATTTAAAAAAAAACGTATTACATATTATATTGTATTTTATTTTATTTTATAAAAAAAATAAAAAAAAATTTATTCAAATTCTAAGATTTAGAAACATTCTGTAAACCAATTTTCTATAAAATCACTATTTATATAGCCTTGGAAATTTCTTTTAAGAAGAAAAAAAAATTGAAGCGATATCCTTATGCACGTTTAAAAGTTGCATTAAATACTTTCGATATTGTCTCTGTGCCAGTCGCCTAGATCTAATTCAATTCTTTTAATTGTAAGTATCCTTAAATTTCCTTGAAAAAGTTTGTGGGAGTCAAAGAGTCCTGTGGGTATTATCTGTTGAGTTATTTCTTGACTTGAAAATACAACTTCCTATACTGAAAAAATGCACCTCACTTAACAAACAGTTTAGCAGTTCAATACACTTAAAAAATATTGGAAGCTTTCATTCCCTTAACATTGCATCGGTTGTCCATCACTGATATTATCATTATTTTAAGAATCAAAATTATGTTTTTATGTTACAGTATTATATGATCCTTTTTTATATACGTTATCTAACCCTCATTTATTTAAATTCTCTTTAAATAACAATCCAATTTACTATGCAAACACTAAGTAGCCAGATCATTGCTTCAAGTAGGTACATAAATATATGTATAAGGTAAGAAAATAATTCACAAAAAATTGATTTCAGCTTAAAATTTCGAAGAGTAATATTTTATTACAAAGACAGCAATCAGGTTTTCCTTTTTTTTTTCTTAATGGTTTTTCAATTCTCAGGTCAAAGGTCCCAAGTCCTGACACTGCTGACATAGTTGACTGATCCCTTCTTCTTCACGTTTGTATATAGTCCTTCTTGTTTTTTTTCTTATCCTGTCATATAAAGATACCTATGTGTATATATGAACAAGTCATTGAAGGGTGAAAGGATTTGTTGGGTATCCATTATTTCCCAGGACAAGACGAATATCAATTCGTGTATAATAATTTTTTGTAAAACCTATTTTTATTTCCTTATAGATATCAGCATATCGGAAACCCAAGGAGTTCGCTATGGTAAATGCAAATGGTTTAATGTGGCAAAGGGATGGGGTTTCATTACGCCCAATGACGGCGGACAGGAAGTGTTTGTACATCAGGTAAAGAGGCGCACTGAAAAAAGGATTCAAACAAAAAAGGATAATTTATTAATTTTTATTTTTTTTTTTAATTCTCACAGAGTATCATTCAGATGACCGGTTTTCGTTCACTGGGCGAACAAGAAGATGTTGAATTTGAATGCCAGCTTACGGAACGCGGTCTTGAGGCTACACGAGTATCAGGACAAGAAGGTGCCGATTGCAGTGGAAGTACATTCCGCCCAAGGCCAAAGAAACGATACCGAAGAGTACGTTGTTATAATTGCGGCGAATTCGCAAATCATATCGCCTCAAAATGCCAATTAGGGCCACAGCCCAAACGGTGCCATTTATGTAAGAGCGAAGACCACTTATTCGCTGACTGTCCAAATAAAAAGGTTAGTGTCATTGCTTCAGTATTGGTTTAGATATTTGATATTTATAAAAATCCCATTATATCTTAGACAACAACCCGTGACAGCGAATTGGCAGAACAAGAAGAATCCGATGAGGCAACTTAACAGTGGTCTTTTTCAAATTACAATTAATATCCTTGGACGAATTTAAAAACTCAACAGACATTTCTTTTCTTTTTAAATAAAAAAAAATAATTCTTTATACCACTTCATTCACAAGGATTGGAATTTTTAGTTTAAAACTAAATAAATAAATTATTAGAAGGAATTTTTTATAGTGTGAAATTTCTTTAAAAACAAAAAAAAAAACTATTTTAAAATGAAAATTCTATATTTAAATTTAATGGATTAAGAGAAAAGAGAATAAAATGCATGCAAATGTTTAATCTTTTTTATAAATGAGAGAAAAGAGGCAATGCAATTTAATATATAATATACTATATATATAAATTTTTTGATAAATTTAATTTTTGTATTTAGGTATAGATTTGTAAACTATATTTTTGTATGTGTATATCATAATTCATTTTAAATTAAACTTAAATTTTCGGACTTTTCTAAATTTTATTTGCTCGTTTTTTTTTTGTCTTTTCAAAATTTCCTTAACTTAAAAATCCAGACAACAAATTCAACTATGTATTTAGTTCAGATTAAAAAAAAATAGAACAGTATAGAAAGGAGGTACAATTGCCATCAAGTTGGTTCATGTATTTACCTTAATAGTATATGGAATTGAGGATAAAAATAAAAATATGAAGAATTGGTTCGTTAATACTAACAATCACATAGTAAAATTTTAAAAGAGTCAAAAATACTTTCCTGAAAAAAAATTTAAGGTTTTTAAGTGTAGATTATTAAATACTTAAGAAAGGCTTATCATTTTTTTTTTCTTAAATTTTAAAGAAATTTCATTTATACAAAATTATTTTAAAGAAAACTGCTTCAACGATTTTTTTCAAAAATTCAGCTGGTGTTAGAGTTTGGACCGATCGATGTATGTTATCCTTGATCACTTTGGGAGTCACTTCAAAAAGTTTAAACATGGATTGTTTGTCGAAGAATAACAGTAGACACATTTCACACACACATGAAATTTTTCCACAGCAGCAGCAACAGTCAAACTTATTAGAAACTCATGTGTAAAAAATTTCATTAAAATCGGTTCAACAGATAATGAAACAGTCAAATTCTATGAGAGATACCATCCAGGTATTTTGAGATTATATCTTTTCAAGGAGTTAATTGACGCAATTTAAAGAACAAGTTCCATGCTTTTATTAAATTGGGTCCCCTATGAGAAGTGGGCCTATTTCCCCTCGTTAATGCGGGCTGAGAACCAGGAAAACTTATAAAGATAAAGATAAACACGGATAAAAAAGTTGTTTGTATATGCATTATTAGCAGAAAAAACAAATTTTATAAAAATCGCTGGATCCGTTAGCGAAGAAACTAAAATAAGAACGTTTTAAATTTTTTTTTAAGGTGCATCAAGCTTTCATTAAATCTTTAAAAAAATGCTTATTTTCTTAAATATGGTTCAAAACATTTATTAAAATTCAGTCATCATGGTGTATTTTTTTTTTATAAAAAAATATTTTTTTTCTAAAACTGTTATTTACGGATTATAAAATACAAGTATTTTACTTTACTATTAATAATGCGTTCACAATTATTTGTTGCCGTGAAATATGGCTTAGTTTCAAAAAGCGAAATAAGACCATTTTGGCATTGTTAAGTCCAAAATATTTTGTTTTCATAATTCTTTCATGACTTTTGTCAACAGTTTACCTTGGATGGCTTCGCGGGTTCCAGGATTTTGGACTCCCTTTTTGGGTCCCTCTTTGGATGTTCTATTCAGTGACTCAGTCGCCAAGCAGGTTATTCCACAATGAATTATGAAACCAAAGCATTTTGGACTTTTTCCAATTTTGCTAAAAAATTCTAAGTTTTATACCGGTAAATTCTAGAATTTTCACACTTCAGGGTTTGAAGGTAACAAACATTGTATATTGTTTATTTTATTCATTTCGTTAAATTCTAACGGTAGATACAATGTTAAAATAGTATATATAAAGCTTAAATCTTTATTACATTATTAATAGTATTGTATAAAAAACCTATTCTTTAAGTTGTTTGATTTAATTAACATTGTCATTGATGAACATATATAATTTTATTCCTACGTGATATTTGGGACGTAGCTACAACTTCCTCTAGCACTTAAAAAACTTGAAATGGAAATACAAATTTTTATAAATTTTTTTAATTTATATTTTATTTAATTATCTTAGACCGTAAGCCTGTAAATACGGCAACTAATTAAATTTGTTTATCCTTTTAATGCCAAAGGTCTTTTCATCAAATCTCAAACCGTATGCCAAAAATGTTTTTTTTTCAGGGGCATTGACAAATCCTCAAAGACAACCATGAAAAAGTGCCTATCACCGGAACATAATTTTTGGTCCCCTACTATCCTGCCGATACAATATACTCAAGAATATGTTGAGAGTTGTAGTAAGCCACGAGGCTCTGGTTTTCCACTACCTCCAGCACCGGCAAATGTATTTTACTTTTATTTTTCGTCTTAACATAAAGGCAATTGAATTTAAAGTGTTCTATATAGGTATATCAAATTAAGTAGAAAATGTTGAACCAATTCTGGGACCACATCAAAATTTATTCTTCATCTCTTTTCTTCTCAGGCTAATATATACCCATAGTAAATAAAATCGCATCCATCATCATAATATAAACCCTTACTGCTTTGATGCTCATATTATATGTTGTTTTCATGCTTCAAAATAGGTACCTTGGCTAGTGGTATGGGAATTAAAATAAAACACCATGAAGTTATCCGTTTAGCAGAAGCGTTTTTCTCACATCATACCTATCTACTGCTTATGAAACGAGGACGAGAGAAAAAGAAAGTACCTACAAATGTACATACCTTTATATACATGGTTTGCAAAATGATTGTCTCACATCACTCAGCAGCAGAACATTTCATGGAACATCAACTCACTTTAGTGTCAAAGGACTCTTATGGATGACGATCTGACGACGATACGATAAAAGCGAAGACGAAAACGTTTCGTAACCGACACTACTACTATATGTTTATCTGCTCCACTTTGACTCCCAACACACTTTCTAGCGCATCATATCATCGTCATAATAATAAAAGAAAAATAAAACATCAACATCCACACAAAAGTGACTAAGGACAGATAGTCAAATAGTAAGCAGGATAACAGCATAATGATAACGAGCCAATCAAAACAAAAAAAAAATGACTTAAAATTATAATCCTGGAAGACTCTGCAGGAATCAGAAATTGCTTTCTAGAATCGTTTATCCACTGCACGTACTGAATATAGAGAGCTATTCTTTCACTGGCACGCTCCTTAATAAATAAACATATACAATTTTTCCTATGGCCTTTGAGAGCCAATAGTTAAAATTATAATAATAATACAAAAAATACAGAAAATAGGTTTGGTCGGAATAAGAAAAAAAAAAAAACAAAAAAAAAAACAACAGCAAAATGGTGGTAAAATGATGACAACAACCTTTAGTTCTTATTTAACTCTCGGATAGTTGCTCAAAACTTTTGTTCGTTCGGTTCTTCGCTTGTCATCTTGGAAAGACGACGAGCGTGATGAGTTCAAATACACAAGAAGAATGAAAGAAAAAAGAAAAAAAAACCTAGCAAGACAAAGGACACACAAGTCGGTGAGCTTTCTTAAAGGATTTCTCAAGTATCCTCTCCAGTGAAAACTCCAACTACCAACTGTCTGAGGTCATTGTAACTGTATATTGTGCTCGAGAGGATTGTTTTGTTTGTGCAAGTTTCTACGAATGCGAACAATCCTTTTACTACTTTATACCTAAATACAATTCACATGAGAAGTAAAAGGATATCGCAAAATTTAATTTAATAAAAGTTTAGGAAGCCAAGCAAAAAAGTCATTACAAGATGACTGGTTCAAAGGAACGAAAGGGATAGCAACATACAGAATAGAACACACATGGGAAAATATAAAAATAAACTAACTCATCTCATGTGTGTGAACAAATCTGTAATAAGGGTCAATGTAGACTTAAACAAGGACATTACGTGAAAACTTATTTCGAGGACGAGATGAACAGATTATGTGGGAGTAATACGATTACCTAGTATCAAGGGGTTTAAGATATATTTTATATATAAATCTATTTGCAGCCAACGAACAACGACGAGAAGATATGTTTTTGATTCTTGGCACTGTGCTTCTTTTTGAAGTTGAATTATTGTTGTCCAAGGTTATGAAAAAGTTTTATGGGAAAAAATTTGTCTATATAGGTATACCTGCTTATAACTACGAAAAAAAAAGTTAAATTAACTTAAAAGAAAGATATTTTGATGATTTGTATAATTCTTTGATGGACAATCAATGATAAATTTTGTTTGTTTTTTTTTTCCTAGGAAAAGTGCTGAATCTAAATTTTATTGTCATTTATTCAATTAAAATTTGAAAAATTATCCATAATATTGTAAGGTTTACTTTGATAGGTTTTTCATTTTTAAGACTGAAAAGCAAGTCTTGTTTAAATTTGACGATGTAAATATAGCGATTGTTCTCTTCTTGGGCGCCAATTAAATTATAAGGAATTATGGAACACATAAAAAACTAAGCATTATTTCGTCTCAAAATCTGTGGCCGAGCGAATTTGAAATTTTCACATTTTTCACAAATTATTCATTAAACTCTTCAACCTTTCGAGTTCAAAGCTCTATCAATAATTATTTTTGAAATTCTTGCCAGAATCTTAAAGTTAAAATTTTATTTTTATTGCAATCTTTATATGCTTATTGGAACATTCGTTTTCCTCCGAGTTCCGACGGATAGCAAAATACGAAAATTCACATTTAGAGGTGTACCTACTGTAAGTTTCAGATTTTTGAAAATTGGTATAAGATGCGTGGGCAGATTTGCAAAAATTATCCTCAATTTTCGGAACATCTATGGAACTGACTATAATTCTCTTACAATTAACATTATTATTTTTTAATTTCTTTGAAAACGACTCAAATGATTTCGATTAAATTTCGTTTCTTTAATGAACAAACTAAATATATTAAAATTATGTAGTTTTTGACATTTTCTACATTTTTTCTTTAATTGTTTGTAGAATATTGGAAGCCGATTACAAAAAAAAAATATTTTGACTTAATGACTATTTTGACCTCAACCAGGGTTCATAAACAAGAAACCCATAAGTTCTTAGTAAAAAACGTCATATAAGTATCTAATTCCAAACCGACAAAGCAGATTCAATCCACCAGAAGAAAAATTTGTTATGAAGTTATCTATGTCCTTCCTTACCTAAATTTACTCATTTCCTTTCGAAAAGAATTCCCTAAACCAAACAATTGTCAAAATATAAGAAACAACAAGAATTATCTCATAAGAAAGGTGATAAAACTGAATAAAATCAAAAGCTTGCACTTGGCAAGAACCCAAACTGTACAAAAAAGAATTTTCCAGTTAAAACATTTACAACCCAAAGGACATTAAATAAAACATTAAAGTTTAAAAAAAAAAAAAAATGTAATTCTTAGAAAATTTCCCTGTGCATTTCACCATCATCACTCACTCAACCGAGTATTTTTCAATGTTCCTGCATTTTTTTTTGTAAGGTAGAAAAACTGTATGAAAAATATTCAACAATTTCGAAAGAAAAAGGAAAAGAATTTTTTTTTGCTGAACTGCTATTCGCTATTTCGGAACTGAACTTGGTAAAACAAAGAAAAAGAAAAAAAAAAAACGAGAAAAATGTTGGTTCTCGAACTTTTCCATGAACTTCTAGCATTCGCATATGCAAGGAGCATATATGGTGGTTGGCATATAACATAACTCCCTATGGCTGCTCCTTCTTCTTCATCTAGGTATACATTGAAAGAAAATACAATTTTCTTGAACTCATGGAGGAGCAAAGGACACAAATTGAGATCGGTACAGGAGCAAGGGATGTGCATATTTGTGTATATAAAATCTTCCTCTATCGAATGTATAAAGAATCTGTAATTTGGGTTACAGTCTCATTTTCGTATTTTTTTTTTGTCCCTTATGTTCGTCTTGGTTTCTGTTTTACAATCGCATTCGACATGGTTGGAGTTTTAGGACAATGTTACGACGTTACTAGCTTTTTCTATAGCTCCTCTAACCACACTGTGGAGAAGGCCTTTTATCTTTGCAGGAGCAAACGCATTCATACTTTGGTTTGACATATTAAGGCATTGATTCATACCTGGAAGTATGGTGTGATATGCACAACAAAACCGATGAGATTAATCAAAACTTCTGCACCTCCATCCTCGTCAACTTAACTAGGCCAACTTTCAAAGCACTTTTGCCAAAGAAAATAGTAAGAAGATAACTTGGCTTTCATTTTAAAATTATTCTTTCATTTATTAATTTCATTTTCGCGCAAAACATATGCAAAACTTTCTCGAAGGAAATTTATTGAATAATGTTCTTTTGTAAATCATCATCCTTCTGTCTTGGCAATCTGACAGGAGGAGACACAAGAACAATACACAAGTCGGCCCCAGAGGCAAAACTTCTTGCAACAAATATGCAGAAGTAGGTATGATTGTTGCAGCAAGTAAAGTTAACAAAAGTGACTTTTCCAGCATGGAGGACTATTTATTAATTTTGCCAACATCTTTTTTGTATTATATCAAACAAAAATAAATTAAATAAAAATAAAACAAAACAGCAAATACTAGATGCTTCATGAAAAACAAGACGAACACAAAATGTTACCTTCTTAAAACCAGGGCAAAGCAAGACAATAGTTACACAAATTGTACATCATCTTCTTCATGGAGAAACTCGATTTCTAAACAGGAAGCACTATTATATTACATTAGGTTAGGAATGATTTGATCTGTTATAAAAAAGGATTTCTGTAGAGTTGAAAGGGAGGGAGGTTGAGAGGCATGATAATATACAGTAAGTTGAAATAAAGTTTTCCAAGTTGTTTTACTCGATGCATCAATCATTATTACTGGGTGGATTTTCTGTATATAAGTAATTTGAGAGTTTATTTTTTACTTTTTTTATTGCATGATGAGAAGTGAGAGAAAGTTTCAAGAGATATCAATCAATCAAATACAACTGTTGGGTTAATATAGTGTATTTTGTTTGTTCAATTTAAATCAGGTTTCTAGGTTAAAATTATAATACTATGTTTAAATTAATTAGTTATGTCATGATGAGAATAAAATTTACATGAGACAAAACTTCATGCTCATACCTTTTTTTTTTTTATTTGAAGTGAGAAGTAGGTAGGTACTCTTCAATACTTTTTTAATTTAATTTTTACTTGTTAAAGCTCACCAAACTCATCACATAGGGGTAGCTCCCATTTATTTTCTAAGTTTTTTATAAAAACTGCTCTAACGATTTTGATTAAATTGTGTAATACGCAATTGTTTATAATTAAATTGCATTTCAGGTTTTTGGCGTCAATTTCACATAACGGAAATAAAGTTTTGAAATTTGTTGACAAGACTGCCTTATATTTCAGTTATAGCATATATCTTACTAATGACTTAACCGATTTAAATTTTCAATTTTAGTACCTACTTCTAAGCGCTATACAAATAATTTTGTATTTCAAACCAATTTTTTTTATTTCGAATCAAAGAAAAATTAATTTTCAGTAAATTCGATTTATTTTAAATCTTTCCTTTACTTTATATCTTCGATTCTTAACCAACGATATAGCTTTAAACTATTTTACACACAAGCTGCACTCCATTTTTCCAGTGCTGTCGAAGTTCTTTTTAATAAAAATGTTTTATTAATTTTTTTTTTAATTTAAATTTTGTAAGGAATTTCAAACTCTGCTTATAACTGGCAGATAAATAGGTTTCGGAAAAAAGGAGAAATTAATATTTAGGCGAAAAACTTTAGTTTTGAACAATTTTGTTCAAATATAGACGGTTAAAGTGTAGGACCTCATAAATCGAAAAATTCCAAAAAAAATATTATTAATGCAAAAAATCAGCAGAATCAGAGCCTTTGATAATTTCAACGTTTCAAAGTTGTTCTAAAAATTTTACAGAAAAAGACAGAATAATAAAACTTCTTACCATATATTGCCATACATAATTTGGCAGGTTTTTTTTTATTGCTGAAAAACATACAAAAACTACTTTCGAGGTTCTGCACAAGCTGCTTAATTTTTAAATGACCAATTTTAAAGTGGCTTTTGCCTCTGAACTTCTGTAATCTAGGAAAGATTAACGACGACTTTAATATCAATCATGCGTAGTCAAAATAAAATGAAGAGGACCTGAATGCCTGCCTTGTGGCCTATGGGACATCTGAAATAGCTAAGTAAAAAGCTAGAGAAAACAGATATGTTGTAACGGGGTCAAAGGAAAATTAGTCTATACGAAAAATGGCCACAAGCTTTACTAAAGTCGGTTTAAATAACATCGACTTCATTGAATTCTCTTATAGGCTGAGAAAGTAAAAGCTACAAATTCTCCAAGTTTTTTTAACCATGCTGTCAAAAGAATCTGATAGATTTGCAGAGAATACTTTAAATTTCATAAGAAATACAGTATTTGAACTTTTGACAATCGGACAATAATTATATTAACATACAAAACGTGTGGTTCAGCAATTATAACCAACAGATTTTGGCATATGAACTCAGCAATTTGAACCAACAGATTTCGTCATATGAACTCAGCAAATTTAACCAACAGATTTTGGAAGATGACCTCAGGTTCAAATGTTGGTCAGGGTTCAAGTAAATCAGCGAAATTGGTGGATTAAAATTTTGAACTAATATACTGAGTAAAGTTTTTACAACTGGACCTTAGTGTATTAGTGTCACAGGTTTTCCATACCTATCTCTTCTGAAATAGGGATGAACTGGAGATTTTTCGTGTACAGAAAGATATAGAGCGAAGGATCACTTTGTAAGAAATATAGAGGGGAGTCCATCAGGACCTGAAATCAACAATTGAAAGAGAATTGATAGGACCGAATCAAATAAAATACTTTTTTATATGACACCTTCAAAATTATGTTTATAACTTACTTTTTGTCTTAGCTCAACGAGGATCTTTTGAATTCGATCACTGGTATAGTTCAAGCTATAAACATTTTATTAAGACTATTACAATTTACGCCTCAAAATGAGGCGTGCTCAACTGGAACGCTTAACCAAATAAATTGTAAAGATCTGCATTAAACAAAATTTTTCAATAATAATGCATAATGTAAATGAACAATAAGCCTTCAAGGGATATCTTTGTTTCGTCTTTTTTAGAAATTTAAAGTACGTAACACGAACTCGTATAATATATGAAGAAAGCTTTGTGATTGAAACCTTTAAATTTATATTAATATGTATTGAAAAAAAATACAAACCCATGGTCTATACGGAGCAAATTAACTTTTTTCCGCACATTTAACACAGTTACCACAAAAAAAAATACACAAGTACCTATGTGTAGTTCCCCAAACACAAACAATTCAAAAACTGAGTTATTTCACTCATAAGGGTAAATTGCCGGCCAAAATGTTTCATGAATTTCAAATGGAATCGTTCCACCATCACACAACCATCTCTTCCTTCAAATACATGTATGTATGTACCACCACTCCCTGAATGCTCATTTTCCGGGAAAAATTCCTGTCAACGCAAACATATTTCCTCCAAAGCATTATTTTCTTTCTTTCTCTTCAAACCCTTAGAGGAGTTGAGTGGGCAGATGAAAGCAAATGTACATATATGGAGTAAAGTGTTTTTTTTTTTGTAGGTAGGTACGTATAGAACTGCATGATGTGATTCTTATACACACGCAAACTTGCAAACATACAAATTTTCAAATCCTGTAAAATGTGAATGCACTGCACGCTTCGCAAATATTCCCTTATATTTCCCAACAACGACGAAGTCAATACCGAACCACGTCACTTTCGTGTCCCATTATGATGATCCCGCTCTTGAGAGAATCCATCACATGAGATGTTCAAATATGAGTCGTAGCTCGGAGAAGTCCTTTTCAATTCAAAACATATACATATGTATATTTAGATATAGGTATAAACACGAGTATGCGAATGTAGGACATGAGGGAAGGACATCCTGACAAAAAAAAAAAAGAAATTGTTTAAACAATCACATGAAGACAACATTGCATAAATGGGGAACAAATAACTCTTTATCTGGAGCTGTGTTTTTTTTTTCTCGTCTTGTTGTTTAAGTTGCAACTTAGGAAAATGCAAGAAGAAATAGTATGGAAAATAGGCACATATACCTATACAAACCCTTCAGATTTGATGATGGGGGTTTCGGGAAATTGTTCATTCTTCTGCTTTTCTTCGTTAATCTAATTTCCTTTTATTCAAGTTTGTTCTGGTTACATCACCCATGACAACGGCAACGACGACGACGACTACGACGACAACGTGATAATCAACACCACTAAATGCTGCAATGAGTTAGCTATGGAAATTTATCTGGGCTTTGGGTTTTCCTTTCATTCTTCCCTATACTCTCTACCCTCATTACCTCCATCCCACCCACATTCTTCTTTTGGGAAAAGAAAAAGCAATTAAAAATTTTAGAATTGCTTTCAAAATACTTCGGGCATCCTTTGATGATAAGGCTCCTATATGTTAAAAGAGAGAGAAAGAGACAGAGAAGATGCGAGGGAAAAGTACTTTAAATTACAAATATTTTATAAATCATACATTTTACGTAAACCTAAACTATGTTTAAAAATAAAAACAGAATTTAAAACTACTCCTTTTGAAGGGCGCCTGATAGCTTTATGTTGCATTCGTTTTTTTTTTTCATTGATACGACAGTTCTGTTTTGGGTGCAGTTTAAGCCCAGTTCATATGAAGCTAACTTTTTTTTACATACCTAGACAGGGAGTTCCGGTAAGATTTAATTAAAAATGTTTGTAGTTTTATAGTTTAAGCGTTGAAAGACTCAGGTTATAGCTTGAAAAATAACTAATCTATTGGCTACTATGGATTTCATTTTGCGAGTCCATCCCTAATAGACATGCGTTGCCATCACCTTGAACGAAAACTAGGTTGCTGTTAGATGTTCCTTGGTAAAGATCATTCAATAGCATTCTGAAAATAATCTAAACCTTTTCAATTTCGTAGGAACATCAACTAAAATTATTTTTAACTTTCTTACTTTCAGATCGTAGAGCCTTAACAGCTGACTGAACTGGCTTTAATGAAATTTTAAACTTGGTAGTGAAAGAATACCAACCAAAACGAAGCTGTTGATTTTTCTAACTTTTAATTTAACTTGTGCATAAGGTTGAATTTAGAAAGAGCTTTTGTGATTTGATTTCTTTACAAATAAGAAGTCTCATTAATAAAGCCATTCCAAACAATGTCTAACTTTGGACAGCTGTCTTACTCGAAAACCTTACTTAAGAACATGTTCCATCGATTTTCTAAGTCCCCTTTCACACGAGGAAAGAAGTTGCTGGAGATTTTTTGACGTTTTCTTTTAATTTTCAATTCCCACCAATAGTAGACCGTTCGTACTTGGTGCCCTTCTCACACAAAAACTGAAAGTTGCTGGAAACTCAGTTTTCTCGTGTGAAAGGGGACTAACTTATAGGCACTACAATTGTTTTTCCAAACCTTTTCTAAAGTGGAAACGTTCAATGAACAAAGAATTGAAAAGAAATGAAGGTATCCAATTGCTCACGAACTTGAAAGATTACAGGGGTGTCAATGAGTATATTTAGACAACTGTTGGAATGCGTTTATAAATAGGAGATGTCCAACTATTTAGACTGGATAACTGGAGCTGGATAACTGTCCAATAGTATTCTAAAGAAATAAGATTGTTTCTGTTTTTGAAATTTTATTTTAACTTTAAAAAATTACAAATTACTTATTTCGATTTAAAACACAAATGTTTTTTTTATGAAACACCCTGTTTATAATTTATTCCTGGAGTAACATAAAAGAGTTAAGGTAATCCATGCTTTGAATGTGTAATACATTCTAACAATAACAGAATTAAGTGAATAAAAATGTGGGATTTCTACGTTTCTCTTTTGTTGTTGTTATTTTTTTTTTTTTTCTCAGAGAACAGCGACTGTATTTTTCATCATGAAAATGATTTCCCAATCCCTACACTGAAATATACTGGATTATGTGGATAAATATATATATTTTTTTTTATCCCATGAGGAGTGTCGTAAAAGTTAAAAAATATCTGTTATCAAGTTGAAAAAGTAGGTGCGGTCTTGGTGGAGGTTAATATATGAAGAACTTTCTGAATTTTTCAGTATTTTATCTTCACACTTCTTTCACAGACTTCGTTTAAAAATAAAATTTGATTCGCATGAATAAGTTTTCACCTTTGGTTAAACTTTTGCGAAGTGGCTGAATTAAAGCTGTGTAGATTAAATTAACAGCTTTATATAAGATGATTGATAAAAGAATAAAGTATAGGGGTTTTGTTTTAATTTTTTTTATAAGGTTTCATGAAAAAAGTCAATGTAGATTTGGCCGTTACGCTATAGATAGGTATATTGATAAATTTTTTGTTCAAAATTAATTTTTAAAACGTTTTCATTATGACAACAATAAGTTAAAAGAGCTGAATAAAATAAATGTACTTTATATATATACAAATATTTTTAATAAGATATTATTGATTTCATATCGACTGTCAAAATGATGTTCGAAAAGTCAGAAAAAGAAGTTTTCTGAACAGACTTTTATAGGCTTTAATTCTTAAAGATTTTCAATTGATGACAGTAATATCACTCGGATTCATCAATTGTGAATGATTATGGCAAAAACTAAGTAAACAATGCATATAACTTTTTAAATTTTAACGATGAATGTTAAAGTGGCATATGGAGTAAGCATATAGAGTTCCCATCGGTTTGGGTTTTCCCGGACATGTACTCTTTTTACTCAGCCTATGTGGGGGACCTCTGGGATAGTTTTTCATAGTGCTCCGTGATTGACTTCTTCTACTTCGTCACTTTAAATAATTGGGACTACTCAAATTAAAGAACCGAACAGAAACAATTTTGAATTAGAAACAAACAGAATTTTTGAACTGTCCAATTGTTCAAAATAATCTTTACGTCTCAATTCGTTGTGAATTGACGCGTTAAGAGAAATAAGATCTCAGAGAATTTACACACTCAAAAAGTGAGTAAGGGAAGATTTTTTTTCTTCAAAATTTTGACAAACAAAACTGAGAGGAATCCTGAAACTGAGATTGCTGAGGTCTCCGAGATCTCATTTTCCTGAACATGCCTAATCTTTTTGTTTTTTGATTATCAGAATTCTGTACTGTATTATTATTAGGTAGATACTTATAATTTTATTAACATTTTAAACAACTTAATAAAATAGTTTTCTTTAAAAAAAAATATTATTTGTGTTTTTGACCCATTTTTGTACCTATTTCGTGTTTCACATTTGTCCAGGAAAGTCCGGGATTTTAAATCTTTTTAACTTTGTTTCGTCGAAATATATAAAAAGATATAATAAACATTTAATAAACTTTAATAAAAAGCTAGTATAATACTGAAAATGCTTTCAAATTCCACGAAGTCAACTTAATTTGTATTATTTAAAATTTGTATAATTGTATTTTTTATATAAATAGTTTAATAAATTTTAAGTATTTGAGAGTATAGCAAAAAAAAGAATTTGTCTTTTAATCTACCAGAAAAAGTGCACCTTAAGAAATATTTAAAATTTTTAATTTAAACATTTGAAAATAATTTTGCAGGCAGGCTAGTTAAATAAGATTGAAACTACAGTCACTTAGGGAAATTGTTCATTCCTGAAATCTTTATCTCCCATCATAGACATCAATTAAATAATCTTACAAACTCTTAAGTGATTCGTCCCCTAAAAACCCACAAAATAAACACTATTTTCAATGGAATCCAATTCTAATACCATCTTTCCATTTGAGGCAAATTCATATAAGAAGGAACATCAGGTTGTTGAATAAGTTCCTCAACATTCCAATACATGCTGTATGTATACATACAAACAATATACAATCTGTATCTTGTTGACTATATGCAAATCAAAATCTAGCAAACTATTTAGGAATTCCCTCAAAAGGTATGCAAATTAATTCCAAAGGAACAACACATAACAACAAGGAATACAAATTCAACTCAACTCGAAGCAAATAATGCAATGAAACAAGGATATTATTTTATAAGTGATTTGCATCGACAATATGTATACTGTACATATTCTGCACAAACAATTTTATTTAAAACCTTTCCGTATGTTCTATTGCACTATAAATGCACCTTCATGAGCTTTATTGAGCTAGAGATGTATATACCAAACGATTTACTGGCCATGAAATAATCTTCTTCTCTTTTGTATTTTGGTTCTAAGTTAATTTTGCTGTATTGCTATAAAGGACTTCCTTTTTGAATGTTTATTTAAGGATTCGGATTTTAGATTATAGTTTAGGTACTTTGTATATAATATATAGAGTATGTATACTTCTTGAAAAGTGAACGTTAAGTGATTAAGATGCTTTGCTTATGCTTACTGTTTGGCTTTGTTTTTGCAAATCAGTTTTAGACACTTTGATTTGAGAGTTTGTTGTTTTTCATTGAGAAAGCATAGTTTAAGGAGAGATTAAATGGTCACTGTATATTGTCGAATAAGTCATGGCTTCGTTGTGTATATTTACCAGGATACATCAATTGCCCATATTTGAATGAGGATTCAATAGGAATAACGTGGAGGATTTAAATTCAAATATTCGAAAGAATGTGTGAACAATCCCCAAAGAGGAGAATTTAAATAAGATGCTACTTCAATTTGAAATTTCATCGATTTTCGTTAAATTTGGTATCTAACATTTTTTGTTGATTACGTAACTGGTTATTAAGTTTTTTTTTAACCAAAAATATCGGGACCTGGAACACAATTTTTTTTAAAGAATGTTTAAAAACGGTTTATAGGCGCTTTATGTTGATTCAATTTGGGCTTTGTGTCCCACTCAAGTGGAACGTAAGACCCAAATAAATATGTTGGGGGTCATGTCCCACTAAATAAAAACTACCAAATGATTAAAAGAAGCTTTGCATGCACCCAACCTCACACCTACCCCAAATCCTATAGTGTGCCAAAGCAGCGGAATTGCAGGGGGCAGCAATTAAAACATCAACAAATTAAATATTATCTTCTTTGCCTCTAAAAATGTCCCATTGTTAACAAAAAAATATGTATTTGGGGCTTGTGTCGCACTTGGGTGGGACTTAAGGGCCTTATGTCCCTGCGCCAAATTGTTCAATCATCTACATAGGTCTATATGCATATTAAGTCGAGGGAACCACTATTTACATGTTTTCAAACATGACATATCTGATTCTCTTCCAGAGAATTCAAAAAACAATATGACTTAATAAATATGTTACTCTTGCAACGAATTTAAGAATTCAATCTTTTTTATGGATTGTGTTTCTTCCAATGTTTTCAGTTCACCAATTTTGATATGCAGTTTGCAATATTGTAAAAGATCTTTGAACAAAGTAAGGCACATTGAAATGTCAACCCTATTCAACTTTTTTATAAGTTCAAATAATATATCAATAACTTTTTCAACTTTTTTATATTGACTTCGATGAATTTGACTTTTTGAGGAAATTCATATTTCCGAATCGATATATTTTTGAGAATATTTCTATACTTTTTATTTCAGAAAACTCCTTTCAAAACTCCACTCAAACTATTACAAGTTTAGATAAACGACTAATATATTCCATTGGCGCCATACACTTGTATCCATGGAGGAAATACAAAAAAAAAAAAAACATACATAAAAAGCTCCTTAAGGATAACTAAAATCATCCCAGTGTAACCTCAATTTCAGCCATCAATTCTAGAGATTTATCTATTTCCAAATCAGAGTGAAAACAAAAAAATATAGATATATATAATAAAACATCTAAATCGGAAAAAAGGATTTGAAAGACTTTACCATGTCTGCCTCTGCCTCATTTTATACACTTTTGCCCACAGAGATATTGCATTTCACAGAGTAGTATACAATTTAAAAATTGCATTCGGCACTCATTGAAATTCATTGCATGTTGTTACCTAGTTTTCAATTCGAATAGACAAAAAATAAAAAAAAAAAAAACAAACGAAAACATAGAAGAACAAAGCTGGCCAAAACGCTTTCCAAGTCCAGAGTATGGGTCATTTTAGTGGACTTTAGTTCAGTTGCATGTCCAGTCATGAATTCACATTCTCATATATACACACATACACCTATATGCATGTGGCGAATTGCAAGAGAACAAATCAAAGTTGGTCCTTTCAATTGAGTCCTGAGTTGTGAACAACAGAATGGAAAGATTGAGTTATTCGATGTGGTTTTTCGGTGGCTTTTTAGGGTGATAGGATTCTATATTTATTTATTTTTTTTGTACCTATCTATATTCTATTTATGTGAGCTCAATGTGTGTGTGCAATGAAAGTACAGATAAGAACAGGTTGGTTTTTATTGAAGTTCTGAATCAGAGAACTTGTTTAGTATGAAATTTGTGGATCCGGTTTTTTCTATTTCTATACCTAAACTTTTTGGTTTTAAAGAAATGATTTTCCTGTTTCTTTTAGAAATTTAAACAAGTTTTTTTTAATTTAAATTTCTTTCATTTCAATCAAATACATATAAATATGTACATATAAATCAATTTTATTGCGAGTTTTACCCGAACAGCATTCCACCCGGAAAATTTGACATTTCACTTTTAGACTTTTTATGAACATTAATTTCGGGTGGAATGTAATGCAATTCACACACTATATTTTCACTTATTTTTAGTATAGGCAAGCGAAATTTCGTTCGGGCGAAACTCACAATAGGTCTTTTAAAATTCCAGGCAAACAAAAATTTTAAGGTGAAATATTTTATGGGAAAAACTCACAACAAGGCTGATCATAAATCAAGAGTAAACACAAGAGAGAGAAAAAAAAAAAAAACTGATTTAATTTTAATTTATCCTTAAATTTTAAAATTTTATACTTAAATTTTCTTAAAATTCCAGCAAAGTGTAGGAAAGGTCTGCAATGTTGTAATCCATCATGAAATATGCTAAAAAGGATTGTCCAATTTTTATTTATAAGTCACTTTAATACCTGCTTCCAGGAAGATCGCGCGTAGTAGAGTTCTCAGATCCTAAGAAGTTGGCTACGACCGACTGCTTTAAAAATCTCACATATATCTGACTAAATTACAAATCTTGCTATACTAAAATCTTGCAACCTAAAATCTTGAAATTTAAATTGGCAAGTGCAAACTTTTAAATTCGAAAAATTTTTATCAGCGTGATTTCAAAAATGCGAAACTTCGTTCTGTGAGATTTATTTAAAATTGCGTTACATATTTCGTTTTAACACATATAGTTTTAAATTTACAGTAAATCGCACCATACCACAACTGATTTCAAGATTTTAGCTGTATCGTTATCAGAACCACCATTACCCTCATTTACGCGAGAAATAATTATTATCCTTTACGCTTCTCCCTCCAAAGCGGCTAAGGGATAATATCACAATAAAGATCCCCCACCCCCCTAAAAAAAAGTAAAGTTCATTTAAACAAATCAGAAGTTAATTCAAGAGTAGCTAATATTCAAGAATAAATTATTCATAACTTCACTAGGTAGGTACCATTATTTGTTTGCAGTACACAAACACCCGGTCCCACTCATAAAATTCAACAAACTGGATACTTTCTTCCCTTTGAGTATATACCTATAAAGAGTAAGAAAAAGACCAATATAATATACGATGTTTAGCTTCGAAGAATAAATAAAATACAATAAAGCTCTGATCACACTTAATACAAACAAAAAGTAAAACTCAATAAAATGCACAACCAATTCGCAATATGATGGTCATTTGCTGAGTTTTTATTACTGGACACACACACACAAGACACTCGTCCTGCTACTACAATATCTTTGAAAAGATTCTAAAGAAAGACAGAAAAATAAATGTTATTTTCCACAAGAAAATAGAAGACAAGAAAAAAAGGAAAACAAGAATTTACTGGCCAAAATCCAAATTAGAGGGACAAAAGGCAACGCGACATCATCAACACACAAGTCAGCAATAAGGAGGGATACGGAGCAAGGAGCCCAAAGAAAAGAATACACCATCATCATCCACAGCAAAAAGACCAAATACCGAAACAAGGATTTGCTATACTATTTATGTGTCGGGTTGTGTTGCTGTTGTTGGTGTTGTAAAAAAAAATGTAGGTGAAATGACGAGAAAAACAGTGCTTCTGTGCCAATTTCTATGTCGATTCGGGCCAGCCGCACCCTTAAATAACCTTAAAAAGAAAACGGGGATACAAACACACCACCGGCAACCATCAGAACCACCCAACACCACCAACAGCAGTAGCAATAGCAGCAGCAGCAGCAGGATAACGTATATTAAACGAAAAGAAAATCTCACCAAAGTTTGTTCTTTGAAAATGAGCACACAACGTGGGATTAGGCCAGGCCAGAATATAGAAGAAGCCGAGCATCCACCATCATTGGGTTCACACTAATCAACCGCACCCTTTTTGTATTTCCAACCCTCTGAAGGATATACGCATACAATATACAAGCAGCGAGATATATAGGTACACCGAAAAGAAGAATCAGTCAATTTCTGATGATAAGTGCACTGGTAAGTATGACACTCTCTTTATGTACATTTGCAATCCTTTTTTTTGTAATTTTTTTTTTTTTCATTTTCTTCATATCGTCCTGTGTAAATAATTTTGCAGAGAATATTCTTGCATGAGAGCACATTGTTGGGGTTGGGCAACAAAAACCTGATTGTAACTATCTATTTATATTCAGTATTTTTGGCAGAAAAATTTAAATTTTGGCGGCTTACCAATATGAGATGGAAAAGCTTTTTTTAAAATATTGTATAAGCTTTTTCTCTGCGAAGGACATCGAAAACAACATTGCAGCAACATTTATAAAAAAAAAAAAACAAAAGCAAGGGAACATTGTAGAATAACATGTTTTTATTGTTGGTTTACACATATACTAACTCAGTTTTACTGACATCATTTGGATTTGCAGGAACATTGCTATGTTGTGTTGTGTTATGTTGGGAGGCTGTTTTACTTCGATGTTAAAGATGTCAACGTTCATGTCAAACGAAAGTTTCTTTGTTTCGAGATTTATCTGGATGTTGAACAAATAAAAGTAATAGTTTGCACGATGACCTGATTTTGTTTATTTTTTATTTTTTTATTTTTATAAAATGAAACTTTTTATTCAACAAAGCTTTTTACGGTCGTTTCTCCATTAAGAGAATGTTGGCATTCCTGCTTGATGTTATATTATATTTATTTTATATGGTTTACACTAAAGAACAGTAAAAAACGATCAGATACTGACATTAAAAATAGTTCTACAGGATTTTTACAAAAGGATGTTTAAGCTACAAAAGGAGCAACATCAAGAGATGTATCTAAGCTTTGTAGACACGTTCAACGCTTGTAAAATATTTAGATTTTATCCTCCCTCAAATGGGTTCATGTTTACTTTAATTTCCTAACCAATTCAAGATAATATTCATTTTTGTAGCACATGAAATAGCTTCTGGTTGGGTCTAGAATGGGTTTCGAATTAACATCTACGAATAAGCAGTCAAGTACTACACTTGACCATCTCTTTGCAACTCTATGAAATAATTAAATTCCTCGTGGAATACAATAAGATTTTATATTATTTTATTTTATTTTATCTTATTTTATTTTTTGGTTTATTTTGTTTTATTTTATTTCACTTTATTTGTTTTTATTTCATTTTATATTATTATGATTTAATTTTTTAAAGCAGTTTTTTGCAAAATTTTAGATAGCCAACGATTTTTAAAAACTACATATTTCCATAAAAATTAGTTTTCACGAAATTTAAGAAAAATTTTTATTTTTTAAAAATTCACAAAAAAAATCATATACAGTCTGTCTATGTCTCTGTACGTTCTTCTGTACACCAGCTAGACACTTAACAGATGGAAGTATTTGATTTAAATTTGCCACATGGACTTTTGATTTAATTCCCTAGAGGTTCAAGATAATATAAAACATGCAATCTAATAGTGCATTTTATTTGTACCATAAAATAATTTACTATTGTATTGTAGGTATTGTATTGTTTCCCCTAAGGGTTACAACTCTCCTATCCCTCTCGCCTTACTCCTTCTCGCAACCTCTAGTGCCTTTATCCACTAATTTACTATAAATATATAATAATAAGGCATAGTTTTCAAATATTTTATGATATTTTAAGTTGCGGTAGGTCAGTATAAATAAACTTAATTGAGTTCTTTTTGTCACACTTTGTCTATCTTACCCTAAAATAAACCAGAGTTTGCGTACTTCACTGTCAACTTTCAAGAGCTTTTTTTATCGCACAAAAAAGAACTGTTATAACATCACAAATACACTTGCAATTGATAAGAATAAACTAAACCATACGATTCGTAAAATCCACAAAGACAACAACAACAACAATAATAAAATAGCAAATGCGAACATCTCTAGATGAATGTTTGTTATCCTCTGTGAAACTTACATAGCAGCCGAAGGACTCCTGATGAATTTTTAGCTTCTCAGATCGCGTGCTGATGTCAAATAGTGCCGTTCTGTGTGTTATATAAAAATTTTATTGCGATTAATATTTTTTTTTGTCGTTCTTATAAAAATAACATCTTCGATAAAAATTAAAAGGATGCGGTGATTGAGAACAAAAAAAAACTCGAGTTCAAATTGCAATATTCTCGTTTAATAAAAATAAAAATAATTTTACAAGAAAGTGTTTTCGTGAATAAAATAAAAAAAAATAGGAAATCTGTCTGAAGCTGCATAACCACTGCAGTAACGTGTATAGGCATTGAAATTAAGTTCAAGGACAATTGAGACAAAAACGGTAAACATAATTTTTTCCTTCATTTCTCCGTTCTACCCCCCTGTCACTATATTAAAAAAAAAAAAAAATGATATAAGCTTTTTGTTGAAAGGAAACATCATCTCCTTTCCGGATTGTGATTTAAATTAATTCGATAAGAATAACGGTCTTCGTATACACGCCTAACAAAAAAAGTACATCCTTTTGCGTGTTAACGGTGAAATAAAAGAAGAAGAGAAAGATATGAGAATGTAATTACATGCCAAACGGCAAATTCAAATGTGACAAAAATATTATATGTGTTTGGTCTGTGTTACGCGTTACGTAATCCCAACTGCGAGCAAGGATACATACGTAGATTTGTATTTAAAAAAAAAAAAAAAATTAATACAAAAGTATCCTTAGTGCACATCACCAGTGTTGGGTTGGGTTTTAGCATCGTCATCGCCGTCGTAGTCGTCGTCGTACTTATCCAAGTTGCGTCGTACTATCAGAGTAGCGCCTTTTAACGTTTGGGATATTCCTGTTGGGAAAGCATGCTACAAGCGTCGAGGACTTCCTTTTTTTAACGGATGAGGATTAATTAACGTGTTGTTATTTTCTTTTTTTCTTATTGCTGTTATTTGTATTTCTACTTTAATTTTAATGATGCGATACTGTTTTTGTATGTAAAATGCGTATTTCAACTGTTTTTTAATTGAAAGTGAAACATAAAAAAAAGCAGTGACACAAAAGTAGGTAAAAATGATTTGCAACTTAAAGCAAGGAAGATCAAGGAAAAGAAAGAGAGAAATCTTAGAAAAATTATATTGAAGTATTTTTAAACTCACTTAAATTTGATTCATGTTTCTAATTTAATATATAGCTGAAAAGGTTCAACTCCAACGGGATTTTGTAGCCCTTTCATGTGAAAGTCTAAAGGGATGTAAAATATTTGAACATTTCGTTTAACTTAGATATGTGTGTGTGTGTGTTGTCGTTTTGTTTTATTTTGAATTAAAGGTCTAATTCTGAGAAGGTTAGTTGGCAAATAAAAAAAGATGCTGGTAAATAATAAATTATTTTAAGAGCAGTCTTTTGAATTTTATCTTAAAAGGTTTTTTGTTAACTTTTTGATTAACCCTATAGTCTTTGAATTGTTTAAAGAAAAAATTTAAAGACTCATTTGTCAATTGTGCTAGTTATCTATATACATACACTTATTCGATGACCTCGCCTATTAATTTCACTTTCATTCTATTTTTTTTTTGTCATATGAAAAAAAAGCTCACATACGCCACAGTGTCCTGAAACTAAAAGTGCAAAAATTTGTATTTTTGTTTTGATATTAAATTAAAAACTCATTTAATTTAAAACTTTAACCAGAAACCATGTTATGAGCAGTATGTGACTTGCAATAAGTAAACAATGGATGGTTGTGTTTTTATGGTCTCTTGCTAAAGAAAGCAATAATTAAAATTGGATGTTAATTTAGGTGTTGATTGATATTTTTAATTTATTTATTTCTTTTCAATTCACAAATAAAAAACCTTTGGCAATTCAACAAAAATAAAACACAATTTGAGCTGTGATAATTGCTTTGCCTTTTGACGACATTTAACAACTTTTGGGCGTTTCCCACGAATTATATTTACCCTTATCATAGGTTTCATCTTAATGGAAATTCGCTAAATCTCCCTCAAAAGCTATAAACAGCATCCATTTATATATTCATGATTACGAATGAGTTTTTCGTGAGGATTTTGTAACAAAATTCCGGCTAAGATGGGTTCTATGATAAGGGCAATTAAAAACTACATTTAAAGAAATGCAAATAAAACATTTTAAATCTTAGTACTGATTTAATTAAGTACTGATTTGATTAAGTTTACATTTACAGTAACAATTTCAAAAGTAATTAAAAAAAAGGTGAAGTGAGGACCATTTATGCTTGATTTAAGAATAAATTTATAAGAAATATTTAATTAAAATTATTATTTTTACAACAATATATCGACCCCCTCTAAGCGCCAATGTTTGTATATTTGCTGTACATATACACATTATGTTGGATTACTTCCTTTCCAACACAAAAAATGCTTTGGAAATAAGTTTTTTCAACAGTCATCCAAAAAACTTTAATTTTGAGCCTTCTCTTCAAGTTAAAAAGTCATAGTCTTTTGAAGGTAAAGTGGTAATTATAATAACAAAAGGCGTGTTTTTTTCAAGCCCGGGGGGAATTGAATCATAATGAAGCTACGTTGGTTCTTAACAATTTACTTGTTAAATGCAACAATAAACTAGTCCCCTATGGGCTTAGCTGAACCCAGATAATTCCCGGGACTTAATTTAAGAGCGCATATACAAACTGTTTTGTCGTGAGAATCAATTAATAATTGTTATCGATAGTTTGTATGAAAACTCCATTTTGTTTCTGTTTTTTTCAACCAATTGTCCCTGCTATTGCGAGAAAACACACCTAAAATTACTTTAACAAGCTCTTTTTTACAGAATTTTATTTATTTTTTTATTCACAAACACCAATTCTGCTTTTTTTAAGTTACTGTAACCCCACCTCTGTCCTTCAATTTACCTAAAACGAAGATAAACTTATTAAAGCTTTGACCACGCTCGCCAATTTTTAGTATTTATAAAGGAGGAGGTAAAAATTAAAAATTTCGAAAAAAAAATTTAAGAGTTTTAAATAGAAACAAAATTATTTTGAATTTTCATTAAAAGCTTAATCTGGTATTTTTATTTAAATTTGTTGATATAAAATATTATTTAAACTTAACAAATTCTCTATCAAAAAGTATTTAATTAATATCACTTAAACAGATAATTATTTAAATTTGTTATCAAAATCAAAGAAGTCGTTTTCGAAATAAATAAGATTTTTCTCAATCGTTTATAAACAATTGTATAATAGGTACTGTAATTTTTGGTTAAAAAATAATTGTTTTTCTTAAATCTGCTGCAAATGTTAAAAACAGCTTGATGCCAAGTTTAATAAAAATTGATCGATTGATTTTCAAAGCATTAAGTTTAAAAAAAAAACAAAATTTTGAAACGTTTTTTAAAAATCCAGACTATTTTTTTATTTGAAAATATTCGTATAAATTGTTAAAAAAAATAATCAAAAACAGTTTTACCGGTTTTTGAGAAAATCCGACACTTAAAAAATGTTTGCTTGTGAGTTTTCACCCATTTACTTGCTGAACACAATGCCTTGCTGCAACTGGAATCGGAGCCGCAACTGCTTTCAAAAAATGTCGTACATCATTGTTTTTATTTGCCCACAATGAGCTGTACAGCTTTTTGTATATTTAAAAAAAAAATGTTTTTCTTTTAATTAATAATTTTTTTCGCTACACAAATAAGCACTAAAAACTTCAATATTTTTTCCGGCTCTTTTTTTCTTCATATAAATTGAGACGTTAAAAGTGCTGCACATGATAAAATTTAATATTTTGACAGGTGTTCCAGCTCCGACTCCGACTCCGGCTGCAGCTCCGTCCTATTGTATTCAGCCAGTTAGGCTGTAGCCGTATGGACAGACAGACGAACATACATACATAATTGGGATGACCTCTTTTTCGTCTTCCCTATACAATCGTAATATCAAGTTTGGTCAAATTTTTTAGGGATTTGATCCCCAAATCTTCGGCTTGATCAAAGAAGCGCGTACTTACGGGCTACTACTCTACTTTCAATGACTCAAAACAAAGGTTTTTATGATATTGCTACTTTTTACATATAGAACTGTGATTATAGGTATTTATGTAGGCACTCAAAAAAAAACATTTAGAAATCAAGTAAAATGTTTGTCTTCATATTTAAGTATTTTCATATGTGTATATAGTGATACAATTTATACATATACATCGTTATTAAGTAATTACTTTTACTGACTTTAATCATAATGACAAAAAAGTTTCTATACACCATTTCCATTATTATAACGTATAAGTAAATATGTAACCTATTTTGTAACTGCTGTTTGAAATCCATCAAATTTACGTCAAACATCTAGAACATCCATCAAAGTAACACTCAATATAAATTGTCATAATCAACAAGAACAAGGATGCTATAGAAATGAGTAAAAACCATTAGTTGTCATGTCAATAAGAAGAAGAAAAATAAATAAGAAAAAAAAAAAATAAAAAACTTGAGAACTTTCTATCATCTATAGAATGATCCGTCTAATTTAAAACTTCAACTTTATTGTTGCTTTCCTTGAATTTATATTTATTTCTAAGAAATGTAATTTAATGTAATATTACTTCCTTCTGACAGCTTTTAGGAGGTACTGAAGTGAACCAGAAGTTAATTAGTATCCATTCCAAACTTACATAAAACATACACACATACACAAATACACACACATAGAGAGATTCTTTTATAAATATTCGCCCAGCTGTGCATTTTATACTGCTTTTATGTTCATATTTCTTACATGACTTTCCTGCAAGGATTGCATGTTTTTTGTTCAATTGTATGAATATATGAGAACATTTTGTTGCGTTTTCATGAAGGATGCCTGAGCATAAATAATGCATATTGCTCCTTTTGTATTTGTGTTTAATAGAATTTCATCAGTGTTTGTAGTTACATATATTTTTATGGTCACGTTTTCCAAATAATTTTACATTCGTTGACTGTGATTTTCTTAACAAGTAATTTCATACGCAATGCTAAGTAAATAATTACAAAATTATGCACAGCGATGTTGAATTGCAGAATTCTGTTTTAAATTGTGATACATACATATGTATGTGCAATTTAGATATACCTACATAATTGGTGCAATAAATTGTCATTTTTTGGATTTGTATAAACCAAAATTTAACTAAATATTTAATTCATATAGCTCACAATACGGTCCATAGAGAAAACGAAAAGATTTTGTCCCACAGTTTAATCTGCATTCATGTATGTAAAACAACTTTACTCCGATTTACAAGCCTTGGCCGCTGAAATTAATGCTTTGCCAAATTTCGATCAGTTTTAAAATAAAGAGATAGATAGTTAGTTTAAAACTCCATTTACAGTCGACGTCATTCATAACGACGTTTTTTCTTTCACTTGGTTGGTTTTCGTATAATTTGTCGACTCACCGACAAGAAATTATTCGGAAAATGATGACTATATTAAATATATAACTACACAATGTATAATGACAAATTACAGGGAAAAAATAGTTCGCTATTGTCGCTTAAAACGACGCGACTAAAATTGGTCTTTTTGTTAAATTTTGGAGAAAAAAATTATATCCCGCGAAAATTCGGCATATAAAATTTGGTTTTTAGCTTTTTAGTGTCAAAATTGTTAAATTTTTATCAAATTTTGTCTTATTTGGTCTGAAAATCATTTTAAATACAAAACCATTAAATTAATATCACAAATATAAGTTATAATCTGTTGGGAACATTGCACAACATTTTGGACTTGCTTTTGAAAAAATTGGTACACATTTACATTTAAATCATTTTCATGTAAAACTATTCAAGCACATATTTAAAGTCATTTCATGCATTCATTTGATTAAATTCCTAATTTTGGCAGTTCTTTTGTACAAATTTTTACGTACCATATTCTGACCTAAATTATAAAATCCCTATTTTCAACAAACAAATAGAAGACAATATTGTAGAACTCACACATTTTCATAAAGAATTTTTACCGCGAGAAATGATCGCCAAAATTCATAAGACAGTGGCAACTGAATGAGGAAAAATTTAAACAAAAAGTAAATAAACCGAATGAATGTGTTCAAATAGACAAACATTCCTTTCTTCGCATGTCAATTCAACTGTCTTTTATTAGTCTCTTCCTAAATTTTAAAAGTACATTCTTAAATAATTTGTCTGCTAATTCAGCAGGTTATTACGATCGGATTTGCCGGTTTTTAGCAGTCGTTATAAGCGGCGTCGACTGTATATATTTAATTGTTGTAATTTATTAGAGAATACAAATTTTTCACATCGAAAGGCCTTTAAAAAACATAATTTTGAGTGCTTGAACGAAAAAGGAGGGAATATCTACTTTAAAGTAAAATTGTGAAAACAAAAATCTGTTTGATATTTTTTTTTTAATTGAGTTTAAAAATTATTTTTTCAAAAACTTTACACTAAAACAACTTGATAAAATATTAAAGAATCGATTTCTGACTTTCAAATAGGTACGTGATATTTAAGTGTTGCCGTTGTTTTTAAATATAGGTACATATATATTTATTTTTTGTAATAAACGCCATTTTTGTAAATTTGTCCTTCCTGTCTAAATGGGAGGCATATGTATGTAGATTCATCTACCAGACGATTTTTTTTTTGTTTTGACGCTACCTACACGCTCCGGCGTATTTATTTTTATATTATACAATATACATATTTCAATTGAATAAAAATTAATTCTTTTTAATTTTATTTTAAATGTATTTAAAAAATTTGTACAATTCTGCACATATGTATGTATATTATACAAATATATGTACATCAAAAATAATATATTTTATGTCTATATTGCTCGAATACACTCGAAGTAGGTACATTACTTTTCCTAGATGGCACTTAATTATAATTTCATATATATTTTTAATTTCGAACTGAAAAAGATTCCCAGTTATGGAATAAATAAAAAAGAAGGAAAACTGCAAAAATGAGATATTATTATGTAGGTAGTGCAAAAAGTAATAAATTACAAGAGTAAGCAGAAAAAGGCAACTTAGTTCACTTTGCCGGATGAAATTCAATTATTATTGCTCTGTTTCCTTTTTTCATTCATTTTCAACCATTCATGTCTGCTTCTCATTTTTTTTTTTTTTTTTTTTTTTTTTTGTATTACACCTTGCACTCGAGGAAGTTGAAACATTCAAATGGCCATACAATGACTTGGCCCCAAAAAGGCATAAAATTATTATGACGTTATGAAATTACATTCATAGAAAAGTAGGTAACTTTCTCTCCGAGGAAGATTCGAGTTCAGTTGGGACAAAAAAAAATTAATCTAAAAGGACCTCTTTATACACCCAACCCGACGACGCCAAGATAAGAACACAAGAAAAAGAATTAAGAACTATTTTGCTAGTAAATCCTTTTATTTTGGTTGAAAATCTCTTCTCACCCACACACACACACACTTAAGCAGCTGCACAAACAAAAATAACAACGACAATATATATAGGTAGGTAGTGAATAA
Organism: Epistrophe grossulariae; assembly: GCA_929447395.1. Lineage (NCBI taxonomy): Eukaryota > Metazoa > Arthropoda > Insecta > Diptera > Syrphidae > Epistrophe > Epistrophe grossulariae. The sequence goes on from OV839568.1 coordinate 137,478,759, forward strand.
AATGCCTCTACTTCACTTTTATCCACTCGGCTGCCATAAGTAAAACAAATTCGAATGGTTTTTGTGTGTGAAAAAGCTAAGAGTTTGTGTTGTTCTTCACCATCACTCTCTACCCCTCAATCTGCCATCCGGAACTCCCACCTTAACACCATACGAATGTGATAGAAAGGGGGAGTCCTTTTGATCCTTTGTGACGGAGAGCTAGTCTTACACATATAGTGATGCAGTATATTTTGCCATAGGGCTGCCAGGCGCTCGTTAAATTCAGTGTGCTTGCCGTCTCAAAGGTAAATGAACATTTCAGTGGAATAGGACGATGTGAAAGAGTATCCTTGATGATAAAGGAGAATGTCGAGTGAGAAAGGCGTGTATGAATATGCGTTTTACACAAACGGATATTTTGAATTTCAAGCTGATTTTTTTTTCTCCAAGTTTTATTATATTCACCGGATGCGGTGATGCTTTAGAGTTTCATTGTGTGTGTGTGTATGTGTGTGCCTAGGTAAAAAAAAAAATGAGATGATGATTGCAAAACGAATTTAAGAGTCTGATAAGCTTAAACAGTTTTTTTGTTGAAATGAAGAAAAAAAAATATCTACGTTCTTTTAGTGGAATAGAGAATTTATTTTCAAATTTTCCTGTGGGTGTAGGTACCTAATCAAAATGCTTTGAGATAAAAGAAAAGTGTAGAAAGTAATGCAATTCAAAATTTAATATTAACTCATGTTAATTAATTATGGCTTCTCGCCTCAAAATCTTTAAACGAAAGGGATTTGGGCACTATATTTTTCGTCCAATCTTCCGAGCATTTAAAAAAATTCCTTATCATCAATTTACATGTTTACAATAAGTGGCATTCTAAGGGGCCAGTTATAGCTTTCATTGAAACTCATCATTGAAAATTTTAATTTTCAGTTTTGAGGCCCTAAAAAAGCGATATCAGTGATTATTTGATGCCAATAAAAAGCTTATGACTCGATTATTATTTATAGTCAAAAAAATATTTCATTTTGGCCCTACTTTTCACAAAAACGATTTCTAAGATTTCAATGATCAATGATAAGGTAGTTCAATCATTGAAATAAAGAAATTCATTTCCTGCGATAGGTTGGGTCAAAATGAAATATTTTTTGACTAGAAATAATAATTGAGTTATCAGCTTTTTATTTGCATTAAAATAATCACTGATTTCACTTTTAAAGTATACCTCGAAATTAACAATTAAAATTTTCAATGATGAGTTTCAATGAAAGCTATAACTGGCGCCTAATATAAGTAGATACCTACCACGTTCAAAGATTTTCAACATTTTAAGTTAAATGTACTTAAAACTCCATGTGTTTTTTGAATAGGAAATTTCAGGAGCTCGGGGTTAATTTTAACCGATTTCAAAAAATTTAATAAAGAATATTTTAAAAGTATATTTTGATTACTTTTGGGGGGCGAGGGGTCAAAAAATTCAAATACATATTTTATAAATACATATACGCCACCCAAGTACTGAATACAAAATTTTAGAGCTCCCGATTTTAAGGGTGTATCTAATTACACATGTAGTGAACAAAATGTATATAAGTTCTTAATACACGCGTGACTACTAAAAATACACGTATAATTATAAAAGCGGCGCTTTTTTTTCTAACTGCCGGCGTGAAGCGATCTCAAGATATTTTTACAGGGTAAAAGAATGTCTTTTAGGTTATATTTTATACTACGTTACGCGAAGAAAAAATATTTTTCAAAAAAATAAGTTACGGCATTGAATTTATTTTTCAACGTCTTTTGGACCACAGAACACATTAGAAGTAATTACAGGTGTATTGCTAAATACACGTGATAATAATGAATTATACACGTGTTAATGCACGAATAATTTAATAACACGTGTAACACGGGTATACACGTGAAATAGGGGGCTCTAAGTATATACACATTACATAGAATTCTGCACACAAAGTTTATGTACTGAGTAGTGAGTACATGTTGAAACCTGTACTTGCATAAAAGATCGTGAAGTCAGTAGAAAAATCTATGGAAACATTATTTAAATTTGCCAAAAATAGAATTCTATAGACATAAAGTTGGTTCAAGAGATATTCGTTCAGTTCGGTACTTATTTTATTGATTCATTACATGTTGTTTGTATCAGAATATTGAAATAATTTGCTGTGGCTAAAATATTTTTTATTTAGATGGCGGGGGAGTGGGTAAAAAATATAAGACACACATAAATAAATGTACTATTGACACATTCCCAAGACTTTGTTCTGAATAAATTAATTTTCTTTCAGTGTAATATATGAAATAACAAAAGCAAGAATGTCACAAGGAATAAATACTGGAATTAAAAAGGTTGAAAATTTAAGCAAACATAAAAGTTATCGAACAGTAGATTGATTTTCTTAATTGTAAGGGTTCGTTTCACAATGTCTGAGTAAGTCCTGATTAGTTACTCGACACATTAAATATTGTCTTTTGACGACTAGAATAGACAAAAGTAATTTTATTTGGTTTGTGGACTTATTACCCTGTTCCGATATTAGTGTGTCAAGTAACTAATAAAAACTTTACTCTGCAGACATTGTGAAACAAGCCTTAATAATAAGATTAATAATATTGAAAAATATCAAAAAATTCAGAAAATAGTTAAATTTGGTAAAAATACAAAACCCCACATCCAAATAGGTACCATACCACTTTTTAGATACGCAAAGATATTCAAATTTATTTTAAAATAGAAATGTATAAGTAGTTCGAAATCATAAATCACTTACTCAAACAAAAACATAAAACGATTTATCACACATAAGCTCAAGCTTTAAAAAACAACCAACCAACAAACGATATACCTAGTCTCTTATCTCTATCATACATTATGCATGAGTATTATGTCCATTTAAATATACAACAATATTATTATTATGAAATGATCCTTTCATTTCGACAGGTATACCTACCTACTACACCATGGTATATAGAGATTCTGATTCAAGATTCCTATAGCATGCTAAATTCTATTCAAAAGTCACTAGGTATTCTTACCTTGACAAAATATGTGTCCTTGTTTTAAGGGCATTCCAAAGTGATGTCAACAATTCATCGTAATACATAGTCTACCTTTGTTGTAATTACTTTCCTTTATCTTCTTCTTCAAGAAGAATAAAAAGAAATACAATACAAAAAATATATAAATACATATAAAAATTTACATTGTACATACCTACAATACATACTGAATATTATGTAAGTGTACAGAGTACATGTGCATGTAAAAATTGAATAGAAAAAATCCTGCGGATGACATCTATTGTTTTAATTTTTTTAAATCCAAAGACAACATTTTGTATGTTCGTTCATTTTATACCACGCTTGCCGTTCGCCGGGTTTTTTCTCTCACATATATAAAACGTTAATTTACATGTTGCATATGTGTTTCTGGTGCAACACACAACAGAAAAAATAAATGTAAATGCACACAGAAATTTAAAAAATGCTATTTCGCAGCTATCTCGTGTCCTTGCGGGATCCTTTTCCTAACCACGAACTATTATCCATCTGTCAACCCCCTGTCTGAAAAGTTGTTACTATTGTTCTGCTGCACGAAGCTAGATTGTTAGCTGTGATTCCCGTCTTGTATTGTTTCATCCTTTTTGGCCACATTTGGAAAACAACAACTACAAAAACATCGCTACAGAGAAGTAGGTAACAAAACTTGACCTCAGACACAGGACACTGAAGTGAGCCAGAGCCAGAGCTCTATAGAGCCGTTATATAGCTGTAGGTAATCTTTCTCTCTCATTAAATATGTACGGGGCATCAGATATTCACAAATAAAGCATTTTGCCAGGACCCGGACGAGCACCCATGGGGTAGGTATGTATAGAGATAAAGGTGGACGGACACGGACATTTTTTCAGTTCTTCCAAAAGCATTTCAGATATACAGTATCTGCTTTGAAATATTATTTTTATTTTTTATTTTTCGTTACACTCGGAATTAAGTCAGCAAGACGAGATGCAAATACGAAAAGCGGAATATTGAAGAGTTTTTGTGTAAAAGTGTAGTGTGTTCTTATGCGCTTTAGGGGGATAACCTACTTAAGCAGTCGGTGATTATCACATGCAAATTTAACTAGCTTACAAAAGCAGCCAAGAGAATGTTGGAGACAGCCTTGATGTACACTACTTTATATATTTTTTTTGTTCTTGCTTTTATGTATTAATATTTTCTTTTTTTTTATTATTTTGTTTTTTAAATTTATTTTATGAAATGCAAACAGGTGACAGGGGGTTAAAGCGCAATCTTGGTAATGCTATGCTACACAACACAGTATATATGGAAAATATATAGCTTCTCCTTGACCTAGGAGTAGAATGCACTAGGAGGCTATGTGAAGGAGAAAGTGTAAGTTCAGGCAGAATATAAATAGGTATACTCGCAATTTAATTTTGTATCTAGATGGATTTTTCATTTTTCAACTATGTACATATAATATACAATATACATATATACCTAGTCTAATGGAGGAATGCATTTGTAATGAGATGCTCTTACAGGTTTTTTCAAGAAGAAAATATTTAAAAAGTGGTGCTTGAAGGAGGACAGAAAATTTAAGCGGTGATTTTTACCTTATCATATTTCATACAGAATTATTTTATCAATTGATATCAATTTAATGTACCTACAATTTTATTTTGTATCTAAATAGATTTTTCATTTTTTAACTTATAGCCTTATGGAAGAATGTTTTTTTAATGAGATGCTCTTAAAGATTTTTTCAAGAGGAATATATTCAAAGCTGCTTCAAGGAAGACAGAAAAATATAGGCAGTGATTTTTATCTTAACATATTTCATATAGATTAACATACTACGTAAAATCCATGATTTGAACTTGAAATTTTATTTATTTGATTATATCTACATTAATAAAGTATGATTAAGAGTAAAAATTCACGACCACTTTTTTGAAAAGGTAACTAATTACAAGTGCATCCAATTTGTCCTTGTTGCATTTTTTTTATTTAGATACATATTATTTTCATTTTTTGAATTTTGTTCAAAACTTTAACAAAAAAATTATAGAACAATTTTTAAGTATGTGTTCATCAATTTACAGTAGTAAACCAAAAAAGAAGAAAAGCATTTGGAGCGATTTTCAAGAAAATTTAAATTTGACTTCTGTACATGTAGGGATATTTTTGATTATTTGATTATAAGTAGGTATTTCTTATTTAAGCTTTAATTTAATTTAGACAATAGAAGTGTTTTTTTTTTCAATCTATACTGTACTAAGTAACATCTTAAAAAAAAAAAAAGCATCGACATTATAGGTACCATGTCTTTTTATATTTCATATTTTGTACTATTGAACCCCTGTCAGAAAAATTTGAAGTTAAAATAAATACATTCACAGAAGGATTCTACTTAAGCTTTTATCACACGCAATCCTACTGGCGATGTTGTATTTTTAATGAATGTAAAATAGTGCTATTCAACGGATAGCCTTTCCAATAAAACGCATTTAATATTTTAAAACACACGAAAGTTAGGCCCATTTGCAAATTTTTCTTTCTTTCTAAGATCACGTATCTGAAAGGAATCCATTAACTTAACCAGGAAGTTTTTAAATCATGAGTACCCAGTGTCACACCCGTAACAATAGATGTGTTTCTTTACTTTGAAACTATGTATGTGCATTTGTTTGAATTTCTACGCATTTAATTTTTGTATATAAATTTTGACACACTTTTGTGTAAAAATTCAAATGAATGCACAGAGTTTTAAAGTTAAGGAATACACCTAATGAAAACCCCTTGTTGGTTGTAAAACGATGAAGTTTTGTATGGAGAATGTTTTAAGAAGTTAAAAGAATATTATGTACTAAAATTTTCAAAAAAAATATTTTTTGGATTTCTAAAAAAGTTTAAAATTTTTTTTATCTCAATATTTCGAAAACGACTTTATTAATTTTTACTAAATTTTTAAATTTTAAAGCTGTTTTTTTTAAATTATATAGAAGACTTTAAACAAAAATTATTTTTGTAGATGAAATTATCGGTACCTTCTATACATCTGTTAAAAAAACCGTTAAGGAATATCTTATTTTTCTCCAAAATGACTCCTTTGATTTTGTTGAAAACGAATTTGACACTAATCCATTATTATTAACGGTAACTCTCACAGAATCATTTTTTTTAACTGAAACGAATTTGACACTAATCCATTATTTTTAACGGTAACTCTCACAGAATCATTTTTTTTTATTTTTAGCAATGTAATTACCTATTTGACCGATTTTAATAATGTTTTTTCATACAAAAGCAATTTTATAAAAACAAATTCAAAAAATTAATTTTGGAGTTTTAAAACAGATTCGAACTTAAATAATTTGAAAATTCGATATTTGAAAACTATTATTTTCTTAATTTGTATTTTAACTCCGCATTAATAAATATTTTTTGCGCACTATATTTCTCTTTTTTTATGTAAAAAATTATTTTTTAACAAACCACTTTCATAAATTAACTAGGTAATTTATTTCTTTTAAAATCAGATAAATATAGGTTCAAAATATTCAGACTTTTAAACCAGGTACCGTGCATTTTATTTTGTTGTTTCCTCTACTTTGATAAGTTAAGGAGAAGGTTTGTTAAGACAAAATAACATGGAAACTCAAAAAAATTGATCAAAAGATTTGAATATTGCAGTGATTATTTCTGCAAAGTTGAGAAAGAATTTGGATAACAAAATAATTTTATTTTTTTTTTTAACTGAAAATGAAACTAGTAGTGTGCATAATATATAAGCAATTCACATAAAAAAATATTGCAACGTCTAAAGCACAATATAACATTGTATTTTATTCCTACCTTACTTTTTGCATAAAAAGTCCGTTAATAAAAACTGGAAACAAATTTAAAAAATAAAGATCATTTCTAGTTATACCAACATCCTATCAGAGTTAAATTGAAAACAATAAGGCAAAACAAAAAAAAATCATCCAATATCTTCACTTTAGATGAAAAATGTCCCATAACCACTCAAATATCACATCAAAAAGAGACTGATGTGGTTACAAACTCTATTTGACTTGGCATCGCTTTTTTCTATACCAACCACCATACAGGAAATAGGTATATAACCAACGAAACGAAAATCTGCAATCTATATAAACCTCTATTCCACTTTTAAAAGGACACTATGGCAAGAACATCATAATATACATCATTTTTCATGCATACATTATCGAAACCAAATAATCTGCTCATAAAACGAGGACATATCAGTCGTTGTCTGACCACACCCCTACTAGTATATCCTCCCGATTCTGAAATGATAAACGACACACTTAAAAGAGTATCCCATATTGGCATATTTTTATGTATAGCCGTGAATATATAAAAGTCTACATACATATATGTATATAAAAATGAAGCCAAACCTTTCGCCATAAACCTAATTTATGTTTCATTTGTCTTTTCGTTTTAATTTTTTTTTTTTTTTATATAAAATTCAAAAGTCACAACATGCAAATTTAAGGATATTTCAATTTCAATTAATAGTTTTCGCCTCATCGTTGGTTTCTCTCTTCCTTCCTTCCGTTTCCGGCCACATTCAGGACGCAACCAACGAGCGATTATATTCACTATTAGTGGTTTTCGGTTAGGTGCGGGGCTTTTATATTAATGAAATTAGCTCTTCAACACAAACACACAGAAGCTTGATAGTTACATATACATATAATGTAGATATAGATCCTTTTCTGAAAAGACTAAGTGGCAGGTGCGGGAGGACTTATCCCCAAAAGTCTTGAGAAAAGAATTTGAAATGTGTCGTAGTTAATGTTTTCTACTTAATGTTTTTGATTTCATGTTATATATTTTTATTTTTTTTTTCAAGATGGACGATTTATCTTTATGTAATATGGGTTTATATGTACGAGTATTAAAGGGGATTAAATGTTGCGAACCATAAACTTTGACTTGAAGGATTTATAAATTGTGTCAGTCGTGTATATTTTTTCTATTCACGATATTGGAAGAAAATAAGAAAAAATAAATAGTTAAACAAAAATCACAAACACAAGTTTTCTGTGTTATACAATTCAATAAATACTCAAGCAACGGTAACTGGAAAAAAAACTCCTTTCAAAAAATTCCGCATCCAGAACATTTGTAGCGAAACGAGTGCAGTGGAAGGAAATAGAATTCAAAATCAAAACCAATCCATATATGCACTTAACATTGATGCCCTTTGATTGAAGAGCTGGTTTATTTATATATACACACATATTATATACACACTCACATGTAGAGAATAAGAAGAAGAAAAACAACAACAACGAGGGAAATTTCAAACTCAATTTATTGTAACTTTCAACGAGTAAAGAAGAACATCATTAAAAAGCGGTAAGTCAATTTGTATTTTACTCATAGCTATTTTTAAAATTTTATTAATTTGACTGTGAACTATTAGGGAAAGAGAAATATAATGTTTTTTTTTTTTTTTGCAACGAGGCTTTTTTCATCGATTTTAAAGAGAGCTTTTTGAACAATTAATCAATATTTAAAATGAAAAAGGTTTTTACTTGGCAGATGAGTTTTTAGTTGGAATTTGGTGTTCTTGATTTAGTGTTACAGCGAATTTTAATGAAAAAAAAAGATTAATCAAATTGTTTCTTTTTATCTATTATAAACTTTTTTAAATAAAATTTTTTTTTAGTTTTTTGGATCCCATAAAAATCAATATTTTAAAGATCCATCTTGACAGAACCAAACAAATTTTATTTGAGTGTCTATTAAAACACTTTAACAGTTGGACAACATTTTTAAACAGATAATTAAATTATTAATTTGAATTCTGAATTCAAAATCCAATTAAAAATTTCTACATTGAGATCTTTTAATCTTTAACTTCAAAATTCATACTTTAAATTGACAAACCTAAATTTAAATGATTTTTGTCGTGCAGCCAGTTGCTGTCTCGAGTCGTTCGACTGGCCGCACAACCACATATCACTTACACAGGTGACTAAAATTGCATGCAATTTATAATTTAATTTCACTTATATGTCGTTACCGTGGGTTCCACAAACAATAATGCTTTTGAAAGCATTCTCAAAATCCTACAATATTTTTTCGCAAAGCCAATATTATTTTTTGAAATTTTATTATGTACATGAGGGTGATTCAAAAACAACCTTTCTCGAAATTCAACCAGGACCGGACGAAATTATGATGCTTAGCTTAAAACCAAAAAATTCAAATCGAATATCATTAAGAGGTCGCTACCAGCGTTTTTTTTTCAATAATTTTGCTTGAAAGTTTTTGAAATAGAAATTTTTCTCAAATGTTAAAAGCTGCATAACTTTTTGAGTTTTTGTACTAAAAGCATAAAATTTTCAGGGATTGTGCGTAATTTTATGTAATTTTATGTAAATAAAACCCGCTTATCTGAAACACTTTTTTTATCCCCGAGTATTTGTCGACCAACTACCTTTATAACACTCCGCTTAAGCGAAACTCGCTTACGTGAAAAACCCGGATACCTGAAACATATTTTCAGTTAAATTTAATATTTTTCATTGAAAAAAACTCTCTTAAGTTAAAAAAAAATTTAATGCAACAGAACAAAAAATTTGCGGAACGCTTTCACCTCTTTTTTATTTTTCACCTCCACCAAATTTTCATCACGAACATGACATTTGAATTTCTGATATGTCATGGAATTTTTTAAATCCGCTTAGGTGCAATTTTTTTTTCACTTATCCGGACTCCACTTAAGTGAAATTTTGGTTCACTTAAGCGGGGTTCGTTCAAGTGAAAAACCCGCTTAAGTGAAAGAAAGACTGTGACATTTTTCAGTTTCTCTTAAGCGTCTTTTACTGTAATTGAAAAATTAATTTTTGAAATATTTTTTTTATAATTTTTTTTTGTTTATAACAAAAATGTAAACATCTACAGAAAAAACTACAAGGGATCTGGAACTTGGTGTTGACTTCAAATTACGTCTAGTGAAACCGAAAACACATTTCAATGACCAACAACCTCCCCCAAATTTAATTTCTTGCAAAATTGTTTAAACAATATGTATTAAAACAAAACACTATAACCGTGTTGTAGAAAAACTGACATCGTATTGTACAGGGTGCGTCAAAATGTATTTTTTTTATTATTTTCTTTAAAATTTCATAAGCTGTTATATTTTAATACTAAATTTTAAGGGGATTTGAGTTATCACATTTTTTTTATTTAGAAAAACCTTTACTTTTATTTAATTTTTTGGGTCACCTTGTCCAAAATTGGTTTTTATTTTTTAGCATCTTTTTGTTAAAATATTATCGCTAATTTTTTAGACAACTATTGAAATGCGTACAAATAAAGAGATGTCCAACTTTATATAGATAATGGCTTACTCGACAAACCCAAGAGTGTTCTAAGGAAATCTATTAAATACGAATGTTGTAAGACTTTAGCCTTATAAAGATCCGATCAGTATAGAATTCAAACAATGCAACTTTTTGTTCTATGAAGATCAATGTGATATCGATATACGAACAAATTTTAATTCACAAAAAGAATTTCTCAAACCATTGGCAATAGCTACAAGCCAAAATAAATTTGCTTTTTTTTGTCTGCTGGCAGATGAAAGTGATAGCAACAACTAACAAAACAGGTTTTCAAGTTTAATTTCAACAAGAGAACGCCCCTGCAATTTGCATTATTATTTTTGTTTTAGTTTTGTACCTATATGTGTACCTTTTAGTTAATAATTTTACATCTTTTATTGTGTGGCGCTGCAAGCAGTTTTTTTTTCAGTTTCAGTCTTGGAACAATCCAAACTCAGCCACAACAAAGAAGCTTAGAAATATACGAGTCTGAAACTTTTCAGAGAGCCATCTGAAGGTTTTTTCATCATTTAATATATCATCAAAGGCGTAGATACCTACTTACGACATCTATCCTCACAGTAAAAAAACTTTTTAAAGTATTTTCATCTTTGAAGTTACAAATATTAAGATTATGTACTTTCAGATTTAAACTGCCTCTATAAAAACTTAGTCAACATTTCTTTATGCATATCGATGATTTAACATGATTTACATTGAGTTACTTGAAATGGGTGTCTTAGAGCTTTGACATTTTTTTTTATTGGGTCATCCCTCAAGTTCCAGCGTGAAGAATAATCTGCGATAATAGCCTGAAGAATGCATCAAATTCTACTTTTCTGAAAAACTTTTTAATGAAATTAACATTATTCAAAATGTCACTGGACGAACGTCAAAATCAACTCCGATAAAATTAATTACATTCAAAAATTTTAATATTTCTTCTATATACTTAAGAATTCTTTAGGATTCTTTATTAAATGCATTAAACTACTTTTTATTACCGTTGCCGTTGTGTGCCTTTTGATCTAAAAGTTACACGTGAGACGAGTTGATATAAAACGTTTTTGATTGCCATAGAAAACACCATCTGAATAAGCTAGTTAATGATATAAGTGATAAAGGACCTTCATTCATGTATAATTTTCATCACTTTAATATCCTTGGCTCCTATATATGCTCTATACTCATGCCCATGTATATACCTACATATGTAGATAGAAGAAGTAGTAGTTTGCAAGTGTCATTTTACCCGGAATTTATACTCTCCATAAGTTGGGCCGCTCCATAATGTGCCACTTCGAGTTTTTTTTTTTTTCTTGTGTTCCATTTTATTCAATCACGTCAGCAGAGTCTCGCCTCTCTCACAGGGCAAAACTTTCTCAAGTAACACTTCAATGAATGTGTGCAAGTTTGTTTTTCGCCGCTTCGCAAACTTTCGCAAACATTTATGTCCAATATAATTTCAATGAATACCGAAACGAAGACACGCAAATATGTAAAGACCATGGATGATGGAGGCCAGGGCGCGGCGTATAGCATAGCAGGGGTGGTTTCCGCCTTTCCGGGGCTAATGTATGCATAAGAATTGCATTGAGTTCGGTTCGGTTCGGTTCGGGCAACTTACGCGAATGGCCCTTCTAAATCACTGTGCAATCTCTAGGAGAACTTTGCCATCATTATCATCATGTGCATCTGTTTTAAATTGTTCCCAGGGATTACGGTTACCGATTTGGGGAAACATGAATCCAGATTTAGGGACATGCAAAATCTATGTCAACGAGGAATATTTATGTGTGTTCGTGTGTGTATTTGTGTGCATGTGCGTGTATTAGAGAGATGTTTGATTGTGTTGTTATATAGGACTTTTGTAACGATGCGATGCGATGGTGGAGTATTCAACTGAAATTGGGGATTAAATTAAGCTGAGATGCACTTAAGACATAAAATATTTTGCTTTTAAGATGAAATTTGTTTATTTTTCTTCAAAGCCGGATTTAATAACGAGTTAGGGATAAGTATGTGAGGCAACAATATAACGATGTAGGTATAGCTTCTTAAGCCATCTGACTCTGTTATAAGTATAAGACCTGAGATCTTGTAAAATTTCGTATCTACAAAATATCATAACCAGCAAGGACTGCCAAGGAATTATTGTTAGTATGTAAGTTGATTTGTTAAAATATAAATTCCACGTCAAGAAAAAGGGAAAATTGAGTAAAAACATGATAAATTCAATTCCTTATAATTGCTGGTGCTGACATTTACTAACTCCTTAAGGTTTTATTGAAATGAAGAACCTTCATAAACTTAGTAAAAATTCTAAAAAAAAAGAATATACAACAGTACTTATACTTTTACCATTTTAAACTAGATTCTATTGGAACCTAAAAGATTCCATAACGAAAAAAAAACTTCATATAAATTTTTCGAGTAGGTAGTAGGTAAGGTTCCTACATAAAATTTCAGATATCAAACTGAGTGTGCAATAAAGCTATATATGACCAGCATTGCACTTAATTGAATTTTCTTTTTCAGGAAATTCATGCCCGACGATGCGGTTACAATGCATCAAACTCATATCTCCAAAGCTATTTGGTCAACCTGCCTGCCTGAGTTCCTTCTGTTCCCATATATACTATAACTCTAGCTGGCTCACACACAGTCACTCATTATCTGAAATGCTCGCTTGAATTCAAATTGTGTGCAGTACCTACATTCATACATACATTTAGATTTTCTCTTGTGTGTCTGACGTCCTTGGTTTGTTTGTTAGTATGTCTATATGTGGATGATATGGGATAAGCATTATATGGAGAATGTTTACCCCCAACCCAACCATCAACAGAATCGATTAAAATTGGATGTTTTCAAGAGTACTCAGGATATAGTGATGCAGAGTAGAGCCTTGCCAAACATACATGCATACCCATTCATATAAACGTTTGCCAGCTAATATGGCAACAAAAAAGGATTAAATAAAGTTTAAAAAAATAAAAAAAAAATGTGAGTGAAGTAACGCTTCTGGAGAATCCTTGGAATCTGGATCGGATTTTTTTTTTTCATTCTGTAACTGGAATTGATATGACCGTATGGTTTATTGTTAGAGTGTAGACTGTAGATATTATATTCTAAATTTATCTTGATGGTTTCAAAGGAAATTGATGAAAAACGAATTGACTTTGAGTAAATAAAAATTAAGTAAGAACAGAATTAAAAGCTTAAAAAAGTCAGAAAAGGCTGTAGAAAAAAACTGGTACATTTTTTCTTAAAATATTTAAACACACTCTTAAGATTTTTAAATTTAATTTTAATATGACAACCGATATCTTACCGCCAGGGTTGGGTTCAGAAACCGTAAACCCGAAAAAATGCAAAAAATCCAAAAACTAAAAAACCTAAAATCCATGAAACTTATAATCTAGAAAACTAAAATTTAAAAAGGACTACGTTAAGAGACAAACGATAGCTTGCCGCCAGGGTTGGATTTGGATTGGATTTCGGGAAAAAAATATTCATTTAGTATAAACATTAAGCGAGGCTACTTTAGCTTTTTTTTTGATATGATTTATTATTGATATTTTGCATTCAGTTGTGTTGTGAATACATTAAATGTGAATTAATGTGTCAACTAAAAATTTCCACACTGACACTTATATTACCTATGTGATTTAATAATTAGGTATGTTTTCCTTATTTGAAGTTTTGTCTTTGTTACCTTTTACTAAAAAAGTTAAGTTACTAAAAAAAAATTCTCAAAGAAGATTTTGAACACTTATTTATAAAAAAACATGAATACATTTTTTTCAGTTTTAATTTTTATTTTGGGTTATCAGGATTTTGTGTTTTCTGGATTTTTGGTTTTCTGGATGTTTAGTTTTCTGCCGATTCTGTCCGACTCGCTTATACCGCTAACAATATAAATTCTTTATTTCACATAGGTATAGCTAAAGACTAGCTTAAAAAATACAGAACTACTTAGGTCTATAGTACAATTAAATAATTGAGTAAAAACTTGATATGAACTTAGTTGAAAATTGAAGTGATTGGTTAAATAAGTTATTACATATTTTTTCTTAAGAAGATTAAAAAAGTAAACATTTTATTTAAAGGAGAAAATCTTTCAAATATAATAGTGTTTCTCATGAATGTTATATACTAAAAATCTTCTAAAATACAATCAACTCTCAGACAAGCTATATTTTACTTGAAAATTAAGAAGCTTGTTTTCTTTTTTGTTGAAAAACGATAAAATATAAATTAATATTTCTGCACAGTTCAAAAATATTACTTCACCAAATTTTTTTTCAAAAGTTAGCTATCAAGTTTAACCCCGAAGCTCGGATGATCTTCATACAATTTGAGCATCTTTCTATTGCAATATTATGTACCTTTCAATAGCAAAAGCATTTATGGTATACCAATAATTAATGAAAAAGTTGAATGTAATTCCTTTTTGTTTAATATTTCACCCATACACAAGGAAACCTCTTTTACTCTTATACAAAAAAAATATAAAAACTTAAAAATTAATTCTATTGAATAGTTCAAAATTCATTATACCCCTTTTCGATTAGTACCAATCAATTAAATTAATTTTAAAGTTCATTGGATAAATCAGAATATTTTAATATCAAAGTTGAGTCCTTTTTTGTTGAAGAAATTCTTTTGTGCATAAATATTCATATACCAACCCTTTTGAAGGTTATATCAAAGCTAATTATATATGTATATTATAATATGCGTTAATATATGTATGTATGTATATAAATGTGTCGCTATCCTAAGCGCTGATTCTAGAAATAAAAAACTTTGACCTTGACCAAAGACAAGCAGGTAATCGATATTATACACGATTGAACCTAAAAAAGCTACCTCACTACTTAAGGGTATATTATCCTTCAGTCGATAGAGATGTTGGTTATATATTTATAGAAAAAGGATATCATCGCCAATAAATCAAACCTAGAAACCGCTACGGCTTATAGTGAGACTTATAATTTTTTTAAAGTTTAATTTCGGATTAATTTGATTGCCAATATTTTTCCAACGACAAGGACTTTGGATGACTATTTTTTTTTTTATTTGTTAAATGTTTCATTTCTCTTATTAAAAACTTTTAACGCAATTTCAAATGTGTTTTTTTCTTATTTTTAAAAATTTAACTTAAGTCTAATCGAAATCCTTTTTTGACTTTATTTTGTTTCGAGATGGACTTAATAAAGGATAAAATGCAGGCAAAAGAAAAATTCTACTATATTCTGTAGAAGATAAAGCAATTTTTAGTTTGACGTTTCATTTCACAATTGGATTAAGAAGAAGACGACAGATTGATGGGAGAGAAAGAAAATGCGATAGAAAAACACTAACATCTACACACACACAGACAAGCAAAAAATACATTCACTTAAATCAATGATGTGGAAGAGAAGAGGTTCGATGATAAAATACTAGATGAGAAGCTTATGGTGGTTTTCCTGCGAAGGGTTTTATATTTAGTTTATAGTTGAAGCTTGAGGCTAATTCAATTGTGTGTGTTTTTAGAAAAGAGAATTTTCCAGAAACTTAAGCAATTTATTCATCCGATGACCCACTCAAATTAATATACATACATACATATTATATATTTAGTTATATGTTATAAGAATATTGTTGAGGAAATGGTATCTAATTTGATTAAAGTCAATCTTTAAGTCAGTAAAAGGTAAACTTTTACTTTTAGAATGTGATGGTATTAGACTTATATACATACATAGGTTTAAGTATATTTTGCTTATTTAATAGAACTTGTATGGAGTTTTAGTTGAAATGACGGAAACCGTATTCTTTTAGGGAAAATCCTTTGGGATTCAAGAATTCCCTTGAGCATACTATTTGGTGGTGTATGAAAATGGATTCCAAAAAAGTTCAGAGTAATTTTGCTGATACCACTGGAGTCTCCGAGACCTTCTGCAATACTGTCAATGTTTCTATAAACCAATTAGACCGAGAGCTAGTAAAGAATTTTTAAGCTCATCGGTAGATACATATATATGTATATGTATACAAGGTTGAAACTTTGGTCACAGCAAAATTTCAAAATTTATGGCCACCAAATATAAAAATACCAGTCTTACAATCCCATAAAGACCTTATATACGACCAAATAAACAGTTGAAAATTGACTACGAGTTAAAATACGCCTCAGTCTTTTCCATTTTTCCATTCAATCGATTTCGATTTTTCGTATACATTAACAATGAGTTAAATTTAGAAAACGTATTGTTAAAAGAGAAGAAAAGCTTAGAATTTTACCTCGATTTTAAAATTTAGAAAACAGAAACAACCAAATAATTTGCATGCATGTAGGGTAGACAGGGGTGCATTTGCCAGGATTTAGGAAATTTGACCTTTAGCATATCTTATGTTCTTGATACCTAAATGATAATTAATTAAAAAAAAAAAATAAAATTGTAAATCCTCCCTTACACCTTACAGGGATTACCAGTTAAAACAAATAAAAACACTTATCATTAATAAAAATCATCCAGGGCCGGACCAACCAAGATGTGCAAATGCACAGGGCACGAAATTCTGGGGGCGTCAGGGGCAAGAAAATATAATCTGATCTTGCGCAAACAAATATGTACTGTCATTTGCCATGTGTATATGTCTGTATGTCATATGTGTGCAAATATGAATGAATATATTGTGGGGTATATTGCACTGCAACCCATAGATCTATTGTGCCCCTTGTGTGCAAATATAAAAAAGGGCGCTTTCAAAAAATCTTCCACAGGGCGCAAGTTTGGCTGGGGCCGGCCCTGAAATCATCAAAACAAATTTAATAATTTAATATAAGGCGTGTTTTTTTGCAAGCCCGGGGGGAATTGGTTGAAAAAAACGACAGCGGGGAATAGCGACGCCATGACAGTAAAAAACATGGAGTTTTCATACAAACTATCGATAACATGTAAGCAATTCATGCCGGTAACACAGTTTTTCGGTGCGCTTAAGTTAAGCCCCGAGAATTCTCCGGGATTAGTTGTTGTTGCATTTAACATGTTAATTGTTTAGCACCGACGTCGTTTTTTTTTCATCCAATTCCCCCCGGGCTTGCAAAAAAACACGGCTATAGTAAAAATAATTTAGATGCTAAGGTCAGACTTTTTGTTTCATTTTCATTCGAAATTTAATTTAATATCTAAAATTTTAAAAATAATTTAAATTTACATAATATATGGAAATGCATTTAATACTATTTTTAAAGTCGCATCTTCTAAGCAGAAGAAAATTATTTATTTTAAATTTTCCAGCCTAAAGCCATAGAGCTAGTGCTGTTAGTTTTTAAGATTAATCTGTACATTTATGTTTTGGATTAATAAATAATAATAAATAATTATTTTAAATTTTACTACAGAAGACACTTCCTGGGGTGGATTTGCCATCCCCATTTAAAGGGACTCGCCTCTGTTAAAAGTACCCTCTCCAGGAGACAAAAAAACACACGCTTCTAACTGTCAAAAATAGTGGAAAATTTGCATTTAGAGATGTACAATGAAAATCGATATTTAACACATTTTCGGTTCGCCTTAAAAATTCGATTGGCAGAGGAACCCCATTGGCAAGTGATCCCCCGTCTATGTCCACAGGCCACACATAGAATTTAATCTCGGAATTATTTTCGATTAAATTCGATTGTCAATTGGATTTTTAACAACAAATAATTTTCAAAGGTGATTTGACTTCCACTCTAGCTGAAAATTCTCATGAAACATTCCGCCACTTACTTATTTTTTTTTTTGTTCGAATATGAAATGTCCAAGGGAGTGGTAGATTGCATAAACATTATCGATATTTTGTATGAAATTTCCCTCACGTGTCGTTCAGTCACTGATGCCGTAATTTGGCCCCTGATTTAGGCTTGTCTCAACCCAACAAACGCTTCCTTCTTCACACTTATTGTGAAACACCCTGTAAATTTGATACCTAAGTCTTAATTTACAAATAGGTAGGTATGTATCAGATTCACTCTCAGCTCCTTTTATCAGTCAACTTTTATATAACCATCTTAATTTTTAAGCAATTATAATTACATAAAATAAACCTTCATTAGATTTAGTTACACAATGATAAATTAAACAACATTTTCCTTGTGACTAAGCAACTTGTTGATCCTGTGTTTGTTTAGTTTAATGACCCCCCCCCCCCGCCAACGCTCCTCCCTCTAAAACAAACATCTTAACTTGATACAAAATAAATAAATTTTCTATGATGCTGATGTCTTCGCAGTGACTTATTATTCATTGATCCAGCTAACAGTCGAAGCAATAAAAGTGGATTTTATATCATTTTACATCCCATCACTGTCACAAAAACCCACCCACTACCAGATACATACCTACCATCCGTTCGTCGCAGGCGGTTTTGTCTCCATCTAGAGTGTAATTCATCAAGAAATGGCTTTTTCATAGCATTGCTCTTCCCGCACAATCGAGTCGATATATCAAATTGGTTATTTATTGTCGATAATCGAGCAAAGGGGCGATATACATGTATTCATATACCGAACCACGACCCCCTTAAACGGGTGAATGAATTGCCTTGATTTCAACTGTCTGAAACTGCTACTCCTTGACTTACACCGACATCTACAATCATTTTATTGAAATTGAAAAAAAAAAAAAAAGTTCAACATCAAAGAGGAAGTTTAACATTTTTATGATGCGACAATGTAACATGTAAAATGGTGGGATTTTATTTATTTTTTTTTTTGTTTTTTACATATCG
The DNA here is from genome assembly GCA_929447395.1 of Epistrophe grossulariae. Lineage (NCBI taxonomy): Eukaryota > Metazoa > Arthropoda > Insecta > Diptera > Syrphidae > Epistrophe > Epistrophe grossulariae. Next base: position 137,497,916 of record OV839568.1, read on the forward strand.
GAATATGTGTGGAAAATTGTATTTAAACGGAAATACATATTACCACAGAAAGGAAGGCAACCATAACGGACCAATTAAACAAAAACTCTCCAACAAAACGGAAACATTTAAATCAGAAAGTCGATTATGATTGCCTATTTATTGTGTTGTTTTTATTTGTATTATAGTTGTTATAGGTACTATTGAAATTATTTCAATATATTCTTTATACTCATAATTTCGAAAACATTTACATACATACAAATTCGTTTCAATTGTATTCGAAACCGCTGATATAACGATAATGCGGCAGGAAATCGAATTGTTACAAACTTTCCTCAATTTGCAATTTTTTGTTTTTATTCAATGAGCCGTATATTAAAAATAAATATATGTACCTTAATAAAGAACTTTTATTGAATATCAAAAGTGTATTGAATTACCCATTATAAATGTATATTAACAGCCAAGTAAGGATATTTAAATAATATACTGATATGAATCATTCAAATGCCTACTGTGAAGTGAGTACAATCCTGAAGTGTTATTTTCAATTTGATTTGAATTTGGTGAGTGTGAGGATAAATTGTTGAAGCAGTTGATTCGAATTAAATTGAAATTTTCATAAACCGATTTCGAAATTATGATTTTGAAATCCGTCATAGTTGGACAATGTTAGTGGCAATTTCTTGAAATTCCAGAATTATTGCGGTGGATTTATTTATCCACACTTAGTAGCAAAGTATTATTTCCATCATTACTTACATTTAAATAAAATAAATTATCTAAATTTCTATACATTTACAATTCAATAAAGCTTTTGAGTCAAGTATAACCTATGTTCATACATACAATATTCTAAATTTATTCCCTTGCTACAAAGTCTTTAAATTAAGGTTTTGGGACCAACTTTGCAATTTCGTAGGTATACCTGTGTACCTTTTATTTTACATAATTATTACTTCGTTCACTAAATATTTCAAAAATAGTTTTTTATTTAGAATGCAATTTGTATTTGACCTAAAACAGAAAAAGTACCTAATATTTGTTACAAAACTACGATTTTTTACATCAAAATTATTTCAGAGTCCAAAGTTTTTAATTTGACTTAACGCAACGCATAATATTTTCCAACTTCCTCTTGAACAATTTTTTTTCCCGACAATAATAATTATAAATCATGCTAAACATGAACCAAAGTTTTTCTTTTAAGTCTTTCAACTGCTTCCCGCATAAAGTTTTGTATTTTGTTGTTTGGTGCAGAAGCCATACACTATAGTCACAGTTAAACGGCAGCAGCATTAAAAATTCAGCAGTGAAATGTACTTAAAATTGTCTGTGAAACTTCCTCTATTCAAAATCATTTAAAGCATTCACAAATGTCGTTTTCGAAATGTACATAGGTCCTTTTTTTGTATTTTTTTATAATTTTCTCTTTTGTTTCCTGTAAACTAATTGCTGTCATTCCCTGTCATCACATAGAACTGGGAAACATGATATACACATGCGATAGCAGCGAGCAGCAAAAATGTCCTTATTTAATATTATAAAACCCTGATCCGCCCGCAAGCACCCACATCAAAAAAAAAAAGAAATACACTTCAGCGACAGTACAGGGTGTTCGTCGTTCGAGTTAGAGTCTTGTGTACTCTACAATTCTAAAAATTTATTTAAAATTTTTAATAAAACCTTAAGTCCCGTTCACGCAATTCAAAGTAGATAAATCGGAAATTCATACAAAATTAAATTTTCAAATTTGTATTTTGTAAGAAAAAACGAAGTTTCAAAATTTTCCACACTACATCAGCTTTTCCCCTAAGATCACAACCTTGTACACAGTAAAATGAAGTTAAATCGACACTCAAACGATTTTAGTGTGACACTATGGAAATTGACGGTCTTGTAAATTGCAGACAATTAGGTACTTTTATTTTTTTAGTGTCGCAATAGAAATCTGTGTCATATTTTTTACCCACAAACTGTCATTGATTTCAACGTATTCAACATGAACTTCATATGCGAATTCAATGTATCAAAAAGGGTTTTTTAATCTAATCGACCAAGTAGCGAAACTAAAAATTTGACTTGAATGAAATTGGTACAAATGATATGTAACACTAACTTCTCCCGATTTAACTAAAATTTCGCATTGTCAGTAAAAAAAAAAAAAAATTCTAAAGAAGGTGGAAAGGTACGATAATTGTATAATTTATTAATTCATATTTTGTTTCAAAATAGAAGCTGTGAGTTCGAAGAATTTAAATTCCACCTTGATTGATATCATAGGAAAATAAGAGTTGAAGGTAAAATTCAAAATTAAACAATAAACACCCTGTTCAAATTTTCTAGGACATGTTATTTATGGGCGTGTATATTGTTTATATGGTTTGGTTGTTTTTTTGAAAAAATATTTTTCACTTGTTTATACGTGACCTGTAATAAAACTTTTGCAGAATAATAGGTATTTTACATGGTAACGAGAGAAGAGTAAACTTTCCCAGGACTTGTTTTGTACCTATTCCTTTTTTTTTGTTTTTGGTAAACGCGTGAATTATATTCAAATAGGATTATGTAATTATTTACACTTGAAGTAGAGGAATGGGATTTGGTTCCTTATATAGGAAGGCTGATGTAAGAATATGATCCAAGAGGGACATATCCGACGACGTGGAATAACCTATTTCTTTTTTTTTTTTTGTTATCCTTTAATTTCGCATTTTCTAATAAGAAAAAACCGTGCTGTGTTTTATGGTCCGAATATTGGAATTCGTTTGATGTTATTTAAGGATCCCATCTGCAGAACAAGAGAGAAATATTAAAGCAGCTTCATATAAATTGATTAAAATAAAAAGAAATAAAACAGGATGCCAGGTTAAAACACACAGGAACCAAATAAACCGACAACGGCCATCATCGTCCCCTTTCCGGTTTTGCCGCACCAACGAATGCCACCGTCACCACCACGCCGCCAGTCCATGTAACTCTGAAAAAATAGAATTTTCACCAAATTTCTCTTTTGGTTTGCATACATTTCACAGAGGATATGCTCTGTCTGTGTGTTTATTTATTTATTTTTTTTTGTTTTTGCATCGAGAAGGATAGAGGATATTTTATTTGTTTTATTATTTTGAGTAGTTTTATGGAGAGGAAAGCAATTTTTCGGCGTGAATTTGTGTGGGCAAACGAACTGGGGTCTGGGATTTTTATTTTGTTTCTCCCCTGATACGCAATTCTCGACAAAAAAAAAAAAACTTTCCAAAGGAATGTCAGGCAGATGATATGGGTGTTTTTCTTCTTTTTTTTTGTCATGTCAAAAGAAGATTTTGGGATGTTCAAAAGGAATTAGCAAAATGGTTTTGAATTTGTAATTGGCTTCAGAGATCTTGATTTTGATTTGGTGTCCAGGATTCTTTTAAACAAAAAAAAAAAATTAAATTGGATGAGAATCATTAATTATTAAGATTAAATTCCTTTACTCAGGGATTTTTTACTTAAACATAATTTTAGAAAATCATTTCAATCCTTTTTTTAAAGTATTTATGTTTACATATTTATATTCTGTTCACTTTAATGCATTTTTTCTGAATTAAAATTTAAAAAATATGAATTTAAACATTGAATTTTCTTATTTCTCACTGCACTTTTTGTTAAAGTCTCAGCTTCACAGGCGATCTGAGCCCTGTATTGTTCAACTTTTATTCTCAGAGTTTAATACCAGTTCTCGCCTATTTCTGTGTGGTATTGCTCTCACAGCCTCCCCCATTCATTACGAATGTTGTTAGAATGAGTTAGGTATTCGCAAACGCCTCATTTTATCGATATTCGATAGTAATCTTAAGATGTACCTCAAACCGAAATACCCCCTATTCATTTACATACTTATGGGTTTATCCAATGGTAAGAAAAATCCTTTTTTTGTTAATCCAATTGACAATTTTGCACTCAATGGGCAGCAAAATAGTTTTTTTTTCATCAGAAATCCATTTTCAGATCAGGATTCGGTGGTAGGTTTACACTCTTTTACTATCAGAATATAAGTGCAATTGACAGCCATTAGTTTGATATCAAACGTATCGTAATCCATCCAAAACAAAAAAAAAACATATTTCAGATCGAAAGCCCTAATCACCATCGAATAAACAACATAGACGAAAATTTTACTTGTTTTCTCAACAGAGTCTCAGATTTTTACCATGTTAACCTAGAAGAAGAACTAAATAATTAACTCGACAAAATCCCAAACTATACTTCATTGTTAATGACACATTTTCAATAAAATATAATGTAATACCGTAAAATATTTAAATTAATTTAATCACTAAAAGTCTACAGAAATTCGTTACAGTCACTTAATTTAAAGACAAACATGTAACTCAATTTATATGAGGATTACTAGAATTCCATGCCGGTAGTCCTCGATACACAAAGCCCACAGTATTATAAAGTTTCTCCTCGGTTTTTTGATGAATAGCACACACAGCTTGTGCAAGACTCCCCTCATAATGATCTAATCCTAATGGAATCCTTTGGTTTTTCGAATGAAGAGCTGAATATTTTTTTGTTGTTGTTGGTGCTTTTCATTTGTTCATAAAGAAATAATTTTAATGTATACAAAACTTACGTTGTATAGTTCCCTTTTTCCAGCTTGGCTTATCAATATGATGCCAGTGTACTATATCTTCCGTGTTGGATGGAATCCATTCGCTAAGAAGAGTTGTTGCGATTTTATCTACTTGGAAATCGAATCCTAATTGCAGAGTACCCACAACAGCTGGACTGAAATGATGGAAAAAATTATATTAAATAAGAGAGTAATTATTTTTTTACGTAATATAATACCACAAAGCAGCATGATAGAATAAATGCGATCCAATCATTTCACTATGAAGTCCTTGAGATCTCAGACGAACTGAATCACAGCCGAAGAGGAAGACAATGCATTTCATTTGGAATTTACTTATTTTACGACCATTTAGGTATTGAAGTCCTGACCCATGGCCACAATATCTATAATAGAAAATAAATTGTTACATCAAAGGAAATCGAATATTCAAATTTTGAAAGTTTTTGCACCAATAAATGGTTAATTGTCTAAAAAGTTCTTTACATGATTTACAAATATTTATTCTGATTGATTTTAATCATCGTTATTCTTTTGTTATTGAAAAAAGTACCTTTTGAAACAATCAAAAATAATAAAGATATCCCACGAGGGATAGATCAATGTTAAAAAGGCTTGTTATTTGCAAAACAAACGAAGCGTATTTTAGCAATTTCATATCTATAACTCTTTGTTCATCGACAAAGGAATTCAAAGCATTTAGAGATACATATATTTATTTTTTATATTTTTATACAAAAACATTCCAAAAACAATCTACTATTTTCAATGAAATTTATATGTTATTTTATTTCATTTTTGTATAGAGAGGAACACAACATAGAAATGTACATGTTTTGTTTACTCAGTATCTCTGCCAATTGTGAATGTTTGAGGTTTTATAGGGTTTTAAAGTGAATTGTAGCGGAAATTGTTTGCTTGGTATACCATCACATAACACACAACAAAATATTATAATTCATTTTCTAGTTTCAGACACCACACGTCGTCGTAGTTATTGCTTTTAGATTATTACAAAATTTAATATTACTAACAGTATGGATTGGCAAAACGTGACGCCTGCCAGTTTTTTTGTGTGGCTAACCCTATATTTCGTTAGAATTAAAACAAAAAGTTGCGGTCAGTTAGCCTAGTTGGGGCTAATTAATTAATTTTATGCATTTTGTGATGAGATAAGTTATAAATTAGAAGTTGATTAGATGATAGAATTATGAAAAGGCTGTGTCTGACCACTTACTGTTATTAAATATTTGGCAAATGTACTCGAATTTCAAAATATGTTATGTAGGTATGTCAAATTCTTAAAACAAAATCAAACAACATTAATCATTGGAATGGATTTCTTTCGATTCATATTAATCGGAGCTTGCTCTTTAAATTTTGAACTCCATAGTGAGGAATAATTAAAGACCACATAGACACTCAAATTAAACTCAATGATGACTACCATCAAATTTATTTGTGTATTTTCTCATTCGATACCTATCGAATTCAGTTTAAATATCCATTAAAGGCAACAGTTTCGAGCTAAGAAGTTTATGTCGATTTTTTGCATGTTTCCTCGTATTTCATCTCTTCAGTTTGTAGAATATGGTATACATGGTCATCAAACATACATACATGATGTATGTACACAGTCACATACTCAATTTGTACAACTTGGTAGCATTGAAACAACCTATCACGTTAGTTTTATGAACAGAATGATGTTTTTGAATGTTTAGTCCAATTCAATCTAATAAATTTAAAGCCATATAGCAAGATAATCCAAATACATAAAATGGAAATTCGTATGTACATGCATCCATCATACAGCCAACTCTTGTAACTTGAATTTATTACAGACCACAAAATGAATTTCCTATTAATCAATAATCCCCCACAACTTACACATAACAATCAGCTTCATCAAACAACTTCATGTAATCCTCCATTTTCGGAACAACGTTATATGCACACTTCCAACTGGGCAACCAGTAATTAAAGAAACTCTTCATCCGTTCCTCCATGTTCGGTAAATTGGAATCTAAAATAATTGAAAAACACAAAGAGAAAAGAGATGGAAAGTTCAAATTTTAAGAAACTCAAACAATTGCAATAGTTCATAACCTGGATTAACGACACAACGTCCATTCTCCACATCCGCCATCAAATATCCGTTTTTGATTTTCGATTTATAGCGCTCATATAGACGAACAAGAATATGAAATGAGCTTATACGACAGAGCTCTTGCCAGGGATTTAAAACTTCCCAGTAGAAGTGATCAATGCGCTAAAATAAAACAAAACATACATATAAAATGAAATCGAACAAACTGAAGATGAAAGCGAAAACTATGAAAAGCAATTTGTACTTTGTCACAGATAAAGTGCACAAAATAGAAAAAAAATAGGGTAGACAGACTTACTTCATCTAGAATCAGAATGCAAGGACCAAATGCAATTTCGTCTTCCGATGGCAATTTCATGAGAAAATCATAAATTATCCGAGATGTGGTTGGATTTTCTTCTTCGTCATCGTCATCGCCATCACCTTCCATTGCCAGAGCAGAGCTAGCTTGTTTTATGTGTTCATCAGTGAGAAGGTGTCGCTGTTGGGCTAATAGACTTAGGAGGACTCGCTGCTGGCATTCAATGCTAGACAAAATGACGTTAACAAATTAAATGAAATTACAAAAAAAGAGGAATTTCCTACTCATTCGAATCACAGAATTTATCGACAGCTTTAAAAATTTTCTTTTGATTTTCCTTAAAGGAGGTTTTTACATTGCCACACAGGAGACTTATCCAGGGTCCCATGAAAGTCTTTAGTTCTGCAATTGCATCCTGAATATAGAATTATTTAAATTAATTGATTTAAAAAGGAACCTAAAACAAAAACTAAAATTATAAAAATTTAAAACTTCAGCGAAATTGCTTTTTGAATGATCCAAGTTCCCATTTTTTTAAAATACAGATTCTTCTTACCGCCAATCGGCCTTCCAGGACGGCCATGCCCGCCCAATAGTTTTCCAATTCTTGAGTGGTCTTAGGTCCAGTCGAACCAGCCGGTAAAGTAGAAAATTCCGTAAAAGAAGTTGTCAGAATAGAGAATTTTTTAAAAAGCTCTTCTACGAATGAAAAGAACAGTAATTAAAAGATTTAAATATTTCTATCAATCTGATAATTCATTACCTTGATTGTCGCCGGTCAATCGAAGACAAATAGGCTTTGGGAACTCTTTGCTTCTTGGATGCTTTAGAATCGAAAGGTAGATCGGTGCATCGGCGGCAAGGATCTCTCGAAACATTGAGTAAGTGGTTTCTTCGCGTTGTTCTTTGCATAATTGAATGATAGTCCATTCTAAATAAAAAGGTGCGAACAAAAATATTAAACGCTAATCATCATAAGTTAAAGATCTTAACCTTGAGGAAGAGATGAACAGATTTCTTCAACTACCTGCATTGAATCTATTGATTGGTTGATATTACATGCATTAGTTTTATTTCGAGATTTATTTTTTGAAAGAGTTTTGCTCCTTAAGTATTCGACAGCGTATTTAAAAAGCGGGCGACTGCGGAAATATAAGTTAATAAAATAATTCTTCTATAGAAACCTCAAGGATCTCACTCATGAAACAGTCGATCTTGTTGTTCGTTGATTTTCGGCTCGCATAAGTCAATTTCTTCTGCTGCTATGATATTCATAAAAGCATTTTTAATGTTAAATTGATAAAATAAATGGTTAGCAATATAAAGTGCATAAAATAAAGAGCATGTAACTCAAACAAACAACTTTCAAAAGATTGCCGGGAAAATTCAGCATTATGTAGGTATATTATTTTTTTAATCGAATATAAATACTTGTTATGCATATAATGGTTTTATTTACTTACTTGTATCACCATAACGCGATTCAAATCCTGTGCACAGAGATTTGATTTGATAAAATATGGAATTTTCTATATCATTATTTAAGTACGAGTCTTTGGCACGTTTGAGGAGTAATTCTGAAAGAATTTACAAATAATATAAAAGGAGTTTTGTAGTTATTTATTTAAAATACCTTTATAATCTGAACCTGCACAATTTTTATAAGATAACAAGTCATTTTCATGCATTTTTTTGTAAATTTCTCTCTACGTAAATAATTTATTTTGCAATTTATGGCTTTGTTTTTATTCGAAAATCGAATCAAATGTCAGATTTGAATTTGAAATTTTGTGGTGAAGATCAGTTCGTGTTTATTGTTCGTTGAATGTTTTCATTAAAGGGATGAAAGTGTTCAACGTTGCAAATTGGATTCTTAAGGTGTGTACATATTGGTGGCATTCACCAAGGCAATGGAAAACTGAATTTGGCCGTTTGGGAATTGGATTAAAATTTCGAATTCATTTTATCCAATATTATGTTTTAACATTTTCTTATACAGTTTCACCTCATTAGTTTCAAATATTTATCTTTGGAATTCAAGTTCAGTCAGTCTTTTGTTAACGACATGAAAAAGTGAATATAAAAAGGAGGTACAACTTGTTGAGTATTGAAATGAACAGAAAATCTAGTAATTTTCGCTAGTTTATTTGTCATTTTCTGGATTTGTTATAGAAGCTGTGTTTTATTTTCCCCCAGATCCAATTCACATCAGATCATGAAAATAAAACAATCCAGGATTTCGGTGACTACTTGTTATATACCCAACTCTTTTTTCGCTTTGTTTTTTTTTTTTTTTTTTTATTTCTGTATACCCGTTGTCTTTTTTCTTTACACTAGAAGTGACGACATTTACAAATTGTGTGCTCAAAGTGGATTTGGATATACAAATTCAAAACAAAGTTGAATCATGTGTAGTTTTCGAAAGACATGTATTTTCGTAAGCAAATTTTCGATTTTGTGAGGTTTTCGTATTCTGGCAGCACCCTCACAACTGTGATCTACAAAAACTATCGAAATTGTGATCTTCTTCAAAGCGGGTCACAACTCACAGATTAGCCATTTGAAATATAATTTTAAGACACTTTTGTTTTTCTTATCTGAATCAACATTTTAAGTGGTGAAAAAAATGTATCCTCTGTCGTAAATCGAACAAAATTTATTTCTTCATAAAAGAAAATTATTGTTCACAAAACAATTCTTGTCGAGTACGATCGACATAAAGGTTCCCCCACACCAACGCGAATTTTCGGTGGCGACGACGAAAACAACAATAACAACACATGGTTGTCAACGAAAACAACACGTTAAGTTTGTTCGTGTACTTCTCGGACTAAATCTGGCAAACTGTCAAATTTGGAGGAGTGGGGGTGAAATTCTCTCAAAGAGAAGCGAAACTGTCCGAAAATACACTTTTCCAGTTTTTAAACGTCAACAAAAAGTAAACAAAAGTAAAAAAGTAAACAAAGCAACATATTGAAATTTTCATTATATTTTCATATTCTTTATTAAATTTGATGATGAGCAAATTAAAATGAACGTTGTAATTATTTACAAATGGAAAAACGACACTAAACAGGAACATCACTTAATTTTTTTTTTATTAATCGCGAGAGCGCTCTCTCCTGCCAGAAACTACCCAAAATTTACGTACGCGAACGCCTTCGGACTAAATCTGGTAAAAAATGGTAGTTTTGGGTAGTTTCTGGCGCGTAAGCGAACGGACCTGTTGTTATTGTTGTTTTCGTCGTCGCCACCGAAAATTCGCGTTGGTGTGGTTGATCCTTAAAACAGCAAGTGGTGTACATATACATATATGTATGTATGTGGCATCACAATCATCTTCGTTGTCGATGAGTTCAGTGGGTACGTTCAAGAAAAATTCAGACCTTAGCAATCACAATTAAAAATTCACCTTGCGGTGGTAAGTTTTTTTTGTGAGGTTTCTTGTGAGGGTTATCGCAGAATACGGAAAATGTTATCAAAACGCAGCAACCTCACAAGAAATCAACCTCACAAGGGCTTGTGACTTGTGAGCCCTCACAACGCCAGAATAGCCCTGTTAATGACCTCTAAGAGACATTTTAAGAAAATCTAAACGTCTGACAATTATATAAAAAGAATCTTAAATAAAATAAACCCAATTATTTTTATTTCAATTTTTCAAATTCTTCTTAATTTGAGGAAAACCTATCATAAATTCAAAGCTGACCTCACACCTTCTATCAGCAAAATGCATTTTAAAAGTCAACCAACAATTTCAATTGAAGGATCACAGAACCAGAACCACACGTTTTTGACACCGGGCACCACCAAGCCACACTTGCAGCAATAATACAATACAGATGCCACAATTGCCACATCATGACCCATTTGGAATGGGTAATGCTGCTCTGACAATAAAGTATTCCTCTATACCGTCTCCCTTAAACGCAGTGCACTCATGGACAATATATCTTGTCAAAAAACGGGTCAATGATGGCCAAGCGCGAGTGTGGATTATGCTATGATGTTGGTGGTTTATTGTTCTTTTCTTTAAAAAAAATGTTTTAAGCTAACGGGGAAAATTTGGGATTTTGGTGAGAAATATTTTAAAGCTTCCGTTTCATTTTATTCATTTGCTATTAATTTTTGTATAAAAGAATTGTCCTATTTTTTATACCAGCTTTAAAACTTAAGATACCTGCTATAATGTCAAACAAAGGTTGTTGGTGTGAATAGATATCATATCTAAAATTATACTTTTTATTAACTAGTTTGCAGTTAAATGTATTAAATAATTGCCTTACAAGTAAATCAAAAGCCTGCTCTAACATATTATATTATAAGGACATAAAAGACTCACAAAAAGATATCTATACCTATCCATCACCACTTTAATTTACAAAAGCCATTTCGAAACAAAAACCAACAAAACCAATTTCTTCTCTTAATAATCTCATCAAGTCTTGGGAATATAGTCAAGCCAAAACATCATCAACCCAAAACCATAGAAGGAGGAATCGAAAACTTCGTAATCCTATCATATCGCTTCAAAAGAAAACAGCCCTAATAAAGGAGACTTTTGTGACAGTGTGCTGCAGCCTCTCCCAATACTCCTGTGCGTGTGATAATTTTCCACTTTGGTTGAGCTATCAAAATTTAATTTTAGCTCCTCTGCCAGATCCTATTCCGATTTGCAGTCGTTCTATCTCCTTCTCCGTTTCTTCAATGATTTTCAAAACACAAACATACAAAGAGGTTCAATGTCTTTCTCTTTCGCTCTCTTCTATAAATCTTCGCAATTTAGAGCAATAAAGTAAATCATTTTATTTTTTTTATTCTCGTCCTTTCAAAATTTATATATTGAAATAAAATTTGATTACACTGCAGACAAATGCTTCTAACCACATAACCACACCATCAGCTCAGGATACAGGAAACGGAAATGTATGTTGAAACAAGGATGAACATTTATTCCTGAATTGTAGGCACCTCTCTGCTTCAACGAAGGCAAAAGTGTAGCTAAGAAAAGATGGAATTGCATACAATTTGCAGTCGTATGCAAATATAAGAAAGGATACAGAACAAAAAGGAGCATCCCGAAAGAGAACGCCAAGAAAAAAAATCGAGCATAATGTAATGCGCTTATTGGTACGGTATATAGAGCAGAGGAAGTGCGGTTTTTTTGTTGTTGTTTCTTTATAGCCACCACAGATAACAGAGTCCTCAAATTTTAAATTTAAATTTTTCCTTGTGGTTCTGTGTATCTCTGGTGTCACTTTCAAAAATCTAATTTAACTCAAGGATTTATCAACATAAGCTTATATACGACGATGACAACGAAAAAACTCACCGACCCATGAGGTTAGGAATGCATCAGTGCAAAAAAAGGCAAGAATTCGTCAAAAAGACCACATAACAGAAGAAATTTGCATTATAATTGCTTTCATACCGAAAAATTAGCTGACTAAAAGAGTGTCTGGGAGAGGAATTTGACGTTTCTGATAGTTTTTTGACACAAACCGAAAAGAAAAAGTTTTATGCAATTATCATCATCATTAAGATTCACAAAATATACTGCTAGCGCTAACACCGGCCGCATGTGGAATCAGACGTAGAGGGATTTTGCAACCACAGAAACCAAAATAATTGGCTTCTCATCAATACACAGAACATAGATACATACATATATCGAATCGAACCCAAAGTTTGTTGGTTGGATACGATGGTTGCCTTGGACAAATTGTCGGGTTTTTGGTTGTGGAATGGAATTCTCCATAATCTGATTTCCTTAATCAATCATAGCACCCGATCATAGGAGCTATACTTACCTATAAAACACACTAAAAGTAAATGAAGCGAGCTTATAAACGGGAAGATGGTAGCTGCAGGGTAGCATTGAAAATCGAATCGGACGAGATTAAAACAATTCTTGTGATGATGAAAGCTATACTTCAATTAAGCATCAAACAAAACAATACATACACACATACGAACATAATATTGCTAGAGATGATGGCGAATTTCAAGTGAGTCGCGACACACATCTTCACGATATAGCACACAAAGCGACTTTCAATGATATCGAATATTTACATTACAAGGTCAAGGATCTAAAGCCATTATTTTCTATCTGTTTTTGATTTGATTTAATTAGTGATAGTGACTAAATCAGTTTGATTGAGCATGCATATTGCATTTGGCTATTCAATTAGAATGGTCTGTAGCATAAATATAATTAGTTTCATAAATATTAAAGTTTTTAACAATGATGGCTAGTTCAAAGTATGTACATAATATGTATGTTGTTGTTGTATTACATGGCTGGCAGCCATTTATGTTGCCCAAACTTTTTGTTGTCAACCCAGACACCAGATATAAAATTCAAATGGGCACGAGTACGATAACTTTGGCGCCAAAAATTGATAAAGGTTTTTTATTGAGGGGTTAAAAACAAGCATTTTTTACTATATCTATCTCGCCCCGTTTAGGAGGTAGATCCAATTTTAGAAAAAATGACTTAAAAAGGAAAAAAAAATATTAAAAAACAACGGCAGCATTTACAATAAAGTTCTATACCGGTTTTGAAAGCCAGAAATCTATTCTTTAATCCTAAATTTAAATTAAATTATTTATGTCAATAGTTTTTGAAAAATTCGCATGCAAACTCAAAATTTTAATAAACAAAAATGAAAAGACCAATTTTTTTCAAAATTATCAAATGAAGTGCTAAATTGGCTTTTTGTGGTCAATGGTAATATTTATTCTAAATCGAACACAAAAAACCGAATGGTTTTATGGCTTCTAGTTTTTGAGAAAATTGAAAAAATTTACTATTTCATTATTTGTTCCGTACTGTCGCACTGCTGCAGGTCAATTGAGATATATCAAAAAACCATCGCGGAGCGGTTTGAATGGTGTGGTCGTACCTCATTTATCGCACTGATGTTAACATATTTCGACAGCCGAAAGATTCGTCGTCGTTCCAAATGTTTCGCGGCCGGCGGTGGGAGATCCTTAAGCAAATCAACGCGATGGCGGTGGCGTTCACGATAAAAATGTGGATGCCTCATATAAAAATCTAAGGAGAGGCACACTTCAATAGCATAGATGTGTGCCTCTCTATTCATTTATACAGGGTGTCCCGTAACTCAAAGTCAAGCGGGTAACGGGTGATAGGGTAGGTTGTACCTGTTCTGGAAAAAATAAGAACAAAAATCTATCTCGCTTGGTTAAGTAATAATAGCAATATTTAGAAAAATAGTGAAAATCGATACCCTAGACCACATTTTTAGGTACTGTGCTCACAAATTTCCGAATTTTGACGTGTTTATTTTTTTAACGTAATCCTAAATAACCATGCTATTGATTTCAATCACAAATTTAAAAATAAATATTGTAAGTTTCGTAAGAAAAATAAAGTTTGACTGAGTCATGTTTAAAAAAAAATTTTTAAGCGAACTTTGACACTTCATATTTAAAAAAAAAATTTACTACACTACCTTGGCAAGTTTTTTAAAAAATTGGCGCGTTTCGTCAAGATTTCAAAATGGTACAACACTTGCTACTTATTCATTCGTAAAAAATATTTTTCATTTTTTATTTGCAAAAAAACACCTCAGTTTACTTCAATCACTTTTACCAGAATAATGCGTTTTTGTACTCAAAAATCCATTTTACCAAGGTGTACGTGACATAAACAGAGGCACTAGAATCAGACACTGTTTGCCGTCAATAAGAGTGAGACAGATCTACATTACACAATATGGTACGCTACGATATACGTTCGGTACGGTACGTTCCTTGTTTTACTCGCAACTTCTCACAATCGTGCGTTTTTGTGATACCCTGGACTCGATTATTGTTGTAAAAATTTTGTCAGTTATTATCTAGAAATAGGAACTAAAAACTTCCATATTTTTCGCCAACATTGTTCTGCAGATATCGACTCTGGGAGCGTTTAGTCACGAGGTAGCAAACTTTGTACACGTTGCACATAGTACGGGCTGAAGTAGTTCTGTTTTAAAATTCGATGAGCAATGCTTTTCGGTATTCCAGTGGATCGAAAGGTACCCAAATGTGGGGCATCACCCATGACCAACGGGTGTTCATCTATGCACACCTATCATACTCGCAAGGACGATTGCCTATAGTACTCGTATGGCGGCGCTGCAGAAGGGAGACTCCAAGGACATAACAACGAAGTAGTTTTAAATTAAATTGAATTGAATGTGATTCCAGCGCTTGATCAGTGCGATTGAAAGATCTACTGGAATACCGAAAAGCATTGCTCATCGAATTTTAAATCAAAACAACTACCACCCGTGACCCGAACCATATGCAACGTGTATACGAAGTTTGCTCTCTCGTAACTATACGCTCCCAGTGTTGATATTTGCTGAACAATGTTGGCAAAAATTTGTGAAGTTTTTAGTACCTATTACTAGATAATAACTGACATAATTTCCACAACACTATTCGAGTCCAGGGTAACAAAAGCGCACGATTGTGAGATGTTGCGACTAAAACAAGGAACGTAGCGTACCGAACGTAGATTGTAGCGTACCATATTGTATAATGTCGATCTGTCTCACTCTTATTGACGGCAAACAGTGTCTGATTCTAGTTCCTCTGATTATGTCACGTACACCTTGGTAAAATGGATTTTTGAGTACAAAAAAGCATTATTCTGGTAAAAGTGATTGAAGTGAACTGAGGTGTTTTTTGCAAATAAAAAATGAAAAATTTTTTTTACGAATGAATAAGCAGCAAGTGTTGTACCATTTTGAAATCTTGACGAAACGCGCCAATTTTTTAAAAAACTTGCCAAGGTAGTGTAGTACATTTTTTTTTAAATATGAAGTGTCAAAGTTCGCTTAAAAATTTTTTTTGAAACATGACTCAGTCAAACTTTATTTTTCTTACGAAACTTACAATATTTATTTTTAAATTTGTGATTGAAATCAATAGCATGGTTATTTAGGATTACATAAAAAAAAATAAACACGTCAAAATTCGGAAATTTGTGACCACAGTAGCTAAAAATGTGGTCTAGGGTATCGATTTTCACTATTTTTCTAAATATTACTATTATTACTTAACCAAGCAAGATAGATTTTTTTTCTTATTTTTTTCAGAACAGGAACAACCTACCCTATCACCCGTTACCCGCTTGACTTTGAGTAACGGGACACCCTGTATGTGCGGCATCCACATTGTTATCGCCATCGCCATCGACACCGCCATCGCGTCAGTTTGTGCGTAGCTTTAAATGCTAAAAAAATGATTAAAAAAACAAGTTTTTATTTGATTCAATATTTTTTTACCAGACGTACTTTGCGAACTCATCCCACTTTTTGAAAAGCTAAAGGAAACATTTCCAACATTAAAAATCTACCCTATTTGAAATTGATAAAACTTTTTTGTAACTTCGAACTTCACCACAGTTTATGGTTTCTGTTTTAACTAATATTAGTTAAGACAGCAACCATAGCTTTTTTTCAAATTTCCCAAAAGCCGGTTTCCTGGTCGTTCCACACGTGACGTCTTTCACTAACACTTACAACGATTTGTTTTTATCTGCAAAGAGAGAGTAGCATTATGAAAGAAATAGGTATATAAGGACACCGGCAACCGGGTGAATGAAAGTCGAAAGTGTGTCATGCAAATGCGAATATAACCACACCCTCTCTGGAACCCAAAATATACGTTTATTGGAAAAAAAGCTTCAACTAATCCTAAGCTTTTGCGCGACAAAAAGAGCGAACGTTTTCCTTGCTTGTGGACCATTTATACTCTTATTATCCTTGCTGTCATCACTCACTTGACTTCACAGTTCACACTGACTAGTGACTTCAGACTTGGTCCATTCGGTGCAGCTGATGCAGCAATACGCGGCGCGGCGTAACTCTAACTCCTGGTTTATTTATTTTGGCCGCGTTGCTGCTGCTGCCTGCTTGTGCTTCTGTTGGAACTGCTCAAACTTGCCGCATGTGGTTGCATTGCACGTCAACCATCTTTTCACCAGGGTATGGTTCTGAATCTGAAATCTGATGTAAAAGAATTATAATGGGAATGGTGTGATGGTGACGATGGTTGACGACGGGTATTGGATTTGGATTAGTGCTTATATTGCTGGTACTGCAAGCTGTAAAAAAACTCTGGTTGGAATGCATTTCGGGATAATTTCGAGTACGGTTTTAATTTTGGGCGTTGGTAGTTGGTTTAGTAAAGTTCAAAAGTTGTTCACACACGAAACACGGTTTTGCAAAGTTTTTCAAAACTTTGACGTAGTTGAATTGCAATGGCTGTCATCGGCGGTATGGTACACTGTTCTGCCATTGCATTACATTGTTGGGTGGACATTTTTCCAATTTGAGCCCGATTCGTGACGTGAGCAATAACGTCATAGGGAAGGATTGTAATATATTTGTGGAAGATGGGATGATTTCTTGGCTTTTATATTTTTTTTTATAAAACAGATTTATTAATGGGTAGGTAGCTTTTCAGTTAGGTTAATATGTTGTTGTTTACATTTCAACCCACGAGTAAGCTGCGGCAAATTGCATATTGTGTAGGTATGTAGGTATGTTGGATACATACATATGTAGCAATACACACAAATACTGAAAATAATGTTTTGTCCATTGGTTTCAACTTCAGTTGGCTGTGAGATATCTAAAAACATTAAACAAAGTGGAATAAGTCCTTATGTTAATGAAGTACCTATGTATAGTTTTAAATTTTATCTTTAGGTACCTAAAACCTACCTGCCTCCCTTTGAGAAAAAATTGGCAAACGCATTATTGACTTATTGATACAACGTATACCTATACATGACTTCATTAAAAAAAGTGTGAGTGCCGGGACTCACGGTTAGGTGCCAGTTATAGCTTTCATTGAAAACGATAATTGAAAATTTTAATTGTTAATTTTGAGGTACTAAAAAGTGAAATCATTGATTATTTTAATGCAAATAAAAAGCTGATAACTCAATTATTATTTCTAGTCAACAAAATATTTTATTTTTTCCCAGCCTATCGCAGGAAATGAATTTCTTTATTTCAATGATTGAACTACCTTATCATTGATCATTTAAATCTTAGAAATTGTTTTATGTGAAAGGTAGAGCCAAAATGAAATATTTTTTTGACTAGAAATAATAATTGAGTCATCAGCCCTTTATTGGCATCAAAATAATCACTGCTATCGCTTTTTTAGGGCCTCAAAAATGAAAATTAAAATTTTCAATGATGAGTTTCAATGAAAGCTATAACTGGCCCCTTAAAATGTGTAAACATACGTAACGTAACGTGAAGCTCAGAATCACAATCACAAGATACGTCTCATTTTTTTTCACTCTACCGCCAGTATAGATGTTTACACATCAAAAAAATGATACTGTTAAATTGAAATTATATTATCTTTAACTATGGGATTTTAAACTTTTTAAAAATGTGTTATTTTTTTTCAAAAACAAGGGCTTATGTCACAGTACACAGTTAAAGTGTCAAAAAATTTAAAATGGCTGTTCGAGTGCCCACGGGAACTCAACACGCATCATTAGAAACAACAAATAAATATTGAAATTACACAAGTAAAGGGGAACTGGATCCACCATTTTTCCATCATATTTTTGACAGAAATGCGCAGAACTAGCTAAACAAAAATGAGCTAATTGCTAATGATATTACCTTTAATATGTGCTAATGATATTACCTTTAATATGTGTAGGTACTGTGTAGGTATCTTTATTCAATGTTTCCAAAATTATGGTTAACAAACCCTTTAAGGCGAAGTGGCACTTTCAATTAGTTAGACTGAATAACTTTAAGATTTTGATAAAGTTTTCTTGAAGGTGAACAGGCCTTTGGGAAGAGCTGAGAAAACTCTCATATGTCTCGGGTCGGGAATCGTGATTATTGTTGTCTAGTTATACCTAGCCGGCGATGCAGTTATTTGGCGTGTTCAGAAAAATGATGTTTCAGAGATTTTTTTCACTCAAAAAGTCAGCAAGCGAGTCAAAGATTTTTTATCCTCAGAGTTTTCACATCAAAGCTGAGAAATATTGCTGCGAGGAATCCTGTTCAGGTAACATGAGATTGATGAGAACTCTGAGATCACATTTTCCTGAACATGCCTATTGTAATGCTAAATTGTCGTGGTAAACAAAATATTGCCATTCTGACAATATTTAATTGAGGTTAAGTAGCATAACTATATATGTATATGTAAGCTGATAAGTAAATTAAGATGTTTTTTTGAAGAATTTTCTTTTGTCGGCCATATCTTCTTCATGATCGAGCCACTTGGCTCGTGGATTTCCGCCTAATTGCTGAGAATCCAAATGGCTCATTGGTTCGCTCTCGTATGGCCAGCTTTTGAATGAAATATATATGTAACTACCTACCAAACAGCCAAATTAACCACTATTAAATGAAGTCAAAAATCACAAATAAAGTTCAATTTTTTTTCTATATAATATCTATTTTTTAATGGGTTGCAAATATGTATACATACGTACACATATTTTTAATTAATTTTGTAAGGAAAATGGTAGCATTTCGTACATGCATTTCATACTGAGAAAAAAAGAATTAAAATTGTTTTATTTTCATCGCGAAAAGTTCCTTTTAACAAATAAAATCAAATGTTGAGACATAGATAAAGAGCACATTTCCGGTCTGTTCAAATAAAACGGAAGTTGACGAAGAAAATCTAAAAAGAATGAAATTTTCAGCGCGCAACGTTTAATTAACTTGTTGCAAAAAAAATTTCAATTTTCTCAGTTTTTTAGATTTTAGCAGCTCCATTTTGAGCTAACTTGAAAACTGTCATAAAAAACCGTGATAGCTACAAATGTCTTCTTGTTGTAGGAATGTCTACTTGTTGTAGGAAAGTAGCATTTAAAAAGCTTCAATTTCTGGATATTTTTTTTGAAAATTTCACTTTTTGAGCTACAAAATTCAGGTTTTCGCAATTCAAGAGCATTTAAAAAGCTACAAATGTTTGGTGTCAATTCAAACTTAAAAAATCATATTGTTTTAGTCCGGATTTTATCGGAAACTAATAACTTAGAAACTATGCGAGCTACAAATGTTTGCTTTGCGTAACAAATTATCATTCAATTAGCTACAAATTCAGACATTTTTTGGTTTCGCCAAAAAGTGTCCGCCAAATTAATTATAGGGATGTGAAGAATTTAATATGAAACAAAAAATTGTTAAACTTTTCGATTACGGGTAGGTAAATTAAATTAAGATTACAACTTAAATTTAATTTAATTTAATTTAATTAATTTAATATAATTTTCTTCGGTGCATTTCGGAATCAATTTTCTATCTCCAGTTGAAGTTTTGTTTTACTTTTAATAAATGCCACTTGTTGTTATGTCAATATTGTGATTTAATTTTGTTTCCTCGTTGTCATCTTTGTCGGCTATTACACGGTGACTCTTGAGTCTTGAAGGTAGACTCTATATTTATTTGGCATTTCTTTGCTTCGCTTTGGTCGTTAAATATTTCGTTTAATTCGCAATCCACAATTGTCAATTTACGTTTGGTTTTGTATTCATTACGTTTTTCAATATTCGGCGTTTTTTTATTTCGCTTTTTTTCAAAAATATTTTCAATCATTTCGCAAAAATCATTTAGCAATTTGTTGTTTCGTTTTTGTTTTGTTACGTTGTTTGATATTTGGCCAATTTATTTCGCAAAATATCGCTTCGCCGTTTTATTATTTCGCTGATAGATCATTTCGCCGTTTAGTTGTTTTGATAATTTATATATGCCAAAAAAATTGCAAAACAATTGAATGCCAAATAAAAATAAAGCGAAACAACAAAATGCCAAATAAAAAAAAGCGAAATAATAAATTGCTAAATAATATAAAGCAAAACAACAAAATGCCAAATAAAAAATTGCGGAAATTAAAAAATCCAATCGAACTAAAAACTAAATGAAAATTGCGAAATGAAAAATGCGAAATGATAATTTGTCAAATGATTTTAAAAACGAAACGTGAAATGCGAAATAACAAAATGTTAAACAAACAAAATGCGGAATTACACACTTGATTATAAACTGACGTCATTTCTGCCATTCCAAAGAAATGGATTCAAATTGTTAATTATCGCAATTATTTTGTCCAATAATAGCATTCTGATGATGTGTCAGCAAACCTACTTAAAAGTATTCTTTTAGCAGACGACATGGTATCATTTACTTTGTATTTCCTTATTGATGTACATTGTACAACCCTTTAGCTCTTGTGGCACAACTGTTCGGCTTTTGAATATGAACATATGTTATGTTGTATCTTTTTTAAATCCGGAAATATGCTTCAATTCAGTTTTCAAATAAAATTATTTAAATAAATAGTTTTTGAAAAATTAATTTTCAAACTCAGTACATAGGTACATAGCCTATAGTTTCTTTACTTTGAAACTTTGTGAATTTCTATAACACCAAAGTCTGTCAAAGTTCATATAAAAAAATAAAATGACGTAGAAATTCACACAAATGCACAGAGTATTAAAGTAAAGGAACACACCTATTTTGAAAAACAAATTAATTTCATTTCAAAATTGTACGTTATTTATCATCTGGTGTTCAAAGTTTGAGTTAGAACAAAAACACTTTTCAATAATGACAAATTTTGAAAAAATAGAAAAACAGTAGGTACCTATTGAAGAATGGATTTCTAGCTTTAAAAAATATAATATTTTTTTTTTATTTTAAGTCTAATTTTTAGAAAATCCAAGATGGCGGCTTAAGTTCCACTTCAATTTTCCAGAAAAACAACAAATATGCTTCTAAAACCCCCTCTAACTAATTCTGAAAGATACGTGTAGGTACAATAAAATTTTTTCCAGGTGAGGCCTTTTTTTGTACATAGCGATTGGGCTACAAATAGTTTAAGCCAAAAATTCTCGCATAGATTTAAAATATTTAAACGGAGAAGTTGAAAATGGAAGAAATGGGGTGTACGGTGCTGAACCTGTCTGCAAGCAAAACAGGCAATTGCCTAGGGAGGCACTTAACTAGGACGGCAAAATCAGTTCATTAATTTCAAAGCGAAAAAAGGGTTACACATCAGTGTACTTCAGTAACTATAATACTTCCCCGTGTAGTAAAGAACATTTTGTTATTTTGAATTTTCTTAAAAACTAGGATCTATTTCAGCATCTGGTTTTCAGCGCTTGACTTAGAATTGATAAGAACATTGGGCCATCACACACTGGATCACTTTTATTATTGTTATTATTTAAAGCTTTATTCGCCACAAAATTTTACAAATTAAGTGATGAAATACATATATATATCTTAATTACTTAATGAATTAAATTTAACAATTAATAACTGTAATTACTTAATTTATTCATCGTTTGATAAAATTAATTTCTATCCGACATAAGCCTCCCCCATTGTTGTCCATATAGTTCTATTTTTGGCGTAATTATACCAGTTATGGTTGAATTGGTTAAGATTGTCAACCCATCTTTTTTTTGGACGTCCTCTATGGTCTCCTCTCGTCTTTAAAATTCCATTTAGTTGATATATTTTTAACAATATAAGCAAGACTTAACTCCTAGGTAAATAACAATTGAAGTGCTCATGATAACGGATTGTTTTTTTGGTCTAGAAACAAACAATTTGCGGTCTGTATAAGTAAACTATAAGCTTTGTTATTCTACTCAAAACAAGGATGAAAGTTTTGTTCGTCTTATTCCTCAGCTCCCAATCTTGGATTTCCCCAGGTAGAATTACTCTATAGTGTGTGATGGCCCATTGAATATTAGAAACGAAAGTACTACTCAGTAACGTAGAATTTTGAAAAAAATTAATTTCCAAATATTATTTTAAATTTTTGAGTTTGAAAATTAATTTTTTAAAAACACATATTTAAATAATTTGTATTTTTTAGAAAATTCAAGATGGTGGCTGAAGCCCCAGGTTGTTAAATAACTTTCAGTCCTAAAAAATTGGCATTTACTGCCGGTGAGATCAAATTGATTGATTGATTACATCTATTTTTTTAAGTTGTACCTAAATACCTAGGTACCTACCTAATCAAATCAAAATTTAGTTATGTTTAACTAGAAATAAAAAATGTAATTTAAAAGGTACCTATATTAAAATAGTTATAAATAAAGAAAGGAAACATACAAATATAACCACAACAATAATTATGAGTCTGATGTAAGAGTAGGATAGTTTTAAATTCATACTTACAAAATTTGTATTTTGTATTACAAGTCCAACAGGTGGAAGAAGAAAAATAAGCACTAAAGTGCCATATGCATTATAGTGTTCAACAAATTCGGATTATAACATCTTCAAAAGCCTGAACTCCTCGTAGAATCATTTATAGTAGGATGCTTTCAAGGCGATTGTTAATTGTCTTAGACCTAAACTAACGTCTGGATGGTTTCATCTTTTTAGCTATTAATATACCTGCATACCTATACCTTCTTTTATTTCAGATAGAGTAATCTGAATTCTATGTAGGTACCTATATATGTCAGTCAATATTGTGATCTTTTAAAATTTCAACAAAGTTCCCATCTTTATTTCTACAAAAACTAAAGTAGGAAGGTAGGTATAACTACCAAAAATCCTTAAACGAACACCAAAAGCTCTTAAAACAAACTATCACCTCTTAAACGAAAAAATAAAAAAAAACTATCTCAAATATCTATAAAACCTCTTAACTCAGGTAACTTGCCAGCAAATTATGATTTGTTGATTTCAATTTCGTTGTTCCTCTTTAAGCTAAATGTAAACAAATTCCAACGACATATAAAACACCAGCAGAAGCAGCACATCACCATCATCATCATTATTATTCCCTTCCACATCAATGCAACCAACACCTCCACCCACCCTTACCTCTCTTACCTCTTATACGAAAATTAGGTCCATTCCAATGGTATCGGCTGAGAGAGATAGTAAATCTTCTACCAAAAAAAAAAAAACAACACACATTCACAACTTAACGAACCATAAAATATTTATAGTAAACTAAAAAGTCACACGCTTACAATCCTCACACATGTTCAACAACATAGCGGACATTTTTTCTTTTTCAATTTAAGGGATGTTCAAATCATTGTGAGATGAAAGGTTCATCCTCTCCTTATCCTCGGAGATGTTTTTCCTTCCAGCGCATGGGTGTTCCTCCAAAGGGTGGCTTTTTTCCAACCAAAGTATCCTTAAAGGCAAAAATTTCACGAATTTCATCGTTGTCGGTTGTGTGGTCGTAGCTTTTTAGAAACAAAATTTAATAATATACACCAGTACTTCATTATCCTTAAAAAATATTTTATTCTCAAACGTTTTTTGAAAATCTCTCAAGGATTTCCAAAAATACGACTCTATTTTCTCTGAAAAAAAAATCAAATCCTTAAATTTTATTTGCATTGAAAGATAAAATGGTTACTCGTGAGTGATGGGATGCTTTGCAGGATAATTTATTGCAAAAACGATAAAAGACTGTGAATGAGGTTTGGTTTGCGAATCCTTAATCTCGATAACGGGTTGTGATTGATAAAAGAAAAAGAAGTTTTTGCAAAAAAAACTAGGTGTGGTGGAGGCTACATCAATTAAGTATTAAAAGGACATTTTTGCTACGAACGAAAAAAAAAAAACAAAAAATTCTCAAGTCCTTCTGATTGAGATTTCCCCGCCCCCGTCAAGTTTCGTTAAGATTTTTCCAGGTTTCAAACGATTCGTTGAGTTCATCTGTGAGCGCATCCTCAAACTCTCATATTGTTTACATTTTACAATTTTTTTTTTGAATTCAAATTGTTCCTGCCAAATGAACTTAACCAAGAGAAACTGCAAAAAAATAAGAGAAAACTACATCCACCTCCCACATCTTTTAAACTAACCGTCTGCCACTAATTCCATTGCTCGTTATCATCAACAAAGTCTAAAACTTTCACAAACAAATCCGAAGAGAGCGAATCGGTACACAAAAAAAAAATACAATCATCAACAACAACAGGAGCAGCAATCGAAGGAGCAAGAGCAGATTCGCGCACCACCACTACCATCATTCAGCAGCAGCAGCAGCATCAATTCATCTCCTATATACACGCGAATAGAGTCCTTTCTCTACTACTTTCGTCGGTGTATCGATCCGTACACATCACCACCATCATCATCACCATCCTCGTCATCGTCGTCAGCAGGACTTTATTTCTTCTCTGTGTCCTGTGTGCTATAAAAATATCTCTAAGGATATTCTACGAGAAAAAATACATTTTAATCCTTTAAAAGATTAAATTCCAAGGATAACTTAAGTTAAGTGATAAAAATCGGTATTAAACTTGCATCATTTTGCAAGAAAAATCACAATCAAAAATCCTTCACGACGAGAAGGGTGTTGTAGAAAATTATCGAACCGTTGTGAAATTTCGGGTGTTGACGTCCTTCCTCCCCCTAGTGTGGCTGTGTATGTGTATCAAATTGAAAAAAAAATATTGCATTTGCAATAACGAAAGTTAAAATCTAAATAAATTGAAAGAAAGGACTCAAAACCAAAACCAAGTGAATGTGTAAAAAGTGCAAGAAAACTTCAAAAGGATATATCTGCGGTTTTCGATTCTAGATATATTTTAAAAATATAGGTGGGTGTGTTTGACGCATAGCACCACAGTCGAGAAGGTAGTAGCAGTAGCAGCAGTTCTAGCAGCCACAGCAAAGCAGCAGCATCGAAAGGGAGGTTCGGGTTGAAGGCGGGGGAAAAAAGTTGCTATATTCAAAAAGGACATCATCGCACTTCCAGGCAGCTGTGCCTTGGAGAGACCATAAAACTTAACGAAACCTGAGAGACTATCATCAGCCAAAATATAAATGTTTGAGGAGCAATTCTCTCATATTGGAAAGTGATCCACAACAAATGAGTGTCCTCGAATAATATTCAAAATAAATCAGAAATTTAAACATAAAATTACATCTATATGTAGGTACGACACGAGAGAAGGCACATTCCTTCAGACGTTTTTTTTTTTTCAAATAAGGAAAAAAATATCGCAAAATTTAAGCACAAAAAAAAATTTATAAAAAACATGAAGTCTTCAAAAAAGTTAAATTGCAAAGTAATTTAAGTTAGACAAAGTTAGACAAAGAAAAAGGACTGTAAACAATTTTAAATAACAAAGACAATCTTACAGAGTGTGAATACATTATATACCTACTCGTATTTCTGGCAAGGACACTTGTTTTTTTTTTTTTTTTTTGAAATATTGTGCCGACTGTGCGCGGAATTGAAACAAAAACAGGTTTATATAGAACTAAATAAATATTCATACCAAATTTCGAACCAACTCGCAAATCTCCAAGAGGATTAATTTAAAGAAAAAAACTGTAATATTGCATCTGGAACATATCGTTGAAATATTAGAAAGGACTCACAAGCAAGATGGGAGCAAAGGAAAGTGTTGAAGCTGCGGCTAAAATGAACGTCGACGGATGGGGACATGTTGAGGTGCGTGATAATGTTTTTTTAAGTGTTTATAAATTTCTTTGCATCTTTCTACAAATGTTTTACGGGGTCCTTATAAAAATAAAAAATCGCTGTTTACGCTGCATCATTATAAAAAAAATTATAAAAAATAATAATATTTGAAGTCTCCTATTTTGCTTTTCAAATCGATCGCTGTATCTCTAGATTCTCGTGAATGTTGCATTAAATTTGCTCCAAAGGAGTTTTTTACGTCTTGTATTTTTCGAGTGAAAATCAATCAATCAAATCAATTTTTGTTTTGAGTAAATATAAACAATACAGAAGTAATTTAGGTATAATTTCATTTTTCGTTATTATATTTTGTTTGTAAGAATTTGCTGAACTGGGACTTTTTCAAAAAACACGACTATTGTTTGAACTAGATCAACAAGTACGTTAAAGTTGAAAATATCTTCTTTTTTTTGAAAATCAAAAATTAAAAAAAAAATATAGCTATGTCCGAAACAATCTACATATTTCTATTGCACTTGGCAAGCACATCTATCTGTTTTTTAGAAAAAAAATCCTCTTCTTTAAATACGGCACATGATATCTCAGGTCTAGGATATTACTCCAAAACTTTCCTTTAAGAATATCGAAAAACATCAATTATATTGAAATGTGGAAGCAGAAAGTTGCAACGCAATCCGAAATTCGAAGAAATGTATTAAGAAATTCAACAAATTCTAATACCTTTGTATAGTTTTGTTATTAGGTATGTACTTATTTTTTGAACAGTATTTGCATAATATTTCAAAAAAAAATATCCTTGGATGTAAGCAAAAGATATTGTTTTAACTGAAGTTTGAAACCTTTACGTGGTTTAAAAGTGTTTCTGACTTTATTTTTAATTTTGGTGACTTTAGCTCGAAATTAATTGAACATGTTAGCTGATATATTCTTCCAACACTCTTCCATTAGACTGACTTTTAATTTATTCAAAACCTTTGTTTTATTGTTTTTTTTTTATTATTGTTGTGGTCTGTTTAGTGTTATTTCGTTGTTTTTTGTTAATTTTAACGCGATCACATAAGAATTTGCAAACTCTGTTTTGTTAAATCCACACAAAAGCTTTATAATTCTTATGAATTGTTTTCTTTGCTTTTAAAGTATTAGTTGAACTATCATGCCGGGATCATGTCTGGGATTTCTTGCGTGGAAGTGACATATTCCCAAGGGCGTCCTATAATCCTTTTGACTAATGATATGCACACAGGAGTGATTGAGGGTATAATTAAGTCTGGATTAAAATTGATTGATTTTACTTTTTCGATTTTTAGTCGTATGAGATTTTGAGGAACAGCCGATATCTTACTTGCAATGTTACACTGGAAAATGTAATTCCCGACTCGTTAGACCATCGCTCTGTACGATCTTTTAGGCCACATATTTTATTTTTTTAATATATTTAAAAGTTTTAAAGCTTAGTGGCTTATAGTAGGTATATACGGAAAAAAATTAAGAATTTTTTAAATGATGCGAAACGAAATTTGTTTTTTTTCTTTAAAACGGTAGAGAAAATATGATAACGGAAACCATATATCGAAAAAATACCAATTGAAAATGTCATCAATTGCAAAAAAAAAAGAAGAGGCTGGGTGCGACCCGCATTGGTAACTTCCCATTGGTTCCTTATGGAAACTGGACACCCGATGTTTTTTTGGAATAAGAAAATTTCTAATATAAAACCAAAGTTGGGGCGTATTTGATTTTTCAACTTTTTTATTTAGGTCCAGTTTCACAGTGCACACTCAACAAAATAAGTGCCACTTGAATTAGTGAAACTTAAGTGGCCAACATGGGAGACTTAAGTGTCACTTTTTCCGATATTTTTACACTGTGAAATTGTGAATTAGTTCCTATATTTGGCACTTAAGTGACACTTAATCGAGTGTGAAACTGGGCCTTAGTATTTTTGGCAGATTTTTTTGATTAAAAAAAACTGCTAAATGAATTTTTTTTTGAAACCCCATCAATTCTTAATAATAGCATTATATGTGTAAAATCAAATTATTCCGGAGTTTATTTTCGAGATATTTGAACCGAAAAACAATTTTGAACGAGTTTTAGTAGTTTTATTTTTCAATTTTGTTGCTTTAAAAAAAACAGTCTTTTGGAAGTTTCTACAAACTTTTATCAAATATTGGCTACATCATTTGTGTCTAGAATAAAATTATATTTTCTTCGAAATCAGAGTTTTTTCTCAGATATTCGAGCCAAAACACGTTTTTCAACAATTTTTAGTATTTTTTGCTTTAAAAAAATGTCAATTGGATTTGTTTTAAATCATACCAGTGATCAAATATGGCATAGAATAAAATTAGCTCGTAGTCAATATCATGGTTTGTTTTCAAGGTATTTTTGAATTTTTGTTTGATAAAAAAAAACTGTCTGGTGATTTTTTTTAATTCTTTCCAATTCTTCATAATGTCATTATAATGTAGAATTAAGTTATGCCAAAGTCATTGGCATTTATTGTTCTCAATATATTCGAGAAGAATGAAATTTTACAACTTTTTTTAAAATTTCTATAGGTAGTAAGAAAACTGCAAAATGAATTTTTTTTAAAACCCCTTTCTGTACTTTATGACTGTAAAATAAAATTAATTTGAAGTCAATGGGCCTTACCAATAATCAAATTTAGCGACGACTTAAATATTTCAGTAAAATTAACCTTAATTCTGGTGATCCCAAATAATGTACCATTCATGGAATGTTTATTTTTTTGAAATCCATTCCATATATGATTCATTATTAAGAGTCCACTTGAATATTAAGGTCATACTATGTATGGTTTATTCGCTAGAACCCATTCTATTATGGTCCATTTTACTAAAATATTTAAGTCGTCACTAAATTTGATTATTGGTAGGGCCCAATATCTCTATTCTTTCTTGAGATACGATGAACGATAGAATGTATACCGAACGTACGTTCACACATACATAAAGAAATCTCTATAAAAACGATGGATTTGGATATTTGGGACAGCGAAACGTCAAGAATCGAGATAATGTCAAAATTTTCGATTCCACAATTCGGACTAATTACAATAACTTCCAATGGGAAGTTGAAAAAAAGCAAAAAATCACAGAAGCCTATTTGCTGTAATGAAAGAAACCACAAATGTCAGCACACAACTTATGATCCGCACAATTAATTTTTTGCGAAAAGAGAGCGAAGACTTCTCCAAATAATTTTCTGCAATTATCAACAGCATACTGCAAAACGAAAAGCTGAACGAAATTTTTCGTTTATGATTTCGTTGTGTCAATTTTCGTTTCGTTTCAGTTGCATACCTACCTACTATCCCTAGTACGCTGCTGATGTGAAACGAAAAATCCCATGCAAAAAAGGCAAAACGAAATCGTAAACGAAAAATTTCGTTCTGCTCTTCGTTTTGCTGTACGGTGGTACACTGTTCGAAGAGCGAAATTTATAACTGTAGAAGATTATTTGGAGAAGTCACCGTTCCCTTTTTGCCCTGAATTAATTTCACAGACTATTTATTGTGTGCGGAAAAAATGACACATAGCTTTTATTCGTGTATGTTTTTTGTTTTTCTTACAGCATGGGCTTGAATGATTTTTTTCGGTTGTGTTTTGTTTTGTTTCTACAATTGGTGAAACATTTCACGGATATTTTTCCTTTGTGTTTTCGCAAGAATTTCGTTGTCTCGTTAGGAGATCACATTCAAATTTCGTCTCGCATCAGCAGTGCAGCGTACTGAACAGTTTTCTTTTTTTTTGTGTAGAATTAACTTTTTCTTGATTTAAAATTTTCTTAATATTGAATGTCGGAATTTCTAACAGTCATGAATTCAAATCCAGGACTATTTTCTCTTGTTTTGTAATGAAGAATTGTTATTCGATGATCAATCGATGATCAAATCTAGCTTAATTATTAATACAAAATATTTCCAAAGAGCTGACAGGGTTCAGACGGGGTTATTATATATTGAAAATTATTCAAAATTTGTTCTTAACCTTTTCAATATTTGAACGTCTTTATAATGCTGATTTGAATATTTTCCTTATTTATATCGACCTTTGATAATTTTAAATCTTGTATTGAAGCCTGAAATGCGTGTTTTTACAAAAGTACATACATATACCACTCGATTATTTGAGCTCAAATATATGGATTATATTCAAAATATTATTAAGAAAATTCAAATATAAAAAAAGGGGCTTAACAAATTGGCGGTGAAAATTGCTCATGCGTATGTTATATATTATTACATATATATAGGACCCTTGGTTTAAGAGATTGACTTCAAAATATTTGGTTTCTAGAGACGTTGAATACGAAGAAAACTTAAATATGTCCAAACTATAATAAAAGTGGGTGTGGCAGTGGTCAGATTTTATGCAAGCCACTTTATAAACCTTTGAGCAGCCCGTAGACACTACACCTGTGTCTGCACCGGCGCGGTGTGCTGACACCGGTGTGGCATTCCACCACACACGCCACACCGATCGAGACATCGACACCAAAAATCAAAAACTTTTGATTTTACTCGCACCGTGTCTGACACCGAAATCGGTGTGCGTACCAACCCACACACAACACAGATTTCCGTACACCGACACCGGTGCAGACACAAGTGTAGTGTCTATGGGCTGCTTATATATGTCACTAAAAAAAAAACAAACTCTGATAATGGTTCAGTAATGATCATTTATAGAGATATACTTAGTAGTTATTTCAAAAACTCTCCAAGTAGGTACGTACATAATTAGGTTACCTTAAATAATCTAAGCTGCTGTTACCCAAGCGGAACAAAAAAATTTAATTCTTTTCTTTTTAAATTAAATCAATATCTTATGAGAAAAGTTATAGGTACTCTACCAATATTATCTAGCTATTATATGACATTGTTTACTCACTTTCCAAGATTAAATTTGTTCGAATTATCAAAAATAATTTGCACTTGTTTTGTTTAAGTTTTGTTTTTTTTGGTTTCCATTATAATTGCTTGCATTAGGAACCTACATATATGTATATATAATTTTATAGTTAATTAGCAAAAATAAATATTTCTCTCCTT
Source organism: Epistrophe grossulariae (assembly GCA_929447395.1). Lineage (NCBI taxonomy): Eukaryota > Metazoa > Arthropoda > Insecta > Diptera > Syrphidae > Epistrophe > Epistrophe grossulariae. The sequence goes on from OV839568.1 coordinate 137,529,465, forward strand.
TCTATATCGTTGCATTCAAGCCCAAGAGTACTTATCTATACATATGTACATTTCTATCCAAACCCATCTTAAATGACCTCACGTAAATAGTTGAATATTATAGATAAATACCTATACCTATACAATGGACAAAAAAAAAAATAGTTTTTGACAGACTCTCGAGTTTCATCCACTTGAAACCTTAAACTTGGAAATAGAAACGGTCTCAAAGACGGACATGAGTTGAGTGTTACCTAACTGCCATCTGAATAATTAATGCTCCTTCTTCCCACAAGTCGGATATGGCTTTGGCTATAATATGTGAAACTTCCTCTCCTACTGTCTTTGAGAGTTTGTTTTTCTTTTATTTTATCGGGGGGAGGGCGGGCGGCGGCGCGGCGGCGGCAGTGTGTAGTAGTATAGTCATCGCATTGCAACCCCTTTCTCCTTGCAGCTTCTGTGTGTGCTCTATCGTAACGAATTATTAATGACATGTTTACATTATCCATAATGCAAAAGACATCTAGCTGAAATGGTTACTACACACATTCAACATTGTCACCGACATACTCTTCCCATATTGTCGGTCGTCCTCGTCCGTGTCCATTGTCGGTATAGTATGGGGATGTCAGAGATCAGGAGTTCCTTTTACGTAGGTACCCATATTTGAATGTGCCATGCCACCCCAACTTCATATAAGAAAATTGGGGACGAATGGGTGGAAACTGTGAAAATTGCTGTGAAATGGATCGTGTCGTACCGGGTTAGTGCAGTAAAGGTCAAATCTGCATCTTCATACATAATATACCTACTGGTACTATATAAAATACACATAGATACATAAATGTTCGTAGAACAAACATGCATTATCTTTTAGATATACATACGTAAAACATGGAGCTATTTTTCGCAAAATAGCAAAACATAAAAGAAGGGGTTGTTGTTTTTGAATCAACCTTCTTTTCCATCTCATTCCAGGAGCCGAAGGATTCAGTTTTTTTTTTTATTTTTTTGTGTTGTGTTTTTGTTTTTTGCACCCGATTTGATTTTCTACTACTCGTATACAACGTTGTCAAATGAGATTTTTGAATTTATTTAAAAGTTTTGTTGTAATTGTACCTATATGACTTTTTCTTGTTTTCGCAGAAGGAAGACGAAATTTATTTCTTGTCCTTGTCACTACTAACACTCTTATAAAAACTTACACAGCAGCGAGTTAAAATGTTTGCTATACATAAAATATTAACTGCTAATGGGGTTAACTGATGTTATAGACATTTTCTGCAACATTTTCCGGTGTGTCCGGGTGGGTGGGTGAGCTGGAGTTATAATATTACGGGGAGAGGGTATAGGATATAGAAAATAGGGCTGCAGGTCTATTCTTTTCTGGAATACACTTTAAATTGCTTAATGGTGGACGGAAGTGGCTTAAGCTTAAGGCCAAATTCGGTGGGATGTTTTTCATCTGGAGGAATACCTAACTGTATTTTGTACATGAGAGTGTGTGTGTGTGATTGCTATATTGTGAATGGAAAAGGTACGAAGACCTATACCTGTGCCTGCTGGTGGTTAAATTTTAAATTAGGTTAATGAGAGAAATTTTATTCATAGTTTGATTGGACTAAATTTAGGGAATTCGCTTGATTTTCATCATGAAATTGCTTGCAAACGAAGAAGAAAATAAAAAAAAAATATATGTATATACAAACTATACCTATATATACCTACAGCAGTTATAAACAAGGGTTGGTGAGTGGAATTTTTTAATTTTGTTAATTACTTAACGCATTTCCAACGAGATAAATAGGGCATGAAGTAATGTGGTTGATATAGTATAAGCATTTTAAATAAAAAAAAAATAAGACTTCAGAATAGCCTCATCCCCACAAATAAGAAACATATTAATGAGGGAATAAGTAAGAAAAAAAGTACATATATACATAATGACAATATGCTAATTGAAAATCACTGAATAGAAATTTTAGAATCAATTTACTTCTATATTATTAGAATTGTTCCATGTTCAGTTCATTGTTAACTAAATTTTTTGTTTGTTAAATCCATAAGAGATCATGTTATTTTAGCAACTAATATGTTTAGTTTTTTAGTGATAGTTGTTTTGGGGCTAAACACGATTTATCTCCTGAAAAAAGTTTTTCAGGCAATTAAAAAAAGTTAGCTTGGAGTTTTATTTTATTTCATTTTAAAATTAATAACTAATTTATTATGTGAGTAAATCAACTCAGGTAAATCTTAGAGAACTAAGAAAGTGGACCTCAAATGCACTTGTTTGTTGTTTTTTTTTTGTAGAGGTTGTTGTGATTCGATAACATTTTCAGTATTCTTAAGCAATTCTCACAAGAAATCTCACTAAAAACTCACCATAGCAAGTTGAATTTTTTATTTGGGTGTAAGGTTCTAAATTTTTGAATAATTTTGTTCGTAAAATGTCAAACTTGTGAGTTGTGACCTACTCAAAAGGAGATCACAATTTTGATAGTTCTTGTGACTTGTGAGGCTCATAACTCATAAGTTGTGACGGTGTGCTAACAGAATATCAATTTTGTTGTTGTTACTTGTGAGATATCAATGAGGTTTGCCAAAATAGGGCTATTTAATCTCGCTACTTCACAGTGGAAATATAGTCATTAGACCAGTCAATAAAGCCATAAAAACAGCCCAAACCGGGGGAATAATCGCCGGAAAGCTGGATTTTGGTATATATAGCCTCCTTATGGTGTTCTTTAGAAATTGTCAAAAGTTCCCATCGATATGAGCACCGCTATCCATTTTAGGGAGGTTGAATGACCCCCAAAATGGTTTTTCAGGAATAACTCCGAAATGGTAAGTTGTACAGAAAAAATGTCAAAAACTAATTTTTACTTTAGAAAATTATCTATACAAAAGCCATTGTGATACTTTTTATCATAAATATAACCATTTTCGAGATAAACCAATCGGAAGAGTTAATGGTTTTAATTTTCTGTTTTTTTTTTTGTCCAAACAGCTCACAAACACTGAAAATCGAATCAATCACGACGTAATACAACTCGAAGCGCTAGCTGTTTTCTTCTGAATTTCCACTATTCTTTCCAAAAGATTCATTTTGAATATAATACAAAAAAAAAACTAAGGAAAGAGTAGCTTATTTTTGGAATTGGTCAATTTGTTTTGTCTAAGTTAATCTTTCGGCAGTTACCTTTAGGACAAATCATAAGTGATAACCTACTATTACGTTTTACTAATGTGCTTTTTTGAAGCTTTAGAAATGACCTTGAAGATTATAAAACTGCAGTTCCTTAGAAAATTACAATTTCCAAATTAATGAATTATCATCATCCGTTATCTTTCTCAGTATAGGTGTATAAGATAATTGAAAGTCTTTAAAAAGCTTTCAAAAATATTTCCACAGTGAGATTTTACTTATCCCCCTGATTAAATGATTTATTTGCATACATTAGACAAAATCGTGTGTACAGACATAAGATATACCCGGTGCAATGTGCTAACAAATTTATTTATAAATTAATCAAAATAAATGAGGCGCGCGCCCTCTTTGATTTCAGTTTCCCACAGTTTCCGGACAATCTTAATCAAGCACGTGCTAAAGCTGTAAATAAAAAAAAATAAAAAAATAAATCAGCTTAATTTCGTCATCACCTTCATCATCACATCACCAAGCACAAATTCAATATGTACCTACTTCTACTTACAATTAGTAGTAAACCTAGTCATCTTATAGTGTCATCGTAGGCGGTTGATCTGGCACCTAAAGCCCATTCGGTGCAGTAGTAGACCTCGAAATGACACCAGCAGCAGCAGCAACGGCAACATAATTTTGTATTGTGTTTTTTTTTGTTTGTTTGCTATGATCTGATCAGTGTCTATCTAAAGGTGATCGCTGTCAGTAGTTTCTCAAACACCTATAGTCGTGCTTCGTCCGCGGTATAGTCTCATCGAGCTAAAAATAAATGACAGATGCTTTTGCCAAAAACGATATAAAAAAAAATGCCGTTTTACGGTCTCTAAAATAGTCGCGGTCGCGTGCCATTTTACATTTTGAATTGTAAACAAACTGTGAGTATACCTACGTATAGTGAAATAAACTTCCGTCATTTATGAGCTTTATAAACATCACGATGGTGATCTGATCGACGCGACGTGATGACGAAGATGTTGATCTATTTTTTTTTTTCGTAATTTTTCTCATCTATTTCGGGAATATAATTTCTAGTGTCCGACCGAAGCTTCGGCTTCGGCCTTCGGCTTCGGTCGAATTCGGCCAAAAAAACAACATTCGGCCAAACCTTCGGCTTCGGCCATTTTAGGCCGAAGTTTTGGCCGAAGCCGAAGAATCTGTTTATTATATCGAGCAAACAAACTTTTGTTCTTAGCATACAACATTAGACTCTTTGATTTTAATTAATAATGTATTGAATTAATATTACTAAAAATTATTACTAAAAATAAATTATTTATTTCTTTTTTGTTTATAATTACTAATTAGTTATAAGTTATTTTTATTTTATTTGTCTTATGTTATTTAAGCAATAAATTTTAATAAAAATAATATTTTTATCCAATTGGAAAGGAGAATCCTTGACTTTTTTCAAACTTAGGCTTCGGCTTCGGCTTCGGCCGAAGATTTTCTTTCAGCCTAATAATTCGGCTTCGGCTTCGACTTCGGCTGAAAATCGACCTTCGGTCGGACACTAATAATTTCATTTGAGATTTTTTATTCAAGAATTAAATAAGAATTTATGAACGAAGCTGAATGCTTGTCAATTTTGTATTTGCAGGTGATCAATTTAGCATGTTTACACTAAAAATTACACCTTTTAGCCGCTTTTTTTTTTAAATTCCACTTCGTGTTGATTATTATTATAGTTGTTGTTCTGGTTCGTCTGCTGTGTCCGTCTTCACGTTGTTGGGGGCGGGAGAAAGTTAACGTTGATAGTGTCTAGCGATTATAGCTTGTCTTCTTGGCAATACACTTGAGATGAAGTTTAGTCAAAAGATGCAGTGATTCACGTGTGGGTGCTATAATATGTAAATACGAGTAAAATTTTTAATTTAAAAAGTCTTTAGTGTTGTTGTGGCATAGTGGAAAAGTTCATGGTCTATGAGACTTGTATTTCTTTTTTGAATTGGTCATCTGGCAGTTCGATATTTAAAAACCAAATATGCCTAAGTAACGAAATTGCTAAATAAAATAATAGTTCCAAAACCAAAATATTTAAAATGTGAATGAAAGCAATGAAATTTAATGTCATTGTAGGTTCTGCCCTTAATTTTTGCTATACAACTCAACAAGTTACAGTTAATATAGACGGTGTAATATTTAAATCATCAAAAGACGAAGTGAGTATAAAGGCTCTCCCAAACCAACGCTAAATCGTAGCGAATCATTCACAATAACACAAAATATGATAAATACACAACGCTAAACAACAACAAAAATCTGTCGTCGGCGAATGTTTCGCGTTGGTTTGGGAGAGCCTTAAAACTGAATATTTTTTGAGAGTTAGCTGGTAAGGAAAATTAAATGTTGTAAAAAGTGAAGACACTTTATTTAAAATCATTAAATGGAAACGATATATAACTATTTTAGACCAAAAGTAGGTACATAGAAAGTTCTTTGAACAGTTTTTTTTTTTTTTATTAAACTTAATAGGCGTGTTTTTTTTGGAAAGTCCATATGGAGTTGGACGAAAAAACCACATAGGGACTTATCAAATTCATCACATCAAACAAGGCCATCACTGTTATAAAGTACCATCCCTTCTTTAACAACTTTTTGGCAAGCATGCAAAACAAAAACTTATCAGTCCATGCCATCATTAAAATAAAAATAAAACAGAAAATGCATATTGAAACTATCTCGCTTAATGAAACAAAATTGACAGAAGAACGTTGTGAGGAATATGTCAAAGAAAACTGCTGTTCTCGAAGAAGAAGAAGTCATTTCAAAGAATTTGGTTTCTTTTTCATTAACAGAGGTAAACGGTGTTCCTCCATTTAGATTTTTGTTTTCACAACACGTAGGTAATTTTTTTTTTTAAGTGATAAGCAGAGATTATGAAGTATTAAGATTGGAATCTTTTCTACGTTCTCACATCATATTTTGCTTTTTAAATTAAGAAAGCTGGGATTTAGTGAACATTTTGTAAAGTGGCTCCAATCTTATTTACTTGATAGATCTTACTCTGTACTTTTCAATGGTTTTGAATCAAACAAGTTCAAAGTTAATTCCGGAATTCCACAAGGTAGTCATTTGGGCCCTATCCTTTTCATTTTATTTATAAACGATTTACCGTCTGTGTTGAAGCACTCTAAGTGCCTTATTTATGCCGATGATGTAACAATCTTTAAAACTATATCAAATACTCGTGATTGTGAAGAGTTGCAATGTGATCTTAATTCGTTTTTTGATTGGTGTGCTCGTAACTGTTTACTTCTTAACATCGATAAATGTAAAACTTTGAATTTTACGAGAAAGCTTTCTTTAATTTCTTTCAATTATTTGTTTAATGGTGTGTCATTATCTCGTGTAAACTATATGTCTGTCCTTGGTGTGTCATTTGATGGCAAACTTAAGTTCATACAACACATAAACTCTATAACTAATAATGCCAATTCAATTCTTGGTTGGATTAAGAGAGAGTCAAAACAATTTTCTGATCCTTTTGTTATAAAACAACTTTTCATAACATTTGTTCGACCAATTCTAGAATACGCAAGTCAGGTCTGGGCACCCAATTATGCCTGCCATAAAGCCAGGCTAGAGCTGGTCCAAAAAAGGTTCCTAAGATTTGCACTTAGGGGGTTAGGATGGGATAATCCTTACGATCTTCCACCTTACCACCATAGACTTAAACTTATTGATATGCCGAGTCTAGAGAGCAGACGTTCTTATTTATGTTTTGTCTTCATTTTTAAATTAATAAATGGAAATATAGACTCTTTGCACCTTCTGTCTCGTATATAAACTTTAATGTTCCCCAAAGAACCCTGAGGAATTTGACCGATTGCATACATATCTCAAACTATCGGACCAACTATGAACAATTTTCTCCTTTAAATAGAATGTTTAAATTATTTAATTATTTCAATGATAAATATATCAATTTGTTTGATCAAAGAATAAATTTATCGAGTAAATTCAAGTTAACTTTATTTGCCAACTATTCATAATCTGTATATAAACTCTTTGTAAATTCTTTGTAAAGCTAGTACTTAGCTGAGTTAAATAAATAAATAAATCAAAATTATTTATATTTCTGTAGTACTAAGACAAAACGCTTCCGGAAGCCCAATCGAAAACGTTATAATAAATACCTATACTGCATTAAAAAATTGTAATTTTCATTCAATCAAAAAAAAAAGATTCCATCCCCCAAAACCCATTTGTTTACATTGTTGTTTTTGTAATTTCATCTCTTGTTGATGAATAGATTTGAATTGCAACAACAATTTATGCAGTGGTGAATTCATATGTTTGCACTAGTGTGCGTTAAAACATGGACACTAATGCAAAAATATGAATTCACCACCATCCGCCATTTTGTTTAGCTTGAGGCAAACCAGAAAAACATCCGAGGATTCCAATCTTTATAATTCATAATCTCTGGTGATGTTTTATTTTTGCTGGAGCTGCGTATAAGGTACCTCTGGGCTAAAATGATTCGCTTAAATTTAGCTTGGCTAAATTTTTGGAGACTTAACCATACACAACTTATCTGTCAATATTTAGCGCACGAAATAATTCTTCGGAACGTTAATTCGCGAGCTAAATTTTTACAAATTCTTTAGTTTTTGAACTTTGCTCTTTAAAATAAAAATAAAGAGAGGAAATAGAGGAATATTTGAGAACAAATGTTTTATCTCTGCGAAACAAATAAAGAATCCATTTTATTTGATTTAATTCAGTTAAAATAATGAGGAAAAATTAATTGAAATGGTTGAATATAATTTCTTCTCCGAGAACATCTGTTTTCTGTGACATATTCCCCACAATGTTCTTCTGTCAAAAATTAACTAGGGTTTTAGCTTATGTTTGGAGAGAATAGTGGAAGCCAAAATTTAACGTGATCTGCCAAGAAGGCTTAAAGGAAATTTACATCTTTTTGGGCATTTATTAAAATAGGACAAATGTATGGCATGAAATTTGAAGCTGAAAATTTTGTTCCCCATCAATATGAATCGAAATATTTAAAACAAAATTAAATTGGAGGATAGCGGGAGGGAGGATCCGATTTTTTTCAAACCAAATGGAAATAACGTGAGCATTTTTAGGAATTTGATCCAATTTAATTTTTGACTTTTAGACTGGGTGTAAAAACTGGAACTGAATCTACTCTAGACATATGCCAAATAACGTATAAGGCTTGTTTATAAAAGTTGGTACTGTTTTTTTGGCCCGGTAAAGGGCCCTCGGTCGGTCGAAATACACAGAATTTTTTTTCAAGCCACGTGAAGGGCGTTGGTTATTTCGACTTTTTAATGACGAAGAACAGTTATAATTGTCATAAATCGGCATTTCTGTAGTCTCGTTTACAAAAAATAAAAAAGAATCATTTTTTTTTACCGAACTTTAAATACTTGAAAGCTCTATCCAGTTCTTAGGGGCCAGTAATAGCTTTCATTGAAACTCGTCATTGAAAAATTTAATTTCTTATTTTGAGACACTTTGAAAGCAAAATCAGTGAATATTTTGATGCCAGTAAAAAGCTGATAACTCAATTATTATTTCTAGTCAAAAAAATATATCATATTGGCCCAACTTTTCAGATAAAATGAATTCTAAGATTTCAATGATCAATCGTAAGGTAGTTCAATAATGGAAATAAAGAAATTCAGTTCACGTGTTAACTTAGGCCAAAACGAACATTTTGTTTGACAAAAAATAATAATTAAGTCTGTAGCTTTATATTGGCATCAAAATAATCACTGATTTTGCTTTATAATCGACTCAAAACTTAAAATTTAAATTTTCAATGATGAGTTTCAATGAAAGCTATAACTAGCCCCTTAGCTAGCTTTAAACCTTCAAATCTCTAACTCATCTGAAAGTTTGTTTTAAGTCGATTAGAAAATTTGTACCGAACATAGGACAAGAATAATATTAATATTGCTTATATACCATGACAATTATTGTCTCCATATAATATTATTTATTACATTTATTACAACAGATTATATGGAATATGGATACAAAAAACAGAGTTTATTTAAAAAAAAATTTAAATCATGTCTACATCAGTCCATATAAAACACTATACACACTTCTAAGTTAACCTTCAAGCTTCAACTATCAAAAGTCTACTTGAAATTCAACTTGAAATTTTTATTTCAGACAAACCAACCATTGTCTTCATATTGTGTTTTCTCAAGGCTTTTCCCTTACCAAACTAGTGCACGTTTCGAGTAGGTGAGTCAATTACTCTTTACCATAGACCACTTTTTATCCTCTTTGATGACTGAGATGACACTCTTCAATGTTTTGTGGTTTCGTCATCATTCTTCTCCAGTGCATTTTGGTTTTGTGCTTGGTCGATAAAAAAATTCAATGCAAGCATTGAAATTGCAAGTTATTTCCAGTTCATAAGATAGTTTACGTTATGGTTTGACTCAAGGTTTTTCAAGGACATACTATCGTGTCATATGATATTGTCCTGGAAATAAAATAAAGAATAATGTTCATATATGTAGAAATCTGCTGGCAATTTGTTGCTGCAACTTTTTTTGTTCCCGAATCGAGTATCGATTGTGTTTTATTGGAATGCGTTTAGTAGGAATTTTGCTTTTACAATTTTGTCATATATAAAACTTTAACGGGAGCAACAAATTGCCAGTTAGGTATCCGACCTAAATACGGAATGTTAATATGCATATTTCGCCCTTATTATTGGCATATTCCCAGATTTTCACATAATTTTTGCCAAAAAAACTCATTTATGTTAACATAAATCAATCATCACTGTGTATGAGTTTGTTTTTTTTAATTTTTTTTTCTCTATACCCACCTGACCTAGAAGAGCAACAAGATCTAATAAAATTGCAGCATTCTATTTAGGCACAGCATTTGCAGCATCATCATTTGCAAACTTCTCATCATTTTTGTTTTTTTTTTAATGAACACACGTGGGCCTGTGCAGCGAAAAACACACTATGCTCGCCTAGTTCCAGAGTTGTCTAGTCCAAATTGAAAAAAAAAAATATTATGATGTTGCTTATAGTTTTGATGATGACGAGGAATCCTGATGATTACGAGGTTAACAGCATAGCATGCAAATAGCAGATTAAATGAACCTCACTAGAAACAGGCAGGAGCATCATCGCAGGCAGTGCTGTGCCATGTGCCACTGAACTCCGGCCTGACTATATATAGTATAACTACACATCTGACACAGTGATCCATTATATATGGAATTTCGCCATAGCATAATGAAAACTCCCTCTTTCCAAGCTTGACTAAAGTATTTGCTGAAGAAATTTGAAAAAGAAGACAAATTTCACACAAAAGACAGGGTTGTGGTTTTGAAATTAAAGAAATTTAGTAGTGAAATAGGTAGAGAGGTTACGAATACTTATTCAGTATTTTACGACAGCCCTGTTTACAACCACTAAAAGTATCAAATAATCTACAATGTGATTTTATTTGGAGTAAGAAGAATCTAAAGTTGAAAATAGTTAAATAATTGGTAAAATGACAAACTTTTGAATGGTTCTCCTTATGGCATATATCAACTTAACAAAATATGTTGTGTGAAAAATTGTGGAACTTAATAATTTTTCGTTTCACTAGAAATGGGTATATCAACTTAAATTCAACTAACCAAGATATTTTGACAAAACAAGATTAAAAATGTCTAATCAAACATTTTGCATTAAAATATGTGCTAATCTAACACAAAAATGAGAAGGGTTAAAGGAAGTTAAACTAATTAATTATTTTAAACAGTAAATTGATAAAATTATGGTATACTTTAATTTAATAAAAAATAATTCATAGGCGTGCGCGTTACAACTAAACGAGGGCCCGGGATCTTAACTTAAAATCTCATCCATATCTGTGTGCACTTATTGTGACAAGAAATACTGTTGGAAACCTTGTTAATGCGCCTAAAATGGCAATACCTCCATTAAACATTTCTATATTCATGGCTGGATTCGAACTCAGCTATCTCCGGCGTGATAATTCAATCACACCAATCATTATATGCCAATGGGCTACTGGTATTTTCAACTGAAAATAATTGTAACAAATCATAAAAGAGTGCTTTTATTATTAAATGTCATTCCGAAATACCATTTGCGCCAGTTTAAAGCTTAAAATAAATTGAAATGTTCGACAAATTGTCCAAATTAAAGTAACTTATATTTATTTTAACGTAAAGTTCTAAATTTTTGTCCCCGATAATCTTAGAAACTACATATGTATATTCTAGACTCTGTGGCGCAAAATTTTAAACGAAGTACGATGTTAAAGCCTTTTTAGTATGATTCTATGATTAAAACTGGATTTTCCAAATTTAAATGAGTTAGCATCGTGCTATCTTAATTAAAGTTAAAATCACCAAGTTCCTATTTTAACTTTTTAGTATCATACTAACTCCAAATGTCACTTTGACAATTAAAAATGTAAAAATTGTATGTTTGCTTACTTGTTTGCACGAACTGTCATTTTTTAGTATCATGTTAATACCTTAACATCAGACTGTTTAAGATTTTGAGCCAGTGGATTTAAGTGAAGTTTCCTTAAATCGAACTCAATTTCAGAACTCCTCAATTGGATCTTGTTTTCAAGATATTCGAATGAAAAAAGTTCAAAAACACCGTTTTTTTAAAGTTAAGACACCTTGAATCAAAACATGGTATGTCAATACTTACTTTTCTTAAATTTTTGTATACAGTTAGTAAACTTTTCCCTTCTCCCAAAAGATAGACAAGAATTGAAATATGAAAAACAGTAAAATACAAATTTGTTAATCTTTCGTTCAGTTATATGGGTTTGCAGTTTTTCACACAGTTATAGACGCTGCTTAGATTGGGAAGATTAAGTCCGTGAAACCAGACAGTTCGTAGGTCAAGAGAAGTGATGGGGTGAGCCGTGAGGACTCTTGTAAGGCACGAAGAAAAAAAAATTGGATTCACTATGAGATTCTTCCTAATCTAAAAATCGTCTTAATGTTTGTTTAAGGTCATAAAGAACGGGTAGATGCCATACAAAAATTTCGTATTTTTCAAATATTCTCGAAAAAGGCTGTAACGATTGTAATTTATACAACTGAGATTCTCGTTTTTTGAGAAAAAATTCACATTAAAACAGAAACATAGAATACTGAGAATTTTTGAGTTACTGCCGTATATGAATTTCTGCATCGCTTTTCGCACCATTATTTGAATATTGGCAGTTAATGATTTTTGGAGTTAATATGCACTATAACATCAACTTGGCTGTGCTTCCACCAAGTTTTAAATGTGAAATTATTGTTATTTCAAGATAACCTTCCCGATCATCATCAGACTTCTATTGCTGGATTCATCGTGCCTATATACTGAATGTACTTAGTTCAAGAATGTTCATTTGTTTTATTGAGTATATGAAGTAAATGAAATTCACCTTGTTATAAAACACCTTTAGGTACCTTTTTGTATATTACGCCAGAAAAATTAAATTGATGGTATTTTGGGATTCATGCTTGGAAAATGTGCATTGTGTGTTTGCAAAGCACCATTGGTCGTGTTGGTGGAGAGAAATTATTCATTTTTGTATCTTGACTCGTCAGAGCAGGCAACATTCAACACATCCTGGATCTGCATTATGAGTGGGGTGAGTCTGGTTTTGGTGCTGCTGTTATGGTTGTGAATCTCGTACAGAAAGATATGCTCTCACCGTTCCAATACAGAATAATGATGGTTAAATATTTATTTGAGCTCCTTTTGAAAATGAAAAGCGCTAAAGCACAGGCAGAAGGATATCGCGTGCTTCTGATGGATGACAGTGGAATTGGCATGTAGATGAGGGGGATGTGGATTTCTTGTATGTGTGTATGTTTGGGTGAGCTTCATATATATGTATGATTTTTTTGTATATATACAAACGCAAATGGAGTGTACCTATATTGTGTGCAACACTACCTATAAATTTCACTTTTAGAACTGCAAACTTATGCTTCTGGTCTTATAGTTATCTTGCAGTATGCTGGCACTTTGTTTTAAGGAAATATCGAGAAGTCATTTGGGAATTGTGTCACTACCTATACTTTAAGAAGGAGTAAGAAAGAGAAAGAAAGAGAAAGAAACACAAAAAAAAAAACAAAGAGTTAAGTTATGCATCCTTGAAATTTGTTTGTGTTTTTCTGTTTTTTTTCCTGAATATACAAAAAAAAAATCATTCAAACATAAAAAAGAAATATGTAGATCAAGAAATAGGTTAGGAGAAGTGTATTGTAAAATGTATAAAATATGCAAAGGCGTTGACTTGTTGAGGAGTCTTGCTCTTGCAGTGAGTTTGGTTTTTCTCTACCTAAAGAGAATATTTTGTTTTTTCATTCCAGATTTTTATTGTATGTACTGTAGGATATGCATTTTTTTTTATATGAGGAGATATATAACGATTAAAACCGAACCAAGAATTAATGTATTTTTTCTGTACAGTTACCTAATTGTTCAAAATTTAATTTCATTTAAGTCTTAATTTTCTATCTCGTTTCCTATATCGATTCACAAAATATCGAAACGAAAAAAATGTAAAATCTTAATGAATAAGTGAAATATGTATATTAATATGCATGCGTGATTTTTTCAACCGACGAATAATTTATGTTCAATCAACGTTATTTTTTGGTTGATAATTTTAGCCTAAAATCCTAGTAATCGGCTACCTACTATTATTACTGTCAGTAATAATTTGACGAAGTTAAATCAATATTCCGGTCATTCTTTGTACGAAATTTTCGAACTGTGGCCGCCAAACTTTCATTATTTTTGATATATTTTTTGACAATGAAACCACGTAATGCTCCATTTTAATACACTTACCCTAAATTTTCAGCTTTTAAATTATTTTTGCCGGCAAGTTCAAATCTCGTCTTAATTTTGGGACACACTTTAATATTGAAATAAATCAGCGAAGTATGATGACTTAGCACTATTTAATTGCTAAGAAAACATAAATTATAAATTACAGGTGCAATAGTATAAAAGTACTTATATTTATAATTCTCGGAAGGACACCTGCTTGACGTGACAAATCGAGAATCTAATTTTCGTTCGTTTATGATATCAACTTCAATTAGCTTTCAACTAGTTGTACTATAACACAACTCCAGCAAGCTAGATTAGTTGAAAGATAAGCAACAATAAGTCAAAATTTGACCCATCATAATATATGTTTTCAATACTATATCGATGAACCTGCTCCTAAGTTGTTTTTCTGCTACATAAATTCAAAGTTTTTGTTTTTTCTCAACTCTTAACTATTCACTTCCCATACTTTTGCAAGTGGATCTTCCATATATAATGACTTTTATCCTCCGGAGTAGAAAATTTAACTAACCTTTGAAGGACGACGAACAACGACGATAGCTGCAAGAGAATATATACTTTTACAGACCGATGATGATGTGGGGAGAAAAAGAGTTCGACAGGCACTTTTTTTTGTCGTTTATTCCATCCCTTATATGTCATGATGGTGGTAGCATCGTGTTGGGGCGTCCTCCTCCATTGGTGATGTTGAAAGCTAAAAGTTTAATTACTATCAATTGGTGTATTTAGCTTCCCTTTTGTCACAGTTTTATCGACAAGGGTGAAATCGGTTAATGGTATTTAAATTAATAAGATAGAAAAAAGTACCACTAAGCGCCCCGAAAAAAAAACGAAGAAGAAAATAATAAGGTTACAATAAATTGTTGAAACAAAAAATAAAAGAAAATTATAATGAAATTTGCTTAGTAGGTCGATAGTATGTTCTGCAGTGGCCCTTAATGAAAGACTTATGTATACCCTATACCCACTATATTTTGCGGTATCCTTATTTAACTTTTATCTCACGCTAATTATGTACAAATCGCCTACAAGATGCGAAAAAGTTGTGGTTGCAAAAATAAGGAAACAAGTATTTCTCGTCGGCTAAGATTAAATGCAGAAAACAAGAAGTAATTAGCTATTGATCGATCAATAATTTGGTTTTGTACAGAAGTGTCTTATAATTATAGGGGAGATTTGCCAAACATGAGTTGGTGAGAAAACCAGAAAAATAGTTTGATTTAAAATTTGCAAACCCTTAATTTGATTACTTCTTCTTCAATAAATAAATGAAATTGTCCTTTTGTGCACTGTCAAATATTATTATTATCATTTAGAAATGTCATAGTTCGCAGCACCTATTGGTAAATTGGAAAGTAACTATGGTATTATCTGGTATTTAAAGTGTCTCCTCAAGTCAACTCTCTCCTACCCTATACATTTCAATGTGTAGTATGGGGTTGGTTAACTATTACTTGTTATTTTTTTAATATTTTGTTTCCTTTTTTTTTAAGAAAAAAACAAAATTCTATTAATTCCTACATAGTATATATTTATTTCATCATTTTATCTGTTTTCCCGCTTACTCATGACATTTAATGTAAAATTTAACACACCGTGTAGCAATATTGATGAATTTTTATAGACTTGGGGCTGTGCAAAAATATAAAAAAAAAAGAATAATAATCGATTACAAAAACACAGGGGTTGTAAGTACCTTTGTAAATATATGTGAGGTAGAAAAAAAAATTGAGTATTACACTTGTATTATTATATAGGGGGAGATTTCTTTTATACCAGGCTTAAGTCATCATTGACAATTGGAAATATGTTTAAATGTTTTTTTTCTTTGTAATAGGATGCAATTTCCTGATTGAAATTAGCTGAGAGAATTAAATTATAAGTGATAACCGGTAAGGGGTTAAAAGAATTTCGCTTGTAGGTACACATATTTCAAAAATAAAAGGTTAATTGGTTATTCATTTGGTTTGACTGCACCCTAAATGTAGTAATTTTTTTTAATACGATTTTATACGGTAAATGACAACAAAAACACTGAAATTGCGTTTAAAACTAAATTTTCTATTCATTATGATGACATAACGATTTGAACACCATTGGCAGCTTTTGACGAATCGTATTTTGGCGATCGCAACTGTTTTTTTTTTATGTTTTAAAAACCAATTTGAATTGAGAGTGATATAGAAATTAGTTGGTTTTATAGGTAAGAGATTTGTCGATATGTTTGTTAAATGCGATTTGTACCTGATCAAATCTACATTTAACAATACAAGAGGTACGAAGAAGAACAAAACAATAGAAAATGTAATGTTTTTGTTGATGTTGTGGACTATATTGAAAAAAAAATGCAATTGAAAGAATAAGAAGTAACTTGTTGATTTGTTTAACATCGAATTCCAACAAACTTTGGCATTCTACTTTTCACATATGGAAATACTAACGTCCCTTACTTTGGCGGATACTTTTTGCCATCTGAATTTGTAGCTAATTAAATCAACCAACTATCAACTATTAAATTTTCTGCTAAAATCAGTTAAAAGTTAGCGGTTAAAATCTAAAATAAAACGACACTTAAATTTTTAGCGTCTTAAATGTTCTTGACTATTGAGTTGCAAAATCATCGATTTTGTAGCTCAAGTTTCCCCTAAAATAATTTTAGCGAACGAAAATACGAAAATAATAATTCTCTTGACTTCGAATTAATTAATTTAATTTTATTTTACCTTTTATGAATCATTTTTTATTTTTTATTTACATTTTATGTACGTTTAAAAAGCTCATTTCCGGAGGGTTGAAATAAAACGGAGTAGTCGGACAAAATCTAAAAAAAATGAGATTTTCAAACTTTTTTTCTAGAAATTGTAGCTTTTCAAATGCTATTTTCTACGCCCAGGAGAAAGGACCGTGGGCAACTTTGTATGGTGTTTGGGCCCACTTTCAACATTGCTCAACAGTGATGAAACTTATGTCAATTGAAAGCGTATGGAGAGCACTTTATTTCATTATATAACAGCCAAATTGAAATCGAGTGCAAAAATGGTGTTTTGGCACATTTTATAAAAAAACAGTATTTAAAATGCAAAAAAAAAAATATTAAAAAAAAATGGCAACACTTACTAAAAAGTGTTTCACCTTTTCTGAAAACCTGAAGTCTTTTCTTTCATTTTATTGCACATTCTATAATGTCGGAAAAACGTTCAATACCTCGAAGAAAAAATCCTCCGATTCCGCTCCTACGGTTACCTCGCTAGGGCAGTGTAACTTGTTTCACAATGTTCGAATAAAGTTCTGATAAGTTATACGATACATAAATATTTTTACAGGGTCATAAGACCACAAAAAAAATATTTTTGTATTTATAACCTATTCAAGACGTCAAACGACCATTTTTATTTTTTCTTCTGTGGAAATTTGACTCTGTGTCAATATATTTATGAGCCAAGTAACAATATCAGAAATTTACTCAGACATTGTGAAAATAATAATCAGAATTAAAATTGCTTTTCAATTTTGTTCTTAAGGTCAACATTATACTTCTTGGAGGAAGCTTAAAACATTTTCTAGATTCAAATAAATGTGTACAGGAACACCAATCTATTTACATGAACCTAGTTCTTTGGTTCTTCGCATATTTTTCTTTAATATTTACCTATATATTAATATATGTATATCGTTAAAATCATTCAAGTGGATTTATTTTCCTGTGCGAGAATATTTACTTTCAATTATGTAATAACACCTCATTAGAATAAATATTTCTTCTCTTAATTTTATTTGTTCAACAAAAATAGTTGTGTGGCTACAAACTTCCAATATAAAAATGTTCAAATATAATACTTACTGGTTCTTTGGAGTAAAGCTCTGATATTGGTACACAAACGGATATATACAAATATTTTCGTGAACATTGTGAATCACAATTCCCTTAGTCAAACAAGTCTTGATTTCATTAAAATGTATCTATTGTTCCCATATAAAAAAAATAAAATACACAGTTGGACCCATATACGTGCTTTTTAATCAAATCATATATATTTCAAGTACCTTAGAAAATTTTATTTAGGGCAGTAATTAACGAGCGGTCTTAATAAAACTTAAATATTTTGTGCGTTAAAGTTTTTTGAACAAAGTTTAGAACACTGACTTAAGAGTTCTCGTGACCATTCATAAGTTTTATGAGCACTCATAAAAAAATTGGCTTAAACTTGATGAATAGGTTGAATTGCACCGTTCTTAATACGTTTACATAAATGTATAAAAATAGGCTGTTCGTTTAGGCCAGGGATTCCCAAGTGAATTGAAACCCCAGACCAGATATCAGATATCTCTAGTTTTTTTTTTTCTATTGATACAAAATACTTATTAATTTGAAAAATTTTCAGTTTTCGTTTATGTTGGCCTCTGGGAAACAGATTTCGACCCCAAGGGGGCGATATTAACACTTTGGGAATCCCTGGTTTAGGCTATAAAAACTTAATTGAGCAGATTCTTATGCACAATATTATATTTGTTGTTGAATGAGATGGGAACGTAAAACCAAAAGGTTTTTCGATAGATGGAATAACCATCCGATTGAGCTAAAATTGAAATAATTTATTTTTAGAAGTGAGAAGTGTACTTAAATCGAAAGTTTTCCGATAGATGGCGCTGAACAAAAAAATCTCGAAATTAGCCAAAAACTAAAAAAGTTACCATCCGATTTTGATGAAACTCACAGAATATATTTTATATGAAATGTGAAGTGCACGTAAGTCAATTTTTTTCAAGTTTTTCGATAAAGTTGGTGCTGAAACAAACAATTCTAAAAATTAGATAAAACAAACTTAGTAGTCTTTTGACTCTTCAACGAAGTTAACAAATTTTAGAAATTCGATTTCAAAATTATTATGGTTTACTGCGCCAAACTTATAGAGCTAATTTATCGAAGAATTGCGTTCACTGATAAAGCACAAAATTAAAAAAAGGCTAATGAGCGTGATTAATGACTGTTTTGTTTCCCAATTGAGTTGAATGATCCTGGAAAATTTGTGGTCCCAGCAAGATGGCGATACGTACCATACTGAAAACGATCAAGAATTACCTTATTGAAGGAACAACGTATAATTTTGCGTAATGGACCTGGTACGCCTCCGAAATT
Source organism: Epistrophe grossulariae (assembly GCA_929447395.1). Classification (NCBI taxonomy): domain Eukaryota; kingdom Metazoa; phylum Arthropoda; class Insecta; order Diptera; family Syrphidae; genus Epistrophe; species Epistrophe grossulariae. Next base: position 137,548,633 of record OV839568.1, read on the forward strand.
TTGTGAATTCTGCTCTTTTCTGTAAAATGCGTTCAGAACAACACTGTTAAGCTGAAATTGGCTAAAGATGGTTCTGACTCTGCAGATTTTTTTGCATTAATAATATTTGTCTCGACTTACGAGATCCTACACTTTAACCGTCGATATTTAATTTTCCAAAAAAAAATTTCGTTGTTTTTTGGTTTTGTAAAATTTTGGAATGCAATAGTATTTAAACGTTTTAAAAATAAAAAAAGTTTCTATTCCTAATATAATAGTTTTTTAATAAAATAAACCAATAAAATTATAAAAGAAAAATACCTATATACATATGACATCATATAAACAAAGATTTTCATTCACAAATGCTTGCATGAAATATTAATAAAATCATAATCGCCTATAGGTCTTTTTTGATTCGTGCGAATGTTTATTCGAAAAACAAAAATACATTTGGTGGTGGTTGGTGTTTTACTTCTTTATTTTGTTTTATTATTTTCCATAACCATCTGATTGCTTATAACTTTAATGGTTAGATATGTTCAAGTGTAAGTAATAAAACTCTAACGCACATTAAAATCGGACGACAATAAGTCTCTTAAGCCAATCCCCATCATGTACATGTATACATATATATATAATATATCCACCCACACTCATGGCAAACCTTGCCATTCTTCAGTAGATAAGATATCCATCCAGAGATAGGTATCCAGCAAGCTTCAAGCTAAAGTGGATTGTGTTGAAAGGCAACGCAATAAATTGGCATTTAAAGTATTTCGCAAGCGAGAGTCGTATAAACGTGAGTTTATGTTGCAAGTATCTAAGCATCTAGAAAGATGTGCCGAGTTGTTGTATAAAGCATTACACATCATTCCGATTTCAATTCATTCAAGGGACATACAGCTACCTACATAGGTATGTATGGATATATATACTGAACATTCAAGATGACGATGACGATGCTGATGTTCATGATGATAATGTGATGCCGAGAACTGTGTGTACACCCTTATGACAACCCCCAGTGTCGTAGTACAACAGCGCACGCAAAACCCACCACTTACCCCCCTTTTTTCCTATACAAGAGCCTTCCTGCCTGCCTGCCTACATTGACATTGAAGGGATGCACAATGTTCTGAGCTCATTATATCCTTTAATTTGCCTAAGTGGATGTGTGCAGAGTCCTGTCTATAACCCCCCACTCTGTCCTTATAGCCCCTCTATATACCATTCACCATGCCTCTTGTCGACTATGTGTGTGTGTGTGTGTTTGCGTATACCTACAGATATATTGAAATGTTTGTGTTGTGTATGTAATGGATTGTCGGGATGTCAGACGTGATGATGACGAGGTTGAAATGAGTGAATGGCTAAAAGGAAGAAAGTCACCGTTGCAATTATGATCGCCTCTAGCCCCTCCGACAAACAGCCAACCCTTTCAAAATGTCCTTTTACTAAATACGTACATACATATGTATGTATATTCAGAAAAGCTTGCTTTCTCCATACATATGTATCTACATATTTATGTATCTATACATTGAGCCTTTTGTTTTGGAGAAAACAAATTTTCTAACCCTCCCTTTAAAAACGGAAACCAAAACTCGCAAGATTTTTTGTTTCATCTTGAAGACGCTGTCGGATACCGCACGACATCCTGTGTCAAGGAATTATAATTATTACACTCTTCAGAACAAACACAAACTAACATACGTCATGTGTCATACGGGATAGCGCGCTGAGTTGAGTTGAGCCGAGTCGAATATTATGAACGAAATGTCAGGTGTGTTTTATTATTTTTTTTTGCCCCACCAGTTAGATAATGTGGCCAGCTTCTTATGAAATTTTGATCAGTTATAATTTTTTAAACAAACAAACATTTCAAACAAAATGACCCCTTCTTGCCTGACCAGAAACTTTGAAGCAATCGTACATTTCGATAAATCGTATAACAACAGCGTGAACGGTGTTCACATTGGACTGCCTCCTCTGACTTTTTTTGACGTCTTTGTACTTAATCCCACTCCCACTTCGTGGCAAAAAAAAGATGGCCAAGAAAGACAGGGTTATTTTTACGTTTTCTTTTCCTCTCTCTGTGCTTTTTATTTGGCATTTAATTATACTACAGAAACAATTTTTTTTCAATTGGAAAATGCTTTTTTTTATAAATATAATTTTTGTGGCTTAAAGATTTCTATTTAATTCTTCAAAGAGCACATATTTGTGTTTTGTTTTAACGAATGGTGAACGTCAGATTTAGTCACTGCGGTGTATCTAGTAGTAGTTTGTGTCTGAACAATAGAAGTGGGAATCACGTAAAAAAAAAGTTGGAGAAAGCAGTCCAATGTGAAGAGCGTCAAGTAGTTGATACTGAAGTTACTGTCCCAAGAGATTTGTCTATTGTGAATCTCGAAGATTCGAAATTTAAAAATTAATTTTAAAATTTTGTTCAAAGTCACTAAGAATTACAGTTTGATACCGACTGAATTTGAAATAAAGGAGAAGGTTTTCAAATTTTGTCCATTTTGGATGAATTTTTTTTAAGAAGAGTCTCAAACGATAATGCCAAATAGTAAAATTTGCCAACATTTTCTTGCGAGTCGCGATTTAAATTTATTAGTGAAATTGCTTTTTTTCCTAAACACAATAGTACGCCATTTAAATTTACAAAACTGGTCTGAAAGACACAAATTGGTAAACAAAATTTTTGAAGATTTTATTCTTTTTTCTTTTTCGAACACAAATATTAAACTAGACTTAAAAATCGAAATGGGTTTAAAATGTTGATGGAATAAATGCAAAATAAAGTGATTGTGTAATAAGACTGTAATCTAAATTTGTTGGCATAACATTTTTAAAACGGCAATAAAACGGTTTTTTTTGCAGGACTGTCAGTATTTTTCTTAATTGTTTTTTGAATAGCTGAATAGTTTAATAAATTCAATTTTTATTTTATAATATTTGATTGTGGCATTTTATTTTTAAAATTAATCTAGTCTTTCTTTTTGCTTAAAATCTCTCGAGTTAATTTATTCTTTTAAAATTACTCGGGCTGGCCACACTGTTTCTTTCAACGCTCATTCTCATGTTGACAGTCGTTAGAGGTGGTTATAGCACTGGTAGTGGCAGCAAATCGCAGCAATTTGCAGGTGGTTGGTTGGTTGTCCTCTAAAGTTTCTTTCAATCCCTATATGAATATACATATACATCTATGCGAACATTAAATTTTTATACATATATACTTACACATATTAAATAGGTATATATATGTACATAAATGTAGTTACGTGAGAAAGGGTTAAGGATGCAAAACAAAAAGCAATGTGTAAATATCGGCGACATTTTGAAGTCGCATATCCTTGTGCATGTGCATGACTTCAGTTTTCTTGAAGCATAATGGCTTTTTGCTCCTGAGCCTTTTTAGACTTATAGTATCAAACCTACCTATACCTACTATAATACCTATATACCTATGTGTGGTATGATGACATGTGAATGTACCTATATAAATTGTTATGCTGCGCTCAGGTTAGAAATTATGAAAGCAGCGAATGAACATGAGATGTGGGAGAGAAGCATCTTAATTAGCTTATAGTCAAGGATGAGGAAGATTATTTACATAGTTTGCTGCTACCGTTTCTCAAAGATGATGATGTGATTAAGATGTGATGCCAAAATGAAAGATGCACACTCATTTGCATATTAAATTAATCTCATTGCGATGACATTATCTGTTGTCTCACAGAGTCTAAGAAATTAATAATTTATTATTACTTATTAAAAAAAAATAAAGCCTTTTATGTCCCTACATGATAAAAATGGAAAATTTGTGAACAAAATTGAATTGGACACTTGTGGGTCATGCAGGCTGTTAGGTCTACAGTAAAAATAGTTTAATCAAAAGAGTTATAGTTTTTGTTATTGTTAACTCACTTTAATTTTTTTCTTTTCAGAGAGGAAGCAGATATCACGGACATCGACATAATCAACGTTCGCAGTCCTTAAACAGAGGTCAAGCACTCTCGCAAGCAGACGTGAGCGGAATGTGGTGACACCGGGGTGCCTCAGGTATTAATAAATATCTAATTTTTATTGATTTATATTTTAAATTATTTTTATACTTTTAATAAATAATCAAATTAATAGGAGGTCAGGCTGGTTGTGCTAGCTGCGCCATGGGTAATAAACTGAGCTGTTCCTGTGCACCGCTCATGCGTAAAGCATACCGATACGAGGACTCTCCATGGCAGACTTCTCGTCGGCGGGACGGCCATCTCCTGAGGTGAAATTAAAATTAAAATTTTAGCAAAACACTCGATTATCTATTTATCTATATTCTTTTTGTTTAAATAATTTTTGACGAAAATATGGTTTTTTATGATTTTTCATGAGTTTATTTAGTTTTTAAACTTATGATTAATTCATTAAAATAATAAACACAAGTCTTCTCAAATTACATTCGATCTATTAAACCTGCGACAAATAAAACACAAACACAAAAAATAATTTTGTATTTTTTTTTATATGTACATATTTGGTTCTATTTAAAAAAAAATAAAGCAAGAAATATTTTCTTCGGGTTAGGAAAATATTTAATATTGCTTTAAGCATTGGAAATTAAAAAGAAAAACCTATTTTTTATCTTTTTTGATGATACAATCCCCAACCACTACAAAATCTATGCGACATAAAAATTCAATCAAATAATCAAAATCAACACCAAAAACACTTGAAAATAAAATTTTATTCGCAATCATTCAATAAAATTAAAACAAAAACATACTTTTGGTAAATGGTAACACGAATAAGTTCGTTCAGGTTGTGGGCTGAGGTGTTCCATGTATCTTCAAGCGGTGCTGGTACCGTTAAATGGCAACAAGTATCCGAAGATTTGGTTCCTGTCAACATTACCTGCATACAAGATTCGCCTGAATGCGTATTTCACATAACAGCCTACAACAGTCAGGTTGACAAAATCCTTGACGTACGACTTGTCCAACCAGGTGAGCATATTTCAATGCATCAAATAGAGATGATAACTCCAAAAAAGAATGCAAACATCTTTCAAATGATTGATTGCATTACTTTAAAACTCTCTCTTATACAAAATTTGTTTTATTTTCTCTTATTTTATTCCAATTATCCTAATATAGGCACAAGAATTGGACAAGCATCAGAATGTTTCGTCTACTGGAAGGACCCAATGACAAATGATACATGGGGTTTGAATTTTACATCCCCCATTGATGCGAAACAATTTCGGGAATGTTGTGTAAGTATACTATTCGGATCTATAAGAGCAAATCTTTCCCTTTTTTTGCTCTTAATAATCTCCGACAGCAAGGTTCAGTGCACAAAAAAAATAATAAAACAATGAATGAAATCAAAATCAAATCAAAAATAATATTGAAAAAATCATGCGAACATAAAATCATTAAGTAAACAACAAAAAAATTCACTAAAAATTAAATTCGAGAAAGAACATAAATTCCATAAACATCATACCATGCACATACATTCCATTCATCTTATTTATATCATAAATATTAATTTATTATATTTATAAGATTAAAACAAAAAAAAACACACATGAACATAAATCATTTATTATTTTAAGTAAACTTTTTAGAATTTTATTTTTTATTTATTTTTCTTTTTAAGTAAATTTCTTACGGAAATGGATCAAGGGTTAGATATTTTTCATCGTTGACTCTTGTCTTTTTTTTAAGAACTAACTCAATGTATATGACAATAAAAATGTAGATTATAATGATGATCTTTTCTAAGCAAAAGAAAACATTTCAACAAAAATTATAACATACTCATTAAAAACCTCCATCAATGAATTAAAAGCACTTTTAAAATTAAAACGTTTTAAAACTTCGATTTAAGATCACAAAATTTGGCCTGTTACAATTTTTTAATTTTTCATAAAAACCTAGATATTTCTATTTTTTTTGGTTCGAGAGCAAAAAAATGCTGAACTTGAAATTAAAACTTTGAAAGTCAAACTTTCTAACCGAACTAACAAACTCTCTCGAGCTCAACTTTTTAAATCTGAAAAGAAAACTCACATAAGACTCTTTTATATCCCATTTCTCTACTTAAGAATTAATATCTTGTTATGAAACTAAAAGAGATCTCTTAACTTTTTTATATTTAGAGTTGAACACTTTTGCAGCTTCAAAATACTTAAATCTTATAGCTAAATCAATTTTTATTCTTCGAATTAATATAATTTACAGTCTTATAAGACTATTTTTGTGAAAATTTAGCTCTTAACGCAGTTTCGTGTTCTTTTTAAACCCATAAGAGTTTTATTTCTTTTACACTTCTATGAAAACCCTTACTGGATCTGAATTTAATACCTCTTAAATCTGGAATTTAAATACCAAAAGTTTTGCCATAGGATGCCAATGTTTTAAAACATATTATAGGATTTAAAAATCATAAGCTTTTTTTCAGGGTAGAAGTTCAAATCATTTTCATATATTCAACGGCATATATTTTGTATTTTGAAAAACTATATATATAATGTATCGCCATTTTAATGCACTATAATAATTGATTGACTTACTCTCACACAAGTCTTTCAGTTTTTTGACATAAGAAGTACACAAAAAAAAAATAGTTTGTTTCCCTCTGAGAAAATGCTAAATGATAAAAATATATAACAAATACTCTGTTCTGTTTTGACGGATTCTAAAAGCAAGACTTAGCCGAAGTGAGAGCCTCCCGGCTCCCACTACCCCATTTAACGCTTTTAAAAGTGTTACAACGATCTAGAAGTATTCGTCAAGATTATTTTTAGATCCCTTACATAAGTTTAATAAAGCTTTTGGAGCATCTTATGAGAACAAAAATATTACTTGGGAAATTAATTATTCTTAATGAACGAGGACAGAAAATGTCCCGAAAATATGTGTTTTTAGTTTTTAAATTAAACAAAATTGAAAATTGAGAACTTTGTTGCTCTTTATTTTGGGCGTTTTTCTTTTTTAGTTCAAAGTAGAGCTCTGAACAGAGTCTGAACACTCCGAACATACTTTGAGTGATCTCTGAACTGAGCGGGCTCTGCTCTGAGAGTTCAGATTTATTTAAAGGAACACGCTTCACTTTTTTATTTGTTCACAGTTGTCGTTTTCTTTGTGTTCAGCTATTCAACTCCGTCTGCTCTATCAATTTATTCTGAGCTCATAGAGCGCGCTCTTAACATGCTCTGAACATGCTCAGAGCGAAAAAAAGAAACACAAAATTGGAGCTCTGAATGCTCTGAGCTAAAAAAGAAACATGATCTTTTGTTTGACTGTTCAGGCTCTGCTCTGAACTAAAAAAGAAAAACGCCCTTTTTTTGGGCATAAACTTCAGAAGTTTGACTAAAGAAAAGAAAAGTGCATAGAATTTCAAGTTTGCACTCTTTTCGGCCCGACTAAATAGACCCTAAATAAACTGATTTGAGGAAAAGCCGAAAAATTCTGAAGAAAGCGTTTATTTTTGCTGATACTAAATCTAAATAGTTAAGTTCTACCTAAACGTGTATGCCCTACTTTTTCTTTATTCACAAACGCTCTTATGCTGAACTTAAAAATCTTTTTTTGTTTCAAAAACTGGGCCTTAATATCCTTAAATGTCTCTTTCTCGCTGATATCTGTTTGCCATTGGTACCATAAGCAGCTTGTGGGTGATAGCTAGTGACAGTAAGCAAGAGATCATGTTCCACATAAAAAAAATGTTCAAGTCTTTAATTAAAGAAGCATAAAATATGTAAATTCTATCCCATATAGGATCGTATGCTCAGTTATTGTTAACTTTAATTAAGAATTGTTTTTTTTTTTGACGAAAGAGAGTTTAAATCGGCAGAATGAATTCAATTTCCATACACGATTGCTTATCAGTCTAGCTGCTGGTTAGCTTCTTGTTCTACTATCCGTAGAATTGCTGATGAATTTTAAGAAACTTTGGAACACTACTACTAATATTTAAAATTTTAAAGAAATCTATTGTTTCACTGGGAAAATTTAATTACAAAGTTATCAAAATTCAATTCATATGATCATTATAAAACCATTAGGTGCATAATTTTTATCTTCGATTTGATTTCAAAATCTTGTAAGTAGGTAAGTTCATAAAAACTTAAAGCAACTTTGTATTTTCAAAAAAAAGATTCTCACAACCGTTTCTTGTTTGATTTAATTTTTATTCAATTACAAAAAATTTAAATTCCTAAAGAATGGATATTTTTCAAAATAAAACAACCTATAGTTTTTTTTATTAGAAATATTTGTTTGACGTGTGGAAGTTTGATTAGTTATTTTTATTGTTTGAAAACTTTCTTCAAGAAAACTTTACCATTAATAACACTTACCTATTTTTCTATTATGATTATTTTTTCTTTCCTATATACACAAAAACACTTTCTATTATATAATTTTTTGTTATTGTTATTGAAAATATTGGCTATTTCACTGGGCATTCCTAGTTAACAATTTTTAAAAATGATATTTCACTTAAAAATAAAGCAAAACAAATATTCATTAAACCTTACATATACTTTGGGATCTAGATTTTTCGTTGGAAAAAGAGCTATAAGGTATTTCCTTCAATGAATTAGCAAATATCGGTGTCATGTTTTTCTCGTCTTCCCATACACTGCATAAATATATTTTGTTATTTTTTTTTTGAAAGAATTCATTTCAATAAAATCACACCTTTAGTTTGATATATATATTTTAAAATTAACAAAATGTTTTTTTTTGTTCATTAAAAAAAAACCAAAAGCATGAACAAAAATTAATTACGAATTATTTGTGTAACCTGATTCATCACATTCATTATAATTATTCTTCATTCCCTCTTGGTATAGAACTTTTAACTGTGTTTCGTCTTATAATTCCTTGTGTATCTCTCTTTTTGTAAGCAATTATTATTATATAGAAAACATCCTTTCAGATATTTTTTTTATAATTTAATTTTAACTCAAAAAAAAAGTATGTGTATGTTTCTTATAACACACAACATGGCTGTTAATGTTTCCTTTCTTTTTATATTGCAAAATTAATATTTTTTTATCAAAAAGTATAGTAGGTACCTTGAAATTAATAAAACAGATTGGTTTTTTCTTATCATTTTTCTATAAAAAAAAAACAACTTCTTCTTTATATGTATGTATGTATAATCCTTTCGCTTTCACAAAACATTTTCAAAAACAAATTTTTTCAAATTGTGTTGTGCCTATACTGTTTTAAAAGGAACAAAAAAATAAATTTTAAATAAATATATTCCTGATATGGAATGAGCATAAATTTTGAAATAAATTACTCACTTTTAATTGAAACAAAATTTTGTTATTGATTTAAATTAACACATATTTGTTATTTGCCAATGATAAAATTCATATTTTTGAATCTTTTTTCTCGTTGCCATATTTCATGACAATATACCAGAAGGTCAAACCCTTTATGTAATTTACACTGCATAAGTAACTTCTTTTAAAATTTCAATAAATTCAAAGAAAACTAATTAATCGTTAATATTTAATATTTATGTTTTATTTTTTAACTACGTACATTGGTGTCGCAAAAGCCATCACCCCATCGGAATATGCCAAAATTTTTGCAAATTGTGGCAGATGTCAATTCTATTTTGACACTTGAGAAATACCTAGACACAAAAGCAGGGAACTATAGATCTTGCAAAGCATTTAATAAAAGTTGTTAAAGTAGTTTGTGAGAGAAAATCGATAAACAATTAATCATAATTTGCATTCCATTTATTGTGAATTCACATGACGAAAATAAACTCGAATGTTCTACAATTCCTTCAAAATGCTAGTTGTGAATTGGAATTTCGAATATGAAAATTGATGTTCGCATTTCGTTTCATTCCACGAACTGGAATTCGTTCGCTTGTTATGCTTGTTTATGATTTGTGAAATTGGTGCAGTTGCGACTGGTTTTGTATTTCTTCGTGCAAAATGTAAGCAAACATAATATTATTGTTCTTTTCCAATTTCATCCGCAGTGTATAATTTGGCTTTTCAAAACAATTCAAAGTGGATGCAACTTCAATTTTGACAGTTCAAAGTAATAACGAAATTTTCGAAAATGAACGAGTTGTAAAACATGGAATTTCATTTCAAATGAAATTGAAAATCGATTTGAATTGAATTTCGTTCAAAATACAAAACGTGCGGGCGATTAGTTGAAGAGTTTATTAATTTCTGGATTTTACAAATATTATACGCTTATTTAAATTATTTATTTTTTGAGAAAGGTGAAAACCTTTTTAAAACTTAGATCAAACCTGCAGTTTGTAGGGCGTGTTTGAATTGGATTAAAATAGCGTTAAATTGTATCCAAATTTATATACGTAAAACTTCAAAATTTAATCTCGGATAAAATTTAAACAAAATTTGAATCCGATTAACACACAGCCTTAAGAATAATTCTCTCGTTGCTATATAAAATACAAATCTTGTCCGTCACGAAGTAGTTTAGACAGCGAGAAAAAGCTTCAAGAATTTGGATTTTCATAAAAAAAACTTATAATAATTAAAACTAGTTTGAAACCAATTAAAAGTTTGTAGCATTTCTAAACTTATGCTCGAAATAAACCCTTTCAAATCCATTAAAATCCTTAAAAACCTAGTAACTCCTTAAAACTTCCAATACCTACCCTACCCAAGATACCAAAAAAGCGGTTAAAAATTAGATATTCTATCCGAACTGGATTTAAATTAATTAATTATTATTATTTTCTTTTGTATGTAGATAAAAAACAAAATTTGTTCTACAAGAACAATACCTAAATAAAAAGTTTAAATAAAAAAAAAAAAACGACACATTTATTCGAAATATATAAATAAAAATTCTCTATAAAAATTAAAAAAAAAACACTATAGAATCTTCTAAAATGTTTGTTTTTTTTTTCTCTCTAAGTATGTATGTGTGTGTCGTATTTCTCTTTAACAAAAAAACTTAACACGTTTACAAGCAAAATGTTTCTCTCTCTGAATTCTCTTAATCAAAAATAAATTTGAAAAGTACAAATTGAAAAACAAGATACAAAAAATTTGCAAAAAAAAAGCCGCACAAACAGAACCTTGTGATTCCCAACCGACTAACCTAACATAGTGCGACGTTTTACAGTCGCCTTCTTTCAAATTTTCACGAAAGGCCTCCTCGAGCTATTCGCTGAAATTGGATCCACCTGGCAAGAGTAAGGTTAAGGCGAAGCGTAAGCCCGTCAGCACTCCGGCAAGTCCATCAAGGGTACGTGAGCCACAGTGTACATGCATGACAGCTGAACAATATGCACGCTTACGTGCACAGGATCCCAGATATCGAGGTTTGTTATTTATTTGTGTTGACTTTAGAATAAATCAAATGACTTGAATACAAATGCCTTCATATAGGTTCATCAACTCTGCCTCGGACAGCTTCTAGAGCTACAGACACAGAAGCTCAATCACAAAAGGTTATGAATGCAACATCCAGCACATCTTTGTATGATAATGTTGCATCTGGAACACAGTCTATGCAATCCGGACAAGGTAATATATTTCTTCAGCTTAAAAAGCATATCTACCAACCCGCCACCCCAAAGGTGTGCTTTTGGTTTGTGTCTTTGATAAAAGTGGTGAATATAAAATAATTTGTAATTCCAGGCGATACACTTTCACGTCAAACTAAATCACAAGAAACCAACACCATGACCAGTGGACAGAATATATCTGGTAATGCAAATATAGGGGGTGGGGTAAATGCCTCCAGCGGCGGTGGGGGTGGAGTTGATTCGAATTCACAGAATCACGTGGGATCACAGATTGGACAAGACGACAACATGGGGGGCGGGCAACGTGGGGATATGGAGACATGTAAGTCAGAAGGCACACAGGCTGGTGGTACCCTACAGCAAAATACATTATCTTCCACAAAATCAACTGGTACCGGCACACGCAACAAAGATTACAACAAGGACTACAACGATGAAATGGTAGGTTTATAAATTTTTGAATTCTTGAATTGAGTTAAAGTTAAAAGCAGAGTCTGAAAATTTTTTCTTGTGCTTTTAAGTTTCGGTCATTTTAAAATTCCAACGAAATGATGAATCACAAATGTATAATATTTTAAGCCTATATTCACGGAAACATATATCGGCGTTCCATGGAAACTTGTAAGCCGACTTCTGGAAAAAGAAATTACTCTTATAAAATATAGGACATATAGTTAACGATACCAGAATTTAAGTTCTGTTAAAGCTCCTTTAGTTCGTGGGTGTAAAAAATCTTTATCATTATATCTTAAAATAAATTAAACGAACATAGAAAGTTTCTACAGAACGTCGTGATTTATTATTTTAAGAAATAAAAATAAACTTTCCTTTCTTTCGTTGTTTTTTTCAAAAACAATTTTTTTATAAAGACATATTCGAAATAAAATTAACTGAATGTAAAAAATTTAACAAATAATTCTATATGAGTTTATGAAATAGTAAAAATTAGCAGTTTATATTATACATATAATATTATATATAAGACTAAATTGGTCTTAATATTTCATTTTTATCAAAATTTAGAAAAAAATTAACAATACGCAAAAATATAAGAAAACGAAATCATATTCAATTTTTGTCTGTCCAAAAAATTGAAAATAAAACGATTCCTTTTCCACAAAAAGATATTCAAGATATTCGTTTGAATTGATATAGACACTAATGTATTGAGAACAAATAATACCTTTTTATAAAACTAATTTTAAAATTCACCTCGACATAATCAAGTCAACTGTTGCAAAATCACCCCTAATAGAAATTAATGTTAACTTTTCATTGAAGAAACTGCCAATCGAAGATATCTCACATAGAAGTTTCTATATTATTTCACTATATCTATATAAAAAAGTATCCCACTTCTGAACCCCGGTCTAGTTTGCTTATTTGAATTTCGTTTTGAAAGCATATACTGCTTCGCTTTGCTAATTAATTAAATAAAACACAAAAACAGCCGTAACAATAAAGCGGACAAACAAAAAATCGATTAAGGATTTAATCATCTACTTTGTTGGATTATTTACCCCAACTACCTCACATGTTCTACACCTGTCACTTCAACCTTTTCGTCACCAAATTTAAATAAAAAAGAACCTAACATGTATAGGAAATAAAACCCTTTTGCTGATTTTATTATATTTTTTTTTTTCGTTTTTTTCTTACGCAGACACGCGAATCGCACGACATGCACCACAACATAATTAACAACAATACCAGGCGTAAGACAAAGAGCACCGAAGACATGAACATGGCAACCGACACTAGCACATTGAAACGCATGCTGAAGCCCATGCCCAGCACCGAGAGCCCGGTCACTTCTCCAGAGATGGGACGTCGCCGTTACAACTACTACAATGCAGCCAATATGGCCAATACTCTGGGCCCACAACATGCCATGCACCAGCATGGAATGCATCACATCATGAATAACAATAATTCAATGGGAAGGCCATCTAGTCAGGCATCACGCTTCTCCGGATCCAGGTGAGTTTTTGAAATATTTGCCGGTAGCGCTTTTAATTCAAACTGTCTGGATTCCTTATTTTACCAGATCATCTCACGAAATCGGACGTGGTGGCTATCCACAGAGAAATCTGTACTTGGAACTGGAGAGGGAACGTGGCTGCTTAGAAGGCTCTCCGCCTTCGGACAACGTCATGTTTGACAATCAGTGTTATGCCACTACGCCAAGCTCAAGTAATGGAAACTCTGATCAGGACCAATCTTATGGTCAAAGAAGTGTTGGTGGCGGTGGCAGAGGTCATCCTCATCATCATCCAGGTCAACCAAATGTGACACCAACTCCAGGTAGTCCCACGTCAAGGTTGTTGCTGGAGTACGAGATGCATTTGCGTAATACTTTGGCCAAGGGAATGGATGCTGAATCGTACAGCCTGCACACATTCGAAGCTTTGTTATCACAGAGCATGGAAAATTTGGGTGAGTGGATATTCAATATGTGTGTTTAGTTGTTAAAGAATACCTATAGAATTTGCATTGTGGTAGCTCTTTTTTTATTTGATTAATTTATTTATTTAATGTCAGCTCAGCTTTAATTAAAAATCGTATCAACATTAAAATTATATTTTTTATATTTTATTTAGCGTTTAAAAGTTTAATCTGCTTTTTATTTTTTGTCTGTGTTTATAATTAAGAATTATGACAAGTACATAACAGATAATTAATGTAGGACAAGAGTAGAGAAATGAAAATTTATAACATTTGTTTCGCCATTAAAAGTGTACCTGCATTAGCAAATTAGTCACTATTAATTCTCAGTAAAATCAATTTATCATTTTAAGAAACAAAAAATGTGAGATTTTCTCCCTAGCCTTAGTTTTGCAAAAAAAAAAAAAAATCAACTCCTATGATTGTACATCCACTTGGCAGATTTAGAGAGCTATTTGAAAATAAATCGTTATATTTTAACTGCCAAATGGAAACTCCCTTTTGCTAAGTCCTTTTGACGTTTTCTTTTAATTTCTTTAAAAATCTCCTCTGCAAGAAATAAAACCGTAGAAATTTTCTATAGTTTCTCTAAAGTGTAGTTTGGTTGAATACAAACTAATATTATGTGTATTCGCGGGTACATCTCTGACTAAATCTGGCAAACTGTCAAATTTAGAGGACTGGGGGTGAAGTTTTCTCAAAGAGAAGCAAAACTGTTCGAAAATACACGAACGCCTTAAACCAAAATATTTGCCAGTTTTTAAACGTCAACAAAAAGCAAACAAAGGCAATAAAGTTAACAAAGTGACAATATTGAAATTTCAATTATAATTTCATATTTCTTTATTAAATTTGATATGATGAACAAATTAAAATTAACATTGTAAATATTTACAAATGGAAAATACACACTAAACAGGACATAAGGTATTTTTTTTTATTTATCCCAAATATGAAGAAATCATTACAGTAGATAGAATTAAAAAAAAAAAAAAATATTGAATTAAAGTACTCTTCACAAACAAAGTTTCTTAAATTCCCAGAATATTTTATTTATTAATTTTTCTTATTAAAAAATTCCCTTTTTTTATTTAAATACTTCATTTTTGTAAATGAACGAATTAAAAACTCCACACCAAGATAAAACATAAAGTAAACAACAACCATTTTGTATTTTTTGTTTGTTGTTCTTTGTCTTTCAAACTGGCTTCTGGCAGAAAACAGAACTTTCCAGTTCAGTTTCTGCCCGAAAAAATTTCTCAGATAAAAACTGGTAAGAAGGGGAAATCATTTTCTCTCTCATGAGCGTTCTCTTCTACCAGAAGCTACACAAAATTTGCGTACCCGAACAACTTCGGACTAAATCTGGTAGAAAATGGTAGTTTTGGGTAGTTTCTGGTGCGTAAGCGAACGGACCTTTTGTTAGTGTACTTCCAAGACTGTCAAAGTTCATATAAAAAAAAAAGAACTGGTAGAATCTGTCAGTTTCGGGCAGGTACACGAACAGACCTAGTATTGGGTGTGTGAAGAGGAATGTAAAAGAAATCTTCTCAAGTCGTTGACCAGGGAGATTTCCTTAACTCCTCTTATTTCGTCCCCTTCTAGCTTAAAAACTGAAAGTTGCTGCAAACTTAGTGTCTTTGTGTAAAAGGGGGCTATAAGGACTACTACTTAGATACTGAATATACATAATATGCTGAAAAGACAATCATTTAAAAAAAAACATTTTTGATGTTTTGTTTAACTGGGCATTTATTTGAGTTTTATAAATTTGTTGCAAAGTGCCAACGTAACTGTAGTGCTCTTGGCCTAAAGAGACTCTTTCACAACATATATTTGTATTTTGTCTTTCTGAAGGTGAAAGTCTTCAAAAATACTTTTGTTATAATTAAGTATAATATAGTACCTATGGGACTTTGTCTTTTATTAAATTTGATAAGCCATTCTTGTATACCAACTGTGAAAATCTTCAAAAACACACTGCAGCTTAAAATAATTTAGTGGTACCAAGTGGTTTTTTTTTCAATAAAAAAAATCAAAACTTTAACTTTAAGTAATGTTCAAAACCAAGCAATATGCGGGACTGTGTCTCATTGAAGTTGATACACCATTTTTGGATCCAATATTTATTGACTAAATTTTGCAACTTTTCTGCTACATGACAGTTTTATGGTTGGAAAAGTCTCCATGATAAATTTAATGAAGACATTGCTTACATTCTGTTATTTTCGCATTGATAAAATTATTCGAAAAACGATGAAAATCGAAACAAATCGTATGAGTTTTGTTCCATTTTTCAACGTTTGTAGACCAATTTTATTGCGAGAGTTACAGAACTTACCTAGTCACAGGTTAAAAGAAAGAGTCACAAAAAAAAAAGAAGATCAATTTTAAAAAGACATCTGTTTTTTTTAGATACAAACATTTTCCAACGAGATCTTATCCGAAAAAATTTAAAAATTTTGCCACGAAATCGGATGTTAATTCACTTTCAAACGAAATTGCATTTCTGAATTCAACAAATTTGATCCTCAAAGAGAAATTTTGAGTCTCAAATAGAATTATTGTCACGCAAAGCAAATTAGAATACCATTGTCATCCACCTCCCTTTGCAGATGCAGTCAACTCTGCCAAACAGACATGCAAGGGCCATCTCGATTTAAAGGCCGATGATGATATTCTTGTCAAAAACACACGTGAAATATTAAACACGAGTATTATATATATAAGTTTTCATTTTATGTTGAAAAATTTTTTTGTCCACAAAATTCTGTTAGTGGAACAACGATATGTTCCATTTTTTTATAAATGAAAGTCAGTCGGCACGAAATGTAAATTCGGATCAGGAAAATACATCTCAATCTATTCAAAATAGATCCTTTTAGTTCAGTCAATGAAGCATTTGACTCGGAAAAAATCGCCGGAAAGCTAGATTTTGGTATATAGCTTCCTCATTATGTTCTTAAGAAATTGTCAAAAGTCCCCATCGATATGACCGCCGCTTACAATTTTACGGGGGGGTTGAAGGCCCCCCAAAATGGTTTTTAAAGAATAACTCCCAAATGGTAAGTTATACAAAAAAAAGTCAAAGACTAATTTGTAGCTTGGAATATTTCCTATAAAAACGTAGAACATAATTTTTTCATACAAATAACGGTTGTTGAAATAAACCAATCAGAAGAGTTAAGTGTTTTTTATGTAGTTGGGCGACTTAATTCCAAAATTGTGCATTTTGTGATAAAAGCATCAATTTTTTATTTATTATTGGTACATTATATGGACATGATTTTAAGATATCGGTTCACTCGATTGTTGTAGTGTGTTTTGTCAGAATCAATTTTAAAATCTTAAAATTCAATCAATGTGTCAGAATAAATCTTAAAAAGTAAATGAAAAAAAAAAAAAACACTCTGAAAATTGTGCAAAGTTGGTGACACAACACACTACACGAGATAAGTGTGCTTCCGGCGAGTTAACTGAAAAGCAGTTTTCAATGTATAATTACCTCAAAATTGTCAAAAATCTACCGAATTCAAAGTGCGACACTATTAAAATGCGCCTTCACTATCGAAACACAAAAAGAGACATCATGCGCCAGTATTTTATAAACATCTGTCAGAAATATCTATTCAGGTAATCCATTCCAGAGTTTAACTCACGAAAATCTATGTGTTAACTCGGGATCTTAATTGACCGAAAATATTTTCCAGTGAACTGGGGTTTAACTATGAATCTGGGATGATGTCGCACTGAAAAACTGGTTCTTTATAATCTAAAGCAAATGTACATAATTATGCATTAAGTTGTTTTTATTTTGGCATTGTTCACTTTTGTATGTCTTATTTTTCTTTAAATAAATTATCTGTAACATAAACCTTAGATGTAAATGTAATGTTTTGCACTTTATTTTCTAATCGCTTAAAATTTAAACCTTTTCAAAACTTATAAACAAAACAAACAAAAAAAAAAAACAAAATACAACAAACCCCTATGTATCACAAAAACCATCAGAGTTTGCTGAGAGTTTACCAGGATCCACCCAGCGTAGCCCATATCCATTAAGACGTCGTAAGTAGATTGCTTTTTTGTAAATTCTAAAACCTATAAATCATCAAAATTTATTCTAAATCATTGCATAAACTATATTGCAAGTTTCGAAAGTAATCTGATTGCTGTTTGGTTTAGTAATTTTTTTCTTTTCTAAATTTTTATTTAAATTCAAAATTGGTATTGAATAGTCAAAAAAATTATTTTTAATTTTATTTCAATGAATTAATAAAAAATAAAATAAACTAAATTGATTTTATGTTTTAATTAAGGATCTGTAGCAAATGCCAAGTCATCAACATTACCACTACCTCCGCATAGGCCATTAACAACTCGTGACAAGGACCGTGATCGTGAGCGTGATGGTTACTACAGTGATCGCAATGAATTGATCAGGGAACGCGAACGAGAACGCGAACGCGATCGTGGTTATTTGAGTGATCATAATGCAAGGTATGCTAAGATAGTTTAGAGCTTTCAAATTCATAAAGTTGTTTTTTTCACAATCAAACATAAATTAAGATCATCTTTGACTCATACATTATTTTGTTGTTGTTGTGTGTTTGTTTTTTTCATTTTGTTTGCTAAGTTTTTCGAATTCCCGCTGCGCCTCTTGCATTGGGGAATCGGCTCGCGCTCAATGGTTTCGCCATTCTGATGGCTGGCGTTCGGGAAGTTCCACAATGGGCTCTGGGTCTGGTACGGGTATGATGCCACCACTTTCAACTGGATCTGGTCATAAGCGCTCGCCGTGGGATTCTCTACCGTCACTCCGTCAGGATAGCAGCTTGAATGATTCAGGCTATAAAAGTGCACGCGCTGATTCCTTAGAGCAAAGGTTTCTTTCTCAAAATGCAAACAAATTTAGTGTGAATAATAAAAAAAACTACCATTTGTTGTTGTTGCTTTTACAGGGGTGAATTTATACGTCAAGACAGTTTACGTTCTGATTATTTAAGTGATCGTGAGGCCCGTTATGGTATTGTTCAACAGGCATCGATTGATAGCACCGATTCCAGGCTATGCTACTTGACATCATCTGAGGTAAGTGAAAATTTTTTTTAAAGTTGATGGGGAACATTTTTATATTAATATTATATCGGAAGCGATAACTTTTTGGCTCTTTATTTTTTTAAATTTGTAATAAGTGTAGAGCAAAACTTAATATATCGTTGGAAAGGTCTTGTCCTAGAGATGTGTATTAATTAAAAATCATGAGTGTATGTAGTCATTAAGCCAGGTAATGGGTATTTGACTTCTGTGTGCTTTTTATCTTTTTAATAGGTGAGTTTAAAAGTCTGAAATTGAAATGAAAGATGATGGAAATTATTGAAATGGATTTTTGGTGAAATTGAAATTTCTTACACATAACATAGATGAAGAAAATTAATTGTAATTGTAGGTATGTGCTATATATACCCAGAACAAATCAATGTGCCCCACATAAATATGTATAGGTACAGATTGTTTTGAATAACACCCAAAAAAAGGCAAGTGAATGTAGGATGAGTTGAGTCAAGAAAAAATAGTATGGGAGGAAGATCTATTTCCCTTTGGCGAGAGGAGCAATTTTCTAAAAAAATCGACTTAAATAAAAAAAAATTATTATTTAAAATAAACGGCAACACTTACAATTTTATGTTATATCTTTTTTTAAAGCCAATTCATTAATCCTATTTATATTTCAAACTCAAAAAAATTATGTTCAAACTAATTTTGTTCAAAATTGTACGTTATTAAGTAGTGTTTTAGTTTTTAATATTCAATGCTCTTATCTTATTTTAAATTTAAATTTCAAATATTAAAAACCAGATGCTAAAATGTCTTCTAGTTTTTAAGAAAATTGAAAATAATAAAAACAAATTTCCCTTAATTTGATTTTAATCTATTCCTTAAGTTGATTTAAAGATCTTTATTCACTAAGAAACTAGATGAGTAGATTTAGTTACTTTTAATTTTCCCAAGAACAAGAGGACACATTAAACATCAAATTTTTGTTGCTTGACTAAAAATTGATTAGAATAGAACAACGAATTTTAAAAACAAAAATACTACTCAATAAGGTTATATTTTTAACAAAATAAGTTTGAACAATATTTTTAACAAAGTTTTGAGTTTGGAAATTAATGTTTCCAAAACTATTCATAAAAACAATTTAGTTAAACAAAAACAGAATTGAATAGATTTCTGGCTTTATAAAAGTTATAGCACGGTATTGTAAGTATTGCCGTTGATTTTAAATTAATTTGTGTCTATTTCGAGTCCATTTTTGTAAGAAAATTGGACCTCCCGCTTGATTTTTTTATAAAAAAAAGCTATTTATAGATTAAATATTTGAGTTCAATATAAAAAGTGGAGAAATTAAGTAGTTTAAAAGAGTTTAAGGAGGCTGGTTATAGTTTCATAGTTGAAACTGAAAATCAGAATCAATCAAAAATTTAGTTTATTTAAATATTTAAAATAAATATCAGCGTTGGTAAGGTTGTCTTAATTTAAGTAAAGGGTGTGGTTTTCAAGAAGAAATAAAACGCATATAATTTAATGTTATGGCCAAGAATTTAGCTTTATTATAAAGATAAGGGTTTGCCATTATGTTTTAAAAATGATTTTGGGCAAGTGACCGCCGCGGCTGGCTTGAATAAATTTCAGCCGAGAGGCCCAAGAGGCCCCAGCTCCAATTGTTGCACGCGATGGCGGATGGACTCATTCGGGTCTTCTTCGATACTCTGCTCCACAGCAGCAATAGCGTATACAGTGGTGCGCACTGTATATGGCGTCTCTGAGGATGCGCATTACCCACTAGAGTAAACGTGGTGCGAAACCGATTCATGGTTGCTCGAATTACCGACTCTGCCGGGCGAATTATCGACTCTGCTGGGCGATTATGTCGACCGAATATTGGACACAGCGGAAACGAACCATTATTTTGGTTATAAATTTGCACGATTTGCAAACGTTGTTCAGGAGTAAGTCTATCCAAAGAAATGGCAAAAAAAAAAAAAAAAAACACGTGGTAAAAAAAAAATAACGAAAGTATAGCAGAACATGAACAGGGTTAACATTAATTTAGAAAAATATGTCCAATATACGAAAAAGCAATATAATTCGTAAATTGTGAATGCAATAAATAAATTAATCCTGAAATTAACTGGTTGGGGTGGGGTAGGTAAAGTGTAATTGAAAAATTCGTGTAACAAAAATTGCGGAGGTTGTTATATAACCGGTTCTGTTTTCAGCTAAAATAAATTTAGATTTATTTATTCGAAGGTTTGCATTGTGAAAGAATTCATACCTATGATGCAAACACTTTCTTACACTAATAATTTCTTGAGTAAGCTTAAGAGATGTCGATGAAAATTAAAGACGCAATATGTTTCTTAAATTTAATTTTATTTCTTATTTTTAGAAAAAGAATCACCAAATTGTTTTTTACATTTTACCAATAAATACGTCTGAATATTTTTAATTTACAAAAAAATTATATTTTTTTAATGGTAAAGTCTTATTTTTGTAAATTTTATTAACTTAGGTATAGAATGAATATAAGAAATACTCATATAATAAAAACTCGCTTATACATAAGATACGCAATTTTTCCTTAAAACTTATATTAGAAACTCGCATATGGATCAATATTTCAAAATATTAATATTATTAAGTGTTTAAAAGCTTATGAAAAATATTATTATTTTTTTTAAATAATTCATCGAGAAATGCGTTTTCCTTAACTCCCTTTAACATGGATTTGTAAAAAAGTAAAAACAAACATTTATTCCGAAATTTTAACTAAAATAACAAAAATGTTATACACGAATACCGTGGTATGTCCCAAGCTGTAACTTTCATCATCAAATTCATAATATTTAAAGTTGTAAAAAAATTTAAAAAATGTTTTAATGTACATAGCTTTAAACATGAAAAATAAATCGTAGCTAAGCCACCTTATTTTTAGAATTTTAAAAAGCTGAGTTAAATGAATTTAAGTGAATGTCCCCAGAAAAATGGTCATTTCCGTGCAAAAAAAAATAAATCATAAAAATAATGTAATAACGGTCACGGAAACAATTACGGAGACCAGACCAATAAAGGGACCTGTTTACAAAAAGCACAAAAAATACCAGTACCAAGTTGTATTACATGTATTGGAGGCATTTCAAGTTTTCGTTCCTCTAATCTGTCATTATCGGTGGTGTGTGTTTTGTATTGTTATAATAATTATTATTATAATAAACTCTGACTTGTGTTCTAACGAATGCCTTTTTACGTATTAAAATAGTAAAATTAGTTTTAAACAATATATTAAATAAAGTTCGATTTAAAAACAAAAAATACCTTTTGCATCATTTATGTGTCATCATTTCTGTGATCGAATTTTGTCATTTCGGTGTCATAATATTCATATAGAGATATAGAAATAGATGACATAGAAAAACAGTTAAAAATAATAAAAATAGGTCACCCATTGGCTTAAAATGTTTAATAATATTTTTTGACTGCAGAATAACACCAATATTATTAAATATGTTAATATTAACTAATATTCATTTCAAGTTGCAAAATATTAATATTTTTAAATATTGACCCATACAAAATACAAGGTTATAAGAAACCCTCTCTATGCAGTACGCAGAAACATTCAATTTCAAGACTTATGTGTGCATAACATATAAGAAATGTACTTAAGATTTTCTTATTTCCGTATTGTACTGTAGAGTGTAGGTAGGTACTTATTTTAATATTTTTCATTTCTTGTCAAAAAAGTTTTAAAAAGCATACACAAATATTTTTATGTTCTAGCTATATAAAAGGCACGAACTTATTTTGGCTGTTCAAAACTAAAATGGTGGCTAGATAATGCGCATGGCAGAGAGAAAGTGTGAAAAAATACTCAAAATTAGTACGGAAATCGAATTTTTCTTTGAATTTTCTTATTTATAAAAAAATTTGAACAAAATTTCTACATATTAAAAGCTACTAGATTACAAAATTATAACAGAATCATTCCAGCCTTTATCGAGATATGTGAGTTATTCCCCAAAAATCTGAAACGCATTGAAGGTTTGAATGAAAAAAAAAAAACACTTGGGTAGAGCTACCATAGCTACCACGAAACGCAATTTATCACAATTACTTTAATTTTAATCACTATAATTAAAACAGTTTTCTAGAAAATTTGAAAGAGACTTAAACTTTTGTATGGTAGCTACGGCTGCTCCAATGCTGAAATCTCCATTTTTGGACTTCTCCATATTAAGTTTGATTAAAACCTCAGGATTGCCTTTACACGAAACAAATACTTTCCTTATAGAGAAGGTACAACTATTAATATAAAAAAAAACCAACATATATGTACATATACTCAATGTTCATGTTTATTCTTAATTCTTAATTACTCTTCTAAATAAAAGATATTATTTTAAACAACTTTAAAACACGTTGAAATCTCAAATATCAGATCAATTTAATTACTCTTTGCCTATTTTATCTTCATTAGCATTTACTTTAAACAAATACCAAATATCAAGAAACTGGACAATTGTGCTGTGAAACTGATAACGACTTTATTCTACTATAATGTGCTTAAAATGCAATCGCTATTGAATTACTCAGTTGAAGTTTTAAACGCAGGTATAAATATTTTGTATATTTTTTTATGAGTCCGATGATAAAAATTTCAGCACTATAAGTGCCTTTTTATGAAACCGTTGATCAAGTTGGCAGTCATTACGCGTTTAAAGTTTTTCAAAACCTAATTTGTCTCTGGAGTAGTTGTATAACTTGCCCAACCCTTATAAATAAAAAAAACATGTACTTACCCTAATGGTGCATTTTTTTAAACATAATTTCAAATTACCTTTCCTCTTAAGACAAAGTATGTATATTCACAATCCACGCCTGCCCATTTCCAACATCGACCTCCAATATTTCTCACAATTGCGATTCGCCATATTTTATGATTTTCAACCTTTAAATGTGAAATGCCCATCCCTTCCCTTCACCTTAAAAAAATAACAACTGCTATCAATTTCAGATGTATTCCCCATAACGACAACCTTCTTTCATATATGAACAATAAAAATAAAACAAACAATTTACCTGTGTTATAGGTTAGTATGTATATCCTTTTAGATTTCTAAGGCTGCAGTTATTCTGATTGTCCTCGACAAACTCTAAAATCACTTTCGTCCAGCGAAGCACAAAAGCGAATGAACGACCTCGACCTGTTTTTTAAAAAAATCGCATGCATTCATTAAACAAAAAAAAAAAAAAAAAAACTTATTGTATATTCAGGTACTATAAGCTACTGGCTGCTGGACGGGATCGGCGAAAAGATGGAGGGAGGGAACCTGCGAGTTCGAGTTCCATCCATTGTCCTGTTACCATATTCATTTGTATCTTGTGAATTGGAAGTGACACCAGCTCGTCTCCATCTCCATTATGTGTGACACTAAACGGAGAGAGCATTGTACCACAATTAAGCGCTTTCATTTCCCCATCCTGGAAGTTAAAAACAAGCTTTTCATCTGCCCCATCTCTTTCCTTCTGATGCATACAACTCCCCCAATGAAATTATTTTTAGTATATATTGCATTCTTTAGCATTGGGAATTAATTACAGAAAAAAAAAAAAACAATTTTTTTTATATAAATTTTAAAATTAATTCCAACGCGACTAATGATGACAGCTGAGTTGGTTATTAGAGAGACAGGCTTACATTTTTTGTCTATTTCGGAAAATCCCGAGGATTTTTTTTTGTGTTTAAATAAAATCCAGGATGTCTGTATCCGATGGCATCACTGCCCGTTAGCTCTGAATTGGGTCATATACTTTTGATGAATTCATGAGTGCTTTATATTTTTACTTAAAAGTTTTTTTTTTTTTTTTTTGTGGATTAACAAGGATAGTGGACCGTTACATATAAAACTACCTACTCGTACCTACCTGGCTTACATACCGTGTTACTCAAACAAACCAAAATGAAATGAATGTATAGTCCTTCTCCATGCAGTAACAAAAACAACAACAACAAGAACTCTTAGATATCGGTAACAAGGGGTAGGGGGGTGGGTGGGTTGGAAGGTAGTGCCAATGGTAAGTGGGGTAATCAAACGGTCCCAGGGAATGCTCTCATTCTATCCGTTTCTATCTGCCACCACGACACAGTATTAATAACCAGCCTGGTGCATGCAACTAGGTCAGCAACCACATAGCACACATTTACACTCTCGCATAAAATATAGTAGAAGAGAGAGTATTTTGGTACTTTGAAGTTGGCATAGGGTAGAGCTTACGGGCACATGTCACATAAATAAAACGTAATAATACCCTAGACAGGCTGATGGGCCTGATTAATCAGGGTCATAATGCTATCCTACCGCTGAAATGACTTCTGAAAGGTATTTCATGTTAATGCTCAGTTGTTGTTGTTTTTTGTTGAAATGTTAAAACTTTGTTGATTCTGAGATAAAAAGCAACACAAAAATACTCCCTGAGAAGATTTGAAGTTGAATCCTTTGGAAAATTGTTTTCAAAACATTACGTAGTTTCTTTGGCTTTTAAGGTGCAGTTATAATTGTATAAACATGCGAAACAATGCCCTATGACCGGTCAGATGGATTTGTAGAAAAATTGAAAATGGAAGAGAACACGAAAACTCTCATAATATTTTTTTTTACATGATTTACGGTTTTAACGTCCACAATACATGGGTTTCTGCCGAGCTTATTTATCTCAAAATTTGATAAAAAAAAGAGTTTATTGTACTATTTTTAAGTACTTGAGATCTTTCTTTTGTTAAAAGCTTATTTTTTACCAAAAAATACTAAAGGGGTACCCTGTAGGATAGGGTTCATCGAATTTAATTTAACTTGTGCCATATAAAGCCATACTTTTGCCATACAAATTTGCATGAAGTCTTAGCAAAAGAGATGCCAAATTCGACTATACATACAAAAGTAGCCCATGAAGTAATAGTTAGTGCGTAGGACTAACGCCACGCTGAAAATCTTGGGTTCGTTTCCCAGCCTATGCCACCTATAAAAACAGTTAATGTTTTTTACGGACTACTGGCCTCCTGCGAGGAATTGACAAATCTTCCAATAGTATCTGTTGTCACGAAAAAGTGCTTTCATCCTGAGCCGTTCGGGTTCTATAATTTAAGTTCCCATTCCCGCCAATAATAAACACACAAGAATGGTTGAGAGTTGTAAGTCACTTGGCCTTGTCGCGCCACCCAATTTATTTTTTTCTTATAACAAAGGCCATTTTTGTTAAAGACTAGAAAATAAATAAATTTTTTAATTCGAATTTTTAATTAATTTCAATATATAAAATTTTATATATTAGTTAAAAAAAAACCGAATTTTAAAAAAGAAAAATTGAAAATCCGTCTTCTAAATATCGAATTTATTTTATTTTAAAACGGAAAAATTGGCTTTTTTAATATTAACTGCTATTAAATAGTTTTGGAAAAATATTTACCTATAAAAAATTTGATCTAAATTAGAAAAATATTTAATAATATTTGTTTTTTTTTTTTCTTATAAAAACTTAAAGGTGGACCTTAGGTAAATATTTTTGCACAGAATATAATTTTATCAAATTCGCTGGAGCAGTTTTCGATATAAAAACGATTTTCTTTAGCGTTTTTTTTTGTTTGATTAAAAATTGTAAAATAAAAAAATCCGTCTTGAAAATTACCGAAACAGGTTAAATTCCAAATTTAATTAAAATCGATCGATTCGATTGGGTTGTAGCCGAGCAGGCGATCAGAAATAGGAAACTCAGCTTTTTCATCCGCCCTACCACCGTAATTTCAGGATAGATCAAAATCTTGAGTTCGATTTTTTTGTTTTGAGATAAGAAAAGCTTTCTTAAACCATCATATTTATTTCTTTTATACAGGGTGACCAAAAAGTTATGGTTCAAACTTAAAATGACAATTAATTTGTAATTGTAATTTAATTCCTTATGTATAATCTCAATTTATTTTGTAGAATAAATAATTTAAATACATCATAAACCTTCAATTTTACAATAAAAAATTGTATAATTTAAATAGTTATCTTGACTGAAAAGGTAAAACATCTTAACTCGACTTTGCTTTTTTTTAATGAACCCTGTTCCAATACAGAGAGGCACAGTTCTGTTTTATCCGCATTCTTCTAACTCAAGGAATGAAAATCAGGTTATGTACGAATATGCGTTGTGACATCAGCTCTCCTGAAAAATGTTAAAAATGGACTTAAGATGATTTACCATTTTAGTAGAGATATAAAAAACCTTAAATAATATTATAAAAATGTCCTATTGCTACCTTTTGTCTACCAAAAAATCTCTTAAAAAAGCAGTTAAAAGAAATACTATACATGTAGTAATTTTTTATGACCACAAATAATACGCCCTTCAAACACAGCACACCCTATAAAAAAAAACTCATGTAAGAGCGATGGTTATTTGATGTGCTCTCTAGCTATGTATCTCCTCCTGGCTGCTCCTGATACAAAAGAAGCAAGGACCAAAATGAAGGACTGCGACAATATTATACTCCGAGTTGGGTTTCTGTACTAAGCACAATTCTTGTTGTTGTATAACGAGTATATAGCTATAATATAGTGTAAGGGATACATTCTGTCATGTTGAAGACGATGATATATGAAAAAGAAGGCACATTTTATCTATGCGGTGAGTGAGTATGATAGGGCAACCTATAGAAGGAATGTAAGATGATGTGGACCCAAAACCATCATCATATCCTGCATCATGGACAGGGACACAAAATTATTATTATGACCATAAGGCAGGACGCAAGGAACCATCACCATTTGACATCGTCTTCATATTCGTTTACAGAATTTTAAATCAATTTTTCTTTTTTTTTTTTCTTTTCTTTTTTTTTCGAGCAATCGAGTGCAGGTGCGGTCGATTGGTGAAGAGCGCGGTTAAATTATTTAGCCTAAAGTTGGTTGGGTGGTTCTTTGGATAATATTATAAAACTTTATTGATGTGGTTTTGGTGGGTTTATATATATATTTTTGAAATGATTAAATTTTGTAAGCAATCGCCGTCGTCGCTGCCGTATGGACAAGGAACCATATAAATTTCATGTAGCATTGAATATAAAATATGGACATTTTTGTTGGTTCTTATTTATGCTTAAATATTGACCTCGAACTATCTTGAGGATGAAAATCACAATCGCCATTTTAAATTTTTAGTTATATAATATTTAAATTTATTGGGAACTTGCGGTTGGGTATATAATACAAAATATACATTTAAATTTATCACTTGAAGCTGTTAACGTTACATAGTCGTTTTTATAGCATAATATTTGGAAAATGTTATTCAATTTAAATATTTTCACGTGGTGTTAGGAGCAATGATACTAAATTAAAATAACTTTAAGGATGGTTCCTCATTATAATTCGAGAAAAAAATTGTAAAACCTTATTCCAGTAGGAATTTTAAGATATTATATAAATAATTTATATAAAACTAACAAAGAGCTCGCGGACAGTCAGCTGAAACTTATCATATAGACCCTAGTGCAAATGACATGTAAATTATGGTGATTAGACGTCAAGGGCCAACTTAACATCAAGAACTCATGTACACTCATGAACATGTATCAGAAAAAGAAAATATGCGGGGAGATTAGGAGACAAAGAGGCAAAATACATTTATATGTAGTCGGTCCGGGAGAAAGGCTTCAAAAGCTACAAAATTAAATTTTGAAATTAACAAGCCAAATTTTTGTAAACAAACCATTCTATTGAACAAAACTAATCATTAAAATTGGAAGTTTGCTGCCCGGGTTTTGTCTTTGTTGATTATAAAAATTTTGTATAATCTTGAAATAAATCAGCAAAGTAGAAAATTTGGCACTATTTGCCATCATTACTTCATCCAAAGTGAGGAGCGGTACACAAACTGGGCCTGCACTTTAATGGATGGAAGTCTAAGTAGATGATTGAGCCGTCTGTGAGAAGAAGTAATGTATCGTACAATCTGAGTACAGAAGAACATTTGAAATAGTAAAGTCCTTCACAGGGGAAAGAAAAAAATCCAACCTATGGCAAAGCTTTATCTAGACACTTAACCATAACCTAAAACATAATTTTGTTAAATATGTTGTGTATGTTCTTATCATATAAAGCTCTCCGATTTTTGAGCAAAGTTTTGGAGAAAAGCCTTATGGAGAAGTGTTCGCACACCATACCGTAGGCTATTTGAAATTTCTCAACTTCAAGTAGCTATATATGGTGATAAAAATAAAGCACGTTAAACTCCAGTAGGCCGAATTATAGGAACTAGCTTATGTAGTTATGAGCAAAGAAAAGTTAGTTTACGTGGCTGTTAGCAGAGACGCTAGACACACTTAGATCATAGGTTGGGCTATTGTGAACCTAGGGAACTTTCTTGCTATTCGTTAATCCATTTAGAGCTTCTTACGAAACGCGCCAGACTATTAACGTCATGATTTACCACATCACTAGGATCATTGTAGTAGAATTCACCTAGGTGGAGCCTACGGCTTTGAGATAGAACAGGACATGTACAGAGCAGGTTATGAATAGATTCTTCCTTTTCTTCATCCATACAACTTCTGCAGAAATCGTTAGAAAGTACTCTTCCAAGCCTCGTTGCGTTCTTGCCTATACTAAGCAGTGTTCGGTAATGACACATATAATGGAGCTAATGTGTAATCTGCTTAGAGATATCAAACTTTTAGTGCGCTTCAGATCCAGCATAGGGCAGATTTGTTTTTAGTATTGTTCCACTTTTGTTAAGTTCGTTCTGCTTAACAATTACCTGGAATATCCCTTTGACCCGGTACCGAGCAAAGGTGAATGTTGAACTGCTATGCCATCTCAATGGGAGATGATCAATAATTAAGGGCTGTTTTTGAATTTGTAGAAACAGAATCCTGTGATTTAATGGCAGCTTGTAAATCCGAAAAGATGCAGATAGGTATCTATGCTTTATACCTATATCACGTTCTTTAAGCTAAGACAGAACTCCTTTTAGGGCCAAAAGTTTCACCTGGAACGCGCTACAGTGATTGGGAAGACCAAAGGAGAAACTTAATTTCAGCCTTTCTGAATATTATACACCTACACCAACCCCTTCATCAGATTCTGAACCGTGCGTCGGTATGACCAAAGAAAACCAGTTAAACAAATTCCCGATTACATATAAGCTATCGACTTATTCCAAAGCATAATACCTATTTCAAATAGGTATGTTTCTAAGCGAAAATAAACAATTTTTAGCAAAAATAATGTAAACCCGTATGAATTTACGTACAAATTATTAATTATTTATTTTAACTATCTGAGTCTATGCAACGATACAGCCAAATTTTTTGATAAATCGAAATAAATTGTTATATACCTACCTACATAAAGTTTCATTGGAATCACTTATTTTTGACTTTAAGTTTGACATAATGTACAATGTACCATTCTTTAAAATAAAATAATTAAAAAAGAATAACAACCCAGCATCCATTCATCATTGTAATCCCTGAATATTAAAATTTCTCAAGTACACAAGCAAATTCCCATAAGTTCAATGAACTCTTCTAAAAATCCTTTTTCTTTTTTTAATTTTGTCTCAAAAGTTCAAAAGCATTAAAATCAACCACACTCTGTCGTTTTGAGAGAAATATGTAGGTACCTATATGAAAAAAATAAAATATTTTTCTTCGGTTTTAAAATTCCATTTGCTCCACATCATTTCCGCTTCAATTTCTTGTTAAAAAAAATCTTTATTTTGATATTAGCATGTCCATCAAAGGATAGCTGATGTCTTGTCTCTTATGCCTTTCGGATAACCAAGACGAAAATAAAAGTATCCACACCTTAATTTTCAATATTTTTTTTTCCTCTTCATCACAAAGGGAACTCCTATCAATGCAAAAATGACAACAGATGCAAGGAAATCCCCTCGTCTCTTCCACATGGGGTTGGGGATGGGTTCCAATAGTTCCAGTGTTACACTGACATACACTCAGTGAGTAAATTTTTTAGAAAAAAAAATTTTCCAGCGCATGTGTGTTCTTAACCTCCTGGAACTCCCAGCACAGATTTAACTTGATGTTTTTTTTAACCCAATTTTTAGACGATACTATCAGAGAAACAAAAAAAAATCCTTGTAGCTAAATTTTTCTTTAGAAAACAACACACCCCTACCCTAACAAAAAAGTGTGATTTAACATGGGAAAGTTTCTCAAGCATGTGGAATTTTCAAAAAGAAAAAAAAATTAAGTAAACTTGTCTCATTACTCTCTTCTTCTCTCACTGTGTGAGAGCAAAATGCTTCTACAAACAAGAAATGAAAAAGCTCTTACACAATTGTCTTGCAACCACATGCATTGCGGTGTTCATTCGGTTGGGAAACTCCAAAGCTTCTCCAGTAGAGTTTGTTGTATTGGAACTCTCCTCTCCTCTCATTCTTTCCGCCTGTATATTTTCCTCTGGAGCGAGGTGAATCGCCTGTAAAGCGAGAATTCAAAAAAGTAGAAAACTATCCTAATCCCAGAGTTCTTCATTCGCAAAATTTCTCTCTCTGCTGGCATTTTTTTCGGGATGTTTTATTTTTTTCATTTTGTATTGAGGAAAAAAATCTCGAGTTCGTTGTTTCGTTAATTATTCGGGAACGGTGTTGAAAATTCATCTTATTCGGGGCATAAGTACTCGTGTCTAAGTCTTGACTTAAACAAGTGGTCCACTCGGATGTGTGTAACAATATCAGACATCTATAGCAAAAGCTTGTTTTCGAAGTCACGTCCTGTTTTATGTGTTTTTTTCCTGTCCAAACCAACAAAAAGTGTTTTTTTTTTTTTTTAATAAGAAAATACGGGTGTATGTCCTTTGCCTTTATGGTGAAAGCAATTTTTTGAAATACAAAAAAAGCATTGTAAAGAGTTCAATGCATCACATTTATAATTATAGTGCCCTGGAAATTCATCTTTTTTATCATTTCTTTTCCATCGCTATCTAAAAATGTGTGTGCTGAAATTTCATGTCCTTGTTTAATTTATTCAAATGAACCGGTTGCTCTCATAAAAATTGAAAACATAATTCTTGGCACCACAATAAACCGTCCTCGCACTATATTTCGCCTGAAGCAAAAGTAAATTGTAACAAAAATGTCGCGTGAGCTTTAAGCGAATAAAAAAAAAATATATATTTTGCTAGGCGAATAAACATAGAAAAACAACACAGGACGACAAATAAAGAATCCTTCGGTGAAGAGTAATGTGAGCGACGAGAATAAAAACGAACGAAACAAAAAAATTGCGCGCGTGAAGAGTGGCAAAAAAAAAAGGATACACAGCGAGTATGTTGTGTACATATGCGAGTGTGTATTACAGTGAATTCATTAAAAGAAAACCGCAGGATAAGTGAATGCAGTGGCGGTACACTCTCTCTCTAGAAAGGATATTATAAAAAATCCAGTAGTGGCAAGAAAAAAAAGCAGGAAAAATAGAAAAAAAAAAAAAAAATATGAAAAAATAAGAGCAGAAGAAAAGAAAATCAACAACAAAGGATGTGTGCAGTGTCCTTTCACAATTGAACTGATTGTTGTGTGTACTGAGTGGATACCGATCATTTGCTGGGGCATATGCGTGTGTGTTTTTGTGTTTGTGTGCATTAAATCCAAGCCGGCAGTGCACTTATGTAATTGAGTAGTAAAATATCATACTTCTCCGCTCCGTTATCGATTCCGATTCTGATTATACGATTCCAATTCCAATTCACGAATACGACCAAGACCCTAATGAATTCGTTAATTGATTGTCCCTTGTGATTTCCAGTGATATAGGCTGAGTTCGTTTTTGTTTTTTGTATTTTAGTTATCACAGGGAGTTCCTTTTATTTTTCCCTCACTTGGATACAGGATTCAACATTACGAGATACAACATGAGATGATATGGATAAGCATTTTATTAGGTTGGTATATATGTATATTGTATGTCCTAGTCGAATTTTTAATCCTCAGCAATGATTTTTGTGGCCAGAATGTTTGCTTTCCTTATTTCCTGCTGCCAAACCAAAAACCTATAATAATGATAAATAAACATCGCCTACTCCATCCGCCGACGCACGCCAGTCACGGTTCATTTTACCTGATGTTATTATCCCCTTATGGCAGGTTATTATCAAGGGTAATAAATTTAAATCAGACGTCGTCAATGTCTGATGGAAATACACTCTTTGACCGCGATAATGATGTTTTTATGTCTGTTTTTTATTCTGAAGGTTTAATTTCGAATCGGTTATTAAAGGAACAAAATATTACGTATACGCCATAGTGAACAAGAAACGTCGTCGTTGTCATTGTCGTCTTCGGCACAGGCGGCAATTTATGTGTGAGCGAGAGAATTTATGTACGATTTTGTGCCAAATTTCAATTCGAATAGAATGGCATGGAGGGATTATAAATATGTATTGATATTCTTGTGTGTTTGTAACCTAGATTTTGGTTTATTGCTTTTTTCATGAATATTATTATTTGCCATTGCCAAAAATAACAATTGTTAGGTTTTGTTTGTCAAAAGGAAATATACGGAAATTATATTTGTCTTTGTTTTGTATATTATTTGAATGAGATTTTAATAATATTGTAATGAACTCTTCTTTGTGATGTTGGCGGAAATTTCGATTGGGTTTTGGGGTTGGATTTTGATATTTTTTTTGTAATTACCATTTTAAATACCTAGTCGACGATTAATTTTTAAGTAAATATTGTTTTTTGGCTTGATTATTTGTTTTAGTTAATTTTCAACAATAAATCAATGTTTTTAAGAAAAACATATCAAAATAAAAGAAATTTAAAATATAGAGAAACATTTTTAAAGTCAGAAGTACTGTCGAAAAGTTTATGGAAATAGAAACAATTCGTGAATTAGCATTGACTTGAGTAAAATAACTGTTCTAAAGCAGAAAAGATCATTCTAGAAGGTTTTTTTTAATGTTATTAGTCTACACATTTTTATTAAATTAACAAACTGCATAAATAATACTGTTGCTAGAAATTGTGTGTTCATAAAAATAATTTAAAATCTAAAATTGAGAAAATTTTCAAAGTTTTAACTTAGTGGAGCCAATTTCTTATATTATACGACTGTTTGTCCTGACTCAATCTATACGCTCTAACCTTTTTTAAACTTAAACGAATCACCCTGTTTTATATGTCAAGCTTAAATATCTTATAACAGTTAAAAAAAGAAATAACCAAAGCCAATATTCGACTGTGGCTTTTTGTACATTCAGCGAGCACTTAATTTTTTTTTGGGTGCCTTTATAATATTTTGAAATATTTTGACATAGTGCGAGTAAAGAGAGTTAAGAAGAAAAACCAGTCGAAATTGATTTTGAATGCTTTTAGATTAAAATGAGTGGAAAAATATGGAGTTCCGTAAATTATTCCACATACAGTTAAGATTAAATTTTACCTTTCCGATGAAATTCGGCTTAAGGGTAAAAAATGAGTGAATGGATAGAAAAAACACAATTACTGAAATTAAATGTGAAAAATGAAATGTATTCTGAGAAAAGCTATTATGTATCACAATTTTATGTCAAAGTGTAGCGGATTAAACTGAAACATTGAATCGGTCGCTACTCTACTTCTATTTAAAACCATTTTTTCTATCGAAGTGGGTTATTTAATTTCATTGGTCTTTGATTTTTTTTTTCAACTGACCAACTTTGGTGATATTGGTGCTCTAAAAACCATTTTGGTACAGCATAATGAATTTCTATTATTTTGATTTTGGGTTAAAGATGGAAATTCAATAAATACAATATGATGACAGAAGGATAAATAAATGAAATCAAAAATTAATTTTTTTAATAAACAGTTTAAATTTAAATATATGCCTACATCAGATTTATTTTCAAAAAAATTAGAGATTATTCAAAAGTTTTGTAAATGTTAAAAATACATATTTTTGACAAACATGTATTCAGTTTTTTTAATTTTCGTTTTTGGAAGTAAAATTGTTCCCGATATCAACTCAACTGAAATTTAGTGAAAAACGAATCGAAAAGAGAAATGGCTCCTTATATGCACTTCGATGACTATCCGGAAAGCAAAACTAAATATACAAGTTAAGTTTTTTACTTTTGTAATATAATGTGGATTTGTGTAAATAAACAATGTTTATCAACATTGTTCAACGTAGACGTCCTAATTATTTTTTTTTGCATAAACTACGTTTTAATTCACAACTTTTATCGCCAACTTATCTATGCGATAGTTACAGAACACGGACAGAGTTTTTTTAATTCTATGAGATATCTATAATATCACATTTCTGAACACGCCTAATTCTAAAAGTCACAATGACGTTTGGTTAAGTTTATCAAAAAAATTTGGTTAATTTTCAGTAGCGAAATCCTAGGGCAATTTTAACCAAATTGTGTAAATCATTTCTCATACCAAATTCGACAGTTCATTAACCAAACGGTAAACTTATCTAGTGTTTTACATTATTGCATGAATACCCTTATAAAAGAAATGTTAATATTCAATGATCCATTAGTAGATGTTTACCAAACAATTCAAATAGTTTCATACTCAAGATTATAATTTTTAATGGTGAACATGTATACAGGTAGGTATTGCGGTTCAATGGCGTGGGAAATTTGTTTTTGCTTACGTCATTAGATGTCATACAATTGTGTCGTAGTTTCTATTTATTTTGCTAACATCATCAAGATTTTTTTTGAATGATACTCACTTATGGGTAGGTACCTTTTATTCCATAAAAAATAAAGTTATTTGTACCATTTTTAAATTTACCCAATATTTTTGTTTTAATATTGAGCCTAACACAAAAATTCCATATTTATTCTTGAATAAAAAGTATTTGTTAAAATTTTAAAATTATTAAAATAACTTTTTTCTAATATTTTGTATGGGCCATAACAAAAAAAAGTGGTATAGGAGGGTAGGTTATTATTTTTAAGAATATTTAAAAAGGACCTTTTTTAATTGTCACTCGCTGATGATGGTTTCGCTGTTGAAACCGAAATGCATTCGTGTAAAATAAATAAAAGTTATTAAAAATTTAAAATTAAAAGTTGTAGTTTTCAATTTAATTTTTTGTTTTGGTTTTTGCTTTTATTTAACGATATTTGCGGTCTATAAGGTGTTAAATATTCTTAAAAATAATTATACAGACCACAAACAAGGCTATAACGTTTCGCGATTAAATTGTTTAATTGAATAGAGGGTAGGTTATTTTAAATTAAAACAAAAATATTTTAAAATCAAAAAAATATTCTTAAAAAAAAGAATGGCAATATACTTACAATAAAATGCTATAGCTTTATTACATATATCAAGTTGGTGTTAGGAAAGTTAAAAAAAAGTATTTATCTCGTGCAAAACAAACGTTTTAATTTAACCAAAAAAGAGTAAAAATTAAATATTCATACAAACTTTTTAGTTTGAAGTTTTCAATCAAGCTACATTCAAAAATTCAAACACAACAATTTTAACCATTTCCTCAAATAATAGATAAATTTTATATAAACTTTAGAATTTTAAACCCAAACCCAAATCAGAAAAAGAAAGCTATAAGTTTTTACTATAAATAAATCTTTTTTCTTACAAAAATTCCATATAGCTTTCATAGTCCCGATAAATCTTAGCATGTTCATAACTTCTTAATAATTTAATCTTTTTTTATGTCAAATCAAGGAAAAGCATTTTGTGACACTTTCTTCTCAAAATCTCTCAAAATCCATTATCACATCCTTTTAAGAAAATATAATAATTCAATGAAAAAGGTACCCATTAGACAAGAACAAGAATATATAATATAAGATCCTTATTTTTTTTTTTGTTATTTCTGTCATAAAATTGTGTTCGTCTTAGGTTTCTTTCCCTTCGAAATATAATATTCTGTTTCGCTCAATCAACGTTAAAAATACCATTAAAGGTGATTGATATCTTCACATTTTATTTAACGATAATTGTGAATTATATTCGCATCAAGTATAAGCTTTGTTACTTTATTTCCCTGCTAATTATTAATCACAATATACATAATTTTTTTTTCATCATCACAACGATGCAAATGTATATAAGTACTCATACCGACACAACTACATCCTTAATTGAGAAAAACAATCCCTTTTATAAAAAAAATAACGATGGCAAACATCTTTATGAGGTATACCTATACCAAGACCTGCATACCTTTTCTACTTTCATTTTTTTTATGTAGAAATAATAATGAGTATTGTGATCAAATTTGTTACCCTTGGTATATTTAATGGGTGAAAAATTAATTTGCCCTGCAGACAGAATAAACAATAAATAAATTTTAACCAGTGGCTTAAAGGGGAACCATTTGGAGGGGTTGTTGCTTTATTACCTCTGGTTTTAAGGAATTTTTCTGTATAAAAAAATATCCGTGGTTGTTTATAATTTTCTCGTTTTAAAGAAAATATTATGTATTCTCAATTTTATGAGCTGTTTTTTTTTATTGTTTAATTTTATTTTACAGTGATATATTTTTGGTGTGACCATATTCTTTTTTGATATTTTATTTAAAAAATGACTGTTTCGTTTCAAAACTGATTGACAAATTAGATGTATCACGCAAGCGAGTTCCAATTTTTGAGTTTACAATGAAAGTTTTGTTTACGATGATTGAGCTATGAGCCAAGTTAAATTTGTTCGTGGGTACAAAGTTGTTACCAAAACATCTTCAACTGAATACATATGTCTTAATACAGCCCAGCTGAAAATCATGGTCAAAGTTAGTGGAACATTCGGAAAGCGGAACAAAGCTTGCACAGAAATTTAAGTAGATCTTATATCTTAGTTATGATCCACTTATAGCTATCAGGAAAATGCATCAGGAAAAGATGAAATATCACGAAATTGTATATACTTTTTCTTGATGTTCGTTTTTAGCGATCTCACGCAAAATTTTTCGTATTGAAAATACACGAGAATATTTTTCGTTTAGAATTCTGTCAGTGGAATAAGTAAAAATCGGAACTTAAATCATTAGAATAATTTGTTACATTTTGTGTGAAATGACAATCAACTGGCACGAAAAATGAATTTGCATCAGGAAAGCCAATAAATCAATAAAATAATTGTTAAATTAAAAATTAAGTTTGTACAAAAAATTCTTTGAGTTATTTATCATCGATTAGTGCATCATTTGCGTTTAAAACCGAATGAAAACCTAGTAAATATAATCAATTTGAAGAATTTTCCTGTTTCGTTTTCCTGATTGCTATAAATGGCCCCTTTATAGTAAAGGAACTGCGCTTTAAGAATGAATTATAAAAAAACTTCTGAGATTTAAACTTTTATAATTCAATTGGTACAAAAATTTAATAACAACCTTAATTTGAGGAACAAAAACAATATGTGGAAAAATGTAGCATAGATTTCATCAAAGTGAATGATGGAAAGACAACCCCCACTTCCAACTAAACGGGAGCATTACTTAACTTAATTGTCATTAATGGGGTTCACAAACACTTAATTCACGTCATATTTCCTAAGAGTAAGTGTTTGATAAGTTTTATCGACCAAAGAAATAATTTTTTTTTTCGAAAATTCTTGAGGAAAAGCGACAGATGTAAAAAGCCAAAATAATGGAATATTTTTTACCGAACTTGCAAGAACTCATATTCGTCACTCCTGGGGACTATTTCACCAACAAACAAATTTGTATTTACAAGCGAATTTGACAAAATTTGTTGAAAAATCGATTTATTCTGTTTCACAAAATGTTTATACTACAAAAATGTGTTTGTAATTTACAAAGGGAAATTTGTGGGAATATCCTTATTTTCGTTTCACCAATACTAATTTTTGTTTATATTTTACAAGTACGGCTCTAACGATTTTTATCAAACTTCGTAACTGCGTAATGATCAAAGTGATTGTGAGAAAACTATGTTTCAAGTTTTTCCTGAAAATTCGCGGAATGAGGTTTTGACGTTTTTTGAGAAAATTGCTTTATTATTGTTATAATTTTGCAACCTAGTGCTTCTTAAAATTTAAAAAAAAGAAGAGTTTTTTAACATTCATTTAATCTTTTCGATATAAATGTGTTTTTATTAAATGGTTCTCTTTAATATTTCTCACACGCAGTTGGTCACACTATATGAAAACGACACAAATACGAAAAATTAGAGAGAATTGCATTACTAAATCCACAAAATTTACTTGGTATAATACTAAAATCTTTACGTTTTTAAATAAGGGTGCTCTTATGAGCTACCGAAATAAGATTCAATTCCAAAGGTCAATCTTAATAATTTCCTAATTACCTGCCACAATATTTGAGATTTTTGCTTAATCCATAACCAGTCCAGCCCATTCCATCATGCTTCTCAGATGTTAAAGTAGATATATACTTCATACGAAGAGACAGCGACGTGATATCGAAGGATAATTGTGGGTCCTTAAAATAAATATTAAGCTTTGAGAATTTATGTCACTGTTTACCAAGTGGCCATCACCCAAATGATGGTGTATACTTTATATTGTACATTCCTGTCATACCAGCAGCATATACGAATATATGTATCTACCTACTATCTGCCAAGTAGCAGCAGTTTCTTCCACAACTGATAAAAGGGAAAATATTTAAGCAGGAAACTGGTTCATGGCTCTTTTGGGGTGATGATGATGAAAAAGGAACTGGTTAGAGGGGAAGCTTTTCCTTATGGTGTTCAAAAATAAGTTTCAAATGAATGAGTGAATGTAAGTATGTGTGTTTGTATTTTTTTGTGTGTGTATGTATTTATTTAAAAAAAAAAGTCTGAGTGAAAACTGCTTGATTTGCATGAGAGGCCTTAACAAATTAATTTGTGCGAGTATTATTTTCTCTGCTAACTACCATCATCATCATCATCAACATCATCATTGTATTGTGTATATCGTGAATATTTCTTGTGGGTTTGTAGAGCAATTCTATTGTGTTGCCTTAATTTAATTAACATTTTTTCCAATTCAATAAAATAAATCGATTCAGCCGGCCCCTTCGCTGACAAAGTGATTTAGTTTACTTTTTTACTACATATAGGATATGGCATACATTTGAAATGGATACACAAACATTACCAGTATATATGTACTCGTAACCCATTCTAAATGATTTTCATGGTATTTTCTTTGATAAAGAGACATTTATTTATGTTAGTGTTTTGAAATAAAAAAAAAAATACACAGAATAAATTAAATTCAATGGGCTGTTTAAGGTTAAGTGAGGTTTATGTCTGATTTAGAGATAATTTATTCATCGTATTCTTCGTTGTTGGTGCCACATTTATTATATTCTTTTAAATCAAGGAGAAGTAAAAATGATGTTTTTAAAGGTTTTTATTTTTATATAAGTTACCAGGTGAATATATAGATTTAGCCATCTTATAAGTTACTTATAGAGTTTTAATAAATTTCTAATGTGAGATTTTTTTAAGAAAAAATTATATTTCGAATACCTATAATTGAATTCGATTCTCGGTTGTATATTTTAATTTTTAAAAGAAGTTCCTTTGAGTATTTTTACAAGTAAACTTCACAAGTCTTTTAAATTCTTAAAAGGTTTTCTTCAACATTCCTAACAATGTTAGTATCAATTTTTTTAATTTAAGTTCTTTAAAACTAAACTCATTTTTTCTCAATTAACAATCAAGATACTTAAATCACACTTTGATAATCTTTTGGAATTAAAACTTCGATAAAACTTCTTTAAGTTAATTTGAAGTTTAATAAACTTCGATAAAACTTTCATAAAGTTCATTTGAAGTTTAATACAGGCTTTCTTTATAATTTCGATTAAGTTATTCTTGATAATAAAATGCAAGAAAACTTAAAATACGAACATAAAGTTCTTTTTTAATTTAATTTGAGACAGTTTCGGTAAGGCTTCTTTAAGATTTTGTAGTAAAATACTTGAAGTATTCGCAGAAATATTTCAATCAGTCAAACTTTCAATACAAATCTATATTGAAAAGTATAAATTCTTATAATGTTAGTTGTTTTATGAGGCAAGAAAAAAGGTTTTGTAATTTTAAACCTTTTATTTTGAGATAATGATGGAGAAGTAAAATTAAACTGTTTTCTTATGCCTTCTTTAAATTGTCTCGGTATGTATGCATGTATGCCTGGGCGTCTATATGTTTTGAAAATTATTTGAATGGTGAATTGATAAATTTCTTGAATATCGGTTGAGTGTGCCAAGACAGCTGAAATTAGCAAACATGACCTAGGATAAAATTTTGTTGGGCAACCATTTTTTTAAAGGTCATAAACTTTTGTATGAAGGGGTATTTAATAGGCAAAAAAATGAGTTTGAAAAATAAAGGCACCCTACTGTATATAATTACTTATTTAAATCTTACCCGATAGACAAAAAAACTGTTTTATTTTTTTTATTGGATTAACCACGTTATTTATCACGTAAAAACGACAGTAACATTGCACCATTGCTTATAATTTATTTATTTTTTTTAACTTGTGTATCCAGTCAACGAAAATTAAAACCCATAAAATAGAAACAATGAAATGAAAATGTTTTTAATATCCAAAACGAAATTCACATAAATTTTAACTATAGTAGCTTCTCGTTGGAAAAGAATGGAAACTATAAAATATGTGCACGACTGTGTCGCACGAACTTGCTCTTATGTGCGATCTTACTGTGTTTTGAAAGTTTTAATATTTCAAAAACTATATTTTATAAAAGAAATAAATTAGTTACGGGAGCCTATACCACCTGCTTAAAACGTAGTTAAGTTTAAGGTAGTATTATGCGAGTAGGTATATTTATTTATGAACAATATAGCACCATGTTGCAAATATTCATGGAACTTACAGTTTAGACTGGAAAATTGTAAAAAAAATATGTAATTAAACATAAATTGATTAAACAACCTCTGAAATTGTTTTGATACCAATGCGATGTACATCATCTGATTTCTTAAGGAAATCTCAATTTATGAGAAAAAAAATTAAAATCGAGCGGTTTTTTAAAAAACTAGTTTTTTTGAAAAAAATTGAAAAAAAAAATTATGCGCAATTTTTTAGTCTTTATTATTGCGGAGTTAAAAAATAAAT
The DNA here is from genome assembly GCA_929447395.1 of Epistrophe grossulariae. Classification (NCBI taxonomy): domain Eukaryota; kingdom Metazoa; phylum Arthropoda; class Insecta; order Diptera; family Syrphidae; genus Epistrophe; species Epistrophe grossulariae. The sequence goes on from OV839568.1 coordinate 137,590,774, forward strand.
TTAAACAAATATCATCTACCCATTCGAAATATGGAATTATTTTGAAAATTTTTTAAAAATGAGTTATTTATTTTTTTGAAAATTTTGGCATGCAATATTATTACAACTTATTTGAAGCTTTTGTGCAAAAAAAATCATTAAAATCAGTTCAACTGATAATGATGTAGTCGAAAATCAAAAAAATGGTTCTTGATATAAACAATAGATATTTTTTTCCAATAATATGGTAGTTTGTACAGATATAAGTTCACACACAATTTTTTATCAAAATCGTAGGAGCCGTTTTTGTGAGAAATGAGATTTTCAATACCGGTTTTTAAACATTTGTATGGGAGGTACAGTAATTTTTGCTTATAAGAATAATTTGCATTTAAAATCTGCTAGATAATGTTAAAAAAATGCTAGGTGTCAAGTAGTTTTTGAATTATTAAGTTCTCAAAAAAAAAATGTTGAAACTTTTTTTTAAATCCAACCAAATTTTTTTGGAAAATTGGTATACAAAACTAGTATAGTATTTTCAAAAATTCTCCATAAAGAAATTGATCAATATCAGTTGAACAGTTTTTGAGAAAATCGAAAATCAAAAAAATGGTTCTGTGGGAGGTACCATTTGTAACCATTTTTTTTATAAAATGGTTGCCTTTTTTGTTTTTTTTAAAGTTGTGGGCACGGTATTGAGAAAATTAAGATTTTCATTTTTTGCTAAAAAAATTTGTACGGCAGGTACCGTTGTTTTTGGTCTTAAAAAAAATAAAAAAAAAAAAACAAAAAACGCTAGGTACCAACTTTAAAAAAATCGACCGACCCGTTTAGGTTACAGCCGAAAGGGCAGACAAACAGAAAGACGGACAGAGTTGCGAGACCCACTTTTTTCGACTTCGCTATCATCGTAATGTCAACTTTGATCAAAATCCCGAGTTAGATTTTTTTTTACGAATCCATAACTTGCCATATACATAGTACCTATGTATATATCGCAAGTAAAAACATTAAAAAATAATGTGACATATGCACATTGCACGATGCCGAAAGGCTTATCCTGATTATCAAATATTTTCGTATTTGCATTTTTTGTTGTCTGTCTCTACTAACTGAGTACAATAAAAATTGGTATTTAAAAAAAAAAATAAAATGACTCTAGTTAGAAGTAAAAAAAACACAAATCCAAACATAATCACAAACACACGCAGACTGAGAAAAATCAGAGCTAGGAATACAAATATATACAAAGGGACTTGCAGTGTAGGAAGGATACCTGGATCTCCCAACATATATAGGATAGTTTTTTCACAGCGACTGAAATCAAGCAGACTTCCAGAGCTGCATAATGACTTTAGTGATGATAACCATCCTGATGACAATACACGAGTGCACGATAATGATATTTGTTTGTGTGTCTCATAGGGAGAGGGGGGGAGGTAGAGGGAAGATATAAAGGGACTTTAAGTCTCATCTATTCCTCTTAGTCAGGAATATATTGTGTGGAGGTGAATATTTGTGTAAATATCCATCCTATAACAAAATCCGAAAGACATTATTATGTCCACTGTATTGTGTTGTTCGTTGCTTCTTCCTCAACCCACACACCACTATTCATTTTCTCTCTATACTGCTCTCCCATTGGCAAATAACCCTTTTTCTAAGTTCAACAATATGTATACACAAATATACCTACCAATACATAAAAGATTTTTGTTAGCTTAAAGGATGCTCTGATAAACAAGTGAGGTAAAAAAAATCACAAATAAATGAATAAAAGAAAACACTATTTTACCTTCAGCAACAACAACAATAAAGTTGAGAAGTTGAATTTTCAACTTAGTTTTTTTTTTTTTTTTTTATTTAGCATAAGTTATGCTAAGAAGGAAAGTATATTACCGAGTCGCAGATCCTTGCTCATTGCTTACCATAGAAATTGTATATGAAAAGAGTTTTTCTTTGATAAATCATTTTTATTATTATTGTTAGGTAGGTATATTTTTGTCTGTGTATATATATAAAAATGTCAAGAGAACAGAGAATGTATATATAGTTTTTTATTTTTCTTTGAAGAATTTGTAGAGGACAGAAATAAGTTTTTCATGCGAAAAAACAGGTCACAGGGAAGTATTTTAAAATTTTCTTGGAAAACGCGTGGGAATTTATTTTTGGCTAAATGAACAAATTGGAAATTTTCAAGGTAAATCAATGATAATAAAAAGGCTAACGTGTACATTGTAAGAAAAATATTGACTTTTTTTTAAATTATTTGAGTTAATTGAAAAAAAAAATAATTTAGATGAAAATCTAATGTTCTCTATAATTTGATGTAAATCTATTATAATAGAATATTTCGAAATATTAAACTTTCACTACCTAGTACCTATGTATATACATATTACTTAAAATACGGCTATCATTTTTGTAAGCCAAAATGCCATAATATTTTTCATTTCGGAGCTTCACACTTACGTTCTTATTGAATGATTAAAAACGCTTTCAATGAAAAATTTTTTTTTTTTGTATATTACTTTTTTATTATTACTAACCAACAAAACCATTAGGAAAATGAAGCTATAGTTATTGCAAATTTATAGTGACGTTATGATAAACCGTTAGAGAGTGAGTTTGAAAAAAATTCAAATGTACTTAAAACATGGATATTTTATTTGATTTGTTTCTATTTGACAAAAAATTGTATGATTTTGAAATGCGATATTTAAACAATTTATAAGCAATAGATTACAAAATTCTAATAAAATCGGTCCAGCTATTATACAGATATTTGTACTTGGAATAACCAACATACAAGACAATTGTCACAAAAAACTTAAAAACTCTATTTTCATTTTGAGATTTTTTTTACCAAAATCCTAAATTTTTGTTTGGTAATTACACGTAGGTACGAAGTTAATTCAAAATCATAAGAATCGTTTTCGAGAAAAAAATCCTTGTATGGTAGCCACTCGTTCTAGAAGGGCTAAAAACTTCTAGGGAAGCACATACAAATATTCTGGACCAAATTTGTTTATCCGATTACGCTATAACTTAAATTACAGTATAGAGACACAGTTCTACAGTTTCTAGTAATTTTGTTTAAAAAAACGAAATTTTATTTTTACATATGGAACCAACACTTGCCCTGGTAGAGCAAATTTCTATGTTTTTTAGGTGACAAAGACTTTTGACAACAACGCGATATACTGATTTCAACAATACTATATACTGATTTCTTGAATAAGTGGCAATTTTTGAAAATCTTTGGAGCGGTTTTTTAAAAAAAATAATTTTTTATACATACATATATAAAAATTTTTAAACATTTTTAACAAAAAAAAATTGGTATGCCATATTTTTTAATAGATATTTATTATGGCGGAATTAAAAAATTAATTTTGAAAAAAAATCATATACCTACCCATTTTTGAAAAAATTAATTTTCAAAAAACATTTTTTTAATTTGTTTTTTTTTTTTAACAAAATTTTTTTTTTTTGAACATTTTGATATGCAATATTATTCAAACTGATTAGAAGATTTTTTTTTTAAATTTATTTAAAATGGGTTCAACAGATCATGAGATCAAAAAAAAATGGTTGTATGCGAGATCCTTTCTATAATCTATAGATTTGTCTTTTTTCACAATAATATGGTGGATCTTACTGATATTAGGTCATACAAAAATTTTAATCAAAATCGTAGGAGCCATATTTGAGAAAAATGAGATTTTCCTTACCTGTTTTTAGACACTTGTTTGGGAGGAATCGTTATTTTTGGTTATAAGGATAATTTGTATTTAAAATTTACTAGATAATGGAAAAAAACTACTGGATACCAGTTTAATAAAAATCAATCGCGCCTTTTTTAAATTATGTATTAAGTTCTCCAAAAAAATTTTGAACCTTTTTTGTTAAATCCAAAAAATTTAGAAATTTTTGTATACAATTCTTTTAAAACTTCTTGAAACATTCTCCATAAAAAAATTTATCAAAATCAGTTGAATAGATTTTTCGAGGAACATGTGAAATCTTTAATTTATAATTTGCTGCTAGTTTGTGTTCACTAATAAGATTTAATAGTTAATAAAATAAAAGACCAGATTTTTGCCTTTAAAAAAGTCTGTTACACTACAAATATTTTTATAGTCAAATTTATAAACGATGTCTAACTTTAGTCAGCAGTCAGCATTTTTCATTGTTTTTTTTTTTTAATATTTAAATAATTTGGGCTTACAGATCGTTCTTTAAGAGTTTTTTAACTTAGAAATTGGTTGTCTAAACCTTTTCTAATGCAACATTTTATTTAATTAAATTAAACATATATTTCCAACTATTTCGAATAATTAAGACACTGTCTTATTAGTCAAGCTGTCTAAAAAATCGTATATACGGCCGTAAGAATTGCTGTTGTTCTTTATATTTTTCGCCTCTCCTGCTTAGATGGATGAAAATAGGGCCTTTTCCTATAAGATTTTTGTCTTGACACAACCTACACAACTACTGACATCCCGTATTTTTGTGGCACCAAAATTCCCTTACATTCCAAAATGCGCCGCTTCTCCCATCCTTCAAGGGTGGATTCAATATTTTTCAGGCCAGAGTAACGATAAGAACTCGAAAATAAATTGAACTACCTTGAGAGATATTGCCAATCAATTATTAATATTGAGAGATATTGCCAATCAATTATTAATATTCTCTTGTATATAGGTCTATGTGGAATCTGCAACTCCTTTCACCAATTCTAGTCAAGACTAATTTTTGCAATTTAAATATGGTTATATCTAAAGTAAAATGTCCTTGCAAAGTCCAAGATTCATGTATTCAAATGATTCATAAATACAGTAAAATAATATTTATATGTCTGCTGTTAATAAAGCCAAGATCCACACCTAATTCCTCAATTTTTCTTCGAACAGTTTATTTTCATATAAACCACTATTAATCCCTTAAGCTCAATTTCCGTATTTATTATACTAAAATATAAATCCCCTTTTAATTGAAATTGTACCCACAAATTACATAAAGAATTACCAAAAGTAAATTATTGCATAATCGACCCCATCAATTTTTTTTTTATTTTTGTTATCTAAAGCAAACACAGAAAACCCATCATGATGGTCGGGGAGTTTTTTTTTTCAAAACCATAAAGGATTTCACACTAACAGTTATTTAAAGCCTTGAACCCTTATGTTAAAATAATTCATGGTAGACCCAGTAGGAGTGGGAAAAAAGTAAAAACGAAACAAAAAAAAAAGAAGTAGGCATAAGTAGTCTCTAATTAACCAGGAAAAAATATGTTGGTACACATGCACTCACATGCCACACTTTTATTCCTCTCAGCTTGCCATTGTATGTTGTTACAAATATTCTTATAGAAAAAAAAAAAATAGTCCTTACCGTGACTTAAGGACACACGACACATCCTAGAAGTAGTTCGTGTGTTTTATATTATATGTAGGTATATGTAGGTACCGTACCAACTGCAAGCAATATTTAAGAGAGGGGGGGGGGAGGGGGTGTTCGCATGGGGAAGTTCTTCGGGAAAAATGACATCTTAAGAGGCCTCCGAGTTGATGACGACCGACGACGACGACGACGACGACGCCACATGCAAAGTCCCACTCTTCCTTTTCGACACACGAGTTAAGCTATTTCGCGTATAGAATAAGTTTACTTTAGCACGTAATGGAAATCGTGAGATAAGAGGATAATAATTCAAAACTGCAAAATTATTTAGAAAATTATATGAATAGGCTTATAGCATGGTTTATATGTATGTGTGTGTTTGTGTGTATTTTTATTTATTGTGTATTGTGACTGAGAGTAATTAATTTATTCTCTAGAATAGCCTTACGCAAAGATTGTAAAAATTCTTTTTATTTCCCCCCAATGAATTTATGAGGGGCCGTAACTTAGGTATAAATTAAAATCATAATTTTTATCAGTTGACATCGTAATTTTCAAATGAAAAATGTTTATTTAGGAGGTAATAATTAAAATACGAAAACAATTAAGACTCTGACATCGTAAATTATTTTCATGGTAATGATTTGGACCTGTTCAATTTCGAATAAGTTGCCCAATGTCATGTAAGTTCTGTATAAAAAAAAGAAGAATTTATGTACATATTTAGTCGGGTTTCATATTATGCTGCAGAAGCTATGTAGTTGGTTGGGAAAGAATATATGAATAAAATAAGTGACTGGATCGCACGAACTTGTTCAAGTATACATAATATATAGAATGGCTAAGCAAGTTATTGTTCTTTATTAGTATACATACATAGTTACATAATTAAGGAAACAAATTCAAAAGAATAGTAAACAAATTTATTTTATTTATATAACTATTTTGTGTGCTTATTTTAATTAATTCTTTGTAAGAATATTTACATTTAATTGAATCATTTTTAACAGAAGTAAAAAGTAAGCAACTTTATGTTCAAAATGTATTTTCATTTTCCAATACTGTTTAAAAAAACCTAAATCTAAATTTAAATCCCATCCAGCTTTCAAAAGATTGCCATGCAAAACTTTTTTTTTCGTTTGGAAATCCTATTAAAGCATTTCAAAACATTTATTAACAAAAAAAATGTGAAGAAAGGAAAAACTACACGAACATGTTATCCCTGATATATAAATACATACGTACATATTTATGTGCCATGACAGAACGTGTCAACTTAAAACTTCCCTCTTTTAGTTGAAAACTCAAAAAAAAAAAAAAAAAAAATAATTGAAAAGATATTTTCATTCTTGCCTGCCTGCATTATTCACACAAAACTTATGTACTATAGGCTTGGATATGTGTGGGAATGTAAAAGTATATGTTTATATGCTCAAGTTTCAGAGTAAGTTTCATTTCGGGATAAAAAGATACGAAATAAAAAAATAAAATACAAGTAAGAACGGGAATACCCTAAGGTAGTAAGCATTGTTGTTGACTGAGCTCCAGTTGAACAGAAGTTGCGGAACTGTCCTGGACGAGTTGAATTCTGTACAAAGGAAAAATAGTTTCATTTTTCTTCCAAACAACATGCCTATACATATACATATATGTATATTTATAAAGATTTGTCATTTCTGCATGTAAATTGAATTCTTTTAGCATGTTTCTTTTTCTTTTTCGAAAGAATTGTAATGGCTTGGTGTAAATATTCTAAATTCAAAAAGCTTTAACGTTTTATTGCTAAAATACAAAACTAAAACAAAAACCAAGAAAAATCAAATAGCTTCAAAGTTCCAACATGTTTTTTTTTGGTTTTTTTAAATGCTTTTGATCGCGATGAAAATAAAATGCTTAACTAGATCACACCAACTTGCTCTTTTTAATTTTGACTATAAATATTAAATTTTAAATATTGCAAATCTATGGCAATGATTCAGAGTTAAACTAATATAACTAAGGCAACTTCTTCAAAAATCGTTAAAACCGTTTTTCTTTTCTAAAATGTTTATTATCATAGGTTGAGTTATACTCGTCGGGTCCAAAGTTCTACCATATTCTTACTACCTATAACTCAAATTTATGACTGAAATAGCAGAATCCACTAACTTACAGTCTGAGATAACAGACGTCAATAATGTATAGTCTGAGACGTCAGTAAATTACAGTCTGAGTTAGAAGACGTCAATGAATTACAGTATAAGAAAACAGACAATCTGAGAAGTCAGACGTTAATAAATCGCAGTCGGAGATAGCCGACGTCACTAAATAACAGTCAAAGATAGCAGGCGTCCGTTAAATCCCGGTCTGAGATAGCAGACGTCAGTAAATTACAGTCTAGGTTGTCAATAAATTACAGTCTGAAATAGCAGACCTCAATAACTAACTACTTTAATATTCATTGCTAGCCAAGTGACAGTCAACATATTCAACATATTATTGTGAAATTCGCCCGAACAACATTCCACCCGGAAAATTTGATTTTTCAATTTTCGCCTGTTGTGAGTTTCACCCGAAATTTTGTGTTAAAAAAATCCCCTTATTGTGTACATTCATTTCGGGCGGAATGTAATGTTATTGCCAGCCTATTTGTTCACTTATTTTAAGTAAGCGAAGGAAATCAAGTTCGGGCGAAACTCACAATAGCTTTTTAAAATCCGGGCGAACAAAAAATTTTAAGATGAAATATTTTTCGGGTGAAACTCACAATAAGGCTGAATATGTTGATCGATTGCCACGAAGTTCCTCTTTTTATGAAAAAGTGCTTCTCACCTAAGCCATTCAGATTCGGCTAAAAATTGTAGGTTGCCTGCATACCTGCCGATAAAATGCATTAAGTAAAGGTAGAACTATGTACAATAGTCGGAAGATGTCGGAAGAAAATTCTCTCAGTTCATTTACGCATGGAGCGGTCGGTTAGCGCTCTTCACTTCCGAAAGCAAAAGTTAACGAAAATTGGTCGAAACGAATCAAACCTCAATTATGGGCACGTCATATGAATTCTTTGTATTCGTTTCGTTTCGTACGACCACTTACGTCGGCATCCGACTATTATAGTTCTACCTTAATGTTTGAGATTTGTAAGTCAATAACCTTAGCTTAGTTCTACACGAGCTGTTGTACCATTAAATTCGATGAACATCTCTTTATAATAAATGTATAATATGAACTTCAAATACATAATTATAAAAATGTTATAGCCTCCATGCAATTCCCAACTAACAAGTTATAAGCTGTATATCTATCTTATCTATAATCATATATGAATATAATATAGCTTAAGCAATTTCATTCAATTGGACAATATCCGTTATAATATACGTTTGACGACTAGAGCTCTTTGCCACAACCACAACGTGGGTATATCCGATGTGAACGGTCCCTAAAGATCAGAACCCCGTCGAAATAATTTTACCTTCCCTTATATAATTTTGTCATTGCCCGTTCGTACATTACCCAATTAAAACCTCATTGAGTCACATTACGTCATGTCTATCTGTTTCACCTCCACAGAGTATGCCCAATGTGAATATATGGTGTAATTCTCTCTTTCTCTTTCTTCTAATGGTAAATCCCAATTTTCATTTGGAGTAAGTTTGGATGAAATGGAGAGCATTAATCCTCAATCCCATCATTGCACATATAGTTCTGTAATGTCAAGCACCCCTATATGATGGGGTTTGGGGGAATGGAAAAGACCATTCTCGAGCAATTAACGAAACAACAACTTTAGCACATTTATTCAGCAATTTGCCTATTCACCCGATATTCTCTCCTTCGTTATTTTGTCGCAGCAAAAGCAGTACAAGGTATACCATCAACCATCCTATATATATAATATACCACCCTCAGTTGTTCACTGTGTTCCTTTTGGCTTTTTATTCGATTTGAATGCAATATAAAACTGGCAAATGCACATATACGGGTACCCAACCCGTTAATCTACCCATCATATAGTCGTCGTCGTCAACGTTGTTGTTGTTGTAACCCTTATAAATTCGAGGACGTCTCTTTCGAGCACTCATAAAAAATATATGTATATAGGTACATATATGTGTTTTTTTCTTTTTCTTTTGCAACGATTATTTGTGTCTTTTACTCATGTTCCCATAAAAATTTACATAACCTAGTTAATTTTTTTTTTTAAACCTTTTTTAAAGTACAAACATCGAAAAGATTACAGTCAACCTACGATTGTATAATTGTAAGCTCTTATACATTTCCGGTCTTGTATTATGATTTACCCTTCTGTGAAGTTTTATTTTTTCGGTTCAACAAGTTTTGTCTTAAAGAGAATTTTTGTTAAGCTTCAGGAAGAAATAAAAATATACCTACTGGTAAACTGATAGAAAAGATTGAAAACATACACACTTCAAAAATTAAGTTTCGCATGTTTTCAACATTACCCTCAGACTTTACTTGGGAAAATCCAACTTCAGAACAAATGGCTTAATTCAGTAAAATTTTGAGGAATTCACTATGTAAAAGGGTGATTCAATTTTCGGTTTCGAAAGTAAAGCTAAATAAAACACACACAGCGATACATCTTTGATGAAAATTTTATTTCATTATAAAGTTTGGACTTTGCCATTATGTGTGAAAAACAATATGATTTAAATGGTCGCCTCGGGAAGATTCGCAGCATTCGGGCGGTATCTCGGCCATAACTTGAGTAATGTTGGTTTCTGTTGGCCTAGAGTTCGGATATAATTCGCGTAAACACGGTCTTTTGCGTAGCCTCACAGAAAAAAATTTAACGGTGTCAAATTGCAGGATCTTGGTGGCCAATTGACGTCGCCAAAATGTGAAATTAAGCGACCAGGAAATTTACCACGTAATAAAGCCATAATTAGACGTGTTGTGTGGCTTGTGGCCCCGTTTTATTGGAACCACATATCGCCCAAGTCTTGATCTTCAATTGGTTATTATTCGACCATATCGCTCCGAATTGACTATAATCATCTGCCCATTGGCATCTTCGAAGAAATACGGACCAATGACACTTTTCGACCATAGAGCACACCATATTCACTTTGTCTGGATGCAACGGCAGCTTGTGGGTTTTCTGAGCCCCATATTGTTTGTTTACATACCCACCGAGTGAAAAGTGTGCCTCATCGCTGAAAAAAATGTTGTTTGAAAAATCGGTGTTACGGTTACCACTTTTGTAGTAAGTTTTAATAACTTTAACGCGTTGTTCGATTGTTAAACGATCCATTATCGTAAATGGCAAACATTCAACTAATATTATGACACTTCAAATGACAGCTGAATTTGATAGGTTTCAAATGGAAACCACGAAATGAATGACCCTGTATGGTGGACTTATCAGCTTTACGTATTTAGCCGACGAAATGGTTCTATAGGAGGTACCATTTATAAACAAAATTATAAGATGGTATAGGTAGCCTTTTTTTAAAAATAATTATAGAATTTCTTTTTAAGTTGTTGACACGTTTTTGAGAAAAATAAGATTTTCATTATTTGCTAAAAAAATTTGTGAGAATGGTACCGTTATTTTTCGTCCAAGTTTAAATAAAATCGAGCCACCCGCTTAGGCTGCAGCCGAAAAGATAGGACAGACAGACAGACGGGCCGACAGACCGAAAGACGGACAGTATTGCTAGACCCACTTTTTTCAATTTCGCTATCATTGTATCGTCAAGTTCAATCAAAATCTCGAGTTCGATTTTTTTACCTATATATGTATCGTAAGTAAAAATTATTAGTAGTTTCTACACAGTTTCTTAGTAGTGACAAAATCCAATTGACAACTGTCAATTTATTGAACGACCACTCTTCAGCGTCTGATTCTGAAAATGCCTTCCCAAAAGTGGTGTTCGCATTGGAAGGAAGACTTCTTCATATTTTGAGAAATATGCATCTGTATACTGCTCTTGAAAAAAGGAAGATAATTATATTAGTGTTCCAAGAGTAATACAAAAATATTTTAAGGTGAATTTTAACATGTGTACATCAATACCCGAAAGTATGAAGGGTAAATTTGTTTAATGTTTATGCGTATGTCAATGCCTTTATTTATTTTGTTGCTGGGAAAAAAATAATAAAAAAAAATAAAGCAATTACATTTCTGGAGAACAGAGACTTGTTTTAGCTCGAAGGCAAATTACATAAAAACATGTTTATACAAATTAATTAAATATTTATTATTCATTTGATTGTAATTTTGTTAGTGAAATTTTTTTTCAATTTCTCCTCCAACTTGAATTTGAATCTTCACTCCACAGATCTTATTTTTATCACTAACTGCGTGGCCAAGTACTAGGTATGTCGGTTATCTGAAAGAACATAAAACTTATCACATATCATATTTTTCGTAAAACCATTTCAGAAGTACAAAACATTTATTTAAAATTGTTGTTCATTAAAACAGAAGTTTTAAGAGAATACATAGAAAATTCAAATTTAAAACGGACTCATTTCTCATTGCATTTGAGCTGCTCCAAATTATAGCTTTTTTTAAAAATGAATTCACTTAATTGTTCATTCTTGTTTGTGTTTTAAGAAAGAAGTCAAACAAACATAATTAGTCTCTCTCAGTTATTCCACTTTTTAAATCTAACGGTCTTACATAAATGCGAAATCTCACTTACTTCCATTTACATCAATGCACAGAAAATACAACTCTCCACTCATATGAACAAAACTGATATAGGTTTACAGGAATAAAAAAAAATGTGTTAATGTCTGCGTCGTGTTTTTACGTGCAAAACTGCACACAAAATTAATGTAATTAACATTTTATTATGTGCGTGTTTTATTTTAAATTTACTTTTATGGCAATACACAAAGCTTTAAAAATATCTTTTAGAAATTTTATAATAGAAAGAGGTGAACAACCTTTGGCAAAAGTATTTTACGTCGAGTTTAAATTACCCGTTGGACCACAAGATGTACAAAAAAATGTTAATAATAAAAAATCTCTTTTCCTTTCATTTAACTTCAAAAGAAAATATAAAATGCATAAATAAATAAATTAGAAAAATGTGGGCATTAAAAAAAAAAAAATATATATCTATCTCAAACATAAACAACGAAAGGTATTGTTAAATTGATAAATATTTCGGTCTCCATTCTAAAGGACGACAAACATGAAAAATACCTTCTATCTACACAACAACAAAAACAATTATATAACTATAGCTATACTAACGTAAATGGAAAAGTTGTGGACACTATCTCTAAGAGTTGCTATTATTTCGTCCTTTTCATATCCTGGGAGTCTATATAGGTACACACGTGCAATATTAAAAAAAAAAAATAACTAAAAAAAGTAATAATAAAATCATCCAGTAGCTTAATTTATATTTGTTGGTGGTACCACATTGCACAACATAGATATCTATACAAAAACGACTATACAGTGTCCTGTCCCTGGCAGTGGCATACTAATCATGAAGAGGAGACTATACATACATATAGCAGCAGTTGGCAGGTTAGATCTCCATTTTCCACATGAGTTGGAGTTAAATTATGATATATACATATAAGGCTGCATCCTTTCAATGGGTTTCTAGGGAATTATCCCATCGGTCTACCGCACACCTGCTGTGTACTCAGGTTCAATGATTGCATTTTTGGGGATACACGGATATATTGCACGTTCCGAAAAATATTAACAGTAAAACCATACAGAAATCAATAATTCATATTGAGATGGTGGTATGTGGTGTTCGTTAAATTGCAAAAATAATAAAAAAAAAAAAAAAACATAAGGACTGAACTTATTTCTTTTTTTTTGTGGACATGTCATGGATGCATGTTCCACGTATTCGTATATCTTTATATTTATTCAACTGGAATGGTCATCATGAAATTTTTAAGGTTTTTCATTTTAATTGCTGCAACCATATGCTTCGTCGTCCTGTTTCCTTCAAAGTGAAGTAATAATTCTTCGAAGTTATGTGCGCAAAGCTGAACAAAAGTCTTTAATTGTTGAGGTTTCTTTGTGAGAATTGATTTTACTTTAGTCGCCGGGTGCTAAATCGCTGTATCCATTTATTTAGATTTTTTTTAAACGAAAAACTACAAAATTATTTTAATTGAAAATGGTCCTTATGGACATCACTAAGTAAAATAAAATGCACTACTGGCTGGGGTGGCTTAGCATTGAGTATTTAAAGTAATGGTTTATTGACACAGTATGATATTTTAAACGAAAAGCATGAACAAAAGTATCTTAGAATGGGTTTTTGAATTAAATGTTTCTCGAAACACCTAAAAATATAACCCTTTCCATTTTTTGATATGAAAGTAATAAATGTCCATTATTAGAGCGAAGTAGAATATTATTTCATAATAAGATTGCATCAGATTTCTTTTGACTTTGGGCTCCATAAAGTAGATGACTTCTTAAAAACAAAGATTTCTTATGAGTTTTTAAGGTTTGTCCTCAGTATAAAAAAATCCAATAAAACACTAGTCAGTAATTTTTCACATTTAATTGTAATAGAAACCCAGACTTCGGAACTCAAATTCAATCTATGAGTTGCTCCATCCAGACCGGGTTACCAAATAAAACAAATACTTTCCACTACACAGACAAATATATATGTACAAATTACAAAAATTTAAATTAAATTCGACAACAAAAAATTGGTAGGTATTTATATTTTTAGAAGTATAAGTATTTAAATGTTTGCATATATGTTCTTCGGTTCCATTTGGTGCAAGTATACTTCCAGCGATTGATTTATTGGTGAAGGTCAATTATTAAAACAGCAACTGCTATAAGTGAACTTGACGTTTTTTTTTTAGCGCAGTATTTTGCAAAATAAACAAGCAAACTTCAAACAAGCAGCAAGGATACAAAAGTCACGTTTATTTGTGATCAAACAACTGCACTGCATATGCAATACATATATATTTTTTTTTTCAATAACCCTTTCTAGCCTACTCGCACTATATAGCTTATTGATTTTCATATCATGTATGCTGCAGCAATATAGCCTTGCACGTGTTCAAGTTGTCCTTCGCATGGATGAAATCACTTAATATGTTGTTCATCATAAGAATTAAAAAAAAAAGAGTAATGTTATATGTGGCTTTGTTAATATTCGAGTTTTTCGTGTGACGTTAAGGTAAAATCAATGAAATTGAAAATAATTAAAACTACAAAATTTAATTAATTTTTGGGAAAATGGTAACCCTACACTGAAAGAAAAATATAACAATGTTTATTGGAGAACTTTTTTATTTTTGATTTTTGAAATTTTACGAATTTATACAACATACAAAAAAAAAACAACCATTGGGTTGGGTCGCATCTTCTTGCTCTTATGGCTCAAGATTTTTCAAGGAATATAATACAGGTACAATAGTACACAAAATTCTTTTTAACAAAAATTCGTTCCTCATAAAACTTTGTGGAAACATACACATACAGGGTGTCCCGAAATCACCGCCTCAGAAGTGAACCATGAGTTCCTGAGGTCATTTCAAGTCGAAAAACTTAAGAGGTAATTTTCTCGTTTTCGCTTCGTTTTCGACTTATAACGGATTTTATGATTTTTATTCTTTTTTAAGAAGGTTTTTTTTAATAATACAAATTCTATATACTTTACTACTGAATCAGCCAAGTAGTAGCACTATTTTAATAGACTTTGTTGAATTATTGATTCAAAATAGCTTTTAACGGCCTTTAAGTCCTACAAAAATTGGCGTTTCGTCCCGGCGATCTCACTTGGACTCATCAGTTGACTATAGTGAGGGCCTTTGTCAATACGCAATTTTTGCTAAGTTCAGTTCATCTTACATAGATTTCTTGACGAATACCTAGTGTGTATTCTTTTTTCCTTTGACTGGCTCTAACTTTGCCAAACTACAACTGATTTTTGAAATGCTTTTTTATTTAAACAAAAACAGTTAGAAATTTATATCTTCCATACAACTTTTTTCTGTGTGGATAACGGTTTTTCCGCAATTTATTATCAAAAACTTTTTTTAAGCATTTTAAGGTTGTTTTTTTGACTTCGATATGATTTAAAAAATAAAAACACGTCATTAAGTATAATTTTTTTCTTTTTATTATGAAATTCCAATGTGTGTTCTTAAAAATACTTAACATTTTTTACCTTAAAATACATTTAAAATTATAAAAAAAAAATTGAAAAAAAAAATAAAGCAAAATCAAGAAAGTATGAATATTTGATGAAAAGGAATAAAAAACTACGGTTAGCGTTGAGTTTTGAATGTTAGAAAAGATAAAGTAAGAGTAAGACCGTTAAAAGTTTTTTATTCATTTTAATTCGTTTTTATTCAAATATTCATATTTTTTTGATTTTCCTTTATTTTTTGTTTTCATTTTTTTAATAATTTCAAATGTATTTTTAGGTAAAACTTGCCAAGTAAACCCACCAAATTTTAGTCAGTAATTATTAAACAATAAATTTCTTTTATATGACTTCGAATTGTTTCAATATTACTATAATTATGTTAAACTTTCATAAAGTTGGAACTTTAATGTATAATTAAAATTTGATTTTATGCTCACATATTATCTGGCATCTTGTCTTTAGTTAAGAGAAAAAAAAAAGGAAATTCTGTGGCTGAGTTTTATATATGTTAAACTTATAAACAATTGAAAAACTTTGCTTAGTTTCTGTTAATTCATCGATATTTGGGTTAAAAAAAAGTGATTATAATTTTTAAATCAAGTGTTATCAACATGTCTTTTCTTAATAATGAAATCCGCCATCTTTATTTAAAAATGAAACACACTCAAGCATTATTACATTGCAGAAGTTATTGTTTTTAATATTATTTTGAAATTTTCATAATCAGATATAAATTCTATTCAACATTTATTTCCACTTACAAACCTTTAAACAATTAAGAAAATGAATTGTGGTTTGTAAGTAAAAGCTCAGTATTGCAACAATTTAAAATTAAAGCTTTCACAAATTAAACTTTGAAACTTTACTATAAAAGTCATTGTATGGAAAAAATTTAAATTCTATTGAAAAAAAAGACTTCATAAAAGCTTTTTGTCTTTAAAAATAATGAAGAACTTTGAACGAATACTTCCGTTTAATTTTTGTATTTAAAAACATACAAAAAATTATAAAAATCTTACTTAAAGTTTTGTAAATATATTAAAAGAATTTAGGACTTGTAGTGAAGTACTGTACGAAAGCTGAACAAAAAAAGCTTTTTTGAATGAATTGTGGATTTTAAAATTGCACAATGATTTATTTTATAGAAACTTTTCCATAAAGCCTTAATTCAACTTTTATAATGGTTGTTGTCTTGAATAAGTTTGTTGGTTTCCTTATAAAGTGTACCTTACTTCACCACCAAAACATTTGAAAGCATAGATATAATATAAAAAGCTAAAATCTGTGTTGACAGTGTCAAAAAAGAACTACCAACCAAAAACCTTTTCTGTAAGTGCTTATAATTTTAAAGAAACTGAAGACAATTTGTTACACTGGTCTACAAAATTTAACAAACTTTTTTCTTAAGAAACGAAACTTTAATTTTCAAAAGTTTTCTGATGTTTCATGGACTTAATTTAAGTTCGTTCTCTTAACTCAGATTATCAAGCATACAAAATGTAATTTGACTAAATTATTTGTCTAGTAAAAATGTTTATCTTCAAATGTCATTTTTGAAATTTCAATTTCTCCTGACGATTTTTTTTTGAATTAGGTATAGTTTTAGTTCCAAATATGTACACAAAATATAGGCTAAACTAGCTCAATTTAATTTAATTTAAATTATATTTTTATTGTTTTTAGTTTAATTAAATTTTTTATAATTTAATTCATATTCATATTAAAAAAAAAAAAACATTTTATAGTAAAATGATTATATTACAATAACCACTGTTAATATTTGTACTACAAAAGAAGTTATTTTTCTTCCTGTTACCTTATACTTTGCTTTCAAACTTAAAAACATATTTAATTTTAAACACATTCAACAATTTAAAAATATTGGGCTATACTCGTAGGGCCCTACCAATAACAAAATTTAGAGAGACGACTTAAATATTTAAGTAAAATGGACCATTATGGTATGTATTTACTCTATATAACAAAACAAACATGATATGACTTAAATATTTCCGTACACCCTAAATAATGAATATTACATGGTATGGACTCTTAAATATGAAACATGTGATGTATGGTTCATTATTTATAGTCCTTACCATTATGCTTCATTTCACTTGAATATTTAAGTCGTCTTTAAATTTGGTTATTGGCAAGGCCCATAGTCATTTTTAAACTGATGCTAAGTTAGAAGTGAGTTTAAATAAATTTTTTGACATTAATTTTAATTTTAATATCTTATCATACTAATAATTGAAGTAAAATAAAGTAATATTTAAATTAATACCTACTAAAGGTACCTAATTGGTTACGGATATTAGCTTCATAATATAAGTAAATATTTTATCTTTTACTGTAGATTAGTAAAATATGAATTCAACAAACCATATGAATATGGGCCATTTTTTTAAGTTTTTTATTGAAATTAGTTAAATTGATTTAGTATAAAAAAAGGTTCATACCCTACATGTTCCAAATCTTATCAAAAGTATTATTTATGTTCATAAGTAAAAAATTCAATTTAGTTTCCTCTTTTAAAAAATAAATAATTCGAAAAGTTGTTAAAATTATTAATAAGTTTATTTTAAGCCTAGATATTCATTATAACTATATGAATACTCCTATCCTACTATACCTATATTAAAATTATTGCTTTTAAATGCAAGAAGTTTTGGAATTATTTTATTTTATTTCATTTCATTTCATTTTATTTTATTTTATTTTATTTTATTTTATTTTATTTTATTTTATTTTATTTTATATTATATTATTTTCAATTATTCCCTTTTCAGTTATTATTAATTTATTTTCTATTATTTTATTTTTCTTAGTATTCTATAAATGTTTACATTTCTCCTATTTCTTTTTTTTTATTATATTTTGTCATAAATTTGTGTACCAATGCATAAAAACATCAATTCAACCAACCAGAAATGCAATTTATGTAATTCCATACAAAATACCACAACTAATTTCAATGTAAATTTTGTTTATCTAATTTGACTACCTTGTTTAAAGCAAACAAAATTATCCCTTGTTGTAAAAGGAAGGATCATAAAATCCTTGTTCACTTTCAGCTCCACTAAACTATTACTTAGAAAATTAGTTTATTTTGTTTTTTCTATGCTGATGCTCCTTTTATACGTAAAAATACACAAAAACAGGTACATTCACCCATTCCTGCATACGCATTCACCCTTATCGAATGAGAACAAAGGACACCCACCCTAGAGATTCACCTAAATTCAAGGCCAGACATCTTACATTATATGTGAAATTCCTTTCTTAATATTCAAGGCTATTGACCGATTTCAAATAAATTGATGTAAATTCTCAAAGAAGAATCGAAAGAGAAAGAAGAAAAATCATTTGCATTTTGGTGGTAGAAAGGGGGGTTCACCACTGCTTACGTATTTTTTTTTTTTTGTGTGGGAATTCGCCTTTTCGTTCTCCATATAAAATAAGTGAACAGAACCGACGACTCCCCCAAAGTTGTCCGTTCAATGATCTCATATTGGATTTAAAGAGGAGGGTTGTTTGGTGGAAATATGTTAACATCGCGGAATGGACTTGGACAGGATTCTCACATCTCTCTCTTAGCGTAAAATTATCTCATAAAAAGAATCGTTTTGTCGTTGTCCTGATATTGTCGTGTCGTCCTTTGATAAGTGCTATTGTGATATCAGAAGGACAATTTCATTTACACGTTTTTGAACATTTCTGCTCGCGTCTTCTTTCTTTTAATGGAGATAAAGATGAAATTGGAGACCCAGCCCAGCGCAGCATAGCCCCCAGACGTCTGGGCTGACATCCCCGAAAATGTTGTTCGTTATTTTATGTCTTTTTTGCCATAAGGACATATACAGAGGAGCAATGTGCTCGAAGTAATGTAAGACAGGGGAATGTACTATGATGCGACATGTGTGTGTCTGTCTGGGAGCGTGTAACAAGTTTCCATCGGAAAAGTTCTTCATCAAAAATTCAATGTTGACATCATTATAGTCTGTCAAGGGGAGAAGGGTGTATAAGGACTGGTGATGTGGCATACGACAAGTTGAAGTTGTTTTATTTGAACGTCCTAGGTCCCACTTTGCTTCTGCTCCTTGAATTGTTGATGATGATGTTGATGATAGTTGATGCTCCATTAAGTTGCGATGCGACCAACCAACCAGCACTTGATGGGAATGACATATTCGCATAATTATATGTGGATTTCATGACAGCCAGCAGCTAGCCTAGTCAGAGTCGTAGTGTGAGATTGTGAATTGGGCAGCACTTGGAGGAGCAGAATGTGTTTTTGTAGCACTGATATCTCCTATAATACTCTTTAGGGGAATGAAATACATTTTCCAATTATTTTTCTAAAGGACATACAAATATATCAGACCGAACGAACAATTCATGAGTGGGTAAGGTTATTATTTTTAATTTTTTTGCTGAGTCCTTTCTGGCACAATAACTATATATAGCACACTTATGTATATACATAGTACCATATATAGCCCATAGGTGAGAAATAAATTTCACATTTATTTATTTATTAGATTGCGTTAGATTGCTAATTATGACACTCTGACAGGCGAATGGGGGCGGATGTTCATAATGTTAATTGATGATTAGAGATTTAGGCCGATGATAATGATGACATTTATGGTATTAAATGTCAGATGAGCAATAGAATTAAGAGAACAGGGGCCGAGGATAATTCAGATTAAGTGTGATGATGAATGTGGGATTCGACTATGATATATATGATTGATGGCAGATTAGGTGTGACTATTTGGTTTTAGAATCAAAATCATAAATACCAATATATTACCTTCCTACTTTATTGCAATTAAAATATTGGTTTTTGTAGCAATATAGAAACGTCTATTACTCATGGCTTGTTTTATTGAGGGGGTTTATATAACGTTTAATTTAATATCAATATAGATTTAAAGAATTAACTTGATTGCTTATTGATGAATTTATGTGGTTTGTTTTTTTTTTTTTCTCTTTTCAGGTAAGCTTTAATTAATAAACAAATAGAATTAAGCGCTCAGGGGTAAGTTATGCAAAAATATATTTAATTATATTTTGGGTACTTATTGGCTATTGCTTAAGGATCCGCCAAATTTGGCAATTTCCCGAATTAGAACTCTCGAAAAATGGAAACTGTTCGCGAAGTTTTATCTCCAATTTGCATTTTCCATTTATTTTTTTTTATTTCGGAATTTTTTATTTGAAATAAAATTTGAAAAAAAAATAATCTAAATTGTATACGTTTATTAAGTACAATGTGAATTCACTAAAAGTGAGAGACAAAAATAATGATGAATTTCTGCACCAAATGATTTTTTTTTCTTGTATAGCCTCAACGACTGTAGGGGAGGACGGGGCACAGAAGACCACTTGAACACATACCTAAAGATGTTAACATCAAATAGGCTTATAATTGCTATCGATACTGGAGCACTTTTTTTTTACTAAAAGTGCATTAAAAGTGCTTTTGGTCGCTGCTTCATTGATGGATACTTTTTTTAAATTTATAGCTGTTATTGCATTTTCCATTTTAATAAATGTCCAGCTTGGCTCTGGCGTTTTCTTAATGTAGTTCCATAACATCTATACAACAAAAAAATCAAACATTGATCAGGTTCGTATTCTATAGGGGACACAAAGGACCACGGGAATCCTCTGTGCCCCGATTCGAATGCCTTTTAAAAAGTTTTTTCGACATGTTTAAACACGAATATTTTACAAAACTAAAATTGAACAAAACACCACTTAATTCATTGTTTTCGATATTAAAACTTGAAATTCTTATTGAGAAAGCCTTAAAATACTCAACATCACAACTTTTTTTTTATTTTTTTATAAACTTACCTTAAAAACAATAAATTTAAATTTTTTCTACCGGAGAGCACTCGCCAGCACGATAGACAATAACAAACTAAGGAGATAGATGGGCGCTTTTACTTTAGTATTCAACTTTTGGACAAAGTCACTAATTTATCGATTTAAAACAAAAGTCCTCTGTGTCTCGGTGGTCCTCTGTACCCCATCCTGCACTACTTGCATTGTTCTAGCCTTTTGTCGAGATTTTGTCGTGAGAAAATTAATTTAAAAAAAAAAAACAGTATTTATCCCCTTTTTGAACGTTTCGGAAATTAAATAATAACAAGTTCATATTGCAAAATAAATCATCAGAATCGGATCTTTGGTTTAAAAAATCGAAGTTTTAATGTTTTTTGCACTTTATTGACTTGACTAATTAGTAGGTATAATTTTTGTAAGATAATTGTCTGTTAAAAATTTTTTTAAAGAAAAATATATATTTTTATATCTTTTCCATTTATTTTTCAACCTTCTTGCATCTTCGAATTTTCCGATATCGCGTAAGAGGCAGTTTTAAATTAATTGAAATTATTTTAATATTTATCCGCACAAATTCTCATAGCAATAATACATCATACAATTCAAAAGGTACTGCAGTTGGGTAAGTAAGCGTATTGTTGCGTACATATTCGTATGCAGTGTACACACAACTCGTTCCCTTATTTTTATCTCGAACCAAGCAAAAAAAAAAACATCTCTTACGCAACGCATTATCTACACTCATTAATTGATTTTCGAAATAAGTGGGTCTCGCAATTATTTCTGTCTGTCCTTTCGACTTCAGCATAAATGGGTGGGTCGATTTACTTTAAACTCTGTACGTAGCTTTTTTTATAGGTATTCCTCGTACACTTTTTGCATTTTTTAGGATCAAAAATAACGGTACCTGCTGTACAATTGAAAAAACAAAATCACAATTTTTTTTATAAAATTACTACACACAAAAAACTCTTCCGAAAAATGGTTACAAGTGGTACCTCTTATAGAACCATAGTTTTGATTTTCCCAAAAATGATTCAACTGATTTTGATAATTTTTATTAAAAGATTTAAAAGTATTGTAGACCAACATTTCAAATTTTCTTTTTTTTTTTTTATTTTTATAATAAGTTTCAAAAATGTTTGTTTGAGAA
Source organism: Epistrophe grossulariae (assembly GCA_929447395.1). Taxonomy (NCBI): domain Eukaryota; kingdom Metazoa; phylum Arthropoda; class Insecta; order Diptera; family Syrphidae; genus Epistrophe; species Epistrophe grossulariae. The sequence goes on from OV839568.1 coordinate 137,613,286, forward strand.
CGGAATAATTAAAAAACGACTTAGTCGATTTTTATTAAACATGGCACCTAGCAGTTTTTAAACATTATCTAGCATATTTTAAATAAAAATTATTCACTTAACCGAAAACAACGGTACTTCGAAACAAGTGTTTAAAAACCGGTAAGGAAAATGTAATTTTTCTCAAAACGACGCGTACGATTTTAATTAAAAGTTTTATGTGATTATTTGATATTATTGATACATATTATTGGAAACCATTTTTTTGGTATTCGACTAACTCATTATCTGTGAAATCATTTTAAATAGTTTAAATAATACTATTTCATATGAAAATTTAAATTTAAAAAAAAACAAATTTTGGATTTGTTGTTTTGACTTGGGATATTTGGGGCAACTTGTATGAACATCACACCACTATTACAAAACTTTGAAGTTGTCACTTAAATCAAAAATCACTTTTTTATGACTTTTTAACCAAGCGTCAAAATTCTTCGATAAAAATTAAACTTTAACTATGCCCTAAAAAAGAAAATAAATACATAATGTGCTACATTTTCGTCCTTCATATATTATATTTATGTATTGTTTTATTTTTCACATCGTAAAAAATTGTGACATTGATGTTATCCTTCTCCTAAAGCTGGTATAAGTTTCTTTTTAATTCCCGACAACCAACTTCTGGTGTCATTTTTTTTGTTTACACAAAGCTTTCTTCTTTGGGTGAAACAAATTTTACCAGAATTTTTATAATTGTCTTTTTCTTGAGACATAAAAGAAAAGACGGAAATGAAAGCGGCGTTGATTTCAGGGTTGCCGCTTTTGTTCGGGCTTTTTTGTCTTTGTTTTGTGCTGTTTATGCGAGTATAACAAAAGTGTGTGTATTGCTGAAACAATTACTAAAACAGCTATATAGCGTTTGACTTGACATAAAGACTTTTAAAATTGTGTGCACTTGACACTTTCATTAATTTGAATTTGAAAGTGACGTTTTATGAAAACTTAAAATAATAAAAAAAAAAAAAAATAAAAATATTCTTTCACTCCTTTGGTTCTTGTTTTTTTTTTTATTTTTTTATTTTTCGATGCGGTATGTTTGTCTGTGCAGTTTTGTCGCATTATACTACTCTCTTTTGAATTTATGTATATTCTATATTTTGTCTACCTGCGGGGATGTACTGTTGAAGAGTATATTTTATGAACATCCGTATATAAAACTTTATGCATGAATATCATATATTTTAACTCTTTAGAAACTAAACAACAAACATAATGTATACATATACATAACTTGGTATTATAATGATAATGGAAAATTTTCGTCCTGTTATTGATATCTTCTGGATAGTTTTTGTATACCTATCACGCTCATGATATGTATGTGATTATGTATATCCGATCCTTTTAATAGTTTTTATGTTGCACTTGGTCCAGATAGTTTGTTCTATGAAACATGAGAATACAAATTCAAGGGACATTTTTTGAACTCTGTGCGACATCAGAACCCTCTGAATACTAGAATATTCAAATTTTTACGAGCTTATGGTTATAAAGTTCACTTATACCTACATAAATATTTTACCTATATGACAAAAAAAAGGTAAACGCCATTCGAGATTTCTTATGGATATTGTGACTTTAAATGATGGCTGAGATTTTCAGAATCTTATATACATAAAGTAGAACATTATATGGTTTTGTACATAAAATATCCAAAGGTTCATGTGAATTTTAAATCCACATGAGATACATGAGCGTTTTTTTCTTTACTTCCCAAAATTATTTATTGGGTTTAAACGATTAAAAGAAGAAAAATAAACTTCTTTATCTAATAGATTAGATATGTATAAATGGGCGTTGATCCTTTAATGAAAAAAACCTAATTTGATAAAATTATTTAATTTAAAAAATAATTGGTAGGCCATTTGTTAGAATTTATGTATGCAGAGTTAAAAAAATAATTTTGGAAAAAAATCATCTACCCATTTTCGAAATATTGAATTTTCAAAAACTGATATGCAATATTATTCAAACTTATTAGAAACTTTTGTTTTAAAAATTTCATTAAAATCAGTTCAACAGATTATGAGATAGTCGTAAACGAAAAAAAAAAATGGTTCTATGAAAGATACCGTTTTTAATCGATAGACAATTTTTTTTCCAATAATATTGTAGATCGTACCTATTGATATTAGTTCCCATAAAATTTTTATCAAAATTTAAATAGTAGTTTTTAAGAAAAATGAGATTTTTTAACGGTTTTTAAACACTTGTATGGTAGGTACCTTTATTTTTGGTTTTTTGAAAGACAGATAAACGGAAGAAACCCCCTTTTTTTCAACTTCGCTGGGCTACCGTCATGTCAAGATTGATCAAAATCTCGAGTTCGATATTTTTTACGAATCCATAACTCTCCATATAGAACCTATACATCGCAATTAAGAATACTTAAGCGGTGACTAGGCGGTCAACGCATTGACTCCTTGACTGCACCAAAAATATCATCAGTATAATATAGTCAAAGTAGACTGTGTCAACGCATTAAATGCATTATTACATTATCTGTGTCAACGGGATTTGTACCCTTCAATGTCAAAGCGTTAAAACTTTTTTTTTCACTTATTCAAAATGTCCAATGTTAACGGAAGTGGCCATTTTGTGAACAATTTGTAATAATTAAAAGAATTTTCAAACTACATATATGTATTAATATTATGAATAAATTAAAAATATTCTTAGTCTCACGTTAAAATTTATTTATTTAATATTAATTTTATTTTTTGAACGACCTAATATTTTATTGTCCCAAATGGCTGGACAAACATTTAATTGTAAATTATGTTTAATTTCAAGCTTAACTCTGTTAAACTTCATAATTTTAAGTCAATCAATTTTCTTCAAATTTAAATTGATGTGTTCATTTTCAATGAAACTTGACGAAATAACACTTAACTTAATTAATTGTTCAACATATTAAATCTCTGCTACTGATGAAATGACTAATTGTTATTGTCTCGCCTACAAATTTATGTATATCATCATCATCATCTTTCATTATTTCGGTCAGGGAGTTTATTGATTTTATTGGAAATGCATCAATTTAGCATAAATATTTCAATGATAAAATTGTTGCAAGTATATAAGGTGTAATAAATTGATGATATTTTGCTTTAAAACTTTAAGCATATTTATACGATAAATCTTCACAAGATATACTCTATAGATAAAGAAAAAAATGCATATGGGTGATTCTCTGCCAACTGTGATTTTTTAAATTAAAATTTTGCTAAAATTAAAATTCATATACATTTTTTTTATTTTATTTGTCTTTAAATAAACATGGTATTAAATCTGTATGAGCATTTTACTACAACTTTTAAGGAACAAAAAATATCGTAAAAAGTACTAAATCTCGATGGCACTGATTTTTTATTTTTGAATTTTTAAACGTTTTTATTCATTTTGACAATATTTTTGGTGAGTTTCTTAATTCCCTCTTACGTTTTGACGTTTTCAACTTTGAAAGGCAATGTTTTATTCAAAATTATATGTTTTTTAGTTTTTGAAATTTATTTTTTGAGGTTGGAGTCTTAATTTTTATGCTAGGTTATAACTCAACATTTATTGCACGGATTTGTTTTTATATGTTTTGTCCGAAGTACTGGTACCATTCTTAATAAAAAAATAACAGATTTTTAGCAAAATTGCTTGAAATCATTTAATTTAAGTTCATTATAAATAAATGTACCACGGTACTGACATTTAGGCTTTAATATAACCTCATATCTCAAAGCTTCTGAGAAAAATAAAATCCGTTATAATTTTAACTTATATGACTTAAAAAGAAAAACAGTATTCTAAAAATCACCCCAACAAATTTCATAACACGCTTGGATAATACTATACCACGGTACTGACAGGTAATTTTGTGACACACGATTTTAGAATAAAAACACTTCACTTTTACAGGAAAATTACGTTAGTAAAATAAATTGACTTTTGTTAACAATAAATAAATAGTGCCTCTTTCAAACGGTACCACACAAATGCCATCAAACTAAAAACAAAATGGCGGTTCAGCTGGAAATCTTTCGAATTCAAAAATAAAATGAAATCCAGGGACACCATCCCATTATTATTATTTAATTCGAGAGCAAATATTTTGACTTGATATTGTCAAAATTTCATCAAGCAACTATTAGGCATGATCAGGAAAATGAGATCTCCGAGATCTCATTTTTCTGAACACGCCAATTGTACTCAAACTTCTCTGAGGACAACATTCTTATTCAATGATGTATTTTAATAGAAAATAGAAGATTTAATTGGAAAAACAAGGATGGGACATGCCACGGTACTGACATAATGTAAACTGTAGTACAAACTTGCTTCCAAAATTCAAACCAGAAATTCATAAGACAATTTTATATTAAGTTACAAATAAAGCCCTGGACACAAAGAATCACAGTTGGCAATGAATCACCCATACAAGGTTAAATAAATTAAAGCAATTTTAACTAAATCACATTTAATATACATACTTCCAAAGATCTCTTCAAATTCTTCTCCGATGAATATAATGATATTTTCATTTACTACACACTATTTTCACACCACTTTAGAACATATTATAAAGCCTTTGATGCGTTTCTCATATGTATATGTGTTATCTAAAAGCTAAACTTTTTGAATTCCATTTTGGCTGTTTAAGATAATTAGGATATTAAATATTTTGATTGACAAGCTCATGATATACATACGTATAGTAAGGAAACATTGTTTGCATTAATAAAGATAAAGATACCTTCTGCATAAACAATATGCACAGCGCACAATTTCGAAGTTATATAAGGATGAAAGGATCTGTCAATTATGATAATCCAGCTTCGGGTATGCGAGTATAGTTTATTTTCGTTGTCTGTAAATTACATTAAAAGTTCGTTGAACGTTGTGCTTAACACTGTCAATCAGAATGGTGTTTGTATAATTAGATTTTATCTGTAACAAGATGTTTAACATTGAACTTATAATCGCCCTCATTAGTATTTTTAGATAATTCCGGTTGCCAATGGAATTGTTGAAAACTAAAACCACTGAATACAATTATAACTTCATAGATCTTTAAGGATTTTACTTTTCGCAAAGAAAATTGAAAAAAAAAATAATTTTAAAAATGTCATGTAACTACATACATACCTACATATATGAAGCTTAGCTATAGTAGACTCTAAAAAAAACTTCTAAAATTTTAGAAGTTTGTTTCTATTAAAAGCAAATAGTCCAGTCAATAAAGCATTTGACTCGGAAAAAATCGCCGGAAAACTGGATTTTGGTATATAGCTTCCTCATGGTGTTCTTAAGAAACTGTCAAAAGTCCCCATCGATTTGAGCGCAGCTAAAAATTTTACGGGGGTTGAAGGCCCCCCAAAATAGTTTTTCAGGAATAACTCCCAAATGGTAGGTTGTACAAAAAAAATGTCAAAGTCTAATATGTAGCTTGAAATATTTCCTACAAAAAAGATTGATAAAATTTGTATCATACAAATAACGGTTTTTGAAATAAACCAATCAGAAGAGTTAAGGGTTTTACTTTTCTATGTATGTAGGTGGGCGACTTAATTCCAAAATTGTGAATTTTGTGATAAAAGCATAAATTTTTTTTATTGTTGGTACATTTTATGGACATGATTTTAAGATGTCGATCCACTCTATTTGTCCATCCCTTTAGGTGGGAGGGGCAAATTAAAAAAAAAAAATCTAAAATAGAAAATGAATATAAAAACACAACGGCTTTTAAGATGTCATTCCACTCTATTTGTCCATCCCTTAAGGTGGGAAGGGGAAAATTAAAAAAAAAATTCTAAAATAGAAAATGAATATAAAAACACAACGGCAATATTATGCTAAAGCTTGTCTTAAAGCCAGAAATTCATTCTTTATGCATGTTTTTGAATGAAGTTATTTTAGTGCTTAGTTTTTGAATAAATGATTTTTAAACTCAAAATTTAAAAAATGAAATTTGAAAAAAAAAATTATAATAATTTTTTTTTGTCAAAATTGTTCGTTACTAAACATTAAACACCACTCCCTTTTTTCTCATATATGAGATTGCTCCTTATACTTTTCACTCCAAGAAAGTTAAAATCTATTGAACTATCTATTTTTTCTTAGTCCGCCTATACTGCCACATCCTTTTTTCTTATATTTGACTTTTTTTCTTAGATATTTGTGTAAACATTTTTTTTTTTGAGTGTCAAAATTTTGTAGTTTCACAAAATATTGTATGTTAGTTAAAAATACAAAATACAAAAAAATTGGTATGTTCGTCTATAAGAGATTGTACTCGATAGATGAAATGAATAAATAAAAAAAAATATGTTCAATAGGTGGCGCTGCAAAGTGTGACAGGATTTAGCTACTCATAATATAGTAAAATATGAAGGCAGGTACATAAAATTTTTTTAAAAAATGTACACACAAATATTCTTGAAATTCGACTGCATTTATTCTAATTCCTGTGGATCAGATAAAAGAAGGGTTGACAGGTTATCTGTCTCATCTTAAATTCCTTAAAATTAAAATTAAATTCTTGCAAAGTTTTTATCCTACGTTGAACTCGTTTAAATTCTGTTTTTCATTGGTAAACCCTTAAATATTTGTATTTGTATTTATGGAGAACCGCATGTGAATTTTGACTTAAGCTTCTTCCCATTGCTTTTGTAAAAATTCTAACCTCTAAATAATTCTCTTCAAATTGCTGCAGCCAGTGCTCCACGTGCATCGTTTGAGAATATAAATACAACGTTTCCTCTTGCGATTACATTAAGGGTGCACCATCTGCACAGCAGTATACGGTCCAATGGATCCTAGCACACATCTGACTAAAGGAAAGAGACCACATTATGTAACACCCCCAGCCGGAGATACTATATTTACCTTGATGTTTTAGAAACCTTCTTCTTGGCTCTTCCAACATGCGGCAATACATATGTGTAAGTTAAATGGCTAGATGTCGGCCGCAATCAACAGGATGATTATTTGTCCATGTTTTGTTCCATTTAAGCCTCCAAATTTGTATGCGTTTCGTATCGTTTGCTTACAAATACTTCATATTGCCCAGCTTCCTTCGGACCAGAATGTACCTATATAATGTATATAGATATATACGTAGAAGTATCTGTCAACTTGGTTGGTGTATACTTTAAATCCAATCGTCCTTCATCCGATCACCCAAAGTTTTTGATCCAATATGAATTTGTAGAAGAGGAAGAGAATTGTGGAGCTGTTGCTGTTGGCAGCTTTTTGGTCCGTTTTCGCCACACTTAAGTCCTAGATGAAGCGTGTTAAATTTATGTATTTTGGCTGTCCCAGTTTAAAATGCATTTTCTGTGTTCAACGGTACTCTTCTTGTGCTCCTGGCGATGATGGTGCTAGTATTTATGTTTACGTTGAATATTTAAACTTTAGTTTTGTTTGTATTTTCTGATGCAACTACAGAACAAGAGCTACCATTTTTCTATAATATATGTTTGTACTGTACAATGTACATATACAAGTCGGTAGGTCGATTGCGAGTGGGTATAGTGCATCACTATCTAGCAATAATGTACACATTGTTGTTGGAAAATTCAAGGATGTCAAATATTTGCCTATTTATTTTGATATTCCAACTGCGATGCAATAAATTCGATTTGATTTGTTTTTGATACGAGATAGTTATACCATTTGCGTTCCAATTCAAAATTAGCCTCCCATCATATGTAGATACATACTGTACATACATCATAATGTACCTATTGTACATATATTTTTTGTATGTGAGGCTGTCTATTTTTATACATAAGTTTGTGTAAATAAGGAAAAGGCATCATCGTGACGGATGAAACGACATTTCCCAAAATGAAAATACCAAACGATTTGAACTGAACGTGATGGAATTGCATAAACTTATCAATACAAAATAAATATCTACCTTTTCATACGTTTCTCTTTTGGATATTTTCAAACTTGAAACCAAAAATAAAATCATAAAAATTATATTGGATGAGGTTTTCTTTTTCAGGATGAAAATTTTGGACAACCAAAATAAAAGGGAACATATATCTTGACAGAATTCTGAATAGGAATGTAAAACAAGCGATATGGTTCAAATGGTCATCTAAATATAAAAATGAATTCGTGTTTTTGTTTGAATGCGCAAATAACTCAGCTGTAAATCATCCGATTTGCATGGGGTTTTTTTTGTTGGAAAATCTTTAAAACCAGCTAAATTGCATACTTTCAGAGGTGAATGCAATATCCATTTGTATGGGAAGGAGAAAATATTGAGTATTAAAAATATAGAGCGTACGAGAATTATTTGAAGTTCGTATAAGTTTTATTTTCAATTTAAAAAAAAGCTTAACTTGATGAAAAAATCCATGCGAAACCGGATAGATCAGCTAGTTTTTTATTAATAAAAATGTAAAAATCTTAAATTTCCAAAAGTTCTTCCTGAAATATTGATATAACGTTGCATTCAAATACGTAAGTTTTCTTTATAAAACAGTACCTATACCTATACCATCTGTTGATTGTTCAAGCAATCTCAGTTTTTTGAATTGGTTTTCTCAGCTAAATTTTAAATTTTGTTGTCAAAATACTAAACAATTGCTTACTCAAAATTTTAATATTTGTAGAGCAAAATGGTGTAAAACAAAAATGTAATTAGATTTTAAATATTCTTTTTGTAGCTTCTGAAATGCATTTAAGTAAATAAATAAATAAAATAAGTATTTTTAAGTTATTTACAATAATATCATTTATTTATTTCATGAAAAAAACACGTTGAAAATCTCCAATATCAAATCAATTCTTTTTGTGTTTAAAAGGTAAAACATAATTATATAGAGGAAAGATTTTGATGATCATTTAAAAGCCAGATTATTGTTTTAAATTTTATTATTCATAGGGTGAAATGGATCTAAACCAAAAAAAAAGTAGTGAAAATATTTTTAAATATGAGGAAAACAAAAAAATATATTGAAAAAATATTTTTACCCATTGAAAAATTTAATATTTATGTTATTTTTGTGGGCATCACAAAGCTGCCAGTTTCTTAACTTTCAAAACCTTAATGGATGTTCGTTTGGATTTTCATCCTTCAATCCAGTTCGAACGGTTAGATGGAGAGCATACATTTGTGTTCAAAAAAGCAATTTTTGTGATACAAAAAATTAGTCTTTAGAGTTTAGACCAAAAATTTGGTTCAAACTTTTAAGTGTTTAATTGATGCCTCTGATAGAACTAAATATACAAATCAATGAAATCACATTTAATTTTGTTTAAAGTTGAAAAAAACTGTTAGAAAATAAATAAAAACGAAATAGAAAAAATGACATTTGAAAATATACATACATGTACGTCTGCTAAAATCCAGCAGCGAAGCAAAGCAAGAAAAATAGCACCGGTTCTTACTTTTTCTATATAGCAATCCATACATATTTCAATTATTACAACTCAATTTTTCAAACTTCTGAGTATTCCATTCACAATTACTTCACTGATAAATACCTAACTCTTTATTCCCTGTCATTAGAATTCCTAGGAAAAAAAAAACTCTTTTTCTCTTTAAATTTGATTAAATTGTTCAAAACGCATGTCACTTTCGCTACAACACCAGATCAAAATGTTTGTTCATCCTCAGATAAAAGGCGATATATATTTTTTTTTTTTTGGTATTTGGTGAAAATCTTGGTGTCCTGTTTAAAAATGACAACGTTCTTTTATTATTATTGTTCAAAGAACAAATTTGTTCGCTTCGTCAGAATTGAATAGAAAAACTTGCCAAGTAGCACTCGAGAGGAGCAACATCGACGAAAGGACATACGAAAGTTTGTATAGAACTGAATAAATTTCGTGAGTGTGTGTGTTCGGGGAGATTTGCATAGTGCTCCAAGTTTCTGTTGGAATTCTGAAGCTCTGAAGTCACACGCCATCCAAGGATGACAAAAAAAAAAAAAATAGTGTCTCTGAAGTATGAAAAAAATATGCTTTCTATTATTATGATTCGCATTGAATCAATGTTGCTTTTTCTACATTTTTCTATGCCAGGGGAAGCAGCGCTAGAAAGGTAACAATTTATAAGAAAAAAAAAGAAAAGAATTTCAGTTTTTCGATTTGGCCACTGCTGTGCGCCTCACCCGTTTTTATATAAATTTTTTTATCAGCAACCACCGCACCGCACCTTCAGGACTCTTATTTTATTTTTGAATTGAAGAAAAATAAAAGAAAAAAAAATCGAAAAAGGATTACGGATTACATTTATTCAAAAATTGAAATGTTGAGGTTGTATACTACATATATGTACATATTTCCAAGTCACAAAATGTGGGTAAAAGTAGGTTAGCTCTCTTGCATTCGAGAACAGGTGTAAGAAAGGATATCTTTCATTGCTCTGGCATGTCTTATTATCGTACAAGACATATTCAACAAGACAAGATGTGTATGTGTATTGGTGTGTGTGTTGCCAAGCAGATAGGATAGGGATATTGCTATAACTAAGCTTGGGCATAAATTATAGAGCATCAGGACTAGAAAGACTTATTTACAATTTCACAAAAATATACATACATATATGTATTTATATATTTTAAGGATGGACTATGGATTTATGGATGAAGTATAGTAGACATTGGTTTGCGTGGACTAAGCTATTTGTAAATTTTCTTCTTGCAAATTGCTTAGAATAACATTTAAAGGCTTGTCGATCGGATATCTTTTGGTATGATTATAGGTACATGTATGTATGTATTTAGGTCCCTTATATGAATTTTGCTCTTTAAGCTATTTCAATATCGTCATGTTTCGATTAGGTTTCTTGAAGCAATTGAATTATAATGTTTGGTTATTTTTTTTTGTTTTTGCAAGAATATTGTTTCGTTTTTAAGCTAACGTAATGACTTTTCCTTACAAAGAAGCTTTATGGATCTGAATATGCTTTACTTATTATTATAATCATAATTTTTAATCTTCAATTTCAATAGAGTTTTCGCCATCTTAATTTAAAGAGTGAACTCTGTTTTCCCTGTTTTATGTAATAAATTTTTTTTTTCGAAAATTATAAGAATTGAAACATGGAACATTTAAAAATCAAAAACCGGAAAGTAGTGTTAAGAGGCAGTCAAAAATAGTAAAAAAAACATGTTTTAGGAATTTTTAATAATATGTACATTGTGTTTTTTTTTTTTTGAGTAGGTACATTTTTTTTTCTATAAATACATATTTTTTGAGATTTTGAATATTTTAATTTAAAAAAAAATAAATGAAATGTCCATTGAACGTATCCAAATATTCACAAAATTGACACATTACAGAGATGTCAGTGAGTATATGGAAACATATTTAGACAATTATACTATTGGAATGCGTTTATTAATATGAAGATGTCCAACTATTTAGACATTGGACTAGCTGTATAATGACTGTTCAAGAGTGTTCAAATAATTCTAATAAATATGACTGTTAATCTTTTATAAAAACATTTTAAAAAGTCAAAAGCTCAATGGATTATTTGTTTCATTTTTTGTTGTTGTTCAAATAAAATATTTTAAGAGTTTTTAAATTGAATATTGTTTGAACTTTTTAAAAGCCAACAAAATCAGGGAAGCCATTGAAAAGTTATACGTGAATAACGAAAAAATAACTCAATTTCTCAAAAAACTTCAAAAGCCTTGCGAATTTTTTGTCAAAAACCTGAAACGCTGTTTTCTTGCTTTAATCAGTACCTATGCATATGTACAATGTTTAATCAAAATCTTTAGAGTTGTTTTCGAGCAAAATTAAAAAAAAAAAACGGAAATTTTTCATTAGATGAGCTTAAACAAAAATTAGAATTAACCTCCATTCCTACCTAGAAATGTTATTTACCAAATTTGAAGTAAATCGGTCCGTCTAGGCTCAAATTATACGAATCCAATTTTTGCGGGCTCGATCATTGTTCATTCATCATCATTGTTAGTTTTAATTACAACCTCGAAATATTTTTAGAGCAAGTCAAAAATAGGATTGGCATTTTGTCTTGTAGGACGTCACGTTTTTATACTGAAATGTTGGTATAGTCTCGATTGGTTTCTGAAAGTTTCGGTGAGAGCCTCCCCCATTTTACCTCTTATTTTTATTTACATATGTATAATGTATATGCCAACAAAATTTAGTTTGCAAATTTAGACTTTGAAAAATAAAATGCCAAGTCTATCCAGTTACAAAATAAGGAAGATTGACATTTTGATACGCCTTAAAATGATACTAATAATGAAAAGATATTTTTAGGTGAAACAAAACTTTTTAATTGCTGAGGAGTCATTTTAAACTTTCTAAAGAAAATTTCCAACATTCAACCAATTATGGGAAACAAGAAGAGTTTTAGAAAGTGACATCTTTATTATATATATATGTATGTTATAAGTGTGTTTCCTAAGAATCAGCTTTTAAATCTTTCTGTATATAAGTGTTAAATAAAAATAATTAAAACATTCATCCCCTTATACATAGCTTACACTTTGGACAAGTTTTAAAACCACTAAATTCTTCAAAATAAGTTTCAAATTGTATTTTATACCTACCTAAACCGCAAACAAGGTGAAAACTGCTTTAGCTCGACATCAAAATTTGAATTGTAAATTTGCTTAAATAATGTTAGCATAAATGATTACACTTACACATTTTCCTAACATTCATAGGTACATACCTACATATATTTTCGGAGAAAATGATTATAAATAAAGCACTTCATTCTCATGTAGGATCTGGCGCTAAAGAGAACCTAGAAAACCTTCTTAAATATTATCCTCGCTGGTGGAAAAGACAGAAATCCTACAATATGGCGCATAACGGGCGACATCAGTTTGGGGATGTGTCAAGAGCAAACAGTTGTTTTTTCATACATTTTTCCTTTTTATTTTTTTCTTTCCACAAAATTTGTCAGTGTAATTAAAAGACAACCATGTATCTCTTAGATGTCTCTATACTCGGCGCATACACAGTAGAAATAAAAGCACAAATTCTACTCACAATCCAGTTAGGTTTTTTTTTTTATTTGTGCTGCGGTTTATTTCTCGTCTTATTATTCAAACTACATAAACACGTTCGTATGTTACACAGTTGACAGGATTTGTGGCAGCAAAAAAAAAAGGATATACACATAGACACATCTCCATAAGTAAATAGGTATATAGAATGGAAACAGAAGGCAAAAAGCAACAGCAGCAGTAGCAGCAGAAAATCCCTAGCATTAGGATGGGTGTTAACTATGATTTTTGAATTTTAATGTAGAATAGTGAATGAACTTTAATCAACCGTGGCGCTGCTGTCGCATATATACGGAATGGAGGGCTTCATAAGAAAATCTACTCTACACACTTTCACCTTTCATTTTCGAAGACAAAAGAATCCCTGACTCCGTCACACAGCTAGGCAAGTAGGTATAGGCAGGTGGTAATGGTTCCGCGCCCCATACTGTAATTTAACCAGAGTTGCGTCGTTATCGTTATAGTTTTGGTGGCATTCAGAAATAGAAGATATCCTTTAAACCATTTAAAGAAGAGGGGACGATGGAAGTATCGAAAATCTGCTCATAACGAGAACGAGCATTTTCCTTAGCGTATAGGTATATAGTCGTTTAGGGAAGGTGATAATGTCCTTTACCTGCGCCACCCACTAAGTTTTATGTTAATTACGGTCGCTATCCTTCTATGGCTTCGAGGTTGTTTTTGTTATTATTGTTGGTTAGTTAGAGGAGCCTGTTAAGTAACTCCGTAACATTTATTGAAATGCAAAATAATTGTAGGGATAGGTAGGTAGGTATACCTACCTACGTTTTGCCGATTTGTGGTGTTATAATAGTTAATTATTTAATTATATAACCAAAGGATGCCATATTTTGTTGATGTAATAATATTTGATTTGGGATATAAATGCAAAATAAATTAAATTTTGTTAATTGGCAGAGAAATCATAGTTTTTCAGTTGGGCGCCATTTTGAGATTTTTTTTTTTGACAAGGAATGTTCCCACATTTGATTTATATAAATCAAAAACAATTATAAAACAAAGCACATGGTGGGAAATAATATTCCTTTCACAAAAACCGTTAGGCAGTCGTTTCTAATTGCTTGTTCGTAGGGATTTCCAGCATTTTCCGAAAAAACACTTTGAATTCAATCTTTGTCACAAAATATTGATACTACTGACATTTTCCATTACCCCAGAATATGATAATCTATCGTTTTCTAAAACACAAATAATATACTTGCCTTCATATGAATGTAGGTAAATACCTATTTAATTATATTTTTCATTAGGAGAAAACAAAATTTAAATCAAAAACTTCTATTCGTTTTTTTTTGTAATATTTTCCTGGACTTAATATATTATTTCAAATCAGCATCTTTAATCCATTGTCATGTTCTATATTGACAATCTACTGGGTTATAAATTTCTACATCACCTACAGACATGCATAGAAGTTTTGCAAAAAGACGGATCCCTTCAATTCCTGAATTCGATTTGCATTCGATTGGAGACGATGAGAACCCTTGAGGCTGATGAACAAATATACAAAAGTCCTCTAATAAAATCAGATTTATGATTATGATAAAAAATTAATTATTTTTTGTTCGGAGAATTCTTATGGACTTCTATATTATATAGATGAAATATAAATTGTTTTTCATCAGACTTAAGTGATATTTGATTGAATTGATGTATAAAATATTTCCAAATGATTTTTTGAAAGATTGACACTTTCTCCATCGAAAAGAAGTCAAGTCATTATAAGACAAAAAAAAATGTGGGAGATATTTGCTTAACCCCCTATGCCACTATTAATGAGTGGTACATGCATTAAAGAAACTGAACGGCTTTCTATTCTCGGTATGTGTATTACTAACCATTTTCTGTGGAATGACTACTGCTAAAATGCTTCAAAGTGCTTAGATTTCCTACGACGCGACGAAAATACGAAAATATGTCTCCCTTTCTGATCGGGCTGTTATCTGTAAGGCCTTCATTCGTCCAAAGCTTGAGTACAACTCGCAAATTTGACCAGGTTTACCACAATTTCAGTCTTTTGGACTGAATACAGAAAAGAGCTTTTAAAATGATAGACGATAGAACCATAATGGGAACTTTCGCGTCTTTCGAACAGCGTAGTCGTAATGTTACTTGTCTTTCTTTATTTTATGGATATTTACAGAAACAGTGTTCCAATGAAATAGCTAGTTGCATTCCTTACGAAACAATTTAATCGTAATACTCGTGCTTTCAGGAATGCCCACCAGTTTACCCTTGAGCCCTATATTCGAGATTTTTTCTCTAGCCGCACTACACGAATGTATAGAATGCTTTACCTTACTCTATTTTGCCCTATCATTGTGATGTTTAGAAATTTAATAATAATGTGCATCGCGGTATCTCCTTTTAACTCCATCCTACTTTACTAACGCTCTTTCTGTGTTTGTATGAAAAATGGAAAATAGAAATTTATTCTTCTTCGATGATGAAATATTAAATTCAACACGGTATTTAATTCCCCATTGGACAGTATTTTCGATATTAGAATTTAATTATATACTTTTCTCAGCTTGAAAGTCAATTTCATCAGCTCAAACAAAACCACGAGTTTTTCAAAATAATCCAACAGAGCAAATATCTCCTACCACACTATTAGTACTATGTATTCTGTTAATTTTAATACATCCTGGTCACATTCAATTTGATATTTTCTTCGGATTAAGAATCTTTTTTTTTTTTTTCCTTTCCCTGGATCAATTCACCAGGGATTCTCACAATATCCAGAATACAAAAAACCCTGATTTAATTGTTTGTCCATAGAATATAATCAACTAAGACGTCTTCATCAAATACACATAAACATACCCACATAATATATAAAAAAAAAGACAATTTCAATTTTAGTCTCGATATTTTTGTACTCACATTCAATCACATTCAGCTGTATCTATTCTTTTCCTCCGATGTCTATTTGCAAAATGACAACAGGAAGTGTGCTGTGATTTGTATCCCATCGTATATAGATGTCAAGGACTAAAACTTAAATATCAATCATGTCAACACAATTTCAAAAGAGAGAACAGAAAAAACAGAAAAAAAAAAATAAAAATAAAAGAAATTCTCATACAGTACGACTACGAATGAAAGACTATGCTATGACAATTGAGAGAGAATCGCTTCTGGCCTAAGTCCTGACATGCAATTTGTCGAATTTCGCCCAAGAAAAAGGATTTTCGCCAAGCCAGCAGCATCAAGAGATGAGATGACGTGAAATACAACTCAATTAAATATTGAATGGCAATGAAATGACGTGTGTTATTATGTTTCTTCAGATTTAATTCATCATTTTTGTTTTTTTTTTTTGTTTTTTTCTGGGAGGCTTATGAAAATTCTTTTGCTCGTATTTCTTGACACAATGTATAAGTATAAGAAGACTCAATTCGAGATCAGAGTATATGAATGAAGAAGAAGATGCCACACACAGACACACACAAAGACAATAAAAGACACACCTAATGGGGATATAAAAAGGGTTAACGCTATTTCATTGTGAGCCAAGGTATTTGTTGTATAAAAGTTTTCCTCTTAATCAAGCCTAGGCAAGCCTTAAAGGCCCATTACTTTTTATTTCTTCCAATTTTCTGTTTTATTGGGCCTGTGGTATAGGAAAGCTTCCCCTGTACTATAAAGGGACTCACATAAGAGATACAACGAACGACGACGCACGATGACGACGAAGCTCAAGTTTTGATAGAAATAAGTGTGGAAATAAATGTTTCATTTGGAGTCTTTTCTTTGCCTAATGCATGTCTTCCTGATGGAACTTATGGTTTGATTACTTGGTTTTTTTTTTTTTTTCGTCTTTGCCATTGTGTTTTCTATGTTACGTAAGAAGACGGACAAAATGCTAACAGACCCATTTGTCAATTTTTCCAAGAGACTATGTACATATATCAACAACACACTTTGTGTATAGGTAGGTATATTTAGCTACTCATATACGTAGGTATAATATAATATGTATACAAAATGTTTTGAAGCATATTTTTGTTGCATGTCAATGTTTAACGTACTAGGGCATTTATGACACCAATCACACCATAGGAGCTTAGGTGAATGCGATAACAAAAGAGCGGATAATTTATTAAATTTCCCATTTGGGGCACAAATGATTAAGTTACGTGACATTGTGAAGTAAATGTATAGCTATATTTGAAGAGTCATAAAGTGTCACTTTACACAGACAAAAAATAAAAGCAAGAAAGATACTGATTCGTGTCACATCACGACAATGCGAGACAAAAATATAGAATTATGAAATTCATTATACCATTAGGACTATTTTAGGAAATAATAAAGCAAATAAAAACAAAAGAAATTCTTAGAAAATCTACTAAGTACAAAAATAGGGAGGTAAAATTGAGTTAGTATATAATTTCTTAAAAGTATAACATTAAAAATGAGGTCTTCATATTTCTAGCATGTGAGTTTTGATAAAATAAATATTTTGGGTTGACAGCTTGTGAAAAACCAAGGCCCTTAGTGACTTTAAACTCTCAACTGAGATGACTTTGTTTTGTTATTCGTCATAGAAATAGAGGAGACCAACAATCCCCGAATCCGAATGATTTACTATAAGATCCAATATATTATGACAAGAAATATACTTTTGGATGATTTGTCACTTCCTCGCAAGGAGCAGTATCCGTGAAAACAACATTTTTGTTTTTAGCTTGAGGTTAGCTAGGCTGGGATTTGATTGCCAGATTTCCGCTGTGAAAGTCAAACGCACTTACTTTTGTGCCACGGCTATAAAATTATATCAAACTAGTTGTTAAACCCAGCTGCGCAAGGAATTTTTTTTCTCAATTTTAGCATTTTAAAAAGTCAAAATAAAATTCAAGTGACAACCCATTACAATGAGTTTTTTTGGCACGCTCCAATAATTTGTATGCACAAATGTAACAGTCTCAGAGCGTAATGCCATCTGTTGGCGATTCAATTTTCACAATGTTTGTCATTCTTTAGAATCAATATTTTCTCCTTCCCATACAAAATGGAGTATTAAGATATCGCTACCATTCACTCCTGAAAGTATGCAATTACGGGTTTGCACTATTTTCCTACTTTTCCCGTCGAAATTTCTTACTTTTGGGTCCGTAATGTGATCCATTTCAATCACCCCTGAGAGTATGCAATTTCGGATTTTCACTATTATATCCAGTCGAATTTTCTAACTTCTAGCTACATAAGCCCTGTTTTTTTATCTACGGAACTGGATCAGGATCATCCCATGAAAATAAAACGATACGGATCCATAATGACAACAGTGTTGTATGCTCATCTCTTTTTTTCTTATATTTATTTATTTTTCATGTAGATACTGTCTTCTTTCTTTACACTGCAGTTTGTACTCCCTTCCGACTAAAGAGCCGTCTACTCGCCAGAGTTAAAACTTATTTTCGGATCTTTAAAATAGATCCAGATACAGAGCAGGATCCAAAGATATTGTTGTATTACGTGTTAAAAGATGATCCCGATCTAGATCCGTAGATAATAAAACGCCGTTATAGTGTGTTTACTTGGTTCGGTACAAATCCAACAAAAAAGCCTCCATGCAGATCCATTCCAATCAGGCCTGAAAGTATGCAATTTCGGATTTTCACTATTTTCCTACTTTTCCAATCGAAATTTCCAATTTTCTGCTCCGTAATGGACTTATGTATGTAGTTCAATATAAATCCAACAAAAAAAATCTCCATGCAAATCGCATGATTTTCAGCCGAATTATGCCCACATAAACAAAAAAAAAATTTTTACAATATATTTTTTGTTAAGAAATAAATAAAAGTGAAAAACCGTATTTAGATTTTCACTTAAATGGCCCAACGCACGGTGACGTAACTGTTAGTGCAAACAATTCATTCAGTAGGTACCTATAAAGTATATCCGTTGCTATAGTAGCATTAAATTTTCGTAATTCACTTGTACCCTAATGTGACCAAGATAAGCATCCATTTTTATTCAAAGACCTTCCTTCTTATAACCAGTTATATGATAGCAAAATAAAAGACTCCATTAAAAACTCCTCACACTTTTGACTTCAATGTATTCTTTAATCCTGCAAGCAAAACATTTTACTCACACACAATACCTCCAGTAAATGAGGACACAATAAGACCAAAGGATCTGTGATAGAGAGGAGGGTATAGAGATACACTTCCTTCGATTGTTGTAGGTATACCTTATTTGAGAATTAAGAAAAACTTTTACTGCGGTCAACTGGGGTTAACTTTGGCATAATAATTTATGTTTACACTTTCTATTGTTCAATGTTAGTTTTTGGCATTAAATACGCTTTTATCGCATAAGGCAAACATGTCGTCCAGTTTAAGTCTTCACACTTGTACAAATAGTAGTCACAATGGAAAAGGCCAACAAAAAAAATCAAAATAATAAAAACACAAAACAAACACCAAAGCAATCTAAATAAAAGAGGCCAAGAGGTTACTTCTCTCGTCCTTTTAGTCCTGTTTTTTTTTTTTAAGTAGTTTTTAGAGTTGTTGTGTTGTTTAGTTGTTTCCTGAAAATGAAAAAAAAATGAAAAGAAGAATTTTTTCTTTTGACAGTTTTGTAGACAATTTTGATGGAGAAAGTTGAGGTCCATTTAGTGGCATTTTATTGTTATCTTCAAGCCAACACATAGCCTGTCTCTCTTTCTCATCGTCCCATTGCTATATATGTATGTAGATGTATATAAGTTTTCCTCTTGATGAAAGTGTGGTTTCTTGGCAACATCCTTATAATTAAATGGGACCCAAGCCAGACGATGTATTCGTTTTAAAGAACAAACACCACCAACAAAAATTTGTAGAAGCGTAGAAAAAGAAGAAGAAGAAGAAGTTTGTTGAAGATATTTAGATGTTTTGTTTTGAAAAACTTTTTCACTCTTAGATGACTTATGAATATATGGCATCCGTTTTAGCTTGAAGCTCGACAAGAATTATTCCATCCTGCATCCCAAAGGGAAATCCTTTTTTAATATCCTATATTTCATATTTAAAACTCGAAGAAACAAATATTAAAGATTTCAAGTGGCGGTTTAAATGGTTTTTCATTTTTATTTTATTTTTTTTTATAAATCTCATAAGACCTGAAAAAAATTCTATTACACAAAGTTTACCTTCTCACAAAATTTCGGCGGCATCGCACGTGATAAAGTTACATTAGTCTTATATGTATTTTGGTAAAATATATTTTCCTTAGATTTTTTGTTTCTTCGAAAAGATCTCACGATTTTCATGGAAATAAAAATATATAAATGTTTATGGTTTAAATGCGGTGGTATGTTTTGAGATGGTAGAAAGGAACAACATTTCCATTTGTTTTTTTTTATTTATTTCATTTGCCCCCAATTTGTAGAAAAAAAAGAAAAAAAAACGTCTAGACGGGAATATATTTTTTACATGGATGAGTGAACAATGTTAATTGAGCTACATTTCTTTTAATGAAGTTGAACAAATAAATCAAATTGATTTTTTCTTCCATCCAAAATGTTGCATAAGTAAGCAGAAAGAAATATTAATATTAAATGAAAATGAAAATGAACAAAAAAATTAATAAATAATTATAATAAAATTCAAGTAGCTACATATACACATATGAAAATGTGCCTTTTTTGTTTTAGGACTTTACTGAAAAGAAATAGAAAGATTTGAAAGAATTTTTCGCTGGCACAGTCAATTGAGAAGTTTGTAGTTATTATATCAAAAGATCCCACAGACCGCGACATCCAGCCGAAGCTGAGAGTTTTTTAAATATTATAAAAATATTAGAAGTAATGTGAATGGGGTATTTTTAAATTGAAAAACTTTTCAAAAATCAACGCACACATAGATAAAATTTAAATCTATTTTAAAATTGATAATAGATGAGGTAGGGCTGCGATGTAAAAATGTTGTACAAAAATGAAGTCTTATGAGAATTGTTACTTAAAAGTTTCCATTTTCAAATAAGTTACAATTTTTGTTATTCTTAATAAGGGTTCTTTTTTCTTTTTTTGCTGATTTTCATCGAAACATATATAATATTGTTTCAATGAGTAAAATTAATGTTGCAATAAATATGTATAACAGTGTTTAAAAAGTTGTTTTTTTAAATAATATGAAAATCTTATGTATTTCCAAGACTGTAAGTTATTAGTTATTAGCAACAATATAGGGCCTTGTGAATAAAAAAAATCTAAAGCTAAAACTTGGATTTTTAAGTAAAAGCTAGATTTTTGGTGAATAAAAATAAACTTAAGCTAGCTAGTTAAAGATGTTTTCTAGTCATAGCTATTTTAAAATAGCCAACGCTAAATTAATTTAGTTTTAGCTTGTTTTCCCAGCCTAAGCTTCAATTTGTGTGAATAAAAATAGCTTTAACTAGAATATTAAAGTTAAAGCTACAAAAATTTCAAGATTTTGTCTCCCTATCTAGAAAGCTTTGACTAGGTCTTATTTTCAGTATTCTCTTTAGTTATAGTGCGATTATGGTAAGAAAACTAAAATTTTAGAAGAAACGGAAATAAGTGATGAGGATTTTTATAGTTTATTTAGATTTTCAAAAGAAATGTGCAGTGGTGATTACCTTATAGAAGACTCAACGGAGCGTAGAGGTGCACTGACCTCTGAGCAGAGAATACAGACATTTTTAAGATATTTAAGTGAACTTGGATTTCAGTATGGTGCAGTAGGACAAGATCTTGGAGTTGAACGCTCTTCTGTATGTAAGACTGTTGAGCACGTAGTTATCGTTGACAGTTGCAGCATGAATTAAATGTACGATTCAATCGCACGAACTTGCTATTGCTGTAAGGTGGCTAGGCATTGTAGGTATATATAATATAAGCCATTAAAAGGTACAAATTACAAAGTTGATGGAGAATTATTAAGCAGGTACTTAATAATTTTGCGAGCTGTTAATTAAATTAATGTTAGAGAGTAACTCAAAAATAAGACAATTTTCTTTATACTTTTTAAAATATCAAAACTGTTTTATTGGAGCTACCCGACCTATGTACAAATTTGAAACAAATTGGTCCACAGTGAACGTATAGACGCAGAGACTGACGGACGATATGATAAAAACATTTTTAACCAAAAATCAAAACTTGCCCTATAATACAGATAGTGGCAAAACAACCTTCCTTTTGGTCTATATATGAACAGTTCTAGCTAAAGCTACCTAGTCGAAACATGTGAATAAAAAAACAAACTGCTTAAATTGCGAAGCTTAAACTAGAATTTAGCTAGCACAAGCTGTTTAGCGTTATCATTTTTTTATTCACATAAAACAAAGCTTAAGCTAGAACTCCCTAACTTTTGCTGCTAATAAAATCTATGACTAGTTGGCTTTAGCTTCCTCCAAAAAAAGCTTTAACTTGTTTTTTATTCACAAGACCCATAGAAATTATTCAAAAAGACTACTTTAATGTAGTATTCTCGGTTGATTGAAAATTTCTTTTTAAAAATAATATTAATAAGGATAGCAATAGGTACAGTTTTTAAATTTTAAAATTTGTCCAAACTCATACATACATTGATTTTTAAATTAAATAATAATAAAGGATCTCATGAGCCTTTTAATGGCTGCTCAATAAATATTTTGACTTTTTCACTTTAAATATAAGAAGTTTAAAAAGAAAATCATGCACAAAATGATGGATTATAGTATTTTGACAAATATTTTAAATTTGTTTGCTCTTTACAGCAAGTATTGGTTTCGTGTAAAAAAAATGTTACAGGTTGTAATAAAAATTGAAACTACGATTTTTGTAAAGTACAGATCAATTTTATGATAATCCCTAGAAAGGAAATTTGAGTTTATATTTTCACTCATTTCAAATAAAGTATAGCTGTCATAAAAAGATTCCGTTTTTTTTTAATTTTATCGAAAATGGCTCTAAAAATTTTGATTTAATCTGTTATAACCAAAGCTAATGTAAAAAACATCATTTCAGGTTTTTCCCAAATAAAATTGCATTACGGAAATAAGGATTTAACGTTTTATTTTAACAAAATTGACTTGTTTTTGAGTTATTCACATATAAATTTTCAATGGCTTGAACGAATTTGTCAGAATTTTGCATTTAAAAATTTAAAAAATATTTTTTTGAACACAACAAACAAAATATTAAAGAAAAAATTCAGTATGTTAGTACATTTAATTTTTTTAACATTTTTTTTAAGGATGCAATAAATAGTCTAAATCTAGTTTGTCTAAATAAAAAAAAAACAGGATATTAATTTAATCATATATATTATTTCTATAGTCTATGACTCACATTCCGACTCTTATACTACACCGATTTTGACAAGAACCAAAAGAAGCGAAATTACCTGCTGATTTGAATAATAATTATTTTATTTTACTTTATTTTATTTTATTTTATTTTATTTTATTTTATTTTATTTTATTTTATTTTATTTTATTTTATTTTATTTTATTTTACTTTATTTTATTTTATTTTATTTTATTTTATTTTATTTTATTTTATTTTATTTTATTTTAAAAATTCGTTCAAAAACTGCATTTGATTTTATTTTAATGTATTTGCGAGAATTCTCGCACGGGTAGGCTAGTATTAATTTATTTATATATTTTGTCAAAATCTCGTTTTAAAAATTATTGTAATATTTTTTTTTAAACTTTACTAAAAATTTAAAGAAAATATTTGTAAAAGAATTGTATTTTATCAAATGTTATTTTCTTTTCTTTACAGGTAAGTCAAAAATAAAAATTATAAACGAAAACACCGAAGACTGTAAGGTAAGTTTTATTTGTAATTAAATTTTCATCAAATCAAAGGAACGATTTTAATTTTTTGACCAATTGAACGGACATAGAAGTCGACAATAGATATTCTGAAAAAAAAAAAATAAAAATAAAAAAATAAACAAATGAAGTTGATCTAGATCAAGGTTAGGTCAAAATTCTGATAGAGTAGAAATCCTTTTTTTATTTCCTTTTAAGATTTTGTTTTAAATAATCTAATATTCAAAATTCGTCTTTTTAAAAAATTCACTGATAATATGCGAGTGTTTGAACACCTTATAATTTGTACATCTTTAAATTAAATTTCACATGTAAATTCTACCGTCAGCAAATTTACAATCTATTTCCTCTTTTAAAACTAAATTTCTTAGTGTGGAAAACTTCCAAATCGGCACAGGAGTAGTAAAGAAAAATCCCTGTTTTTTTAACATTTTCGAAAATTGTCTTTTATTATTTGCAGAATGTTGCAAAAAAAAAAAACAAAATAGTTTTAACATGTACACATGTAGGTATTCCACAAAAAATGTATGTTATTTGTTTCTTATCATGAAATGTAGAATAAACTTCATATAACTATTTGCATCAAATTTGAATTTTACTCTAAATTAGAAAAAAAAAATAACTTTACGTATAGGCATAATTGCAAAGTGCATTAAAACGTCCCTAAAATTTAAATTTCCATTGAAAACCAAATAAGGAAAATGAATAAAAACAAACCAAATTTATTTTAAATGTTCTTTTTTTAACTTAAAATGTGAAATTATTTATTATTTCTTTGAAAATCTTAATATTTGTTTTTTTTTGTTTATTTTTCATACAAAATTTTAGAAAAGCAAAATTTTCTGAATTTTATGTTACTAAATTTTAATTTCCAGGATAAAAAAAAACAGAATTATGTGAAACTAAATTAAAAGCAGAATCTTGAGAGCCTCACTTTTCAATCAATTTATTAATTTTATTGGTGGGAGTTTGAAATTCATATCCAAAAAACTCCACCTTTATTCCTTGATTCAGGCTACTTAAAAACTGCTAAGCTTCTGTTTTCATGTGTGTATCAAATTAAAAGCCATTGAATTCATCCTTTCTCATATTTTACAATGACACAATTACTCACACATAACTTTTGTGATAATGTAGAAATGTACAAAAATTAACCCTTTCATTAAAAAAAAAAAAAACGAAACCAGGAAACTGTGAATTTCTAGAACTTAACAGCAAAACCTAAAATTTTCCAGCAGTTCGAAATGATTTTTTTATATAATTCATTCCTGTCTTTTACCATCACACAAATTGGTAAGCTGGCTCCACAAAGTCCTGTTGTCCAAGGAAACTATTGACATTGTCTACTGCCTGGCAACTGAACATATACAATATTCCTTTGGTGCATTTCCTAGTTGCATTAGATTTCTTGAAATTAAACCGTCCGTTTGTGAGTCGACCATTTTCAATCAGAATTTCAAACTGGTTACAATTGATTGATATTATTTGTGAATGTGGTTTAATCTCTTACCCAACCTCAACTGTAAATTCCGCAGTTTTTAAACGAAAATTTCGTATTTGTAAAACCATTTCCAGTTTGTATGGTTTCAAACCTATAATTGCATCCATTTTCAAATCCATCAATCTTGGATTTTACTTTTAGACTTGAAGGCCTAACTATTGGATACTCGAAAATAGTCTTTAATATTTTTTTCATCAATCAATCCAGACGTTTAATATTAAGTCTTTTAGCTACATATATCAAGAATTAAGTCTATAATGTTTTAAATACAAGTTCTCACATGTCTTTAATAATTTTCATATTTTTGCAAAAATAATCTGATGCTTTTTATGAACCTATAATTCGTCGTCTAGACTGCAGTAATGCCAATTTTGCTGACAATGATTTTCACACTTCAAATGAATTTTAATCTTTAAATTTAATTTAGTTTGAAAAATATTTCTCGCTATATAATATGAAATTCTTGGGGAAAAAACGTGCCTGAGATTTTTCACGCCTCCAAAGATTATCTTCTTCACATATACTTTGACTTGGAATTTCGTAGATAAAAAAAAAAAAACGAAGCCATAAACCAAACAAACCCATTTCAATAAATCCTTGCTAGAATCTCGCAAGAATGTGCCAATGTCAGTCAAAGTGGCTGAAAGAGTATATTGCTCAGCGTTTCTCATCCTTATTCTAGAGAGACATCTCTCACTCACAGTAAGCCGAGCCACACTTCCTCCCACACATATTCCATCCTAAAGTGCCCACAAAAATGTTATAGCACCGATTTTGTTGCTTCCTTCGCGCTTCGAAAGTGCAAGACGTTTCCAGAGATCTCTATTTTTTTTTTGTGACCCATAACCATAAAATCTTGCAAGGATACAATCTTCTCATAAACTGAAAACACACACGAGTGTATTCCATCACAGGCAAAGCTAACAAAACAACAACAACAAAAAAAATCAAATAAAAAAAATCCTAAAACTAGTGCATTATAAGGATATTTCCCTTGGAAGTGTTCCACCTCTGCTCCGCAAATGTGAAACTATGTTTTGGAGCTAAATTTATTGCAAAAGAGGCTACGACGATGAAGAAAAGAAGACGACTATAGGACGAAGGAGTCAAAAAGTATAGTTTTGTAGGTAGGATTTTCTTGTGCTTGCTTCGGGTAGTGTAGTGGATGGTTGTCAGAATGTAAGGGCGCTGTAATGACAATGTATTTCTCATCTTGTGCGAAAACCCTTACCCCAACCTGCTTCTTCCGGCCTCAATGTTTTCATTTTACGTAATTTCCATTGTTTTTCTAGGATCTTTTCTTATATTTTTGTATTAAATTTTTTTTTTGTTCATATGGTTCCATCTGAAGTGATGTAGGATATCCTGTGAGGGTTGTTGTATGCGCTTTGGGATTTTCGTGGTACACGCATCATCATCATCATCGTACTGAAGAACAAAATAATGCATGAAAAGAGAGTAGTTCTTGAAGTTTTAGTACGAATATGTTGTTGTTGTTATTGTTGTTGCTGCTATTGGTGGTGCTTCTGCTGCTACTGCTACTGGTACTACTTGGCTTTGGTTTTGTGCAAGTATGTGATAGATTGAGTCCTTGGAACAAGGGCTTTTCAGATTCATTCACAGAGAAAATTCCAAATAAATGAGCAGCAATGCAAACTGGCATTGATTTGTGAAGGATATTTTTTTTTACTGTGGCAGATTTTTTTTTCTATCTATTTTGTATTATTGTGCTGTGTGATGAATTCTGGTAAACGCAAAAAAGGATATTCACGTAGAAATATATGTACATATGTAAGTGTTTCCGATGTAAGTTTCGGTGCATATATACAATCAATTTTTCTCCCCCTTAATTGTGAGGAAGAGAATTGTGACATGTGACTGACTTAAAACTTATACTGTTCTACATAATATCAGAGAACTTTAGAGCAGCATTTGTGTCAAAGTATAGAAATAAAACTCAACATGGGTTGTCAAAATGCAAAACCAATTTTGAAACTACATACACTCATTTACCCATGCAATATTCTTATTAAGACGATTTAAATAAGACACCATAGGGACATGAAAAAAGTCCTCAATTTAAAAACCACATACATATATACTAAATATGTATGTAATTCAGCTTAAATTCGCGTCGATCGTGTGTATATATAAGATGGTCTTAGAGAGAAAATGCAAAATCTATTTCAAAGTTAAAAAGGGAGTAAATTTTTATTATGGAAGCATTTAAAATTACTTCTTTATACTCATTTCGCATGTGTAAAGAGAATGAATGTTAAATTTTATGAATAAAACCTTTTTTATGATGATTGCGCTCTAAAAGGTTCTTCATAAAATAAATGAATGCTTTAATTTTCAGCTTCTATCTATGAATGAAATTCACTATTTTGTGAACAGCTCTCAAAGTATTTGCGAGATTGAAAAAAAAGCCATTGTAATAACAGATGATTCTTTATTATATTCAACCAAGTCATAATTTGAGGTTATAAATGAAGTTAAGGAAGGAAATTTTGTTATTAAACATTTTATTAAGTACATTTATACAGTTTAACTTTATTGAAATTAAAACTTTAATTCACTTTGCAGACATCATTGGTAATTTTAAAATTATATGTCAGTTGGGTAGAAGCTTACTTTTGAAATATAAATTATCTATACCTAAAGATACTTTGATCCCAAGTGTGAGATTCTTATCTACCTATCTTCTTACTTACGATTATTACTTTGTAACGCTTCAAGTTATTGTAGTTTGATTTGACTTTTGGCATTTCTTTGATACATACGTATTAAGAAGATGATATTTTTTCAGTGAGTTATACACAGCATTTTTTTTTTTTTCGAAAATGGCCAATGCGTCCAAACATAAATTCTATGTTTAAAATATAGGTACAACTCAGCATTTACGGTCACTCCTTGAACTTTGTTCTGGTCAAACTGCAATATATATTATCCTGAAATTTTGTATAGAACCAAAAAGTTTTGAAATTAAATTTTTGTACCAATGTGCCATTATTAGTAAATTTTTGCAGAAAATATGTATTTCTAAATTCAAAGACGAAAAAAGTGTGTCTGGCAAGTCCGGCCGTTTGTCTTTATGTCAATTTAGCTACAGCCTAAGCGGATAAGTCGATTTTTTAAACCTACTATCTAAATTTTTTTGGATAATCTCTTTAAATATTTGTTTGTTTTATTTTAGGCCCAAAAATAACGTACCTACCACAATTCAGAGTTGAAAAACTGTAGTCTTTTATACTACAGTTAATTGAATAAAATGAATAATTTCCTTAAGTCTTTTAAGTTACAAAAAAAACTTAATCTGTAATCCGGGCAGTCGCAGTCAGTACTAACATTCTGATTGTACAGTTAACAAACGATTTAATTCAGTTGAAAGTCTTCAGTATTGTACTGGTTTTATGTTTAGTGTATACAAGACTTTTAATTCAGTTAATTAACTGTAAGGCTTTTTTACTTATTTTAAGCCTTTTAACTTTTGAAATCAGTCTTACATGGACACCTAGGTTACCGCAAGTATTACATTCATAATATCTTTTATTAATAGAATTATGAATTATTTTAGTGACAAAAAAATTAAAATAAATTAAAAGGCTTACAGTAAATTAACTGTAGAATGAGAGAAGAACTGAAATCTTTCAATTGACTAAAAAACTAAACCCAGTTAAAAAGTACTGCAGTTAATTAACTTTAAGTCAATTAACTGCTTTTGTTAACTGCACATTCAGGATATTAGTAATAAGTTTAGACTGTTTATTTTGAAGTTAAAGTACATATTAACTGACTTTACTGACTGCATTACCAAAGTACAGCATTATTTTACAGCTCTGTCACGCCTTCATATATTTTTATAGAAAAAATTCAGTTTAATCAACAAATACATTCACCTATGGCTACCATTTAGTAAAGTTTCTCCGAAAAAAAGTTTTTAATGGCACCAAATATTATTCTATATACTTTTTTTTTACTTTTCTTGAAATCAGTTCTTATCAAACTTTTACACTGAAAAAATCTGAATAACACATTTCAAAAAATATAAACAGAAATGTTAATAAAATTTTCCAAAAACTATTTTCTTTGAATTTAAAAATAAAATCAATTTTGTTTGAAGATTCAATATTTCGAAAAAAACCTTAGTCGATTTTTATTAAACTTTGAAATTAGCGGTATTTTTACAATATCTAGAAGATTTTTACAACAAATATATTCTTAAAACCGAAAAATAACAGAATCTACTTCATAACATAAATCTTATCTTTCAAGATAAACATTTTTTTTTTCTAAAATTATTCCTACTATTTTTGATAAAAAAAAATTTTAAATTAGTACGATCTACTACCATTTCACAGGAACATGTTTTACATTACGTCATTATTAAAAAAAACTCTTATAATTAATTTTTTTTTATTTTCAACTGAATCATCTGCTTAACCTATTTAAAATATTTTTTTCAAAAAAAAAAATATCTTGGATTTAATAAATAATAAGGTATTATATCAAAAGAAATTGAATTTTAAAAATCACATTAATAAAAACTTAAAAATAACTTAACACATTATTTCTTAAAAATTGTTTAAATATTTTATACATAAAAAATAAAAAAAAAAACTCTCTAACACGTTTCAGACAGTCCAGAATCATAAAATATTTTCATTTGCTTTGTTGCCGAAGTTTTCTTTATCGATTCTACAAACACTTTTGAGTTTTGCCAGTTGAACTGAACTCCTTAAAGCTTATTAAAATAATTTAATCCAAATGCACCTCAACTACAGCTTATAAAATTGAAAATTTTGAGAACCAAAACCTAAGCTAAAAATTTAACAGAAAAACAAAACCACTGCACCAAATATCGAAACTAATAAATCTAAGTCTACCTATTCAAGGAAAATCATTTGGGAAATCCTTAAGTGCACCAATAACTATATATCCCAACCTTTTTACCAAAACTGCTTAAGTTTGTGGCTTTTTTAATAATACTGCCTTATAAATATCATCCATTATACATGTAGCAATGAAACATCGCCCTGCTTCCATCAGACCTTTATACTCAAGACTTTCTGCATAAAATTGATGACCGAGTGTTGAAAATAAAGGAGTCCCCATTTTTACTTCTTAATCCCTCAACAAATGAAAACCAATTCAAAATCAGAAAAGAAAAAAAAAAGAAAGAAAAAACCAAGCCCCAACAGAGTGACATAAATTTTCACTTGTTTCCAGAATCACACCCAAATCGGTTTTTCATTTTGAGAAAATGACTTCCATAGTTCCATTGCATTCTAGCGAAAAACTCCTCCTCGTTAACAATAGTCCTCTAAATGCTTCATTTTTATTTTTTGTTTTGTTTTTTATTTCTTTACTTCACTTTTAACCTCATGGCCTGCCTCATACCTTTTCATTAAATAAATAAAATGTATTTCATATTACGAGAAGGAATGCAACGACAACAACAACAAAAAACAACAATATAAAGAAAAAAGCATACAATCGAAATAGAAACAAAAACCTCCTATATTTGGCCTTTTTGCGCAAGAATCCAAGCGACCTCACAAATATAAACGCTATTCTCAAACCCAAGGACACACGGGAGGATTTCTTTTTTTCTATTTTTTTTTTTAAGAGAATTCCTCCTGGGCAAACGGCACAAACCTCCTCAAAACAATCAGAATGATGGAGCCTCTGGTAGAGAAGAGGTATAGTTAGAGGATGCAAAACTGCATTTGATGAAGGGGCTATGGTTGGTGGAGATGATGGTATGAGGAATGTAACCGAGGCATAAGGTGCATGGAAGTGGTGTGGCATGGTGGTTTCTCGGTTTGGCAACCAACCCAAGCATATAGAAAACGACAATGAAAGGACGAGTGGTGTTGGTGGTGCATAGATATGGATATAGGTGGTGCAGTTGCGGGGAGATATAGAATAACAATCCTTTTCTGATTTGCAAAAACACCCTTTTCCTTGGATGCATCATCACAAGACGACGACGAGTAAAACCAAAAAGGACTAGGATACAACTACAACAATCGACATCGTAGTCATCGTCGTCGTTGTAGTCGTAGTCGTCGTCTACGTCATCCTGTGTAGCCTAATTGCTCATTGCATTCATTGGTGCATGTAAGCGCACATGACACACATATTCATATTCCAAAAACGTAGGTATTAGAAGCACGGAACCGAGAGTGAGTTACGGCAGCCCAAGCTCAGCTCCAGCCCAAGCTAAAATCCGATCCGAGCCAGAACTAGAACCAAAATCAGAGTCCTGAAAGAAGAACAATATGTACTGTCGTACATGTGCATAGTGTATGCAATATGCATTGCATACTAAAATAGGACGTTCGTTCTTCGTTCTTGCGTTCGACTGCAAGGAAGGAAAATAAAACATCCTTGAATTTTGGTTTCTGCCAATGTATGTTTAGATAAGGGGGCATTTTCTACTACAAATGTATACCGTTATCGTCAGAGGATTTACTTTTCTAGCACCCATTTTCGGATTTGCACTCTTCAAGATGTCATGTCGATTTTAGCAGCCAGAAGTTTCTAACCATGATTTTTGCGCCTCAAAGTTTTTTCTTTAATTTTTTTTTGTATTTCTTCCCCAAAGGGATGTTGTGCTTTCTGGAAAAAAGACGCGCAAATTTACACATGCAAATGTTGTTTTAGGATAGGAGATCCTTTTTTTCGACTTTGGAAAAAAAATAAGAAGAAGAAGAGAACAATATATATACATATAGAGGAAGCATCTCTCCTGATGCCAGCCATTCTTGTATATCTACAACAATGAAAATGAGTTAACTTGAAGCACAATGTCTGCAAGCTTATAGCATTGTGATTTACAATTGCTTTCTTTGAATGTATTTGGCCATACATATATAAGAGTACAGATATAATATGTTGGTGCTCTGGAAGAAGACTATCTAATCCAACCTATAGATATATGCAGGCTGATTTAGGTTTCGGGGAAGAGCATTTTAGACAAGCGACCAAAAACGACGACGACCAACGATGAAGAAGAAGACGAATACGGGTGGGTAGATATTAAAGGAACCATGCGGAAGAGATTTAAGCAAACGAGGTCGAGGATGTCGATTTTTTTTTCTTCTTACTTTGGTGTGGTTTAGTGCTAACGGAACTAAAATGGGTTGATTTTGAAGATTTTTTTTTGCTTTCCCGATTCAAAATAAATACAAACATACCTTTATTCGTCCCTTTGGAATTAGTTCATATACATACATATGTAGTTTGTTTTATATTGATTTTGAAATTCAAACCTTCCTAATGAATTGATTTCTAGAAAAATGTTATATTATGTATCTATAGATTAATATTTGCTTAGAAAATATTTGCTGCAATGGTTATGGACGTGATATGGAAAAGTTAAAATATTAAGCAGAATGCAATGCGCCAAAATTTCAAATTTTAAAAGTCATATGTTTTATAATGTTTCACTTTGGAGTTCTCTACAGGAATTTTCATATTCATCTTATGCGTTATTTTTAATTTTTCCTGGCATTAAAATAAGTTATACAAAATTTTTCAAACGTACATTTTTTTTTATAAAAAATATTGATGTATAAATATCTCAATTCTTCTGAGAAAATAATTATCGAGGTAATTTTAAATACAATATTCTAAAAATCACCCCAAAAAATCACAACGCTTTGGTTACACTACCACGGTAGGTACATGATAAGTTAACTTTGTGACATACTTTTTGAGAATAAATACAATTAAATCTTACAGCATAATTACGTTAATAAAATTAACTGACTTTTGTTAACAATAAATAAAAAGTAACCCTGTTTGTTTACTTTCCAAAATTCTACATTTCTATCATTTTTAGTTCAAAGACTGTCAAAGTTCATATAAAAAAAATAACACTGGTAGAAACTGGCAGTTTTGGGCAAGTAAACGAACAGACCTAGTATCTCTTTCAAACGCCAGTACACGAGCGCCACCAAACTAAAGAAAATGGATTTTCAGCGGGAAATCTTTTGAATTCAAAAATGGAATGAAATGAGTAGACAAAATTCAATTATCATTATTTAATTCAAGAGATAATATTTTAATTTGAAATTATCAAGATTTATTTAATTCCCCTGAGAACAATATTTTTATTCAATGATATATTTTAATATAGAAATTATAGTAAAGTTAATTGGAAAATCAAGCAATAGAAATTACGGCTATGAAATTTTGAGTATACTTTTTTATATCCGAATCAAAAGGGTACCAATTTTTTATATTATCACTAAAATAGACTGTAGTACAAACTCATTTATTTATTTCAGTAAGAATTAAATTTAGTAATTAAATGTAAAATTTCACTTAATTACAAACTGGACATAAAGAACCAAAATTGTCATATAATCTACCTTTTGTATATTTTGAGTTTTTATATACGATTAAATTTAATTAAGATAACAAAATGTAGCAATAGGCGCATTTTATTGGTAAATTTATAGCTAGCGCAGTCAAATTTCCCTCGGTAAACAAAAACAAAAAGCAAAAAGTGCCGTTAAATAAGCCAGCAAAATAGTAGCGAATCAAAAATTGGACAGATATTCTTGACTTGAACCTTAATGTTGTTTTTCATTCACAAAAGGGATGTGTTCTATTGACATTTGTAGTTTAGAAAAACTGAAGCGTGTTATTCAAAATCTGGAAATTATTTTTCCTCCAGAAAAAAATAAATGTTTGTTTCCAAAAAAATTTCCCGACTTACCGATAATCAAGACAAAAGTGGTTAAAGCGTTTTATTAATACTTCTATTGCTGCGCTTAATATAAAAAGCGGTATTAAAATGATTATTACACTTCTTCCCATACCTATTGACTTCTGCCAATATTCATTTAAATACTATTTGAAAATAAATTCAACTTGACCTATTGAGTAAGAACAAATAATGATACGTATACGCCCTAGTGACCCTTCCATTTTGTGTTTCATTAGAAAAATTTGTTTATGGGAACGAAAATATTATATAAAATGATATCATAGAATGGTATTTTATAATGATATTTAAGAATTAAATCTAGAAACCATAAGTTTCAATTTTGATTAACAATACTCTTTAAATAAAACACGAAAAAGTTGAGAAAAAACTCATTACTTTTAGAATGAATTAAAAAAAAAATTTATTATAAAAATATGTTTATAACGGGTGCCTGTTGTTTCGTGTTTTTCACTTCGAATTTTTGTTGTTTCGTTTTTCCTACAACCATTTTTGTTTATTTCGTAAAACCTTATTTTGTTTTTCGATAATTTTACCTTACATGCCAATTCGCATTTCTTTCTCTCTCTTTTTACTCGTTTTGCTTTTTCGTTAAAATTGCAAAGAGTTATTTTGATCAAGATTATTTCGACAATGGTTTATTTCGCACTAGCTTTTAATTTAACTATTGCTTTAGCGTGGGTTTAATTTGTCATCAGTGGTGATTGTGACAGTGGAAAATTTGAGCAAACAGCTGTTAACATAGGATATATAAGATAAATTCAAAGTTGCAAAAGAAACTTTGCATGCACCGAACCTCGCATCTTCCCCAAATCCTATAGTGTGCCGAAGCAGGGGCAGCATACCCCCCATACATACCGCACTGTTTATCATAAACAACGGCGAAATAATTGAAATCGAATTAAACAAAAAACGAAATAATCGAAAAACTAAACAATAAAAGGCGAAATGACCTTAAAACGAACTAAGTGAAAGACAAAATGATTTTTTTTCGAAACAATTATAAACCAAACAATTGAAAAACGTATTAATGAAGTCCTAAGCAAACGAAATACGAAACGACTGAAGCGAAACAACAAAAAAACGAGATGAAAAAGACGAAACAGACCATACCTACCCGTTTATAACCACACACAATAATTCAGAATAATATGTAATTTGTTTGTATTTGATGCCTATAGTGGATGTATAAATTCAAATTTAAAATTTAATGTAATTATTTGGCAAAAAGAAAAAATACATTTGTATCAAAAAAAATATAACCCTGTAGAATTATGAAAATTGAACACACAACGAAGTTTATTTGTAAACATTTCGACCCTTGATTTTGTACTTCGTTTTCGTTACGCATTGATGCGTATTTCTTATTAAACAGTCCCGCAACCCAAACTATAAAGTTTTGTAGAAAACATTGACAAAAAAAATCATTTAGTAAATAGAAATATGTAATTGTTTAATATAAAACTAAATATTTTGAATAAAGTTTTGATTTTAATTAGTTTAAAAAGTTGATCTATCTTTCATTTTTTTTCGAGAGGCATTTGGTTAAATGCTATTAAAATCAATGGTCTATTATTTTTAAATTCATTTCCTTTATGTAAGAATTTAGTTTAAACAAAATTTGTTATAAATTGTAGGTATAATACATTTGTATTTTTTTGAAATCATAACAAAACATTTAAGTATTACTGTTCTTATAAATCCACCTTCCCATTAAAAAAAAAAAATACATACATATGTATATGAGCAGATATAAAAATCCACAGTAGGTAATGTTTCTTTTGATCATTTTTTTTAAAGTCGTGAAACGTGTCTTAAGAGAAAATACATATCTACCTACATTATAATTTGTTTTTTTCTCTCAATATTTTTTCATACTCTCTTATATTCACACTTATTTCAATCTCCCGGGCATTTAAGTTCATTCTCTATTTCGTTATTTTCCTTATATTAATTTCCATTTCTATAGTTAAGCTCTTTAACACTTTGTTCCCCTCTGTGTCAATTTTCTGTTGTTTATAACAGTTTTAGTCAAGCTTTTAGAAGAGGGACTCATATTATTATCCATATCACAAAAGCAATCCACCTTACAGTTACACAGAGACCTGACTCTATAAAACATCCCTGAAGAAAGAAAGAAAGTAGAAACCAACAAAAAGGAAAATTCTTAATTCACTTTTTAACGTATCGTCGTCCTTTTAACTGTTGTTACGGAGTTATCTCTATTTGCAAATTTAATTAAATTATTTTTATTTTTTCATTAAATTGCTAAACTTGAGTAGAATCAGAGGGGAACCAAGTAAGCATCATAGCACACGAATTGCATCAAAAGTGCCTCTGTGTTTCTTGGGATACGTAATCCAATAAACATCCTTTTAATTAATATTGACGTCGTCGTCGTATAGTTGTCCTCACAATGGGGAATTGATAGAAAACCGCTCCTTGCAGATAAAATAAAAAAAAAAAAAAAAAACAAATTCTATATGCACCACATTCACGTATATGTACTTGTAGAAAAATTGCAGAAAAAAAAAACCAGAAAAGCTTTGACCTACAAGGAGGCATCAGCAAAAAAGCTTTCAGATAAATTCAACCAAATTATGCTTTTCCTACATTACTACAGACTTATCCTGGTTATGTGTCATCTTTTTTTTACGCGACCACGTTGTATCTATCCACCTTAAAAATGATTTCAAAAAAAAAAAACATAGAATTCTATTTTCTAAAACTAGGTGTGTTGGTCTGAATGAAATGTTGGTTATAAACAAGAAAAGTTTAAAAAAAAACACACATATACACCCGTATCAATAAGACACAATAGAAAAAAAGCTTTCACTGCATTTATATGGCATGTTGAATATCGTAACTTCCGCATGGGAGTCCTTTCTATGTTGTTTTCCATTTTGTCTATGTTTTTTTTTGTTTTTATTTTTGTATGTCAAATGCATATGCATTGCGTTTTTTATACACACAGAAACAGATTTACAGTTATTTTGCATGTGGAAAAAAAGACATGGCTTCCGCTCCTCATCAACATCTCCAAAAAATTAAAAAAAAAAATTCATTAAAGAGCGGGAAATATATCGTGAGAATGAGAAATATAGAAAGCTAGAGAAAAACAGAGAAAACGAGAGAGGAAGTGTGACGAGAAATGGAATATAAATTGACGAATGGCGAGCTATTGAGCTTTTCTCTGTTGACGTCATAGTAATCATTGTCGTCGTCGGTCGACATTTTGCCTTCAATTTCTAGCTGGAAATTGCTGTGCAAATAATTTGCCTGCTCATTGTGATGATGCGGTGGTGAATAAGATAAAATATTAAGATGTAGTAAAAATGATTATCCTTGGGCTAGAAAAACAATACAAATAGTATGTAGGTATACGAAAACGCTACGCTACATAACAAGCCTTCATAAACACGTCTGTGGTTGATTCGTTTTCGTTCGGCTTGAGCCATTGTTATGACGGTGATGATGATGGTATTCCATTTCCATCATCTCAACAACTCAGGCTATCCTGAATTTTTTGTTTTACTCTCGTTGGCCCCAATTTGTTGCTCAAATAGTTTGATAAGGGGCGGTGGCGGCACAAAACAAAACATAAAAATATATAAAAATAAACTAAATATTCAAGAGGCCATTCTGCAGCAGCATCCTAATTTCGCTAAGAGCAACGGCATAACATGGCAGCATATAAGTTTAAAAAAAAAAAAAAAAACTTTCTGCCTCCCGCCTCCCTCGACCGAACTACTCCATCGACGACAACACTGTACTCTCCACAATATGGCATTAACATTTTGATTGATTATATAACTTTATTTTTCCTCTGCTTTTGGGGGTGGAACGTGGAGTAGATATTAGGGTGGATGGTTGAGCCTACCAAGGTCAATCCATATACAGAATGCCATGTTTGTATGTTATTTTGATTTTTTTAGGTTTTAATTAAAGAGAAAAGCAGAAAAAAACCGAAAAAAAATAAGAAATAAAGGGAAAATCGTATATTTATCCTTTTTGGATCAGTTTTTTTCTTTTTTTCTATTTGTCTCTTACTAATTATAATCGCATGGACAAGAGCAATGATTGAGTAGTTGTTATGTAGAAAGTGACTGACACTGCCGCACCCTTTTCAAGGAAAAAAAAAAAAAATTAAATGAAGGAAGAAATAAAATGAAATTTTTTTTGCGTGTTAGTTCGATGGATGGTTTCCGGCGGCGCTCATCTGTCAGTCAGTGAGTCTGTCGATGAAGCTAAACCAGGCAACCCACACATATAGTATATATGTATGATGAGTAGAGTACTTATATATAAGTATATTATGAATTATATCAGAGTCCTTTTCAAGCATAACTGGAGCAGAAATGTATATTGAGTTGTTTTGTGGAATGTTATGAAATAAAAGGGGCATCGGCTATAGCCCGGAGGGGAGGGGGTGGGTGAAATAATCCGCAACCCGCGTAACAAGGCCAGGATGTACCAGAACTTTTGCAGACACAAACCATCAGGAGTATAGTAGAACAGCAAGATAACAAATCAATTTTGCGGGGAAATAGGAACAGGAATTTTGTCGAATGATTGTGCCTTCGGTAAGAAAAGTTTGACGATGATGATGATGATGGTGATTGTTATTTGAAGTGTTTTGTTTTGAGTTATATTTTGTCCTTGTTGTTGGTTGCTCTGTTATCTTTAAAAGACTCACTTTAATGCAGGTATACTTATTTTTATTATAAAATTCGATTATAGGCCGCAAAAATAATTGATCAATTCAATTAAAACTTGATGAAATGGTATACAATCCATTGACCGTAATCTCGCAAACTCTGAAATAATGTAACTAAAGATCCTGTTTAATGATAAAGATTGCAGCAATTTTGAAAATAAATAACTCTGTGTAACATAATATTCTCTTTATATATACAAATAGTTTGGATACATTTAGAGTGAAGATGAGAAGCAAAACAAAATTGATGCCTTCTTCTTTCTTA
This sequence comes from Epistrophe grossulariae, assembly GCA_929447395.1. NCBI lineage: Eukaryota > Metazoa > Arthropoda > Insecta > Diptera > Syrphidae > Epistrophe > Epistrophe grossulariae. Next base: position 137,652,355 of record OV839568.1, read on the forward strand.
TCGTGTGTCCGAATTCGTTGAGATTTAATCAATGTCTTTTCACTTCATGTCGAGGCATATAAGAGAAGCAAAGATACGCTATATGATAGTATTACATGTTGTAATATTTAGTCAATTTTCCGCAAGAAAATTCATGGCATATAATAGAGCTATATGAAAGCTTTTAATCAATTCAATATTTGAATGTAGTGTTTATAACGTATTAAGACGTAAATTGTTTCATCACACTGAATGTTCATCAGACTGATTAATTGACATTTGATGAAGGTGCTTTCTAAACATATTTAGGAACGAAATCATTTAATTAATGCGTGCCTATATGTTCACTCTCTATTTCTTTTTTTAGCATTTAGCATATGACTCAAGGCACTGCTTTTATTCTCTATAGTGAATCACACCCTCGACTATAAATCAAAGCTTTTTCTTTGAAACCGTTGCAATATTGCTCGGTTACTTTCCTAGTCCACGTAAATTGCTATTAGTAAGAAAAGTCTACTATGTCTATTTCTTATAATTTCTGAACTGGTGTCATTTTGCGAGGTAATAATGGAGACCAGGTAGACTAAGTACTACTTCGAAGTCATTGTGATATTTTTTCGAGTCTCTAATATTCATAAACCTTCTCCATTGACACCATATAATATATTTGTTACCGTCTTGACTTCACAAACGGCTAAACACATTTTTGCTATATCCATGTTTATACTCGCAGATTTAAAGGTGTTTTTTTGTTGAACTTCTTCATTAAATTACAACCATGTACAACTATGAATGTCCATCTCGCTTTAGTTTCGAAATTTTATAAACATTTTTTTTTTCATGAACTTTCATTTCCTCCATCCATCGGGAAAGCATTCACTTCCTCATGTCTGCAAAGATACATATAATGAGTGAATGTAGCCAAGAATATTGTTCATTTTTAGTTTCTTTCAAAATTATATAAATTTTAATTGTAAATTTGTGCGGATTTTTCTTTCATTTTTGGTTAAATTAAATTTTTAAATTATTTTTTGAAGAATTTCGTTTATAGGCTCCCAAACCAGCGCAAAACATTTAGCACGACGACGAAACTTTTGAGAGTCTTATTTGTTTATATGTTTCCACTTGCAATTTTTGACTACTAATGACCATTTTCCCTTAAAAATATACATTTTTTTAAATAAAATTATCGCTGTATATACAAACATTATATATATGCCCAATTATTATCGATGTCCAAATTTTTGATTCCACTTATTTATCGATAAATTAAGTGAATTAATCTGTTCAGTAATAGCTGTCTCTCTCAAAACAAAAACAAACAAAAAAACATCATCAAGTGTAAAATATCTATTTTTAGAGTGTTTAACATAATGTTGCTTATTAAGTTAAAACCAAAAAAAAAAAACAAAATTATAAAATACAAAAATGTCACACTTAATTATTCCAAAAATAAATACAAGCTGTATACATTAATTTTCATTTATGTACACATAATTCAAAATTAACAGCCATTTGGTGTGCAATGATGGTTAATACGGGGTGGTTGGTGAGATGGTGGGGTAGCAAAATATTATGAAATCAACTCCATCCAACTTTCCACCTTCGACGACGTCATTCCTGCCATTGAAATTCAATGAAAGCTGTATAGTTCAATGAAAGTGGTGAGATTTACAAAAAAAAAAAACATGTTTATTTCTGTTAATGTTGGATTATGTGCTTGAAGAGAAAATGTAGAGCAGTTATGACGTATTTACATTTTTTTTTTTTAATTTTCAAAAGGAATTAAAGTGGATTTTTCATTTCTGATGAGAGTTTGTGCTCTTGAATTCGTTTTTAAAATGATAATTGAAATTAAAAGTCATAGGTAGCTATTCAAAGTAGAATTTTTTTGTTTTTGAATTTAAAATTAAGGTTTGAGATTAGTAAATATTTTTAAGAAAAAAGAGACAAATATTCATAAAATTTATTTTGTATGAAATATTTTACTGTTATTCGAAATCCTGCATGAGCCCAATATTCTGTATAACAAATAATGAGAGATTTTAAAAAATGGACATATAAAAATTTATAGTGTTTTCTCTGTACACTAGAAAATTTTACTGTTCAAAATACCAACCATAAAGCGTAAAATAGACAGTTTTTATAAACTTAGCAATAATTCTGCCCAAGACATTTTGTGTGTATAAATATTTAATACAGGAAGTAATTGAATATTTAGAAGCTTCAATAAATATTATTTTTTCAAAAAAAGACTTCATTTTTTGAGTGAAATATGGATTTACAGAATTTCGAAATACCGAATTGTATGCAAATAAATTTAAGAACATATATATTTTGTATTCTTTTAATCCAAAAATATTGAAAGAAAAATAAACAAGTAATTGAATTCTTTAATATTTTAAACAAAAATGAAGAAAATTACATAATTTAAAACATTTAAATTAAAAACCAATGAATTTTGTATATGAAGATTTTTTGAATTGTTTTCAAAGATCAATTGCGAGGAATTAACAAATCCACTGAGATTATCTCTGGTCATAAAAAAGTGCCGTTCAGATTCTGCAGTAATTTGTAGGTCCACTCTATTTCTCTCATAATACGCATACAATAATGGTTGCCATTTGTAAGTCACTATATAGGCCCTGGTTGTACACGAGCTGTAGCGTCATTTAATTTTTTTTTATTTTTATAGTTTTACCTCAATCTTTGTGAATCTATATAATATTATGGACATAGTTCTTTATTTTTAAAATTGTGAAATCCCAAATTCAGCTTAGAAATATATTCTATATTCCTTAACAAACAATTTTTTTTGAAATTTAAACAAAAAATAGAATTTAATTTGGGTAGTTTTTGTGGTAACGATTTCCTGAACGGATTTTTAGACTATTACCGACTCATTGAGGTGTCCTTCAGAAAACAGTTTACACTTTTCAAAAATTATTCCTCTGTTGTCAACTTACACTACTGTATACAACTTTAATCTGCAGTTAACTCCTAAAAAATCTTTTTCGGTCAATTTAGATCTCTAGATTAATCTAGATTAATTGAATAGATATTTCTGTCAAATGTTTGTATAAAACATTATCGAAATAGAAGAGTGACAGTAAAGTATGATCTCGTCCCTAAAACAACAATGTTCCCAGATTAGTGGTTTTTCCAACCGAAATGGTGGGAATTATGGTGAGAAAAATTTCATGGTGAGATTTATGTTCCAAATGTTGTTTTTATGGGGAAAATAATATTTTTGCCATAACTTACTATACTTTGGTACGTACCTAACTATTTTTCTCCAATTTTTATTTCTTACTTTGTTGTTAGTGGCTAATAGTGTGTTTTCTTAAAGTTGAAGTAAGGATATGAATAAACTTGCGATTTTCATTCGTTGCGATTAAAAATAGTGATCACAACAAATTTTTGCTATGAGTGCGCTTCTTTAATCCCAAACAAGTATAACAAATATTTTTTTAAAGAGAATGCACGTTATGCTACAGATAAAATAACAAAATTTAAACGTTTGTCGAATAATAAAATTAAAACGCACTTGAGATTTAAATCGCGCTACTATTTAGTCTCGAAAAACGCTAAAAAACAAAAATCTGTTTCATTATTTTAATATCTCTGATTTTTAGTCTCATGTATAATACTTACAATATGTCTGAAACAAATTTTAGTTTTTAAACCGTCGCGAGTTTTTAGTATCATGACCGGTCATTATGGTGTTTCTTTTCCGTAAAGTACAAAAATGGTGGGATATTTTTTTTGGAATCCAGTGGGTTTTTTTAAGCCTCATGTGGCATCACTGTAAAACAGCGTCGTTTATTGATCAGCGCTTGCAGTCTGGCCAAAAAATCCACATACCTTTTTTTCTAGCGCTCGCAATTCGCTGATTAATTATTAAACAGTTAATGATAATCACTTGAGTGTGCGTACGTATTAAAAAGAAATATTCAAATATTCACATTTTCCCCAAAAACTAATTTTTATTTTAAGAAAGCTGTTGTAATAATTTGTAAGTCTAAAATCCTTTGAGTATAAATTTTGATCAAAATCGGTCTAAACTTATTTAGAATAAAAATATAATATAAATCAATATGTCTATATGGAAATTAATTCTTATACTATGCTTATTTAGAAAAAAAGAAACGTATCCGATTAACTCCTCTCAGTACTTATAAAATTATCTAAACAATGTAGGAACCTGTGTACGACACTAAGATGCTTTGCTAAATTGTATTAATATAAAATGGAACTAATTATAAACTTGTTAATAAAGTTTCTAATCTCAAAATTCAACATTCTGTTCCTTACCACTTTTTATACTGATATATTAACACATTGCACCCAAACTTATAATGAGTGCTAATGCAACTCTTTAATTCCTTGATCTAAAAATCTTCAAAATTTTCTCGTTGAGTGTATTCGAACGTATTATAGGTACTTGATTAGATTAATATTCTGTTTTGTTTCAACGTCTCATGTAGTGTGTGGCAGTCTTTTTTTCTTTAAATTGGAGATTGTGTAAATTCATACCAACAGAATTCTGAAATCATTTATTTAGTTAGTTAATTTTTAACAAGAATTAACTCAAACAGACCCTAAAGCACTCTCTGGAAGAAGAGCAGCGCTTCTAAACATATCCTGCTAATGCACTCTACAATACAAGCAGTTTCAATTCTTCAGAAGTGGAAAGGATAGTTTTTTTACCACATTTTTTGAGAAAAGGTATCAAATTCCTCATAATTTCAATTATGCAAAAAAACTTCTCACTCAAAATCCCCCAAGCAACGAATTAATACTTTCTGTCTTTCTCGAGTAGGTAGGTATAATAGGTACAAACTATCATATTAACATTCTCTACTCGTCGTCCTTCTTGTCCTCCTATATATTTCGACCAAGAGCAGCTCGTTTCTATACTCACTCATATATCCTCGTGTAGAGTTTTGTTGAAACAAATACCACCCCCTCTCACTCTATAAAAAGATGACAAAAAAAAAAACTTAATATAAAAAAAATCAAGCTGCCAAAACGTTTTTCGATGTCGAAAAGGATAACCCAATTACAAAGTTTTTGATTCAATATGCAGGATACTGTAAGTACCAGCACACATTCGGGGATGGATGGATGTACTATCACACTGCATACAGGGATTGTGTTGTGTGTGTGTGGTGTGTGCGTGTCAAATATACATTTACATTCTCATATAATACGAGAGTGGTCCTTAGGGTGGCAGTGGCAGAGCATCATCATAAGGAAGGAAATGGAACTGTGGAAAATTTGTTGACTGTTGGCATCAGCAGGAAGTAAAATCATCCTAGTTGTTGATTTTTTTTTTTTTTTCAAATTTTCTGAAAATTTTCTTGTTTTTTTTGTTAACTTTGTTGGAGGTCGTCAAAAATTCGCAAACATACATAGGTGATGTACATACTTATACGAGTAGTGTAGAGAACAAAATTGGAAATGCGATATTGAAATTTATCAGCAAAATTGAGGGATGTGACCTGGGGAGCTTTTGAATTTCATTAATTCGTGTTATTTGTGTTGACCTGAAACTGGAAACTCTTACTACGGATACTGGGGGGCACAATTGATATGGTCAGTAGATATTTTTTTTTTTTTTGTTATGGGAACATATTATGTGCATTTTTAAGCTAAAGTAAGGTAGGTACGTCAATGAAAATGTGAAGATGCAAATTTTAAAATATGATTTCATGTATGTAATTGAAAACAATTGTTTCAAAGCAAGTATAGGGTTTTGAGTTGTTGTTTTAAAGTTCTATAAACAATGGCTGTGTTAGTATTTTTTCGTCTGAGAATAGACCATTATTCTGTTTTTCTGTATTTTATGTTTTCAATATTTAATATTCAAGAATTCCATCAATCAGTTGACAAACTCAAACTATATTTTATGTCCATTGTATAAAATCTTTGTTTATGTTCCTTCGCATAATTTTCATAAACAAAAAATTATTAATTGGAACTAAAAAAAGAATTAGGCCCAAAAAAGTCCCATCACGAAGAAGAGGACAAAAAGAATTCAGAGGCATTAAATCAGTTTAGAATTTACCTACGCACAATATAAATGCTTGTGATCTTTCCGACTTAATCCTAAATCGACTATGAAAATGATATTAAACCAAGTTTGAAATCCATAAAGTCCCTTAATAAAAGGTCCAAATTTTTGAACGCTCTATTTTAAATTGAGATGCAGTGAAGTGAATCGTAGTACTGAAGTTTGAAAAATAATTTAGAACTCAAAACTGAACAAAGTTCCAAAATTTTATTAAATCAAGTTTCAGCAGTTGGAACTTTTTCAAGAAATTGGGTGTTAGATTATTAGGAAAAAGTAATTCTTTAATAACCTTTCTGGCAGTGAGAAAGTTCAAAATAGCCTTTTTGGCCCTTAGTCAATAAAAATTGGGATTTCATTCCAGCGATCTCACTCGGACTCATCAGTTAACTAGTGAGGGCCTTGTTAATACGATATTTCTGTTAAGTTCAGTTCATCTTACATAGATTTAATCTTACATATTATTCGTCATCAAATCCTTATAAGATGAACTGAACTTAACAAAAATCGCGTATACTGCCTCAACAGTCAACTGATAAGTACCGGGACTAAATGTCGTTTTAAGTTATTTTGAATAGGTAGTTTGATTTCTCAATAAGAGTCGATAATTCGATCCCCAGTTAAACAATCAGAGGAATATGATTATTTGAATCTTTAACAGTTGGAATTTTTCGATAAAAAAATATTAACCTACACAAAACCTTAATATAATTTATAGGTATGCTATGTGCATATTTTGACTTTTTTTATTTTTGAATATCGAACACTCAAAGTAGTTCAACAAATTTATACAAAAACGATTAAAGATAACCGATTGATATTTTCTCTTCACTACTGTTACAGTTTTCTGCGCACATAGGTTAGTTAGGTAGGTAGGTATAGGCCAACAAATTTTACATTCGCCTTGGTCATAATAATATTAACTTTAAAGCTTCATTAAGAGATATTCCATACACTCACTCACACACTTTTGTATGTAGAACAGAATAAAAAAGTCAAAAACAAAAATGGGTATGCAATAAAAGAGCGAAAGTTATAGTGCATAGATAAATTCCCCTCTCTCTGAATAATAGAGAAAGCACAGGAATTCACTTTCATTTTCGCCATTTTATTACAATTACACATACCAAAATCTCGAAATATACTTATCCACTTTCACCTCCCCCTCGCCTTCTTGATAAACATATGGAAAAAGTTAAACTGAGCTTCTTTTATAAGAGTTTTGTGCGAAGCTTATGTAAGTTTTGTGAATAATGCGCATGGTGTCGATAAGGTAGTTCGATATAAAAAAGCTAAAATTATGTAAAACACACTCTCTTTCTCTCTTCTGTTGTATTATTTCTTGTTCTTCTCACTTTTTTTTTCGTGTATTGTCCTAGAATTACTACTTGAATAGAATATAAAAACTGTTATACACTTTTGATATGGGTGGGATCCTTTAGAGCAGAACCACACTATATTATTTCTGTACTTTTCTGACACAAATTAAAGCTTTTCATGCTTTTCATAAGATGTCCTCTCTCTCTAAAATGGACGATTTTAATAATATCATTGCCAGAGTGCCTCAGTCATATCGAGAACGTCGTCGGGCGATGTGTGCGTCATTTGGAAACTCCTCGTGAATCGCGCCACACATAGAAAAAAAAGAAGAATAGAAAAAGAAAAAAAAAAACAAAGCAACAACAAAAACATCATTGTGTATAGAGTTTTTTCTTCTTTTGTTAATTTATTTTTCCTTAAATTGTTCGTCCTTAAAATCAAATCAAATCAAATTTAATTCTGAATAACATTCATCAAGAGTATCCGGATATACAGATTTGCTTTTAAATTGATTCACATCAAGATAGTTTTTCAACGAAAAAATAAGAAAATTAAAGCAGAAATTGTTGATTTGTTTCGTCCTTGTTGTTTTTTTTTGTGTTCGTTTCTTGTGAATTTGATCTTATTACTCTCTTGTGAATGTCCTTCACCGTTCGAACCTACTGTGACGTCTTCCGCAAAACGTTGTTATTATATTTATCGGTGTTTCCATTTCTCTATTCCGGGGTGCTGCCGTGTTTCCGTTGACGTTACTACTTCCTCCTCTCGCCCTGGCTCTTGACTCCACAGCTTCTATACTTCTGCTTCTTTCGCTCGCTGGTTTGCGTTTTATTGTGCACTAGATAGATGCATTAAATATCAACCAGCCAAGTGTATCTTACAAATCTGCTACTATATAAATTTCCTACAGGATAATGCTCGTTTTATTTCCTTCGAAATTTATTGTGCGCTGATTTTGATATTTTTTTTTTCTTCTTCAATTTTGTTATACGTTTCGTTTATTGTGATTTTTTTTGCTCTGAATGTTGTGCTCCTTTCTAGAATTGTGTTTGTGTGCTTTTACAAAGGATATCACTGTGAAAAAAATATAAAAATAAAAAAAAAATAGAAAGGAAGAAGGAAAAAAATCTGAAAACAAGTAGCAAAATCCTTTTCGCTCTTAGCCATATATACACAGCTCGCCAGCTAACAACAAGCAGAGGCAGAGCAGCAGCTTCACTCACTGCAAAAAGAATAAATATGTGTTAAAAGCGCACTTAAATCAACATCCTTCCCAGATATACATACATATATGTATATTCAACAACATATACAAACAGGCATATACTACTACGAGCCCCCCCATCTACCGACCGCACCCGCACCCGAATCCGCCCCCACAGCCAACTCTCAGCCCGCCATATTTTGCATTCTTCAAACCCTCTCGAGCCCCAAACCAAACCCGACCACCCGCCCACCGTCACCGACATAACAGCCGCCGCCGCCGCGCCACTCACCGCAACCTGACACACTAAGGATACAAAACATAAACACATGTAAAACGAACGATGGTGTTGTGATGTTTTTTTTACCTCGTGTTTTAGTGTTTTTGTTTTTTTTTTTAGGTGAAAAAGCAAATATGATGGCAGAAAGTTAAGTAAAAATAATATTGGCACGTGTACCTTTCTTTATTGGAAAATAATCCTTCAACCTTCAGTGAGAGAGTGAGCGAAAAAAAATAAGAACGACAATGACGACGACGAAAACGTGAAGTGGAGAAGAAAATCCTTGTTACCTGTTTTCTGTTGCGTGGCAAATTAAATTTTGGTTTATTGTTACATTTCGACCTGTTTTTTCTGTTAGTCTTACGAGTGCGTGATGTAAAAAAAAATTGTAAAAGAGAGCTTTATTTTTAATTTCAAATAAATTATAAAATATAAATATATCTACATATAGTGAAATTTTAAATATTATTAAAAGTTATTCGTGTAAATTAAAGAAAAAAAAAAAACTAATTATTAAGGTGTAAAAAGAAATCAAAACGGACATCCATTTGAAAGAATTGAGAGCACACGTGTGATTTGATTGTAAATACAAAAAAAAAGAATATAATTTAAATATATTATTTTTGTTATTATTTAAATATAAACAAATTAAAAAAAAACACATGATTTTCTACAACCGCCGAGTTGGAAAATTCAAATGAAACACAGTTTAGGTTAACAAAACGTAAATTTAGTCGCCAAAGGAGCTGAGAATAAAAATCTTTTCATGTAAACATCGAATCGAAATCGGCTCTTCTATCTTTTAGTCTTAAAACAAAATTATTCATAAACTTGAAACTATGTGTATATTTAGTATTTAAACAAAATAAACAAATTGTGATATAAAAAAAAAAAATTTAAAATAAAATAAAATAAAATTTTAATCAATGAAAATAATTGAGGAATGTATGTGTGGATATTGCATCCTGTGTCGTCAAGGATAGCTTCTTCTAATACAATTAAATTGTCGTTTGTTTCTATTGTTGTTGTTGTTATTTGTGTTCGGGTCCCTTGGACATCGAGGAGTTCGTTACTGTCGTCCGAGTTATCAGTGACCGAGATTGGCGGTAGCTCATTCTGGCCGCCTCGCAAAAGAGCAGTGAGGGCAGTAGTGAAAATAATAATTCCGTTAGCGGCACTGGTGATAAGAAGACCTTCTCGTTGCATTGCTGTTGCGTGATAGTCGATATAACGCCAGTTTCTCAGGGGAGGAATTATCTGACATCGGCAACAACGGCCTCGGGAAGGGATGTAGCCGGGGGTGGGGGTGGTGGCACCACCGGCGGAGGCGGGGTAAGTAGTGGCGGTGTAAGTGGATTGGCAAGCAGTTTGTTTCGTTTTGGCAGCAAACAGCGTGGTGTGTGTATATGCAATGCTCAGTGTCGATTGCAGTCGCTTGGCGAGGGACCTCTGGGACCGACGATAAAAACCCATCATGGGTCCTTGGATCGACTGTTGCAGCAGCAGCCAGCAGAAGTTACTCCGGCTGCTTTGCCTGCGAAGCCTTTAAGTGCGATAGCAGCACGAAAGGCTGGTGATTCGGATGATGGGGATGATGAGAAAGAAGAAGCACCAGTCGTTCCGGCGAAACCAGCCTTAGTTCGAACTGTAAGTCACGCCAAGCAGGAATTTGATCGGGGAGTGGAAGTGGAAAAGTTCTATCATCAGATAAATGGGGACATCTTTGAGATAACGCGTAGAGTGCGAGCACGTGATGAGGAAACGATTGAGCAGAAGTGCATCAAGCGGAAAGGTTCGGTGCGATTGCCTCCGCCACATCAGCATGTTCATCCCCATGCTCATCACACACACGCCCACCCTCCTTTAACGCAGCAGCAGCAGCCACTGCCTCCTCCACCAGTGCCTCATCACAAGCATATCGAAGATAAATCGCCGCAACTGCCACCGCCACAGCTACCCCCACGCCGGCAAAAGAGTGCCGAAGAAGATACGGGTGTTTCCCGGAAGAACTCAGCTTTGGCACCGCACGAATCCGAATGGTTCGATCGGAAGGCCCAACAGAGGCACTCGGCACGTTCTGCTGAGAGTGGACCAGTTCGGGAGGAAACCATCGAGTGGTTGGATCGCCAACAGCCACCGACCCGAACCTCATCCGGTCCCAGCGAACTCACAACAACTGTGATGAAAGACGAAGTGCCAGAATGGTTGTTGGAACACTTGCCACGAAAGCGAAGCACTGTCGAACGCCAGGCATCGGATCCGAAACCAACAAGTGCGGCATCTTATGCCAAGTCTCTCAAAGAAGAACTTACAGAATTGCTGAAGAAGCCTTTGCAACGTCAACACTCTGGGCCGGGAGAATTTTCCCTGCTCAAGAGTGACATAGTTGAATGGCTGACGAAGCTCCAAACATCGAAATCAAAAGAGGAAACTGGTGCTATTCCTAAAAGCAGTATTCGCCACCATAGACGTAATGGTAGCGGTGGGGATGCCCCTCGGAGCCATTCGCAGGAAGACACTTCAGCGACGCCAAAAAAGCGCCACTCACTCGGTCACTCCGATCGTGAATTGGAAGATGAAATAATATCTGCGGCAGATTGGACTCCGTACCCTTTGAACAAATTGCAGTCAATGGGAAAGCCGCAACCGGAACGTAAGCCATCACCGCCAAAACATGTGGACCGTTCACGTGAGCGAAAGCTCCGACATTCTGCCAGTGAAGTGGTTGCACCCAATATAGAACGGCTCTATGCCAAACCACACAAGGACCGATACCAGTATGTGCCAAAAGATCAGCAGCAACCACCTCCTCCACTGAAGGAGGTGATATCGACGTCCAAACCGCAACCACCACCACCCAAGGACCGTGAAGCAAAACGAGAACGTTCTCGACGCCATCAGACCCAGCGTTCCGCAACGGTGTCCGATATGACAGGCTCTCGCAGTACCGGTGCTACTGCCAAACGGAAATCGTCGTCAGCCGAACGAGCTCCTCGAAGTCCTTCACCACCTTGTACAGATCCTTCCTGCCCATTGCTGCCAATCTGCACCGACCCAAACTGCTGCTACAACGAATGGTATGACCATCATGCGGCACCGGTCCGTCAGCAGACACCTGTCTGTCCACGCTCATGTCGCGAGTGTCGGCCCCAGAGGGTGTGTCAAAATCAAAAGTGTATCAACGCCGCGAAATGTAACTCACTGCCACGATCTGCTGCGGACTTCCATCGCCTACGACATTCATCGCAAGATGCAATGACAACTACCACGGTGGCCACAGTCCACCAATACCGCTCAAACTCGCAACCAAACACGCTGACTCGCGGTGACTCACGTGCCTCGCTACCCCGAACGATCAGCAAGACAAAAAAACAGAACGGCTCCGGGGGTGCCATTAATGGTGCTTCTAACGGTGCTGGCGGTCATCATGGCGCCAAACTGATGAAGTCAGCATCCGCAGCATCGCTCAATTCGCGACGGAGACGTCATAAGACTGTGCACTTCGGTGAGAACCTCTTGCGGGAGGTGTGCCAAAATCGAAAGCTCATTAAGCCACCATCCGCTGATACTCCGTCCGGTTCGGCTCCGATGCAATCGAACATCCAAATGTTGTATAATTTTGTTGAGGGTGTGTTGAGTGCGTGGGTGGACGATGACGACGATCAGGTGCGATCTGGTGCCGAATCTGAACCTGAACACGGAGTACAGATGCTAATGAAACCGATTCATCGGTGTAATCGGTTAAGGTATCAAACAATCCGGCGGGTAGTCTCGGAGGCAGCACAATTACGGGGAACTCTTAAGTTGGGTAATTCTCGCTACCGGCATAGACATTGGAGAAGTACGGCCAAGGAATGCAACGAGGGTTTTTTGAGAAAGGTGAGCTATTCAAATTTAAAAATTTTACAAAAGATTACAAAAAACTTTTTCATCTTCCCAAAAAATTACTGATTTTGGGAATCAGGGAAAAAACTGTTCACACATCCGCGAGACTAAAATAAAAGGCTTTGAACTTTTAAAAGAAGAATTTAAAAGATTTTCTTGAAAAAAGAACAAAGGAATTTTGTATATACTTTGTGAGGAAATAAATTTAAGGCCCCTTAACTGCAAACCCTATACTCCAAATTAAGACAATCTAAAGCCACATTTTCCCCCAAGCAATTAATCGAATCCATTTAGCAGTTTTAACCTAATTATGTGCCAACATCTACATATACCCATTTTATTTTCAAAATTACCAATATCACTTTTATCATAATCTTTTTTCTTGTTTGCATGGCCAAAACATAAACCAACACGTAATGATTAGCTTACGATAATTTAGATGTGTGTCATTATAATATGAACGATGAGACTTCTTTTTCCATTCGGGTTCAATTTGTGCGGAGACTGTTTGAGTTAATCCTATTAGTATTTCGGTAAACAATACCGAGACAAAATTCAATGTTATTTAAGGGATTAAGCTGGCGACGAGTAGAAACAAAAAAAAAATAACAAGTCTAAGAGTTAAAAGCCACTGAAAGTCAAAAATGCCTATTAATATGGTCACCATCAGAAATGCTATTGCCACAACAACCCATGACACTGAAAAAAAAATTGTGCCCATAAGCTTTTATGGATCGAGCAAATGAACACATTAAAGGATTAACTTGTAAAAATTTTGTGTAATCGGGAAAATAATCTAAATTTTTGTGAGAACATTCTCTGTATACGCATGTTTGTCCTTTTTTTGACCTGGTTGAGCCCCATTTTTTTTAAAATCTGTGTGTTTTCTTATTTTGTTAATTGTTTTGTATTCATTCAGAAAACTAAAAAAGGAAGTGTAGATTTTTTTGTTATTTTTACTTGAAAAGGCTGCAGAAAGATTTAGCGGTTAGGCTGAGTTCAAAAATGTCAAACACAATAAAGGAATAAATAACCATCGCATTTACGAAAAAAAAAAACAATGACAATATAGGAAAATAAATTTTATTCGTTTGAGACTTAATATAGACATAATTTTTCAGTAGTTGAAACGTTAAATTGTCAAAATGAAATCATCCAAACAAAATTGAACGCGTTTGCTGCTCAGTTTATGCACATATCTCATAATACACATATAACGTCTATTTGCTTACTTGTCTGAAACTGCAAGATTCTACCAGTTTTATATTTTTATACATACTAACGGTAATGCGTATTCATTTGTGCTCAGTTCTGCGCATCTGTCAAAAATCGAGGAAAATGGTGGATGCAGTGTCCATTCTCTTGTCTGATTTCAATATTTTGTTGTTGTATTTAATGATACGGTGAGTAGTACTTGTGACACTGGTACACCCATTTTTAATTTCTGAAACTTTCAACTTTGACTAAACGTGCGCAATATATTTTGTTCATTTGTTCGTGTACTTTTGGGACTAAATCTGGAAAACTGCCAAATTTGGAGGGGTGGGGGTGAAATTCTCTTAAAGAGAAGCGAAAATGTCCGAAAATACACGAACGCATTAAACCAAAATATTTGCCAGTTTTTAAACGTCAACAAAAGTTAACAAAAGCAAAAAAGTAAACAAAGCAACAATTTTGAAATTTTCATTACAATTTCATATTCTTGATTAAATTTTATGATGAACAAATTAAAATTAACATTGTAAATATTTACAAATGGAAAATAGACACTAAACAGAAACATCATGTTATTTTTTTTATTAATCCCGAATTCTATGAAGAAATCATAACTATATAAAACGGAATTTAAAAAAAACACTAAATTAAAGTAGCTATGTACCCTTTTTAATCAAAGTTTCTTAAATTATTTATTAATTTTTTTTATCAAAAAGTCACTTGTTTTATTTAAATAATTATTGTTTGTAGATGAACGAATTAAAAACTCCACTTTTACCAAGAGTAAATAAAATGTAAACAACAGGCATTTTATTATTTTGTTGTTGTTCTTTGTCTTACAAACTGGCTTCTGACCCAACACAGCACTTACCAGTTTCTGCCCGAAGAAATTTCTTCCACATTTTAATCGTGAACGCCACCGCCATCGCGTTGGTTTGCGCGTAGCTTAAATCTGGCAGAAAATGGTAGTTTTGGGTAGTTTCTGATACGTATGCGAACGGACCTATTACCTATTTGTGCACTGTAAAATCGCTGCCGTTTGGGATGCGTTTAGAAACTCGTGACTTTGTTACCATTTTATATTTTGACTTTCTTTGATTTTCTGAACTAATAAGCTCGAATAAGCTCCTGAAATTTAATCAAAACCATTTACAAAAATTTACCGCAATAATCTTAAAAAAATACATTTTTATTGAAAAAAAAATCAAAATTCTGTTTCCGCTATGTGAATATTTGAAAAAAAAAACCAAAATGCAGTAACGGGTGCGCCATCTTTTATGTCCGTATGTAAATATTGAAGAACTTTATCAACCGATTGAATTGAGTAGATACTATAGACATTTTTGAAACGTCAATTCAATTTACAATTTTAATTAAATATGAAATGTTTAAAAGAGGTCTTAACGCGTGCTGCATATGTATTAATATGTATTAAAATTAATAAATAAAAAAAACCTCATATCTGTGGCCACAAGGAAAAACAGTCGATTTTTTACATTTTTCAGGAGATACGTTTGAAGTTTTTTTATAAAAAGTTGAAAATAACAAAATGTTTTAGAATATTTTTGGAAAATCTTAAAGATAAAACAAATTTACAAAAAAGTCGGATATAAAAATCTCAATTTCGTCTACACTCAACTCGGAAATCGGTTGTCTTTTTTTAAGTTATTAAATATTCACATAATTCACATACCTATTCACAAAAATTCGATTATTATAAAAAATGCTTTGTACCAAATTTGAAGCAAATTTTTGAAATTTAAAATATCAAAAAAATGTTAAAAACACCAACTCTTCACTTTTTCCATAATTATTCAGCTATATAGAAAAAGTTTTTCTATGAAGTTTTTATACATATTATGTACTTACCTATATCTTACACAAAAAAAAATAAATTAAAATTAAAATTAAATTTGTATGCATATTAAATTTTGTGAGTGCTATACCTACAAACATGTCCTTAATGCGATCGAAAAACGATTTGAAGAGTTTCATTTCAATTCAGAAATCAAATTATCCCATTAACGATAGATTTTATTTTTTTTATGTGTCGCATGTGACAATTCAAATATAAAATAGAAACATTTTCAAACTCCATAATATTACAACAGAAGGCTTACATAACAATCTGGCATCAAATGCGTGGTAGCACGGCAATATGTTGTCGATTTTCACCCCTTTTCAGCTTCCGGGGGGGCCATAAATACCAACAAACACAATCTGGTCTCCAAATTAATAACACTTTTGCATAATATGTCGCGAATTCTAAATCCGAAATTGAATTGCCATCCGCAAATCGAATGATACGAGGGCATGGGAGTATCCTTAATGTATGTCGCATGTCCTGTTGTTACCATATCACCACCACCACCATCACCTCTATATACATTGCCACAAACATCGTCATCATCATCATAATATATCTGTGAAATTCAGAGAATAATTTATTAAATCATTCTTCTTTGGCTTCTTTTCCTTTTTCTGTTTCGTTTTATATTTCAATTTCCTTTTATCAGAAAGCAGGGTGGTACCGCCTTGTACCGTTCGAATTGTATACGGCCATGTTCGATGTATCATCCTCTCATCATCGACATCGTTCTACCTGTGTTCGAGAGTTTCATTTCGAATTCGATTTCGATACAAACATGTGTGTAAGCTGCTGCTGCTGCTGCTGCTGATGTCGCCTGATGTGCCTCCTCCCAAATATACCATCAGGACTCGTTTTATTTTTTTATCTCATATCCTGTAGATATTATGAGTGTTTCTAGAATTTCAAACTCAACCTTCTTAATGCTGCTATATCGATTCTCTTACGTAATATTTGCGATTCAATAAAATATTTGCTTTGCCTGTTGTGTAAACAATTTTCGAAAATTTCCCAAATTGAATACGAAATGTTCTACATATCAGTCAAATATGGATTTCTTTGAATTTCGTGTCGGTCGTCCTTCAGGATTCGATTTGTCTTCCTTTTCATTTAAATTTTTTTTCTCATCTTTTTGATTTTGGTGGTTTGGGTGGACTATGATGAATTGGGGAGGGGCGGTGTGGGGTATTTTAAGGACAATTAGGTTTATGGGGATGAATGACTTCAAGTAGCAGTGTGATTTTGAAGGATGATGGAGGATAATGGAATAGGGGTCTTACGACAAATTAATTTTAAGCTCAAAAAGGTTAGGTTTTTGGTTGGCTATATCAAATAATCACATGAATATACTAATACTAGTATGTATGTGTGTGTGTGTGTGTTTGTTTGCTTGTGCTGCATGTCGTGCTTATATTTTATTTGCTTAGGATCAGTCTAGCAGAAAGGTCGTTTTTTTTTCAAGTCCTTTTTTATTGTTTTTTTTTTTAAATTCTCGAAAAGGTTCAAGGGTAATTCAAAAAATAGAAAATGTAAAGTTGAAGGACAGCACGAAACAGTGAGGTATAATTAACGAAGGGTAAACAATTCTTAACTTACTTGAAATGTTAACAGCCGCATTACCAAGGCCAATGAAATCTTTTATTCCTATACCTATACTCTTGTAGCATACCATATACCTCCTACCTACCGTCTTACGCCACCCACCTACTTCTATACATACATACTCGTACATATACATATATACCGAACCGACCATGACTATGTTTTTGAGAGGATCTTTTCTTTCTTATGGTTGGTAGGTATTTATATTCTTGGTCCTCTTGAAAAGAAAAAGGTTCAATCTTTTGTTATCTTAAATGGCTTTGTGTTGAAATGATTACCAAAATACCGAAATTAATTCGTAGATAGTATCTACATAAATTTAATTTTCTCCATTGTTTGGTTTTGGTATTCAAGATTTCCATTTTCATATATTTAGATATTGTGTATAATTTTTTTTTTTTCATTTTGATTTCGCTAAAAGCCCCTAACAAAATTAAGGCAAGCGCCTGAATGAAGAAAAATGTTAAAAAAAAATAGTTGTGAAGAGACAAATTAAGAAATAAATTTTCGATTAAAAAAATATATAAGTATATGTGCCTAATTTCATAGAATTGAGATTGTTGTGATTGAATCAAAAATGATTAAATTCTTTAATGAGATTTAAGTGACTTTGTGACCTTCATGATTGACATTACATTTAGCCTTCTGTGTTGCAGATGCAATTTAATTTTGTTGACCACTCGTTCAACTGTGCACGATATTGTCAGCAAATATTTTTTCCTACGATTACAAACAACCGAAAACAAATTTCGAAGAAAAACTGGGTTTATTTTTCGCTTCGCACTAATGCAGTGTGAACTCTACCGTTCTTTTGATGAGAATTGGTTTAACAAGGTAATTAAGAACACTGCAAATTCTTTTCTAAGCATTATTAGGTGATATTGGAATTTTTTTTTGCCCTTATCCCTGACAACCCAAAATCTTACTTTTAAAATGATGTACCAAATCACATGGCATACATACAAATGTTTCCATTGGAAAAATAAAGGGGCCGACCCATAGAATCCGTCGGTTTTTTTTTTGCGGCAACGGATCCGTTGACGTTGACGGATGAAACTGATAGGGGTGACCCAATGAATCTGTTGTTTTATTTTAACATATTTTATTCGCACAAATTTATAAAGTAAATTTTCGAAAAAGACAAACTTCAAATTATTAAATTTACTTAATATTTATTAGCCTTTCTGTCATAAACAATTGTTGAGTACTATTTTATCTTTTCATTTTAAACTAAACTGATTGCAAGTAAATAAGGGCGAACAAAGAGGCATATAAAACACATCACAACGAGTTCAGAGCACAATATAGCACACCTAATGCATTTCAAGTCATCGAACAAGCCTATTGTTGACAAATGATTTCAATGGACCTGCCTTGAGAGAAAAGTTAAATATTTGCGTTGCGTCCAGCGCATCCGTTGTCTATGGGTCGCTTCTCATAAGAACGTGTGTATTTAATAGAGCTGTCAGTTGTATACGTCGACGCAACGCAAGCGACAGATTTATGGGTCGGCTTCTTTACTGTTTTGATTCATCCGCCATTTTGAAAAACAAATCTGAAATCCAGAGAAACTCATCGCAAAAAAGAGTTGTAACTCAATATTAAGTTAGATAGACAAATCGGTTGTTAGAATTTTGTTGGGACATAATATGTATGAGGTTTAATTATATTTTGTTTAATAAAAAAAAGTAAACAGATTTCGCGTGTGTTTTTATTGTAAGCTTAGACCAAGGGCAAATTGTAAGGAGAGGGACAGTTTAATTTTTGTTTTAGTTAAAAATTAATAAATCACTCTATGAATTATTCTGCAAGATTTGTCGAAATACTTGGCATTAATTAAAAATGCAGAAACAAGTTTTGTTCTCATTACTGACTTTATTTCTAATTCATTATCTCACAGATGAGTAATTCACTCAAAAACAGCATATTCTACTCAAAATAAGTTCTTGCTTTTTCCTAAAGTACATTCTTTATTTTATTATAATAACTCCTGTCATTTGTCTTTTTATTGTTCAAAAATCTGCAATAAAACACAAGACGAGTTAAATACCAAAGCTTTTAATAATGCTGCAATTTCAGAAAATTTCATAATAAAAATTCTTATATAGCACAATTTTCATTCATTTCAATGCATCATGGATCCTTATTTAAGATTCCATCACACGCAATAACTCCCATCAAATTGAGGGGGATGAAATTCCTATATTTTTTTCTGTTTTCAATGTAAATCTTGTTAAATTAACTCCGCTTCATTTGACTACATTTTAGAAAGTAAAGCATCCCTTCGACAGAAAAAAAAAAAAAATGTTTAAAAAAATATCACAGGACTTCATAAGATGGAGATATAGAATTGAAAGGATCTTTTTTGCCACTGATGATGGTGGTGGCGACAACGACACAGCAGCTTACTAACACTAAATTCATCTTGTTGGTCGTGTGTCATATTGTTTTAGCAATATCTTCAGTCCATTGAGTCATCTAATGGCATTCCAGATTGTTAAGCATCTTTTTTCTTCTTCTTTTTTTTTGTTTGGTTGGAATTTGAATTTTTCGTTGTGGATTCTCAGAAGGATGGGTATATCTTTTTTTTGTGTAGGTATAGTCGCAACATGGTATATAGACGACATTTATATTTTTTGCTGTTGCAGAAGTTCGTTTAAAATATAAATTTTAAACACGCACATTCTATTCAAAAATAGGTAAGAGGTACAAAAAATGAAAAAAGAATTTCCAAATGAAGAAGGACCTGTCAAACAAAATAATAAGAAAGAAATTATATATACATAGATATCAACCTAACAAGACTTTTTTAAACAGAATCGAAACAAAGGGAGTGTTGCTTGGTATATACATTATGACGGTATACCGTGTGATCCTTTTTTGTTCTTAAGGCACTTTTTTTTATCGTAATTTCAATAAATCTTTTCAGTCATAGCGACAAGTTTTTTTTTTGTTGTGGGTTATCGTGCGTATATAGGTATATGTATGTATTTATGAAGTTTATCATTTCTCATTTTTCTAATATCTTGCGGCATAAGGACGGCCTGTCTGTCTGGCTGTGAATTGTTTGGTTGGCTCACTTATGATGGTGATATTTCTTTTCTTATCCATTTTTATGACAAATCACATGCCGAAGGGAATTGGTATAGGTATAACATAAAAGACCCATGTAAGTTAAATCAGTAAAATCACTCGCACCAAATTGAAGTATAATTTCAAAATAATCGTCTTATACCAATGTTTTCATGATAAACGGAACATTATATTCAGTATAGAAAATTAAAGGTCAATAGATAAACGGCCTTAAGGCTTAAAGTGATATGTTTTGGTTTTAGAAACGACAAGAATACAAAACTTGAAGTTAAAATTAATATTTTCAGTTGAATTTTTTTTAATTTGCATTTGTACATTGAACCTAAAAGGTACGTAGATGCAATAAAAAAGTTTATTAATTGAGATAGTAACTTTTTTTAATTTTCGTCTAATAAACTGATAAAAAGCCCTGTAAAAATTTATTGATACAAGCAAAAGTTTATTGATCCTGTTTATTAATTTATTTATCTTTCACAAAAACGGTGTGTTGCGTCAATTTACTTTTTTTTGTTATTTGAAAGAACGAATTTATTAGGACAATAAAATAGTTTATTAAATTTCGTTTGTTGTGCCAGTAAATTATTTTATTGATTCAAGCGCCTTTTTTTGAGCCAATTTAATTATTTATGCTTTTTTTTTCAAATTATAGTTGACTCTTAAAATTTTCCCAGTATGTTCATGCTGTCATAAAAGTCGGTAAGCATCGACCATGATTTGCGTCTTATAAGGAAACGAGAGCATCTTAATGATCAGCCGAATTCTCGTAGGTATAACTTGGGCAAAACGCATTTTGGAGTTGAGATTGAATTAAATTTAAAAGTTCAAGCTCAAAGAAGAGATTTCAAGATTTCACTGTAACGTACAGAGATTCTTTAACCGTACTTCACGAATGTGGAATACTTTAGAGAAAGAATTTTTGCTGTCACGCAGTGTGCAAGGATTTTTCTTTAAACTTAGTACACAGATTACCCTACATTTAAGCTCCCATACAAAATTCTCTCCAAAATTTAGCCATGCTAAAATAAAGAAAAGTATTTTAGTCGAGAGGTACGCAGTTGCAGCAAAAAAATTAAATGTTTGTTTCTTACTGTACACCCAGAGAAAAATGGAAGTTTAATTTTGAGCATATTTAGATTGAATTTAAGAACGCGATCCTTCTTGGCATAACATACCTACTCAATTTAACTCCGCTTTTTCTTATTTTACCCAAAATGTACTCAATATAAGAACGCTCGGAGTTAAAATGACTTCTATACCATCAAAACAAAAAAATGAGTGCTTAAGTTGTTTGCTGGTCGTGCTTAACTCAGGAATGCAATTACTTAAAGAAAGAATGCGTTAATATTGATTCAAATCCGACGTACTTAATTATAGTATAAACAAGATCGCGATGAAAAGAAGTTTGAAATTTTTCAATTTTAGTATGTTTCTCCTTAATTATACTCTTTTTTTCTCTGAGTGTACATCACATTATAATTCAATAAAAGATTTGACTCGGAAAAAACAGCCGGAAAGCTGGATTTTAGTATATAGCCTCCTCATGGTGTTCTGAAGAGACTGTCAAAAGTCCCCATCAATATGAGCAACGTTAACAATCTTACCAAAATGGTTTTTGAGGAATATCTCCCGAATGGTTAGTTTTCCAAATAAAAGGAACTAATTTGTAGCTTCGAAAATTTCCTAAAAAAATATATCTATACTTTTATTCACTAAAATTACAGTTTTAAAAATACACCAATCAGTATAGAGTTAAGTGTTTTATTTTTCTATACGAAATGATTTAGTTAAAAAATTGTGCATTTTGGGATAAAAGCATATAATTTTGTTCTTTGTTGGTACATTATATGAACATGATTTTAAGATATTTGGCCAATTTATGTATGTGTGGGTGAGAGGGGCAAATAAAAAAAAACAACGGCATTATTAACAATATTATATTATTTATAGCTTTTTTTAAAGCCAGGAATTCATTTTTTAATTATGTTTCGAAACGAAGTTATTTTAGGGCTAAGTTTTTGAATAAATTATTTTTAAACTTATAATTTTAAAAATAAAACTCGAAAAAAACTTAAAATAATTTTTTTTTTTTCAAAATTGTACGTTATTAAGTATTAATTTTGGTTATAATTTTAAATACTCTTATTAATTTTTAATTAAACGCTAAAAAGTAAGTCTTTAAGTTTTTAAGAAAATCGAAAATTAAGAAAACTACTCTTTTCTCAGAAACTTTCTCCAAATGATATAATTGTTCCGTACATTAATTTTAAAGTAAATTTTAACCGATTCTGTTATTTTGAGTTTTATGTGAATTGTTTTAAGAAAACAAAAATCGAAATCATGGAATATTTGGGAACAAACGATTTATCTCACCAATGAAAAGAATTCATTTTATTTGATATAATTCTGAAATAATAAAACAAAATTCATTGAAATCAAACTCTTCTCAGAGAACAGCTGTTTTCTTACATGTTCTCCACAATGTTTTGTGTTAAAATTTTGCCACGGTTTTAGCTGAATTCGGAGAGAAAAGTGGAATCTAAAATTTAGTCTAATCTGCGTACTAGGCTTGAACATGGAAATGGAAGAAACACCACCTAATGAATCAATTGCAAATACCAACTTCTTGCAAATCTTGGCTCTTAAGCCTTTAAATAAATGTTTTAATTAGACGATTTTAATGAACAATTTTTTTTCTTTTTTTTTCGTCCCAAAGATTTGTTATCCAAGAACCTCAAATCTCGAAAGATTTTGAGATGTTGAAAAATTAAATTTAATCTTATCAATTTTTTGTACTTATATGCTTAAAAATATGTCATCATTTTTTTTTATTGGGCGCCAACAAAATACTTTTACTCAACTCAATCGTGTATGTTGTTTGATTATTTTTTTTTTGTTTTCTTTTGCGCAGTTAACCATAACACTTCCAAAGATTACCCAAAGTTTTAAATATTGTTGTTCCAGAGATTAAGCGATTAATTTTAAGCAAACAATATTTTCGTTCGCGCAAGAAAAAACTTTTCGGCACACAACCATAAAGATAAAAACTCAGAGAGCTAGAACAACGACTAGAACCTCCTCCTTCTGTGTTTCTAGATTTAGAACAGAAAATTTTCAACTTAAAGATTAAAATCAGCAGCCACACAACATATTCCTTGAATCGTCGAAAATGTATATAAACCCACTCATGGGAACATTTTTTCTTCCTTTTCTTTCTCGTTTCTTAATTTTTTTTGTTGTTGTTCTCTTCCCTTGGGCGAATTACCACAAATGGTGTAAACACGAGTTATTAATTTTTATTACGGATCTGCTGTGTAAACTTTTTGCTTTCTTTCTTCAATTCTTCCCTCCCCCACATCCTCAAAATTCAAACCCTCATTTGCCGAATCCAGAAATTCGCTTGGCCAAGTTATATGATGTTTTAACTTTTGATTTGAGGATTCCTTTTTCCTTAGCGGAATTGGATGTTTGTTCAGGATTTTACAAGGCGAATTTAAAGTAAACACAATATACCTACGTGTTCAGTGTTCATATGTAGGTACGAGTACATATCCATACGTAACGTAATTTATCAACATTATGATGACACAGGCGTGTGAGGTGCATTCTGTATTTATTGTTGGTATATACGTCCCTAGAAAAAGTTTTGAATTATAGAACAAAACAACAATCGTAACAACAACAACAATAAGTTTTAACATTTGTCAAATTCATTTCTTTGAGTTGAATTTCGTCTTTAAATTGAAATAGCTTTTGGCAATTTTGTACATAAATCGCCTGCGCGTTGCGGTACTTAATTAAAAACATTATAGAAGGAGTTTCTAAGCAAACATGACAACGATTGGACAATCTAAGTCTACTTTGAACTTTTCAAACATAGAAAATGGGTGTTGGTGTTGGGAGGGTAAATGGCAAATGCGGTGGGCTTGCAGCCATGAGACTAATCCTTTGCCGGATGTCCTCGCCTTAGGATATAATTAAGCAGACATTCCATGAAATATTCATTTTGTTGCGATTGAATGCGGGCGTATAGTGGAGTGAAGTGTTCATAGACTGAACTGTGAACACAGTGTGGAATGTGTGTACACACGTTCTATGTTTCTATATTTTTTGTATGCTTGTTTTTCTATTCCCCCCTCTTCTATCCTATATTAACTCCTTTTTGTGAGAGAGCGAATATCTTATATGGATATTGAAGAAGTGGAAACTCCTTCACAAATATCGTCCAACTTTCGAGGAATGGTCTTGCTGATGTGGGGACATCGGCTTTAGCATTAAAGATGATTGCATTTCATCGGTCTTGTTGAACGTACATACATATGTATGTGGTGTTCGTGTGTATATTATATACGTATATGCTTAAGAACCACTATAATTCAGAGGGACAGTGCAGAGGAATGTTTAGATTAATTCTCATTATCATGATCAACAGACGTGGGCAATACTGCCAAAGGACGTCATACACTCACTGGGCTGATGGTGCTCGCTGGGGGTTTATGGATTTGGCTTTATAGCTCAATTAAAATTTATGTCATCTCAATGGTATTTATTTCTTTCTCTCATGATGGTGGACGGGGATACATTTTCCTCATTTGTGCAAACCAATGATTTATATTATGGATTTATATATAGAAAAAGAAAAGAAAACAAAACGAAAGGACATCCGATCCGAGACGGTGTCCAATTTTGAGATTGAGTTCTTTTCTATATATGTATATGTATCTAAGCAAAAAGGTAATAAAATTGAGGTTTTATCTAATTTGACGTTATTTGTTCTGACATTGAGATTTTGTGTCTTTTAAATGTTTTTATTTTATGATACATTTTTGAAAAAAAAACAAAAATATAATAACAAAATATATAAATCAAAGGAGGGAATTTAGCTTAACATATAAATTTTAGTTTTTGCTGTTAAAAAAATCGAGCAATAATTCGGAATTTTTTAAGTAGATACTAAAATATTTTTTATTTAATTTAATTTTTTATTTCATCATATCGTCGCCCGAGAATTGTTAGAATTGTTTTGTCGTAAACGCCAAAATGCACTTTTTTAAAGTGGGTATGCAGTTCTATGTTTTCAAAGGCCCTCTTTCCATTTCTGAAATCAGATTTGTCCTATCATTTACCGTTACCGAGAAAATCAGTATGCCTTTGTCGTATATCCGCACAAAATAACTCATACCTTAGTTTTGTTTTGTCGTAAACGCCAAATTTTGGCATAAACGACAAAATATCCATGTATTTCCGCAATATTTTTTTTAATATTGTTTTGTCGTACGTATAAAGGATTAACTGCATGTTTTTTTAATTACAAACAAAATTATTAAAAATCAACCGCATCACTTACGATCTCATGTTATGCCTTTTTTAAACCCAAAAATCCATCCATTAATTCCGTTTTAAAATTTTTTTTTGTATGCAATAGTTTTGGAAAAATTAATTTTCAAACTCAAATTTAAAAAAAAAATGAAGAAAGTTTTTTTCAAACTCATTTTCTTCAAATTTTTACTTTATTTTCTAGTAATTTTGTTTTTAATATTCAACTCTCGTATCAATTTGTATTCAAACACTAAAAACCAGATGTTAAAATGTCTTCTAGTTTAAAAAAAATCGGAAATCTCGCTCTGTTCGGTATTGCATTCAACTAACGCATTTGTGTTCACTTTGTCGTATGTGTATGGGGATCGAACAAAGTACTGATTTTCGTGGCGTATACGACAAAATGATCTTGGAGATAATCCTCTATAGATTAAAAACTAAAACCGACTCAACAATCTGGAATACCTTAATCAAAAGAAGATTTTGCACAAAAAATTTTATTAAAATTGTAGAAAACTTCATCGGTCAGTTTCTTTTTTATTTAAACGCGAAACTTAAAATGCGATTTCCCAAAATTGCTCAAATGGTTTATACGACAAAACAATTCTCGGGCGACGATATATTAAAAAAAATTTATTTTTTTTCTAACATCTGAAAAATGAATGTTCTAAGTACATATACATAATACATATACATACATATTTTTTTTTTTTTAACATTACATCGTAATAATAAACAAGTAGGACTGCTTTTGATTTAAATATGTTTTAAAAAATATATTATTAAAAATAAAAATGTAGTACTATTTTATATATTTATTTTAATATATTTTAAAAATTATATTAATAAAGTCATTTTAAATAATTTATCAATTTACACATATTTTTTAAATTTTAGTTTATTGGATTTCGATAAGTTTATATTGTTCTGATTGAATTTTATTTTTTTTCAATTTTGTTTTCTTTCATTCGTTTTCAATTTTATTTTATTAAAAAATATATTTAAATTTAAAGAAATAGTATTATCTACCAATGAACAATAACTAAACAATTGTTTTCTTTTCTTTTTTAGGTAAGTGTGAAACCCCAAAGAATTTAAAAATTAAATTTTATTTTAAGGTAAGTTATAGTGCTAAAGAAAATAAATTTTGGATATGAATTCTGGAATGGCACATTCATTGATTCCATTTATTAAAAATAATTCAATAATCAGTCTGAGTCACTATCGTTTGTGATTGAGAAATATGTATATGTACTTATACCTACATTATTATATATTTTTAGTTTTTTAATCAACAAATTTACTTTTTTATTAATTTTTTATTTCTATTAATTTATTTATTTGTGTATTAAATTATTTATTTGATTTTAATGTTCATTAAATTTCGACTGAAAAGGTAAAACATCTTAAGTCGACTTAGGATGATTTGCCTGTTATACTAATACAGAGGCGAATATTTCTGTCTTATCCGCATTCTTCTATCTCACTCCTTTTCTTTTATAAGGAAAAATTTCATCTTATTTATGAAAATGGCATAGTGACGCTACATTCTTTTAAGAATTTTTTTGCTTTCCTGAAAAATGTTAAAAACGAACTTAAGATGATTTATCTCTTCAAATAAGAAATATTTATTTAAACATATAAAATAAAATATTTTTCTTTTTATATCTGGTGGTAAATATTTACAATTCCAAACTGTTTATGAAGATTTTTTCCGTAGCATTTTATTTTATATCTTTCTTCCTATATGAACGCAGATTAACGAATGGTTTAAAAATATTGTAAATCTTAAAAAGATTAGTATATCCCTAATCAAGTAAAAAGGGACCACTGTATGGTCTATTTACCAAACAATTGATTTCGATATATGTTCCAAAAAAAAATAGTTTCTTAAATTTTTCTAACCAAAATCACTCTCGTGTGATTATCCCTACTCGGGCTACTTTCAACGGAAAACTAAATTAAAGCTCCAAGTGTTTCTTGAAAAGAGAGCACAAAATTATCAATTTTTGACAGTCATCATTTTTAGTGGCTTTTTCAGCAAATCAACTAACTCAGGATATTTCATGGTATAATGTTTTAAGATTTTATGGAAGCTCTGGCTGAATGCTGCCATGCTTCGCAGAACTATCTATTGAACATTTGCTAAACTCTTAATTTTAACTTTAAAAGGAAATTCAAACATATAAAAAAAGGGGTGTGGTATTATGAGGTTAAAAAAAATTACACAATATGTCATGAGGTTTTCATTACAAAATTTCAGTTTTCTTAAAATATAAAGTAAGGAGGAATCTCAGATGTAAGAAAAATAGGCGTGGTAGAAGGCGGTTTTGGCTCAGAAGAGATTTATTATACATTTTCAGCCTTCTAAGGACGTTATACAATGATACTAATATAAGGTTGAAAAAGCTTAATAACAAAATTTAGGAGATTCGATAAGGAGAATTATTCAAAAAAATTTCTAAACTATCTCGCTGCCAATATACGAACAAATTTTTAAAAACTCCGAGAAATTGTTTCAGTAGTTTTCTAGTCCATTGAAGACTCATACAGACTAACATTCATTTTGATATACACATAGGTATAGGAAAATAAAAAAAGATATGTAAATTGTTTTGAATATTTTGTTGTCAAAATTATTTGAATCGTCAACATAAAATTATTGTTTTTTTTTATTATTTCTTTCTTTCAATTTTATGGCACATTAACCTTATTCCTGACCATTCTAAAAGTGAAAGACACATAAAGTTATATGAGTTAAAATCTGGCCCGTGGGTGTGATGTTCGAAATTTCTAAATGACCTTAACACATAAAAAAGTCCAAATAATCTCAATTTAATTTTCAATAAACACTCCCTGTCCATCATCACTTGAAATATAAATTTTATTTAAATTCATTTATTGATTTCGAATAACATTTACCCCTGTTGTTCCTCTTTACGAATTTTTTCTATACGACTGCTCAAGTACTAAATCCTTGCCTCACCATTTTTATTATTATGTAAAATCGAAATCGAAGTTTTGACTTCCAATTCTTATATAAATGATATCTCTACCCACAAATTCAAAACCGACTTCATCAAAAGTATATTCAAATTGTTTTCGGATATTCTTCTGGCAAAGCACCATTTTCCTGTGTAGATGTATTATTTTTTTTTATTAAAATAAGAAAATAAAAATGGAAAACTACGAGTAGAAAGAAAGGAATATGAAAACCAATTCAGATATTTATCTTCTTTTTTTTTGCAGCTGGGGACTTGGTATCGTCCCTTTTTTTTCTGCTGCGTAATTGTTTAAATAGAGTAATCGCCGGAGTGCCACGCTGACTGTAATCGGATAAAAGTGTTCAACCCAATATCTATCTAGTATTTCTTTTTAATGAAAATTGCCTTGAGGTTTAAATTCGCTTGCATTGTTTTTGAATACCCAACTCAATGTCATCACCTTGCAATTAGATAGATGTCTCTTTCAAGACCACAAAGCTTCAAACCAAAACCAAACATCTAACCAACACAAACAAACCCACCCAACCCATTACCTCCTGATTCCGCTTGATTCCAAAGACGGAAATTATGAACTTTAATTAATCCCAAAAGTT
Organism: Epistrophe grossulariae; assembly: GCA_929447395.1. Taxonomy (NCBI): domain Eukaryota; kingdom Metazoa; phylum Arthropoda; class Insecta; order Diptera; family Syrphidae; genus Epistrophe; species Epistrophe grossulariae. The sequence continues at coordinate 137,681,787 of OV839568.1, forward strand.
GAGTTTTCTGTTTTTGAAATTCGAAAATCATTTGCACGTTCATCAAAAGCAACCCCGACCTTCTATTCTATATATATATATAGCTTTCTCCCTTCATCCTCATTATGAAACACCCAAAACAAAATATCAATTTGCCTGCGATGTTGGTCGTAATATGATTTAACTTTATGGAATTATTGTGAACAACCTCAGCACCAGTGTTCCAGAAACGCAATCTGCATTCATTGGTAGGAATGGGGTTTTTTGGTCAAACTCGCATCTCAGTTGTATACGTTCATATGTGTCAAATGGTCATGATATGGATGTGCCACATAGTTACTTTGCGGTGAGCTGCCTCCGGCAAAATGCTGAAACCACACAAAATCGTTTTTGTATTGCTGTCTTTTGAGGTTGTCCCAAAAATAGTGTTTCTACCTCTATGGCCATACCGTCCTTCTCTCCAAACCCCGTCCCACCCATTCACCCTTCCACCCACTGCGGCACTGATGAGCTATTGCAGTACCTATACTATATACTCTGCTTTGGAAATTACTGACAAGAATAATTTGTTAGTTTCGCGTATAATGTGCATATAAACTTCGCGAGCTTAATGGAAAGAAAATGTCGGACATACAGTGCTCGTATATAGCTCTGAATCTGGGGTCTGCAATAATAAATTTTGGAAAATTCAAATTAAATTTTATGTATATTTATTATATATATGTATATGCATATATAGACTCGTACAACTGCAAAGACACAAAAAAAAAAACTGAAATTGGTTGTGAAAACCAGAAGGACACGAACATTAGTCATGGTAAATGTAGGTCCTAATTTGTTATGAAAAATAATGTCTTGAATTATTATTATTTTTTTTCTCTTTGATGATAAATGTACCACTACAATATTAATATTTATTTTCTGACTCCATGAGAAATGAGTATTTTTTTTTAATGTGCGAGGGTGGGAGAAACATTAACATAAAGTTGTTATAATTTGTTTTTGATTAAAAAGAATAAATCTTTCTTTTTCTGAACTTTGATTAACGATTTCAAAAGAGAATTTTAAGTTTTCGTATCCGCATATGGGTCGTACTTAAAGTGCAGAATGTAATGGTTTTTAGAATAAACGGTTTATTTACGCCCAATTTCTACACAGATGTACTAAGCCAACCTAGTACCCAGTCTAGCTCGAACATGGTACTAGCTCTGATACTCGGTCTCAACAAAAAGTTATTACCTGATCATTTCTTCACATCACTAGTATAGTGAATTTATAATTTCACAAAGCGGTACTAGGAACTTAATACGTTTAAAACAGATCTAATTCAGATTTTGACATTTTTAAACATTATTTTGATATTAATTGCCAATGAACAGTGATTGTTTTAAATAAAATATCGTTTTGAAAATGCCCTACAGCATAATGTGCCATTATTTTACGGATAATGCACTTCTATACTGAAAAACGAAAGCGACACCAACGATATAAAAAAGAAACACATTGCCAAATTGACAACAATGATGTAACCTACTGGTAGGGGAGATCAGGCTAAATCGGTTCTTAATTCCCGAATAAATATAGATCTATACGTATGCAATTCTATCAAGACGAGTGTGCCGCTCGTTTGGGTGAAATAGAACAACGAAAAGCTCTCTATCTTGCAACTGGAGTTTTAGAATAATTGTGATCCAACACATCCAGTCCAGTGAAACTCCCGTAGGTATTACATTAGCACAATCATTGCCATTAATTGGCACTGTCATCCGTGTTGCCAAGTCAGATTTGTAGTATAATCGCAGAATACTATCTAACTCTTCATTCTGCGTAGAATTAATTGGTTTGGTTTGAGTATTAACATTCCGATTTCAAGGTACCATAAGCTATTACCTTGTCCTAACGAGTACTGGGTACCAATTAGACAGGTCTATAGGGCTAAGTACTTGTGTGAAGAAATCATTTGATACCGATTTGAGTATTTATTGACAGGCATAATAACCATGTAGGTTCTAGCTGATTTTGAGGAGCTAGCTAATATCAAGTCCGAACTAATACTCGGTATAAAATTGATAGTTTAAGGGCTTAGAAATTAAACAAATGTCCTGAGATACGCCAAAACTTCGATTTTGTTGTAAGTTTAAATAAAGACTATTTTTCTTAGTACTGCACCTACCTTTTAAACCTGAGCTGAGTTTTTACTTTATTTTTACCCCGAGAGCAAGTGTTGGGTCCCATTTTATTTTTAATATTCAACTTAAATACATAAGTAATTTTTTTTTTGGATTTTTAATTATTTATTTTTAAATAAAAGCACCTAAGTTAAATGCAGATTAAAATCATGTATGTTTTGTGATATCCTTTATGCTTTTTATAGTCCTGTTCAACTTATTGAGAATAAACCGAAACCTCATACGAATTTATAATAGTTGTGTCCATTTTGGTTCCAGCCAACTTACGCTCAACTACACCACGTTATTATAGTTTCCCAGAATTCCTGTTTTTTATTAAAAGCAAGCTTAACACCACGCCACAGGCATTTTTGCTCGTTATGGCAACCGTATAGCATTATGAAAAAAGTATCATTCGCAAGCCGAAAATTGTTAAAAGTGATGGTTGGTGGGGGGGAAGCTATGGTAGTGGGTGGGAAGACGCATTTCCTAATCTAGAAATGAAATTGAAAAAGTCACCGCATGTAGCTTCAAGGGATTCCCAGCTACACACAGAGAAAGTATATGATTGGGAGTGAGAGTATATACGATGTACTAGCACATTCATATGCGCGAAAAGTCCAGAGCCAGACCATAAAAGGCTCATAATTGGAAAACTCTATCTCTGCCAACTTGTTTGTCTTTTTTTTGTCTTTTTTTTTTTTCATTTTATTTTATATAAATTGCATTCTTTTGTGTTTTGTTCAATTTTTTGTACGGTTTTCTAGTCATCCTGTGTCGTCCTGGGAATCAGTTAACAATTTTAGTTGTTTTTATTATGTCACTTCTTTTTTTCTTTACTTAAAAAAAAAAAAAAACAAAAAAAATTTGAAACAAATTTCTCTTTGCTCCCATGTGTGACTTAACGAGTCATATTTAGTTTTCCAATGTTTTTTTTTGCCCTTATATCGTATATGTGTTCGAGTTTGAGTTCGACTGACTAGAATTATAAAAACAGCCAAAAATTTGAATTCTAATTTTACTTTTCCCTTATGGTAGAAGGCAACAGACCGTTCGTTACTATAACAATTTATCTGAACTTTAAAAATCGGTATCTTTTTGCTAAAAAAAATAAATAAAATAAAATGCATGACGTGGGTCGCGTTTTCTTGCTTTTTTTAGTTCACTCGATGAAGGATTTCAAGGACTTAATTTATACAAAATATAAATTTATTAAATTTTAGTAGATATTTTTTAAACTTAAAAAAATGTCTTATTTGTATTTTGTATTAAAATATGCGAATTTCTTAAAAAGTAAAATAAATAAAAAATCGTTCAATTTTATCAATAACAGTTTTTGGTAATTTATTTTTAACAAAAATATAGAATTTACTTCTTTAGTTTAAAATGTATTGTTTTATTATTAATTTTTATATCTATTTTTATAAAATATAATAAAGTTACACAAAATTACATTATATAGAGGAAAATTTGTTTAGAGCGGTCGAAACTATACACTGGTTGGTGTTTTTTTTGGCGTATTTTGCGTATGTTTGTCGGTCGATTGTACGTGTGTTTTTGTATTGCGGTGTCATGCAATGTGTTTGTCTTAAATTTTAGTTTGTCATTTAAACTTTGTAAATTTCATATTCTTCTATGGTATCCGCATATATTTTCCTTTTCTACACCGGTGTAAAGGTTTTAAATTGGTTTCAAAATGTGTGTAGGAATGGTTATTCAACATGAGATGCATGGCATAATTGGATTGTGTTTTGTGTATGTCGTTTTTTGAAAGATGTTCTTTAAATCTAATTTCAAAAGATCTTCCAGCTTGTGCGACACGAAACGCAATCTTTGGAGTTGAGGTCACTTGGACTTCTTAATTGAATTATGTATATTCAATCGCTCCACTAAAACAGAAGTAGTTTTCTAATTTTCTTCACCTTCGTTATTAAAACATAATTATTTTCAACAGAAATAAACTTTTTTCTTAACTTTTTGTACGACAGGTATTGTTATTTTAAGAGATACGAAATTTTCAATTTCCCTTACCAATTTATCTAAGAGTTCTAAGTTTGAAGAAAATCAGTTTAGGTAGTTTATCCAGGTATAAAGCCATGCATCAGAACCAACATACATTATAGGTTAAAAAAACTGCGGTACTAAATTTTTCGTGTCCTCTGTCATCGTATGTCAGGTTTGATTAAAATCACGAGTTCGATATTTTTTACGAATCCAAAACTTTTGTCTTTTTACTTGCGATATAGCTTCTAAGAGTATCTACAAGCAAAAAGATAGAAGAAAACTCCTATTTAATGCGCTGGATGTTCATTTGTCTGCAACAACATCCCAAAAAAAAAACCGAATAAAGATTACAAAAAAAAAAAAATCTAATGGGAATTTCAACACAGTTCGCCGCCATAGTGCATAACTCCCATAACACACCACACTATTCGCTTGGTGGTGATGGAAAAAGTTTCAGAAGCGATAATGTAAAAATGGTTTCTGTGGAAAAGTTATACCAAACGAGAGTTTGTCGTTAGTTTCCAAAGCTAGGTATGGCTAAGGCCGAAAATGTTGGCTTTTTGCCCATCAGTCAGACGTGACACCAAAACTATGTATTTCTTCATCACGTCCGTCATCATTGACATCGTCAAGTAAAGTAGGTTCATGGAACAAAAAAAAACCCAAAGCCTATAACTTTTGCTATAGCTCGCTAAAGTCAAGGTATCCTTGACCAAAAAAAAGAAAATTAACAAAAAAAGCCAAAATGAAAGTGGCATGTGTGTGGCATGATAGTTTATTTTCTGTATCTTTGTTCTTGTTTTTGTTTAATTTTTTTTTTGTGTGAACTCTTCACATTCTTCTGCCATCACAGTATAATAATAATGTATCGACAAAAAGGTGGCGATGAAAAATGGTAGCGAAATTATTAATTCTTCTTATAACGCCATCTAGTTATGTTTTTTTTTTACTCAGCTGTATTTGTTTTTTTTTTTTTGTGCTCCTAGAACTTTTTTATTGAATTCTTTTGTGAGAAATTGATGGAGGAGTTTTAGTTCTTTTTTTTCAGTCTGTCTTCTGTTGGCAAGGAATTTGCAGTTTGTACTATATAATATGGTGATGGTAAAGGCCTTATGAGAAAGCTAGAAGTACAAAAAAATAACTGTGAAAAAGACATATGGCCAAACCTGTAATAGTTTTTTTTTAACAAATGGTGGTATCGCAGAACGTGATGTAGTAAAATTGAAATTTGGTGAAGGTTATTGTTGGAAATTTAGGTATCCTCTGCATACTAAAACCTATGATCGTTTAAAAGTACCTACCTATATAAACTTTTGAGTTCAAAAACGTTTTTTTTTTGTTGGAAAAGTTAAATAAAAAATATTGATGTGGATTTGTGTTGGATTATACGGAATTTTGCAATTTATTTATTTAAATAAATTATTTCAGAGCTTTAATTTCAAAATTCTTCTTTTTCACTTTTGAAAATATTAATTAAAACGATAAAAACTGTTAAAACCTACTAAAATGATAAAAGCGATTAGTTTAAAATCTAAATAAAAATTTTGGGATGAGCTTTCTTCATTACTTATTTTTTTTTTCCCACAAATTTTGTGAATGAATATTTTATTATGAAAATTAAATTAATACTATCTATATCACTATAGCTAGTCCGCCCGTCTTAACATGAATTTTTTATAAATTTCAACATTTTATAAAGTGAAAATAAAATTTATAGTGGCTTCAAACAATGATTTTTATACACAAATTTATTGATCTGATTGTTACGCCATCTTTCGGTGATTCCATTTTTATGTGGGACAAAATAAGCCGATTGACAGTTCCGTAGACTTTGCCATTCCATTAAATCGAAATTTTCTCCTTCCGCATGCAAAATAAATTCAGATTTTGCCATCATAAACGCCTGAAAGTATGCAATTTCCAGTTTTCACGATTTTCCTAATTTTTTGGTCGAAATTTCCACGAATGGTTTGGACATAATTATTCGTATAATTAAGTGACTTTGTAGTCTAAGCATAAACTTATGTAGCAGGTGAGAAGGCATAATATGTGAATAACCAAAAAATTAGGAAATTTTGTCAAAAAACGTCAAGACCCTAAATTTCTGCTATGTGTTTTTTTTTTGTCAAAAATCTGACACGCAATGAGTCTGTCTCGAACAGTTTAGGAGAGATTTTCTGCAATTATACTGGTTGCAGTCAAAATAGGTTAGACAATTATTGAAAAGCTCTGTTAATTATCAATTTTGATGTGAAAAACGTCACTAGCAGACGTTTAAAATTAAGCACCAGGGGTAGATAAAATTACACAAAATTAAAGCTCTATAAGGTGACGGCAACAAGCATCCTAGCTTATAATGACCCCATTTGATGACCCAAATTTTGTTTTCAAAAATCGTTTGGCAAAGATTAATCAATTTAAAAAAAAAAGTGGATGTGTGGTTTTAAGATTCAATTATTTGAATTAATTTATATGCTACCGAAAATCTAATTTTAATATGGCAGTCTAGTTTTAATGATAAGAATTTTAGAATTTTTAAGAATATTTTCTGTCCGAGTACTATCAAAGTGTGGAAAGAGAATGCCAATTAATTAACTTTGAATATTTTGCCTCAAGATTACTTTTTAAATATTCCACCTATTTTAAAAATCAAACACTTCGTCAAAAACCTAGACGCTATATAATATTAAAATAATTATTAATCCCTCAAACCAAATTCCGCATCGTAAACACTCCTGAAAATTTTAACTGGTAAATAATGTTTGATGATTTTTGTGATAAATGAATCATTGTATTGTCATTTGTCATACAATGTGATGGTAGTGCCATCACTGTAAGGCGAAGCTTGGAGCGACAGAAAAGATCTTCGTAATAAAAACAACAACAGCAACAACAATAACATCAGTTGTTACGCGTGGAATTTTTGAAATAACTAATTGGATTAAATTGCCCGCAGTCATTTATTATTAAGTAAGAAAATAACAGTACCTATAACCTATACCTTCCTATACTTTAGGGAGGCTTTTCCTCCTTACACAATCTGCGAGTATTTATATATATCTCCGAAACATAAAAGCAACAAGAAGAAAGTGGAGTACCTTCAATTGATTGATTAATTTATTCCACCACTTTCCTCGAATATATAGGTCTAATAAATTTGACGTCACGACAACAGAGTGAAAGTGACAGGACAAGCATGGAGAGGACCCCCCTATTTTGCACTCCAAATTTACAATGTTGATGGTGATGGAAATGGAGAGGCAGAAGCAAGAGACAACTCAATTAGATGAAAAATGAATGCGGGCGGCATATTCTACTTAAGGAATCTATTTTATTCATTTTCACCATTACTCTTGATGTTGTAAGACTTTTTTGAGTATTTCATCTAGTTTATAGGGATAATTTCACTCTGGGGGGGATTTTGATAAGGCATTGTATGAGATCTAAACCCACTCTATTCGAGAGCAAGTGTTTCCTAAAGGACCCTTCAAAACTAATAATCATATCCTGGAACTTATAATCCTTATCAACCTTAAGCATCCATCTATAATATACCAAAGATTTACATCAAATGTAGAAAGCAATTAAAAACCATATATGAGATGATTAAGATACTTTTGTACTTTTTATTAAGCAAATTGAAATATAGAAAAGTTGAGAAGAATTATTGTGTAGGTGGATATGCTATTTGCAGGGCTGTGTATAAAATTTCCGATCAAAGTTATTCTCTTGAATTTGTTAGAATTAAGACGTTGAATATTAATGACTTATGAAGAACTTATTTAATCTTTTTGTACATATTTGACAAAAACACAGAAGATATACCAATTCCAGCACTCCCAGTACAGTTGAAACTTATGATAAAATTAAATAGAGAGCTGAAATTTAATTAAACTACCCCGTGGGGTAAGGGTTAGTACGAAGGATATAATTCTGTGACACAAAACAAAACTGATAATTCGGGTTTAGACGAAATTTATATTTTTATGTCATTAGATTCAGCCTGTCCGAATTTTTTTTGGAAATTTTTTTTACCATTGCATCATAAAAAATGAAGCCACGGTTTAATTCCACACTAGTTTCAATGCGATAAGATATTTCCAATGATTTTGTAGAGCATTTTTTAATTTTGATCTTTTTATAAAAACTTTAAACATCTCTCCTGAAAAATGTTAAAAATCGACTTAAGTGCAGGTTTTAACTCCACATAAATTGATTTTTGATAAAATTCATCAAATTACAAAAACGAGAAGAGAGTGCCTCGCAATCAACATAAATACAAAACAAGGCCCACACAAGTGAACTGATGAATCCAATTTTTCTGAATTATAGGCCATTAAAAACAATTTTAAGTAAATACAAATATTTTACAAAAAACTTGATAATTTTGTATTTTTGAAAATAAATACATTTTTCTAAAAACACAATCGTCAAAATAAATATATTTTCCTGCACTGAAAAGTTCATGATTGATATTTGCCAATATATTTGAAACAGCCCTGTACAGCCCTAACGTACATACATACATTATATCGAAATTTTTAAGGATGTCTTGAGGGTTCTATATGCATAGAAAAAAAAAAACAAAAAAAGGATACGATGATGCAAGAGAAACACAAATATAAATGATTAGACTGACAGTTTGGCAAATATTTGTTGTTTTCAAAGTGAATCTTAGAATTTGCTTGAATACACCCACCGTCAGTCGTGTTGCGTTGTCCGCCCCCAAAACAAGTTAAATGTCTTATTGTGAAAATGTAAATGTGTGTGTGTGTGTTAATGTGAATGTTTTGCATTGAGTGGGAGGAACTTTTATATATTTATTACGCTTGTCTTTCAACACATTTGTCCTTGATAATAATATTATCACCATTATTACATATAATAATTGTTTTTGTGCTGTCACAGGGTATATACAAAACGAAATCATGTTTCAGACATATTTTATATTAAAAGGAAGTGATTTGATTTGTGTTTGGTATTAGATCAAAGAAAACGTGGTTTGATAAATTTTATAGATTTTTTTTTTTATTTTTGGGTCTATTTTGGGAAAATCAACAATAATGTTTTATTAGTGCTTACAGAAAAAAAAACAAACAAAAAAAAACAAAAATATAAAACTTGAATAAGAAGATAAATGTGAAAACGTTCCCACCTCTGGTTTGTTCGAATTATTGGCGTAAATTGTTATTTCATTTGAAGGAAAACACCACGTGCGGGAAGTTCTTGCAAATAGAAGACTGCATGAGGAGCTTTTATTCAAAAGATAAATATTAACAATTAACAAACACAAATGAAAAGGCTATCTAATGTGCTTATGTTAGAAAAAATAAAATGCAAATATACATAGAAAGTTGTGACTTACAGGAATTTAATGGTAAACTTCGGATAAAAAAATATCTCAAAATTTCACAAGAAAATTCATAGAAATATTAGCACTCAGACTGACAGTTAATCTCTTATGCACTCGTTCTTGTTGATTTTTGGTTTTATGTTAAAGTTTTATTAGTTCTTTTTTTTTTTAAATAAAACTATTCCTATATGTTTTTTTCAATATTTCAGGAAATGTTTTATATCGTGAATAAAATCAATTATTTTAGATATAATTAAAATATTTGATCATTAAAAGTTTTTTGTACAGATTTTTAAAACTCACGATTAAAACAATAATGCTCACTCTTCTTTAAAAGTTTAGTATCAAAAATATTAAACGATATAGCAGACAAAATTTTTGTAGTTTTCTCGTCGTAAAACCAATTGTTTCATCATTTCTTTCGAACATACTGTCTCAGTTATTTATATGGTTCGTTAATAATTGATATTGAGCCAAGCGAAGGTATTCAAAAATATATAACTACATATACTTACATATATTTACGGAATGAAAAAATTTATCGGAAAAAGACCAAAAAGCAGCGTTGCCACTTTGCTACAATTTCAGTAGAACTACTGCATTTTCCTCAAAAATTAAATCTACTACACTTTTTTTTAATGGAGTCTCCAAATAATCTACTACAATTATCAATTTCACTCGTTGAACAGGGTACCGCAGAACAAAAATAAAAACATAATTTTTCGTTTATGATTTCGTTGTTTCAATTTTTGTATGGAAATTTTCGTTTAGCTTCTCCTGAGTATATATGCTTTTATTTTTCAAAAATATTTTAAATGTTATTCAAATTGCTAAAAATTTGTATTTTAATAAATCTACAGAGAAACCTTCAATATACTCCGTTTTTTTTTTTTATACTCCCTTTTATTTTTTGTAAGTAAGCAATTGCATGGATTATAAATTAGTTATATTACAAATTTGTTGAATTTTGTAAAAAAATTTTACAGGTAAAAGTTGATCTGTAAAGTTTTCTACAATTTTGTACTCTGTTAAATTTTTCTGAAACGTTTTTGAGTGCAGAATAAAAAAATAAAAATGCAATTACTTTGATTTAATACAGTATATTTTTACAAATTTGTAGTTGTAAATTTTAAAGTGTTGAAATAGACCACACGTTCCCTGAATATGTTATCACACTCAAGAAAACAAATATTCCGAATTAAATAGCAATTATCCAGATTAAATTAAAACCTATCATCTTTCCAAGAAGGAAAAAATGTACATTCTCGTTTGTGTATCACTGACGGGACTAAAAATGGAATGCGATATCCATTAAGTTTCTGAAATCATTCGAGATAGGTACTATGTTTTACTAATTTTAAACTAAATATGATTTGAAACAATTTTATTTGACGAACAAATAAAAACTAAGGGAGATGAACCTCCTACTTTAAGAAAAAATATGTATTTGTTATTATTATTTATATGTAGGAAATATATATATTTCTACGAGTTTTTAAATCGACTTTTAAACTCGTCGATTTGTCACTGGAATGATGCTGTTTTAACCGGCGACGAGGTGCTTACATAAAATGACTTTTATTGCAAAAAAAAAAATAATTATTATTTTACAGGACGTTGAGAAAGCAACCTTCATCGAAAAAAGATTGATTGATATCAAATAATGTTGAACATTTTCTAACGAAATAAAAAAAAACAAATATTATATACCTACTCTTGACATCAGGTTTCCATATCGAAGCCAAATATTCTTTTTCCATTTTGGTAATCATTCTATTGCTGTCACACCTAATCGGTACTTCCTCTATCATTATGGCCAACATCAAAATAAGGCAACCATTACCGAATGCAATAAAGAACTTTACGACCTTCCTGGCATCAGAGTATAAGTCTTTGGAAAGTAGCAATGTCTCTGAATCCCTTTAACTTAAACCAACCAGTAAAATCTAATGACACAGCAATTTAAGAAAAAAAAAATCAAAAAACTTAAGCGTCAGAAGGGATTTACATATATATTTTTCTATACTCTCTCTATATCATTGTGAAATTATAGACCGAAGTATACCCATAGAAATAAAATAAAGCCAACAAATTCCATCACCTGCACATAAGTTTGAAGCTTTAACAAAAGACTGAGCAAAAGGCCAACAACGAAGTCGGTTAGCTAAGTATATACTCGTACTCGTATACAGCACAACAATTCAGTTCTGACTTCTGACATCGTCCTGACAATCTGCTCCTGTTTTTTTTTTTTATTTTTTCCCTCGGCTGTTTGTTGTCACTGGTCATTGTCAATATGGAGTAATATTTTCCATTGAACTATCATTTCCGTTCGAATGGATAAGGGCAGCAATGGCGGCGCGGCAGAAGGCAAAATGGATGTCCAATATAGAGGGTGGAAAATGGTGGGTGGAGAGTCTGTTCAGCAGACTCAGATTGAATGTGCTGCACCAATCAGTAAAGTTTCTATTCCTGTTCCATTTGACTGAATGACATCGGCGCTAGCTCAGCTATATAAGCTCTCTCTAAAGTCAAGAGATAGAGAAATGGTGAGAGGATATATCTCCGATGTTGATGCAAAGGCATCACAAGGACAATAATGTGGAATGAGGCAGAAATAAATGAAGAAGCAGAAAAATAAATAGCAAATCGATTGATTGATGATGGGAGTCCGAACGGGGTAGATATGTATACCATTTCACCTAATAGACCGTCAGGTAAAAGTTATACGTTGTCAGCCCATCGTAGTGTGACGACGACGACGACACGACGTCAAAAAATGAATGAGCAACAACAACAAAAAAAAATATATATGAAGAAAAAAAAATAAGAAAATATTGTCAATCAATATTCTGTCGTTTATTTGTGTAAAGAATTTTCTGAGGGATGGGCTGGAATCTATTTTATTGGAAAAAGGCAAAAGGTGATTCACACAGAGATTTGTCGAATTGGAAGTCAATTTGAGGAAAGGGATGGTTGTTACATAAAGGTAATTGGAAATTGCAAATATGTATGTATGTATGTGTATGTATTTGTAAACTAGGTACATGAAATGCCCCTCAGGAGGCATAATATCCAGTTTATTAGATTTGGGACTTCGAAGTACGTATACTTGTATATAAATATCTCAAAGATAAACTCTACAATTTAAGGAAAGTATTGGTATTGATGATTCCCAAAGTTTCAATATCTACCTATAGTTCCCAAAAATTGATTTTGAATTTAATTAAGAAAATGGAAAGCTAAAAATTTTGTTTAAAACTCATTAAAATTGATAAATTCAAAGTTAAATTCTACTCGGTGGCTTTTTTAATTGTAAACACCTTATCATCAAATTACAATTTGTTGAAGAAATAAAATTGAAAATAACTTTCCTATATGTACTATGTTGCAAATGCACTATTTTCAAATGCGCTATACCTGAATATTATTATTAATATTTTGAATTTTGTGAAAATAGACTTTAAATGAAGGAAATAAACTAATCCAGTCAAGTAATTGCATTCAAACCTTCACATCTATAGACTTTAATAATCCATCCTTTAGTTACAGAGGGTGTTGCACTTATACAAATATTGACCTCAAGCCCTTGGAGCATCATTACGGTAACCATGTTTTCTGGTCTTCCCGTGACAACCCATTGCGAAATACGAGACGTATAAAAATGTCCTCTATTCATTTTTATTGGAATATCTGTCTAAGTAAATAATATTTGAACTCAAGATGATATTCATGAAACTGAAGATCGCTGCATCCGAAGTTTTTTTTTAATTTAGACTTCCAGATCTCGATAATTAGTATCAATGGTATTTGAAAATTTTAAACACCAAAACGTTGAGGTCAAGTTTTTCAAGGGTCGATGTTTGTTACTTTTTTTTTAAATTGAACCTCGTTATAATTTTTTAACAGAGTTTCTTAACATTTAAAGTTATATTTTTTTAGGAGTGCAGATAGACCACAATAAATGTTTTATAAAAAAAATTCTCTATGTAGAGCATAACCTCTAGGAGCGATGTTCCTTAATTTTTTGAATTTTTTATTAAGCTTTTTTGACCATGGAACTTAAAAAGAAATACAAACAAGTTTAGACCCTTATATCTTCGGATCAACGAATGGCGATTTTTTTTGTATTTTTTTTTATTTCATGTTCTTAAGTCTTTTATTTTTGCCTAGCAAACAAATTATAACAAAATTTTAATAATAAAAAAATAGATACCCAAAAATATTTTTTTTTCCTAAATATCTAAATATTTGTTTGATAATTTTAATTTCTTAATATTATTTTTTGAATTAAGATAAAGTAACCATTCTCTTACTATATATTGAAGAGAAAATAAAAACATTTACCAAAACACAGATTAAATAGAGTGAAATACTTTCACATGCATGAATAGCACACCTTAGTCACTAAAAATAATTAAATTTCACTGCAAATAATATGAGTAGTTATTTGAATTTACTGAACAACCACAAGGTAGCCATTTAGGCCCTTACCTTTTTATCTTATTTATTAATGACTTACCATTCGTATCGAAATTTTCAAACTGTCTTTTTTATGCGAACGTGGAACAATCTTCAAATCTATTTGAAACACCCATGACTGTGAAGAGTTGCAGCAGTATGAATTTAAATCATTTTTGACTGTTGTGTTGAAGTTGTTTGATTCTTAACATCGATATAAATGTAAAAATATTAGTTTTACAAGAAATTAGCTGTAACTTCTTTCAACTATTTGTTTAGTGGTCTAATATTATCACGTAAGCGATATCCCTGACCTCCTTGATGTCTTGTTTGATCAACAACTAGAATTCATATCACACATAAACTGCATTACTAATAAAGCTTATTCAATTCTTGGTTGGATTAAAAGAGAATCAAAACAATTTTAAGATACATTTGTTGTTTAAAAACTTTTTATTACATCTGTTGAACCTATTCTCTAATATGCTTGCTTGTTTGTCATAAAACCAGATTAGAACAAGTGCAAAACAGATTTTTGAGGTTTACACTCAGAGGATTAGACTGAGAAAATCCGTTTGAAATTCTTCCTTATAACAGCAGACTAAATCTTAATGACATGCCGAGTCTTGAGTGCAGACGTTTTTATTTATCATTTTGTATTCATTGTAAAATTTATAAACAGGAATATATGAAGACTCCTATGCCACTTTTCTCACGCGGCATTAACTTTATAATATTCCCTAAAATAGCTTCAGGATTTTTTCTGATTCCATTCATATTCTTAACTATCAAACTAATTACGAACGATTTTCCCTCTAAATAAAATTTTTAAATTGTTTAATTTTTTTCAAAATGTATCCGATCATTTTTTTAACAGAACTGCAAATTTAAATTGATTTTTTTTTCAATTATGTAATTAAGGTATATCATTTAATGTAAAGGTTGTAATTATAAAGCTGTGTAAATCAATAAATAAAATGACAGCTGCTCTCAACACTGTCTCCTTTAATTTATTGTATGCCCCCTAGTTCTTCAGTGAACAAATTTAGTCTTAAGTTTTAATTATTATTTTGTTAAGTCTTGCATCCTCAATATTCCTTAATATTAATTTTGTTTAAAACAATAATATTTTTTTTAATATACATACAGATAGGTATAGTTATTTCAATATTAATATGATGGTGGGAAAGCTTGGCTGCCTAACTGCAAGTGTATTATACAAACACAAAAAAAATCTTGTATATATTATGTAGTTATTATATCATTAAACAAATACTTTATGAAATAATCCAATAAAAATTTGTTAATTTAAGCTGCTAGTGTGTTTTGTTAGAATTTGTCTTAAATATATGGTCACCTCGGGCATCATCAATATCTATAACTTAACATATTTCGAAACAAAGATCGAAGGAAGTTTTGAAGCCTTAGAAAATTACTGATAGAGCTTGTATATGTATGTATCCTGTCAAGAACATTTTCGAAATTATTTTTAATGTCTACCTAAGTTTTCTCTCGTTACCATATTTAAATTGATAATATACCTAAACAGAATATGCCTTACAGAAACTGAGTTAGAATAACCAGTTCTTTATTGTTTTTTTATTTCCATAATTACTAAATTTAAACAAAAGTTTTTATTAAATTTGCTCATTCTCTGCCTACATTATGTTGGTATCTATAAGATTCAACTCTTTAACTTCTTTATCTATATACGTTAAGTTTTATTTAAAATTTTGCAAACATAGTTTTCATATTATGGTTAAACTTATGCACAAAATTGAAGCCATATTTGCTTATAATTCTACACCCATACGATTCTTCCATACCCCATATGTTACCCAACAACTCATCATCATGAGAAATCAATTACTAAAACCTCCTTTCCTTCACCGCACTATATTGTTAAAAAATTAAACCACACTAATAGAATGTTGTACAGAGAATCGCTGCAGCAAGAGCAGAAGCAGAAGCAGCATCAACATCAGCATCAGCCAGCCAACGCCCAAGCTTCTGTGCTGTGTTTACCATCATCGTCATCGTCGTCGTAGTTGTCGTATATAGTCATATACTCCTATATAGCTTCCAGGAATAAATTATTTCGCAGAAAGTAAAAAAAGCAAAAAAAAAAAAAACAAAATAAAGAAAAAACTGAAAAATAATAAATACATCCAGCTTGCGATGCAAAATCTGAGTCAAGGATACAAATTTACATCAATTTAAAGGAAGCGCACGAATGTTAGTGTGTTTGCTCGCTCACAGACGATGGCGACGACGAGAACGGAAGTGTCGTTACATATATATGTATCTAGCTACGCATTTGTATTATGTATGTACATAGGAATTTACCACGCCTTCGAAATACTTAAAGTCCTTAACGTTCAGTTTTGTGTGTCTTCTTCTCTTCTTTATATTGATTTAACTTTCTGCGAGAATCTAGGGATTTACAAGAACACGAATCTTTCCAAGAAGATGTATTGCTAAGCCACCTTGGCTTCACAAAACAACCACCTACCCACCTTTACTATAGAGATATACCTATCTAAAGCTATACCTACCTACCTACCTACAGATAACCCCCTTCTTAGCCTTGTGGCCATGAATAAGATTAAGTAATCCATCTCAACTGAACTGTAACACTTCTGACACAAGCACACACAGGAGAAGACGACAAAGAAGAAGAATACACTTAACACACATATTCATGACGTGTCCTTTTTTTGAGAGAAAAAAAATTATTTAAGGCTTACCTACATAATTCCGTTCTGTTCCAACCGACCGACCGAACGACCAACCAACCGACCGACCTCACCTTGACTGAGAATAAAGAGTGCAATTTTGTTCAAGTAAAAGTGTGACCAGCAGCATGGGAAGAACTGATCACAACTTTTCATTATTTTTTTTTTACCATCAAACAATCAAATGATTTATTTATCAATTGATTGATAAATTTAGGAAAAACATATCAAAATTGATAATTATTTCTGGAAATTTAGTCTTTAGCTTTATTTGCCACTAACCTCTTCAAAAGCCCCTGGCGAAATGGTTAGTACGTAGAAATTAGAATTGTTATGCTTTTTCCTCGTAAAATTTTGTTTTCACGGGTACTGGCACTTACTTGTGAGTAATTGACAAAGCCCAGTACACATATTAAAGGTAATTTCATTACAGTTTTAATTTTTTCGGTTGTGTGCATCTGTCAAAATTGAAGAAAATGGTGTATCAAGTGGCCCTTTACTTGTCAAATTAAAATATTTTGTTGTTGTTTCTAATGATGCATTGAGTATGTTCCTGTGGGAACTCGAGCAGCCATTTTTAATTTCTGACACTTTGACAATCTGCGCAATATATTGCCTCAGATTTGAATACATGTGGACAAATCGAACAAGTGTATATCTTGTAATGAAAATGTACTTCTCACCTAGATTGGGCACAAAATTGTAGGTCCCCTCCATTCCTGCTGATGACACGCGTACATACATTTTTGAGAGTTATAATTCACTTCTGATTTTCCACGAGGTAACCTCAGTGATTCTATGAAATCTTAAAAGGCTTACCGATATTTGTAAGGTTAAATCAGTAAAACAAGAGATGTGGTGTGGTGGAAAAGAAACGTCTGTGACTTAGTATAAGTTCACACCATTGCCTTTTCATAGAATGGAACATTATAAGAACATAATATTTAAATTTTCATTTTCGCCGTAAAAAATTAAGAACGTTTTATTTTATTTTTATATAATTGAATTATTTTATTTTTCAAAGAAGAAAATCGCATCAAAAAAATATGAAAACAAAGCTTCTTTGGCAACATTAATCGGGTGTGTCGTGAGAAGGTGGCACATGTCAGATGAAGCGGGGGGGGGGGGGAGAGGCTGTTTGCATATGTATGTCAACTGTCTGCAGAGTATCCGTTGTAATGAAAACATCATTTTCTTTTCATAAACAACCCACAGAAGTGCAGCCTTCTTCTAGGTTTTAGCATCCTCATCCTTATGATTTGCTTTATTCGCCCTGTCGAATCGAATTTATATTCGTGCCACACACACATATTTTGTGTGTATATTTTACCTCATCGTGCCTTTTCTAGAAAATATGACTTTTGTAACAGATATAGTAAAAGTATCTACAAATATATTCTTTCCAACGAAGCCTTTATACCTACACAAAAAATAACAGGTACGAAGGTATAGAGGTACCCCAGGTGCAGCATCCTATATTCTGTTGTAAAACGAGATAAGCCCTAATGTCAAATGTTGAGCACATACTGTTATTCTAATCATGACAGATGATATTTTATCGCATTCGTTGCACATATTGTGTGTGTGTGATTTATGTATGTGGGATGAAAAACGCATGAAAGTATGCAACAAAAACTTTTTGACAAAATATTAAAAGATTAAAGACTCTATCTATTGCGGGCGGAATATATGTATGTAGGTGGGTGTAATGTTTGAGGGACTTTCAGTAGAAAATTGAACATTGACTAGAAAAATATGGAATGACATTTGAATATTCTAGTTTCAAGTGCAAGGAATTTTGTATTGAAATATTTTGAATTTTCAATTTTATTTGGCGCATTCTTTTAGGAGGAAGGAGTGTAGGGCGTACACAGTATAGGGTTAGGAGCTTATAAAACTTGAGATCAAATAAAATTCGTATATTATATTCATTCATCATATTGTGTGAGATATTTTTATTTCCTGCTGAATAATATGAAACCAATGAAAGAGTTATGAATTTCGTGCTTTAACCTTCTTACCTCTCTCTCTCACACTCTTTCTTTCTCCTATTTCATTTTGTTTTGTTAGGAATATTTAGAGTTATGCGTTAAGTCGTGTGGAAAAAGGGTACTACGTGCAGTCAAAGGACTTTTCATTAGATGGATTTTGAATCTGTGATGTGAGGAAATGCTGAATTGTTGAAGTTTTGTATTACACATATTTTTGGAAGTTAAGTTGTTTAGTAAAAAAAGAGCAATACCAGAGTTCGTCAAATACATTATGTCACTATCAGGATTTAGTTGAGTGTGTGTGTGTTTTGTATGCTTGTTTTTTTGTTTGTACAAGTTAATGGTTATTGAAATGGAAAATATCAAACATATTGTAAAGTTAACTTACTTACTGACTTATTTTGTGGGTCACATATGTCGAAAACTCAATGGTTTGAACTTTATGTTGCCTTACAAAAGGTAATTTTATTCAATCTTTTATTTATGCAATGGACTATGATTGATATTCGAACTTCACCTTATTTTTCAGAAAAAAATTAATAAATAAAAATAAAGGCGTATAGCTTTAATAAAAGGCGTGTTTTTTTTTTAAGTGCATACAGAATTGGTTGAAAGAAATTACATCGGAACTTACCAAAGTCAACACAACAAATGAGCCCATCACTGTTACAAAATCATCATTAACCTGTTAGCTTTGTGAAAAAATTAAAAACAGAAACTAAAATCAGCCATGCCACATTTAAATAAAAAGAAATGTCATATAAAAATCATTCCGCTTCATAAAATAAAACTAAATAAAAACATAGAACTTAATTTCAAGTCGTCTTTTAAAGGCAAAAAACTTAATTCCATGACAATGACCGCTATTTTATTTTCATACAAAAGTTGTGCCATTCGATGAATCAGATACATAATTTGGCGTTTCCATACAAACTATCGATACTAAAATGATGGTTAGTCCCCGTAATATCTGCATTTTAGCTATAGGTCCATATGGACTTAAGTTGATGTTGTATTTACTTGTAAATCGATAACTACAATGTCGTTTTTTTTTCTTCCAATTCTATATGGATTTTTCAGTTAATTAATTGTGGTAATACCAATTTTTTTTAATTTAGGCAAAATTAACAACAAAAAAAAATAACGAATGAAAATGAAGTCATCACAACTATAATGAATGCCAAATTATGAGGCAATAAACCAATTAATAAAAGAAGTTTTTGAACTTCTTTACGAGGAGGTCCTTTCTGTTTTTTTTTTAATAAATTTATTCTTGTTGTGTTGAATTCTTAAAACTCTTTAAAAGTACATGTACCTAATTAATGAACTATACGACCAAATCTCTTTTGGAACAATCAAAAAGTTGCTGGAGGTCTTTATTATAATCGTAAGTCATTATCATTATGTGCATTACAAGTTACTGAGTATTCTCGTGTTTCCATTCAATACACTATAGCGATACTTAAGTTGAGTAAAAAAAAAAAACAATACAAAATGATGCTGATTATGTATGCGTAAAATAAAATTCACATAATATGTAATTGCTCAAATTCACTTAAGGTAGTTTTTTTTATTTTTTTTTCTCATTTACGCCTTGTATGAATTTTACACTGACTGAAAATTGACTTTAATTATGGTGCTCTACTTTTTGCGAGTAGAAAACAAAAGCACTTTTGGGATTTTGGTTTTTTCGTGTTGTATCGAAAATTGTCAGAAAAGGTTTCAGTAAGTACTATTTTTATTTAACAATGATAAAATTATTCTCTTAAAAAAAATATATTAATTAACAAATAGTTTTCCTTTTATGTAACATTATTATGTATTGATATTTGTTTTATTTATGTATTAAAACTATAAAAGAACTTAATTTTAAGATTAACTTCTTTCAGTTAATTAAGGAAATTTAAGTTACCTAATAACATTAATACATCTATTTTTTCAATTTTTGAAACAAAATTACATTAAAAAAAACAGCAGCAAAAGACAATTTAGTGATAAATGTTATGACAATTTTAATGATTTTAAATATGAAGCAGATACAATTTTAATGATTTGAATTATAAAATTAACCCATTAGCGACCAAGCACTCAAAAAAAGTAGAATTAAATGAAAAACATTTGAAATATACATATGGCCGATTCTCTGCCAACTGTGATTTTTTAAATAAGAATTTTGCTAAAATTAAAAGTCGTTGAAAAATATTTTTTTTTATTTTATTTGTCTTTAAATAGACATGGTATTAAATCTGTAAGAGCATTTTACTACAACTTTTAAGGAAAAAAAATATGGTAAAAAGTACTAAATCTCGAAGATGGTGCTGACACTGATTTTTTATTTTTGAATTTTTATACGTTCTAACTCTTTTTGAAAACATTTTTGTTGAGTTTCTAAATTCTCTCTTATGTTTTGACGTTTTCAACTTTAAAAGCCAATGTTTTATTCAAAATTGTATATTTTTTAGTTTTTCAAATCTGTTCTTTGAGGTTGGAGTCTTTATTTTTATGCTAGGTTATAACTCAACATTTATTGCACAAATTTGTTTCAATATGTTTTGTCCGAAGTACTGGTACCATTCTTAATAAACAAATAATAAGATTTTTAGCTAAATTGCTTGAAATCATTTAATTTAAGTTCATCATAAATAAATATACGGTACTGACACCCACGGTTCTGAAATTTAGGCTTTAATATAACCTCATATCTCAAAGCTTCTGAGAAAAATAAAATCCGTTATAATTTAAACTTCTATGACTTAAAAAGTAATACAATATTCTAAAAATGACCCTAAAACATTTCACAACACTTGGATAATACTACCACGGTACTGATAGGTAATTTTGTGACACACGATTTTAGAATAAAAACACTTCACTCTTACAGCAAAATTACGTAAATAAAAAAACATTTTTATTCAATGATGTATTTTAATAGAAAATTGTAGATTTAATTGGAAAAACAAGGATGGCACATGCCACGGTACTGACATTTTGCGTATACTTTTTCAAGTCAAGTGGAAAGGGGAGCAAATTTTTAAACAATCTGTAATGTAAATTGTAGTACCAACTTCTTTCCACAAATCAAACCAGAAATTCATAAGAAATTTTTACATTAAGCTACAAATAAAGCCCTGGACACAAAGAATCACAGTTGGCAGAGAATCACCCATATGCTTAAATAATTATTTTAAAAAATTAAAAACATTTTTGTAGCTTTAGGCAAAAAGGTGTGTACTGAAATGAGAACATATGGTCACATATGGGACATGAGAATTAAAAAATATTTTTTCTTGAAAAGTAGTTTTTAATGAAATTGATCAAAGGTGACAATTTTACAAACTCACAAAAAGAGTAAATAAATCTTTTTGAAAGGTATTAAATACTCCGATCTTCCTATTTTTCGTCAAATTCCACCAACGAGCACCATTTAGGAAAAATTATCTCCCAAGTGAGCCAAGTAAATCGCGGAATTGAAATTTGATTTGTTCGACTTAAAGTTGAGAACTGGATTTCATTATAGAGAGAGAGAGAGGTTTCTGCGTATGAATAATCTTAAAAAAAAGTCACCAAACACCTAATTTCTAAAAGTTTACCAAAAACTACACCAAATATACTTTTTGAATAAGCTGTGATGTGGTAATATCTTCCATGGACACACAAATAACGGGTAACGTTGTTAAACACAACGTTAAGCCGTCTCTGGCTATCAGCATCGAATTTCCAGGAGATTTCACACCCATATGTCAAGATAGGTATAATAAGGGATTTCGCAAGCATTTTTCTCGTAGGAAGTGATGTGAACTTTTTGAAAGCTAATAAATTCCTTAAGTCACCATAAGTTTTTCCCACCAGTGCATTGATTTGGTCATTCTAAGTGAAGGGCCTATTGAAACAATTTCCACAGGAGTTCCTCCGGCCAATTCAGCAAAAGTAAACCAAGAGATTTTTGGAAATAACAAGATATTTTGTCTTGGTACATATAGGATTAAAAACATTGGTTGAACTATTTGAAGATTGCATTAGGTCCTCTTTATATACATACTAACACAATCTTCAATAAGCCTCAGGTTACAAGTTTTAACAAGCTGAACATCGTCAACATACATTCGTGTCTCACAATATTTCACTACGTATGGTACATTGTTTACATAGACACAAAAAAGTATAGGCCCAAAATAGATCCTTCAGGTACATCATAGTTTAGCGAGATTAATTTCCGACTTTCTGAGATTACAGCTTGTCTTTTCCAAGAGGTGTAGCAGTCTCGAAAGAGACTTTCACAATTGTATTGAAATGTTAAAGTTTTACGGTCTTAATTTTTATTTAAAAAACTAACTCTTTAAACTTTTAATAAACAAAAGACTTGACCTTTTTTAAAGTTATTAAAAAATCAACTGCAATTTAGTTTTAATCCAGAAGAAAATTATTAGCAGACTAAAATAGTTTGGAAATGTTCAAAACTATTCAAATTGTCGTAAATAGTTCATTCAAGTGTCAAATTGAACGAATTGTAGTTGTCGACCAAAATCAGGGTAGCCCAGTGAGTATCACTGATAAATGAAAAGTGTTTCAAAGCTACTGTTTTAAATTAAATGATTTTTAGTCTCTACAATTAAAAAAACGATTAAAGTTGTCGCAAGTTCCCTGAAGCTTGTTTCATAAACGAATCATCTAAGTCTTTTTGTTATTCCGAATTCTATTTAATGTGTTCCCTCTTTATCAGATCTGACTTTTTTTGCTAGAAAATTAAAATCATGTTTTTTCGTTATATTCTTTTTTGTTAGTAAAAATTCTATAAAATCAGAATGGATAGCAAAATATTATTTTTTTTTATTTCCGAGTCTTTTCATCGAAAAACAATGCAACTTTCCAATACTATCTATTAACTCAACCCCAAAAATGTGAGTTTGTATAAAATTGACTCATGCGAAAACTGAGTTCAATTAATAATCAAGTTTAAATATGATCATAGTTCAGTTTGCCTTTTTTAGGCTTATTTCAATAGTTACGAAAATAAATCCATTAATAAATAGTTCATGTGTAAATTTTACGCATGATTATATTTTGTGTAACATTTGAATATGATTTCATTTATATATAGGGTTAAAAAAGTTATACAATTTTTTTCTTTGTTCAACATTTTTTTTTAGTTTTTATACTTCCGGTATATCCATGTGCTTCATCACATCATTCAATCATAAATAGTTACTCATGTTTGTATTATGTTTTGAAAATGAATAGAAATTTCAACGTAGGTATAGTATGTATATCTGAATTGCTTGAAAACATTCTTCATTTTATTACGAAAAAAAAATTGAACTTAAACATAATATGTACCAACTACAAAAGTTCACTGCCTTATAAATGTATATGTTCTCAATTGGTCACTGAATTGGAAGTTTGAAGTTTTGACGTTTGGCCAAATTGTAAAAGAATCTACATTACTTCGTTTATGCCATACAAAATCTAGGATTTAGAGTATATGGTCGTGCGTTGTGTGTATAGGACAGAGATGTACCTCAAAAATTCGTAAAGCGTGCTGTATAAAAAAAAAGATTCAGTAGATCGTAGATTTGTATTATGTACATACATATATCCTTCCCAATATGCATTTGAATTGAATGGTATAAGATACGAATACGAACTGTGTCCATGTCCGCATATACGCTTCTTTTTTTTTCAAAGCATTTCTCGATTCAGGAAACTCAGGAGCACACTGTGTGTAGTGCAGTGTGTATGAACCAACTTCCCAGCTATATTATGTACATAAAACAGGAAGTATACTTAGAAGAATTATAGTTTTGTTTGCATTGAATTTCCACTCGGAGGCAAAATAAATTTATTGAATAAAGTTTTGAAGCATTCATACAGAATGAGAGGAAGAAAATGCAGAAGAGGAAGAAATAAAGAGAGAAGGAGATATATGAAAAACATTATTAAGGGAAATTGCATTTTTTTTCTAGTTTTCATGCGTTTTCTGGGATTTTTAGTTTCTGCTGCTGCTGACGCGACTATAGAGGATGTTACCATCGTCATTCTTGTCCCCATCGTTCTCGTCCATTGGTAAAGATAAATAGTTATTTTTTTTTGTCAGAGATTCAGAACGATTCGCTGGAAAATGTACACAATCCTTTCCAAGGACGGTTTGGCTCTGTGGCATTCACCATATACCATATACAGCTAGCTAACACAGATCCACATGTGAATAAATGTCCTAGGCCTGGCCCTGGATATATGTCCCTACTAAAGCATTTCGTCGTATATATAGTAGACCCAGTTGAAAGGCGTTGAAGCTTGAATTATTATTTTCCTTTTTTTTTATTTTCATTGTTTACAGAACAATGTGCAAAGATTTATGAAAGGAACTCTGAATACTTGCTTTGCTCTTGAATGGTTATACATATAGACTATGCTCTGAAGGAGTGAATGTATGTGTTTGTATAGAAATATTTATGTGATCCAATGGACGTCCTGACAACCGCGACAGCCAGGAAAAGTAAATTTTAATGAAGAATTAATCTGCTTTTCCTATAGATAGATACGCACTTTAATATAGAAGCAATAATTATTATTCAGGGTTGGGTGTAGTATGAAGATACATTTAGAGTTAGGTGACATGTTTTTCCAGGTGGCTTTGTACAGTGAACAAATATTGTTTTTAAGTACGATATCTCATAACTTTACTCATACATATCATGAATTTACAATCTGTTTCTTGAGCAAAAAATTGTTAAAAATTTTAAACTGAGAAAATTTGTTTTTGAACAAGTTTTTTTCGCTCTTTCATTCGAACTTACTCCTTCTGGTGAGGGAATGAAATTTTATCTGCAGTGATTTTCATAGATGAAAAGCCAAATTGAGGTGAAAGTGTAAGTTGGGTAAAAGATACGAGGATTATTTGGTTTTTAAACACTTTCAATCCGAATAAAATTATATTGTATTTTATTTATTTCTTGTATTCCAAATAAATGTTCGATACTTAAATTTAATCTTCTTACGTTTTGAAGTTATTCTTAAGAAGAGACCTATCTAGTCCCGGAAAGAACTAAGCATCAATCAGCAAGCTTATCTAGCCAGCTCGGTTCTTAGATGGAACATTTTAATTTGAAATTGTGACGGATGTGACAAATTATCGTTACGTGTGTGTGAAGTATGATTTTTACGCATGAATTTAACAGAAACGAAAATTTAATCAATTGAAAATTATTGTTTTTAAATGAAAATCGATTTTTTCTCACTTAAAAGTCATATAGATAGTCCTTTACTTTAATTGAAATGGTGACGGATGTGACAACTTAATGTTACATGTGTGACAAGTATAATTTTTTTGCATGAATTTATAGAAAATGAAAATTTAATCAATTGGAAATTATTGTTTTTTCAAGTGAAAATCGAACTTTTCTCATAATTCTTCACTCCAATGCGAATTTCTGTTACTTTTCTTTAAAGTGGGGGAAGAAACCTACTAAAACTTTTAAAATAGCCATGTTACCATAATTCCCTCCACTTTAAATTTCATATTTAGCAAAAAAAGAACTCAAAATGAAAACAGAAAAATTAAATTTAAAAACGCAAAACTGTAACGGGTGCAGTGACACACCCTTTAAAATATAAATTCAGGCTCAATAAAGCTTCTAATTCAATTAAATTTTGTCTGACGATACATAACAATAATATTTATATTAGGTATTTAACCAAATAATCAATTTATTTTTGTGAATATTTTTGTAACGCGTGTGACATCACTTATCACGGGACTCACGATTAAACTCAGCTTGTATTTACTTCTAAATGGCAAAATTATACAAGAAATTGCTTTGGATATAAAAAATAATGTTCTTCAAATTGACACAATTTGCAAATACAGACATTGATATTGACATTGCAATATTTTTGCTGAACAAATTTAAATAAGTCTGACTAAATATGGAGTTTTAAAATATTTAATTTTTAAGTATTCTAAAAGAATGTTATATAGCATTTAAATAAATCATTAAATTTAACCCTACAAAAAAAATCATTAAATCCCTTAAGGTTGATTTTTCCAATTTTCAATATTTTAAATCATAAAAGTCCACACAATCTCACATAAAATACGACATCCTTTAACTTTCTAAAAACCTTGACAACAATAACAACAACAAACTTCAAGGCCTATCTAGACAAAAGTGAGCACAAGCACTTTTATAAATTAAATTCAAAATAATCAAATCAAAATGCTTTTTCTTTTTTCCACTCATTGAGTTTGATCATTAATAAAACAAAAAAAAGGTAGGTATGTATATAGCTGGGTATATAAGAAGTATTCTTCTTTTCCCAAAACATCAACAAATGATGGAAAAAAAAAAACAAAAATAAAATCAAATAAATTCCCCAAACTAAGAAATATTTTATGCCTTTGGTCCTTTTTTCCCGCTGACTAACTGTTTATTATCCTCCCTTCAATCAAGTAATTGCAGCACTAAAGGTTACCAAAATTTGGTCAATTATAATCAAGGTAACCTTTTTTCGTCCACCTCCTGATGTTGTTGTTGTTGTTGTTGTTTTTATTGCAAAATTTAATACCTTTTCTTCGTCCTCGTTCTCACATTCCCTCAAGTTATATCCCTTACTCAGGTTTTGTTAAACGTCAAATCATTTACAAAACACAAAACAAAAAAAAAAGGACAAGGGATTTAAATTTTAATATAATTAATTGTATTTCCCATCATCAGATATCATGGTTGACTAAACTTGAAGAAAAAAAAAAAAACATGTCTTGAAAAACCTTGACATTGGATATCATTACCAAAGTCGTTTACTTAATCATCCATTACCATGTACGAGTATTTCACCACACATTACAATAGAGCTCAATTTT
The DNA here is from genome assembly GCA_929447395.1 of Epistrophe grossulariae. Lineage (NCBI taxonomy): Eukaryota > Metazoa > Arthropoda > Insecta > Diptera > Syrphidae > Epistrophe > Epistrophe grossulariae. Next base: position 137,709,335 of record OV839568.1, read on the forward strand.
AACAGCCCAACAAAACAACGAAAAACAAAAGAGGTTGACACAGTACCGCTATATAATATCCTGCCAAGCGTTCAAAAATCCACAAAACGTGATATCCGTAAAATCCGAGGTCAGCAAACTCTAAATGGCTCCCGCGCTGATCCGGATAGAAGTAATGTATCCGAACAAAAAAGCCATATTATAGGAGAATAAGCCTCCTCCGTAGAGTTATCCACCTCTTGTATCACCATCACCATTAAAATGTTAAGGTACACACAAACTTACAAAAAAAAAACAGCGCAATGCCACTCATACAAGATTTTGGCAAAAAGTGGATTTTTTTTTTTGAGAAATAAAAGTACGAAGCAGAATCTGCTTCGGGTCCATTAAGTCTAAATATCGGCTCCACGCAAACCTCATAAAAATTTATGATCACTCAATTTAAAAAAACAATCCTTGATGTTTTTTTTTTGAGACAGAGAGAGAGTATCATCTGCAGCTGTTTCGATGTGTGCCATGAAATGGGCCTATATATCGCCTGGATAATGGATATAGAGGTGGATCAACCCCAAAAAAAGACCAAAGTTGGCGCTCTCTAGAAACTCAGAACCATTGCATGGTACACTGGCTTAAATTCCACACCATTTGTATAGCGTTATAGGATACATTATATAGGATATGCGGATGGTATCGTGTACAGTTTGTTCAAAGTATTATAAATTAATTTATTGTCGGGAGAAATAAATTTAATCGAGAGAGCTTTTAAGATATGTCACCATTAGAGGGTGAACTTTTGTTCTGTTGCCTTCACTAGGGGATTGTTCAATATTTTATATGATATTCACGGACATGTGTGTGTCTTTAAGGGAAGGCAAAGTAAAAAAAAATCTAACTTAAGACCAAGAGTAGCTTAACCAGGTGATTGATTTGATTGATGCTTTAAGGATGGTGCAGTTTGTCGTCGAGGAGGAAATTCCAAGGACTTGTGGAATGAACACAGACATGATGGGAATAAATATATATTATTTTTAAATGAATTTATAGAGTGTCTGTTGATATATGTTCCTTCTAATATTTGAAAGCACTCTTGCCATCGATTATATAGCTTTTAAGAGTTGTAAATTAAATTTAGTATCATTCTTTGAACTTACTTAGGAAGGTATACTGAAGGATTTTAGGCGTCAAATTATTTATCGTATTTTTTGGAAGACTGTGATTTCTTGACAATTTCAAAATTTTGTATTCATTGATGACTTTTTCTTGACACTGATGTACATCAGTTACCGCACTTAAAAAAAATTGGCGTAAAACTTAAAATGATTTAGTACGATGTTAAAAAATTTGTAGTACGATTTTAGCTTAAAAACAGGATTTTCCAAATCGTAAACGACTTAGTACTATTTTTTTTTACATTTTATTAAATTCAAAGTCAACAAATATTTACCTATTTTATATTTATTTATTTCCAAACTAACTTCAAATGTCATTTTGACAATTAAAAGTGAGAAAATGTTATATTTGTTTACAATATTTCATGAAATGTCATTATTTTAGATGTGTTCAACTGAACTTTATATAGAAAATATAGGTTTAGTATATGAGAATTAATATAGTTAAAAATTTTTTAAAACTAAGAACATTTTAGGAAAGTGCTTTAAAGTTAGAAAATTGTTAAGTAGTATCATTCTGATACTAAAAATTATAGGCTCTTTAAATTTTGCGCCATTATTTTCGACATTTTCAATTACACTAAGAAGCTCCATGCTGCAAATGACAGTATAGTTATACAACTTGTTGATCACGAGTTGCATTTATGAGGGGAGTACGGAAACGATCGGCTATACTTTAATTGATATTGAAGTCGGAAGCACTGAGTTTTGGCCAAACAAAATACATTTTTCCTCTGTTTTTGGTTAGAATGTTTTTCTTCTCGATATATTTCAAAGAAAAACTAATATATTGTAACAAATCGTGAAAACAATATTTTAAAACAATAAAAATACAAAGCTATTATTATAGAAATATGTATGTAGATATTAGCTGTGTTTTATTTTCCCCCAGATCCAATCCAGATCAGATCATGGAAATAAAACAACTCTGATCTGAGTGACAACTTGTTATATACTCAACTCTTTTTTCCTTTTGTTTTTCTTTATTTATGTATACACCCGTTGTCTTTTTTCTTTACACTACTGATGACATTTACAAATTAAGGGTATGTGTTCAAAACGGATTTGGACATCCAAATCCAAAACAAAGTTGGATTTTGTGTTGTTTTTGTAATACATGTATTTTCGTAAGCAAATCCAATCTGGTTCGGATCTCGGGGAAAATAAAACACAGCTATTAATATTTTTGACCTAAAAATAAATAGGTTTATAAATTACACCCACATAATAGCTTTTAACTTTTTCAAAAGGTCCTTAAAAATATTTTGACTATATATTCCTGTGAATTCCGTTTACAAAATTGTATGCCAACCACATGCTAAATTCTGTCGCATATACATAAGTAGGCTAAAACTTACATAAACCATTATGCTCAGTGGCGTAAGCTGGTATATATCCTACAACCCCCGACCCCATCCACACCAGATAGCCTACAACTTTATTACACAGTTTATTACAAAAATAAATTATAATGCACCAAATAATTTCACCATATCAATTTTTCACATCCAACTGACAGAACGCATAAACATTTTAAAATATTATTCGCATTTTACTACGCCTCTATAATATTTTACGAACGGAATAAATAAGCTAAAAAATATATTTTAGATTAAACCTATCCCTATATGATATGCGATGTCCTTGTGAACAAAATACATGCTGAATTAAATTTAAATAAAACAAACAATCCGTTGAAAATCCTAACCTGCAACCAAAAATGCCGTGCGCTGCCGCATCATTTATCCTTTCCGGTTCCGTTCGCACCCACACTCTTTATATGAGAAACCTACATATATACATAGCTTAAAACCGAAAATGCATTTTGTGCCACAAAAAAAAAAAAATTCATCACCAAATCGGTCGTACGAGGTTCGAATGTGGAAGAGGCGTTGTCGGTCGTCAGTCGTCAGTGGCATTGCATACTGAACACTGGTGGCGCTGCACTATACATGAGGCTCACTATACCAATAAATGAGATTCGATCTCACATTCTCCTATCAAGGACTTTTATTCGGGTTTCGGGGAAAATGTTAGACAACACAACCACACTTGACACAAAAGCCCCTCATTAGATATCACTGCATGACCAGAGACACCAGCTCCAGCAGTGACGACGACGACGTCCTATTCTGTGATGTTGACCTCCCTGGTGCTCCCGACATCAACTCCGCAATAAATGCAAAACTGCCAACTAACTTTGCATTTCTCATTACTGTGATGGTGGTGCCGCAGAGTGCGGTGCTGACCTTATTTCATCGCAGGCTAAATGAATTTTGTACAAATTTACATTTGGTGTCCTCGCGAGATCGGATTTGGATTGGTGGCATCGCAGCAATGCTTATTGCTTATGGTTTATGCCCCTGGAATCCCTCTGGCGGCGCAGCGCGGTGCGGAGGCAATGGTGGGCAAGAATGCTTGATGACGTCCGATGTTGTGATAGTCACATTGCTGGCTAAACTAACATACATACTAACAACTCACCCAACCCCCATTGTACCCATCAAACCCCCAGCATTAAGACAATGCTATCTGGAACTGCACTGCGGCCACGATAATAGACGGAGAAACTAAAATTTAGTTAACGAGGATTTTATTGAAGTATTAACATTTTATTTAGCTGTCATGGTTGCGTTGGTTTTCCATCGGGTACCATCGAACTTGGTTAGGACTTTTCCATAAGACGGATCATTGCAGATGATGATGATGATGATGATGGTGATGCTGATGAGGATGCTGGTATCCTGCATAAATTTATAATCTGTTTTATGTTTGGCTGAAAGTAAGGCCAGAAGGGAGACAGAGAAAGAGAGAGATTGCATATTGATGGTTATCCTTGTGTAAGCTGAGGAAATTAATGTTTAATCCTTATATGAGAATATTTTTTTGCTTATATACATACATACATACATATACTGTTTTGTCCTTTTTGAGAAAATGTAAAGAACGAAAATGGTTGATGGGAATAAGATCAAATGGATTAGATGTTAAGAGAGTGTCCCTGATGAGGTTGTGCATGGAAAATGTTCTATATGTAGTATACCTAATAGCCCTTTAACCAAAGTTAAGAACTAAGCTACCTATACTTGTTTTTGTTTAATAATTTTCTTTTTTTTTATTATTTTCAGGGTATTATGGGTCAAAAGAACCAAAATAGATAAATAGTCTAAGTTTTTATGTGAACAAAAAATATCCCTAGTTCCCTATAAATGCTGTTATTTCTTTAAAGAGTTAAACGAATTTGTGTCCTTGAAAAAGGACCTATAATCTTCTTTGAAAGTTGAAAAGAAGGATGAAGTCTTCTTGCAATTAAAACATCAAAGTTTAAAATCAAAAATATTCTTTGGCAACAAAAAAAAAAGATTTAGAAAAAGTTAAAAGTATTTTCGATTTGACAAAAAATTTAGAGCCTTAACCCTCTATAACTTAAGACCTTTAAAATGCAAATTTCTGGTGGAATCAGATAGGTTTATGAATAAAAAAATATACATGTATTTTTTTTTAATTTTTAAATTATTTATTTTTTATGAACAATATAACAAAAGAGGGAGTGTAGCTTATATACAACAATGAAATGCAAGTGATAGAAAACTGCGAAATTACGTGAAAAGATATATTTTGAATGAAAACGAAAATAATTTACGAAAGATGAAAGTTCTTGATTCTCAAAAAAACAATCTCAAACAAACGTAAAAACTATTTTTTGTTATTTCTTATCACACGCGCACTATACTTGCAATTTTTCACTTTACTGACGGTATCCCGTTGCCTGAAACAAAAAATGACAGTTACGCTACTTTGACTATTTTGGATTGAAAGAACGGAGTGTAGACGACATTCTACAATGCACGAAAACCTAAAATAATAAATAGTTTGAGAATTATGAAGGGTTAAACGGAATGTTGCTTGTAGTCTACTATATGCTATAGAGGGTTAAGTCCTTCCATTTTATATTTCATTAAAATCAAATTTACTTTTCTGTATTTTGTTTTAAATCTCTCGCCCATGTTACGTTCCTATAAGATCATTTTGTATTCATTGAAAAACTGTTTTTTAGGGACAAGTTATACCTGCTAAACTCATCATTGAAAATGACCTACAACATGTATTATTTGAAAGAATAAATAAATAAAATTTTAAATTTGAGAGAAAAATCTATGTATCTATTTTGATACAAAAATATTTTAAAAATTTCTTTAAGTAAAAAATTCAATTTTGTACAAGCCGTAAGCAAAAAATATAAACATAAATTTAAAAAAAACTAAAATTAAAAATGGTGAGATTCAATGATAATTATAGCCAAACACTAAACATATTTTCAAAGATAAAAAATAAAATATGAAAAATGAAATTTCAAGGGATAAATGCAGAACAAGTAAATTCCAAGATCTATCTTAATACAAAAAATGGAGAGACTAGTTTTTCTTTTTAGATATTAAAAAAAATCCACAATTTTAGCAAAAAAATTTTGATGAATTTACTTGAACAAAAACATAAATTACAACTAAAATGGAAATTAGAAGCTCTATCGAACTTCAAGCTTATTTAAGGAAGTAGATTATTAACTTTGTATGCTAGCTTTGAACAATTTGCATTAATTAAGACGCTTTATACAAATTCAGACTTGAATTCCGTGAATTCATGGTAATATCTACAAATTCTGACATAAAATTTATCTTTTTTTTTTATTTCTATAAACAAATACTAATTAATATTGCATTCGAAATTTTTAACCTTGACGAGGTTGAGCGTAACTGATTCTTTCTCTGTGGGCTACAAATAAAATTCAACTTTGTGATAATCAAATAATATTTTTACCAAATCCTTATTTTCTAATGAGATTTGATAAGTATCTTCATCAATGCTTAACTATCAGAAATATGTAATTTAATAGAAGCTTTATGGAAATCTTGACTTCGTTAAATATTTCATTTCAAACGAATTAAAAATTTTGTATTTCCGATCAGTTAAGCTGGGAAATTATGCACTTCTGAAAAACTTATAAATATAATTTTATGAAACACCAAATAAATATTTAATTTTGTTACGATATTCAAAAAAATAACCTTTAATCTCCCCTTTTTTTGAGATTATAATTTTTCATCAAAATTCGATCGAATATGTCTGATAATAATTTATTACTTATTCAGTTTAACAACAGTTCCTTGTATTAATCCATTCATTATGTATAAATTAAAAAAAAAAAACACACACCCACTAAAACCAAAACACGATACAAAATAATCTATCTTGGTTTGTATCCATAAAAGAAAAAATATTTTTTTCTCTGTTTTATATTTAAATAAGAAATTCATTTCTGAGAAAAGTTCTCCAAAGCAAAATTTCTAGCTTAGAAGGATAATTGCCAGAATTCGTTTGTTGCTTCTGCTTCCATCGTGATGAGATATAACTTAATCAAAAGTTTGTCTTTTAAGGAAAGAGTGTATGTGATCTGTATATAATATGGACTATGGAGAGTATATTCTATTCACACAGTACAGCTATCTCTCAAGGAATTCAGATGTTTCTTAATCTTTTTTTATTGTTTTGGGATTTTTTTTTAAATATATAAAATACTTCGTAATTAGTATAGATATAGTTGAGTTATTTGATTTCTTTTAAAACATATACAACTTTTAAAATATAGTTTTATTGCGCTGTTGTGGAATTTTTGTAGTGGAAAGAATAATAAAAACTTCTCTTTGAAGATACATTTAAAGTTTTCTTAATTGGGGAACTGGTAAAACAAATTTACTTACAAATGTGAACACAATCTTAGTAAAAATGAATTTGTTTTTTTATTTTACGAGCTTAACACCATCCGATTTGGATGGGATTGGATTATTGAACCAGGTAAAATCGCTACGGAGCCGAAAATTGGAAATTTTGACCGAAAAAATAGAAAAATCTTGAAAACAAGAAATTGCATACTTTTAGGAGTGGGGCGTTATCTGAAAATTCCATTTTGTATGGGAATGACAAACACTACGGAATTAACAATCGGCTAATTTTTGTTCCTCACAAAAATAGAATCGAAAACAGATGGCGTTACGATCTCATACTGCTACATTTACAGGGTATACACATTTTTGGAACTTGCCAAAACATTCATGTAAAGGGTTTGTTTGAATCCTTCATGTATTTAATTTTCACTTTTTGAAATGTTAAAATTGATGAAAAATTCCTTGCGAAGCCCGGTTTCAGCGTAACAATTTTTTCCGAATATTTTACAGAAAAAATGCAAAACCTCTATAGTATTCGCCATACAAATTTTTCAGGTTTTTTGTGATTTCTGAAAAATATGCAAAAACACTTACGAAGTTCATTTTGATCGTCGATATGAAGAAAATGTATTAAGTAACTCACAACTCGCAGATAAATACTACAATGAAATAATAAAATATTTAGCATGCCTTTTGATTTCTTTGATTTAATTACACATCTTATATTCTTGTAAAATTTTGTTTAACGATTGAAGGAATGTTGAATTCCTGATACTTTATTTCTGACCACGATATTAATATTTATGTTTATTAGCCTCGGTAGAAATTGCCTCGTAGTGATTTTTAATAAAAATTTTGAAAATAAAGTTGAAATGATGTTTTCTAACAAAGCTTAGATACTTACTTTCTTTGCATTCCTCCTCTGTTATTATAGCACACCCACTAATCGAATCATCTTTTCAAGTAACAATTCTGTATAATATAAGTGTTCTTCTCCTCAGTTTCTATAAACAAGTGAAACTATTATTTCGCTAACTCTTAAATTTCGAAAAGAAATTTAATGTAAGGTCCCATATCAGTAATTATGCATCTAAAATAATCCCAAAACTACTCCATAAAATCATCCAATCAAAGAATAGCAATGGTTTTGTGCGAAAATTAAATTCGTTTATGTGAAACGTACAACTTCATTTGGGAAATTGTCCAAAACCCAAAGAATTCCTTGGTTGGCAATAATCAAAAAGAAAAACGTTTTACCAAACTTTCACGCCAAGAAATCTAAGTATGTACTTAAAAACTTTTAGATTTTTCATTATAAATGTTATGGCAGAGTTTAGAACTTAAACCACACACAATACACATACGAAAATAATAACAAATTATTACCCACAAAGGGATCAAACTTTAATTGAAATAAGAAAATTTTCTAACAAATTTTGATTGTCTTAATAACAAAAACGCATATTTGTACTCAGGATACACAAACATAAAAAGGATATTCTCGATTGCCTTACCAATGGCATAAATAGATTTAAAAATAAATAAAATAATTTAAAAAATCTGAAACTCTAAATTAAATTTGGTAGCTCTGTGATGGTTCTTAGAATTCTTTCAATTGTTGTTGTTCATTCAAACCTTCAATTTATTGAGTTTGTTTTTATTTTATATTGTTAAATATATATACCTACATTGTTTTCTTATGTTTATATGTTAATTTATTTATTGTTTACCTATTTATTTATGTACTTATTTATTTATTTTTAAATAAATTAATTTTTGAATATCTATTTTTACAATCTGTTTTTCTTTATTTTGTTTTTCTTTATTTCTTTATAAGTTTAATTATTTATTTAAATTACTTATTGAGTTTAATTTAATTTTTGTTTTGCCTTTTTTTATCTTTTGAATATTTTTTTCGTATTTTCATTAATTTTTTCTTTAAATTTATTTATTGTAATTTTTTTGTATTCAAGAAAATGTTTCAGTAGTAAGATAATGTATCAAATCTCTGAATTGTAAAATTTGCTGTCACAGACTTTTTTGAAAATATTATAATGAATTAAATATATCTATTTATTTAAAATTTATTAGATTCATTAAACACTAAAATCATTATTAATAAAAATTGCTTAGTTATCTCCTTATGCCAAATGAACTTAAATTAAAAATTAATTTACGAATTAAAATATTTAATTATAAATTCACGTTCACGTTAAGTAGGATGTCTAAACGAAAATCTACTACTTTCCATTAAAACTCCACTGCCGTTAAAGAATATTAGTAAGTTTGAAAAACTACAATTCCTATCATTTTTAACTTAATCACTAATTGTTAATCTGCCTACTAGGCTGAATAAGCTAAATAACATGATTGTTTGTTTTATTGATAAGATTTCGTTCTAACTTCACTAAATAAAAATAATTCATATTTGATTGAAGTTAATAAAAATTAATTAAAAATTATAATAAATTAAAAAAATTAATCGAAACCTATAAAAAGTTTATGTTTGCCCATCATAATTTAAAAATAACTCTCAGCCGATTTAAATGATAATTCATGGCAAAATTTTTGCTCCAGTTTATTAATTTAAAATTATTTTTTTACCAAAATTTTATGAAAACTGCGGTAACTCAAAAATTTTCAAGGTGTACTACTATTGAGAACATTTTTTACTTTTTTAATCTTTACTTATTTACTTTTTTAATCTTTATCATTATTTTTGCTGCGATAATTTTTTTCTCTAACTAATTAGTTTTCTTTTTCTCAGCCGTTTATTGTTGCATAACAAGTAGATATTATAAATAGATATATTAGATTTATTCTGGTTCCTTAAATCTCTCATAAAGTGATACTCAAAAAAGAATTTTGCCAAAAGTTTATTAGACATTAAGATAGTTAAGAAAGTTGAAAAAGTTTAGTATGACAAAATTTATCAAATATCTATAAATTTAATATTTTTCTACTCAAATAGGTTTAACTTGTCCATGACACGACAATCCTTTATCGAATAAAGCCCAAAGGGCAAACCCTATATATGTACATATAGTTAGGAAATAATAATAACCATAATAATCAATTATTCAGCTCAAAACTTTCTGACCAATCGAGACAGATTGTGACACTTTTTCGCATCTCAAAATGTTGTCACCTTCATCGAATTTACTTATACCTATATCTATAGTTATATATGTATATAGAAAACTTTTTTATTATTTTTTTCTTCGTTTTGTTTCAAATTGAAAAAAAAAGTTTTTTTTCTTTTCAAGCAGAAAGAGAACTAAAAAATAATTTTCAACGCTTATTCATTCGTATTGCAGAGGTTAGACGGTAGTTTGTAGTTCCGTAGGACGGAAGGTGCATCCGTCACACAAACCATTATTTCAGAGAGAAACAAAAAAAAAATAAAACACAAAAATTGGGGTAGCTTTGAAAAAGATTCTTACCTAACTATTCACCCACCCATTGCGAATGAAATTGGGTCAGACGGAAGTCGACGCCAATCAGTGTAAGTGCTTTGTGCACACTTCCTTCTTTGCCCTAACTGACTCTCTAACTACCACTCCCCCTTCACCCCCCCCACCCATGTTCCGAAAAGGGGGTGATGGCTAACGGGAAAGTGGGAAATGGAGGACGTAAAGTATTCTGGCACTTGCTACTCAAATTTGTCTCTTTGTTTTGTCGAAACGATGACGATGACTACTACGAGGATGAAAAACGATATGATGGAGATGGAGATGACACACAGAAGAACATTGTGTGAAGGTAGCCCAAGATACAAACATAAATAACACATCTATATATTTAGTAGGTTGGTACATCTTTGGGCGTTGAAAGCAGGCTAAACAGTTATTTATTCATGCTGTACAGAGGCCAAATAGTTTATACTTCATGCTTTGTATACGAACCGATCCGAAAAGCATTTTCGTGTTTCTCACCATATATACCCAGCATCAACAGAAATACAGAATCCTCTTGGGTTCACTTTTTGAACAAAACTATTTCACCAATAGAATCTACCATGGGACTCCGCAATCCGACAAACCACCAATATCTAGAAGTGGTTTGTCCTCTTGGAAGGACTTTTCAAAAGGGAGTCAGAGCAAATACAATAAGTACAAGGGATGTGTTCCATTAGTTGTTTGTTGATTTGTGCAAACTTTATTTTTTTTTATTTTTTTACTTTTTTTTTTGGCGCTCTTAGAGTGTGAATTGAATTTTCTATGTGATGTGTTCTTTTCAAGTTACGACAGCTTATGTGGTGCAGCTTTGGGACAAAACGATAAGCAATTTGTGACTAGATATGTACATACTATAGGGCATAACTAGTTTTTCTAGGATTTTCGTTTTTTTTTTTGACAATAAAAAACATTAAGTCAGTGACAGGAAAAGTAGTTCTCAGAGAAATCTGTTTTTCAAACGAAAAAAGGATTTTAAACAAAAAAAGAATAACTTTAAAAGAAATCTTTTAACATCAAAAACACTTTGGACAAGGATTTAAAATAAACCCTATATAAATGAAGTGTGAAATTGTTGTTGTAAACAAATATTGCTTTTAAAATAAAGCTACAAAGATTTGGAAGCATGATAAGCGGTTTAAGGACTCAAGTCTAATTAGTTTAAAATCAGAAAAATAAATAAAATTGGGATGTGTTGTTTCAAGTTGAAAGAAGGGCAATATCTCAAGATGATGTATTCGAAGTTTTTTTATAATCACTGATATAATAACAAAAATGTTCGACTTGTTTTGTATCAAAAATAGAAAAGGAGCCAATATTTTCAAAATTCAGTTTAAATCAATTAATTGTTAAGAGTCCTGTTTCACGCACGATTAAATGTCACTTAAGTGCCAAATATGGAAAACTTATGCACAATTTCAAAGTGGAAACTTTTTGGAATAAGTGACACTTAAGTCTCCCATGCTGGTCACTTAAGTCCCCACTTACTCAGACAGCAAAACTGCGGCTAAAATGCCAAAATAGAAACATTAGGTGCCACTTATTTTGTTAAGTGTGTACTGTGAAACTGGCCCTCAAAGTACAAATTGTAATAGCAAGTTCAACCATTTTTTAGACCTTCTATTTTTTCTAAAACAAAGTCTGGAGAACTGTTAAACCTTTGACGATATAATTTTAGCTAATTTGGAAATCTACATCATTTTTCTTGACGAATTTTTCTTCTCTGATTGAATATGGTGCGTTCAGAGAAATGATATCTCAGATTTTTTTCACTTAAAAAGTAAGCAAGCGAATTCAAGGTTTTTTTTCCTCAGAATTTTGACAGCAAAATTGTTCATGTAGGTGAGATTGCCGAGATCTTCGAGATCTCATTTTCCCGAACATGTTTAGTAAAATAAATTAAGTTAAAAATGGCAACTTCAAGCCAATGGTTCGAAATTTTCGCCTACTGCAATTATTTTGGTGTCAAAGATTGACTTCGGATAGTAACAATGATGTTACTGAAGAAATAATACATGAAGTATAGTCATAATGGATTTTGTTTCGATCATAATTGGGACACTTGGTAGAAGAAGGTGTGCCTTGAAAATTTCTTAAATATGTATTGTGTTTTTACCTTTAAAATAATTGCAGAACAAAATTTTAAAAAAATTGATAGGTCAGAATGAGTGCTTTTAAAGACATCCCATTACATTTCGAGGCATTTGAATAATGCAAAGAAGAGTATGTCCCAAGAACTATCAGTACAATCAAAACCAACATAACCATGCATTTAGCCTATTACGATAATAATATGTATTTCCCCATTTTCTAACCTAAAATAGGAGAACTGCAATTTCTAAATTCAAGTCACAGTAAAGGCAATACAATGGAAATACCATACATTATGTATGTGCAATAGGAGGACTGAAACAACTTTAAACTTTTAAGCTTCTTTTTATCTTAAATTTAAGCCATTAATTCCATCAAACTCATCAAAAACTTTATTATTTTTGGAATTAATATTTCATCATGTTTTACTTAATTCATATAAATTTGAAGTATAGAATATTCATTCCTTTTTAATTAAGTTCCATTTGCAAAGATTCTCTATTGCCTTGCAGGATATACATTTTTCTTTATATTGGGCACTTCATATACCCTAACCTTTTTTAAATAATTTGAAATATTTGTGAGTGGGTGGGTATGTGCAAGAAATTTAATATTTTAACAAGCTTAACAGCTTGAGTAGACTAAATTTCTTATTGCTCCTCAGAATTTAAGCCCTAAGCTATGAGTAGGTTTTAGGTATCGTATAAATATATACCTACAAGTTAGAAGGTTTAAGTACCTGGTCCTCTATTCTTCTCCATGCTCTTAAGACAATAAGCTTTATAGATGGTTCGATTTCAAGGTAAAAATATCAAAATAAAATCACACAGTAATTGACTTCGACACCCAAATCCAAACTAAAACTCGAAATTTCTAAAAATTTATAAAAAGATCTATACATATACTTCGAAATAGAACGACGAGTATGACAAATCTACCAATCTATAATATAGATACCTAGCTACACAAACACATACCCACCCATACACACAATCACAAAAGAAATACGTGTCCAATTAAGGAATCCAATTAAAGGAAAGATGGGGTTTATAAATTCAAGCTTTAGAGATTGTTCGCATCTCAAAAGATTTGAATATACCAACCCACCTACATACCTATACCTACTTTTTTGTTGAATTTTTAATTAATGCGATAAATGAAGAAAACGCGAATAAAAACTTTTAGTTAATTATTATGCCTGAAGATAGACAAAGTGAGAAAGGATGATAGAGAAAGAGCATCATGATGAGAGAGATATGTATCTTTCTACCTACCACGAGAAATTATTTTATTTTTTTTTTGTTTTGATGAAGCGAAGGTCAAAATAAATTAATATGCAGATCCTATTTTGGTTTCCTATCCTTTAAACAAAAAAATAATAATATAAAATAAAATAAAAAAATATAAAAAACTTTTTCGAAGTGATAAAGTAGCTTCGACAAAAAAATTACGAGGCAACACACCATTTGAATATTTCCTTTTTTATGGGTTTTTTTCATTTCTCATGATGCAACCCCCACCATCATCATATAGCCTTGGTTTATTGTTAGGGTAAATAAAATTTTCACAATCAAACACCTTTGAAAGTCCGATGGGAATCCTCTGAGAAAAAAAATGTATATTTTCATTTAAAAAGAGTTCAAAATTAACATAAAATATGACGCTTAATTCTCTCACCATCCATCGCATTTCCCTTCCCTATACCTACTTTTTTCTACCACCATACAACAATAGGAAATCCTTCTTTCTAGCTGGCACTATGCCGTTATAAAACATTTATGTATGTATCGAACAAAAAAAAAAACATGAACGAAGCTAAATTATGTAGAAAAAAAACATAAACCCGCGAAGATCCTTGGAACGTCAAGCAAGAACAAAATAAGTGGAAAAGGATAAAAAAAAAGAATGGAGGTGTCTGCTGCTAATGGCAAAAAAATTATTTCAGAGCTCAACAAAAAATACAAAAATAAAAAAGAAAGTCCTGCCAGCAAAGAAAGAAATCATAAAATGTTATGTAACGTGACTGGCGTATTTTTTTTATTTAAAGTCCTCGTCGATTTTGAGAAATCCTTTCTTTCGCCCCACAATTTGCAGTTTCGCACTCCTAGAAGTGACAATTTAACTTCAAACAATTTTCACCATGACGTGAGGATATTTTGTTTTGTTTTTTTTCTTTTATTTTTTTTATTTTCACTTTATAAGAAGTTTTGATGGTTCTTTTATCCTGTCACTGTCGCGCTGCTGTGTTGTCTTCATTTTTCACATTCAAATCGTGAAAATGTGCACATTGAAAGCTTTTCATTAATATTGACAGAGAGGTATATATACATACATAGATAATGTTCATCTTCGCACCAACATCACGCAGAAAACTTACTGAAACTAAAAAAAAAAATACAACTTCAAAGTTTTCGATTTTTCCTCGAAATTCGTTATTCTTACGATATGTGACACTAAATATAGCTCAAAGTTGAATGAGCAAAAGTATAAAGATAAAGAAAAAAAAAAAAAAGAAATTAAAGTTTGAAAAACTCAGATATCGCATACACAATGACGCAATGATACTAGGTACTTATAAGTTTTTTTTTTGAACGATGGGGTTCCTTTTTGAAATAATAAAAAAAAGAAGAGTACTTAAATTTGAATGCCATTCCAATCGAACTTTTTTTAAGTCAAAAGGCAGGAGTTTGGAAGGCAAATAAATAAAAAAAAAAAAAAATAACCTGTCAGTACCAGGTCTATATACATATAACCGACACACGCGACGACCGACGTAGACATTCACTTGACGTGTGACATACGAATTCTATACTCACGCATTCAAATTGTTTGACAAGCGATTTTTACCGTGGAGTTTTGAACTTTTTTTTTTCACTTTTTTAAGCACATTTCGAAGAAAAAAATAAACAATACTTTAAGTCTACCCTGACAGGTATTTTTTTTTATTTTTTATTTGATGGAATTATAAGTTCTTCGAAAAAGAGGAAAACTTTTTTGAAGTTTCAAAATCAAAATGTAACTCTTACAAGCCATATTCTCAAGACGTTAAGTCTTATAACAATGGAATTATTAAGAAGAGTTTTTCTCAGTTTGTTAAGAAAATATACACACGGGGTGTTTTTAATTTTACATTTTTGTTTTTGTTGAAAGTTCGATCAAGTTTAAATTTAAAATTGGTTAGAAGTTAGTTACAAAAGAATTACATATTAAGTAGAAACACATGAGTTGAATTAGATGACAAATGCCTATTAATGCCTATTTTTATATTTACTAAAACAGTTTTTAACTGGAACTACTGAAGATTTCTTCCAGTATTTTGCGAAAATAAATATAATTTATGCAAATATTGTAGAGTGTGTTCTTTTTGTTTAAAAAGCAATCTAAGCCAAAGAAATGAGAAGCAATATGAGCCAGAGCGTCATTTAGAAAAAATATCTGAATGGCAAATTAAATTAGCTTAAGGTCTACAATTAATTTAAATTTAGAACTGTCTTCATGATAATTGTTATCGAAATAAAATAGCCCAAAACTTTATGCGATTAAGTACGATTTCAAAGCATTTTTAGTACCAATTGCCTATTTTATATCTTTTTAGAATCATGTACCTACTAACTCCAAATGTCAGTTTGACAGTAAAAAATGTTGCTTATACTTTTTAACAGAAACTCTTCATTTTTTTAAGCGTATATTCAGCTGAAGTTCATTAAGAAAATAGGTAAGGTTTAAGGCTAGTTAAAAAATGTTTTAAACCGAGAACATTTTTTAAAATAGAAAATTGTTATGTGCTTATATGTTGACATCATTGGCACAAAACTTAAGACAATTAAGTACGATGTTAAATCGGTTTAGGATGATGCTAGGTTAAAAGCAAGATTTTTCCTTATTTTAAGCGAGTTAGAATCGTGCTATCTTTTTAACAATTTTTCAAAGTTAAGATAACCAAATGCCTATTTTAACTGTTTTAGTATCATACTGATTCCAAATGCCACTTTGTCAGTTAAAAATGTTAAAAATGTGTTTTTTCTTTGTTGTTTGCATGAACTGTCACTTTTTATGGCGTGTTCAGCTGTTGTTTATTAACAAAAATAGGTTAAGTATGATACTAGTTAAAACAATTTTAAACTAAGAACATTTTAGTAAAGAGCTTTAAATTAAGTAAATTGTTAAGTGTAGTATCAGGATAATCCCTTAACATCAGGCTGTTTAAAATTTTACGCCAATGTTTTTTTAAATTGCTTATAACTGCCTTTAACTCCTTACAAAGCAGTTGACGTTTCATCCCTGTGTATTCTTCATTACAAAAAAAAATAATTTTGTAAATGGATTTTAGTAACTTTAAATCTGAAAGCTCCCCCATAAAATGGCTTACCCTTTATTGCTTTTAGCTCAAGTTGCAAAACAAAAATGTTTTATTTTAAAATCTTTGAATAAAACAACGATTAAGCCTCAGCACATATATTTTGGTTTAAAGCAATAAAATTCCCAAAATATTCCAACCCTCTGTTTTTGATGGTTAACTGCTAGGAAGTGTATAATATCATGAATTCTCGTGGTTTTCTTTTGTTGGTCACGAGTTGGTTTTTGATTCTTTTTCAAATCTTACATAACCATAATAATTCTAAAATCCTGGTTATAAAAATATAAACCAATACAATGTGCTATAAAAATCCTCATTTGAATTTTTGTATATTTTCCCAGAATTCACAAACACAAAAAAAAAAATCAAACATCCTTGAAAAAAATGCTATAAAACCAAATAGCACGTCTTGTTCATTTTATGTATAATATATACGATTGCGTGTTCAAGGATTTTTATGAATTTTTATTAATTATTCAAAAGAAAAATACGAAAAACCATTATGATTTCATATGAAATCAAGTATTTATTTAATTTTTATTAAATAATAGCAATTTTTGATTTATTTTTATTACAGATATCCGATGATGATCGAATGAGCTTAACCACGGCCGTATCTGATGAAGATGATGGCGAAAGTGTCATGGCGTCACCATATAAAGCAAAATCAACAGGAACAGCAGCATCTTCATTTAATTGCACTGGAGCTGTACGAAAGGCTGGGTAAGTTCACCTCCCACCTCCTATACCCATAACATCTCTTCCAATTCGATATCCTTACACTAAATCAACAAAAGCAATTGAGCCTTGAAAAATTTCTCCAACTCGTGTTTCACTTCATGTATATGTATGTGTAGGATATATGTATAGTTTCATTACGTCGGCAATTTGATAAATAACAAAAGTAATGAAATTGAAATCGAAGGACGATATGAGAAAAGTTTTTGTAATACATATCCATAAACGGTCACACACACACACACACACACACACTCGCTCACAAAACACTTATCCTTATCTTTGATTTCAATCTCAAATCAGAATCAACTTAAGTTTGATTGGATGTGTGTGGTTTCGGGTGATACTTGCAGGGGGCGATAATGGAATTTCATTTTCTTCAATCGAAGGATCAAAAGTCAAATGGTATGATGGTGGTATACGTATGTACGTAAGAACTTTTTTATGAGAAGCCCTTTTTCTTAGAATATTGCTCTTTGCTGAGATTTTAAATTAAAATAAATTGACGGTATGTACTGAGTTAATGGTAAAAATATATGTACTCGAAAAGTTCGATGAAGAAAAGATTTTGATTTAAGATAAAAGGTGTAGCTTCTATTTTCGTAAGGATTATTTGAGAATATAGTATAAGAAAGTCTTTGAAGGTCTTATATATATTCTGATTAATTAATCCAGTCTATAATTTAGCGAAAACAATTTTGAAGAATCAAGTTATTATACATTCTGCTCATAAAAAAAAACATATTTGGAATGAAAAGAAACTCACCTCAAAACATTTAAGCGAAGAGGTCGAGAAGAAAACCTTCACAACTCAAGGAAGGCTTCAGAATGTTGTGCAGAAAAAAAAAACAAATTGCTTAAAAAATGCACGCATCTTTTTTTATTATATATTTGGAACTTAACACCCCTTTTGTGATTTTGATATTTTGACCAGTTAATAAAGATACGTTATATTTAGTTTTCAAATAAGATGCCCTCAAGGGCAACACGCATACATATTAAAAACTTTCTAAAATGGCTGGTATTTATTAAAAAGTCAAAAATCATCTACAACTATTCATCAGTTTTCCAGAAACACCCAAATCAACGAAATTTATAACCAATTTTTATAAGTTTGAAAATAACCAGATAGTTATCTTTGACACAGTCAAGCAATTCGTACAAAATAAGTGTCAAAACTAATAAAAGTGCCTTCAGCTTTCTAAAATTCACAAAATTAATGTATTAATTTGTATAAAATTTTGACGAAATTCGCCATAGACTTTTTTAGAATTTTAATTTAAGAACAAAAAAAAAACGATATAACGATATAAACTCGAAATTATTGCCCGCGCAGGAAAATTTAAGTAAAAGATGATTTCATTACTTATAACTTTAAAAAAAATAGTTTTTTAAATGATGGATTTGTCCACAAGAAAACCTTACCTAAATCTATTCTACTGACTCTTTTAAGAGTGAATAAATTTTTTAATAAGGAATAATTGCATTGCGGGGTTTTGATTATTTAATTGATTCGAAGCATGGTTATTAGAACAAATTATTCAAAATCTACCCATGTTTTTCTGAGAGAATGGTCACACTGGTCCCTTTTCAATATTTTTGTTATAACTCGAGAACTAAGCCAAATTTAAAACTTTAACTTAAAAGACTTTTTGTAAGTAATTCGATTTTCTGTCAAAATTAATTGTAAAATGTATAAAAAGATTTAAGCAGGAAAAGTTAACAAAACTAACAAAAAAATCGAAAAAAAGTTTTTGAATTTTTTACTAAAATGCTTATGATTTACGGTTTTAGGAGCAGACATATTTAAATGAGAAAAAAAGAATAGGGTACAGCCTTTAATAAGACTGATGTCATATTGTTTTTTTATATAAACGAGCAGAAATATGTACATACATATGTATTATGAAGATATACCCATTCCAACATAACCATTTTGTTCTGCTTTTGTTCGTAAGTATTTTTTACTTGCAATGCATTTTTACTTTTTGGCAATTTTTCGAATTTAAGATTTTGATAAGATACGAGTATGACATTAGGTGCGTTTTGTTTTGCAATCCCGGGGATATTTGGTAGAAAAAAACGACAGCGGAAATTAACGACGCCATCACAGAAAAAAAATGGAGTTTTCATACAAAATATCGATAACAAGTACCTACAAATGTAATTCACGCCAGTAACGCAGTGTTTCAGCGCGTTTAAGTTAAGCCATGACAATTCTCTATTTATAGCTAAGCCCGTTTATTATTTGTTGTTGCATTAAACAGGTAAATTGTTAGCAGCAATGTCGTTTTCTTCATGCAATTCCCCTCGGGCTTTTCAAAAAAAAAACGCCTATTAAAAAGATGCAGAACACGTAAATAGTGGGTCCCGTAGTTTTGCCTACCGGTCTGTCTATATTTGAATGCATTCAGACCTACAGAACTTGATATTTAGCGTTATTTTGGGTGTGGAATTTTAAATTTTTTTGTGTAAGGAACAAAAACAATTTTACCTGCAAAAGAACCATTCATTTTTATTACTGACTTTAATGGAAAGGTTTCTGGATTTAAAACCGCTCTCATACTTTTTATACAACTAATAAATAATTTTTACAACAATCCAATTACATTATTCAAAAAAATACTCCACTGTGAATATAATGTTCTATTACCCCCCCCCCCCACAAACACAATTTTTGTTTCCAATTAAGTTAATCGTTTCATGGCACGCAAATGATGAGTTTCTGTATATTTCTAAAATTTTATTCAAAAAAGCTTTTGCATTGTGTCAAATCTTAAAATCCTTACAAACAGGATGTCCAAAACCAACCATATCTACATGTGTACAATACATACATAACTACCTACTCTCAATCCTGAAATCTCGTATTAGAAATCTCTTTTCATTAAGCAACAAATATTCTTGTCATGGCATGAATTACGAAAATCACAGTCCCTTTTTAAGTAAAATGCCCTCTATTTAGCCTAAGTCACGCCAACTTGTCCTTTTTGCTGACCTAAAAACCCGAAACATGCTGATGCTGATGGTGTTTTTTGGGGAGAGCATTTCAAAAATGAACATTCATTTATTATTTATTCTGATAGTTTTTGGAAGAAAATTTCCATATCATCCTTGGCTGATGCTGTCACACAAGTAGACGTGTCCTAAAAAAACAAGCAAAAACCTTATATCCACCCGATATCCTGATGATACATATCTTATTCGCGTTTTATGCTTAAATTGTTTTGAACATACATACACATATGTGTAAACATATTCACACATATGTGTGTTGACTGTTGATACTAAATTCTCTTATAAATGTGTTTTCTATTTATTTTTTTTTGTTTTCTTTCGACAGATTCCTATCGGTGAAGAAATGGCTGCTACGCAAAAAACATCAAATCGAATTGGCCCGCAAGCGCGGTTGGAAAGGATACTGGGTTTGCCTAAAGGGAACCACGTTGCTCTTTTATCCGTGCGATTCACGCGAAGGACGTTCCGTCGAGGCGGCACCAAAGCATTTAATTATTGTCGACGGAGCGATTATGCAGCCCATACCAGAGCACCCGAAACGTGATTACATATTCTGCTTGAGTACGGCATTCGGGGATGCTTACTTATTCCAGGCACCGTGTCAGGTAAGTTGACAGACAATATAACCTCTGCCTCACTCTCCCATTATAAACAGACTATATAAGGAGTTGAGTTTTGTTGTGGGGATGCAAAGATAAAGATAAAGAATAAATATTTCCGGAAAATAAAACAAAAACACATACAAAAAATAAACCTACCTTACCTACCTATATAGCAGCAGCAACCGCTTTTTGCTCCTTGCATCAGGAGCAGAGTTAATGTCCTTTTGAGGATAATGTTTTTTTTTATTGTTGCTTTCGGGTTTTTTGATGTCATGTCCGTGGTCCGTGCAAACTCAATGGAAAAAATGGAATGTTAAACAGATTTGGATTTGAAGATCCGCAAAGGATTATCTACTCAGGACACGAAAAGGTGTTTTTTTTCCAACGTTGTTGGTGTGTCGTTTTCTGACACTAAATAAAAAATAATCTTTGGTTTTTGGTTTGTAAATAAGTAAGTAAATACAGGTATAGGTATATGTTTCGATGTTTAGTCCTAGTTTTCAAAATGGTTAAACGTGGTTTTGTTTTGTATAAATGGATTAAAAGCTTTTTAGATTACCATTTCATTTCAATTTATTCTGAATGAGTTAAAGAAGATGGTTAATTTATATTTAATTTAAAATCTTATTTAAAAACTCATTTACATTAATAAAGATATAAATGTATATTTTTGTTGATATTTAAAAAAAAAAGAGCTAATTAACTTTAAAGCTGATTTTTTTCTTTTTTTAAAGTTCAAAGCAGATTCACGAATTTAAAGAAATTGATATATTTTTGAGTTGTGGAACTTTGACATAATATTCATTGCGCTGAACTAGTCTTGCCGGAGGTATGAAATCGATACCTGCGCCACCTAATTCACCTATGTTTGTCAACTACGAAAAATGTCTTTTTCTTTTATTTCAGTGGCAATGCCTATTGCAAGGAAATCACAATTTTTTCTAGAGTATCCTATTATCTTGGTCGTACAGATTCGTCAGAACATTGTAGGTTCCATCCATTCTTTGAAATTTGGCAGAATATTGTAGGTTCCCTCCATTTTTGGAGACTTAGCAAGTCCCTAGAGCCTGGTTGCACACGAGCTATCGGGATACCAAATAATTATTTTTTAATCAGCCTCATTGTGAGTTTTACCCGAAAAATATTTCACCTTAAATATTATTGTTCTATTGTGATTCTGCCCGAATGAAATTTCGTTCGCCTACTAAAATTCAGGCCCACCCGAATAAATGTTCACAATAAGGATAATTTTTCGAACATAAAATTTCGGCGCAGGGTCATAAATCCATAAAAGTCCTTCAAACTTTACTTATTTTTTTAAGAATACGCTGTTCTTAAAAACGTATCAATTTAGAATCTCATTTTGTTATTTTCTTTGCATTTATTATGTACCTACCTATTTAAACGTGCAGAAAAAACCTTCCATAACAACTGTTAACATAATCCTTTTTAACCCTTTTTTTGTTTGTGAGCTAAAAACGAAAAAACGAGAGATGAATAGAGCAAACAATTTTTTCTGACAAATAATATCAAACTACAGTGAACTAGTGTCACCCTAATTCTTCCATAATAAATAGTTTTTATATGCATAACATACAAACAAATTTAAAACAAAATGTCCAACTTGGTAAATTGACATAAAAAAATGGATTGTATCAAAACCAAACATTTCATGTTATTTTTTCATTTAAAATGTGCTACCTGCAACGCTATAAAAGACATTATTTGGTTTTATTTACACTCACGGCAAATAAAACAAGTCTTTTCACAACTTGCTCAATTTTCAATCTAACACATCAACAAAAAAAAAGGAAAAAGTAGCAAATCAAACAGACAAAAAAAACCTTTTCTAAACAAATTGTATTTAATCAAATTTTAAATCTCATTTACAAAGTCAATCTGTGTATATTTCGAATGAAAAAGATTCACTATTTTTTTTTTTTTTTTTTTTTTTTTTTTTTTTTTTCACGACACTACATATATACAGCTATGCTCAGGCACACACATATTGCGCAGAGGCACACTCATGACCCAGAAAAGTTCTTTTGAAAAAATTCTGTTCACACAATAAAGTGCATTGCTTAAGGGTTTCAAGGGCTTCTTCTTGTCTTTATAAACCCCTCCCCGTACCCCTTTCATCAGACGTATACATATATTCCCGTTTCTCTTAAAAAAAACAGGAAAATTAAAAAAAATAGTGTCTTCTTAACCATAAGACAATAAAGTTTTCACTGAATGTCTCTATATTTATTATTTATATTTTTTCTGAGGCGTTAACTTGTACAACACTGACGTGTCTCTTATATGCAATGAATTGGAGCCACTGAAAGGACATTAAGGTCCTTGATGAAGGCAACTTGTGTGTGTGGATATGTAAAACATAAAAAAATAAAATATAGTAGAAAAACATATCAAGACAGCAAGATATCCTTGATTTTGTACCGATTAACTTCTTCTGCTTGTTTTTTTTTTTTTTTGTCTTTCGTTTGCAACCAAAAGCGGTCATCTTCGCTTCAGGGAATCAAACAATCTCTTGTGCCAGGATTCACCTCCCATCGAGTTAGATGAGTTGCTTACTAGGTTTCATTCGGAACAGTAAAAATAAAGAAGAGAAAAAAAAAAAAAAAACAATTAAATAACCGCAGGGTGTGTTCTAGTTTTACTTGCCAATGCAAAGATATATTTTCCTTCGTCGTTTTTTTATATTTGTGAAATTTTTATTCATCGTACAATTCAATGAATAGATTTATGTGTATGTATGAGAACAAAATTTATACACATACATAAATATGTATGCATATAAGTATGATCGTCTACGAGTCGTTTATAAAAAAAAATAATAATAATTGCCCTATGTGCAGTTACTATACTTTTCAACACCACAGGAAAATTGTGAAAAAAATACCTATAAGAAAACGTTGGTATTGGTACTTTGTTTGTGTGCGTTTACAAAAGAAAACTCATATTCAAGGACTCTGAAGTGTATTTGCTATTTCAAACGCAGCAAATAACCCTGACTCACATATAGGGAATGAATGTTTTTTTTTTTTGTATTTACATACATATATTTGTGGACGATGCCAACCAAGCTACTTTATATATTTATATTGCTTCTTAGTTGCTAAAAATACTAGAGAGACTGATGGCTAGGTCTTAAAGATATACCATTGTGTATGATTTGAAACCTTCACAAACTTCGTAGTTATGTTATGAAGTTTCTTAAATCTTAAAAGAAAATCGAAAAAATTATGTTTTTTTTTTTAAATTAAAAAATAAAAGATCTTTATAATTTTTTTAATTTTTCACTTCTTTTTTTTTTATAAAAACAATAATTTCTTTGAAAGTTTTTAAAAATAAAAAATATATTTTATTTGGACAGTTAAAATATAGATATGCTAGAATTTTTTTTAATTACATATTTTGCTAGCCATACATCTAAATCATTTAACAAAAAAATCACGAAATAAATTTATTTTATTAATAGTTTCCACATATCTTTCTAACGAAAAATTTACTGAAATTTTTTTTACCAATTTATGAACGGCAACACTTGTTTTAATCTACACTTAAAATGAAGTTTTTTGAAAACTTTTCACATCAAATTTTAGTATTTTTTAAAATTCTTTTGAATTTTAATATTTTTTTCCGATAAAAGTGGCAACACTTTCTTATATTTATGGAAGGTAACCCTTTTTTTAATCTACACTAAAATTGAAGTTTAATAATTTTTCACACCAATTCTCGTAACATTCTTTTGAATTTTAATACATACTTTTTACAAACAAAAGTCACTTTCTAATATAATAATAGTTTAATTGGCCAAAAATTATTATAATTCTAATATTTGAAATTATTTTTATTTATTAAGTGTTTTTTATTTATTTCCATAAAAGCTTTTTCCCCACACAAAAATTTAAATAACTTAAAAAATCGGGAATTTTAATTTATTTTTTTAAGAAATAAGTCCTTAAATTCGCAAATGAGATGTCCTCAAAAAATTATGGTAATATATCCCTAAATCATAAGGATTTCTTACGATTTTACTTATTGTTTTTTGTTCCTTTGAACCCGCGAACCAGGCCAACCATGAAGTCAAAAATATTTGGAAAAACCTCCATACAATTTTCATTATTTTTTTGGGGGTTGTTTCATTGCGGAGTTACTTCAGGGAGCCCTAATCAGGTGTACACTGAATTTAATCTCTAAGCCACTGTCATTGTTTGTCCTTTTATACAAACCAGCAATGAAATTTGACTCTATCTCTAAAATTTACAAAATTATAAAATCCATATAAAAAAAAACTAAAATTTAAAGTTATTAAATTCTTTAATTGTTATAGCAGCAATATTTTTCGGAAATATTTCCAATATTCTTCGTCACTTCTCATCCTAATTACATAATTTTAATTTTTATTATTTTTCTTCATTTATCTAGGTTGAATTGGAAAACTGGGTAAATAGCATTCATAGTGCCTGTGCTGCAGCATTTGCTCGGCATCGTGGAAAAACTGGTACACTTCATCTCCTACAAGAGGAAATTTACCGCCTGGATAAAGCTATTGAATCGGTAAGTTCTTATTAAAATTTAATTTTAATTAAAAAAAAGTGGTTTTTCCTGCAACAAGTACGAGGATTAGATGCGATCACTCGGGCGTATACGTATTTTTTTTTTTTTTTTTTACATACCTGCCTGCCACAGAGTATTTCTAACTCATATCTATACCTACTTCAAGGGGGAGATTGAAATTAAATCTTTTTTTGAATCCTCTTAACTTTATTTCCAACAACAACTACAAACAATATACATAGATATTCGCGTATATCTAAGCACAAAAGCTTTCCGTTCAGTAAGTGCAAGTTCTCTAGTTATGAGGGGACTATGACGATGGATGGAGGAAGCACTTGATGATTAGTTTCTACCCTTTTTTTACCAAAAAAAAAAAATAATGAATATGGAGCATGTGTTCACTTAAATAAAAGAATAAAAAATTGATGAAAAAAAAAAACAATATTCATTGGTCTTAAACAAAGTCACACAGAGTATTATAGAGGTATGAAGAGGTTTATATGTATCTATGACTACAATATATGCTTCCTTGGTTTTATTTTTCAGTTTCACTCTTTTCAAGAAAAGTCTTTCTTCATTTCGAAAGACGCATCCACTCAAATATTGAATTCTTTTGTAGCAATTGTTTGTCTTTTTATTGAAGAGTCCTTTTTTTGCCTTTTGGCTTACTTTACTTTCATTTCTGAGACATAATACTCTCACATAAATTTTCTTTTCTTTTTTTTTTTACTCATATATAGGATCATGTTCTATTCTCTTCAAATATTTATTTCACAATTTAAACTGAACAAAAAAATATAAAAAAAACTGAAGAGAAATTGAAATGATGAAGTCAAGGCCAACATTTTTTTAGTTCTTTGTTTTCTCTCTATGTGTTTTGTTATATGAAAGAAAATTGAAGAACAAATAGCCAGTGTTCTCAATTTTCAAGTCTAGACATTATATGAAGGTTTGATGTATTGATGGAAATATTTCTTTTCAGTTATGTGTACCTACTTCAAGATATTGCTTAGAAAAAAATATATAGAGTTGTATAACTATAATAGAAAAAATGTTTTTAATATCTTGAAAAGCTTATCAAATAATTGACCAAAAATACAATCGCAACAGAAGTATCTTGATTGTCTTCTAATTTCTAAGAACAATCGTATACAATTGTATTTGAGTTCATTTTCATCATTTTGATTCCTTTTCATTATTTCGAAATTCTTTATTTTTTAAATTTTACTTAATGGCTTTTCAGACAGACACACCTCTAATTCAGCAATAATATAATAGTCATATAAGAGTGTCGTAGGATCACAGGTGGGAAATAATTTTCTTTCCAATTTCACTTCATACAAAATTTATGGACATATAAGAATCCATTAAATAACTTTGCACTTGAAAAAAAATTAATTACAATGAAAAGTAAATTACCAACATGAAAACTGCGTGGGGTCTTTTTAACACCCCTTGATGGTCACAAATGCTAAATCTTGGTATAGTTCAGAAAGGCAAACATTTCTTACACCATGAAGATTTAGTATTATATTTAGTATTTAAATTCTCTCTCTCTCCCAATATTGTTATCTGGTTTTGAACAGGTGCTGTATTAAGGTATTAAGAGATAATGATTGCTAATCAATTATCAGATGACAATAGACAGGATTCAGATGTGAACATTGAAACAAAGCGTATAATATCCCTGTCGTCACCTAGTTTAATTTAATTACAATCAAAGCTATCTCTCTGAAATCCCGAGCCACTACTGTCATTAAACGAAATGATTGTATCACAACTTGTTTTCTAGAAATTTCTCGTGTGGCCATCAGTTTATCTTAAAAAAAAGACAGCAACAAGCAGCTCAATAGTACAATTAAGTGAAACTTGATTTGTTTAGGGATTTGAATCTCGATTTTGTTGGTATACAGAAGGTTACTCAAGAACTGCTCGTGAATTTGCAATACCAAATCAGCACTTTTAAGAAGCTCTGGGTCTTGAGTTATCAGCTGTGAGCATTTTATTTATTTATTTTTGATCGCGATCACGAAGACTTGGTTTATAAAAGCTTAAGCTTATAATACTCGACAGCGAAACTGCTCACTTTATTTGTGCTCGTGAGCGATTAATATTTAAGATTGATATCACATTGGATTTGTATTCTTTCGCTCATGAGTTGTTCAAAACTTCTCTTGCTCGTTACACTTTTTAAAATTTAAAACTCGCACATGAGTAAGCATATCCTCATTCTGTCTTTGCTCACACTCATGATTTTTCATAGAGTAAATTAGAAATAAAATGGCATACGCATACCAAGCGATGCAATGGAATTTGCTCACATTGCTAAGCATAAGAGTGGGTCAACATGGTCTTAAATTTATATAAATGGAATCAGCACAATTGGAGAAGCTGAATTAAATCCCAAGAAACATTTGTCATAGCACGAATAATGACTAGTAAAGTCTATGTAATTTTTTTTTTTTAAGTGAAACCTAATAGACTTAATAGCTCCAAGGACCTAAGTAACTACAATTTTAAGATGAGTCAACAACGTAATAATTCTTTCTAAATGAATTTCTGTCACCGAGTTATCTATTGGAAATTGGTTTTCCCGTTTATTTATGACCAAACTTTGAATGAAAATATATCATTAATTAAGTTTCACAAAAATTAGTCTGTGATTTTGACTTATGAGACTACAAAATATTATTTTTATTTTTATGATATTAGTAATTTATCTTGAAAGGCCGTTTAAACTTTAATAATATATAAGAAATGTTTTTGCCGCAATTAAATTGCCAATCCTAAATAATTTTTTATTGTTTTAATGTCAAAAACTAAAATATATAAATATATCTTCCTTTTTAATTCAAAATTGTTATTTTCTCAATGTGACAGCTTAATATATGTAGGTTACACAGTATAAATTCAATGAAAATAAATACATCATTTCACATGGCTAACTTTCCCAAATTTGATTAACTTTCTTCTTAAAAAAAAAAAAAAAACAAAACAAAACAAAATATTTTATGTTTATAGCCACTTTCACCCTTCATTTAGCTTATATAAAAACATTTTAAACAAAATGGCTCCTTGACAGTTGGAAAAAAAATCCCATAAATTATTTGAATTTTGTTTTTTTTTTCAATTCTTGTTGCTTGTGAAAATGGGGAGGCAAAACAATACATAATTTTGTGTCAAAAGAAATTCTTCTTTTTTTTTTTCTTTTAAGAAAAGAAAAAAAAGGCAAATACAGTACCTAAATGTCGTTAATTTTGTTGTTGTTGATAAAATAGCCCTAAATCGAAGGAAATAAAAATTATTCTTGAAACATCCTTTCATCTAAGAGATTTTTGATATGCAAATGAGTGTGTTGTTTAAATTTTATTTATCGGAATGCTTGTTCACAAGCAATAATATATTATGTGAGACATTCATAAGCTATTTTATTTTATTTTATTTTTTTTTTTTTTCGATTGCTTGATGCTTGATAAATTTTTTTGCATGCTCATTCAATTTATAAACATATACAAAATTGTTTGGCTTTGTTGATAATGATATGATATTTGATATGATGATTCTACTTATTTTTTTAAACATTATAAATGAATTTGAGTGAGTTTAATTTTTCGAAATTGTACTTATTTTTATTATATTAGAAATGAGTTTGAGTGATTTTTATTAAATTTTATTGGAAACAAGTGGATACAATTTTTACCAAGCCAATTATTTTACTAAGTCTAATTTTCAAATTCTTTAATTTGTTTAAAAAAAAAACTTACGATCGTTCTTATTTACTTGTTCCATGACACCTGATAACTCGAATGCCACTAGCTTTTTTTTAAATGAAAATAACTTAAATCATACAATATAGGACACTAAGTTAAAATCATGACATTTTTACAGCTTAATAATTGAAAACCCCGCTTTTGTCCCTAAGCTACTTAAAATAATACGACAGAAAGTTGTCCATCCTTATATTCATTCACTCAGTCAATAAAAAAAAAGAGTTTATCGATACACAAAATTTATTAACGAGAAAAACAAAAACCTACAAAAAAACAAGACTTTTTTTTAATTGCTTGAAAATGATTTTGAATTATTCTCAAAGCCTTCAACAAAAATTTAAACTTCCATCGCTGCCTTTTATTCTCTTTTATCCTTGGTTAGAATTTCAATAAATAAAATAAAAAGAAAACATTTCGACCTCAACCAATAAAATATTCAAACTCTAGCGCAAAAATACTTCAAGTCCAATTAATTTCATTTTCTGAAGTTAACTGACCCAAAACTCGCATTTGAAGGTCGTTTATCTTTCCGATTCGTGGTTCGAATAAAAAAAAAATAAACAAAAGGAAAAGGAAAACAAAAAATAAAATACTAAAACACTAATGTCCTTGACAAAGTTAATATCTATCCAATACATGCGTAGCGTATCTCTATCGAATATACCATACCATTTCTCTTTGGACTGTTCTTTTATATATTTACATATATTCCCTTAAATAACTTCACGGATATAAAATTCCGGGCATCGGTTTCATTATGTTTATCCCTTTTTCAATAGCAGTCAATCAAACTGTCATTATAGCTTAGTAAGCGCATAAACACGTACAAACACACACACCCCAATGAACATACTACTATAAAGTATGTAGCTAAGTGTAAGGGCAAAGTTATTTTTATTGGCAACCCTTCGTTCCCAGGCGAAGACATCATTCACCACCGAAACCACCCACAATCTTGTTTTATTTATTCTTTCGACGAGATTGTTGTAATATAAAAAAAAAAAAACAGAAACTTACTACTGTAACCGCGCCCTAACATTATGCAGAAGCAGGAATAGTTTGTCAGGATTTGTTCGAAGGGAAGGACCGAAGACCTTGTGCGGAATAAATTGTGAATAAGGCACAGTTCTTCAAGTGAAGCTTGGAATTGTTCAGATTAATGCTGACAACAGGTCAACAGTTAGTTGTTAAAATATGAGAAGGTCATTATATCCTTCAAAGCTAAGAGGAGTTCCTAAAGTATTTATGTTCGTATTTACATTGCTTGTGTGACTGAAGTCAGTTTATTTTGTACAACGAAATGAGGGAAGCAAGTATTTTTGTTTTTTTTACAAAAAGTTTTTTTCACATTCAAGAAACATCAAAAATGACATTCACACATATCCAACTAATTATACTCAAAATTTTATAGGTACTTTCCTAGAAAAGGGACGAAACAGAAAAACTGCAACGCATTTGTACGGAGATGAATAAAAAATCATCCGGAAGTCTGCTAGCACACACACACATACACGCAACGATTTGTTTGTCGAGTACAGTAGAGTGCCGGTGTAGTTTACTCTGAGTGGTCCATGAAAGGAGCCAGTCATATAAGAGCCGAGGTCCTACTCCTGGTATCCTGCAGTTAGTAATTGTTTATTCGACAGAACTCCTTGTATGTGCGATGACACATGCCCGACAAACGCTTTTTTCTATATTTTTTCCAGATTTAACAAAAGCTCAGGTCAAATACGATATATCTACATACCTATGCTTCATAAATATATGTGAAAATGCAGGACATGCAATTGAATTTCATGTCTGAAAACTGGACAATACTGTTGGGGTTTTTCCTCCTTTTTTTTTGAAACTGCTTTTATTCTCGAAAAACCAGAACAAAAATTAAAACAAAATAAAAAAAACCTGAGTGGAATTGAATGACGACAATCTTTGTGTTCTTTGCACAAAGAAGAAGAGCAAAAATGAAAAACTCGCATCTGGGTCAGAGTTGGAAAGTTGAACAACACCAATTCTTTTCATTGCTGGAACTTATTGTTCCTGGTCTCTTCTGACAATTATTAGAAGGGAGAAGCAAAAAAAACACAACAAACTTTATCATCAACCAGTAAACTTCCGATCCCTTATTCACCGCCGCCCAATTAAAGGACACAATAAAAGCTTCATTATGCATAAAGTAATAAACAACCCACCAAAGCTTTTAATTAAGCAGTAAATGATTTTCAAAAAAAAAAATAATAATAAAAACAAAATGAGAGTTCAAAAATCTTCTATTTTCAACCATGACTATAACTATAACGACGACGTCGACGATAATGGCGGCAATGAACTACGTTTTTTATTCCCCATATTGCCATATCCTTCCTAGGGTACAGATAGTATATTCAATTTTGTATGCGAAATATAGCATTCTGCTTTTTGCGAAAGGATAATACGATTCTCCTAGAATTCATTCGTATTCTTTTAGCATTTTATCATTTTTTTTTTCGTTCGTTTGTATATGTATTTGTATTTTCTATCGTATGGCGCAATGACATTTTGTGTCTGCCACCCTTAGCGCAATGAGCTGAAGCCGTCACGTTGTCCGTCACTCACTATCATGATGTACATGTTGCTGTTAATGAGCTTATATGTATATCTATGTATTTTTTATATATAGTTACGTACATATATATTCTGTTTTTTTTTATTCACATCAATGTCAGAGAAATGTTAATTAATTTTTGCTAAGCGATCAACGGGGAGACTTTTGTTTACTTACTCTGTTTTAGTATTTTATGGAAATTAAAGCAGTTTCTGCACCTAAGCCCATATAACACATGAGATTGCGTGCTTTGATATAAGAATCTATGTTCGTGTCATTCACCCTTAAAATTGACAACTTGATTGTTTAGTATATTCAACTGGTAATATCCTTTGTTTTCTAGTTGAGCTTTATATTAATAAAAAGTAGGCTACATATATAGATGCGAATATTTGGAAGCAAATAAATCATGGTTCATAGACATTTCTTAAGAAAATTTTCGCATTAATATATGTATAACCATTGTAAATATGAAGAATTACACTTGCCAGGTTTTAACACAACTGTAATTCCTTTCAATAATTCAGAAATCAACACTGATTTTCTCTAAAGCATATTATACCTGAACTTACTTCAAGTTCACGGTGGTAGCGTGAAATAAGACCAAAAGAAGGTATGTATTTGGTTGAGAAGTATTTAAAATCCAATAATTTTAATAATATACAGGCAGAAGTACTTATTTTAATGTATTTTTACTGCACGTCAGTACGTCACGTCAGTTTTTCACTTCAGTACGTCACGTCAGTATGTCACGTCACTATGTCACGTCAGAATATCACGTCAGTACAACACGTCAGTACGTCACGTCAGTATGTATGTCACGTCACGTCAGAATGTTACGTCACGTCAGTAAGTCACGTCACGTCAGTATGTCACGTCATGTCAGTATGTCACGTCAGTACATCACGTCAGTACGTCACGTGAGAACGTCTTGTCGGTTATTTAATTCAATGAGTCACGTCAGTACGTCAAAACAAAGTCACGTCGGCACGTCACGTCAGCACATAACGTCAGCACGTCACGTCAGTACAATCTTTTGAACTCTTTAATGAACCAAATCGTCTGATATATAGTTGAACAACTCTTTAAGATTGCTTGATCTTGATCCCTTAAAGATCTTTTAGATTTATTGAAGTATTGTAGTCTTTTTTACTTCTGGAAATGCTTTAATCAAATTTCAAAAATACTGACTCAAAGTATTTTATCGCATTTTGTAAAAATCAGATAAATCACTGAAAATTGCACAGAAGGGCATTTCCACAAAAACCCAACCTCAAACAAAAATATAACATTTCGTACTCTGAAATTTATTGAACCATTGTGGATTATTCCTTTAGGCGGCATTTTTTTTTTGTAAACTCACAGGAAGTTTTGGTATAATGTTGCTATTCAGAATGAATTTCTACACAAAAGTCTGTTAAAGTTCATATAAAAAAAAATGTGTAGAAATTCACACAAATACACAGAGTTTCAAAAAAAATAAATATAATAATATGTATCTTAAAAGCTAATAATGGAAGAATGATAACTTTCGTGATCTACTTTTAGACAAAATTTCATTGAATTTGAAAATTATACTAAGCTGCAAAATTTATAATTTAGATGCCAATAACAGATCTTACGATGTAGGAAAACAATTCCACAGAAATGTCATTGAAATGATAATTGTATTTACTGACAAAAGGTATTTACCTCATTCCTATTGAAGTGGAAAATTATTTCACTTTTAATTGAGAAAAACTTCAATTTCTAAGAGTAGTTATTTCCTGCGTTATACGTGAGAAATTAATAATTTTATTATTTATTTATTCATAACAATAATTATAGTTATAACGAAAATAATTCCTCATTAAAATTTTTTGAAGCTATTACATTCTGTTAAGATATAAAAATCATACTTGCACATTCACTTGTCAAACTCGTTATAATTACAAGCATAAATGTTGGACAATTTTTTTCACAATTTTGTTTCTTATTTCTAAACTGGAACTACAAACCAAATGGTAGGTAAATATGTAAAAAAAAAGTCACTAAATCATTTATTTTTTTAGGTGACACAAGTCACGCAACTAAAATAAAACGTAAAAATAAAACGTATAAATAAACTCAAGAATGTAAATATATTACATTATGCGTTTTAATATTATTCAAAATTAATTTCAAAAATTTAGAATCTCACATAAATAACTCATTAAATAATAAATCTCCCCATCACAATGGAACTACAATGAAATTGGATTCTTTAAAAGGGCTGCTTTTATTTTGCTTTGTGGAAAAAAAATAAAGTTTTCAACATTTGGAATAGTTTAAAATTTAAAAATTGTTGCTTTGTGCTTTCAATAAAAAAATTTTAACCTTTCTTCGTCCGTTTAACTAAAAGAAAATATAAGCCCATTTTTCAATAACAATTTATGATAGACTTTTTATGAATTACTTTGAATTCAGCATAACGAAGATACATGGCCCCTTTTCCGATGGGATAAACATAGTCATAAAGCGAAATAAATTGAAAACCGAAAATTTTCTTCATTTCGCTTTACCTCTACCTTTACCTTTAGTGGCACCTGTTATCATATCATCTGGTATTCCAGACTCAAAAGACTTGTTTTTTCTTTTAAAGTAGTTTAATAATTCATTTGAAATAACGCCCTTTATTGCTTAGTTGATCGCAGTTAAATACAAATTTATTTCAATCGAAGTCTTAAAAACTCTTCATAAAAAACACATTCAAATGAATTTAAAAGAATATTTTGAAAACAAGAATTTAAAAAAAAACTTAATTTTTTTTTAATGAGCTCAAAGGAAAAAATAAACCACTATTAAAAAAAAAGACTCAAACTTATTGCACAAAATATAATAATTTTCGTCTTGTTTGTCAGTACAGTTAATTAGTTTCAATTATAATTTGTTTTTATTTTATTTTTCATTAAAGTTCTCGTCTTTTCAACCATTTTTCTTGATGTTGGAGGATCTATGTCAAGATAAAAATAATCTTTTATAAACTCCTCCTCGTATTATAAGATTTTTCTTTTTTTTATGATTGCTATTTCTTGTTTATGCTTTTGACAAGACTAAATAAAAACAAAAAAAAAAAACATTGTTCAGAAAACAGAGAGGAGATCATCCACCTCCATCCATCATATCATACCGACAGAGTCTCGTAAGAGAAAAGACAATTACTTTAATATCTCTGCGGGTAACAAATCCACGTCCTCGCGGAATTATAGACAAAGCCATGGACGACGAGCGACAGCAAAGAGAAAACGCAGCAACAACTGTCTTCTTCATATCATATCAAAAGGAAGTAATTAAGGCTTGAAACAAAAAATATAAAAATGCATTTCAAGAAATATTGTTGGTTTTCTACTAACAAGTTGGTAAACGAGCTCAACGAATAAAAAAAAAAAACAACAAAAAAATGTTCAAACCAAAGGGAGTGATTGAAAGGAAACAAAAAGTATAAACTCCAGGATGTTATTTCTATTCCTTCCGCAGAATAAGTTGTCCTCCTCATCTGTGCCTTTGTTTTATAGTAATGATATTGAATACAATAAAAAACGAATGAAAAAAAAAATATTTTATTTTTCTTTCAACTTTTTCGTTCACAAGCAGAAAACTTTTTTATTTTGTCTATTTTACTTGTTTGCACAGCTTATCTTTTATTTTTCAGAAAAGAAAAATAAAATATCACAACTTTACTATTTCTACTAGTTATTCATAAAGAAACTCTTGGCTTTTAGTATCAATTCGTTCCCGAAAAAAAAGGTCATAAATAAATATTCAAATTTCAATTTTATCCAATTTTTTGGACGATCCTTGTCCTTAACCTTTTCTCGTGTCCCTTTTATGAGATAAACATTCTTTAACGATGTATGCAGCAGTTGGTGCCAAGAAAAACAACAACAGGAAAAAAAACAAAAATGTTAGTAATAAATTGCGGAAAGGACTTTCGGGCAAAATCAGGATGAGTTTTCAGATTTGCTTACTTTTTTAACACATGTGCCATGTTAAGCAGAATTTTTCCGGTTAACTTGTTTTTAAATTAAATGAAATTAAAATTAAAAATTATTATTTATTTCATGTCAGTGTGATGCAAAGTTGAAGTAAAATTGAAAAATTCATAGAAAAACTTCGAGAGTTTGTGGAAGGTAATAAATTTTTTTCACAGGAGGTGGTGAATTTTTATTCAGTCTGTAATGAAGAATTTCAGCCAAAATAGTTTTTAAGCACAAAAAGAAAAACGAATATCACTTCGTTTTTCTCTTTACTTACTAACTTAATTTTTGCTAAATTTTCACCTTCAATTTATGGTGTAAAAAATTATCAAACGTTTTCCATTTAGTGTACATGATTTGTTTAAATCAATATCAAATAACAAAATGTCAAAGTAAAATTTCCATAAATCATTGAAAACATTTATTCAAATTTTCCTCTCTAGCCGCCATTTGTGACTTTTCACTCATTGTGACGTGCTTTTCATTTCATGATTAGCATACAATTTCATATTTCAGGTGGAGTGTATAATTTTCAAGCTTAAAGCCAAGTGAAAATAAAATAACATTGCACAGATTCCATTTTAAATATACAAAAAAAATCCAATTTTTTCAATTCCTCGAACACTCTGTTTAGTCATGGTGGAACACATTGTTTTTTACTTGAGAAATCATTTCTGGTGAAGAAAAAACTCATAAATATATTTTATTTAAAAACTGATAAACTTAATGACGTCTATTTCTTTTGTTTTACTTAAAGTTATAGCAAACATTTAACAACAAAAAAAAATGGCAAAATGGTTTCCCACAGTAACAGATGAAATTTGCCCAGGATACCATTTTTTGTCAAGTCTATTTATAACGGCATTAGTTTAAACATTTTTGATACAATCAATTTAAATAAAATACCCACTCGATATTATGTTCTTTGTCCTTTTTTTGCTAATTAGCTTTTTGTTTCGGACGATGTCCCTTTAATTGCTTCACAGCAACAATCGACTTGGCTCTGGCCTGCCTTAAGGGATTGCTGTCCTAATTAAGCCAAAATGTTATCCTCATAAAAAAAAAAAAAAAACGGATAAAAAATTTCAACACAAAAAGGATATTTTACATAAACAAAAGCATTTTTCGCACCAAAGAGGTTGAATATAAATAATTTCTCACACCAAGCTATACAGAAATTAAAAAAAAAAATCAAGAAGACCTCAGAAAAAGAGTTGAACAAACAGAAATAAAAACTTAAGCCAAAAACCATCCTAAAAACTTTTTCAAGAACAATGAGAATGAGACAAAAATTTTAATAAAACAAAACAACAACAAAAAAAAAACATAAAAAGAATTAAAATGTATAGAGGGAGTTGTGTGTTGGTGGTGTTGTTAAGAAGTGTCCAGCATTCAAACATTGCATAAAATATTCAAGGATATTTAAAAGGACAATTGTATACACGCATTTAAAGTGGTGGTTGGCTATAATGCTGTTGGTGCTGCTACTACTACTGGCTGCTTGACATCCCATTCGAGTCGAAATTTTTATCTTTGTCGTCCTCGTTTTTATTATTTCGAGTACTTATAGTATTCTTGAGTATATTCGCATGGCATAACTGTTGTATATATCCTGCGTGGTGCAATTAAAATTCAGTTTCCATTTGGCAATTTTAACGCTTTTGCTAGCCATGAGAAGTATACTTACGTACTAGTCTTCGTTGTCTTCATGTAGTCTGAGAGTTTGTTCATTTTTTTTCCTTTTTTTTTTAAAGGAAGACGAGGACGACAAGGATTGTAATGCGGTTTGCCATCGTGTCAGAAGATAAAAGTCGCGTTGCAATTAATTTTAAGTAAAAGCAATGTTTACAGAAGTACAAATTAAGGAGGAAAAGTTTTGATGCTGGCTGTTGGGCGGCAATTTAATTTTTTTTTGTATATCAGCACTGGTATAACAGTTTTTATGTTCTTTAAATTTTTTATGATGCCATCCATAGAGATGCTTTTAGTATATTAGCAGATTTTCTTAATTTTATGTTTTCATAAATAAAAAAACGTATTGCTTAGGAAAACAAAAAAAAAGAAAACAAGGTCTTGGTTGTCTGTTTTTTTTAATGTCGATTGGAATTTTGTGGTTTTATGCTTTTAAAAATGAATCAATTAAGCAATAATTCGATTAAGTCTTCATTTCTCTATATACATTTTATATATATTTTCAAGCTATAAAAATTGATTATTTTATTTTATGTGGGATTGAACTTAACTTTTAAGATGATTTTTATAAATTTAATTTTAAGGTTAATCAGTAATCGTTAATCGGGGATTTATCCTAATCAAGAAATTTTATGATTTTAATTCCAATTCATTGGAGATGAGCGTTTTTGTCTGAAGGCAAAACATAAGAACTACTTAAATTTCATCATCTTAATCAGGCCATATGTACATTAGGTAAATTCCTGTTTATTTTTGATAGCCTCAGCAAGTGTCAAACGCTGACGGCCGGCGTACCTATACCATGAGTATTCTATGGGTCGGCCCATATAACCAAAAAATTACTTACAAATTGCCGGGTCTTTATTGGTGTTATATTCTTACTATGGCGCAGCTCGGTTTTCTAAAATTCGTTCACGTATTCTTATATGTTTCGGTTCAAACCAAGTGTGAACTATAATTTCACGAAAAAACTATTATTAATATTTCAATGTACTTCACCAGTGATGGCTGAAGTTCTTTTCTATATTCATCGGTTGCAGTAAAGGTAGAACTAGAATAGCCGGTAGCTAGTGTCAAAACCGAACGAAAAGTTGCTTTCCAAAACGTTAAATTCTTAAGTCACCCATAATGCACTTGAGTAGTTGGAAGTGGTTTTTTTGATGAAGATAGCTGTCAGTCCACTTACGAAAGAGCGGTCGGTGAGCGCTCCCACGTCCGACGGCAAAAGTTAACGAAAACTAAACGAAAAGTTCCACTTCGCAATTATGTGCACGTCATATGAATTTTTTGTTTTCGCTCTGTTTCGTACGACCACGTACGTTGGCTTCCGCCTATTCTAGTTCTACTTTAATTCAAGATTGATTTCAATGTAATTTGATAAACGGTGGAAGGAGAGTAAGAGATGTAGAACATCATTACAAAGTGTTGCCGTTGTCTTTTAATATTTTTTTTTTTTAAATAAGTTTTTTGTT
Organism: Epistrophe grossulariae; assembly: GCA_929447395.1. NCBI lineage: Eukaryota > Metazoa > Arthropoda > Insecta > Diptera > Syrphidae > Epistrophe > Epistrophe grossulariae. The sequence goes on from OV839568.1 coordinate 137,748,543, forward strand.
TAAGAAAATTTTTCCTTTCCGTCTAAACGGTCCACTTGTACGATTTTACGACAATTACCCTGTGTGTTAATGTAAAACTCCCAAATATGGAAATTCTAGAATTTACAGTTCAAACATAGAATTTTTTTGTAAAAGTCCGAAATTTTTTGTTTTCATAATTCATACTGCACTTTTGTCAGATTTCTTGGACAACAGTACCTTTGGTAGCCTGTTTCACGGGTCCGGAATGAATAATGATAAAAATATATTTTGGACTCTCTCTAAATCTGCTGAAAAATTATAAGTTAAATGTAAATTCATAGAATTTGCTCACTTCGAAGTTTCGCAGTAACTCTACTTAGAATTACCTTTTATATACATTTTGTAAGTCTTTATGACCTAAACGAGTTAAAAACTGCTTTCAAAAATTGTCTTTGAAACAATAATATGTCCGCAAAAAAATATATGTTTATTAAAAAAATTAAAAATTGTCATTTTTTTTTAATATTTTATAAATTTCTTTAAATCAATTAAACCTGTTCACTTAAACAGAAGTTAATTTTGTTCATCTTCATTATTATAAAATTCCTTGATTATTTAAACATATCTTTGCGGTTTCTATTGCTTAAGTTAAGAACTCTTTAAATTCATATAAATTATTTCAAAACATTCGATTATTCTACAAAAAAAAAGTTTATTTCATTTTCTAAACACATTAATAAAGCTACATATATTTTTAATGTGCTTCAAGTTTTCATGTGTTTTGACTTCCACGTGTTCCTTTAGTTAGCCTACACAAGCCTTCTAGTTGCTCAAGTCTTCGTCGCATGTTTTCCTAATCAAAAGAAGTTTTTCTTTCATGTTTTTTTCTAATTTAGTATTTTAATTAAAATGATATGAAGAACAAAAATAATAAGAAACTATGTTTTTCTATACTTTTCTCGAACTTCCAACTGTGAAAAAGGTTCATTCTACATTCAACAGGGGAAGCATGATTTAATTTTTTTTTTACTCAGCTTTCTCATTCATTCATCAGCGTCTGTTGCTTTTGACATTTTTTTTCCGTATGGTTGTTTTTTTTTTCTCTCAATTTTCCATTTTTAATTAAAAATTCGTAGCTTTAGTGCTGTGGTTTAAACAAAAAATTTAGAAAGAAAATTTAATTAACATCCTTTTCAACGACCCATGTGTGGGTGTATGCTCTACTTTTCTTTCCTTCCAGTATACATATGTATATGAACATAGGTATTAAATTTCAAATAAAAAAAATTAATAGAAGATATTTGGATTGGTTTATATAGGACGAATAGTGTTTATGAAAATTGATACGAAAAAAAAGACTCATCTCAAAACTTTCAACAAACTTTCTCAGATTATTGGAAGCGAAAATAAATTTAATGATTCCTGGAATTCGATTCGTTTCAAAACAGACACCGCGAACACATTCCATATACATACCTAGGTACACCCTACATAAACTCTTCACGACTTTCTCCTTAAGGTAGAAAATGTCAATATCAATATATGTATATGACATTCAAAGTCAGAAAAATTCATCTCATCCCTGTCAGATGTGCGGTCGATAAGAATAAAGAGAAGAAAAACAAAACTTAAAAAAAAACATTCGAATATGAAACGGTTGACATGGAGAAGGATAAGGATTTTCGTTTTGTCCTTTTCCATTCAACCACGCGCGTAAAGCTTGTCATTCATAGCTTGTGACAGTTAAAAGCCTTGAAAAAACATCCATCATTCGACTGAAATAAAGAAGACCGCAAATAAGAAGATCCTAAGAATATCTTTGACATTTCGTGAGACAAAAAAAAAATAAAATAAGAAAATATCTACATATTCAAATGTCCTTGTTAATGATATATCCCTTGTCTTCGTCGGTGGTCGTTATTGAGCAAGGCAAACCATCTGCTTGCGGATGTATAGTTTCAAATTTATTCCAAATGCAACACAAATAATTTGTAAACATGAGCATATGAGCAAAGCATCAACTAACTGATGATATTACAAAAATTTCCATAAACATCATGTATCCTTCGACGTAATTCCATTTCAACATGATTACAATGTCTTCGAGAATTTAATTACCATCATGAGAACATGATCCTAAGTTGATTTCCCAAAAAATTTAAATATTCAACACTTGGTCCCTCCGGAAACTTAATCAGTGCTGTGGATGAGGACGGGGACGGGGACGAGAAGTTCAGGGGAAAATTAACACCAATCCCCTCCAAAAAATTATACCCACTTAACTTATGATCCAATAACACATCCTTCCTTGTGATGATACTTTTCTTTTTTGCTCCAGCTCGTTTTTGTTCTCGCTTTTCTGAGAGAATAATGATACTTCCTTCCGAACGTACTCTCACTTCTGCTTATATCCTGGATCAAGGAAAGGGCTTTTTGCTTAAAGGATGTGGATTGAGGATGTGGTGTTCTGGTCTGGTCTGGTATGGTATGGTCTGGGCGCTTACCGCTATCAAAACGATAATAAAGTGTTACAAATTTAATTTGTCCTTAGCATGTGTCCTGTGGCATACAGGATGTTCTCTCAACAAGGATCCTATAGTGGTTCTTCCTTTTCTCGTTTGTGTGTGAATCACGTTGGGATTTACTTTAAAATGAAAACAATCAGGAGTAGCAAAAAAAAAAAATCACTGATTGAAGGATAGATTGGCCAAGCCATATAGTTGCAAGGACCAAGGACCCACACAGAGATGCTTTCTTAGAAAATTTTGTGAACGGATGAAGGACGACTTATTCGTCTTCTCCATCCTCTTAACAATCGCCTTTATGGGTAACATAATGCAATAATATATGACGAGAATAAATTTATTATTAAACAAGGCCAGATTGGTTTAATTTCCTGTTTCCATATATATGTATACTTGAGAAGTTTCGTGTACATTTTTTCTTCTTTGGGACTTGAGTTTGTGCATCCTCAGCAAGAACACATTTTCTTGTACTTAAAATGGTAATATTTTGTCATCATCTCTCTATGATGATTATCATGATGATGCGGTGTTTTGTATGGAAACAAATTATTGTACTATGAATATTTCATGTAACAGTAAGGATCCACATCCGATTTGGTCTCTGTTCTTCTGCTTTTTCAAACCAAATGTTTATGTATATATATATAGATGTTGTTGAGCTTAAAGTTTGTATTCAGTTTTTGCATTTGAACAAAACACACATACACACAAATAATACACAACTGCAAGAATTCGATTAAGAGATATAACTAATTCAATGCAATTAGTTATTTATAGTTCACTACTGTGACATGGCTATGGGATATCAATAAAACCAAGCATGAAACAAAACTGCAGTGTCATTGAAGTTGACGTCATTAAATTAGAAATATAGTTTATTCAGAGAAAGAGAGAGAGAGAAAGAGAAGAATCGTTTGTTGTTTAACAAGTTTGTAAAGTTTTTCTTTTAAGATTTTTTTTTTTTATTGTTGAAAGGGTTCTTCGTTTTTGTAACATTTTGATAATAAAAAAAATGTAAAGTGAAATTTTCTGTAATTATTTCATTTTTAGAAAGCGTCAACCTGTAAAGTCCTTGATTTCTTTCAATGAGTCTCTTACATATTTAAGTGTTCTAACTTTGGTGCTCCTTTTTTTTGTGTGTAATTTAATGATAAGTTTTTTTTTATAAATTCATGAAAGCAAGGATTAATGTCTCAGAAGTTTAAATTATCTAAAACAATTTTAAAGTTAGTCATTAGGTGGGAGTTTAAACAAGAAGTTTCAAGGTTTTAATTTTTTGTTTTTAAAATTGGAATATTTTTATTTTATGTTCACTCATTGGACACGTCTTTAAAAAAAAAGACAAAATCATTATGCACTAAAACCAAAAAAACAAAACCAAATAAAATATTTTCGAAAGGTTTGAAAGTCTATTTAAAGTCTATTTTAATCGCATCAATAGCTCACCACCTTTAACTAATTTATGCTTAGTGTTAAATTGTTAAAATCAACATAATTAGAAATAAATTGATAAATGAACTTCTGAAAATGTTTTAACACCAACGTTATTTTTTTAATAAATCTTAATTAAAGAAAAAACAAAATTAAATAGTTCGAGCGTTAAAAAAAAAATTTCTTACACAGAGGTTAAATAATAAATGGTCCAAACTGAAACTGGAAATAGAACAAATCATGACCTCTAAAAATTTAGCAACTTGTCCATTTCGACTCAATTTTTCAATTAACGGCTGTTTTTGAAATTTCGAAACCAGGTTTTGCTCACCCTGTCCATAACTGATTTTTGTTCTTTATATTTTATAATTTTATAAATAAGGTAAAAAAAAAAATTGAATCAACAATAAAAATAAAAATTAGTAAAACAGCACTTATTTAAATAAAAGATTTATTTTTATTTGTTTGATTGAGTTCAAATTGTTATAACTTTCCTTTTTAAACTAGCTTTGGTCAGAATTTAGAAATATACCTTTTCTGAAACTTTAATAAATTTTTTTTAAATATCCAGTCATACCAATTTTTGTTAGGATACTATTTTAAGGATTGAAGTAAAGATACATGTTTGAGCAAATTGGTATTAAAATTTTTTTTTAGTGCAGAAAATTCGTCTTACATATTCGAGTGCAAACATAAAAAATCAAAAATCAATTATATAAAATTTATTTAAAACCCTGCAGAGAAAGTCAAAAACCAAAAAAAAACCTTTAAATGAGAAATACTGATAAGAATCAGCCTAATTGTGAGTTTCACCAGAACAACATCCATACGGAAAATTTGACATTTCAATTTTCGCCTATTGTGAGATTCATCAGGAATTTCATTTTCGAAAAATTGCTCTTATTGTGAACATTCATTTCGGGTGAAACGTTTTGCCATTGGCAGTCTAATTTTTTTCCGAAATTTCGTTCGGACGAAAATCGAAGTTGCTTTTAAAATTCCGGGTAAAGAAACATTTTTAAGGTGAAATATTTTCTTAATTTTAATTAAAATCGTGTGAGTCGTTTTCGAAAAAATTAAGATTTTATTTTACGATATTTTACAGTCGTATGAAATGTACCGTTAGGTATGGCTATAAGTTTAATTTTTTTTTTTAAACCTCTTGGTGCCAAGTTTAATTAAAATTAACCATGTCGTTTTCGAAATATGTATTGAGTTTTCAAAAATAGATTAAAATTTTTAAATTTTTTTTGTTTAAAATTTTGATATTTTAATGTTTGGAAAACATTCCCTTAAAAATTTATCAAACCCAGTTAAACAATTTTCAAGAAAAGTGATAATCAAAAAAATAAAAATTTGGTCAATAATAAAATTGCCAAATACTTATTAAGCATTTCCATTAAATATTTTGTGGATTTGATATTGGAGATTTTTAACGTGTTTTTTTTTTCATGAAATAAATAAAAGATATTATTTTAAATAACTTAGAAACACTTAAGTGTTTTTTAAAACAAATATTTTGTATGATTCTTTATCTTTTAATTTATGGCTTTTGATATTCCAATAGTTTTTGAGATCCAGCACAAAACTATTTCTCAACTTTTTGGTTGTCTTCTATATTTTCCAATTTTACAGACGTGTTCACATCAAGAAAATTAAGTCACAACTTCAAAGAAATAATATTCCTTTATAGAATTTAAGGCATTAAAAATTCCCTTCAAAAACCAAAAAGACATACCAACTCGTTTGTAAAACATAATAATTCTTTGTATATGAGTCTTTACTATATACTATAGGTAGGTACCTACCATCGTAGTATCGCACCAAAATACAAGCTTCTTAGAACTTCCAGGTATAGCGCTTTGAGGAAAAATATACCTATAGTTATACTTTCTTATATAGAAATATCTGTTATGCATTTATGCAAACCACATTTGCATTTTAAGAACCATTTCTATCTATAAGTTGTTTCACTGTGTGGCACAACGCAATTTTCTTATAACGAAGATGGAAACGTGCGGTGCGATTGCCCCTGAGGTCCTGCAGGAGCAGCAGCAGCAGCAGCAGCATCCTTAGTTTCTCTTGATGGTTCATATATCTACTTTTTATAGGTTTGTGGCAACTTTGTAAAATGTCTTCACCTTCCGTTTTTTAAAGAACTCCTTCCCAGCCTCCACGACCTCCACTTTCTTACCTACATATATTTGTTTTCTCATCGGAACATACTTATACACTTTGTTGTGAATCAGAAATGATTCCGAACTTAATTGCGATACTGGTACCTACTTGTGAAGGCATCTTTGTATAGGTAGGTATATTAAATTATCTAGGGATGTTGTGCTTTAATCATGAACTATACTCTGCTTTTGCATCCCTCTTTCTGCGATTTCACATTGTGATCAATTGAGAAATTCCCTTAGGATATTAAATCCTAAATCTAACGGGCTCATGGCACCTGAATAAATGGCTGGTAAAGGCTGGCAGCTATAGCTATATTTTACCCGTACCTATAGGAAGAAATGATAGAAGATATTGTATCCAAAGGCAATTGAGGAATCACTGAAGGCGTAGTATACAAAATTCAGCGAAAAACAAAATTCTGCTCTTATTTGATATAGTAGAAGGAAATTTGAAATTGCGGTAGAATATGATTAATTGACGAGCTGGCGATCTAAAGCGGAATTTTTTGCTATGGTTTTTCTATGATTTTGTTTCTTGTTTGAAAATTAATTTCTGTAGGGTATGTTGTATTATTACGTTTTATAAGAACACTCTTTAAGAATCTCAGCTGCAAATTTTAAGACCCCAAAAATTGTAGTTTTTGGATTGCTATTAAGACAGTTTTTGGTTATAATAATTTCTTAGATTCTATCACCAAATTTTAAATTTGAAGAGAACCTAGAAAGTTTAAAAAAAGATCTGAGAATTGAAAACAACGCATTTTAAGAGACTTCCAAATGAACATTCATTACTTCCGATGTTAACACATAATTTCAACACTTTAATGAAGTAGCAGAATTGTTATGCAACTAAAATCTTAAAATAAGATTTGAAAAAAAAAAACAAAAAACTGGGCCAAGCTTGGTTTAGCATCAGTTTTCTGACATCAAAGTAATTAAAAAAAAACTAAGAGAAGAAGAGAAAAGAGAAAAAGGTAAAACCTTAATTGTGAAAGTATTGTTTATATCAAAGAGGCAACTTTTTTTTTTTTTTTCTAAAATACAAAACACTTCAACCTGTTTAAGTGTTGTAAAAACTATAAATAAACACATACTCACATATAGGATGTTGGACACACCCTAAAAGCAAACTTATACTCTTTTATAAGTGTGGAAAAGGGTTTCAGTGGATGAGAAAACTAAAAAAAAAAAAAAAGAAGAGAACAAAATTATGAAAAAGTCATCAAAGGTGGAACAAGGAACTTTTCACTTACAAGACCAACTCAAAGCAAATTATTTTTCAAAAAAAAAAAACTAAAAAAAAAAATTAAAGAAAATTATATAAAAAACTAAAGGAGAAAAAATAGATTCCAAAGGCATTTCCCTCATTAAGCACTTGAGCTATCACACACTAACATGGACTTTGCATGCAAATAAGTAGGTACCCACCACGTGTGCTCATTGCTCATTTTCTCGCTGCTTTTTTTTATGAAATAAAAAAAAGAACTGAAAAAAAAAATAAAACTATAATTGCACATCCCTGACAATTGCATATAAGGTGGATGCGCATAAACAGTGGCACACACACTCTTTGGGCTGTGCTTTTTTTTATTTTTTTTTTTTCATATACTTTATGGAACAGAAATTGGGAGTTCTAACCCAAGTTACCGTTATGTGTGAACCACTACCACTTGGTGATGAGGATATTTTTTTTTTGTATATGCACAAGTCCTTGTTTTTTGCGTTGGGAGAGAAAAAAAAATCCGTGAAAAGGATGGCATCTGAATTTGTACGTTTAGTTGGCAGGAGCTCTTGCAAATGCATTAAAGCTGCTTAAATGGTGTGAGGGGTAGGCGATAGTACACTTCTACACACATAAAACAACTATGGCACCCTCATTTGTAATCTTCAAAACACCTTCTTTCGCCACCCATGTGTGAGATGATAGTATGGGACAATACTCACCTCAGCATGAAGCCTGAGATAACAAAGGAGTGGAAATGCATTTCTAGTTCGTTGTTTTTTCTCATTTTTTTTCTTGATGTTTTGATCGTTAATGTAAGAATAGTGGAATTTGTGAAGCTTTTTTTTTTCAAATTCTAGGTGATATGGGTTATACGTTGGATTTGGTGTGTCACCTACTCTTGAAAAGACACGAAAAAAGATGATCGTTCACTTTAAGATATTAAATTAATAAAATTCGTGACAAACATTTTTTGAATATATTTTTTTCTGTTTTTGTTTGTTTACAGGATCATAAACTAAAGCATATGGCAGAATTACAACAAACAGTTGTCACAGATCAGGATACACGTCATCAAATTCAAACACAAATCCTACAATGGGAAGAGAATCTGGAACGTCTGCATTGTGAACAGTTTCGATTGCGTTGTTACATGGCATCATTACAGAGTGGTGAATTGCCTAATCCAAAAGTAAGTTTAAAGGTATACATTTTCTATTGTTGTTTAAAAATATATTATTTATTCGCGCAAGAGTTTAAAGTATTTTGGATGATTTGAATGTATGAAGTATGCACTAGCTGGTCCGTCCTGCTTTGCACGGAATTTTTCATCAGTTTTGGCATTTTTAAAAGTGAAAATAAAATTTGTAGGGGCTTCAAATAATACTTAACATGAATTTTTTTGCATGCTCCAATAGTTTTTTTTGCACAAATCTTGCAGTCTGAGAGCATAACGCCATCTTTTGGTGATCCCGTTGGACTAAATTAGTTCCGTAGTGTTTGTCACTCCTTAGAATCAATATATTCTCCTTCCCATACCCGATGAAATTTTTGGATGTCGCCACTATCCACCCCTGAAAGTATGCAATTTCGTTTTCTACTTTTCCGGTCAATATTTCAGATTTTCGTAGTGGGTTTACCTGGTTCAATATTAACCCAATAAAAAATCCTCATGCGAATCGGATGAAATTAAGCCGAGGAATGCGCGTTTAAACAAAAAACCGTATACCTCCTTCCAATACTCGCCATTGTTCGACATGAGTTCAAGTCAACTCTTAAATTGCCCAACTTGAGAGTTTGCTCCAAGTTGAGAAATAAAATGACCCTTAATCATTTTGACATTTTGAAAAAAGAATAACAAATTTGAAAAACAACTAAGTTCCTCCTTAAATAAATAAACTGACAATTTTCAAAGGCATAACAGATAGTTATGAACTATAAAACTCGATTAATAATTCAAAGACAAAAAATAAACAGTAAATAATTTTATTGATAATAATATTAAAAACAGCAAAATCCTTAGTGGCTTTAACAACAAAAAAAGGATTGACCTTTCCAAATCAAAAAACCAGCAACCATTTATTTCCAAAAAAAAAAGAAGATCTATCACGTGTGTTCAAATGGTTTATTCTTTAAAGAATGCTCATCTGTCTTATACCAACCACATGCGAGTTAGCCCCCAGGCAAATAACTTTATTATTCTTCCTCAAGGACTTTCTATATTATGAATTTTGACAAATAGGCAAGAATTTGTTTTCATTTTTTTTCTTCTTCTTATTTTTGTATATCTATTTTATATAAAAAAAATTTCAAGAAGATGAAGTTCCTATCTGTGCGTGAAAAGCAATTTTTCAAAACACCTCCCTTGTGTGATTAATGTTTTGATTGATTGTAAAACGTCATAATATACTTACAAGAAAATTGTTAGATTGTTCATATTCTCGCAAATTAACTGCAGTAAGTACATATGTGCAACAGCTTTTTGTGTGTCCTATACCTAATGGTCTAGATAGTTTTGACATTGCTCCACATTTGGAAAGACGATGTGAAGAGGGTCGAGTGTAGAAGTCGAAGTCGAAGAAGATCATCCCTTGTGTAGGTATAAGTAGTAACGCTTATATGATGTCATACCCCTCGAAGCCATAAATCGTTAATAATAAATTGCACCACTCTGTTTGCTTAAAAATGCTCTTGGTATATTTATTACACCAACCATCGCCATCAGTATGATGAAGAATGTCCTTTAGCAGTGTTTGGTATTAAATATGAGAGTAATGGTGGAGTAAGATGACTTGCAGGCATCTCAAGCTATTGCTTATAAAGGTAATTTAAATGTCATTATGCTCTGCTGATGCTCGTTTGCAGCATTGGCTTAAGTTGATGTCCTCTAAGAAATTGCGATTACTCAAAGTCCCACATACACGCCGGCCGCCGCCACTGCCGTCCATAAACAAAGGACTCATGTCGAAGAGGAGAGTCTATGTTGACATGACTGACACAAAACAAAGTTCAAGGATGTCTTTATACACGATGATGACAAACCCTAAGTCTTTTGATTATTTTTCTTCTCTTCATTCCTAATTCATGCTCCAAGCGTCTCTATGAATGTGTATATGTGTCGATAGAAAACTGGGAATGGGAATCAGGATGCAGCTCACTCAATCAAAGCAACAGCTATACAAAAAAAAAATAGAAAAAGGTAATTTTTCAATTGCTCCTGTCGGCCGCAAAGGAGCACTTCGACAGGATTTTATGATGATAGCCATAGCTTGGGTCGTGTATGAGATGTGTTCGTAGTGCCACAATCTGCATAAGTGCCTTTTAAGGACCGGCGAAGCACAATATAAAGAAGCAAAAAATACCTACATAAAATTACTCATTTTTTTATAAAAAAAAAAAGAAAATGTATGTTCTGTTTGTATAGTATACTTTTGTGCTGTACTATAATGCTCTATCATCGTGATGAACTATTCTTTATGTAGGTACACGAGGAAGCGTTTATATGGGATCACATCTTTCTGCTCTGATGAAAAAACCAGATTAAAAGAAAATTTTCATCATCAACATCATGAAGAAAAACGCTCTCTTCTATTTGGATTGTTGTTTGTTTGTGATTTTTTTTTTTCTGTTTGTATTTAACTTTTTTTTTTCTTACATTAAAATAAACAATACCTATATTTTATTTTTTTTTTTATTGCAGTCCCTTCTGACACATGTTTCACGGCCCACAAAGAACACTTTGAACAAGTTGGGCGTTTTTACGGTTTCCTCGTTCCATGCGTTCATTTGCGCTCGATCGCCATCTTTGCTGAATAATCTTTTAGCCGGACGTGGTGCTACCAAACGGCGACCACCATTGCTATCACGCTCGAATAGTGGCTCTAGTAGGCGATCTATGCAGGTGAGTTTGATTTAATTGTGAATTTATTTTTTGTATTTTTTGTTTTTAATTAAATAACTGAATAATAAAGCTGAAGGGTGTGTGGTAAAAAAAATTACTAAACTGATAGAATGTTTTATTATGTATGCTTACTGCAACTGGTTAACAATTGAATCATTATAGTTACAAAAATTTTAAAGGTTTAACTCCAATGCAAATGCAGCCTTACGCCAGGTAATATTATTGCTCAATATCAAGCGTTTCAAAATAATATTCATCGGGTAAAGGCTGTATTTCTCAATTATTGCATATAGCAGAATTTTTAAATTTTACTAGGTTTCACCGAAACGCGTCGCGACAAAAGATATAAATAAATTCAATAATTAAAAAGTTTTGAAAATAAATTTTAAAATTAATAAATAAAAACAAAAGAATTTTATAATTTAATGTTTACATTTATTTTATTTATTATTTATTTAATACAAAATTCTAATTTAATTTTAACAATATTATTGTCTGAAATTGCTCTAAATTTCATTGACGACAAAAAAACTATTTTTTTTTCGCTTAGCAATTTTGCATTACCAAGCGGCTCCATTGGCAATATTTGAGGAAATAAATTGCTTTGCTCATTATTGCCTTGAAAATTCCCAATGGAGACACTTTGGTAATGGCAATGGCAATATTGCTTGGCAGATAAAAGGCAATTATTCATATCCATCGCTAAATTTTGACGTTTCACTGTTTTAAAAATGGTTTCTCAATTATTATGAATGACTTTTGCTTCGTTTTTATATTTAAGTTGAAAATATGAGAAATTAAGTGAATTCAAATTTTGTATTATAAATAATAGTTGTTTATCAATAAAAGAGCATACAAAACTTTTGACAGCGGTGTTAATTTCTATATACTGACATTTGACAAACGAAATAGACATTGGCCACGTTCGTGATTCAATCCAAAGCTATCCGGATAGGTTTGTGTTGTTGTAATCCCTGGTGACAAAACAGCTGAAGCAACATCAACCCAACGTATCTGAAAATTTTTGGATGCGTGGATAGCCTATCTGATAGTTTACCGAACGCAAGGAATGTCTCAAATAAAGCGAACATAGCCATAGCGTTAGTCAGTTTCAACAAAATAATGGCTGTCACTTATTTTACCCAAAAATTGTATGAGCTTGCTTTTTTTTTTTTAAGCCACGACATTGTTTTTTCGTCCAATTCTCTTCGAAGTTGAAAAAAAACACACTGAAGATGGTGCTATACCACAACTTAATTACCAATTTGTTCCCGATAGTTTGTATCCAATTTTTATTTTTTTGTGAAAAGTTTATCAACTCGCAACCAGATTCTAATTTTCCGTCGCGTCATACCGCCCTTGTGTGACCAACCGTAACATCTACATTGTGTTTGTTCTATTAACAATTAGCTGAATCTCATCTGACATTTCTTTCGCTCTCTTTTTATATATCTATTATCTACCCTATAGAATTTGAGGAGAGAAATTTGGATCTTCCACGAAACGTCATTGTATGTGGAATGGAATTTAAGAAATTTTAGATTGGGTTGCGGAAAAGTGAGTTGTTGACATATATGGCGGAAATTTCGTACATAGAAAGACCTCAACTCAAATTCACTGAGCGAGCGCAATTTTGTAGAAAAATCCATTTCAACTCGAAGCAGATGAAGGTCGTATTAAAAGAGGTTGAAACGTTATTGGATTTCGCTTCATCTTTGCGTATATATTCTCTCCTTATAAACGCCCATTATTGTTAACTCGATTCATCCAGATTAAAACTTTAATCCGGATGTTAATTATATAGATTCAATGTAAATACGTCTGAATTTAAGTTTTAATCTAGATGTATTGAGTGAGTAATATGGTGTGGTGGCAAGAGAGAGAATCTTAACAAAAAAAGGACTGTCGAAGTCAACATATTAAAAACCTTTCTAATTATATATTTTTTGTATGGTTTCATTCACAAAACGTATTAAAAGTGTTCCTATTAAAAATTTAATGTTGTCCGTTAGTCATTTAAAAAATATTTAAAATAAATCAAAATTAAAAGCTTCCGGAAACTTTAATAACACGGCCATAAACTTTTTTTAAATAAGACTTAAATATGAACATAATATGTATAAGCACAAACAAATAAAAAAAACATACAATTAATACTTATAGTGAATATTTTCCCCTGAGTGAATATAAAACGGTTCAAATTTTTGTATCAAAGTGAAAAATTAAAAAATAATTTCATGTAACCTTTTGTATATTATATGCCCTCATACTACATGACCGACCACAAGTTAAATTGCAATTGTTTTAAATATAAATGTGAGTATAAACATAAAAAATAAATAACTATCTTTGGCATTCCAGAGTTAAAAATAAAAAAAAGCCCCCCAATTTCAAATTCAGAATGCACTGACCACAAAACTGTTTATGCTTACAAAAAAAAACCAAATGTTAAGTGCTTTTTTTTTATTATGAATATAAAATGAATGTTTTTTTTTTGTATGTTTTTTCCTAAATAAAAAAAATTCAAATTTTATTCAACGAGTTCAAACAAAAGGAAATTCTTTGAAATAGTTTCAAAACTGTGAGCAAAATTATGTGTGTGGTTATTATTTTTTTTAAGGGGTTGTTTGGGCATAGTTTGTTTTTTTTTGTTCGGTGTATGATGATGATTTTGGTAGAAATAAAAGCAAGTAGGAGTTTACGGACTGAATAATTATTTTTTATTTCTTTTAAATAGTTTTGTATTTTCATGTTTTATGGTTGAAATATTTGGCACAAAACAAATCAAATGAAATCGTAAGTGGAAGAAAATAAGCAATATAATATATAATAAGGATAAAATCCTAGGTTTCGTATACGTAAATTTTTTTTTTTTCGAAAAAGGACTTCTCTTTTATTCTCGAAATGATGATTTTTTTCACAAAAAGCCTATAATAATTTGTTTTATATTTATTAAAAGCTCTTATTAAGGTATCTTGATGAAATGCATATTAACGGAAATAATTTATATTATATATACAAATTGTGTCATCAATTCTGTATCGAAAGCTACTTATAGTTGGAATTCCTAAGAATGTGTGGAATTTATTTTATGCACGATTATACTTACTTTTTGTTGGTAAAAGTTTTGAAGACATACCTATACCTAATTCAGTCTCCACAGGTTTATTATTAAGTCCAAAAGTAATATTAAATGGCAATTTAAGGAATGGATACTCATCACAGTTAGAAAACTTATTCTATGTATAGAAAAAAAAAAGGAAAAACGTCTTAAATCGACAACAAAAGCAGTTACTTCTTATGATAATAGGTTTTCCTATATAAAAATAATACTATTAGATTTAGCATTACGCATTGCAATCACGTTCTTTTCAATATATATTCATTGTTTAATATTTGATTAAACTAACCAAGCAACAACGATCACAGCACAACGCAACAACCGAGGAAAATGTCCTTATTTGAATTTCACCATTCAATATCTAAAGGATATACATATGTATACCTATATACGAATAGGTGATTCGAAAACACTTCCTCATTTGGTCTCGAGGAAATTAATTAACATGCTCTTGTTAATTAGCGGCCATGGTCTTTCGTCTATGTATACGTTTATTCAAAAACGAGCATACAGAATTGCTGGTGTGTTTATTCTATGATATACTCTTATAGTTGTTAAAGCAGGGAGTTGATAATTTCGTATACCTGTATACAAAAACCTAAGCATAGAGATACGTGAAATCATTAAAAAGGACTATCTATATAAGAGCTCCTCTAATAGACAATGTGAAAATTTTACAAGCGTTTTATTGAACGGATATGCAATAGACATCCTTTGGTCAATAATGAACTCATTATGTTGAACAATTTAACGCTGATTAGTGGGCAAATGTTTTATTTGAATGGAAATGGCAATGGCAAATGGCAAATGGTAACATATTCAAAGCATATTGAACTTTGAATTCAAATGAATGGTTAAATATTAAGTATGCTGCTCTGCAGGTGTGGTTTTTAACTTCGAATTAAAGATTTTATTGCTATTTTATATATTTTGATGAATGTATTTTACGTTAAGCTGCTTGCAAAAACTATTCAACTTAAAATTAATAATCTTAAAATTCTAAATTAAAAAATTATAAGTAGGGTATAATTGATTTTTCAAAAAGCCTGACCTGAATTACAAAACTAATTTCAAAACAAATCTAAGGTGGAGACCAACGAATTAAAAATAAATAATAATAATTATTTTTTTTGATTGAAAAATCGGATTTGTTTTCAAATGTTCAGCACTGCATAAATTTTCCAGCTTCATTATGTTCATGTTATAACTATTGAATAATAAAATTTATTTTTAGAAAAAGTTTTTTTTAACGTTTCTGATCAGCGTATAATATGTTAACTATGTGTTGCATCCAGCAATTCAGCATACCCATATTTTTTAATGTTTATAGGGAGATTAAAATCAACGCTGTACAAGCTTAGTCATTGTTTTATTTCGTGTAACAACAACAAACAAATTTTATTATCATTTCATACATCGAGATTGTTTCGACTCATATAAAATGTCAACTAGCATTTTTATACTGATTAAGATCGCAAAACAAACAAAATTCAACGAGCTGGCAGTACTATTAACAACCCGTTAGTGTGCTTTGGCAAAATATACAAAAAAAAGTACCTATACCTATACAAAATTAAACATTCATACCATTGGAAATTTTAAGCACACCATCAGAAGTACATACAATATATCTACAAACATAAGTACCAAACCGAACCCATATCTATTCGTAATCCTCACGAACACGACTTTCAAATAATTGGAAAACTTTTAATTCGTTTTGTGACGAACACAGAAATACAAAAAAAAAACTGAATGTTTTTTAATACTGAATGTTTTTTTTATTTTTTTGAAGGTGTGTGCAAGCAAAGCACCTTTATAGCACCCACATAACATCGGTGTTTAAACAAAAGAATACTTTCGTCCCCAATTCGATGTAATGACATGAATTTCCAGCTTTCTCTATCTCTCTCTCTCTACAAAGCCATTTTCCTTTCAACTCTGCGACTGAACCTCTATATATCTACCTTATATAGGTACTATGAGCTTATCCTTTTGTTTTGCATGATCCTGGATTGGTAATCTGCTATGTCCTGCCCAGTGACATGGTAGAGGAAGTAATTTTTAAACAAAAATGTAATTGTTTTTACTAGAAGAGAAAAGGAAAAAAAAACGAAATAAAAATTAAAAACTTTTTAAATTTGCTTAAAACACGCGATAATGAGGTTTTGGTGTCATTTGCTTCTGAAGTTTTTTTTTGTTTGTTTTTTTTTTTTGAATGAAAAACAAAGACCACAACTTACTAGTTATACACCTGGTCAGGAAAGTAGTAAAATTGTATTTGTGAATCTACTTCTTTTTTTTTACAAAAAATAAAGACTTACACGCAGGTAAATGATAGAGCGAGAACATGGACTTTAAGTGCTTGCTTTGTTCCTACTTGTTGTAACATGTTTCATGTTCATGTTAATTTTCATTAATATTTTTAATTCTTATAAACTCATGGTCGTATTTATAAACTTGGCCAGCCGTCTAAGTTAGACAACGTCAAAAACAGAGATTCTGTCTTTAGCCACACTACCCGAATGTGAAATGCTTTATTTTTATATTTTTTCTTCGTTGTATTCAATCATTTTAAGGATAGTCGAACACCTCTTAAACGTTATTTAAAAAAATACATTGCAAATGGATTCTCTCCACTCAAAATTGAATCAAAAAATTTACCAAAAGTTCCATTAATAATTTGTGGATTATTTAATAAAGCGCTGCACATTCCAACAAAATTCAGCAAAATATCTTTAACTGGTGTTCCGATTCAGAATGTTAAGCCAAAGCAAAAGCTATAGACGAAATTAAAATATACGTACATACAAATAATTTATTTTATTTAATAATCCAATATTTAAAATAATTCAATTCTATAATATAATTTATTATGGAATCAAGTTGAAATTTTTTTAAAGCTTAAATTCAAATGATTAAACATTGTTTGATTACATAAAAAAGAGTGACAAATATAACATTTTTTTTTCAAATTTTTTTAATTAATATTTCAATTTTATACTAAGAAAAAAAAATAATTTATTCATATTTGATTATAAAATGTGTGTTTTATGTACATACATATGTAGGTAGTAGGTACATGTGTATATTTATACAATTTCTTTTGACTTCCTATTCATTGGACCGGATCATTAATTTAGCTTTGAAATTAACTTTATACAATTCTATATATGTATTTGTTTTATATAGCTAGTATTCAAGGCAAAATAAACAATATAGGAAAATGTTAAATATAAAAACGAAATAATAAATAAAATAAAAAAAATGGTAGGTATATTTTAAGTGTACGTAAGAGTAGTTAGGGTAAAAGCGGTTAAAACGATAAAGTTTTTGTTGTTTCTTCAATACATATATGAAAAAATAAACAGCTAGATATTATGTATTGAATAAAAAATTAATATTATATTTAATGAATTGCAAATGCATTTTTTAAATACTGAATCAGCAAAAAAAAATTATTACAAAAATCTATCTTGCCCTGGGGGAGATGGTATACCCTTCTGCGAATTTAAAATATATGAACTTTTTATAAATAGAATCTAATTATTAAAAATTGCAGATACATTTTGGTTTCATTGGCAAAGTTATTATTAAATCAGTAAGAGTGAAATGGTATGCGCATTGCACATGCAGTTTACCCCAAAGTAGAAAAGTGATATGTATGTATTATGCATCACCTCAATTTAAGCCTTTTTATTAAATTAATTTTTAATCAAAAAAAAAAAAGAAAAACAACCTGCACTTTAAGAAAGCTATCATAAGGAGGTTGTAAGATATATTTCTCATGCTGATGCATTCTTTGATTTGAAATTAAAACGAAAATTTACTTATTAAATAATAAATCTCCAGATATTATGAGATGACATCTTCCCTGGTGCACAATCTCACCTGCTTTTACCCTATATAAAATATTATATTGTGTATATATAAATGTGGATCTCGATAAGGTATAAATAAAAAAGGATAAAAGCAACGGGTTAAAACTGAGCGACGACTATGATGACGAACGTATACAATGATGTCCATTTCCATTCAGTTTAATTGTGATGAAAGAAGGGATACCCATATTTTTATTTCAACTTATATAGTTTTTATTTTTAAATATTTTTTATATATTTGAGGGGCTAAAATTTTATATGAAAGTGAACAAAAGATTTTAAGTAAAAGCCATCGGCCACATTAAACAATTGGCCTTAAAGTTCAACTATGAGTATAATAACATACATATATAGTCCGCACGTTAATTGGCAGAACAATGGTAGATGAAAACTTAATTGGGTGCTAAATAAAAGGTAGTAGAATTTAATTGAAATGAATTTAATTATTTGTATTTGGTCAAAGTATTAATTGAATGTTGTTTGTTTGTATATTATGTATGTGTTTTTTTTTGTTTGTGAGAAAATTGGTTTTCTTTTATAAGAAGTAGTCAAATTTTGCAAACAAAAGCTATAGACATTTTATGATTATCCCAGAAAATATACTAAAAGATATTATAAGAACTTAAAAGTTTATGTTAACGCGTAATCTTTAAGGTTAGCTAGACTGTCATTTTCTGTCATTTTCTTGGTTCCTGTCCTGTTTTGAAGGAGATAAGACGAAATCACTTTGGAGTGGACATACTTTTAATCGAAAACATTAAAAATATCCTCAATGACAACAACTATTGGATTAAATTGGTTTAAACTTAAACTCGTTCTTTAAATTTTGATAGTAATTTTTTAAACGATAGTTAAATTAAATAAACCAATTTAAAAAAAAAAATCAAAAACTACTTTTTTGAAAAAGAAAACTATTTTTTTATTAATAATTACAGTGGCAGTGGTAAATTTTACTTAATTTTGTTTAGATTATATGAAACTAGTTGGTCCGCTTGGCTTTGCATAGTATTTTTCATCAAATTTAGCATTATGAAATTTAGCAAATGAAAATTTAAATTTAAAGGGGCTTCAAATCCTTAACAATGAATTTTTTTTTCTGGCTCCAATCATTGTTGTACACAAATGTAGCAGCCTGAGAGCGTAACATAATCTGTTGGCGATTCCAGTTTCGTGAGGGGCAAAACAAGCCGATTGTTAATTCCGATTGCCATTATCCTTATAGAATTAATATTTTCTCCTTCCTATATTAAATGGAATTTTCAAATATAGCCACTATTTATCCCCTGAAAGTATGCAATTTCTGGATTTCGCGATATTTGGTCGAAATTTCCAACTTTCGGCTCCGTAGTGTCATGACCTAGTTCAATAACAAATCGTATAATTTCCAGCAGAGTTAAGTACATTCAAGCAAAACGAACAATTCATTTTTATATACATATTTAAATTATTAAGAAAATTTAAAAAAAATTGGTTTCTTTTTTTAGAAAATAAAAAAAAATTATTTGAAAAATAGTTTCTTATTCATTAAATTTGTAATTAAAAAATATAAAATTTGCAATATGTATTTTAAAATGCAATATTAAAACGGGTGCGTCCGCACAAAATAAGGACCTGAAGAGCAATCAAAGAATTTCAAGTAGAGATGTACATAAAAACAAATTTGAAAAAATAACGTAATTTTATTTTTATTTCAAAGACGGTGTTTAAAATTTTTCTAAAAACTACAAATAAGAACGACCCTAATATTTTTAAGAATACAAAAAAAAAATAATTTATGTCAAACGGACCCATTGCCCCAGTTTGTATTGCTATATACAGACTCCCAAAGAGCCCATACTAAATAAATTATTCACACCTACATATGCAAAACACTTTTTTATCAAAATCTTCATTAAAAAAAAAAAAAAGAAATCAATATTGACCACACTGCATGCTCATTATATCATAAAATTGATTAATTGCAAGCAATTTGAATGCTGGATATAAAAATAACCCACAAAATGTCACTTCCGCGGACAGATACTAGCACAATCAATTGCAAATAATAATTAAAATCAGTCAAAATTATTTATACATTTCCATAATATATAAGTAGGTTTGCGTTGAAAATTTCAAAATATCTCCCCATATACAGTTATACTCATTGTTAAATTTCGCAAATCGATTGATTTTGTTCGTATGGGCGTTTGTTTGTTTTCATTAATATATATTTCCCCCGATTGACCCAAATTAAATACTTTTCACCTGTCATTACCAAAGTCCTTATTGTTCGTCATTGTGAAAAATTTCAAGTATCCTTATACTTAATGCATCGACCAATCCGTCCACACAATAATTTTCCACTTATTTTCAACCCAAAGTGCAAAATGTTTGCATCACCGAGTTGGTCGTCCCATGTCGCCCGTCGCCGCCGTCCATCATACCAGCAAACCAACAATTCACCGAAGTGTATAGATAATGTCAAAAGTCCGATCAAATAAAAAAATAATTTAATGCAAAAGGATGTGATTGTGTTCGAGCATCCGGCAAACAAACAAAAACACAACACGAATCCACTCATTCATACAAAGTTAAAATAAAAAAAAAAAAAATAAAAAAAATGCAAATGGAACTCATATCCGGATCCGGTGGTGGCGGTGGCGTTGGCGGTGTGGTAGAGATGGTGGCGTACATGTGTTTGTGTATGTAGTAACTACTGTCAACTATTAAGTGCAGTTTTTATTCACCAACAGGATCGCGGTTGCATGTGTATCAGTTAATCGGTAGTATTATCTTAATTCCATGCAACACGCTCTGTTAAAAAGAATTACAGGACGAACAACAACAACAACAAAAAAATATCATCCAACTCAAGGACTCTATAGAGTATACTCGTCGCATGTACTTGTAGGTATTTTGAACAATTATTATGTGCAAGTGGTAGACCCAAACACATACGTCTATATATTCGATGTGGGTGTGTGATTATGTTTGCCTTGTCGACAGCAACAAAATGGACAGAATCAGGATGATTCGCCTGAGCCCTGAAGTTCCATTGTTAAACATGTTGTTCTATAAGCATTTGAGTCAAAAAGTTTTGGAAAAAATTTCAAAAATCCTACATACATTCGTACATAAAATATAAATGAACTCAGTGTATAGAATGTGTACATTTAATGTTTGTATACTCAATATTGGTTAAACACGAAAATGAAATTATATTTAAAGAAGAACAATGTAGGTAAGGGACCGAAACAAAAACCAATAAAATAAGAAAAATATCAAACGAACTGGAAGTGTTTTCCAATGAAAATAAACTCAGGAACCAATAATATACTTGGATATGTATATTCGGTTCGGACATGGGGGACATCGATTATATCGGCAAAAAGCACAAAAGAAAGGATAAATATGGCATTGGAACGTGCCGCTCCAATATATACACATACATACTCGTACCATATACCTAAGGGCTTTAATTGAAACAAGGATAAGGATATTTCATTATAAATGTAAATCGCATTTTCACGTGTCGCTCTACGTTATTGAAGTTTATACTACAAGCTGGTTTGGATGTCGTAGTATATAGTAATGGACATATTTAAGGTGAAGTACCATGTACTTTCCTTGAAATTACAATCACCTTTTTTTATTGAGATCTTTTAAATATTGTTATTTTTTAAAAGGCTTTGGATAAACTGTGGGTTTAATTGGAGGGTCTTGATATTTGTGGGTGACAAAAAATTGCGGACCCGTCAAGGATTTGTAATAAAGTACAATTACAATATATATATTTCTTAAAACAGAATATACACGAAAATAAACTACTGGCACATTTAAAGCCGAAGATACCCGACACACTGAGGCACATCACATTGTTTTTGGTCTCAAAAATCAACCTTTAAATTATCAAGTGAAAATCTTCATTTCCAGTTCAACATAGTATTTATTTAAAGACCTTAAAAGCCCAATTTAAAGTAAAATTTTAAGGAAAGGTTTTACGTTATAAGCAATTGAAATGACAAACTGTATTTAGGACGTAGGTAGGTACTTGGCTTCATTCCAAATCAAATAAATTTCTTAACACATTTAAACATTAAGAAGGCATTTTAATTGGTTAATAAAAAAGGTAAATTGTCTAAGGAGAAAATAAATAGCCCACATATTGGAAACTTGCTATATGTGTTTGTGCTGGAACTTTAAATATCTGATCTCTCTATTATGTGGTTAAATATTTATTTATTTACAATAATTTACCCTATAATAAAATCAAGATAAGAAATAATAGCTTTATTCTCGAATTAAGGACGATATTTATATAAATGCTTAACCCCATTGGTAACTAAGAGATTTAGTGCACAACTCTTCATTGTGAAAAAATAATTTAAACGAAATTACCCCATCATTCTTATTTTTCTTTTAAAACAATTTATTTATCTCAACTGCTTTCCGCAAAAAATTTGATCCTATGAAGATCAGTGTTGTCACTTTCAAATTTAAAACCGTGGTAGATTGAGTCAAAAATAGTGGTAGATTCAGATTTTTATTGGTAGATTGGAAAATCAATTTTTTAGCAGTTTTTTTTGTATTAATATTTACCTAGCACTTGTATAAAAGAGAAATGTTGTCAAATTTAACAATATCATATCCAAAAATTAAATATTTTTGTGGTACTTAGACAAAAACCCAATATCTACTTAATTATGTTAATTTTTTAGGATACAATTTTCAATGTTTATGATTTTACTTAAAATCATCCAATTTCCCATCCACAAGATTTATTTTTAAGAGAAAAACTCACTATAGAATGTTTGTAATCCTTTCAAGTAAACAATTTTATAAGGTTTTTATTTTTTATTGATTTTTCCGACATATTATCAAACTTTGTCTTAGGACTTATGTACCTACCACAATTTTTGTTTATTTTACTAAAATATTAAGATATTCTTTTGCTTCAAATATTTTATGTACTACATACATATAATATGTTGGCTAATACAGAATTATTATTTTGACAAAATGCTTCTCATGTTCTCTTAGGTTTAGGTTTCTCTTGATTTGTAAATTTTTCAGGCTTCACTCCTACAATTTGACCAACAGAAAACTTTAACAATTGTTGTGTTTCCTTTCTTTTTTGGAACCATTTTGGATAATTTAAATGATTCTTAAACTTTTTACAAATAAAATTAAAGCTAAAAAAAAAATAAACAACTTACTTATTAATAAAAAGCAAGATTTCTCGGAAATAAACCTTTAACAAAAAAAAACTCCCTTAAAAAGATTCATTTAATTCGTAAAAGTAAATTATACATTATTTACATAGATATACCTACCTACCCAAGATAAAAAAAAAGTTGACCAACAACAACAACCAGGAGATTAAAAGTTTTCGTTATCTTCTTCAATTTATGAACTTCTCAATAAAAATCTTTAAATTGGATATTTCTAATCTTGTAAAATATAAGAGTATACAAAACTTTTAAACAGCTTTGCCCTGCCTTGCCCTATAAAGATCGTAAAAAATGTTTTTATTTGTTCAATGAAAATATGTTTTTATTTTCGGAGAAAAAAAAAATTGGACCCTTTAAATATAATATGTATATATCATTTTAATTTCCCTTTTTAATACAAAACTCAGCAGTATCTATCTATTTTTTTTTAAATGTTGCAAAGAACTTAATTTAGCAGCAATACCAGCAGCACATAAAAAAAAGGTAAACTGATAACCTTTCACTTTAAATAAGCTTCTGGCCTCAAGCCCTATCATATACCACTATACCCCAGCCCCTCCTAACCCCACACTCCATGTCGCATATCCAAACGTTTACATTGATAATAAGATTCAAAATCGAATTCCAACCGAGTCTTTTCATCTTGAAGAGGGGAAACAAAAATCAAACCAAGAGGCCACCGGAGTGAAGCAGGGGTAAACAACAACACAATAACGAAGACGACGACGGACGAAAAACTCCATAACGGCTCCAAAAAAAAAAAAAAAAACATGTTACCAATTTAAAACCAATTTACGTAACACAAAAGATATCCTTTATTGCCGGAAGGCACATTGAACAGAACACAGTTCTTATTTCGTATCCTTGCTGCTGGGGACAAAAATAGAAATTCATTCTACATCCATTATGAAACGAAGCCTCTTTCTTCCATCTCTCCGCCGCCATCAGAATCATTCCCATCATTCCTATATATATATGTTTATCTGGAGCTGAAAACTCTCAAGCGCTCTTTACACCTTTAAGAATCCTTACGGAAGAATTCAATTGGTTCTTCATAAAAGGTGTAAGCGGGGTGCATAACATGAAAAAGACGAGAAACCAAGACGACACAAAAATTCCTCCTAATAAGGAACATTTTTATACATACTCTCGACGAACGTTTTATCTTATGTTGGCATGTTGTTTTTTTTTTTTTTTTCTTGTATCTAGAGAGAATCGTCCTTCCTGTCATCTCCATTTCGAATCCGTCCTCCTTTATAATCAAATTATCCTTTTTCAGGCCAGTGGACAGCACAAATGTCTTGATGGTGGTTTACATTCTTACAGGTTTTATGTTTTGTTTTTTTTTCTTGTTGTTATCCCTCCTTCTCCCTTTAAATACCGTGCCTACCTACTGCCCCTCTCGAATTAGATAAAGAACACTAAAACAAGGACTAAACAAGGAAGAAAAACTTAGTAATGATTCGCTCTTCCTTTTTTAACCCAATAAATCCGTGTTTTTTTGAAATACAAAAATCTACTTAAGAAAAATAAGTATGTTAACCAAAACAGCAAAAGAGAGTAGTTGGGCGTGCAGAGGTCAAGGAGGAGTTAAGTTACAATAATAACAAAAATAAAAGAATTTTTTCTAACTCCAAATAAAATACGCAACAGTTAACAAGCTATATTGCTTCAGATTTTTCATGTAGTTTTTTTTGTGCTTCTTCTTGATACCTATATAATGTCCTTCCTCAGTGCATTTTTTTAAATCTATGTATCCCTGTTTTCTTGTTTTCCGCATCCTTGTTTTCTGTCAAATCATATTCTCTCTGGCATAAGGTTAATTTACTATTATGGGGATGGTTTTTCTGCCCGTCCCCAAAAGTGTCACAGCCCCAATGTTACTATGGGAACCTTGTAAGATGTTTTGTCTGTACATAATACCTATGTATATAGAATATGTGTATATTAAATGGATGCCAACAATATTTTTTTTTTAAATAACAACAAAATGTATTTGAAACAAAAGTGGATTATTTTAAGAACATTTATTAAACAAAGGTATAGCTAACGGATAGAAAGGGAATTTTACCTGTTTTTTTGTTTTTTTTTTGTTAGCATATAGAAAAGTTGTATATATGTATGTATGTATTTATAAGCTCCTTGGGGTGGGATGTTGTTTTTGTTGTCTTAAAGTATTCCCATTGATACTGAAGTTGTTTACCTAAAAATATTTAAGGTATATTAATGGATAAAAAGGACCTACATATTTTTATAAAACATATAATATTGTATTACAGAATATATTTTGTTTTAGGGACAAAATAGATGTAAGAGGAAACATAACATGCTTTTTTGTTGTAAGTTTAAATTTAGCAGGTGCAAACAGGACCACAGGTTATTAAGAAAAATACACAATATATAGTATTTTACTAAACTAAATATAAGTAATGTGACGCGCAGCGGTCGTTAAATTGAATTTGGGGAGTATAGTTCCTATAAATAGTTGGGGTTGAACCCACACACCTAAGTAAGCATTTAAGCATTGCATATTATGCAATGTACCAATTAATTCATTGCTTCATTATTAAATAAAATTTTGTGAGATGCAGCGTTTTGATCCTAAGATGTTCTGAGAGACTTTTAAGGTTCCCCAGATCTCCAAAAGCATGTATCGCATTCATAAAACTTTCCTTTGAAAACCAAACGTGTCTTGAGCGGGTAGAAACCTAAATGGTAGTAATTTTCAGAAACCACCAAACTCCTCAAAATTCTGAAGCCTGAAATAGTGAAACTTTAGTAGTTTTTGTTTTCAGAAACCAGCAAAGTCCTTAGCATTGTCTATGTGTGATGAAACAATGGGGATTTTCGATTAAAAACTGTCTATTATTGGGCGCCACTTTGTGCAGCAAAATCAATTACTATTTTTTTTTAAATATTTTGAATCGATTTAATGATACTAAAATAAAAAAGATATATTGGCCTTAATTCCAAATGAATTTCAGCCACAAAAGTGTGCATTTGCAATTACCAATACCCGCCAAGATTATTGCCCTTGTTCTTTGAGATGAAAAATATTGTTTAACTCTTTCGTGTCTTTGTTTTTTAATATTTTTCCATCTAATAAATATGGAATGTAGAAGTATTTAATATCATTTAGCTTTTAAATTGTAATTCCTAAAGCACTAAACCATATTATTTCCAATGTTTTCATCAACTAAGACCTCAAAAACACGTGAGTGTTATAATATTCTGCAAATAACAGTCTCAGAATTTTGTTTCACAAGTTTATGTTAACAAAACAGAAAATTGATCGAATTGCATTAATTTCTTGGGAACCCATATAATTAGAATTAATTTAAAAAATGTCTGATTGAAGAAACTCATTTCTAAGGGAGGTGTGCTGATACTACACATAACGATTTAAGTAGAACTTTATTTCTTAAGTATCACTTTATGACATGGAAAAAGTACCCCTTAAGAATTTAAGTTCAACTTAAATCGTTATTTGTAAGAGGTTATAACCAAATCAAAGTTAACCCTTGCTTTGATGAAAAGATTAATAAAAAAATAAATAAATTGAGTGCTGCGACAGCTTGCATAAAACCAGAGTCTAGTGACTTACAACTTTCAACCATTTCTGAGTGTGTTATTGGCAGAATTGGAAGGGAACTACAATTTTCTGTCAATTCCTCGCAAGAAGCAGTTTCTGTAAAAAAAAAATATGTGTTTTTAGATGGCAAAGGCTCGGAATTGAATCCATGACTTTCAGCAGGACAGTTCATTATGCACTTACCATTAAACCACGAGAAATTATTCAAAGTCTGATAAATGTCTTGACATTTCGCAGTCTATTGAATTTCAAGTCTGAGTGTTGAAACCACATTCCAAAAAGGTTTTGTGCCACAAAGAAAAGATGCGGTGAAATATCGCCATCAAAATTACTTAAATTTAAGCTTTGAATCTAACGCCTTTGATTGTTATATAGAAAGAAAGAAAAACAATACTTACTCTCTCACATAAGTACCCTATTTATTCTGAAGAGTCCTTAACAAACATAAAACATTTCTGCAATTCTACTTAACAATAATAACCGAAGCGTTAGCAAATCACATTTCTACATGGTAATCTAGGCTACTCGCATTGTTACTTCCAACTATATGTATGTATACATTAGAGACGCAGTCAATAAATTTTCCCCAAAACTAATTTACTGATTCGCTTATTTGCAGAGAGAGAGAGAGACCAAAGGAAAATCCAGTATTATGCCAATTCATATAGTACCTATGCTAGTACTTCACATCCTTCCAATTCGATTTACCACCATATGCAGGAAACTTTGCAATTCGAGTAGGTTTAGCGAATAAGGGAATTAGCCCATACCATACCATACCGTAGGCCTCTCAAATATTTCGAAGCAATATAAATCTCAATTCAAGTTCAGAATTTACCGTTGTGCTGGCTGTTTTAGAACTAAAACAACTATACCTACTATAACTTATAATTCTGTAAGGACTAAATTGATACATACATGCATATTATGTATGATGCCACTTTAACTATGCAAATATCCTTATACCTACTTCATTATGAGCGTTGAGAAAAAGAGAGGTTTTGGTAAATAGGGTTAAATGTTTATCCCTACATAATTCTTTTGTAAACATTGATTAAGATTTTTTGTATCCTTGTTCAGGCTTTATAAATTGATTAGGAATTCATTATGGGTTTTGGCAAATATTAATATTAATTATTTTTTAATAGAATCAAGAATATTAAGGAACACAATCCTACATAATTAGCGTAATTGAGTTAAATTTTAAGATCGACTTCCACGGTATAAAAAAATATATTTCCTAAAAGTATGCAAATATTTCCGTCTGAAGTTTTTTACTTTTAAATGTTTTTACTTAAAAGTACAATTCGCTATTAATATATCATCCTTTAAATATATTTTTAAAGCTGAATTCGGTATTATGTATATTGTATAACGTCCATTGTATGAACACAGATATTTTTTGTTGAATAATTGAATGGAATAATTTATATAAACTAAATAATGAATTCTACAAAATTAAAATTCAAAATTCGAATATTTAATTTAATAAATAAACAAAAAAAAAAATCATAGATCTAATAAATTTTATTTAAGTCAATTAAATATACCAAACTAATTTGATTTAAATCTTAATTTATTGCATGAAACTATGAAATGTACATACAATTCAATTTTCTGGCATAATGTAATGTCGAATGTTTATGTAAATTATAATTTCCCCCAACACGCCATGTCACCGCCTGCCGATTAAAATCTTTATATAAATAAAATATGCAATGCCTATATACAGTATACACGTTGTGATAAATTTTATTATTTTTTCATTATATTCACTCCAGTTTATTTTGTATTTTTTTTTTTTTTTATTTTGTGTTTGTGGTTAAAAACCCCCTTGTTCATTCGAGTATATAATTATTAAAAGAAAAAAATCTATACATATTTTTTTTACCATACCTACAAAATAAAATATTTTAAATAAATACAAAAAAACCATTACTTTGCATTTAAAAATGTTTTGTTGAACTAATATTTTTTTACTTTTTTAACAATAAAATATTAAAGAGGATTTTATTATTTTTAAGTTTATTCTTCTGACTTTTCACATTTGTTCGTAAAGAATTTTATGATTGTACCAAACTTAAACCGTGTTCGGCTAAGATTTCGACCATAAGAGCAAATTCATGCGATTCAGTTGTATACATTTTATATTCAAGGAGCTTCATTCTATCAAAATGAGGCTTTCAGTATATTTCTGTGCACTGCACTGTACTATGCATCATACAAACATTCGTGTCAATAAATTTAATTGATACTCAAAAGAACCGAAGAGAGCCTATTGATTAATGTTCAACATACATACGCATGAAAGGTCATTTATAATTTCAAAATATTTGCTTTAATTAGTATATATATTAAGAATCATTGCTAAGTGATGTCAACTTCTGAATATAAAGGATCTTGGCTAATGACTCTATTGATAAATATTATCTTCGTTAAGAGTTTCATTAAGATTTGATTTCAGTTGGGAATAGAAATCAACGTCACTCAGTACTTAATTGGCACTAAGTGGTAACAACTTTTGAATTTGAATTTAATTTTGAAGCAAGAAAGTAAGGCAAGACTGATTTCTAAAAGCAGGTTAATGTTATTATAATATTTTTCTTTTTTAGTATTATAAAAAAAAATACATGAATTAGTCTATAAAAATTTAAAAAAAAATTAGAATATTTATTTACAAAATTGAGGTTATAAGTGAAAAAGTTATCTGTTATTAATTGTAAGAAATTTGCAATTTATTTATGTATATAAAATTTTCCTTTATTATAAGCAAAAGTATTTATTAATCTTAATCTATTCTATATCGAAACCGCAGAATGAATATATGTAAATTTCCCCGAAAAAAAATCTTTCAATTCCTCTAACTCCTAATTCAATAATAAAAAATAAAATATATCTACAAATTTATTTCGACTGCCATAAAATTTCCACTTCAACCAATTCGAGCATAAAGATTTTTTTTTTTTTTTCAATATAGGAATTAATATATAAATTTATGAATTGCAGTGTACGTAGGTTTGCTGAAAAGTGCATTCAAATCGTTTGGCGAAAACTAATGAAAATATAGGAATGAACACAGAGAGAGAGATAGTTAATTTTGCATTCCAGCTTTTTTGATATTGCTCCGCAATGCAATGGTTAATAGAGCGTAAAACTTTGTATATTTATACGTATGTATTAAAAATTCGCTAATAATAATAACTAGGATGTGAAGCTCTAAAGCTATCTTTTTTATAAAACGTTATATTCCTTTTGCATTAAAATTCTAGGAAGATATAGTTGTGATTTGCGTTTTTGGCAGATATAAATTATTTTAAGTGAATACGTAATAATAATTATCTCGATTTTTATTTTCTGGGGTTGCGGTTATTGAAGTTTTAGAATTTATCGATGTTTAGCAAAAAAAAAAAACATACAAATTACAAACTAGGTTCAGTTTTTGCACTTAATTAGAAACGATAAAAATACTTTTGCTAAACATAATGTCGGTCTGAATTCCCACGAATTTCAATTAAAAGTCTCCTTTCAAGTGTCAAATTGTTTGTGTTCAGCAATTTACTCCATTTACTGTACTATATTATTCTGAGCTCACAGAGCGCGTTCTGAACATGCTCAGAACTAAAAAGAAACACAATTAATTTAAATCTCTGAACGATCAGAGCCAAAAAATAAACACAAAATTTTTTTGACAGTTCAGGCTCTGCTCTGAACTAAAAAATAAAAACGCCTTATTAGACTGTTTTTAAAAGGGATGCCAATGCAAAAAAGTTTTGAATTTCAGAGTATTAAAATAAGAGACAAAAAAAATAGTATCAATTTAAGCATTATATATTCCTACATAGAGAAAGAATCTTGCAAGAAAGAAGTTTCAACAGAGATTTAAATCTAGAAACATACACATATGAAAAAATAAAAAGGTTCTAGCATAAGCCAAACAAATTTAATGGATTAGATAATTCAGATACAAAAATGAGAAAAAGTGTCGGAGATAAAATGCAGCCTTGAGGCACACCAGCACTTTTCATATATATATATTATTACTTATTTTATCATGCAACTTCTGATAAGCTATTTTTGTACTAATTTAGCGTAAGTTTATTTTGTATCTAACGAAGAATTCTTCAATACCAAATGCAAGCGGTTTCGATAAAAGCACATGATACCAATCCCTTTTAACAAAATAAGCGCAATAATCTTAATCTACCTAAAATCTTTATAATAATATATTGATTCTACTTTTTGCCGAGAAATACCATTACCAGTGGACTAATGGCTACAAAAACCGAACTGATATTTTATAAAGAGATTTTCTTTCTACAAAATATTTTCTAAGCTGATATTAAAAAATTAATTAGGATTTCTCCGTCCTTAAAAGAATATATGTTATAATGCAATTGGTTGATGGTTTTGAGATTCATCCCATAAAACATTTTTGCCCCCACGTACAGTCTTCTGTAGCGTACACATAGCACTTTTTGACAGGATTGAAGTAACATCGAACTGTCTTCAGAGCTTATTAGCTTTTTCTAGTGAAAAGATAAGCAATTAAACCGAAGAAGAAGTTAGTATTTCATATGTATAGGTATGTAGGGTTGCCAGAAATGTTTCATTAAAAATATCTATGAAGATTTAAAATCTCGAACCTTACCGAGAAAATAGAAATGAAAAAAATGAATACAAAACTAGGACAAAAATATAAAAAAAAAAAATAATAATTTTATTAAGCCAAAATTTAAAATATTAATAAAATAAAATAGTTTGAAATAAAATTAAGTACATACATAGATAAAACTATACATCATATTTCTTATGCTTGTATTTATAAATTAAATTATAAATAAATTAAATTTTTCAAGAATTCAGCAAATCGTAAATGAAACTGACGTAAAGATTATTTTCACATTTATTTTCTGTTCGATTTGAATTTTCTTTTCTCTCAATTAATGGTTCCGTTTGTTTCTTTAATTTGGGTTATTGGGTAGTTCTCGTTTGAAGTATATATAGAATATTTAACAACTTTGTTGAGTATAAATTGAGGACAATCCTGGGCAATTGATAAATACTATACCGGACGTTCTCCGCATAGGCCAAAAAGTAAACATGGAAGGAACCCGGAAATTTTTTTATGAATACATAAGTTATACAATGTGTTCTCAAATTGGAACAATTTAAATTATAAAAAAAAAATTATCTCTAGCCCCTATCCCTAAATAAAATTAAACAATTTAAAAGTATTCAGAACACTTAGTCAGTTTTGAAAAATTATTCAGCTCAGGTTTCTGAGATCTCAGAAATTTCCGTCAATTCAGAACAAAATTTCTTGGAATTGTTAAACAAAAATTTAATATTACTTCTCCATTAAAAAAATA
Organism: Epistrophe grossulariae; assembly: GCA_929447395.1. Taxonomy (NCBI): domain Eukaryota; kingdom Metazoa; phylum Arthropoda; class Insecta; order Diptera; family Syrphidae; genus Epistrophe; species Epistrophe grossulariae. The sequence goes on from OV839568.1 coordinate 137,780,936, forward strand.
ATTTTTTTTATTTTTTTTTTACTTCTTCTTAACATAAATTATTAAAGTATTATTTTACACCAGTCTTGAACAATTAACTTCATGACACATCTTACATTTCAAATTGATTAGCTTTTTTATACGGAAGGTATCAAATTTTCCATTAAAATGTTGAAACTTTTTTTGTATAACTAATTTCCAACACATGCAAACAAGAAGTGTCAACTCAATTAAGCTCAAAATTCGATAGGTACCTTAAAGTAATATATTTTTTCGTTGATATCCTTTTAAAATAAAAAATTTAAATTGAAATTTTTTTTGTAGGCAAACATTTAATTCAGTTTGTTATAAATTTGTCCTTTCAATTCTTTTATTTTTCTTTGTCAAATAAAAAAAAACAATTGTTGGTAGGAAAATGATATTTGTGAATGAAAATTACACCATACTTAATTCTCACTTCATCCTTTGAAATTGTAAAACTTAAAAGGTACATAATAAGGTATATGTATAATTAAAAGAGTTCGACCAATAACACTTCGACTTTATTGCTAAAAAAAGTCAATATAGACTTGTTTAAAATAAAAAAAAATTAGACAAGACTTAACGTAGTTCTTATTGAATTGGTAGATAATATGTTCGGTGCAGTGCAATAAGACCCGCGGAAATAAAGCCTGTGGGCCATATCTCCCTAAATAAAAAAAATATCACCCGCGGTTTTTTTTTTCCTTTTTGAAGTGGTAATTTGCCTTTCTGATTTGACATTAAGGTCCATACTTAAAGTACATATGCTTAAATATTCACACTTTGCTTTAAAATATGTTTCAATTAAAACGAAATGACTTTGAACAATCTTAATATTTTTCATGGAAAACAGTACCTTGGGTGGGTCGCTTCGTAGGTTCCAAATATTTTAATTCCCTTTTGGGCCTCAGTCCCACTCACGCAAATCCACTTAGGGTATTTTCAGTTGCCACACAGGCGCCTATGTCAACAGTTTTCCTGGACAACAGTAACTTGTCCTTTATTATTTGAATTGAAACCCACAAGAAAAATGAATTATAACCCACATCTTTTTTTTCCGTTTCAAAAAGAAAAAAAAATAATCCCAGAGGTGTTATTTCCCTTTATTTTGGGAAATAAGACCCATTGGCTTTATTTCCACGGGTCTTGTTGCACTGCACCATTATGTTCATTAGTACCATCAAAATTAAATTAAAATGTAAGTCATTTATTTTTAAATCTCAGTACAACCACAAAAGTACATCGTTTCTTTAAACTGAACATGGTTGATAAAGTTCCCATTTAAGATAATTTAATATACAAATGTATAATCGAATCAGTCAACAATATTTATGCAAAATTATTCGTAAGATAATTTCTTAAACTAATCTTACTTTTTATGTTTACGCTCAATGCCCCTAGACTGATTTCAAAATTATGTTCATCATAAAATATAGATTTCCCCTATATAAATGCTTATTAAATTTTAATAATAGTAATCCATAAGAACCAAAACCAAATTCAATCTCCTCAAAAAAAAAAAACACACAAACATTAAAATATTTATATTGTACATAGTATACGAGTAAGAAGTCCTTTCTGGGATTTCAAATTAATTTTCCAACGAAATATATTAATAATGTTATGATGATGCTCTCTGAAGTTTAATCTACATATATTCCATTGACCATAATTTCAATCTATCTCTACGAGTAGGTATCTATCTTTTACAGTCCATTATCTTCAATTTGCATTATAATATTTCTATCATTGTTAAGGGTTCTTACATAATTCATTAATTTTAAGCTTAAAGCGAACAAAAGGACGAATATTGAAGAGACACAAATATTAGAAAAAAATATAATTGAAATTCCTATCAACGATATCTATCTAATGACACAGAAAAATTCTATAATAATATCTATCTTTTGATAATGAAAAAACTTTTACACCATAATTACCGCACAAGGATTCTTCATTGTTCCACCTCTTTTTTCCTATTTTTTTTTTTTTTTTAAGGAAGAAGATTAATTTTACTTATATATTATTTTGTCTGTATGTTTTTTTTGTTGCAGATGAACTCACGTGACGAACCAGAGAAGACCTTCAAAGTACCAATGCCCGACAATGCTTATTCGACAGTTTATCTACGTGAGGCGATGTCCTTTGAAGAATTCCTAGCCAATGCATGTGCCCGAAGGAATCTCAATCCCATGGAGCATTTCGTTCGAGTGAAAAAGCGACGTGACATGGAGGACCACAATTATTTTGTGCCACATCGTAATGATTTGATTGAAAATTATGTAAGTACAAATTTATTTAAAAGTGGGTTATAGAGAGGCTAGGGTGGGGTTGGGATGGGGGTGCGGTAGGATGAAGTTTGGCCATTTGCGGTTGCCATAGTTAGATAGAACAATATCTTCGGTCACATAAGCTCCGCCACTAACCACTGTACCTATAAACCATTGTGCAATCAACCACCGACCGCTGTCAGCTGTGGGTCGGGGTGGGGCGAGCGGAAGGACGAGAAGGGTAAACTTTTGGAGTTTTCCCAGTGACTCTTTATATATATTATATTCGTATGTGTGTGGAACTTAATAAACTCTGTGGATAAATGTTTTTTTTGTGGGCGAATTAAGTCGCCCTGTGGGAGCTATGTCGACAGTATTTCCATCGGTTCCAAGGACTCGTCTTTATCTCGGTCGGATGAACTCTGCACATTTATTTTACCTTGTTCGCCACATGACATATCCGTGAGAGAGTTTAATCGACAAAGACGACGCGGCGGCGGTGGCGGTGGAGAAAGCGGATGCCCTCTATTATTCTGAACTCTTCTTTTGGCTTAAACATGTTAGATGGAAGAATATTGTGGTTCAGTAAAAGGGGACTAACGGAGGCAATTGCATTATTAGTCTTCCGGGAAAGAGCTGGAGGTATAGGTATAGAGTCAACGATAGAAGCCACTCCTGAATAGGTAAATGCCAGGAAACAAAAAGACAAACTTCGTGTTTCTAGTGGAAAGTTTTGATTTGCTACCGAGGGCTTACTTTGCGTGGCTTGCATTAATTTAATTAAAGAATTTTATTAAATTTAAAGGATTTTCCTGGCAAGGATCTGTTGGTATTCAAGTGCACTATATACTACTACTAGCACTATATACCTTACCTATACTATTATATCTAAGCTATTAAGTTGACTGTCATTTGCATCAGGTAATTTCCGATTCTTGTGGGAAGGTCCTTAATCTTATAGAAGAGGAAATGGGTGTTAGAGTCAAGTGAATATACATATAATGGTAAAGGAAACGTGGGTGATGGTTATTCAGGCTAATCTCTACTGAGGCTGATCCTTAAATGATTTAATGTTGACGTTTTGGTTACACGATTTGCGGTAATGACAGTGGATGTTTCTGTCTTTCAAGCACAAATGGGCAATAAATTGCTTTGGGTAGCTAGAGGACTCTTTGAGATATTGCATTATATTGACACAATGCCCAGCATCATACGATATGCAATTATATTACCAGGTCAAGGCTTATATAAAGTTATTATAGACATCAAGTATGAAATATTGGTGACATATGTACATATTCTTTTCTTCCTTTAATAAAATGTTTATGGAAGTACCAGCTGAAACCAGCTTCTCAAATAATACATATTTACCAAAATTTATTAACGGGTCATTTTTTCTGTAAGACGTACTACAGCAAACACATTCATATAGTCATCTTCATAGCAAAAAAAACTGCGCACTGGTTGTTACATCATCGTGATAAGATACAGTATTCAAAAATACTTTGAAATAAGGTGCATTGATTGCATCAAAATAAATTTAAAGATAAAACTACGTATACGCCTCAGTGGCCCATCATCTTAAATAATTCACTAATCAAGATTTTTCAATTTTAAGAATTCTCCCAAGAAATAAAAAAGTTACGTATACGCCTCAGTGGCTCACCATCTTATGATGGCCGCGAAAGCAATTAATTTGTATTACTCAAGATTTTTCAATTTTTAGAATTCTTTCAAGAAATAAGGCAGAAAAGTTACGTATACTATGAGACCGAAAAATCCAGGGACAAAGATTTTTCAATTTTAAATTTTTTTCAAAGAAAAAAATAAAATTACGTATACGCCAAAGTGAACCAACACACTTATGACTGTGCCTTTATTGATTGAAATTACATTTTTATTTTTTAAATTCTATTTGTATTCTGCACAAATTGCTGCAGTTGTTGCAGTATCCTTTTATATGGAGCCAATTATGCGATTTGTTTTTTTTGTTGCTCTCATATAAAAATCGCCAAAGTGGACTTAGAAGTTTTACATATTTAGACATAGATAAAGTCATCTTCATAGCAAACAAGACTACAACTTCTTAAGGGTATTGATTGTGCCAAAATAAATTTTCAAAAAAATACGTATTTCTAGAAGAAAAAAAAGTTACATATACGTAACAGTCACCAATTCCCTTTTATGAGACCGTTAAATCCTAGATTATACCAACAAAGATTTTTAAACCTTATAAATTTTCAAAGAAAAACAAAAAAGTGAGGCATACGCCACATTGAAACAATACTCTTATGAGGGCGCCAAATGAAAAAAATTTAATTTTTATTATTAGAAAAAAAAAAATAATTTAACTGAGAAAACCATGACATTGAATTTTCATACTTGAAATTTGTACTATATATATTTATATTATTTAATCCATTCAATTTGATATAAATACCATAGCATTTAAATAAGTACTAGAGGTGAAAGTCTTCTAAATATCAAATAACTTTAATTTCATAAAAATTAATCATTTAAACAAGAAACATTTATAAATTAAATTAATCAAATTAAAAATTCTTTAATAAACTATCAGCTTCAAAAAAAATGCATTTTTTTCGTTAAAACAAAAATTACATTTTCAGTAAGGATAACTTCTATGCACCTTGTCAAAACAAAGACTCTTACTTTTCAAGTTAATTTAAGTACCTGTAATGCCATTTTCTAAGAAAGTCCTCTTCCACCATTATTTAAGATTCAATCGGTCTTTTTCTGTTCACTGCAACTATCCAAACATTCCTGATTTCTCATCTCACATTTGCCTTCCATTGCTAAGTTAAATAAAAAATAACAAAAAATCTTTTCAATGAATTACGATCCCGATCCCCGGTGGCGGTATCTGGCATCTACGTCTAACGGTGCTGTCGTGTTGCCAGCAGCACTGATTCCCAATCGTGCTTTTGTTGTTCGAGATTGCTTTCCATGACACCACAGTTCCTGTTTTCTATTTTCCATCCATGCAACTTTTGAAACGTCTAACATTCGTGCTACTAACTCATCTTCCTGCTGCAAACACAGACAAACCTACTATAACGACTATACACCTTCACGATATTTCTGTTTCTTGCTCTTGCCGAGCTGCACACTCACCGCTGCGCCACACCGTAACCACCACGTACATATATAATCGTTTGCAATAAAAATGTTTGCACTGCTCAGGTTAGAAACCTTACGACTTTTTCTTCTTCTTCTTCTTCTTGTTTTTATTTCTTATTTTGTATGACCATATTTCTAGCATTATATTTTTTTGTTTTTTTTTTTTCACTTTGTTCAGCCAATCGCGTGCATTGATTATGTGCTTGTCTAATACATCGACATGAACTGTCGCTATTTACTTTCCGGTTTTTATTTTCTAGTATGCGTACCATTATTGCTTACTTCTGAAATTGTTCCTTTTGGAAAAATAAAACACAAACCCTTTAATAAAAAACTAAAAAAAAAACAAGAACAAGTTGCATAAAATAGCAGCAGCAGTGAGGCGTATCCTTGAGGCAATATATCTTCAGTTGTGGAATGTGTCACACACCACCGGATGTTTATTGAAAAAGTTATGCTCGATGTTGTGTTTTTGATTTTATGATATTTCCAGGTGGGTTTCCTCTTCCTGCCTTTTCTCTATTTGACTGTGCGCGAGAGCTTTGTCTGCTCCCTAAAGTCCTTAAAAAAAAAAAAAAAGAAAGATGGAAAGGAGAAACATCAGTGCTTTTTGTGTGGATGTTAAATTCTAATAAATTTCTATTTTTATTACAAAGCTTGGTGTTTGGACGATAAATCAGATAAGACGCTATTATTATGCATTGTCGTGAACAGCTACTCAATGATCATAATTTTTGGATGGATTTTTTTTTTTTTTATTTCTCTTCCCTGCCATCTGGCATTTATTTTATTTTTTTGTTGGCGGGAGGGGGGTTAGATTGTGAAGAAGAGTTTTTAGATGCTAGCTGCCGCCGTCATTTGTCGTCCTTGAGGCTATAAGTAAGTGTGCATATATTTATGTCGTTTTTTATTTAATCTGTCTGGGGAGCAATGAATTTGACACCAAAGAGAAACAACAAAAACAACAATACCAAAGTGTTTCTCCCCTGGAAAAAAAATTTAATGGCTGATTTCAAATAAATGATGGGTTAGTAATTGTTTGAATGCTTAAGATATGGTTAAAGCATGTATGATTTAGGAGAGTTAAAATATAAAACAGCCAGATATGCTTTATTTGAATTATGACTTATGTTTCAGAGGATTGTTTTGTCAATGTGATTGCTTATTTTTACCTACCTATATTCTTTATTTTAAAAATATGTTAAGATGGCCTATTTTAAAATAGGTTCAATTAGCTTTTAAGCTGGCTAGTGAGAAACAAAAATTCTTTACATATATTGCACAGCAAAATAATAATTTTCCTTCTGTAATTCCAGGATAACTTTTTGTATGCTACTTTATAAAGGGTAAATTTACCTTATGGTAACTTTTACCCAAAACAATTTATTGATAAAAATAAGAAAAATACATTTTTAATGAATTTCAAGATATTTAATATCCAATATTAAAAAATAAGATTTCAAATAGATTAAAGTAAACCAATTAAAATATGTTAATATAAAAAAGTTAAAAAAATCTAAAAGTTTTCAAACTACATAATATTATATGAAATTTTTAAAACTGGTTGAACCTTTTTTCTTACAAAATTCGTTATCACTCCTTCATTTTAATGGCAAAACAACTTCGCATAACATTTTCACAAAATGACTCGTTTTTTTTCTTCTTCAAGTTCTTATACAAAAATACCGTCTCCATTTAACATTAACTTCCCAAACAGGTTTATATCTTTGCCCTGCACTTTAAAATTAAATGAGTTTAAGAACCAACCAAAAAAAAAAGAAGATGGAATTCGATAAGATTTCCTTATAAACTGAAGTAACAAATAAATTTAGCTTCTCAACAAGCTTCTTAAAACCCTTACATCAAGACACTTCTGCTAAAGGGGGAAAAAAAAGTTCTTAAAACTTTTTTCACTGTCCATGTCCAACCAAACTTTTCCGGTATGCGATCTCGTCTTAAATTTCCCTCCTGAAAACTTTAGAAAATTAAAATTGTTTCACCACTGCGCCGCCGATTGAGCTCGAAAACCTTCTATACAGTCTACCAACAGTAGGTATATTATATATAGTACCTTCAACACCCATTTCCATTTCCGCAATATGGTGTGAAAATACATGTTCCGTTGTGATATAAAACACTTTCCAGCTAAAAAAAAAAAATTAAAAAAAAAATACCCTCCATCTTCTTATTCTCCTACTTGATGCCAACAAAGTAAATGAGAAAAAAAAATACATAACTGAAAATGATGGTATCCTTAGCTATCAACTTACATCCGAGAGAGTTTTTCCAGCTTAATTCTGCGGCCAAGTTAAAAGTTTTTCATTTTGCAAATGATAGTCAGCGTGTTCTTTTAAAATAAAAAACTTTTACACTTCAACCCCTCTTGTGGGGCTGTGAAGAGCAACCCCGGCAGTTGTCAGTGGGGAATTCTAAATGAGTGATGCATCATAGTGAATTGGAGCGTGAACTTTATGAGCATTAGAGGCAGGCAGAAAAGTAAAAGCAGAACACAAGCATATTCCATATTTTCCATACATACATATACATTTCGCACCGCACTCAACAGCTGCATTTGCCATGTTCTAGACTTGTAAAGTGACCGAAAATGAATCCCTGGGATCAGCCAGAAAAAAAAACAAAAAAAAAGGAACAACTAATGAAAGAAGACAACAGGAGCACGGTTTATAATATTTTTTTATGAACTCTCTTCGGTTTTGTGTTGTTTCTTCTCTCTCCTTTCTTCGTTTTTCTTAATTTTTTTTTTATTTTTGCTCCCGTCACATTACATGATGTACAAACGATGGCAATGTAATTTCGAGATTGAAAGCACAGACACAGACTTTTTTATATGTGAAGAGGCTTCCAATGACTGTCGGTTCAAAAACAAAAAAAAGCAAGGACTCGTGGTTACAATAAATGATTCCCTTATGTTTTTCACACAATTCTTTGCTCTAATTTTTGTATAGATACATATCTACTGCTTAAACAAATTGCAAAAAAAACATACCTGCAGCTTAGTAGGTTTCAATTCCATTACATCTATGGATTTATTTTTATTTTTGTTTTTTATTGGAAGTGATATCGACGCAAATTGAAAACAAATTCGATGGATTTTAATCGAAGCTTTGTAAATGTTACACTTTGGAAAGATTTTTACAAATGAGCACAATAACAACAACCACCAACACAAAAACAAAATAAAACCTCTCAAAGTGTATTAAAAAATGATTTTTATTTTTCGGATTTGAATGTTTTTACCTGGATTAAAAAATAAAACAAGGAATCAATCCTATCATATTTTCCATTTCCAAATGAATATGGTTTGTGTTTTTTAAGTAAAATCTTTTTTTTTTTTCAACAACAAAATTGAAACAATAAAGTCAAATTTTTGTTTTTTCTAGACATGTTTTAAGTCCTTGATGTATGTAAATCCAGGGTTTTATATGAATGAAGCGTTGGTATATAGTAGTTAATATTTTGTTGAATTTTCATACAAAGAAAATAATTTCATTCCGTTTTGTGCTTAGTTTGCCCTTACCATTTAAATTTTGATTACAATCAGTAACTGAATATGTACATATATCCAGCCGACATGATTTTTTTGATTTTCTTGGTCTAAGTTTTTAAATAGTCAATTTTCATATAAGAACAGCTGTATACTTTTAATCCGGCTTGAGCCCCAAAAGTGGTATTTAATATTAAATATGTGAACAATTTTACACAATGTGCAGTCTGGAACAAGTCGTACAGTGACTCTTACTAAAATCAAAATTATCAATTTATATATATGAATTAATTAACAAAGAAAAATAATAGTTTTAATCAAATATTTAATTTATTGTTTATAACCAAGCGCACATTTGAGCCGTTTCACGGTAACAAATTTAAAATTTAATTAAATTTAAGGCTGTCTTACAAAATATAAAGTATGAGTAAAGTATAAGAATGAAAAATGTAAGTTTCTAATCAAAACAATCCATAAATTATTAGTTTTTAAATCTTAGTTAGATTTTACACTAAACTTTACTGTTTAAACTTGTATTTGAAAAAAAATAATAACCGATATAATTTCTTTTTGGCATTTGGTGGTGAATTTTGAAATGACCTATTTAAATTTTAAAGATCCAAGAAACATTAATTGGATTCTCAATTTATCAAAAAGCTAAAGAAATTAGTTCTTTTAAATACTGCTATAAGTTTTATTGCAGAGATATTATTTTTTCAGTGAAAAATGTCAAATTAGCTGAAAATCCTTTTAGAATGTTAAGCATATTCTATAACTTTTTTCTTCTTGGAACAAGAAAACATTAAATCATTCAAATGCAGTTTTTTTGGGCAAATTATATCGAAAATCCGCGGAAACACACAATTCTGTTAAGATCGCTAGAAGTTATTGAAAAAAAAACAACGAAATTTGTATCACTTTCTACGATAACAATGTCATGATCTTTATGTAAGAATACCAAATAAATGACAATATCCTTTTAACAATTGCCACAACTCAAATTCGACAAAGTTTCATAGAAACATCAACTGGTCACAGAGCAAACCTATAAAAATACCACACACTAAGAAATATCTCCATCACAATCACAGAAGCGTATACACATATAATAAAATTGTTATTTTAAGTTTTAATTTTCTTTAAGAAGTCAACAATCTGAAGTTGGTCCTTGTAATTAATTGCACGTCCTTTTTGACTCATTTTAATTTAGACAAATTTAATTAAAAACACAAGACCAAAATTAAGTTGAAAGATTTCAAAATAGTTCTTGTTTTGGAGTATTTTATCCACTTCAGGTTGTTTTTTTTTTATTTTGTTTTTTAATCCTGCAAGAAGCATTTTAAGCAATAGCAAAGAAAGAATGACGAAATTATAATATAGGAACAAAACAAATACACAAAGCGTTGGAATAAAACTCAATTTCACGTTGAAATAGAGAAACAGAAACAGTCAACAGAAACCAAACGAGAAATAGTTGGTTAGGACCAACGACACTCTCTCTATATTTTCTTATCGTTTTATCCTCTAAGCTAATTTATTTGGTTAACATGCAAATGCTATGGAAACTATTTCTTATCTTTCAAACAAAGATTTTACTTTGGTCAGGAAAAAAAAGAGGTGGAATAGGAGTAGAAGAGAAAGAGAAGAAATCATTCCGCCAAGATATTGTATAATGGGTTATTTAAGACGATCAACTTAAATGCCTTAAGGATTATCCGATTCCGAAAGAAGACGTAGGTTTATTTTTTTTTTCTTTTTTCTCTCTTTGATCAAAAAGGTAAGAGTTAGAGATTTCCAAATATGTATTATATACATATAAAAAAGGACATCCTTTAAATACCTTTCGGCAGCTAAAAAATAACACAAAAAAACAATCCTTAACCTTTCTAAAAATCATTCAAGTGAAGATTGGCAATTCAATTGTTCACAAAAAGTATTTTGAATTTTCAAAACAAAATTGAACATCAAGTTCACTTGACTTTTCTAATGAGCTCTATGTCTTTTAAAAGGAAAAGAGTTTTTATTTAACAAAAGTTTCTCCTTCAAATTAGGTGTATCAATTATTTTGTGCAACTATCTATATATATATATGTGTTTTTATCTATATATATTTATTTTGAAAATGATCAAAAGGAAAAGAAGGATAGAAACAAGAATGTCCTTGGGGGAATGTTGCATGTATTGTATATAATTTGCTATAACGAAAGCAATAAAATACCAATTAGTTATTTCCGAAAGTCTTAAACTACTTAATGTAACCATGGAATCTAAAATATCTGTCAAATACCAAATACACCTATTTCATGAACAGAAGTAGGTTAAATACAACCAGAGCCGGATTTATCTTGTAGGAGGTATTGAGTTCATAAAATTTATTGACCCCCAAAGTTAGTTGTTGGAGAAATAAAATTAATTAAAAGAAAATACAATCGATTCCGAGACACATAAACACATCTAAAATAGTGAAAGTTCCTGCAAAAAACTAATTGGCTCCAAACTTTTGGATGATTTAGTATAACAATTTTAAAGTGCATATTTAAAATATGATACTATAAAATAAAAAAAAGATTTTGCTAATTTTAAACGAGTTTACCATCGTACTATTTTGTTGACATTTTTCTACAATTAAATTCAGCAAATCTTACCTATTTTAGCCTTTTTAATATCATACTAACTCCATAATGTCTCTTTGATATTCAAAAATGTCAAAAGGAAACATACCTTATGTTTCCTTTGTTTATTTTTTCGTAAGAATTGTAACTGTTTTACACTGAGCGTTCAATTGGAGTTTATTAAGAAAAAAAGTTAAGTATGAAACTGGATAAAAATTACCAAAATTTTAGTGAGAAATTTTGAACTTTAAAAATTCTTAAGTATCTACTATCATACTAAAAAATTTTCAATAATATAAAGACATAAAAATTTTGCATTTTAATAGAAATGCACCCGTAAACTTTTTAAGGTCTGCCAATGTTAAAACATCAGCCAAGGTTTACAATTTTATGATGGTAAATTTAACGAATGAACCACTTTAAGAAACTATTTAAAATTACCAACGTCGGTGATCGCAACTTTAAGAGCAGGTACTCCAATTTTCGGTCGTCTTCAATTCATTTTTGGCTTAATAGCCTTGCATAAGCAAAATATGCGTTATTGAACAGCAGCAAATGAACAAATAGCTTATTTTGATTATTTACCTTATATCAGCGGGCAATTTAAATACTACAAATATGGAAATATAACTTATCCATTTCAAAAGTATCTTTACCTACTTCCTGAATAAACTAACACTTACCTGAAACTTGTGATGTGATCCTGTATTTTTCAGCAATTGGTAAAAAATATAGCTACATATTATGTTGATTTCTGTTATAACAAAAATCGTAATAAAAAATAAGCGCCTTACAAAAAATAGTTGATTGTTTTTGCACGAATCCACCAGTGTGAAAAACTCAATAAACAAAAAGGACAATTTACGTCGGGACAACGAAGAAGATAGTCGGTAGAAGGAGCAACAGGAAGATATATTTCTCTTTGTTTAATTCGTTTTCACATGAATTCACTGTGAAATCGAATTAAACTTTTACTCTGACTGGACTCATCTGTTGTATGTATCTATATCCTTATTCTTCATCTATGGGCTTCTGCAGATTCCGTTTTCATCACGTCTCATCCCCACTCCGCATTCTTTCTAACAATTTTAATGTGTATATTTTTGCTCGTTCTATATTATATACGCCAAACAAGATAATTATTGGCAAAAAGCACGTTTTTGGGGTTTCTGGTTTTTGATCCTTATTTTTAATTGTGTATATTATATCCAATGCAAATAAAAATACAAAAAAAAAAGAAAAAGAAAAAAAGTCTCTCCTTTTTTCACCTCAGCAAATCAACAAAGGGACTCTTGTTGTCTTCTCATCCTTGGGGAAACAATAACAAGCGAGGAAAATGAAATTCCCACAAAGCTACATAGGTACTTGTATGTCATACCTACATAAATACATATATACCTTCTCCTGAATGTCCTTCAATATTGTAGAGAACAATCATTTGCTTTCAAAAGCAATGCTGCTGAGTCATTTCAGATCTCTCCAATCATCAACCACCCATGCAAGGATTTAAGTGTTTTTTTTTTATATACATACAACATATATACCATACCTACATGAAGATACAGTACAGAGAGTTTGAATAGAACGACTGGTGGATGTATGTATATGTAGATAAATGAATGTATTTGTGTATCACATAGAAAAAAAGAGAAGACTTTGATGAGATGACTATCATGTGCAAAATGTTCTGCATTTTAAATTTATATGTGTCATTGTTTTTTTTTTTGTCTTTATTTTATAAACTTTTACAGTGGGGTATATAGTTGATATATACATCCATATTATCTAATCCTTTTTTCCTTTTCTTCTTGATTCTTTTATTTCTTAATAAGAGAAAAATAAAAAAAACCCTATTATTTAATATCATCGAAGGATATAAAAACTTTTATTGACTTTCTTTTTAATCTAAAGAGGACAGATAATATTAAATGATTAATTTAATGGATAAAGCATTATCTGTAAATATATAGTTTAGATTATGTTATATCTAAATCCTTAAATTAAAGTCGTGTCCTTGTGGAACTTGCCTTCGATTAATTATTGTAGGAAATTATTTAATTATGTTAGAGGACTGTTTCCTTATTAAAATTCTTTGGACCAGAACGTTCGGATATCAAGGATGTTAGAAGCATGGTGACCGACGTAAAAAATAATGTGATCGATAAATTTGGTGAATCGTTGATCTTGAGATAGCTAAGTCCGCTTTTGTGTATTGAGTTATTGCAATGGAGAGTTAGAAATCAACTGCAAAGTCAATCATTCTTTTACTTACTACAGAAAATATTGTAGAGAATATTGTTTTTTCTTACTGCTGAACTGAATATGTTTTCTTTTTTGATTTTCTTGCCAAAATATTTAAATATAATCTTGTATCTTCTTTCCGAAATGTATCCCAGACCTTATCTTCAGATTATACCATTGTACTTCTTTTTTCTCTAGAACAGACTGTTGTAAAACCATGAATCAAGTTGTGGTCACGCAATCACTTGTCCTATAGAAGCTCAACTTTTTGTCCAAATCCGCTATTAATTCAGCATATTCAGCCTTTTCGCCAATTTAACCTGATTTTTTTCCCGGAAAAACAAAAAAATACGGGGGAAAGAATATTTCCAATCGCGAATCTCCCACGAAATAATTTTTTCCCAAGACCTTACTTGGGAAAATCCTTGCAAGGAAAAAGTTCCTTGGAAAAATTATTCACGATAGTGTTTTTGCTGAGAGGAACATTTTCTCAGGATGATTCGAAATAGCAAAAATCCCAAAATTGTAAAAAAAAAACTACGGGAAATTTCTTTCGCCATAGGGGTGATTATACTTTTCACTCTCCATATCAAAAGATTTCTTCTTTCTTGACACTTGCTGAATGGCCATAATATATAGGATCTATCTATACAAGGACTCCACTTATTACTCGGCTGCACGTGGCTTATTTAAGATTCAAATAGTCCACAATTCCACATACGTACCATATCATATTGTCGTAAATGGAATTCATTCTTCCTACTGCAACATTTCGTTCTTGAAAACTAAATCGCAAAATCAATTTTCACTAATGTTTGAATTTCCTCAAAAAATTATTATTTTTTTTATAAATCAACTATAAACATTTTCTTCTGCATCCGGTAATTATGTATGGCACAATGCACATAATGCATTTTAACTTTGCTTCTTTCTGCCTTCAACTTTCGTTAAGTTGTGTGTTAATCGTCCTTAAAGTAAATATTTTTTTTTTTTTTGAAAAAAAAAAAATATTTATCATCCATCAATTGCTTCTTGCATCTGGTCCCTGGAAAACTTTAATTTTCTTCCAACTTTTTGCATTTTTCTTTGTCACAAAAAATCGGTAAAATATAAGTCTTTTTATTTTGTAAAAAGGAAGTTTGAAAGTTTCTTGTAAATCCCAAAACTTAACACTGTTTGTGAGGTAAACACAAACAAAAAAAGAGCTAGGAGAACTTTTACAGTTTCTTATTCAAAGTTAAATGTGAAAAAATAAAATAGTTAGCACAAATGAATCACATTTATTTTGATTCAATAAATTAATAAATTTAATTTTATCAAATTTCAATTACAACTTAGTCATCATTAACCCAAATACAAGTTCCTTGTTGGAAATGTTCTTTTAATTGATTTAAGTAGTGTAGGTATACAAAAGAATAATATGAAATAAATAAACAAAATTCGTGCAGTCATATTTGCACTTAACAAAAACATTCCATTTATCATAAGAATAAAGAATCTGAAAAGTCAATTCAAAGATTAAAATTGTGTTTTTTTAAGAGCAATGAGATTATCTAATGATGGCAATTTGCATACCAAAGAAATGATTAATAATCACTTTTAGATCGATTGCATTAAAATATATTTTTTGTATTTTCAAATATTTATAATTTCTCTTCCATGCTATTCATATTTTTTAATGGAATCTTTTGATTCTTTACTCTCATTGTAAGTTAAATATTTTCTCAAAGTTTCACGGGTGTGCTAGAATAAATCAGCAGAAAACTATCGAAACAATTCAACTATTATAAAATATTATTCGGAATTATTCAATAATTTTGTAATTTTTTCATTTATTCTATGATTTTTTCGAACTTTTCTACACGAGCTGTCGTGCCACCCAATTCATTTATTTAATCTTTAGTCAATTCTAAAAAATCCAGAAAATCTTTGAATAGTAGAAATGCAAAGTAATGATTTTTGATTGACGATGAGAATAATTACTCCTTTCATTCACACAAGACGTCTGCTGTACAATTCATAATTTTTTTAAATTTTGTTAATATTGTTTACAGAACAAAATCTATTGAATTGCATGCTGGTCTATCTACAAATATTTCAGAAAAATAGATAATCAAACTGAAATTAAACTCACTTCTTTAGTTTCTAATTAACTTATTAATGAAAAACAGAATTGTTCCATTTTAAATTTTAAACAGAAAATAATTTTCCCATTACAATAACTTACTCAATTTACATTTTCCAAACAACCACCTATAATTGTAATAGAAAACTTTTCTCAACTCTCCTTGATGCTATTCATGAAAACAAAACCGTCTCCTTAGTATGCATGACCCAACTTTTAAGTTGAAAAATTTCCCAACAATTACCATATATGTAAACATTTTCATTATTACAAAACAAAGAGGAGAGGTACACAGCTAGCTACCTATACTTCTTTCTTCTTCTTTTTTTTTAATTTAAAGAATATAAATGTAAAATACAAAACAAAACGAAAGTATATGAACTTTCCACCTCAAAATAAGTTTATTTAAAATTGCATACAATTATACAAAACTTAAAAAAAAAAGAGAAAAAACAAAAAAAAAATATTCTTTAACTTATATTGACTAACTTGAATTGCAAACAATTTGTTTAATCATTACAGTTGCATAATCATGAATTCATTGAAGTCTGCATGAAGATCCTTTATCAAGTCGAACTGCAGCGGACAACACTGGAACAGATGTGGGGTTTCTCTGTGGAAGCTGAACTCATTGAAAATGCTGAACGCCAAGACGAACTGTGTTGCTATGTTAGCCGGGTTGAAGACAAGAGCGTTGCAATGCACAATGGTGAGTACAGAAAAAAAAATACTACTTAATTTGTTTGTCCTTTTGTGACGTATTCCTATTTTGGTATCTCTTCATTCTTCCTGACAATTTATATTAAAAAAAAAAAACCCGGAAAAAAGTTTTTTTACAATGCAGGAGGTGGTACATGTTTTTTTTTTTGTTTTCTATTTTTTACACAGAAGATTGAATCTAGATTGCCGAAGTTTCAAACGAGAATGAAGCACGATATGTGTATCTAGATCAATCTCTACATATAATTTGCATTTCTAAGATTTTGTGCAATAAATATGATGTTGAAGTTGATTTATTGTTCAATTTTAATATAGCACAGTACAGTAAGATGTATAATATTAATCAGGAAATTCAATTTTCTTTGCATCTATTTTGTTTAGCTTATGTCAACAAATTCGGAGGAAGTGTTTTTAAATTAAGTTAAACTACTGTCGCATGCACATCCCAAAAATTTGCTTACAATAGAAACTTACAAAATGTTATAGCTCATAAGTCATATACGAGAAATACAACAAAATATGAAAATATTACCAGGGTTCGGCTACTGAGTTGTTCTTTTCATACACATATCAAATTGGGGTTTTCCAGAAACTAGCTACCTTTGTCTTTTATCTTTCTAATTTGACAGTTCTATGAACATGGACATATGCAATACAAACAAATATAATAATATACATATGTATACCACGACAAATCACAATTTTTAGTGTTGGTTTTCCCTCAAACAAGATCTCTCAAAATATTGTTTTTTTTTGTTTGTTTCACACTGACCTATAATGGTACACCATACTTTACATCTTTATAGTTTTGATATTTCGGTATGGTTGGTGGGAGTCTTTGGACAAGCTACAAGAGTGATGATAAGAATTAAGAACAGCTTGTTTTATATATTGTTTTATAAAAAAAATAAACATTCATTTTGAGTTATGTGTACTTCAAGCAAAGGTTCGGAGAACGATAAAAATCGATTCGTTCTATCACGAACACATTCAAATGGGAAATTTATTTTTTGATTCGATCGCGAATTTTATTTTTTTTTAAATAAAACTCATTTTGCAAACGATGAAATGAATCTGAAAAATATGATTCTTTCACGACTTTATCACACGACAAACATTGAAGAACAAATTTACCAACGTTCAAATATTTTATACAAATTTAAAGTGAGATGTTTTTCACAATTTATTTTGGGGAAAATATGAACTGGTATTCAATTTATTTTATTACTAGCTGGCATGTCCCAGCTTCTTTTAGTTAGAAATCTTAATTGCGTACAAAATTAACAAACAAAAAAAACATCCACCCTAAAAGTATGCAATCTCGGGCTTTCACGATTTTAAAATTTCTGCTCTGCAGTGTATGAATCTGGTTCAATATAAATCCAAAAAAACCCTTCGCAAATCGGATGATGTTCAGCCGAGTTATGCGCGTACGAAAAAAAAAAGTCCACCACTGAACGTATGTAATTTGAGGTTTAAACGATTTTCCTACTTGGTCAATATTTCCAATTTTCGGGTCCGTACTATTTTTACCTGGCTCAGTACGAATGGAACAAAAAATCTCCATCCAAATCGAATGATGCTCAGCCGAATTATGAACATACAAACAAAAAACCAACGAATTTTTATATTCATATTTAGATGATTCGTTCGTGAAATTTCATTTAAAATTTTAAAATTGAAATTAAAATATATATCATTTTTTGTTTTGATTAATTTCAATTTCAAACCAAGAGTTCTAAGGGAGCGAGCAAAAGCAAGTTTTTCATACAAATAGATTAATGAAAAAAAAAACAAAAGTTTGTTTGATAATATCTTAAGAACCAAGGAGGAACCAAAAAAATGGAAATCCTGAACCACCCTAATCTAGATATTACATTCTTGTTCAACGTTCTTTATCATTGAATTATTATGAATAATGGAATTTTCCTGATTCTTAATTGTTTTTAAATTGATTTCATACACCTAAATTCTATTACGATCAAGTAATAGCGTATATAGGTTCTTACTTACCCAAAATTGGATATTGGAAAAATATAAGCCACTTGCCCACGAAATAAATAAAAAAAAAACTGAATTAATTCGAATGTATTCCTTCATTTTTGTCTTGACAAGAGCCAAAGGCACGTGGTCATATATACGTCTTATTACGCATATAATTTTCCAAAGCACTTTAGAAGAATATATAAAAGCCCTCATTGTATTTTCGGTATATAATTCGAACACATCTATATATGGAAATTTTTGACTGCAAACTTTGACTGCAAATTTTACGCTTTTAAAAAAACTTATAAGCTGTAATTACTGCATACTTTGAATAATCTTTGTAGTTTTTCCTCCTACCTAGGTACCCAAAATAAATTCGTAAGCCCCTGTATTTAGGGAGAAGTAGTTTTCGATACAAAGTTTTTGAAAAGAAAACTCAAAAATATACACTAACCAACTGGGTTAAACTTTCTGTCATGCTGGCAAAAGAAAAAAAATTAAACAACAAAAACAAGAATTTCCTGCCGCCAAGAAATCAGAAATTTCCATTACTCATCTTGCTTCACTACACCGCAGCTTATTGCACTTTCGCGGTGTGCGCATTTTATCCATCTTTGCGTCGTTCTATAACACTTTAATATTTTCCAATTATCCTTGCACCTTCTGCTGAACTATCTTTCCAACTTTCCTTCAGCGACGATGGCGATGACGACGAAAGATGCCATCGAATTCAGCCCCAAAGCAAAGGAGCAAGCGAGTGACTAAAGCGCAATTCCTCTTTTCTAAGTATTAAAACACCTTAGCTTGGAACTTAGATGTTTCTTTTCTGCGCCTTGTTCCACAGAGAAAGAGAGAGGCGCCTGCTTGCATTAATTCCCGTTGACTACTAAATTTAATTGGATTTCCAGGACATTCAACGTTAATTTGTTGCTAGTTTTTTTTTTGTCTATTTTTTTATTTTGTTTAGCAGTAAGAGTACCTCAAAGAGATTTTAATTATGTGCGCTAGATCCTTTGCTGAGAGGGCTGATGGGTGAAGGGAACGAACGTGGAAGGGAATTGCGAGTCGGTATATTGCGAACGTTTATACATCAACAGTATCACTAGAGACAAGGACCCTTACCCACGAAACGTTCGACTTTTATGAGGTTATCATCCTCGTTGTCGCCCTCGTCAGCCACCAGGTAGGGTGAAACCGTGCGACGCGATGTTGACCCTATATATAACATTTTATATCAAGTTAGCGGAGTGTAAGGTAATTGTGTTAAATTTCAGTTTGAACGAATGGCCATCCCTCAGAATTGTGGAGCTTGGGGCAGAAGATAAATGGGTCGGCCGAAGGATAATGTGATTTTCGGAGAAATGACATTTTATACAGAGAGGGAGCAACGTTGTCGATTTTTTAAGCGTTTTCAATTTTTTTTTTTTTTATTAATTTTCAGTTGCAAAATCAAATTAGTATTGATTTTGATAAAATGGACAAGGATGACATGCAAATGAGCCAGGGATGAGAACAGTGTGGTTGATGGCGTTGAATTTGTGCGTCGATCTTTTTTTTTCTCTCTGTTGTTATTTTTATTGAATTTTTTTTGGAAAATTGCTACTTATTTGATTCCAGAGAAGATTTTTTTTTTATTAAATAATATATATTTTTAAGTAGATTTATTTACTGGTTGTACTTGTTTTTTTTTATTATTTCCTGTAGGTAATATTAAAGTCATTTTCGTTTTTTTTTTATTTTGTTGCATTGGAAAATTTTTCATTAAATGTTATTAATTACGTTTTTATTTGATTCTGGATTTATAATCTGTATTTCATGTTTGTAATTATATAATATATTATTTTTTTTCTGTTTTGATAATATAACTAGCATTTAATTTTAAATTTTAATTGAATGTTTGTCTTTCAATGTGGCTTCGATATTGAAAATAATTAATTAAAATGCGTGAAGTGTGCTATTTTTTTTATTTTATTGGCTGTATCTGTAATACATATAATATTCTGTAAATGGATTTTATTTGAAAAATGATATTTACAAAGAAATTAATTATATAAACTCCTTAGTGTGGTTTTTAATTTATTTTTTGTTTTACGTATGTTCCTAACACTTTAGGATTCACATTATGAAATGCTTTTTATCATAAGCTGAGGTATATGCTCATTGAGTTCAAACAAACAAAAACTTCTCAAACAAAAATTTCCGTGCCACATTTCTAAAAAATCGTGCCATTTTTGTGCCATTTGAAAAATAAACTCTGTTTAAAAAAAAAATATTATTCAATTGTGAGCTGAAATACAACAAAAAAAATTAGAAGAACTATAGTTCTTTCATTTCAATTATAGTCAAAAAATAAGAGTTTCTGCAAGTTTGTACTCCCTTTTGAGCAGTTTTCCTTAATTTTTTTTCTAAATTCGATTTAAATGTTCTGGAAACTAAGTTTTCTTCTGTTTGGTGTCTAATACATATTTTGGCTCAAACTGAGTGTGAACTATAAAATAATGAAACAAAATAGATATACGAGAGATGGTTGAAGTGGTTTTGTCAGGTGTGTCGGGAGTTTTGATGGATATTTGATTTTTTTACACGATATCGGTCGATCGGTGCTATGGGAGAGACACAGTGTAATGCATCATTACAACATCAATTCATTTTAGAATATCTCGAGATATTGGGAAACATACAAATTTAAATAGAAAAAAAACTTTAATACTTCTATAGAAAATACATAGTGTTATTTGTATGACAATCTTTCCGGATTTCTACCTTATTTAATGGAATGCTTCCAACTTATATCAAGCTTTTATTGTAATTATTTTCTAAAAAAAAAACGCGTTGTCGATTGAGCTGGCTGTATGGCAACTCACTACTAACTATTCAAATAATTGGCAGAATTTTTTACAATGAAAAATATTTACCGGATTCACAGAATTGAAAAAAAAAATAGTTCTTTTCTTGCAGAATCTTGGATAAAGAATTATTGTCATTCCGAATGATGACACGCTATTGTTTAACAACTATAGACCCACATACAATGAAAATTCGGTCTTATTAAAAAATGCATCAAAATAGAATTCAACCACATGCGAATAATTAAAGTTAAATGCAATAAAAAAAAGAACATTCTTCCTACGAAATCTTTCCATTAAAAGACGACTTTTTTTGCGACACTTAAATGCAAAAAAAAAACAAAAACCAACAAAAAAAAAGCTCGAAGAAACCTCAATGTACTTACAAAGCTATTAAAAAAAATAAAAAAAAGACAATTCTTTTACCTTTTCGATACATAAATATCTCAACTTAACCAAACAGAAATGAAAAAAAAGCAGCATCACAGGAACCGCATATATCTTCAACAAAAGAAAAAGTTTAAAATCCCCTTTCTCCGCGCACCTTCTCCACTTTTATATGTTGACACATGCAAGGACGACATCCTTCTATAGGACTTACCTGGCTGTCATTATCATAACACCAAACTAAATAAGGATTCTCCTTATGCTTCTTGATAAATATATGTTTTTTGTGTAGTTTTTTTTTCTTCTGTAAGATGAAACATTTGTTTAACTCATGCTCTGTCACCAGTTGGTGATGGTGCGGTGATGCTGATGTAGCTATGAATATATCAAACCAGCCAGAGAGACTTAGATACTTTTGTTTCACTCGATGATGTACAAACAACTTAAGGCAGATACAAGTGATTCGCCTGTCTTCGTCTTCATCTTCGTGGTCTCATATGTGGAATATGTCTGCGTCGAGCCCTGAACGAATATTCCATCCATCATCTTATCTCTAAAGATGTTGAAGAATAATTTACATTTCTCTTTCCGAAGGATATCCATCCACACTCTGGCTGCTTTTAAGAAGCTCTTTTCATGAGGAAAGAAAGAACAAACTTAAGTTGACATTTGCATGCAACCTTAAGAGTGAGTAAGTAACCCTTCAGTAGTAGGTAGGTATATAGGTACGAAGTATAGAAAGGTCGTCCTGTGAAATATAAATCCACATACAAAAAAAAAAAAATAAGAACTTTATGTTAACCTGTATTCCTACTTATCCTTTCGGTGGAGATTTATCCCAAGAGCTTGATTTTCAATAGACGAAAAGTCTTTTTTTCACTCAAAAAGGACACCACATGAGATAAGATACAACGAACTGAACCGAGTCTGATGATGGTGATGATATACAATAGAAACGGTGTGCCCTGCTCATGAAACGAGGCCAGTCTTCAATTTACGTAAAGCTCCTTTTTTACAACAACAACAACGGCAAAAAAGATTTTATTCACCTTGCGACTCATCGTCGTCGTTGTCGTTGCTGGTAAGCCTTATCAATTGCACTTAAAGCACATTAGAGCATCTGGCACTTTAGACAAACTCTAAAAAACGTGAATATCCTTTTGCGCAACTGTGTATATGTTCACTTTGTGAAGAATTATGAAAAAAAAAAAAAAAAAAAGGAAAACGATACTAGCACAAGGATCTCAAACAATACTCTTGACGATCTAAGGGTGATCTATTATTTTGTCACTCATGTGGATATGTATATAGGTAAGGCAGGACGCAAAAAGGATACATCTTAAGGTTGCAATTGCATTGAATGTTACAATGTATACCTATATATCTCACTATCTCGCTTTATATATACATACGTGGAGATATGTGCAGCATCCGACCACATCATTGTTGTCATTTTGTGGGGGGCTGTGGGGGGATAGGAAATCAATTTTATTGTGTCTGTACCATGTTATCTATATTCTCCTTGAGAAAGTCCTTGCTTTCAGATTGCAGCTCCTTCAGGTTGACCACTTACAGTGACACATCTATCCATTCATCTGTGAGCTCTTTATAGTTTCGTATATACATATGTACCAACCTACCTAGATATTTTGTTTAATCCACAGAGACAGTGTATACCATCTCTTGTGTTCATTTCATACTGTCATTTTTGTCATACATATACATATTACATAAGTAGTAGTAGTTATAAATATAAACTATATACATATACAATATACATACCTATACATAGAAATTCTCTAAAATGTTTCTCTTCTTTCTTTTATTTTTATTTTTTAGGCATCATCAAGGGGGACGAAATAATTGTTATCAATGGAGCAATTGTATCCGACCTGGATATGATGTATCTCGAAAGCGTGCTTCAGGAGGAACAGTCGCTATGCATGATGATGAGGTAAGTGCGCATTCACGCTCAAAAGAATTTAAGTTATTCTTCTCCATACGTTCATGTATTTTATTATAAATCCTCGTGATGGCTTTGTTTGAAATCTTTATATTTCGAAGGATAAAAAGAGAACAATTCATATACACACACACACATAACTATACAATGGAAATGTATGTAGAAATATCAATTCTTATTCTTTGAAATCATTTTCCGGTTGGAACTTTCTAAATACACAAAACCAAAAATTCAAGAGTACCTACCTACCTACTATACATATTAGTTCTGAGTTAAATAAACATGATTCTATTCAAAATTAATTCTAATTCAGAGAATATTGAGAGTACATAATCGAAGGATATTTTTTATGAAAAGTTAAAATTTTTTTCAATGAATATATGAGGATAAAAGTAGAATAAATCGATTTAAATAATAACAAAAACCCAATGAGATCCAATATCTCTATAGGAAATTAATTGAGATTTTATTGAATATCTCAGTAGTTATGATGTTATAAAATTTTATCACAATATGTCATACAGGATTGGCATCACGTAGAAGAAATTAAGAACAAATTAGATTTGAGTATAAATATGAGAAGAAGATATTAAAAAGTTTCTGGTATCTGCTTTTTAAGAAGAAGATTTTGGAATCCTTAAAATTTAAAAAAACGTTTGTATTCTCAATCCATGAATAAAAGTAAAAGGTTTATAAGTAGATAAAAGTAAAAAGAAATCAACTTAAAAGAAATACAATAAAAATAATTTTTGGCACACTCAACTTATTTTTCATACACAAATGCAGTAGTCTGAAAGCGTAGCGCCATCTGTTAGTGGTCTCATTTTCGTGAGGACCGAATCCGTTTTGTGTTTACCTAGTTCAATACGAATCCAACAAAAAAATCGGGTTCGTGATGTTTGCTAAAAACTCATTATCCCAAAAAGAAAAACCCCAAAGCCAAAATCCCCAAACTAAAACCAAGTATATTTTGGGGATTATTCGAGATTTTTGCAGCTTTGAATATTTTAGCACAAGAATATATTTATTAGGGATTTCACCCTTTCAGATTTTGCCTCGTTGGATTGCAATTTTTTGAGGATTTCATCTGATTGAGATTTTGGTTTTTGGTGATTACATATGATTCCCCAAAAAATCGCATTCATTTTTATTTGTTTAGATACATAAATACGTTTATAAGAAATACAAAATATTTGAAATTCGTCTTTTAAATTGATTAAGCATTTTCGAACAACAAAAGTATAACCACCTTTGATTGCTTTAATAAATATGAAATTTTGAAAACTTAAACTTAAAAATTATTAGGGTGGTTTTTAAAAAATATATATTTTTTTAAACCTGACATTACGATGATAGAATACAAAAAAAGAGGGTCCCACAGTTTTTTCTGTCTGGAGCATGAACTGCAGCCTATAACCCGATAAGGAAATTTGATTGAAGCTTGTGAATTTAGGTTTTTAGGGAATTCTCTAGAGGACAAAATTTAAATTTTATTTAAGCTCTAAAAATAACGGTTACTGTTGGTATCGTCTTTTAAGGAAATCTTAATTTATCTCGAAACAACAGCTGTCAGACCACGAAATATGAAAATTCTAGAATTTTCCAGTAAAACTTAGGATTTTTCCGCAACATTGGTAAAAGTCCGAAATGATTTAATATTTCATTATTTTTTTTTAATCTCAAAAATATGTAAATTTGAAATTAAAAATAAAATAAAGTTTTTTAATCTTAGACCTTGGCTGAGTTCCAAAAAGGTCAAATAAAAAGTTTTGACGTGGTAATATTATACTATTCATGAACATCTGAAATGCTTTGCATACATTTTTCTTTGTATCAGACATTTCGAAACGAATTTTATGCAGATTAAAATGAAAGAGTGGTTAGATGCCGATATATGATGATTTGTTTCGGTAAATTGATTTTATGCCATTAGATCCCAGAAATTGGCTAAATAACAATCCATAAATTACGAAAAAAAAGACAGTACCAATAGAAAAATAAACTTTCTCAGCTCGAGACTTCATATTTTTGTTTCACTTTCAGTTTAAACATCAAATTATCAAAATATGAAAGCATCCAAAAGAAATTGGATGTGTTTGCTGCTCAGTTAATGCGCATTGCTTACGTTTGGGGTGATTTTAGAAACTCATCTTTGTCATCATTTTCTCTTTTGATTTTCGGACTTTTCATCAAAAATTAATCTGATGTTTTTGGAACACATCCCTTCCTTAAAAGCATTTCATCAAAATCAATCCACCAGTTGGTGAGAAAGTGAAAAATAATATCGGTGCTTCTAGAAAGAGACTGGTTTTAGCACTCGACTTAGAGATATATTTCAGGGTTACCTTGAGATACGCACATATTTTATCTTTTAAGACAGAGACTCATAAATTTTACAAAAAGATTAAAGAAAATCCTGATTTTATTTCGTGGTGACCTTTTTAATATTTTCTAGCCTATACGAGTCACATACTTTACCTTAATTAAATGAGGGCATAAACTAAACTTTCTTCTATTCCGACCGGACTACAGTATATAATTTTGAAGCTAGTTATCTTCCATCAGCAATGTAAGAAAACCCTTATGACAAAGTAAACCACAACAACAAAAAAAAATCTCCTTGCCACAAACACTTCATAAAAACTCTTATGACATCTACGATATACTATACCTACATACCTAACCTACGTGTTACACTCGTCTTTATGTTCAACGACGCAAAACTTAATGCAATCCATTTGGTGATGCTTTGAGGTTTCTTTATGCTTTTACATTGTATATTATAGTTGTGAGCTTTATTAAAACGTTCATCACCCACAATTAGGCAGAGATCATCTTTCTTCTTAATACTATACCTATACCTAAACCTTTATACGTTGTACGTATTATGCTATATTAGACGCAAAATGTGTTACATGTCACATAACTCGGGGGCCCTTTAGGTCGTTCGGTTTGTTGAGAGCTCCTTTTACGTCAGTTGCTATGCCTGCTTAGAGAAAAACCACAATTATTTCTACACTCACACAAAAACAAACACAAACCCACACATATGAACATAAATGAGGAAAACATCCATTTTGAATCGAATTAAATTTCTCCAGAAACAAAGATTTATCAGTGATTAACATTAGAAGTAGGTTTACATATACATTTGTGTGTGTACATGTAATTTTCGTTAAGGTGGATGGAAACACAAACATTCTGAAACCCATATCCTGTCACACCCTCTCAGCCAGTTACTCAGCCAGCCAGCGACCTCTTGTACTTAGTCCAGGGTAATTATTATTGTTGAACAGTAAAGTGGCACATTCCTTGTTGACGCCTCAACACATGACACACCGGGTCTGGTGGGGGCCCGGGTTATTTCACAGGAGTATGGGTTTTTATTATTGCCCCTTTCTCTCTCTCTCTCTCTCAGTCTCCATTTCAAATGAAAGTTTATATCCTTGAAAGAAAAATTACGTCGACCAACCGACCCCAACCCCAACCCCATATCTCTACCGGATATTTTATGGAGTGGAAAAGGGTGATGACGTTGTGTAGTGGTTGCGATAATGGTCTGCAAGAGCCCTCTCTTGCATTGAGATATTGACACAAAATTTTCTATAGATACAAATACAAGATACTCGGTCTTTAATAGCTCAGCCGAGAGTAAAGTGTAGAGTACGTTAAATAGTTTCCAAGGGAGAAAGAGAGTATATAGCATATGAAGAGGTCTTGAAATAAAAATAAACGACCATTCAATTCGGCACACTGCAAATTGATGTTTATAGCTGATCCTTTCGTTAAGCTCATAAATCTTTGGATTGCTTTTGTGATTGTAGTCAGATATTAAAGTTCTAGGTTTTGCTTGTTTTTGTTGAAATTTGAAGACAGTCTCACTGATGATGTTCTTTTGGTGTGTTCTTAGGTTTCTTAAGATGTTATGTTGTTTTTATGGCAACAGGCAATACATAAGGCTTGAGATATGCATGTTCGTAACCTTATATAGTAAAACGAAATGTTGTTGTAATTAAAACCTATTTGATGAAGAAAATTTTCCGACAGGAACACAATTGAATTTATTTTGTGATTAATGAATTTATAATAGCATAACATTTTTTGTACATATTTGCCACATGGACAATAGCTTGAGGAGAGACAGTGATTTAAAGAGTTATCAGTGTTTCAAGCTATAACATTTTTTCAACGAAATAAAGCCTCAGCAGATTTCGGAGTTTGACATTTTTTTATTTAATTGGTTTCAAATAAAAAGTGTGTTCCTTTGCTTTGAAACTTTGTGATTTTTTGTCCAAAACTGCGTATTTTATTTTTTGTATATGAACTTAAAATTAAAATTCGTAGAAATTCACGTACGGTAACATAGACATAGATTTAAGGCTGTGGGGTTTAATATTGAAGTTTTTCCTATATGTATGATATTCCGCGTTTTAACTTAACTTAAATTAATTTAATTAATTTCCTACAATTTTCTGCCGAATCGGAACGACTAAAATGAGACGCACTTTTTCATGAGAAAAGATAATCTTGGAGGATTTTTCAATTTCTGGTAAGAGGCAGTACTCAGAAAAATCTTTCTGTTTTTTTGTAAGGTGACATAGGCTGGGAATCGAACCCAAGACATTCAGCGTACGAGTTCTACGCACTATAAGCATTACATTACGGACATTCTATCAATAGGAGTCCGGATATCAAAAGTTTTCACTTCGTGAGATTTATCGATACCGATAGCTTATGCACTGATAGTGTAAAAAAAAAAAAAAAAAAAAGAGTAAACGATCCGTTATTTCAATGACAGTTGACAGAAAAGTAGTTAAAGTTTGATGACAGTTCGAGCTGAGCCTTATAGCCTTTTCACACCAAACCAAAAGCTGAGTTTTCGTCAAAAAGTTTTCATAAACTCGAAAAGCGTTCACTCCGAACATTTACCCGATTTCGTTTGACATTTCACAATCCCCAACTCCTTCCAAAAAAAACACTAACAAAACGTCTCATTTACAAAACACACATAAAATGTCTTTTTTCCGCAGTCAGCAGTTTTTTTTTTAATTTTTTTGAGCGCTGAATGTTTCGAAAGGATTGTTTGTTTAGTTCAACTTTGAATTATTGCAGCTAGTTTTCGAGATGTTTTATCTAAAACTTGTGGTTTACGAAAACTTATGGTTTTATGTTAAAACTTGAGTTTTGGATTTAAGTTTTCGGCCAAAACCGATAATTTCGCGAAAACCGCGTTCTGAGCTGGTGTGAAAAGGCATTTAAGGTCTATTTCACGATGTCTGAATAAAGTTGTGATTATTTACCCGACACATAAATTGTTTAAATATTAGTGCAGGGTCTTAAGTCGGCAATCCAAACAAATTTTATTATGGATTTATAACCAATTTAAGTCAGAAGATGATTGTGAATTTTTCCTACTTCATAGACTTATGACTCTATACCAATACTATAATTATGTGTCGGAAAATTAATCAGAACTTTACTTAAACATTGCGAAACAAGCTCTTATAGTGTTTTATAAAACTTGATACAGTCTACAGAATAAACTTCTTGGCATTATTCTCTATTTGGTAGCTTTATGTAAAGACTTAATAACATCAAATGTTAATGTAGATCGAGAGTAAGTTTTTCTCAAAATCTTTTGTTCTTATGAAAAAATGTAAAATGTGTAAAATTTTAGAAGTTAAATTTTTCTTTGAAATTAATTACTCACAAAAAATTAATTTTGTCCTTTCCACATCATAAAATGAAAAAAAAAACAGTTTCATATTTAGGGTACATTTTAAAATATGTAGGTACCTATACTAAAAAAGTCAAAAGACCAAAATTCAGTTTTGTCAGAATTTTCTTAAAGCTTATCCATTTTGGTGTCATTTATTTAAATTAAATTGCAAAAAATGTTTAATACAAAGAAAAACAACATGATTCATAAAGAAATTCCTTGGGGAGAATATATAATGTATATACTTGCATGTACATTTATTTTTCAATAAATAATTACCCTTCACTCTTGATTAAAAGGCAACTTTGATATTTCCTTTTTCCTTTCGGTCTCATCTCATTGCAAATTTTCCAAAAAGAAGCCGCAATGTAAAATGAAAACTTTACTTACTCGTTCTTGTTTCATTTGTTCCGTTGTCATTGGATTTACTTAAAGGCTGAAAAGTTTTTCTTTTGCCATTGCACATCAACAAACGTGGTTAATCAATGCAAAACCCCATTCCTCAAGCCCAAGTATGTGTGGTGTAGAAAAATTTAAATAAAACTCCCTCTGAGAGAAGAAGACCTGTTTCCTTTTTCCCGGCCACAATGTCCAAAATTGTTATTTTAACACACCTCGTGTTACCTCCTGGAGCGCAACACCCTAAAGTTTCGCCATTTTATGTTCGATTGTCTCCTGCGGTGACAAGTTTTCGTATATTCACCATTCACCAGCACCATCTCCACATTCCCGTTTATATCTGAATACATACATGCATACATATATTCATCGAAAATATTGAATTGCCAAACACTTCAGGGACCAAACGTGCATAAATATACATACATATGTATGTACATACATACATATATGAGAGAGAACTTGATTAAAAGCCGAATCAAACTCCACGTTCAAACGAATCCTTATACGTCAGATACCATGGGACCGACACAAAGGGTCTTATCGATACAAGAGGATATCGAATCCTCATCCCCGGTCTGCCTATGTATATATGTAGGATAGATATTCACTCATATCACAATCCACTATAGAATATTGTGTCGCAGAAGTAACGCATATGCTCTACATGCAGATTGTATATCATCAGGCATATCCCCAAAGGATATAGTGATGAACATTGTTTTGTGTGCAAAGTGGATCTTCTAGAGAGATACAGATATAAATACACATGAATATAGTTCCTATACAGACTGTGGAAAGGACACGCGGCCAGAAAGCATATGATGGACACCGTCATCATCTTAACCAGGCAACATCACCGTTGGTGGCCTAGAGGTCATATCTCTGTATAAATAAAAAATCAATGGCTTATTTTGTATACGCCAATGCAGTTGTTTGGTTTTTCTTGTACTGGGTTACCAGACTTAAGTTAAATTCGGTTAAATTTTATTTCATATTTGTATGAATTTTTGTATTTTTTATCATTTTTTGTAATTTTAGTCGCTTAAATTTCATGTGTAGACTAAAGTTATAATAATTTTAGTTCTTTCATTTTTTTAATTTTTAAAATCAAGTTAGCTACCTATGCACAGGTTTTTAATCTTTTGATCACCGAATGACTGCCATAAACATTAGGAATTAAAAAATTTCTTATTTCAAAAAATTTGTAACAGTTGTAATATAAAAAAGCACCAAATGTTTTGTCCTTAAATTTTTCATACAAATACTGAGTTGGCAACCATATAAATCAAAAAATATCGATGTTTTCTATCAAACTCTTGGTTTCTGACAAGAGTAATTTTTTTTTTCCAAAGGGGGATTTATAGCCAAAGTTTGCGTTCGTGTCGCTTTTGTATAATACATACATCATCACGATGGGAACCTTTAAGCCCCTTTGATTGCGATGATGGGTTCCTGTTTTGGTTTCAGCATCAGCAAAAGAGCTTTCGACATTCCCATTTGGGTTGTTTTTATATTCAGTTTTGTTTGATAACATATTCACAGTGGCAGGTTTCCATTATACAAAAAAGTTAACTATTGAAACTTTATTTTTGTTTTATATATACATATGTAGTTGTAAGTATTGCTTTAGTGTCTTGAAGTTTTTGTTTTCGTTTCTTAAAAAAAAAGAAAATTAAATGAAAAATATGATTTAATTGGACATACAATTTCATCATAAAAACATATCGTCGACGTTCTATGAAAATTCCCTAAGTCCATTTTTTAAGAAACTGCGATCAATCAATCAATCAAATATCAAGAGTTAAGTTATGTGAGACTCAACTTTAATGTTGTTTTAATTCTAAATTACTTGAACACAAAAATGTTTGAGTTGTTGTAGGTAAAAGATCCATACCTAATGCAAATGTTTCAAAAATTAAAAAAATAGACTAAGAGAGATTTCATAGATATACAGTCGCATTTATAAACGTTAGCTAACCTTAGACAGTCGTTCAAGTTTAAACTTTAACTTAAGGCACAACAATGCAATAACTTAAGGCTCGATAAATACAGTATTTTACTAAGGCCTGGTTTTTCAATGCGAGCTGATCGCAGTTTTATAGTTAAACCGGAGTTAACCCCTGAAACATGCATTTTTATTTCTTTTTTTACCCTTCTTGGATTGTTTTACCAACAACTGAATTAATATGACTATCCCATCGTAAGGCCTCGGTTGAAAAGAATTCCTTAATTTGTTGCTGTTTCAGAATAAGCAATTATAGTGCGACATTGTTAAGCAATAGAGGAGAAAAATATGTCTGGAAATGACAAGACAAATTAATTTTGTAGGATTTAATAAGAGGCCATTTTTTTGCAAACACGACTATGACATTCTATTCAAATCTCAAATCAGACATAGTATATAGTGGTCAATAAGACCGAGTGGCCAACTCAACTACAATTCGTACATTACAATCAAGCAGTGCATTTATATACAAAAAAAAAAAAAAAAAATGAGGACCCAACATTGATCCTTGCGGTACTCCTTTTGTTGTTATCAAAAAGTCAGATAAACTACTATTAGCTTCAACCGCTTGCATTCTTCCGGTTAAGTAAGAGTATATCAATTTCACGGCACTGGATGAGAGACTAAACTCTTGTAGAAGCTTGTTACACATATGATGGAGTAATCAACTGAATCAAAGGCTTTGGAAAATTAATTTTTGGTGTAATCCCCATGTTGTGTTTGAAGTTTTTATAGAAAAGGAGAAAAATAAATAATTTTTACAAGATTTTATTTTTTTTTAAATAATTTAGATTTATTTAATTATTAAATATAATAAAGCCAAATGATGATCAGCTATTAAAATTTTTTTTAATTTTTTGAGGCTTTTCCGAAATGTATACCTTAAGGCTTTTATGGAGATTTTAAAGCAGACTTGTGTCCCCTAAAATATCTTCTCGACTTTATTTTCACCTTTTCATAAATTTCAGTACATATCACAAAAGTAAACATTTTGATACGAAGCCCAATGAAGGATATATTTTTTTGTTAGAAGAAAAAACCTTATTTACTTTAAATATATGTATACAGACCTACTATTGCATATAATTTGTTTAATTTTCACCTTATAACCGATTAATCTGTAATTTACTATTATTTTTCAAACAAACAGGTCATCCCGCACGGAACCACCAGATCTAGTTGGAATAATGCGAGTGACCGACGACATGATTGATTCATTGGTTTGCCCACCGCCACCATCGGATCCACCGGTAATGAGTGAGGAAATGATTTCTGGCCTCATTGTTCCAGCACCAGGATGGAGTAAGTATTATTTAATGTGCACTAGAAGACCTAAATCAAATAATCTGCATAGTGGTAAATGGGTGATGTTGGGTGTGGTTTGCATACTATATGCAGTATATGCAGCATGCATGTATATAGATATAATGGCGTATGAATACTATATATGTATATGCACCTCTATAATTCGGTGTGGATTTGCAAATGCGGTCGACCAGAGTAAAGAATGGCCCTTCAAAATTTGCACTATTTGATGTGTAAATAGTCCAATTTTACAAAGTGCAATACTTCATGTATAGTACCTATGAACCATGCTGTACCCACCTACATATATACGGTACAGTTTTGTGAAAACTATGTTGAATAAATTCACAAGGATTAAAAGGGAATGAACAATATGTAAAGTTTATTAGAGGAATTAATTTTTTAAGCCAAATGCTAATGATGCTTGCACTTCACTATAAAATTTTTTGATATTACAACATTTTTGACAGTCAATTCATTTTTTCAAGTATCTTTAGCTTGTATTTATGGATTCAGTGAGTTCAGAAAAATGATATTTGTAGACTTCAGCAATCCCGTTTACATAAACAGGATCTCTCAGCAAAATTTCTTAGTTTTGCTGTCAAAGTATACCTACTGAGGAATAAAGATTTTGGATTTCCCTTTCTCACATTTTGACGGAGCGAATTTTCTAAGGTCTCATTTTTCTGAACGTATACCTTTTATGATTGAACATTATATTTATTTTTAATTATTTTATTTAATACACTGACAAAAATATTATTTCCTCGGAACTTTTCGGATTTTCCTTTAGGTTTTCGATCTAGGATGATCTGCCCAGAGTAAACCTATAGAACTTATCAGCATAGGGCAGCAAATGAAAATTTAGAGAAGTTTAAAAAAGTTTAAAATATAATTGTGATTTTTCATCCCTTTCATTATCAAGTCTAAAAATTTCATCAAAATTGATTAACTTTTTATGGAATTTTGTTAAATTTATAATTTTGATTTTTTTTTTTGTATTGGAAATTTGTAGCGAACACCTGTTATTAACAATTAAAATGAATTTGTCTTATTGGAACACCCTTTAGAATTTTTATAATTAAAAATTTAAATGAACAGTGATTTGAGCTTTAAAGAGCACAGTTCAACCATGTATGTATATGTAGTGTAGCTAGCTATACTATGTGACATCGTAATGATGCCACCAAAATTCCCCAATGCTCCATTTAATATATTTCCACGACACCGCATGTGAAACGCACTTCTTCCTTTATAACTTATATACACTGCACAAGCATCACATCATTCTCTTTCACTCATGAATAGACCTCTTCCTTCCACATCCTTTTTTCTCTTTACATGTACATCTGATGCAATCGTCATTATTTTTAATGTCACAACTATAATACCCGTCCATTCATCTGCTTAAGTATGTTTCGAACACAACATTCATCAGTGCGCGTTCGTTTTTCAAACTTAATGCAGTCTCTTAAGTGTGTCGACCACCACCATATCACCACATCATATAGCACCAGAACCATATATAGTCCATATTTCAAGCAGTCAAGCTCTTTTGTATGGTCGTGCTACATAATGTTGTTCATAACAGAGAGAGAGGGTTGCCAGGTTTCCTTGTTTTCTTCTTTTTTTTTACATAACTACACTAATTACGCTGTAGTGCACTTAAGTTGCTCGAAATTTATGTATAAATCCACTTTGAAGCGTGAACAGCAAGCTATGGGTACCCACTAGGTATAGAGAAAAAAAGAGGCATGCATAGCTTAAAATATACATTTCACTATGTCGCATCGTCTCGTTTAAGTAGACCACCTACCGTTTTATGAGACCTAAACAATGCATTTACCTTACGGTGAACTGTAAAGTAGCTCTTCCGATAGGGAAAGTGTAGAGTGTAGTTAGCCTAGACAAATGGTTACTTATACCTTACCTTATACTATACTCAGTCATCTATAACTTTACGTCTTCGAAGACAATAGGGTGCCCCTAAAAAAGGAGACCAACGACCATTCTTATAGTGAAGTGCACTAAACAACATGCCACCACTACTTTTATACCACTTTTCTTTAAGTGCAAAAAAGGTGGAAGCAGAATGTTAACATCTCAACCGCCCACCCGCCAATAAATCAAGACCTTTTCTCGAAAGAACTCACACCAATATACATACACATATTTTAATCGTTTTTCCAAACCTCTTTTTGTTTCCACAACAACTGACGGTACAGGCGGCAAGGATTTGTACTCACCAGAAGCGGAGAGCTCACCAGCACCATCATCATTAGAACCGCAGGTGACGGCTGTGCCAGGCACCAAACAAACTTCGAGGACCAGTAGCTTTGAAATTGAGAATCTTCTCAAAACAGCCGAACAGGTAAAAGACCCCCAAACTCTAAAAACAACCCCAACCCAACCCAAAACCCAAAACCAACCTTTAGCACTCACCTCTGTGTGCTTCATGTGTGAACATACACATACTTAAGATAATGGTTTTTAGTCCCGAATAGTCCCAAGAATATATATATGTGTAAGTGTATGTACATTTTTCTATACCCACCATTGCAGGTAACTGGTTTCTGTAGATCCCCACAGGAAACACGGAAATCAAGTCCGACCGGTTCGGTTACATCATCGGTTTCGAATGCAATGCTTACACCGTCACGACAGTTGACAGATGCTGAGAAGTTGCGGAAAGCTATTCTCGAGCTGGTTGACACTGAACGCGCTTATGTCAGGGTGAGTACCTAGTGTTGTTCTAAAACATTCTTGCCTTATTTTTCTTACTTGTTTTCCTTTATTTTTTGTTTTGAAAATATCCTTGGAATAGAATCACAAGGATATGTATACAAAAGTCATATAAATGCAAAGAGCATAATTTTATTTATATTTGGAGTGAAGAAGAACTTTTGAGCCTCGTACATACGTATGTACGTACGGATACACGTAACGTAGCTATCTGTCATCACTTGAGAAGATGGATATGGTGGATTCTCTGTTTTTCTATATAAACTACTTCGGTTTGAAATATTCTGTGGTGTGGTTTCTTGTTGAAGTGTACCTACTTGTTGTTGACATTTCACACAAATGCAATGTCAACTCAAGTGACTCGGGTAGAAATTCTTCATTTTTTTTTTCCTTTTTCTATTTGCTGTCCTCATATTAGGATCTTACTTTTACAAGTGTTTTTAGTTAGAGTCGTCATGTTGTATATTTATAGCGAAATATTGTCCTAAGGGTTTTCTAGTTTTAATTTAAGAAACAACTAGAAAAAGTTTTCCAGTAAATTATTCATTATTCTTTCTCTTTCGCAAATGAATTTTTGACAAAAAAGATGACAAATTAACCTGTGACTTTAAATGATTATTTCGAACTTAGCTGTAAAATATATATGGACATTTTTTTCCTTCGCATTTGATGACGCTTTTGCAATTCGAGAAGTTTTTGAAATTTTTCTTCTCGCAATATTTATCATACGTTAACATTGTATAATTTTTATTTTCCAATTTTTCGTGTTCACATTATTCATTTTTTTTTTTCATTTATAGCAGACTTTTTTGCAAAATACTAAGCGAAAATAGATAAGAGACCAAAAAGTAATATTAAATTGCAAAATACACAATCCAAGTCATCAGGCAAATCCTATGATACAAAATGCAAAATATGAAAATATATTTTATTATTTGCGAAAAAAAACATAAGTAGGTATTATGTATGTGTTTTGTAAAAAAAAAAACAAATGAAATGTCCATTCGCGTATTTTCCAAAACCGTGAATTTCTACGAATTTTAACCAAAATTCAATTAAAGTTCATATTAAAAAATTAAAAATGCAATTCTAAAATTTGGAACAAATAATAATGCGCCTTAAGGATTTTCCTTAATATTTGCAAAAAATTTCTCTTGAAAACCTCATGTGCTTTAGTGATTGCAGGGGTTCGTTGTTTAAGTTTAAACATCAAAAACAAAAAAAAACTTCTTAAGTTATTTTTAGGCGTGTTTTTTTGCAAGCCCTGGGCGAAATGTTACCGAAGTGAATAACATACTCGTCATCGATAGTTTGTATTGAAACTACATTTGTTTTTTGGTATGGCACCGCTAATTCCCATTTTCGTTTTTTTCAAACCAATTTTTCTGGGGATTGCAAAAAAAAACACACTTAATTCGCAAGTGCATCGCCAGTTAAATATTAATGTATATTTTACGTCTTTCCAGAAATGTTAATTAACTGTGAATAGTTTGTTTGAATAGAGTATCAATTTTTAAATACAGAAAAAGCACTTTTCACTCAAGTGTTTTTAAATTGAACTATAAAGCTTCCCAAATAAGAAATGATATTAAGTCTCTTTTACAAAAAACAATGAAGTATTTTTTTTTTTATTCAATTTTATCAATCTAGAAAACTTTTTTAAGATACCTTCTTTAATAGTATTCCTACCTTCCTATTATTTTAAATACAAAACTTCTTGACACAAAATCAAAATGTATGTACTGCCAATAAATATATGAATCCAACAAGAAGGAGAGAATGGTTTTTCGTTTTATTTTCTCCAGGTATCCAAGTAATTTTAGACATTTTGAAGCACTTATTAAACAAAGAAAAAACAAAAATTTGTCTTTTTTTATTATTAAAATAATATTTACTGCTTATGTAACCAATTTAAAAATTTTCATTGAAGTTAAAAAACAAAAAAAAAACTTTTTAACCAAGAAAAAATGTTTTTTTTTCACTTCACTCTTTGTATATTTCTCTTTCTCCATTCTAGTATTTTCTATACTTAAATAGGATTTTTATAAAATCCCCTCCTTAAATATTCTCATCCCTTAATAAGGGAATAGGTAGGTATAGAAGGGCGACACGGCAACGTGCTGCGGTGACGTTTAAAATACGCTTTGCATTTCACCGTTCAGGTGGCAAGTGTATATATACATATAAAGTACAATGCAAAACTTTGTCTGTGCCTTCATCGTCCTATTATAAAAGAGAAGGATAATCGTCTTAAAATTAATTACATCTACCAAGAGTGAAGTGAATATAAGAAGAAACCACAACCAAAAAGCTTTAGCAGCTATAGCTAAGGGTGTGTAATTAATTGCAGAAGACTTTGGTTTATTTTTTTTCTTTTAATTTTTTCCCAGTTATCAATACTCCTTTCCATTTTTATTTTCTTCTTCTTATTTTTTTTTTTATTTTCCTATATAAGAAGTACTTAATAGGGACTTAAGTTACATTAATCACATTCACGCAAGAAAAAAATAAGAGACTTCAAATACAAATATTACTTCAAATACCAAAAAAAAAAAACTTTTTGATTTCAAGTGTCAATGGATATTCTTGATGTCTCCTTGTTGGTGGCTTAATTAAAATGCTAATTTTGAATAAAAAAAAAATTAAAGAGGTACCTATGTATATACTTTTAAGAAAATTTATTTCGCGGCTTATGAAGGAAAGAAACATAATTAATTTCTTAATCTAATCTAATCTAATCTTTATTTTCGTATTTACAATTGCATTTGGTAAGCTACCGCACAGTTTACATACAGAGATTTGATATACTACATATGATATCTTTCTACTGAATAATTATATTAATTTATATTGAATTTAAATAAAGTTAAGAAATTAATTTTGAAGGAAAATACAAACAAAACCTTCAGTGCGAATCGAAAAGGGCAGGTACATTTGACTCGAATAAAATTAAAACTTCAAAACCATAGTTATGAAGAGGGTTAGTAAAAATGAGGTTAGTATAAATAATAATAAATAAGTATATTTGAGTATATTAGTAGTTGGTTAGTGAATAACAATGGTAAATAAATCAATCAATAAATAAATAAATAAATAAATAAATAAATAAATAAATAAATAAATAAATAAATAAATAAATAAATAAATAAATAAATAAATAAATAAATAAATAAATAAATAAATAAGTAAATAAATAAATAAATAAATAAATAAATATATAAATATATAATTAAATAAATAAATAAACAAACAAATAAATTAACAAATAATTAAATAAATAGATAAATAATTAAATCAATGAATAAATAAATAAATAAATAAATAGTGTATAAATATATATAAATAAACAATTAAACAAATAGATACATGAAAAAACAAATAAGTTAATAATTATTTTACAAAATTTTACTACAAATAACACAGAAAATGGTTAAGGAATTAGTTCATTAATAAGTGGATTGTCAGAGGCTTCGCAATTTTGTAAGAAAGTCCTATTGAGTTTATTAATTCTAAAAGAAATCATTTCAACATTTGCCTTGTCATGTAGATCTAAGGTTGAATGGTAACGTGGGAGGTTTAACATAATTTTGAGTAGCTTGTTTTGTGATACTTGCAGTTTTTTAAGGTGACTTTTTGCACATTTTCCCCAAACCTGGCATCCATACAAAAGGATCGCTTGGAATACTACTTTTTGGATTATCATTTTATTATCTTTGCTAAGGCTTGACTTTCTATTTATAAAAGGATATAATATATTTATGGCAATACTTACTTTTTGAAGAGTCTTAGCAATATGCTCTCTAAAAGTGAGTTTTTGATCTAAGTAAATACCGAGGTATTTCACATTTGAGTCCCATTTGACATTCACACCATTTACGTTAAGCTGATTGCTTGGAAGATAACAAGACTTTCGTTTTCTACTAAAAAAGATAGCTTGTAGTTTGTCAGCATTCAGCTTTATTTTCCATTTAGTATAATACTTGGTCATCAATTCGATTGCATTTCTTAAATTTGTCTCAATGTTAAGACTAAATTCATGCGATGAAAAGATGCCTGTATCATCCGCGAATATAGCTATTTGACAATTCGGTAATCTGGGAATGTCAGATGTATAAATATTGTACAAAAAAGGACCTAGAACTGATCCTTGTGGGACACCTTGGTTGACGTGATAATTGTTGGACGGACTGTTATTGACAAAAACACTAAAGTAGCGGTTAGACAAAAAACTTTGAACAATTTTTACGAGATATATGGGAAATCTGAAACATACCATCTTGTGCACAATCCCATCATGCCACACTGAGTCAAATGCCTTTTCTATGTCCAGTAGAATAAGACCAGTCGATTTGCCAAGAGATCGATTTTTTCTCACGTGTTCACAAACTCTTAAAACTTGATGGGAAGTGCTGTGAAGCGTTCTGAATCCAAATTGTTCGTTTGGAAATATCTTAAACTCATCAACGATGTGTAAGATTTTACTTTTAAGAACTTTTTCTAGTACTTTACTTATACAACTTAGCAAACTTATTGGTCGGTAGCTAGAAGGGAGTTTAGTCGGCTTTCCAGGTTTAGGAATTGGTATAACCTTAGCATATTTCCAACTAATTGGAAAGTATTGTATTTTGAGACAAGCGTTAATCAAAAACGTTAGAAACTCAAGCCCTGCCTTTGGTAGTTTTTTAAGATAAATATTTTTAATGTTATCTAGTCCGTCGGATTTTTTAGTTTTTAGGTTTGAAACAATATACTTTACATCCCCTCTAGTTATAAACTGATCCCTAGGAGTTTCAATTATTTGTGAGTTTATTGTATTTAAAGTTTGACTCACAAGGTATTTGGTGGAATTGTCACTAAGGTTTTGCGACACAGAATGATTTTTCAAAAATGTTGATGCAAAAACATTAGCTTTATCTTGATTTCGATACACTATTTCATCACCATTTTCAAGATTAGGTATTTGTCTGTTTTTATTTTTAATAATTTTGGCTATGTTCCAAAAGGGTTTAGCATTTTTTTCCAACTTACTAAGCTTGTCATTCCAATTTTTATTTCGAAACTTACTTATTTCCTCTGCAATCTTTTTGTTGTACAATTTAACTTCAATGCGGTATTCAGGTAAGCGGTAACGTTGCCATTGCCTGTTAAGCGAATTCCTTATACGAATGTATTCTAGAATGTATTCCGGCATTTTAATAAAAAAAGGTCTTTTGTTTTTTTTTGGGACACATGAATGTACTGATTCTAGAATTTGGTTGGAGAAGACATCAACATGAGCATCAACATCTTCTTTTGAACACACTCTATCCAAATCAGTTGGAATTGTCCTAAATTTGGATCTAATTTCTGACCTAAAACGACTCCAATTAGCATTTTTTAAGTCCAGGTAACATTGCTCTCTTGTTTCAGCCGATTCGTTCATTTTACAAAGAACAGGAATATGATCCGAACTTAGTTCATTAATAGTTTCAGGCTGATTGAAAAACGAAGGGATATTCGTTATAAAAAGATCAAGGACGGAGGGTGAACCTCTCGACCCAGACGGAAAATAAGTTGGACTAAACGGAAACAACATAGAATACGGAAACAAACAAGACATACTAGCAAGAACATTACCCCACGAGTTCGCACGAATACATCCCCAATCTCTATGCCTACAATTGAGGTCACCTCCAATTATATAATTTTCGTTTCTAATAATTAATTTTCTTAAATCTCTTT
Organism: Epistrophe grossulariae; assembly: GCA_929447395.1. Lineage (NCBI taxonomy): Eukaryota > Metazoa > Arthropoda > Insecta > Diptera > Syrphidae > Epistrophe > Epistrophe grossulariae. The sequence continues at coordinate 137,822,623 of OV839568.1, forward strand.
TAAAATGCATTCTCTTTTCTTCAGAGGAATTTTTACCCGGAAAATACACACAAAACATTTTTATTGTTGAATGATTCCTTAGCCTTATTTCCACACCAACATTCTCAACATAGCGAGTCCTAACAACAGGTAAAAGAGTATGCTGAATAGACTTTTTTATTAAAATCGCTACACCTCCACCTCTTTGATCAATTCGATCTACGCGATGGCATGTATAATTTATAGTAGAAAAATATATATCTGAACTTAACCATGTTTCTGTTACAAAAGCTACATCAATTGCATTTTGATTCAAAAAGTTTAAAAATTCCATATTTTTATTGCGAATGCCTTTGGCATTCCATGTTATAATATTTAAATTATAATCTAGCATTGTGTTTGTTATCATATTACTTGACATTAGAATAGAGAAACTTAGTAGCTAACTGTGCGATAGCTTGAAATTGATCTTTTTTTGTTTTACATAAACTTAATTTAGAAATCATCTCCATTACAAGAGTATTTAATTCTTCCATTGAGAATAACTCACCACACGTAGATGACGCTGGTTTGTTTATAAAAGTTGCACTTGGTTGTGTATTCACCACAGGTGTTATATTATCCCATGTACTTGGTCTTGTGGGAACATAAACGTTGTTGTTCTGCACTTGTCGTCCATGCATACGTTGAGGTAAAGATGGGAAATCGTCCATTGACAGATGGGAAGAGTTGAACTTCTGTATGTTCTTTGGCTGAGCTTGAGCACGATGACTTGCTTTATTTGAAAGCTTCTCTCTCATTTCTAGATATCTCTTTCTTATTGCGCATGCGCTGTCAGTGGATTTATGCTTCTCGTTACAGTTTGCACATTTGTGAACTTCAGTATTAGTGCATTCTTCGGTCTTATGAGAAGCCGCGCATATAGAGCAGTATGTTTTTACATGACAATTTCTCTCGCCATGACCAAACAATTGGCAGTTTCTACACTGGGTCAAACGATTTTTTTGTTTCCGTTGATATGCCCAGTTAATTTGAGTGTGAAAAATTGAACGATAATTTTTCTTTAGTTCGAACAATTTTACTGAACCACTTTCGAGAGATACTATATAGAAAGTATCCGTATATTGATCATATTTTTTTGTGATCATTTTTACTTCTCTGCATAGAAGTCCAAGTTTAATCAGTTCATTTTTAAGCACGGTTGTATTTACGTCACTTAAGCCATACAAAACAACTTTGAAAGCTTTTTCATTTTTGAAAGCATGAGTAAAGTATTGACAGTTGTCTTCTTTAAGCTTATCGATCACAAGGTTATAAGAATTTAATGATTCGCACATAATTTTTATGCCTATTGACATTTTTTTAATGGAATAATCGGAGATATTAATTGATTTCATTAGTGTATGCACAAATTCACAAGGTTTTTGCAAAAGTTTTATGGGAGGAATTTGCACTCTTTTGGAGGGTTTATCTGGCGATGCGGAATCGTCCATTTTTTCAACTTCGTTTTCATTTTCGGTGTCACTATCCGGCAAACATTGCAAAGGGCTCCAGTAGTTACCTCTGGAGTCCTTTTTATTTACATTAATAGCTTTCATTTTCCGAAACTTACTGCCCGAGGACATTGGATTGTCCTCGAAGCTAGGAGATCTCGCACGCTTGTTAATATTGATAGAAAAAATCACGATCAGAGATAAATATTGCTCAACTTGACGTCTTGCTCTATTGAAAGCTCCTATATGACTGATTAATTTCTTAATTTTCTATGTGCACATATATTTTGAGGTGTTTGATATATAAACAGCACATATATACTACACATGTTTGTTAAATCTTACAAAAATGTTTTTGTATTATTTTCTCGGTCGTTAAGAGCCACTCATTTAGCTATATCATTGAAAAGCTTCTTTTCTAATTTTTAATTTTAATTTTTAAAACGATTTAATATAAAAATATTGAAATTATATTAAATTTAATTTTTGGGAATGGATTTACAATGAAACCAAAATAAAAGTACCTATACGACTGCGACGTGAAATTATAGATAAAGTAAAAATCGTGATATCGAATACAAAAGCTCAGCAAGTTTTTTTTAAGCTTGTGGATGCGATTTTTCAGATTTGTCTGTCAATAAATATGTATATTAAAATAAAATAAAAGATGCTCTGTCATTTTCCCTAAAAATCTGGATAAAATTACGAGATCGAAGCCAAAATCCGCATTGTAAGATGTGTAAATATACGTAACGTAACGTGAATCACAATCACAGAATCACGATCACAAGATACGTTACGTTTTTTTTCACCCTACCGCCAGTATAGATGTTTACACATCAAAAATTTATGTTAAACAGCCTGATGTTAAAGTATTTGCATGAAACTTTTTGAAAATTTAACAACTTTAAAAGTCTTTACTAAAATTTTATAAGTTTTAAAGTTTTTTTTTTTTAACTAATATCATACTAAATCTATTTTCTTAATTAACTTCAACCACGACTAAAAAAGTGACAGTTCGTGCAAAAAAGTAAGCAAACATACCTACCATTTTCACATTCTTAATTGTCATTTGTGATATTTGGAGTTGGTTTGTTACTAAAAAGTTAGAATAGGCATTTGGTGATTTTAACTTTAATAAAATGTTAAAAAGATAACACGAGCTAACGCGTTTAGAATTTTAAAAATCCTGTTTTTAACCTTGGATCATATTAAAAATGCTTTAACATCGTACTTAATCGTGTAAAATTTTGTGTGATCAACTTTTATTTTCAGTCAAAATATTTAAGAGTAGTTTTTTGAGAAACATGAATTTTTCTTTAAAGGTCATATCTACGACAAAAAATTGAAGGTATCAAGACGATAAGAATTGATATTAGAATACATCTTATATAATTTTCTTTTAGTTTATTTTTTATTTCTAGAGTAAGATTCCACGATATTATTCACGTATCGTTTTATTTAAAAATACAAATAATGTGTATTGTATTGTATTTATTAATTTCAATCACTTGCAAACTTTCTTTATTTAATAAATTTAAATTTCTTTAATTTGCAGCATCTCAATAACCTCCTAGAGCACTATCTGGAACCAATGAAACGTGAAACGTTCCTCTCCAATGCGGAAATCAATGCTTTGTTTGGTAATATTCATGAAATTGTTGCCTTCCAGCGTCAATTTTTGCAAAATCTTGAGGAAGCCTTAGAATTGGAGCCAGATTTTCATAAATTCGAGCATCCAAGTCAGTTTCGGGTAAGTATACTTAAAAAAAAAAAAAATCACCACAACACCAAAAGTTCATTAGGTATATAAGTTCTTGCATCATCCTTTTTTTGGAGTAGCTACACTGCACCTACCTATGTATGTGCATTGCATATATTTCCTTTGAATAGTTTTTATCATAAATCTCTGGATCCTTTGAATCATGAAAAAAAAATATATATACATATATATATTTGTATAAATTGAGTTAAAATTTATTATATCAGCCAGTTCGTTTTTCTTTGAAATCGAAAATTTACAACCACTTTGGCACCCTGGGTGCAATAAAATTGCAAGAACAATGAAAAACTGAAACTATATATCTATACTATACCTATACATCGTGGGATATCATGTATTGAAATCCCAAGAAAAAGGAGAATATACACAATACACTTCATGCAATCATGATGGTTATTGCAGGGTTTTGGTCACGGAAGTACAATATAAGCATCATCGTGCGGTTGGGTATATATCGGTGCAACGGTCGTTATAAAATAAATTTCCAATTTTCAACTTTATATTGGGAAAAATTATTGGGTTACACAAGTCGGGATTATTTTTTTGAAATTCAATGGGAATTTCAAACAAAAGCAATTTGTATCCGCATGCTCAAAAGTCATAATCATAACATAACCAACCGTTGAAATAAAATTATTTTCCAATCCTGAATGAAAAGTTTGAGAAATAATTTTAAAAAGTTTTCGATTTTTTTGTACACATTTTTAGAATTTTTAGTGAAAAGGTTATATGAATGGCACTGTGGCTCAGAATTAATTTTATATAATATAATAAATTATAAATTACTTCAATTATTATATAATTATAACTTCAAATATTTCATACAAGTCCCACATTATTTAACAGTTCTTCAAATCAAAAATTCCAAATTGAAAGAATTGTTTATAAATAGAAGATAAACAAAAGATTGAGAACCTATCAATAACTATCGGTGCTTGGATTTTATATTTAAGTTTTGGCAGCCGCATATATTGCTTTATTATTTTACCTTCAAGGGCTTAACTGTCTTATTTATAAATACAGAAATCACCTCTAAAATTTGCTTAAATATACACTTTTTTTGATTCACAAAAAATTATATGGATGTCTTTTTTATATGTAAAATATCTATGTACATACATACATAGCTCAAAAAAATTTCATCAGAGCTATCAATCTATTTAAGAATTTCTAATTACTGTGACCAACCAAAACAAACATATCCATACATATAATGAAAAATCTTTCTTTCTCCAAGCAACTTTGAGCGCACATTTCTAAAAGGACTTTACTGAAATTGCAATTTCAATCACTTTTCAAAAACTATTCAAGCATACCTGTTCTGAAATTTATCAAAATATTTTACTTCATTTTGTTCTCCATTCAAATCAACTAAATCAACTCTAAACCGTAGACAAGCCCCTAAAAAAAAAATCTACAACAAAATCTATATTCAACTCAGTTCATTTAAATTTATTTCCCTATAAAGTTTTCTTTTGACCGCATAGTGACGCCTTTCATAAAATTTTAAATCCTATATATATATGTATAAAGTAAAGGTACCTATAAGTTGTTTGAAAATATACCTTTCAACTTTTTTGGCTAACTTTTATTTACAAATAAAATAAAATAAAAATAAAAAGTTCGACGATCCCTTTTAGCCTTTGTTTTGTTTTTTTTTTTTTTTTTAATTTAATTTAAGGGAGCTTTTCCCTTTACCCACTTACATTGCAATACCTTCGTTCGTCTTTAGATATAAATTTCATTACTTAATTGCAATTACAATACGACCCAATCACTAAAACTTTGAATTGCAAAATATTGAAAATAAAACCAAAAATAAAGAATCTTTTATGATTGAATAAAAATAACTTATGTAGGTACATGAAAACACAACCACACAAAATAAATTAAAATATTTTATTTGAATTTAATTTTTCTCTTTTCTTTTATTTTCAGAATGTCCTGTTTTCAATCGGTTCAGCTTTCCTGTACTATGTTAATCACTTCAAGTTATATTCATCGTTTTGTGCCAGTCACAGCAAGGCTCAAAAAGTTTTACATCCAAGTAAGTATATGCATATATGCAACAAATCTCTATATATATACCAACTAGTATAATTTAAAAGAATAAAAGAGTGAAATAAAATCGAAATCCTTTTGAAAAAAAATGCATCTTTCTGTTTTGGTGGTGCACACTGCAGCACATATATCCAATCTACTGTGAGAAAAACGAATTCAAAAAAACAAGGCTCCATACTCTTCAGACAAAACTATAGCAAAATACTCTCACTGCTTGGTTGTATTAAAGAAAAAAAGACTAACCAAAAAGGATATAAAACAAATAACACAACGACTCTACGACAAATCCCAAAACGAAAGATTCGATTTAATTTGCAAGACGGATGCAGTTTCTCTTCGTTTCCAAAGATAGATATGTACAAGGTCTTCCACCTTTAGCTCGTCCCTTTAGCCTTTTAACATCAACAAAAACAAATAGAAAAAGGATGTAGATAACTTATTTTGTAGAGGTTTTCTTCCGATTTAAGGAAATCCTTTTTTGGCACAACTTTCAAATCACTTTTCCTTCTGTGTTCCTGTCTATTTTAGTTTTTTTCCAGTTTTATTTTTCAGTAGAGGTATCTGTTTTTGCAAATAATATTGAAGGAGAATTTACTGTTACCAGATTATTGTTTTTTAAATAAAAAAAATTTAATTCCAGGATTAAATATGTATTTATAAAATATACATTATTTTTTGTTAAATGTAATTTTGTTAACAGTTGAAAATAATAAGTTGGTACGAATAAAATAGAGCACCTGCTCAAAACTCCACTTTTCTGAGCAGGTTCTTCGTTTAGTATGAATAAAGCTTTTAAATACTAGCATTTTCATAGCACCTGCTCAGCTTTTTTCATTGAGCACCTGCTCCATTATATTCTTATCACCCGTCGAAATCAAACACAAAAATTTTAAATTTTACAATTTATAAGTTCAAATCGTCGCTTCTATGCAGAACTAGTCTGAGTCCTAAATTTCAAAAAAAAAACTTTTTTGTACGTCATAAGGAAACCTGTTGTGTATTATAAACCATATTGCTACGTACAGTAGTTCCTTCAGAATTGTATTGATGCAATATAATCATCATATCGAAAGTCAGTATTTTACGGACTTGTGCGCAATGATCATATATATGTCCAAAAATCACCAGGAATAATAAATTTGTTAAATTTGACTGATTCAGCTTAACAAATAATATATATGTAGTTTTTTACGCCAATGCATTTCATTTAAACGTTCCGGAATTATAACGTTTTTAAGTTTTAAAACGCTCTCTTGGAAAATTTTGTAAATGTGACTTAGACTTAGTTCTGCATTGTAGCGACTAAATAACCTCAACTACAAAAATTGCGTTTCGCATAAATTTGATCTTATAAAATGTCAACAAATTAAAAGAAATAAGTTAAAAAATTAGGAAATCTAAGAAACAATTTGTAATATCCAACTTATTTGACATACCTTTCAAAATTGCAATTAAAAGCTTAAATTCTCTTCAACAATAGTTAAATTGTTTAATTTATATAAAAGATAGAAGAATTTTTTCCAGTAAGTGTAGATTTTCATTTGAAATGAATTTCCAATTTTAAGAAGTTTGGCAACCCTAAAATAAAATTATATAAACAAAATAACACATAAATCCTTTATGTCAAACATGTTCAAGTACAAAACAGTTTTCAATGTTGCGAAAGGGATTCAATTTATATTCTAAATTATTTGCGCTATACTTCTATACTTTTAGTGCTACTTCTGGTGATGCACTTGCTGTGTACTTGTTCTGGCATGACATGTGTCTTTCTAATTCTTTTTCTAAAGTTTACACATCGTCGTTCTATAGTATATTATAACCTAATGTATAGCCGTCGTCCTACTTCATGTTTCTTGCTATTAAAACCTACCTTATTCTATTCTATATGAACAAACATCATGATGCAACTTTGTCCTTGCAATGATGGTTTTATGTATTAGTCAGGTAAAAGAGAGCAATTAATTTAATTGAAAACTATTGGCGCTTGCTGGGACAAAGCATTCGACTTATGGACTTGGGCTGGGGTCTGTTTGTGTTTACTGTATACTCACTGTAATATATAGCCAAGCCATCAAGCTTTTGCTCGTATTATCATGGCCACCACCAACACGCCAATAACCCTAACCTAACCTCGCTGCACTACCACCATCATCAAGCCAACATCTTCAATGTCCTCGCTATAAATTGTTCGTAATCAAGGACTTTCATATTCGAATCCGCTAAAAATCGATGTGCATCACGTGTACTCATGATGCCTTGATATATTTAGTGTAGAGGCAAGAGTAGAAGAAGGCCTGATGTGAGATTGGGGAAAAAGAGGCGAGATAGCTGCAAAAGTTAAAATGCTTTTATACAAATTGAAATTTCAGATGTTCTGGATCAAGTAAGGTGATCTGAAAGACACACCGAAGTGTTACGTGCTTTTGTTGAGAGTTAATGCCGAGCTAATGGATGAAATGCCAGATATATATGTATGTAACTTTAGGTATCAAGAAAAGCAATAACTGGAAGTCATTCTTAGAGATTTAAGCTCAACGTGAAATTTATGTTTGTGTGTGCCCAAGGATGAAATCATTGATGGTAATTATGAAACGATGGATGGTAGGAAGAAAAGATGGATAGATTCAATGCTATGCCACGTTACTTATTCACTAACAGAAGAACAAAATGTTCTCATTGAAATTCCTCCCCTTTTTTTTTTCAAAAAAAAAAAAATTAAAATGTACATCTAGGTACAATTTGGGTGATGAATTATTGAAACAAAAATTACTCAAGAAAAATCATTAAGCTTTCATCCGTGAAGTAAATGTTAAGTGATCTTGAAATCATTCCGCCGAAATGCAGACATAAAATATTTCCCACTTTTGAAGACATATTGATTCAAATGAAAACTATTTATTTCTCTTTAAATTATGGAGAAATTTAGAGAACTTGGGCCTTAGTGACTTACGCTCGCATCCACAATTCCCTTGTGCGTATTGTTAGTCTGCAGGAATGGAGAGGACCTAACATTTTCTGACGAATTTTAACGGAGGCACTTTATCATGATAGGAGATACTCTTTCAGGATTTGTCGCTCGCTCGATTTCTACGGCACTTTCCATATTACGCAAAGGCTGAGTAGAACTTATACACGTATAGGTAATCTAGAATTCGAAGTTGCTGGGAATAATGATAATAAATTTAAAAAAAAACCTTAAACGAAAATAAATAAACAAAATTAAAAAGAGTAAAAAATAAAATCCACGACTGTGTCGCACAAACTTTCTCTTATGAGCGATCACACTGTGGTTTTAAGGTCTGAATAATTAAGATCTATTAGTCTGATTTCTAAAGAAATGTATTAGTTTTAGGAGCCTTTAATTTTACGCCAACTGCTAAAAACGTATTTTAGTATAAAGAAATATTATATGAGTATACCTATGCAAAAATTAACAATATAGGACCGCGGTGCACATATTATATTTTAATGAAACCTACATTTTAAGCTGAAAAAAGGATAAAAAATTAATATATTATAAATATGCAATTCGAAAAAAATTAATTAAAAAAAATCTGAAATTTTTTGCCACCAACGCTTTGTACGCCATCTGATTTCTTAAATAAATCTTAATTTAATCTTAAAAATCGTTAGAACGGTTTTTTAAAAAAATTAAAAGAAAAAAGAATTGATACACCATTTTTAGTGTTTATTAAGGCGGAGTTAAAAAATATATTTTGAAAAAAAAATCATTTAGACATTTTGGAAATATCGAATTTTCAAAAAAAAATTTGGAATTTTTTTTTTTAATCCAAAATTTAAAAATTTAAATATGCAATATTGTTCAAACTTATTAGAATCTCTTGTGTAAAGAATTTCATTAAAATGGGTTGAACAGGTTATGAGGTATTTGATTAAAAAAAAACAGTTCTATATGAGATACCGTTACTAAACGGTAAATATAAATTTGTTTCCAATAATATTGTACTGAATTTGGTTGTTTTTGAGAAAAATTAAATTTTACTTACCGGTTTTTTAGCACTTGTATTGGAGGTACCGTTTTTTTCTGGTAATAAGAATAATTTTTATTTAAAATCTGCTATATAATATTAAAAACCTGCTGAGTGCTATGTTTAATTAAAATCTCTTCTCGAATTATTAAGTTCTCAAAAAAAAAATTTAAGTCCAAAAAAATTGTTTTTGAAAATTTTGGTATAAAAAACACTTTTAAAAAAATTCTTCACAAAAAAATCATTTGAACCATTTTTGATAAAATCGAAAAAAAAAAATGGTTCTAAGGGAGCTACAATTTAGTATAACCATTTTTTGGAACATTTTTTAATAAAATAGTAGCCTTTTCGTAAAAAAAATTGCTGAATTTTTTTTTAAAATTGAGTTTTGAGGAAAATAAAATTGTCATTTTTTGCTAAAAGAATTTGTACACAGCAACTGTTATTTTTGGCCCAACAAAAATGAAAGAAAAATACGGAAAGGGAAATGTCCAAAAAATGCTTTATACCAAGTTTAAATAAAATCGACCCGTTTAGGCTGTAACCGAAAAGACAGACCGACAGAATTGCGAGAACCACTAGTTTCGACTTCGCTTCATCGTAATGTCAAGTTTGATCAAAATCTCGAGTTGGATTTTTTTACGAATCCACAATTTGCCATAATATAGTACCTATATATCGCCAGTAAGAAACTATAAATATGTAGACATTTTTGTTACGAAGAGAACATTGTGCAAAATTCTACTTCTCTCCTTTACAACCCTCCTGCAATGAAGACAATTCTGATAACTGAATACATTTTCAATACCAAAGCGATTGAAATCTCTGAATATAATTCCGAAATATCTCGAGTAAAAATTAATTATTTAGTGACAAAAAATCGCCAACATTTGATTCAAATTCTGAGAGATCATAGTCACTGAAAAACTATCATTTCACTTAAATTGTTATAACCATACTTTAAAAAAAAAAATAAAATTCAATACAGTTAATTCAATATAAATTTATCTACATATACATGTCATATGCATTTGCTCTTTATATAGACAAATCCTCAGTTATAAATATTATCTTTCTTCGAATAAAGCCACAAACTTTAATCACACAAATCTTTTGAGTGACTTATTCAGACAGGATTTCGTACGCCTTGAGTATTTTAATAACGTACGACATTACTAAATACATGTTCCAATTCTTTCTATTCCCCACACAACAAAAAAAATTAAGGTATAAATTCCGTCTTAAAAATATTATTTAATTATAATGGATTACATAAATTATAACTGATATTAATAGCATGATCTTAAAAAAGAGAGACAAAAATGAAATAATACGCATACGCCCCAGTTACCCAATATTTGTAGTCTTCATTTGAGCTTGAATTTAAACTAAAAAGGCAATTCTCATTTCTAAAAGACATAACATAATTATGAATTATTTGAAAAAAAATAAATATAAAATCTAATTTTGAAATAAACTTTTAAAGTTACAAAATTTAGCTTTAGATTAATTTTTTTTTATTTTAACAAAAATGGGGTTTTTTATGGAATACGAATCTATTTTCTACTGGATTTTCTTAATCTTAAAAATGAGATTTTATGGGCTTTAGATGTAAAGTTTCAATTTTTGGATCTTGTAATTTAGAAATCTTATTTTAGTATACATATATTAATTAAAATTAAAATGGTACTCAGTTAAGCAGATATCAAACCATTAGACAATTAAAATCCATTCACACACAACATCCACCCCAAGGACTAAATTTGTCTACTTCTCTTGACAAACCAAAAATAGACTTTCTTTTTACCTTGGCCATAATAATAATTGAGTTTTTGTATTACGCAATATGGTCGCCCCCTCAACAAAATGAATCCTTCACTGTTTCATTATATATTTTGTAGGTACACACAAATGTATGTACATATGTATGTGAAACGCATATCATTAATGTATTTTATTATAAGCTTTTGCAGCAACTATATAGCACTCCTGAACTAGACTGAGGAATAACTTTAAAAGCACTCACATACGTCACATCATATTCGTATGAAAATCTCTTTCTCGACACACACGTCAAGAATCGTTTTTGTGTGGTATGGTCGTCTTATCCTTCTGTTTTTTGTTTTTTTTTTTTTGCAAATCCCAACCACAAAAACAACTCACGTAATTGCAACGTGGATAGATGTATTTACACGGATATAGGTACATATGTATATGTTGTATTCTGGAGGTCCTTTTTCTAACCCCGTGCATATTGCGTGACGTAGAGTGATTGTGATAAGATGGGTTTCTCAGTAGAGAGAGAGAAAAAAATAAAGAAAGATTAACATAGAATTGAAATTATATCTAATGGTCCTGGTAATATTATTCATTCCTTCAGTTAGTTTTCTGATTCATGAAAGTGCTCTTAATAGAGAAAAAGTTTAGGTTAGGTATACACAAGCATGAGAGCTCACTTTTATTTCATTCAATTGTATCCAAAGAACTGGTAGAGTATAGAACTTGGCATGTAGAACAAATTATTCATATTCTTCGCGAGGCTATTGTGGCATAGAAAGGATATCCGGATGCATAACATAAGTAGGTACCTTTGGGAAGTTAGGAGCACTTGTTAGAATAATTAATTTTTTTGTTCATTTCAGAAAAATTGTTTTTTTTTTTGCTTGTTTGTAATTTGCGCATTTTTATTCCCCGTCTTCATCTTTTCAAGTCCCGTGGGAATTTCATACAGGGGGTTTGCATTATTTAAAAGAAAAGGAAGTTTCTTATTTTTGAATCTTTTACCAAAAATGTTAATTTACTCTGTGAAATTTCCAAATTTTTGTTAATCTATGTATACTGATGTTTTGTAGGTAGACATAAAAATCAAAGGAGCTTTAAATCGACCTCTTAGGTGTGTTCCTTTACTTTGAAACTCTGTAAATTTGTGTGAATTTCTACACAAGTCTGTCAAAGTTCATATAAAAAAAATTAAATGTGCAATTTTGGATAGAAAATCACAGAGTTTCAAAGTAAAATAACGCACCTAATGTTTAATGTAGCTTAATTATTTTTTTGAATTATGTAGGTATCTATACAATTATTAATTTTTGATTGCATTTTGGGAATTTTCTATTCCTATCGAGCATGGAAAATTTGCAGTAGAATGAGTGAACAACAATTTCACATTCGATAGGAATAAAAAACTAGTTAAATCCAACCGAAAACAACATCATTTATGTTCATAAGTCTCTGAAGACATTTACTTTCAGTTAACTAATCTTATTTTAAAAAGTCTTACTGTAAACAAAATTTAAATTCAAAAATTCCCCTCGTTAACGTCTTATTAAGATCCTCTATATTTCGTTTAAGTTTACTTCTTGTTGTTTGCAACACCCTTTAAATTCAAAAATTCTTCCTCATCATATTTAAACTTTAATGCAAAATTAAATGCAAATATAAATGAATGTGATTCAATGCAATATTTCAACATCATTGAATATTATGAAGGATACCTACAAAAACAGCAAAGTGTGATGAGGATTTTTTTTTTCTGCACACATACATTTATACACACACAAGCCATTTAATTAGAGTCAAACATTCTTTAGAAAGCAACGAAGACCGCATAATTGCAAAGTTTTTTTGTTTTTGTTTTTATTGAAATTACCATCCATAATTAGGATATGATTTCATTCAAACCTGAATGAAACTTGAGAGTACCAATTTGAGAAGGAAGTTCTGGGATGTCTGAAGAACTAATTAAGGGGTAAAATCAAATTGTGCCAACTTCAGTAATAACTTAAATCCTTTTTAAAACCAGAACAGAAATTTTGTTTGTGGTCTTGGATTGAATGAATTTCAGTTGAATAATAATTTTCCATCTTGAAATTTGATCTTCTCTTAGATCAAATATAGGTCTATAATCTATATAAACCTTCCATGTTCTAAAAATAATTTTAACTCAATTTTACAAGTGGACTTATGTACATTTCTAAATCAAATGTTTTTTTTTCTTTCAGATGAAGGTAATAACGCTTTACAGGAATTCCTAGCGGCAAGAAATCCTAAACAACAGCACAGCAGCACTCTGGAATCGTATTTGATAAAGCCAATTCAACGTATCCTGAAGTATCCCTTGCTTTTGCAACAATTAAGAAACTTGACCGATTCACGTGCAGATGAGCATCTACATTTAGTTGGTATGTGTTGATGTTTTTGAATTTTTTTAAGAATTTCGAATTAAAATGTTCGTATTATTACTTTTTTCAAACAGAGGCACTCAAAGGCATGGAAAAGGTCGCCGAACATATTAACGAAATGCAACGAATCCACGAAGAATATGGTGCTATATTTGATCATCTTTTTCGACAACATCAGAAATCCTGCAAACAGCCAATAGACCTTAGTCCAGGTTTCTGAAAAGACAATTTCTATTTAATTATTGACGAATATTATTATAAATTAGGTTATTTTATTTTAGGCGATCTTTTATACTATGGCGGCGTTGAATGGCTAAATATTTCGGATTTCTTAGGAAAAATTAAGAAAGGTCTCGAGTTACATGCTATGTGCTTTGTATTTAAATCAGCGGTTGTGTTCCTTTGCAAAGAGCGTTTGCGACAAAAGAAAAAACTAATGGTGAGTGTTAACCTAAGAATTATAAGTGTTATTTCATAAATTAGTCATTAATTAGGTATAATATAGTCATTTTAAGATGTCAAAAACACAATTTATAGAAAAATGGTCTGTTTCTAACTTCAAATTACTGATTCCTGTGCCAATACGTTCTGTAACTCTCGCATAGATAAAATTAGTCGAGAAACGATGAAAAATGGAATAAAACTCATACGATTTGTTTCAATTTTCATCGTTTCTCGACTGATTTTATCGATGCGAGAGTTACAGCACGTAGGCACTGTACTATTCATGTTCGTTCCATGTGAATTGAATAAATTAAAGCTTTCCATTGTTAATACAAATTTAAGAATTCAATCGGTATCAATTCTATCAATATTGAAACAATGGCGTTTTTCAAATTTTTAGTGAGATTATAGCCATTTTCAGGAAAATGAGATCTCGGAAATCTCAGCAATTTTACGTACATGAACAGGATTCTTCAGCAAAATTTCTCAGCATTGTTATCAAAATTATGAGGAAAACAAATCTTGGATTCACTCGCTCAGTTTTTGAGTGAGCCAAATCTCTCTGAGATCTCATTTTTCTGAACGTGCCAATTATATGACTTGTAACTTTATTAATTTAATATCGTTCAAAATAAATTAAAATGCTCTTCTTTCTAAAAATTTCAGGGCGTTTCTAACAAAAACGCTCCAAACGAAGTCGAAATAATTCGCTATCAAGTTCTCATACCCGTAACAGAGGTACAAGTGCGTGCCTCATCAGCGAAAGATATGGACTCACATTTCCTATGGGAATTGATACACTTACGCTCACAATTGCAACGACGTTCGGAAAAAGTCTACGTACTGTCGAATAGTACAGCAGATTTTCGTAATGCGTTCCTGAAAACGATCAGACAGATAATACGTGAAAGCGTACGCAACATGTCGATTCCGATGAAGGGATTTGGTGGTAGTGCTAGTTCAGTATCGGGTATATCATCACAAGGTGGTTCGGGTAGTTCACAGACCTTAGAAAGGCCTAAGCAGCAGGTATTTGTAACTTGATAACTGCAGTTTTGTGTTTAGCATATGGTTCTTACAAATTTCCTTTTAGATAACAATCATTCAAGGATCTCAAACTCTTGGTAAGCCCAAGAAAAAATCGGGTGCACAACGTCATTCAGCTGGCAATATTGATTATGATAATCTATCGGGTAGCCAAGAGGCTGATGATGTCCCCATGCAATCGCATCAACAATTGCATCCAACCGGTTTCAGAAGTCGTAGTAAGACAGTTGGTGATGCTGCTGGTAAGTTAATGAAATATCACAATTCTTAAAACTTGCTTATTAAAACTTTTTGTATATATTCCGTAGATCCACCACCCAAGCCACCACATCATCAACAACAAATTCAGAGTGATCCAAGTACGGACCCAGGTACCAAATCTGAAGGTGAAGAAGATTCCCAACAGGGCACAATTAAACCCAAAGCAACACTGGGTAGAACACCAAACCATCTTACTCTAAGGTGAGTTTTTTAAAAGAAAAAAACAGGAGTGTAGAATCCGAAAGTTTCGATATTTTATATGGTTAGGAGCCAAACCTTTAGCTTATGAGTCGAAACTTCCGTCCTACAATAATTGAACCTATACAAACAAAGAACCCTTTAGTTATGTATTTCTAAAAACTAACTTTGACCTTATTTTTTTTTTCAATTCAACTTCAAACCAAAACCAAATTCACAGCACAACATCAACCCTATCGGTCGGAAGCACAGGTAGTCAAGCGCGATTGATACAATCATCCCATCCCCCATCCAGCTATCAGCCAGTCCTAATGAAAGATCTAGGTAAGACTAAAAGCATAAGTGAAATTACATCACCCACAAGTGAGAAGAACGCCTTCCCAGGGACAAGTAGTAGTTTAAGTATTAGTTCTAGTTATAGTCATCGAACCTCACCCAAACAATCCCCCAAGCAAGACATCCAAGTCATTGAAATATTTTCCAATGAATTGGCCAAGTCAGCTTCGATCAATAATAATCAGCAACGAGAGGACGAACAATCGAATATACGTTTTATGGATAAACATTTGAGTGATTTAGAGCATGAAAATTTGACTGATACTTGTGACATAGCCACTTACATGGCAAATTTGAAAGAGAAGACTCTCGAGTCACAGACTGAAAACATCCAACAACAGCAACAAGGACCCGACTCAAGTTTGTCTCCTGAACCGCAGACTGTTATTGACAATACCACCATTGTTGTGGCGGAAATATCAATGCCTCCGCGAAATGATCGCGAAAGTGATAGTGGGGCGGGAACAGCTACAACCTCCGAACGGTCTGAGGCCGAAGATGACTCCGAGGATGCAGCTAATATAATTGTGATTGATAAGAAAGTTGACAAGGTCTTTAAGTCAAAGTCGAAGAGCAGCAGTGGTAGTACGAGTAGTACAGGAAGTAGTGTTAGTGGTAAACAAAGCAAAGGTACTAAGTCACCTCGCCAAAGCATCTATATATCGCCCGATCGTTCCAAATCTCAAGGAAGCAGCCCAGTTCGTATTATCAAAGTCAAATCACCAAGGCAAAGTATTAGTGACCAAGGTAGTAAGCGATTGAGTGTTAGCCTAAGCCGTGACAGTTCTCAGGATAGACTTTCAGTTGGACGAAGGACTCCAAGTCCGCGTCGAAGCTCGGAAGGTGGTGGAATTTTAAAACGATCAGTTAGTCCTTGTAACGGAGGAGGTATTCTAAAACCCTCGTCTTCTTCACCTTGTAAGGCGAAGTCACCTGACAGAAGTTGTCTGAAAAAACTAGCTCCCTCTCAAAATTGCAGCATCGAGTCCTTATCCCCACATCTATCTCCTAGAAGTAGCATAGAGCACTTGTCTCCAGATCGTGGTAGCTATCATAGACATTCACCTAGAAGCAGCTTCGACAGCCGTTGCTCCGAACCAAACCTCGACATTCCACGAGGTGTTCTTAAAAGTCCTCGAGGAAGTTTTGATTCGAGATCACCTGAACGCAGTAGTCGCAAACGTAGCATGAGTGCACATGGCAGTTTCGATGCAGCACAGAAAACACCAGATCCCTACTATCATTACTATCCTATTTATGACAATCAGACTTGTAGCGATCACTACGTTACTGCTTCGAGCATGCGCCGAGATAGTGGCCCAACTTCAACTGGACATAGACGGATAAGCAAATCCCTAGAGCGCTCAGTGTCTCGAGAAAGCAGTACAAGCAATTCCTATCGATATGGTGTCTCTCCAGAAAGGATCTACACTATCAACACCACAGGCCCAGTTCGATCGCAATCAGCTGAAAACGCTTTTGCTCGCTACGGCATGAATGATATGGGTATTTACGAGCAATCATCCTCCTCATCACAACATGGTCACTATGGCATGATGCCACCACAAATGCACCCCAGTGAAGCCATTAACCGGGCTTTAGAACAGCCAACATGCGTTGATTGCATGTACCAAAAGAAACCCTCCTAGCAAAAAGCCCGCGTACGACAAAGTCGTACGCGGAAGAAGATGCCACGCGGCATGTCTAGCTCATCAGGTGGAAGTTTCGAAGCGCATGAGGCACACAGTGCTGATGCTAGTGGTTGTGTCGACTGTCATGACTATTACGAGATTCATGTTTAAACTAAACACAACAAGGATAGGATTCAAATAGAACAAAAAAAAAACAAAACCGTGAGTGAGATAGAATTGTAGATAGAATTTTGTGTATGTAGATAACATATTAAAAACAAACTACAAATAAGATACATTCAAAGTATCTTCTTAAACAATATCCAATCCAATGTGACTTCCTTTGATGAAGTTTTGTATAAATTATAATATTAACATTAACGTATAAATGTTGTAAAAATAATGATATTTTTAATTATTATAAATACGGGTGTTATTTTATTATATAAATTTATAAATTTATAATTTCCATTTATGAATATTTATAATTTTCCACTCGAGTTGAGTGCAGGTTTCTATTATATCAAGCGCATTCAGCATTTATAGAAAACTCAACAACAACAACAACAACAACAACAACTAACAGCAAACAAATTGGAACCTCTTGGCATACTAAAATTATAAACAGAATAAAAAAATATACGACAGACAACTCAAAACTATCTCCGTTTTCCACACACATTTCCATCCATATAATTAAAAACAAAACAAAAATGCAGAATATTAAATATTATATTGTAAAAAAAACTAATAGCAAATCAAACAGGGATTTTAAAAAAATTAAAATAAATTAAACGTCTTTTAAAATAAAATTTGTAAAACCATGCCATTCAAATCATCATCATAAGTTAAATTATGTCTTTATAGGTATCTTTTATGGAATTTGTTTCTTGAAGGAATTTATTTCATGTTCCATGAATAATTATTAAAAGATAAATACATATTACTTTTTTTTTGTACACAGTACTGTTCAAGAAGACAACTCAATTCTCGTTTTTCATAAAAAACTGATCTCAGAAATAACACTTTAGAAACATTACAGCAACATTCAAGTAATATTTAAGCCTCATTTATGAGAGAAAAGCAAATTCAGAAACATTTTAAGTGCTTGCTACTTTTTGCCGTCAAATACCTACGAGCATCTCAGAACAATTTAATTTTTCACAAGATTTTTAACTGGCGCAGCTAATTCAAACTGTAAGAAAAGTTTTTTAAGCATTTAATTTGTAATTTTCAACATTGGTTTTAGTCTCTTATGAGTCTTATGAAAGCACAAAAAATACTTAAGACACATTTGATTGCATTCTCGTGTGCAGAATAAGACGTTTTGGAAATGGGTCTCAAATCTATGTTAATTTTTCTATCAAATTCTTTGTTTTACAATGTTTTCAAATTCTTTTACTAACTAATTTAGAATACAAATGTCTTTATTTTAATATTTAACAATTATTAAAAAAAATGTTTCTTCAAATAAATGTTGCCGAAACATTATTTACGTTTGAAATTGTGTTAACGATTTTAAACCATTTCTCATTAATGTTTCTGAATTTTTTTTACGTATTGTTGATATATGTATGTCTGTATTTCTAAAACTTTTAAGAAATGTTTAATTATTTCATATTTCCTCAACTAAAATCACCTTTGATAAAAACAAAATAAGGGCATACCTAGCTTTTTACGTTTCAATATTCTTAGATAAAATACATATAGCTACCATATTTTATCTATAGCAGAAGTTTTCATACATCTGAGTTCAATTTTCTTTTCAAAACCCAGTTTTTTTTATGACAATATAATTTTATATTTAACTGTCATAACTTTAACATTTATTTACGTAAAATAAAAAAAATAGAAACATTTCATCATACAGATACCTACAAATCCAAGTTTTATATAAACCATTAAATCTCAATCTTGTAAATAAAAAAATTAAAATAAATACGTAAACTTACAAATTTTATTCGATATTATAAAAAAGTAAATTTAGGACCTTTATAAAAAAGAATAAAATAAAAAAATGCATATAATAACATATATGTATTGCACTGAGTTTTTATGAATGTTTAACATTTACGTATGATGTAGATAAGTAGATATTTTAGAATTCACTTAACTTCGTTTATAAGGAACAACAAAAAAAAATTAACACTTTAAGAATAAAACATTAAAGAAATCTACAATCAGGAATTTCATATTTAAATAACACCATTTAAATTATAAAAATATAAATGCAAAAATTACAAAAAAAAAAAAAACAAAACACAACTATTAGATAAAACAAGAAAAACTGGGATTGAATGTCGAAGAAAAACAAAAAAAAAATACAACAAAAAAGTAGATATTACAAAAAAAAAATAATTAAAGGTGTGAAGCGAATAAAATAAAAAATCGATGGGTATAAAATTACGATACAAATGAAAGGCCTTACGAACCTAGTAACAAATATTACGAATAAAACAAAAACATAACGAAAACATAACATAAAACAAAACACATATAGGTATACAAATGAAACAAAAAATAAAATCAAAAAAGTAGCATTTGAACTAAATTGAGCTAAGTAATTAAGTTTAAAGCACACCAAATTTATAAATAAAAAACATAAAAAATCTAGTTACATGACACACTAAAGAACTTTTCAGACGACAGAATCAAACGAAGCAAACGAGGAATATAGGTATTTAAAACAAAACAAAAAGAAAACACACACAAAATAAATCAATTAAAACAAAACTACATCAACAAAAATCAAAAAAAAAAAATCAACCTTGAAACGAATTGCTAATAAAAAAGACAACTAATTAAAAAATAACATAAAGAAGGAGTAACCACAATATAGATTTAAATCATCAATAAACCAAAACTTTAACTTAATCCAAGTTAAGAACAGAATTTAAAACATAAAATATGTATACTATAGATAGCTTTCAATTGCAAATACAAATTACCCTAAAGCCCCAATAAATACAATTCAATATACATAAATAATAAAGTTATCTATATCCACCAGTTAATAGGTTAGAAAAATGTAGACGTTAACTTTTAAAAATAGTATATATAGATAGCTTAAAAAGAGATAAACAAAACAAACAAAAATAAAAAAATGCTTTATTGTGGTATTAAAGATAAAAGATTCCGTACATTTGAGTTGATAGTACCGTGTTCCTGATAGTTTCTATTCAAGATTGATAAGTTCCAATCGATAAGCTTTGAAGATATTTCCGAAACGATTATTTTAAATGTTTACTTCAGTTGGTTCATTTCTAAGATTTAGTTTCAGATTGAAATGATTTTGAAAAAATTGGCAAATGGATGTTTACGAAGAATTACCTAAATGTCCCTCTTTCAAAGAGTTTTCAATATGAATTCATTTATACAGAAAAATAACTTCCGGTTAGCTATATTCCTATATACACTTTATTATTTGAATTAATTTAACATTTATATTTGTCGACTTCGATTAACATAATTGTAGGTATATGTACATACTTTGAAGTCAGTTATTAAAATATTCAGATAGAGTTCCGAATTTTTTTTTTTATTTTATGAATGTATTTATTTGAAATCGAAGTTGTTGGTTGAGTTCAATTGTTAGAATTTCAGAGAGCTTAATTCCTCTTTACATTTTAAATAACGTACATACTTAGTTCTTTTGAAATTTCTATTTACTTTGAGTTTTCAATTATTCATAGAAAAATGTGTTCCTAATTGGAATTTTGAGATTTTATGTTAATTTTGAAAAACTCATAGTTTTTAACTTTAACTTTAAATAGTTTCTTTATAATATCATGAAGTTAGAAAGCTTTAAACAATAAATTTATGTTAATGCATCCAGCATCGTACTCCTTGAAATCTAAACTTTATTTCATTTATTAAAATGAAGTCACTATTATAAAAAAGTGAAAAGAAATTATACGAAAATCAAACTCAGAACAAAAATTTAAATATCTAGTACCTATGTTCTCGATGTTGCGAACACGAACACTTTGATTACGACGAGTGTTATCAAATACCAACTTTTTTATTTGTCACAACTTGCACTCAAAAACAATTGTTGTTATATACACCAAATGCTAATTTAATAATTTATAAAATAAATTAAATTGATTTAAATTTTGTTCGAATGTAATTATTACTTTTGAATTTTTTTATTTTTAATCTGTTTAATACCACAAGTACAAGATTTAATCAAATAAAATAAAACTAATCAAAATAACTAAATTAATTGATCAAAGCTGCATCCTAATCAAATAATTCAAAAATAAAAAAATACTATCTAATCAGTCAGACAACAGTATAACTTAAAAAAAAACTCAATACTAATTCATAGGAATTTCAAAAACAAATACTAAAATCAAAACATAATGCACTCTTCATAAACACATAAATAAATAAAAAACAAAAATAAAACTGATATTTTCTTGTTAAATGTACCTTTAAAATAAAATACTATATAGTCAAAACAAGAAAACATAAATCAAAACTAACCTACACTTTAGCTAGAAAAATAGTATCATTACTACTAAACAATATTCTTATGTGTTTAAATAAAAAAAATAATAATAATAAAATACATGTTATTCATCCTCTCAACACAGTTAGATGGGCTTCATAGCAGTAAAATCAAAATTAATTAAACAATACAAAACCAAAAATCAAATTATAAAAATATTAAAATCAAAAAGTCTATATAGAAACAAACAATATAATTAAATTTAAAATGTATCCACAAAAAAAAGAAAAAGAAAACTAATTACAATTTTAGTAATCTTAAATCAAAATCCATACAAATAAAAATACAAAAGAATGAAAATAGTTCTCTGAGTAGATGTTAAAATAAAAAATTAAACAAAAAAACTTTACAAAAACAGTCTATACAAATAATAAAATAAACTACCTAAATTCTCCAAAAATAATTTTAAAAAGAATATACAAACAAATATAAAAATATTATTCAACAATCAAAAATCGCAATCCGTAAAAAAAGTATAATATTTCCGTAATTCATGCTCTAAAAATATGTTTATCCATGACTTCGTTTTTCGATCGTTCGCTCTGAATTAAAAAAAAAGGAATATCATCAGCAATAACTAATTAGTGTTTATATATTGAAAGTATTGCATCCTTATATTAACAAACTAATTGGTAAATAAATTGTTAGCAATAATTATAAAGTAATGATTTACTATTTTTTGTTATCCCATATTAAAGGTAAGTTTTAGTTGTAATTATTTTTTTTTTGTTATTTTGTATATAGTGAATGTATCGAATGTATAGTTAAATATGTTAAATTTAAACAAAAAGAAACAATTTTAACCCATAAAGGATACGAATTCTTTGCTTGTTTTAAAAATAGAATATAATACTCAAGAAAATTTAGCTTTTAAAGTTTTGTTTTGAAGTTTTTGTCAAGATTACCTATTACAACTTTAATTAAATAAATATGCAGCTGACATGTTTACTGCACAAATTATCTTTTAAAACAAAATTTTGTTTTTGAATAAGTAGATTCTACTATGAGAGTACCTATAGTTGAAACTGATGTAGTTGAAGATACAAAATGTTGTCAATAATTGAATATTTTAATTGATAGCTAATGTTTCGAGTTTTTGTCTGAATCATTAAAAAATAAAAAAAAAAACATTTCTGCTCTGAACATTTTGAATAACCTTACTTTGTTCTTTGATTTCAAAACTATTTGTGAAGCAAGCTCTTATAGTTCACTAGTGTATGATACCTCATTTATATCAGTGGCAAAATATCATTATTTCTGTAATTTAAGCCAATTTTTTGTCATGACAAAACTATTGGTATAAAATGACAGAAATAGTGACGTTTTGCCACTTGTGTAAATGAGGCACATGATGGTGTTTACATTGGTCTACCTCCGCCGACTTTTTTTGAAGTATCTGTAACTTATCTCACTCTCATGGCGAGAAAGAGGTTACCAAGAAAAGTATCGTCTAAGAAATACGGCGCGCGTCTAACTGTCTGAACACAACGCTCTGCTGCAACTGGAATCGAAGCCACATCTGCAACTGCTTTCAAAAATATCGTACGTCGTTTTTCGTTTTTTTTATCTGTATATTTCAAAGAAAAAAAACAGCCACGAGTTTATTATTCGCTTTTTTTAATTCCAGTATGTATTTTTCTTTTAATTAATAATTTTTTTAGCGACACAAATAAGCACTCAAAACTTCAATATTTTTTTCCGGCTCTTTTTTCTTCATATAAATTGAAACGTCAAAAGTGCTGCACGTTAAAAGTTAAAAGTTCGCGACCCAAAGCTCCGTCTACAGTTGTGTTCCATTCTGCTCGTAGCATTGATTTTGTGTGTATTTAATATTTTTACAGGTGTTCCAGCTCCGACTTCGGCTGCAGCTCCGTCCCATTGTGTTCAGCCAGTAAGACTCATAAATACTAGTTTGTTAAGTATGTCTGTCTGACATTTGCTGTGCTCAGCTGAAGGAAATACCACATCAAGATACAGCTTTGAAACGGTATAAGTTTGTAAGAAATTCTCAGTCTTAAAAACTAGAAAACATTGAGTTGTTTTAAAGACAAACAAAAAATTCAAAAATCATCATGCGTTTTGTTTATTACAATAACGTCGTGTAGGTATAGGTATTTAAAATACAAAACTGTATTGCAGTTACAATTTCTCTCGAGTCCCATGTCCTGAGACCTGACTAACAATAAGCTCCTTACCTTACCCCCGTTTAAGACCCATAAAGTCAATATGCTTGAAGTTTTTGTTCGTTCAAAATTGAACATCATTTAATTATTAAGGTTATCAATAAAAAATGTCAGCTGCATATTAAAAAATTAAAAACACTTAAGTAAATAACTATAGCACAAAAGCCTTAGTTCAAATTCCTTAGAACCTGAAACTGTTATCTCGAATTAGCAAGGTGATAGTTTTTTTTAAATAATTTTACTATATTATTTGGTAAAGATGATAAGCGACGAATTATTTATTTGTCTAACTTAAAGCATACAAGGAATTCGCATAAAAAAAAAAAAAAAAAAAAACAAATAAGAAAATCTTTAATTTTCGATTTTTTTATACTAATGCGTCGTTAAAAAGAAAAAACAGAAGAAGTGAATAAAAAAATAAACTCCCCAAAAATGTGTTCTTGTTTTATCCCAAACAAAATATTTATAATCACTTACGATAGAGCGTATATAAATAAATATTTATTATAGTTCCTTAAATAAAATAATTAATAAAAAATTAAAAGCAATCATTGTTGAATATAAAATGCAAAACAAAGATAAATATAAATATAAAAAATAAAGTCATTATTTATTGTTAAAAATTACATAGTGAATAAATGTAATTGTATAACATTTTTGTGATATTTATTTTAAAGTTATACTTAAGCACATAACTTATGTATACATAAATAAATATATTTATATATATTTATTAACAAGAATATACTTTTATTTAGAACTTAATTTTAATATTTTTATTTTTATTAAAATATTTGAATAAGAATAGCAAATAATATAATATACAGTAATAAAAATGCTTGGCATCGCTTGAATATAAAATTTTTTTAACAAAAAATATTACAACAGCAAAGTGCATAGTGTGACCCGCACTTAAAAATTTATTAAAAAAAAATAATAGTAGATTGTAGTTTTATATAAAATATATAAATGAATAAATATTTAATTTTTGGTTTTAATTTATTGTAATTTTGCACGAAGGAAAATATCCGTGCACGTATGTATTTATTATTAAACAACAAAACTAGTTTTATACAACAAAACAAAATTAGTATTGTCTGGGTCGCTATGCACTACCGGTTGATATGTCTTATGGTTAACACACCCTATTTTATTTTGATCCAAAATAAAACATAACTTTATGCTAACAAATTCATTTCAATATTCGTAGATGGTTTTTTTTATTTTTTTTTCTATACAAACAAAATAGCAAAACATATTTACGGAAATGCATTTTTTTTTATTATTTTTATATATTTTTCTAGTCACCATGTATAGGCACTGTATAGTTTAATTTATTTTTTAATTGGCAAAAGGAAAATGTTGGCATAAATTTTTTTCAAAATTGTTAAAAAAATAAATTTTAATCATAAAAATATGCAATAAATTATGATAAAAAATACAAGCGATGTCAACATTTTAACCAAACAAAAATTTCATAATGAAAAAAAATACATTTTTTATAGGGAATGCTATCGATTGTCTTTCAACTTATTTTATTTATATTTTGTTCTTTCTTTAAAGCTTTATTTTTTGTTTATGTCATATTAAAAAAAAAAATTGGCCACGAGGAGAATATACATTTATTTTATATGTTTTACCTGTTTTTTTAATTGTAGGGTCCCCGGTGTGGAAACCACGAGACATGATTAGTTTAGGCGATGCACAGCCAACATCACGCAAAGATGACTCGAAAAACTAATTTTAATAAATTATAAACAAAACAAAGAAAATAAAAAACAAAAAACATTCTCTATATATTTATAAATCGAAAAAAAAATATATAAGAAAATTATCATATTCGAAAAAAAACAAACTGATGGATGAAAAATGAATAAATAAAATATTGTTTCTCCGAAAATAGAAAGAAACATTTCTTGATGATGATATTAAATGAATTAATTCATTTCAAAATGATATAAATTAATTTACGTAAATAAAATTTATATAAAAAACTCAAAACACAAAACAATTAATCATTGTATTTTTTAAAAAAACAAAACAAGAAATAATAAATGAAATAGCAAATGAATTTTTAATTTAATCACAATTAAACGTTTCTCTATTAAATAAAACAAACCTAAATAAAAACATCAGAACTTAGAATATTTAAAATATAAATACAAAATAACAAACTATAAAAACAAAAATATATCCCAAACAAATAGTGTTAACAGTATTATGTACTTATTTTTAACAATGGAAACTAAAACTACATTAAATACTATACTACAACAATTCATTATTAAAAGAAAATTTAAAAACGAAAAGAAAAACTTCATATTTTCCATGCTGAAGTAAAAATTTAAGTTTCATAAAATCGCATGTCGTTTTTGAGTCAGAAAAATTGTTTCTTATCAAGCTTTCTTATTATTTCTTAAAAATGCTTCATTTTTAATTTTATTTCTTAAATTAGATTTTCATTAAGAAACTGAACGAAGATTTTCTTTGTTCAACTTATTTTCACTTGCAGAACAAATTTTTATAATTAAATGGTTTCATTAAAAATAAAAAAAAAAAAAAACAATTTTATAGTTAATTTGTTCATATGAATGTCTAAGAAATTGTTAAACTATTTTGTTTGTAATTTTGCTTTAGAGGCCCTGCCTTGCTCATCGAATTGAAATTAACTTAATTTAACTTAAATTAATTAAATCAATAAAAGTTTGCAGCATACAAAGTGTAATAGTGAAATTTTAATAAAACATTAGACAGACATTTGGAACAAATTTTAGCAGATTTTATTAACTTCAATGCTAAATGAAATCAATATCAAGTTATTTGTCGATAGATCGCTAGGCGATAGTCTTAAATGATTGTTTGTTTTTTTTTTCTTACCGAAAGAATTTTGTAGTACACGATTATGAATACTTCACTTTGATTTCTTGTGTAAACCCAGTCTTATCGAAAATGATCAAAATTTTTTTATTTTATTTGAGCTTTTTTTGTGCGTGTAGGAAGGAAGTATAAAATATTGTTATGATATGAAAAATATTGTACAACTTAATATTTGACGAGAAACACAGCTCGATAAAAAAAAGTAAAATTCAACTAATTTTAAGGAAAAGGTATTAATGTATCATTTCGACATCACTGTACTGTACGAGTAAAAGGCAAAAGACGGTTTTGACATACATCTTCTGATAAGTCGTATATAGGAACTAAAAATATTTCATTAGAAGTCCTAATGCTCGTCACGCTCTTTCGTTTTCTCGTCGCTTTGCGAATCAGAGATCAAAAACATCGTGTTGAAAAGTTCCTTTTCAGTTAACAAAAAATAATGCCTTTTCTTGAACTTCACCGTAGGTTTGTTGGCAATATTAAAATTGATCCATGAACTTTACCATTTTTTTTAATTTTAACCCTTACAAATATCAGTATAAAAATATCAGTAATTTGTAATAACTTTTTTTGACGAAAAAATGATTTATCGCAGTTTTGTAGATTCATTATAAACCTAGTAAAAAATATAGTTTTTGTTTTCCATCTGGCTCAAAAATAAATTACCAAAATATTAATGAAGTGAAATAAATAAGTACCCCATCTTATATTACCAAATTTATTTATAGCTAAAATTATATTTCATTTTCACCATAAATTATATATTGTTTTTTTTTACAATTATAAGCCTTAAGAAAATCCACTCCACTTCAAAACTTAACTTATTATAACTATTAAAATTACAACACTAACAATAAACGAAGAAAATAAAACCTGCGCTAGGAGAAATTTTAGAACAATTTATAATAGCAATTGATCAGTATTTAATAAAAATAACAACAACTAAAAAAAAAACAAATTATTTACAATACATAAGTTAATTTCACATAACTCACACAATAAAAAAAATACACAAATGCAAATGAAAATAATTCAAAAAATTCACACACGAATTAAAAAACTCTAAATTAATATAGAAAAAAAAAAATAAAAAAAATAAGAAAAAAAAATATAACAAAACCAAATAAAAATTGATTAAACCCCAATGAAGTGAATATTTAATAGATAAACAAAAGAGAAACGTTTCTTTTGTATCAAACAAGCAAAAAACAAAGTTAATTAAATATAAACAAAAAAAATGAAAATGTTATTTATTATTAAAACAAAAGAAGAAAAAACATAAAACGTAAAAACTGAAAAATAAAAGAAACCTAAATAAAATGAGTAAGTAAATTAAATTAAATTTATGAAGTAAATTTAAGAATGAATTATTACACTTTAAGAGAATTTTTATAATTATTAACAAATTATATATTTACATTGTATATTAATTTATTTACATCAATTTTATTTATTAGAAACTATTTCATGATTTTATTTAAATAATTTTTTATTTAATTTCATTAAATCAGTAAACAGCGATTTTAAAAGAAATAAATTAAATAAAAACAAGATATTATATAAAAAGCATGATTCCACTTGAATGGTAAAAAAAGATTTAAAAAAAATACGATGTTAAATGTTATATGTAAAGAAAAACAAAACAAAATATTCAAAGACAATTTTTAAATATAACAAACACACAAAACAATGCAAAAGAAAACTTTTAATAAAAATAAAAATAAAAAAAAACAAAATATTTAAGTGTTCAAAGTTTAAATTCTGCAGTTTATTGATTTCATATTTTATTTATTTAATGGTATTTATCTTCAAGGCATAATATAAATTCAAATTTGAGCACTTTAGATTAAAATTTATTGTATTTTGTTTTTAATTTTAAAGAAAATTCTTTGCAAATACTTTACGATCAATTTATTGAAATATTTTTTATTGTCAAAGAAATGAAAATGAAATTATAAAATAAAAGAAATAGACAAATAGACTGAAAGACTGTTGGTTTTATTTATATAAATGACAAAAATCTTTGCTAATCAGATACTTTTTGAAAAATTTAGTAAATCGAGGTTTAAGACAAAAGGGTAAGTATAGGGCTTCAAAATTCAAAAAAAGTTTTCATATTTGTCAGCTTTTACCAATGAGGAACAAGCTTGATGGGTCATGATTAACATAATTCGAAATTAATTAATTAATTCGAAATTAATTAAAGATGTACCTTAGTTGTTGTAACCTCGCGGCTGAAACGAGTTAAATCAGAAACAAATTTTTGCAAAAATGATGGGGCATAACTTTTTATGTCCAATACTCACTTGCAAAAATGCATTAATCGATTATAAAAACGTCAAACAAGACAGTATCAATAAAAATATTTATTTGCGTGCATTACGTTTTACCAAAAATTATCATACAAATATGTCTACAAGAATTATAAATATAAATGGCGCGGGCGGCGCGGCGCGCGTATATTTTTCTCAAAATGTTCATTATAGGAACATAACCTATAGGCACAGATAATAAATAGTTTATTATCTGTGCTATAGGCTTAGAGATCCCTTAGTAAGTATTTTTGAAGTTACAGATTCCTTATACATATGTACTGCATATTTGAATTTTGTTCCTACATATTTTTTTTTTTTTTTGAAAAATCAGTATCTTGGAAACGAGTTAATCAATTACCGTCATTTGAAAATCAAATTTTATGTATGGTAGCAGGTATATAGTCTATTTCCGCCTGTTTAGACGGGATGCGTGTCATTTTTCTGAACAAAAAATGGTATAATTATTCGGCCCTATCATCAATTCCATCGTAATCGGAAAATTTTCCGAATCCCGAAAAAAACTATCACCGAATCCGTTCGTAATGACTATTTGTATGAAATTTTCCACTACGATGGAATCTCTGATAGTTTTTTTCGGGATTCGTCACAAGTTTCCGATTACGATGGAATTCGTGATAAGGCTGATTAAAAACAACGGCAACACTTAAATATCATTCTGTAAATATATTTTTTTGAAATCAAGGAATTGTCTTCTTTAATTCAAGTTGTTTCTGGAAACGGTTTAAACATATGTAAATTTTCAAACTCAAGATTTTGAAAACAGAAACTGAAATTTTTTTCTTCACTGATCAATAGGTTCTCCATTCAGTTTTTAAAGTTTCCAGCTTTTCGATCAGTTGTTATTCTGTTTTTGGTGAAATAAGGGCCCATAATTGTAATAAACCAAAATAGGATATTTGATAGTATACTAACACTTTAATCCTAATTATTAATTATATTAATCAACATCTATACCAGATGTTCACAAGTATAAATTGGTTTTAACACCCAAACGTTTACATTTGCATGATGGGAACAAAATGTAACAGTCAGGATGACGGCGCAAAATTACCACATATCTTATCACGGCTATTAAATAAGTAAAAAACTATCCGATATGGTCAGAAAAATACAAAAAAAAACAGTACATTGTACTGCCTGGAATGAATTATGAAAACAAAACATTTGACTTTTTTTTAGTGTTGCCGAAAAAATCCAAGTTTTATCGGTGAATTCTAGAATTTTCACATTTTAGGGTCTTACAGTGAGTGACCTACATAAGTTTTACTTCGTATTGAAATTTGTACATTTTTTATTGTTGAAGTTCTTGAGAGAATCTACATAACATAGTTGTTAAATTTTATTTTTATCGTATTTTATATGCTTTGTGAAACATTCGTTTTCCTCCGCATTTATAGCAGAATATGAAAATTCACGCGAACGTTTAGTAAAATAGGGCTGATTATCTAATTTTTTATTTGAATTCTTATTCCCATTTTCAATTTATTTATTTTTCTGAACAAATAATTTATAAGTTGAAGGAAAAAAATTTAAGTGGTGTTGTATCCATGTAAACGCAAATTTGCGTCTTCCCCTGATAATCACGTTTTACAAACAATAGGATTCAACAGAGCAACTATCAGCCATGATCTATTAAGTCGATGACTCCTCTCAATATCTTGAAACATCTAAGAAAACGTTAACAAAATAACAAAATGCAAACTCATTTCCATTTTCTTAGCCAAATTATGGTTATTGCTTTATTTTACAAGTTTTAATTTATATTTCTATACAAATATTCTTTAAGATCAAATCTAGAGTACAACTTAACTTCCATTTAAATAAAATCTTAAATTAAATCATACATTTGGGTTATATAAATACACAAGCGAGTACTAAAACGTACATCTTTTCATATTTTCAATCTAAGTCGCCATTTGAGTTTTCTTATTTTTTTTTTTAACGTTGTTTACAAGAACCAGAATAGTTTCTTTTTCTTCTATTAATAGTCTCAAACAAAAACAAAGTAAATGTTCAGAAAGTAAAAGAAAAGAACTACTCGAAAATGCCAATGGAAGACATCTATCTCTCTTGCAAAACAAGTCTTAAAGGCGACTTTTTAATTTTACCTTAACAACTAAAATATTTTTTCCGTCAGTAGACGCGTGAGTGATCCATTCCTTATTTTAATTTTCTTGAAAAAAATCTAAAAGCGGCCTGATATCGCCCGCTTTATCAGTCAGAACGTTCTAGAAGACTCTACTTCATCACCCCTTCGCATAATTCTATTCAGCCTAGACTCTATCGCTCTCTAACCTCAGTCTAGTTGGGAAGAATCTCCGAGAGCAAATCCTTCGTCCCGCTCATCAGAGTATCTGGGAACTTGATGTCAAACGCCACCAGCAGGTCGCCTCGTCGAGATGGCTCTTTAGGGAAAGGTAGCCCCTTTCCGCTTATCCGCTTCACAGTGTTTGGCTTAATGATCTCGCCCTGGGTGTTCACCGTCATCTTGTCTCCTGACAGCGTTGGTACCTGCACCACAGTGCCACACAGCGCCTGTTTCAGCGAGATCTTGGCCAAATACTTGATGTCACTACCCTCCCGCTTGAACTGACTGTGTGCCTTGTCACGAATAATGAAGATGATATCGGCTGGAATCTTTCCGGGAGCCTGGTCGCCCTCCTTTTGGAATGTTATCTTGGTGCCGGCCTTCCAGCCGGGCTTCACCATGATGTTTAGCACCTTCTCTTCTTTTGTTGGCATTCCTGTGGCCATCGACATGCGGGAGATCTTCATCTTCTTTACGCACCCTTTGTCGACCTCCTCCAGTGCTACATACAAGTCGTGCTCGATTGGCGGGTCTTGCATCTGTCGCTTCCTGTTGGGCGCCGAATTAAATGACTGTGACCGGAAGGCGCCTCCATTGCCTCCATAGTTCATCTGTTGGTACATTTCGTCATCACCTGCGCCCATGAACATCGTGTTCGTCTCGAAGATCCGACTGGGATCCGCGCCAAAGAACGCCCCGAAGGGATCCGAGGAGCCAAAGAACTGGGCGAAAGTGGCTCTAGGATCGCCGTGGAAATATTCACCGCCATTTCCGGGAATTCCTTCCTTCAGACCTTCCTCACCGAACTTGTCGTAGGCGTCACGCTTCTTCTTGTCTGACAACACTTCATAGGCCTCTGCTATCTCCTTGAAGCGGTCCTCTGCTCCAGTAGTCTTGTTTTTGTCCGGATGGTACTTCAGGGCCAGTTTTCGATAAGCCTTCTTGATCTCATCGTCTGATGCTCCTTTGGAGATGCCAAGAATTTTGTAGAAATCTTTTCCCATTTTGTTTGATTGAATTACTGCAATAGAAAAAAAAAAAAACAGAAATTTAGTACATACGTATTTCGAGATTTCGATTGTGGGTTTTCTATTTTTCAAGTGAATTTTCTAGAAATCATCAACTTGTTGTCTCCCTTTAACTTGTGGCATTTTTTAGACGCGTGTACATTACTTGTTTCATTCTTTATTGTGAACAATTGAAAAGGGGGACATAGAAAGGTGATTTCATCGCGATAATTCAAGAACTTTCAAGGAAAATTCAATAAATTGCGTCGTTTTTTTGCTCAAAACTATTTATTTTACCTTTTAAATGAAATGCGGAAGGTTATAGAAGAATTTAAAAATCCAAATATAGAAGCTTGCAGGTTTCACTTTCTTTGGTCGAAGTTTTTTTTTTAGTTGATTTGATATTCCACTGGTTTATTTGAATGTTCTTTAATACTTGAATATTAATTGGTTTTGATTTTCAATAAATAGACACTTGTTTTAGTTTAAATACAAAATTAATAGAATTTTCTTGTTTTCACAAAAATTTCTCAACGAATTTGTTGTTTCGTTTCGCACTGTTCTCTTTGTAATGTATGTGGTCCGGGGTTGGGCACTGCTATTTATAAATGCACTTTTTGTTCTAGATCATTCCAGGAGTTTCTATTGTGAATTAATTTAACGTGCGTTATGTGGCTGACAGAGAACAGCTGATGGAATTTTTGTTTTTTTGATTACGTTCAGACATGAAATAAATGGAATTTTTGAACACTTTTAAGAGCGTGTTCAGCGAAGGAAAGAATTTGATGGTTGGCTTACATTTTTTCACTCGTTAGAGTAATCGACCAAGCTTTACTAAAATGTTGTTTTTAATTCTAATTTTCTACCAAATATTAATTTAAATTACACTTACGGGCCGATTCTCCATCTTGGGAGGAGTAACAAGTTCTTATCACTATTCCATGTGATAATTGTTGTTAGTCGATAAAATTTTTCGAATTCTCTCCCAATCCTCACAAGAAAACTCAGTCTTAACTCAGGCAACTATACATTCAAAACTTTTTGCAAAAAGTACAAATGTGAAAAAATACACAATAAAGGCATAACTACATTCAAAACTTTTTGCAAAAAGTACAAATGTCAAAAAATACACACATACTCTAACGACATCTCCTTTCAGATATTTTTACCAAAACAGCCTTTGTTGAAAAAACCCTAGCACCATCTGAATACAAAATTTTGTTCCCCTAAAATTTCCCACCTAGTGGTGACATCTATTAGTCGATTTTTAAACTGTTTATTTATGTGTGTTGGTGTTTTACTTTTGTGCAAAAGTAAAAGTTAGGACCGCTTTAACTTTTACTTTTTTTAAATTTGAGAAAGAAGATAGGATTTTGTAGTAACAAATTGGCAGTTTTGGTAAAAATTTCTCCAAGGAGATGTCGCTAGAGTATGTGTGTAAATTTTCACTCTTGTAGTTTTGGCAAAAAGTTCCTTAAGCCTTAAAGGCTCTCCCAAACCAACGCGAAATCGTAGCGAATAATTCACAATAACACAAAATATGACAAATACACAACACTAAACAACAACAAAAATCTGTCGTCGGCGAATGTTTCGCGTTGGTTTGGGAGAGCCTTTAAGGCTAAACTACATTCAACTTAAGGCTTAACTACATTCAAAACTTTTTGCAAAAAGTACAAATCTGAAAAAATACACACATACTCTAACGACATCTCCTTTGTGATATTTTTACGAAAACTGCCATTTTGTTGAAAAAACCCTAGCACCATCTGAATGAAAAATTTTGTTCCCCTAAAATTTCCCACCCAGTGGTGACATCTGTTAGTCGATTTTTAAACTGATTATTTATGTGTGTTGGCTTTTTACTTTTGTACAAAAGTAAAAGTTAGGACCGCTTTAACTTTTACTTTTGTAAAATTTGAGAAAGAAGATAGGATTTTGTAGTTCGTTGAAAAAGACAAAACATTTTGTTCACTTTTGTACAAAAGTAAGTTGAATGTAGTTAAGCCTTTAAGGCTTTAGGAACTTTTTGCCAAAACTACAAGAGTGAAAATTTACACACATACTCTAGCGACATCTCCTTGGAGAAATTTTTACCAAAACTGCCATTTTGTTGAAAAAACCGTAGCACAATCTGAATTAGAAGTTTTTATTGAGAATTAAGGTAGAACCGCACTAGGCGGAACTGCACTTCAGCGACACCGTGTACACTTTCGCACGAAACTGAGCGAAACTTCACGTAGCGACACAGTTGGTCAGATTACCAACTTTGTCGCATAGTGTCGCACCGTGAAGTGCAGTTGTCGGTTTAGTGCGGTATAGCTCATACAATTTCCTACAAATAAGTCGTGAAGTTCAGTTCCGCTGAAGTGCAGTTCCGCTTAGTGCGGTCTTAGCTTTAACTCAGGCAACTATACATTCAAAACTTTTTGCAAAAAGTACAAATGTGAAAAAATACACACATACTCTAACGACATCTCCTTTCAGATATTTTTACCAAAACAGCCTTTGTTGAAAAAACCACCATCTGAATAAAAAATTTTGTTCCCCTAAAATTTCCCACGTAGTGGTGACATCTATTAGTCGATTTTTAAACTGATTATTTATATGTGTTGGTGTTTTACTTTTGTGGAAAAATAAAAGTTAGGACCGCTTTAACTTTTACTTTTTTTAAAATTTGAGAAAGAAGATAGGATTTTGTAGTACGTTGAAAAAGACAAAACATTTTGTTCACTTTTGTACAAAAGTAAGTTGAATGTAGTTAAGCCTTTAAGGCTTAAGGAACTTTTTGCCAAAACTACAAGAGTGAAAATTTACACACATACTCTAGCGACATCTCCTTGGAGAAATTTTTACCAAAACTGCCATTTTGTTGAAAAAACCCTAGCACAATCTGAATTAGAAGTTTTTGTTGAGAATTAAGATAGAACCGCACTAGGCGGAACTGCACTTCAGCGACACCGTGCGCACTTTCGCACGAAACTAAACGAAACTTCAAGTCGCGACACAGTTGGTCAGATTTCCAACTTTGTCGCATAGTGTCGCGCCGTGAAGTGCAGTTGTCGCTTAGTGCGATATAGCTCATACAATTTCCTACAAATAAGTCGTGAAGTTCAGTTCCGCTGAAGTGCAGTTCCGCCGAGTGCGGTCCTAGCTTTAATAGGGGTATTCCCGATCCGATGCAACTGGTCTTGTATCATTGCAAAAATGCATAAGTGTAAAATTGCTATACCCTAACCCCATTGTATAAAAATAACTTTGCACATTTGCAATGATGCAAGACCAGTTTGCATCGGATCGGGAATTCCCCTAATATTTTATTCTAATGTTTTTACTAAATTGCCTCATGGTATCCCTAAACTTAATTGTCTCTTTTCTTTATTATCATTTATTATATACAACTGTCCTACTGTACCATTCTACACACATACTCTAGCGTAATCTCCTTGAAGAAATTTTTACCAAAACTCTCTTGACTGTGTAGTGGGCAGTGGAGCAAGTGTCACGCCACACTTTCGACATAAATGAGTTAGAGTGTGAGGCACATATAACTATTAAAATCATTTCTATTTGCTTTTGACTTGCTTTTACTTAAAATTTTATGATTATAAAGAATAGAGATCACTAGATTAATTTCCTAATTATAAGAGAGAGCGCAATAGTTCAGGACACTGATGGAAAAAGCCTTACTATTGTACTGAATTCAGTACAATTTGATTTTCTCAGTACGTAAGTACATCTTTGCCACTTTCAGTACAATTTTGAATTGTTTGTACAAAATTGATAATTTTCTCTTATCTTCATTAAAAAAATCTATGTGCGATGCGAACATACTCAAAGCCCAATTACCCAATATCAAAACCATCCCCACTTGGGCTGAAGGTGGTCATTTGCTTTTAAATACTGAACTGAAAATGTAAGAGTACATATTTAGCTTCCAATTTTTAAGTTCAAGTGACCTCAACTCCAAAAGTTGCGTTTCGCCGAGGTACGACAGTTGGGCTCATCACGTTTTCTCAAACGCACTTCAAAATTTCTCACAAAGCGCAGTATTGGATGGTCAAGTTAACTCCATCGTTCAATTTGTTTTAAATTTTTTTCCTAATGAACACAAAAATATTGAAGCTATAGGCAACGAATATAGAGCTCTAGCTGACTGCGAATATATTAAGAAACTGAAAATGTATCTGTATCGGAATTTTGGGAAAAAATTTGGTTTTTGAAAAATGAATGCTGATAGAAACCAAAAATCTTTTAAAAAAGGAATGTTGTCTCAATTTTGTAATTAATAAAGATCTTATGAATAAAAACGTGACAAACAATCCTCTTCAAAAAGAAGAACTTTTAGAGTAAAAAAAAATGTTAATTACCTAACTTACTATTATTTTCTTATCTAAGGCACCAGTTATATGTACGTAATAATCATTGAAAATTTAATTTTTAATTTTAAGATGTTAAGGAAGCAAAAGTGATTATTTTAATGGCAAAATAAACCTGACAGTTTAATAATGATTTAGGATTTTAAAAACCTCAAAACGAAAAATTTAAATATTCAATGATGAGATTCAATGAAACCTGCAACTGGCTCCTTACTGTGATACGGGATCTGTCCGTTATTTATTTAGCTATAATAATGAAGTTCCTTTACTATAGCCGTGTTTTTTTGCAAGCCCGGGGGGAATTTTATGAAAAAAACGACGTCGGTGCTAAACAATTAACGTGTTAAATGCAACAACAACTAGTCCCGGAGAATTCTCGGGGTTTAACTTAAGCGCACCGAAAAACTGTGTTACCGGCATGAATTTCATACATGTTATCGATAGTTTGTATGAAAACTCCATGTTTTTTACTGTCATGGCGTTGCTAATCCCCGCTGTCGTTTTTTTCAACCAATTCCCCCCGGGCTTGCAAAAAAACGCGCCTTATGTTACCTTAATATTTATAACAAATAATTTTGAATTTGTGTGTTTGCTAGTTTTTATCCATTTAAAAGAGCCCAGTACTATTTGTTCTTTTTCAGTACTATTTTGTTTCAGCGTTCAGTACAATCGAAAAAAGTCGATTTCCATCACTGGTTCAGGATCTTGTGGTTTTGCAGTTTTCCTTTAGTGCTCCGTTCGTCATCTTAGTAGATCGTCGCGTGTGAAAGTTGCTCTAATCTTGTGTGTTCCTTTTAGTTGCAAAAATGGTATCGAGCTAATTGTTGAATAATGCGTTATGCAATTGCAAGAATTTTGTTGGGCATTTTCAACAAATAACTCGATATGATTTAGCAAAGCCATCTTATGGAAAATATGTGCATCCTCCGCTCAATGGTTGTTGGGGACCAATACCCTCTCTTATCTCAACGGCGAAACAGAATCTTTCAACTCATCCACCTCAAAAATGACACACCTCTGAACACTGTCTGACATTAAACATCAATAAAAAAACATATTCAACACAACCCACCACACTTGACCACAGACGAAATGTACGAATTTTTTCACTATGGCTGCTATGGCGGAAAAACCACAAAGAGTTCGGGTTCTTGTTCTGTAAATAAATTTTGAATGAAAAACCTTCAAGAAAAAACCTAGTGTATGTGTTTAAAAGTAAATCCCAATATTTAATTGCACTTATTGCATAAGACTAATCGTCCAACTGTTCCACCGCAGATGCGTTTTGCAGCAGTAAAGTTGTAGAGTGCTCCCTTTATTGGCGTTTCGTGTGAAAGTGTCTATTTGAAATCCGAAGAAGTGTTCCAAAATAATAAAAAAAAACTCAGAAACTGAACTTTTTTACGTCGTGAGTTATTCCCCTTTTTTGATTTTCATGAATTTCAAATGCTTGTCTCGATTGTAAACGAACCAATGGGTAAGTGAAATTGAAAAAAAAAAATTAAACAACTTTATTATCGCACATCGATTTATCACTTCCGTGCAAAATAATATGTAAGGGTTTTCTTTTATTGGTCAAGTCAAAAGGGAGCCAGCCGGTTTGCCTCGTTGGTAAAGTGCCATAAAATCTTTAATGATCTAAAAATGTGTCAACATACGCAGCACCAACACAATCTGAAATCGGGCAATAGATTCAGCAACGGCTTCAATAAATTGCTTGCAAATTGCATCCCTTTGGAGCGTTTGAGGTCATCGACAATAAATGGGTGGTTTTGTAGTTCTGTATTCTGTTATTGGTTGCTGCTGCTATTCCATAATATGAAAAAGCAACTGAAAGGTTCTTGGTTCTGGCTTTCTGCTGTTTGGGCATTTTATTTGTTGTAGGCTATTTTTCGTTTTTGCTAAATGTATGCCTGTTAATCGACAAGGCGACCGTGAAGTGACACATGGTTGCAGCAGTTTAGCGAAAAATGTATGGTCGGTTAGTTTTAAGCTTAATTTGTGCAATTGTGTTTGCTTTGTTTCATTGATTGTTTCGTGTTTTGTATTCTACCCCTATACTTGTGAAAGATGTCATAATGTTTCATGAATCATTTATTATGGATAAGTAAATATGTTTTCATTTCTAAGAAATTCATAACGTTGACTCTTTAATATGATTACATATATACTTATAGTAGTCATAAAGTATTTTCTTTTTAAATGTCTTTTGATGTATAACTCGATAGCTCGGTCAGAGACATGAAAAAAATGTGTATAAATAAAGAGATAGGAGAAGTTTTAGGATCATTGTTGAGTTCGAAAATGTAAAAGTTCGGTTACAAAAACTGCATTCTATTTCTCTAAGCAAATATAAACTCATACAAATTTTATGTTTTCGAGATCTCGAAGATCTCAGCAATCTCACAAATATAAACTGGGTTGCACAGCAAACTTTCTCAGATTTTGTGTCCAATACCTACTGAAGGAACAAAATATTGAGGACTTTGAAACATAAAATGACCAAATATAAATTCTTCACATTTATAAACATCCATATGGAAGAAATCCCCCATATCAGGAAAAGAATCAATTGGGGAATAAGTTTCATTAAACTGGTCAAACAAAATTAAACTTTTTTGTTGCGGGAAGAAAGATTAATCTTTTCCGTAAGTTTTTGATGAACTGAGCTAAAATTCGATCTCCAAACTCAATTGGCTCCTGAAATTTCAATGTAAAAGTTAAAAGAAAAAATGTAAGAAGAAGAGGTAAGAGAAGAAAGATACAAAATTAATTGTAAAGGGAAAAGTAATTTTAGATGCAATAATTATTTTGTTTGCAAAAAAAATTGTTTTAATTTGAAAATCTCGAAAACTGGATCAATTCTGAGAAAGTATTTGAGTTCAACACCCTTCATACCCCCATCGTTTTAGATACTTTTCAACGTGTAAAATTCAAAGTAAACAAAATTGCAACTTCACGCCTACTATTGAAAGTGACAACCTAATTATTAATAAACAAAACATAATACAGTTACCAACAATTTTGAATAATAAATAAATAAGTTTTTTTTTTTTTTTAAATATAAAAAATATCAAAGAGAAAAGCATAGTACATCTAATACATTGCACATATTATTGTTTAATTTCTGGCAAATTTCCATATTGTCAAGAAGTCGTTAAAAAATATAAACAGTTGGAAGGCGATATTTGCATGTTTTACTGTCAATTTTATAATAGATCCTGTTAAAAAAAAAAAAAAACAAAAAAAAACAATGTATGTATGTACAAATCACTTGGCATGTCTGTATAAAATGATGTTATTTTTAATATTCTTTCTTATAAGTAGTTGATGCCTAAAACAATAAAGGAACCTACATAAGTTGAAATATTTAAATATTTGAAATATTCAAGGAAGGCGAAAGAACCCACGCATGATTTTAATGGATCTGCAAACAACTTTTGATCTTAAAATAGCATTTATACAGTTTGAATTCTTGAATTTTTTGGACGGTATAAATTATTTTCCAAAAAGAAAGCACATGAAAAGTAATGAATATCAAAAGTATACAGTTTTATTCTTCTTCCATTGGCGGTAACCGGAAATAGTTTGCCTTTTTGGCTGTTTGTTTTTGTTTATTGATTTTCAGAGAATTCTCATAAAGGTCTTTTATCAATTTTAATTCGTTTGCCGGTTCAATAAATTAATAAATATTAGTACTGTCATTTATGTCGATCTGAACAGATCATTCGCAAGTCCGATTTGAAAAGGAAATTAGGCAAAAGGTGTGATGACGAGGTTCATCACATCTTAAGGGTGTAAAAAATGAAATGACTTCAATACTTTTTTCATTTTGCTATCGAAAATTGAAAATGTGATTCATAAATGATAATAAGCGTATTTAAAAAAAAT
This sequence comes from Epistrophe grossulariae, assembly GCA_929447395.1. Lineage (NCBI taxonomy): Eukaryota > Metazoa > Arthropoda > Insecta > Diptera > Syrphidae > Epistrophe > Epistrophe grossulariae. Next base: position 137,863,526 of record OV839568.1, read on the forward strand.
AATTTAATAGCTCCCTCAGCAAATTTGTGCACGCAAAATACCTATAACAAATCAATTTTTGTTTTTTGCACAAAAAATTACAAAGTACTTTGTAATCACTTTTTGGTTGTTGTAAATGTACTTGAACCGTATTTCTCCTCACCCTTAAAATGATTTTGTACCTATTAAGTCATGTCGGAAACCTTTTTTTTATGTGTAAAATCCTACAATGGGACCCTGGTGATTTGTTAAAACATTTTCCAGTTACCATTACCTTCATATTGATGTATTTAGGTACCTAGAAAACTGCTCATGTTTACAAATCTAAACCTTGACTCCCGGCAATTTTTTTATTTAATAAATACTCTTCAAATGTTATCTTGTTTTCCATCTCTAAAATCAATGAAAAATTTAATCCCTCATACGATATTATTTGATTCGAAACTCATCGTTTCAAAAGTTGTCGATCATTCAAAAAAACAACGGATACATACATGGTAACAAAACTAAATACATTTCCTAATGTGCATTGAACTTTCACATTCCTAATTTAAATCTAAATTTGTATGAGTAAAACCACCTACGGCCACACATGTTTTAAATTTAATTTTCATAAATAAAATACAAATATGTAGCTCAAATCATCTCAAAAAGTTTAAATAAATACCAACAACCAAATAGTTGTTCATTTATACATATGAGCAAACAAACAAACAGAAAATGCAATAAATAAACCTATTTGTTGAAAGTGACAGGGGAAAATGTTAGTTTTTAACTTAAAACTAAATGCACCCAAGTACTACGATATGACAGACATAGACTGGCGTTAGTTGCTATAAGGCTAGACGCCAGCCAACACAATTAAATATACACACTTATACAATACACATTCTCCCACTTATTTAATTTGCTTTGTGGTATTGCCAAGACAAAACCCCTTTCCTTCGTGACGTCGGGTATCTAAGATTTCATAATTTGTTTAATCATCGTTTAAGACACCACAAAAATAAAAACATTAAGTACTCGAGTCGTACATACTTTTTTGTTCGAAATAAGATGTTTATTTAGTCATTGTTGAGCCAACACGATTTCCGCTTTGTTCGATATCTATCTTGCCAAAAAAAAATACGGAATGTCTGTGTTCCTTAAATAAAAATAAAACAAAAAATAGCAAATTTACATTTAGAAACAAAACGCGATACCCAACCGAATTTTCCACATTGCAATAAAGCTCTTCTCGGTTTACTTTCATTCTTAACGTTTATCTACTAGAATATCAATATTTTTATTGATTATTGAGATATTTTCGTAAAAAGAATGACGATGAAAACAAATTTACTTTCCAGAAACGGCGAGGGTCAACAATTTGCGTACGCATTCTTATGTGATGAAGTATAAAAATTCTCCATCCAAAAAAGGAAAATTCTCCTAAAACTAATTGCAGTAATTACAATCTTTTCCCTTTCCATTTGTGTCTCTTTCTCTCTTCTCTATTTGTCTGGATTTTGAATTCTTTCATTTTCGAGACCTGAAATTGAAATGCCAAGGAAGTTGGTTTTGATGCGTTTTCTTTTAGGGCGGATGTATCATACCTCCCCGATCGGAATGGAACCTTCTTATTTATTCAAAGTGCATAACAAGTGTTGAATCTTAAAATAAACTGTCGAATTGAAAAAAAGAAAGAAAAGCTTTTCTCGTATTTTTGTCTTGTATCTCCTCTCTTTATTCTGGCGTTCGTATCTAGACATCCCAAATGTTTCTTCTCACACATCCTAATTTACTCTCGACCGCGACGTTGCTTGGTCGTCGCCTTCATCTGCTTCTTCGTCGGGCCATCAGGGAGGAGCATTTGTCGCCTTCTGTCTAAGAATCCGAAAATATCTAATGTGCTCAAAAATAATTAAAACAAAAATATCTCAATCATGCCAAAAGCTTTTTCACAGCGCTAAAGTGCGATCAATGATCAGTATGCTATAAGCGATACCAGCGAATCGATTACGCCGCTGTCGTGCACCAACAGAGCCGACTTCGTTTGCCGCACTATTTCCACTTAATAATATCATTTAATTAATTATTTTCTATTCTATTTTCCAACGATAATATGTAAATTTTTCAATTACGCACACGAGGAGAAAGTGTTAAAGTGTATTAATAAATTTTGAAAAATGTACGTTTCTAATCTGGACTTATAACTCCGGTGAATAATTTTTCGCTCAAAGAATTAGATAATATTGTGTGAATTTTTCAATAATTACTCACTTTTTTTTCATCGACATTAACACGGATAAGAAAAAAAAATTATTTTTGTTCTCTCGAATTAAAAATATTTATTTCATTGAAATTAATCAGAGAAAATAGAGAGACACTGAAGGAGCCAGAAAGTGAGTGCGCGTGGATATTTTTAGATAAAAAATACATGTGTATTGTATAAATATACATATTTTTTAAAGTTTTTTTATTTTTATTTTTGTGCCGCGCGGCTATTCTATTGAGTATTAAGCGTGTGTTTCACAATGTGCAAACTATTTTTCGAACGGAATCTAAAAATACTTGAAAATAGCAAATAAAAATATAAGAAAATAATTTCTGTCGCGATCTTATCTCTAATTCGGAACTTTCAATCCCAAGGTTTTTGATATTATTTTGTTTTATTTTTTGACCGATTGTTGTCCCTAAAAACTATTAATTTTCCTCGTGTATAAGCAAAGTTCAAAGACTTTCTTAGGAAAAAATAACTGATTGTTTTCAATTATTCCTGACTAAACTACCATCTGCCTGGGTGGCCTAGTTACAAAGAACTTAATGTGAATATACAATAATAATAAATGATTCTGCATTTTTATTCGTAAATAATAATAATGAGGTTTCGGAAAAGTTTCAGGCATTAAGATGCCACATATCGCAGCCAAATATTATGTTATTAAAAATTAGCTTGCCGGCTTACTTATTTGGATAAATTATAAAACGCAGGGTGATCAAAAATTTTGTGCTCAAAAAGAATTGAATGGAACAAAAATTTCATGAATCATCTTGAAAAAAACGCAACAAATAAACTTTTTAAAATTCGAAAAATAAAGCTTTGTTAACTACACCGCAAATAGCTTAATTTTCTTTTATAATAATGATAAACTTTGACAAAACAACAATTTTATTTAACATATCTGACAATGATATTTAGTTCATTACTGATGTCAAATTCAATAATATCTCAATCATTATTTCTTTGGAATGCTCAATCAATCATTATTTTTTTGGAATCTTGCATCTTTAATAGAAATTTTAGAACACCTCGTACTTCATATAATTTCGATTTTAAAAGACGTACATTCTTTTCGTTCGGGGAACTATCAGATAGGCTATCCCAAAAAATTTCAGATAAGTTGGTTTGTTGTTGCATCAGCATCAGCTGTTTTGTCACAAGGGATTACAACAACACAATACATCCGGATAGCTTTGGATTGATCCCCGAACGACATCATTGTGAAGCTAACATAAGCTGTGTTTTTTTTTACATGATATGATCTAAATCAAACATGGTCAGTGTGTCAATAGTGATAATACATAATATATGAACATATCTTTTTCCTTAGTGTTTGTTTATTTTTCAAGAATTCGACGTCTTTTGCCTTTACACTGCATTTTATACTACCCTACAATATACAAAAAAAAAATCAAAAGACATCTAGCTGTCGAAACATGAATTATTATTGAGATAATTGAAATACATAGATGTAGATAGATTACGTGTTGTTTTTGTATTTACTTGTTAAAAATCTAATCTCGGATAAAATTAAATCGAAATTTTGATCCACACATTAATAACAATTTGCAGGATGATACCAAAGATACTGAATTATAAAGATGGGAATCCTTGCAGCCATTTTAAATTGCCTGCACGGCAAATGCACAACATATAGAAAAGTAAAATCCTTAACTCTTCTGATTGGTTTATTTCGAAGAAGTTTATTTTTATGAAAAAAAGTGTCTTAATATTTTTTGTAGGAAATTTTCTAAGCTACAAATTAGTCATTGACATTTTTTCTGTTCAACTTATAAAATGGAAATTATTCCCGAAAAACCATTTTGAGGGGCCTCAAACCCCCTAAAATTGTAAGCGGCTCTCATATCGGTGGGGATTTTTGACAGTTTCTTAAGAACGCCATGAGGATGCTATATACCAAAATCTTTCCGGCGATTGGACTAAATAAAAACAAATGAGTTTTTAGGGTAAAACGTAGGAAAATTCATATTTCTATAATTCAGTATCTTCATCATGATACTAAACAATTTTCTAACTTAAGTTCTTTACTTAAATATTCTTAGTTATAAACATTTTTTAAGTAGTATCCTATTCAACCTATTTTCTTAATAAACACTAGCTGAACACGCCTAAAATAGTGACAGTTAGTACAAAAAAGGCATTTTAAACTCTAATAAAATGTTAAGAAGATAGTAAGTACGATGCTACCTCGTTAAAAATTTGTAAAATTTGTTTTTTAACCTAACATCGTCCTAAAAATGTTTTTACATCGTAATAAATCGTCTTTAATTTATTCGCGAATAATTTCAATTTGAAAGATTTAATAGATACAAAAATATAAGGATGTGTATAGCAAATATATTTAGGATGTATGTAGATACATATCGTCGTTGGTTCTTTGAAAACTCCCTAAGTCCATTTAAAAAAAAATTCAACATTAGAGTTTGTACCTGATGGATGTTTTTACTGACCAGAGCCTGAAGTTTTTAAATTTTAAGAATTTTGTATTTAGAGTAAAGACAATATGTTGTCAAGTTGGAGACTTTTTACAAAACTTATACCTATCTTGATAACTAAGGCGTATTTAGTGGAAGTATTTCATTTTCGATAAAAATGGACTAGTGAGTTGTCTTCGAACGGCGACGATATGTATGTATTGTTATTGTATACACTAATGTACCTTACAATTTTCTCAATACTCTTGGCATGGTTTTTTTTTTCAATTTGACCGAAGCCAAAGCTAAAGCCAATCAATAAAAACGAAGGATAATAACCGTGCACTGCACACTAGTTTCAATAAATTGACATTGACTTACTTTCAGTAAAGGAAAGTGAAAGATGACAACAAAGGCAATCAATCGGCCTTGAAATATTACACTGAAAAGGATAGATAGAATAAGTGTTCTATGAGTATTGTGCCAATTTAATGTTTTGGTATTTATTTTTTCCTGTATCTTTATTGATTTATTATAAAAGATTTATAAAATACTCATTGAGAAAAATATGTTCATAGGAAGCTACATATATGTACACAATTTATTTAAAAACCCTTGAAAAACGAACAAACAATAAATTTTTGTTTATAATTCTCTGGTAATTTATTAGTTTTCAAATTTTTCTGGAAAATGTTTTGTGAATTTTTTGTTCATTTCTTTTATGAAGAAAAATACAGATCTTTTTTCAAACATGTTTTTACAAACGAAAGTTCTATTCGCAAACACAAATCTTTTAGTTTTGTTGCCTTCAGTGCCGGTAGAAGAAACTCATAAATTGTCTTTTACTTGGTGATGTATGTCTGCGTCTATGAATATTGCGTGATTGCATGCTCCACTTTGTGTCCACTATTTTGTTAATATAATAATTTTGTACTCACACTTAATTAAGTGGGAATTCATTTTGTTTGTTTTGTCACTGAAAACTTCCTCGATGACGATATACTCCAACAAAAATAAATCTCAACACACCTACTTTTCCAATGCATGTATAAAAGTACCTATAGAGAAAAAAATATAAACAACCATAACAGGAAACTTTTCATTATGGCTCGACTCGGCTCTTCCAACGCAGAAAGGCATATATTTATTTTATAGATTCCCCAAATGCTTTGGCAAGCAGCCAGAGATTATAATTTGGATATATATTTTTTTTTTCAAAATACATATTTCCAAGATATTAATAAAAACGAGTGCAAAACTCATAAACACATTTCCCACGGACTGTATTAGTAATTGACTCACAATGTTATTTGTTATTATTTTACTTGTTTTACTTTAACCTGATATCAATTGCATGTGTAAATGCTGAGTAATCAATAAATATGCATTCGAATTGAATTATTTCTTCATTATACGTTTAGTGTAAATATTTTGACAGTACATCGTAAAAAGTGGAATGTATGCTATGAGTTAAAATAAACATTTTCGGACATTTAATTTATGTATCGCAAGATTTTTTTACTCTTGTAGGCGTTATTAATAAATTTGAAGAGAGAATAAAACAGTTCATCTTTATATTTTTGATATAGAAGAACATTTCTATTGTATTAAATTGCATTGGTGCCCCCGCAACTAACATATCGATAAACACTTAATCTTGTCACCATTTCGAAGCATGTTGAAAACTTTTCACCAGGTTGTTGATTTACTATACCTTAATGTTTGAGAATTTTTTCCCAGGCCCAACGATCAATTTTTAAAACTCAAACTTACTTGATAAGCGTTCTGCCAAATGTCGATTGTCCATGCGTAATGATGACCTTTTTCATGGCCATCATTCAATTCGATAAATCAGTTACAGGGGAAAAAATTATTTTTATTCTTATGTATAATTTTTTTTAAACAAACAAGATTTTGTATGATTTTGTTGCATTAAAATAGTCAGTTGACATATATACACAAACACATCTCCCAACCCCCATATTTTGACAATTTTTATAAAAATTGTTTCTTTCACATTCGATAATTTTTAAGTTTGACAGCATTGATCGACTGAATAATTGAAGTTCCATTATTTATAACTAAAAGAATGTTAACTTGACATCTTATTTGGTTGATTCAATGTAATGAAATATTTGGAGTAACAATTTAAACGTGTACATATTTACCTTAATTTCTTCTGCAACTTTGTCGGAGAAAGTAAACCAATTAATTATAAGACACTTTAAACACATTTTATTATAAAAATCAATCAATACAGTACCTTCAAAGCCTACATAAATTAATTTTTTTTTTTTCAGATATGGATACCCCTTCGGAAGAATGTACACATTTAGCTGTTCACGACAAAACACCCAGTTCAACACAAAATAAATTAAACCTTGTCGTTCGTCCACATTACACAGTTGAAAAGGTCTTCCGCGATGTATCAATACAGTTTCCATACGATTCATATGACCTGATCATGCAACCTATTAATGAGAAGGATCCTATGGTAAATAAAGATCATTCATAGTCAAAGAACTAACTCAGACTTAATTATTTATAGATATATCTAAACGACATCAAATCAAAGACACTCGAAGAAATATCTGGCTTTGTTCCACAGGCTAAAAATTTTCTTATTATTCTGCCACCTGGTGAGTGGGAGAAAAGTTCAAAAGAACGTTTTGAAATATCACTAGGTCCCGTGCATCAACAACAACGTAAATTCTCAATGGTGACGATGACTGATTCGTTGAATTTAAGTCCAATGACACCGGACCCAGTTTCCGATGACGATTTGGCATTGGGTGCCTCGGCTAGTCCCACAGAATCAGATCCAATAAATGGTGCATCCATGATGCTTCCACCCATACCTAGTCCGAATAATCACACAACAATTGGTCCCATGACTAAGGAACGTTTTGAGGCAAGTGGGGGTGGTATTTTGAAGTCATTCCCACGTCCTTCAGATGAATATGGAAGTCTAGTCAACCATCAAACACCGGCAGCTGCTTATGTTGGACTAGTCAATCAAGCAATGACGTGCTACTTGAATAGTTTGTTACAAGCACTGTATATGACTCCTGAGTTCCGCAATGCCCTATATCGTTGGGAATTTGATAACGATAATGAAGCGAAGAGTATTCCTTATCAGTTGCAAAAATTGTTTCTTAATTTACAGGTAAGGGAAAAAACTACAAGTTTCTCTCAGTTTTTATAGGTATTTCTTTTTTAATTCAGACATCCAAAAAAGCAGCTGTAGAAACAACGGATCTCACACGAAGCTTTGGTTGGGATTCGAGGGAGGCCTGGGAACAACACGACATCCAAGAGATGTGCCGTGTCATGTTTGACGCCTTGGAACACAAGTTCAAAAATACGAAACAAGCAAACTTGATAAGCAATCTATACGAAGGGAAAATGATAGACTATGTCAAGTGTTTAGAATGTAACACCGAGAAGACACGTGCTGACACTTTTCTTGATATCCCCCTGCCGGTTCGACCGTATGGAAGCTCAGTTGCTTATGGCAGTATTGAAGAAGCCCTTCGAGCTTTTGTTCAACCAGAAACACTCAACGGAAATAATCAATATTTCTGTGAGAAGTGCGACAAGGAGTGCGATGCCCACAAAGGCCTCAAGTTCAAGAACTTTCCCTACATCTTGACGTTGCATTTGAAGCGTTTTGATTTTGATTATCAAACAATGCATCGTATTAAGTTGAATGACAAGTAAGTTGCGATATTCTCTGTATATTTACACACTGATATTGAATTTAACAATTTGTTTCTTTACAGGGTTACCTTCCCACAAACCCTTAATTTGAATACGTTCATAAACGCCACAGATGCCCAGACATTTGGCAATTTAAACAACGTACACATGAATGGATTTGCTTCGACAACAAATAATGATGACTGCAGTACAACAGATAGTGGTTCAGCAATGGAGGAGGATAGCTGCAGTGGAATTGCAACCACTGCGAATTCTAGTCAACACGAAAATGATATGCAGGAGGATGATGAAGGCATTGACATGAGTACGAGTACGGATAATCGGACTAACGCTTCAGTATCGTTGGCCTCGAAAAATGATAGTGGACCGTATTTGTATGAATTATTCGCAATTATGATTCACTCAGGCAGTGCATCTGGAGGGCATTACTATGCCTACATCAAAGAGTTTGAGAACGGCGAGTGGTTTTGCTTTAATGACCAGACTGTATCGCCTGTAAGTGTTACGGATATGAAAATCCTTCACATAATTTTCTTAATTCTTTTCTCTCTCTCTCGCTCTTTTCTGCAGGTAACCCAAGAAGATATACAAAAATCCTTCGGTGGAAGTGCTACTAAGGCATACTACACAAGTATGTACAGCTCAAGTACCAACGCTTACATGCTTATGTATCGTCAGATTGATCCAAAGCGTAACGAACGTGCTACTAAAACCGAAGACTTTCCGGAATACATAAATACATTGTTGCCGAAGCTTAACTGTGAAGAAGAAGCACGACATTCTCGACACACCGAATTGGCTCTGGAGAGTCGAATAAAACCACGTGTTTACTTCTATAATCCCAAACTGAAGAAGTTGAAAGTAACTCGTGTTTATGTATCTCGATCATTTGACCTTAAATTTATCCTCGAATCAGCCTATCAAAATTTAATGGTGGAGCAGTTTGCACCCATTTCTCGCTGCAGATTAGTTGCTTATGATGAAGAAATTATTCGAAGTTACGAAAAAGATGGAGATCATCAACTATACCCCTCGTCTGATTATTTGCTTGAATGCAGAGGTGAGAATGATGAGTTCGAGGCATACGAGCCGGGTGGCACAACCTTGCAGACTTACAAAGTAAATCTGCAAACAATGGAACTGGATGGGCCGCACTTGGTTTATTCGACGAATTTTGAGAATAGTGATGTTTTGAAAAAATCTGTTGCAATTCGGCTGGGTATTAAGCTAAATGAGGTCCTTATAGCCACGGCACACGGCCATAAAGTCTTTGTAGCAACAGATCCCAATGCATCGCCAGAAGCTCAAGACAATTTCAAGAACACAGTGAAGAAGATGTTCTCAAAGTTGACATACTTTTTCCTGACGGTGCCCAACACTGATCCTGATAGTTTGGAAATTCTGAGTATTCCCCAATATGATGCCCAGAATGGTGTAGATGTTGTAGACGCCGTTCTAATGAACGGGGACTCTTCGTCTGAATATCACCGTCGCGAATCACCACTTCCACCTACAACCACAGAGAGTAATAGCGAAGACAGCAGTCTAAGCGATGGTGATCGTACTTTGGTAGACACAAACGGTGCAATGTCGAGTACAAGTCATTCTCCCCAATTATCCAGTCCCGATGAATCCGAATCTCAGGAAATGTTCCACAAAATTAATTCCATACTTGTGGACGGACCACGGATATCGACGTCAGATGAAACAACAGCACAGAATTTCTACTTTTTTGCGGAAAAAATTGATGCCGATCCTCCTCCCTCTGCCACTGCTGCCTTGAATGGAAATCAATCAGAGGACTCGGAAGATTGCAATCGCAAGCCACCGGTAATGTACAAGGTGATTGTGGACTCGAGAATGAAAATGGCTCAGTTGAAGAGGCATCTGGAAGCATTGATCCGCGTACCCGGAAATTATTTCAAAGTCTCTCGCAAGTACGACACTACAGCCCCGATATATCCATCATATACATTGCTCTTCTTAAGCGAGGGAGAGATGTTGATTGTTGAGTTGGGAAAAATTCTGCAAAATGACGAACACAAATCTAAGGTGTACTTCATGAAATTAAGTGAACTCAATAACAACTCTGGGAAATTGCCATGCGTTTGCGAGTGGATTTTCAAGCAAGGGATGGCTGTGCGAGATGCGAAAAAGCAACTGGTTGCTCAACTGCATCGGATTGATGCTAAATATAAGACTTTGACTACTGAAAATTGTCGATTGTGGATAAAAGGGGGCAGGAACCCCGTGTATTTCTTGAATGATGATGAGTTACTGGGCACTGAAGGTAGTGCCGCAATATCTTCTGAGGTAAGGATGGCAATTGACTATACGATCGAAGTTGCAGATTCTAATCGATTATTCCATTTTAGTTTTTGATCCAAGAATGTGAAGATGGTATCCCTCCAGCAACAAGTGAAAATAGCTTGACAATATTTGTTAGATGCTGGCATCCTGATACATTGGAGTTGGACAAATTCCAAGAAATCACATTAGAAAGTAACTTTTTCTCATCATTATTTATTTTCCTTCAAAATAACACGAACAAAATTTATTTTCTACAGAACATACTGATATAAAGCAAAAGCTAGCTTCAATATCTAGTATTCCGGAAGAGAATATCGCTTTCAGCAAAGTGAGAAGAATTTTAGTTTTATTAAAATGAAAATGTATAAAAACAAATTGTTTATTTTAGGTAAACTCTTCGTTCCCATGTACAAATATCTCCATGGTTAGCATCAACAGCACAATGAGGTGGTATACCAATCCAACTACCATGGACAAAGATCCACTTTCAACGACAGTTAGTGGAAATGTTGTTTTCTACAAGTAAGTTTTCCACATTATTATTTGTCTATATGAATGGTTTTCTAACTTCTGCCAAAATCTCAAACACAGAGATGACACTGTACAACCCAAAGAACTGACTATGGAAGAACGGCGAGAATTCAATTTAAAAGAAAAGAACAGATTGGATCGCCTGGGATGTCCCTCGACGACATTGTATTCACCACGCAGAGAACGTGCACTTAAAATTCACTTAGATTTGTCTCCAAAAGGTGCAAGCAGTAGTAGTTTAGCCTTAAAGACATCCGAAGGCCCATCAAGTAAGTTACTGGACGAATAATGTTCCAACAGAAAGACCAACAACAAAAAGCTGCTGTTGCTGCCAGGAGTATTGCGAAAAAACTTTATTTTCACTCATCACATTGCTGTACGTTAGTTACCAAATATTAACCACAAAAAAGAAAAAAAACAGCACCACGCATGCATGAAACCAACATCACAAAATAAAAACACAAAAACGCGCACCACTCAAATTTAGGGCATTAGTTACTAAAACGCTCAATGTTTGTTAAAGAGCGTACGAGCGATCCAAGCAGAGTTTGTGGTTAGATGTAATTCATAAAATAAAACAACTCTTAGCTTAAATAATGAGACTGTTAAAGTTATTATTAAACAAATATTATTCTCTTTTTCCTTAAACAAACAAAAATAAAGTTCTTTTGCAAAGAACAGAACATGTCCGTCTATGTTTTTATTTCGTTTTTGTTAGAATAGGTACGCATTTTGGCCTTTAAACAATATACACTTTAAACAAATATTAAATAACGAAAACATAAATTAAAATTCAAATAGTGCTTAGCGAAATAAAAACAACAACAAAATTACTTAAACACTTAAAAAAAATATTATAAAAACCGCATGGAACTTACGCATTTCTTTAACTCTCTTTTACATTGCGTTTTCCTGTCGGCCTTTATTCATTATTTTTCTCTGTTGAATTCAAATTAAGTTTTAATAATTTAAAAATAATTAAACATTTATTGAAACAAAAATTTAAGCTTATAAGCGATTTATGTAAGGTTTTATGTTTTGTCGTTTATTATATATTTTTTTGTTAGTTTATCTTTATTTAAACGAAAAAAATATGTGTAAATAAGTTATTAAAAAAAAAGAAAAATCTATACCAATCAATAACAAAGTTGTTTAATTTTCATATAAGTAATTTTATTTGAACGTTTAATCCTTCGAAAATGCTCAAAAACCCGGAAATCGGAATGGAATATTGCAATTTCGTTTTCCTGTTTATAATTGTCCGAAAATCGCAATATTCGTATTAAATAACTGTAGATATACTCCAGAAATCGCAGCGGATCGCTTTTAATTGCAGATTTTTGTATTATTAAAAATGATTCGCTTTGCGATCTACACGGTGTAAAAAGCGAAAGCGATAAGTGTCTAGTTGGACGATTTAAAGCAAATTGCAAATATTAAAATCCTTCTTCACATGCATCTAAATATTTTATTTTTCTAAATAAGAGCAATTCAAATACGTTTGCCAGAGAACAGAAAAACAATTCTTTTTCCGGGAAACAATTGCCAAATTTTTGGAATCAGCTGACATTTAAGTGGGAAGAATGAAACGATAAAAGTAAATGACCTGGGACCCAACTCTGTATTTTGTTCCGAAGTTGAAATTTGCCGATAGCGAATATTTTGTACTCTCTATTTCTAAAGCGAATTAAACTTACAATTTCTTTAAAAACTCAAATTTTTTCCTTTCACCTTTTTTTATTTTTGTTTCTTGATTTCAAAGATCTCAAAAGTAATAATGCAAGACTCGAAAAAAATGTATCCGTAAATGGAAAATATACACATTTTTTTCATTTCTAAAGTTACAGAGTACCAATTCAAAAGCGGTAGAAAAGCACGTTCGAATAGGATTGACTTCCGGAACTGGAAAACGAATGATCATTTTTGTTTTACGAATTGAGGAATCTCCTTTGAAAAGCCCTTGTGTTCATCTCCTTCGAAATAAGCGTTTGACTATTAAGAAACCAATTTTGCGAATTCGAATGAAGGTACGTACATATGTAAGTCAAAAAAAATATAATGTTTGAAAATACATACTTAGAATGAGAAGATAAGGAAGAGGTATATTATCACATATACAGTGTATGTGAGTGAAGCACACAATTTATAAAAAAGGTGTCTATCTGTCATTTTGTCGAAAGTGTTTCGAGATTTTCAATCGTTAAAATAGTGAAAAAAGATAATTAAACTAAATAAAAAAATGAAATAAAAGTAAGAATAGTGAAAACTTTTAGTACTTTATTATAAAAAAAATATAAAACAACATGCGGTGCTGTGTTAAATTGTGTTAAAACACCTATAATATGGAGTTAAAAATCTTTTCATTTCACGGCTGATTGTGTCTCAAATTCCTCATAAATTAATGTGAAGTGATGTTTTTTATGTAAATACTTTATCGAAGAATACTTTATAGAGTTGGTATTCCATAGCATTTTGCTATAAAAAAGCCTTATTTGTTGAAAATACAAATATACTTTGAAACGTGATATATGAGGTACCTATCTGTCAAAATTGAAATTCTCACCCAGGGTCGAATAAGCTTTTGTTGGCATTGGCAAGGCGCTCAAATACATTGAGCGCCCGTAGTGCAGAGTAATTAAACTTAATTTATGTGGAATATGAGACACAGCTTACCTGTATAGCATTTATTCACTTTATTTACTTTTATTGCACTTGTTTATTTATTTTAGCTAAAGCTTTTTTCTCTACTTTGACGATTCAAAATCTCCTTCCTCAAAAAAACCGCTAAAAAATCCTTTGGGCGCCCCATGATTTAGCTGTCTAACTGCATGCCTACCCTGTGTGAATGCATCTGTTTTTGTGTAACTCACACTATTTAGAAAAATGCTTCACTTTTTCCTCGATATGCCCGTTCCTCTATTCCTTCTTCTAAGTGAAAATAGCACTTCTGGATGCGGCGCGGCGTTGGACCTTTTTTCCATAGTGACATTGATGAAAATGATGAATTTCCTTTACGAAACGGACACCAGGAACTTATCTTTTTTTGCTGACCAATCATTTCATTAACAGCTAGATTTATGTAGATATACGTAAGCTTTGTTCTTTCGGTTTTCATAATATCATTACTTCGCTCAAATGTTTAATTTCAACAACTTTCGCCAGAAGGAGAGTATCATCAATTAAAAATAAAATTATAGAATTTTTTCATAGGTCGCTCGTTGAAATCCGAATAAAACCAACCACACATTAAACTTATGATATTAGTTTAAAAAGGTTTTTTTCATATTTTATTCAAATTACTATTTACACGGCCATCATAACTATAACTAAACAAAAATCAATTAATTTCCAGTTTAATAATATTTTTAAAATATTGATTAAACAATTATGTTTAACTAACAATACAAAAAAAAAAAATAAACAATCACAATTGATGAACAAAACTAAGAAGTTTTTTCTTTTTTATTTTCAATAATTTAAATGAAGTTCTTAAAACATATTAAACCAAAATTAATATGTATTTTAAATTGGTTTATTCCTGTATTGGCAGCTTTAATTGCATTTTTAACATTTTCACTAAAGAATTACTACTGCTTTATGAGCACAATTGTTTTGTTTTCATTTTATTTTTTATTTTAACCGCATTTCGACTTAATAATTTTTTTTTGTAAATATATCTTTATACAATATATTTTTTTTTATTTGATTTAAAATAATTAATTATTGTTGTATACATATAGAATTTATATTTCGTGTGTGTTTGTGTATATATAAAAATTACTTTCTTAACAATAAAAATGTCCATTAATTTTGTTTATTTTCTATTTCTATTTTCATTTTCATGATTCGCTGTTTCTTTTTAAAAGAAGCTCTTTATTTTTTGTGTTTTTGTTTTCTTTTAGATTTTTTTCGTTTTACTTAACATCAGTACAGAATTGAT
This sequence comes from Epistrophe grossulariae, assembly GCA_929447395.1. Taxonomy (NCBI): domain Eukaryota; kingdom Metazoa; phylum Arthropoda; class Insecta; order Diptera; family Syrphidae; genus Epistrophe; species Epistrophe grossulariae. Next base: position 137,878,701 of record OV839568.1, read on the forward strand.
TATTATTAAAGTTATTTTAATTATAATTTATATAAATATCACCAACGATTTCATCGCTTATTATACTTTTTTTATTAGAAGAATTAATGAAAATAATTGATTAAAAAAACTACATATTAATAATAATTTTAAGCTCGTTTATATATATATAATATGTATATAATTATATTTTTTTACAACAAAATTGTACAAAATAACTTAGAACATTAATAAGGAGGATGTGTGGCAGGAGAGGGGCAAAAAGCAAAGAACCCATTATTTTAACGCAAAATTTAAACATAATCCGAGGGCACTGTGGTCGTACTTTCGTTGATTGCCGCTAATCGGGGAATACGTCGCGCAGAAGCCAAACCTCCACTACTGCCACCACTAGAATCGCCCGCTGCATCCCAATTCGGCAGTGGTTGTGACATTACCGTAAGCCCAACCACTTCATAGGCCCGATCATTTGCGCCGGGTATTGCTGTCACAGAAAGATCCGAGTAATAGGCACTGCTTGGTGCTGATGACACAACCATTGGAATGTCCTGATCGTGTGCTTGGAAGTTATACTTCTGGTTGAAAGGAATATGTTAGTTGTTTTTCTTTGAAAAATATGTATTGAATTTTAAAATGAACCTACCTCACCGCACTGACTGTAAGCGGTATTTTGATACGATGGGTTAGCTGATCGCACTGATTCCCGGTCTAATTCTGCGTACAGGGCTTCTCCGACGCCGACCGGACTGTACGCATCATCCATGTGGGTATAATGATTTTCTGCAGGTGACGATGATGGCGGCCCGATTTGATCAGGACCCGCCGATGATCTTCGATTGCTGAGCCAAGTCCATACACCGGAATTGCTTGTCGGCCTGCGTATACTGTCTGCAGGGTGCTTGGCTGACATCGATGCACGTCCATTGGTGCCAGCTCGGCTGTTCCGACACCACCAGGGAAGTGGTCGGCCCCCTAAAAGAAGAAAACAGAAATAAATCCGTTTGTTAAAAATTGTGAAGTAGGTAAAGCAGTTTTTGTTCAAATTAATTGGTGTTTAGCAAAAAAATCATTAATTCCCAAACAAAAGAGTTGATGTGAAAACTTTTTTTCTTCAAGTTTTTTTCTACATCTTTTATAAAATGTTTTTCATGACATAATAAAACACTTATTCTCATTCATCATCAATGTAAACCTCGAGACGATGAGGTTCCTATTCAACGCTAATAAAGTTTTTTTAAGTCAAATACTCGGTTTCCAAAGATTTTGCAATACCTATACACTCATTGTCTGAATTCTTTTTTCTCATATTTTGATCTCTGATCCAGACCATTCTCAATAATATCAGTTTTAGTTGTCCTTAAGGCGGACACATTCCACCCATTTCAATATTTTACATATCACCTTTCACCCTGCTCCACGATATGGAACAGCATTTTGTTTTATATTTTGACAGTCATTCCAGTCGTATGTACATTTGTACATATTTGAATGGAATGAATAATAGACCACCGAAGTGGTCATAAATTCAACATGCAATACATAAATAAAACAAAACAATGTCGCTGAATTGGCGGGTCTTGTGCTTCACCAACGGACCGCGACAAATAACTTGCCCTAGCAAAGTATCTATCATAAAAAAGTTGTCAACATAAAGCAGACTACAACTGGGCTAACAGCCATAAACTTTCCGCCAAACAATATTATGTATGACTAATCCGAGTGTTCAAAGTGTTAGTTTTCTCATGGTTTTTTTCGGGCCAAAAGAGTGTCTGTTTGTGTAAATATGTTGGCCAACAGGATTGAGAAGAAAATACCAGACGACAGAAGACCGTTTTTATCTCAGACGGACAGGCAACTAGTCTAAAGCCATACACCATGTCACGACATGGAAGTAGCTGCAAGCTCTTCGTCTTATCAAAAGTCTCTTATCACGCAAACTAATAGCTGAGTTTTGCTGTCAAAAGCAAGTAAGCCCAATCGGGCAGGAGCTGCACCGAGCAACTTTAAAAGCAATGCTGTATTATGTAGCTGCAGAAATACTTGTTCGTGCGAAATTGGAACGACCTTTTGGCCATTAATCTATGGTTGTGGGTATCTTATATGTGCGACTGCGCGCAGATGCAGGTTCATTATGTACATTAATAGGTTTTGTGTGCAGCCTCCACGAGACTGTCTCTGTGTTTTTCTACCTGTGCCTTGCCTAGGCGAGCTTGTTGCCCAGGCTAACATACTTATATTTATCTGCAAAAAGCCGTCTTAGGATGGCTTTGTGTCTGCGCCCTGTGTTTTTAAGTGGAACATTCATTAGACGCCGATTATGCTGTTGATTGTGTCAGTTTTAATATAATTAATTTTTTTTGTTCGGATTTGTTTAGATTTGGCAGACCGGACTTGTGCAGTCCGGAGTCGCATGCATTATTACATTAAATATCTTGTAAGGCCTTTTGTAGACGATTATTAATTTGTTTAATCGTTGGTCATTAGTTAATGACTTTAATGTCAATATGGTATAGAAATTTGTATCGTTATAAAAATGTGGTTTTCCAAAACGAGGATGACGTTGCAATAGTAATAGTGCAGGGGACTTGTGAAAAATAATCTGTGCCTAGAACCAATTGAATTTATGAAGTTGTTTTTTTCGGTTTTCTGATATTTCTATATATAAACAGGCATGTTAAACTGTAAATTTGTGGAAGCTGCAGAAAACTTCAATTTTCCTGAACGTTTGAAAAGAACTAGATTTTGGCCGGGCAAGAGTGAAGACAAATAATGCAGAGCATATGGATGAATTAAAAAAAGTGTTGCGATGTCTAAGTAAGCTAAATAAGCTTGGCGCAAGAAAATTAGGTTTTTGATTTAAATAGTTTACTATTAATTTAAGCACTTTGATATAGAAATTACAAACTTGCTCCTGTTAATAAATAGTTTATATTTTTTTTAAATTTTAACTATTAAGAAGTAGGTATGTCAAATTTAAGAAAATTAGTGGATATAGTTTAAACGAAATATGTTGGAATAACTAACAAAAATATTATTTTTGAGTTTGAAGCATATCAGTCCACCCGCTTACGATTTAGCTGGATGAACATTGAACATCAGACGCAGTTAACTTAAAATTTTGTATGATCTAATAATATTCCTCAAACAAATTTGAAATATGAGAACAAAATATTATGCATGTATTTAGTATTTACTCTCAAGGCAGGACTTAAACTGCAAAAAATCACGACTTGTGTCGAAAAAATCCCATATGTTTTGCGTTTAAATTTTCTGATTCATCACATTCATCACAAAAAATTGCCTAATGTAGGAGAAATACTTAACTGTGGGAAAAATGTTACAAACAAATTATCGCAAGGTTGTTGTAGGAACGGTTTTTTTAATCAACCAAAAATATTTCTGTGACCCATGATAAGCCTTCATATTCATTTAATATAAGTCTTTTTAAATTTTTCTTTTCCCATCTCAATTGTCCAATTTTCTGTATGATTTAGATTTTCAGGAACAATATAAAATCCGAAAATAAGATATTTTCGTCATAATCCTCGTTGTTATTTAGTTTGACTATTTTTTATTCATAGATAAAAGTAATAGCTTAAGTACCTTCTCACAAGCAAACACGTAACTGTAATTTTTACACTACCAAAATGTAAAAATATCAGACACGTGTTTATGTTGACTGTTCTCTATGTTCAAGGCTATGCCAAAGCATTGACATTTTTCTCTCAAGCTCAAACCAATCTAATCTTAAAGACTTAATTACTTAACTATAACAACTCAGTATTATAATTTTCAACTAAAATGCAAATCTCGTCTAAATGTCTCATTTCACTTAACTCGAAATAAATGTAACACCTTTATAGATTGATCTACCATATAAAACTTTGCCAAACAAGATTTTCTAATTAGTCAAATGAAAATCTCCAATAAAGTTGTGCAATATCTCACTTGCTGCTGATTGAGAAGCTTTGGTGTATACCCAAATCGCGTTGGTGTTTTAAATACCAAACAAAAACAACTACAAAAAAAAATTAACTCAAGAATTTTACATTTGTGATACCTAACCTACTCACGTGCAATATACACACAGTGGTAAATGTTTAATCTCAGCAATAACACCACCTCTAAGTCACATAGATAAAATCTTATCCACACTTTTAGCCTATTTTATTATGCCTCACACAGCCGCGCTATCATTTTCGCATGTAACTTTACCTTGCGTTCAGAAAATGTATATCAACAGCTGCCACTTTAATCCGAAAACACCGTCAGCTAGTGTAATGTGTAAGTATCTATAAAGTCAGCCACACTTTGCATTCATTAGTATTATAGTATGGTTGAGGAAATGTATCCCATTAATGTATATCTCTAAGAAAATGGACAAAAAGGTTCCTTCCCACCAATAAAATATAAAAAATAAAAATCAAACGAAAAAAAAAGAAACAGAAAAGCTTATCTTGTTTTTGACACATTGCTACGAATTGGCCATTTTCAATGATCGTAAATTTTCGTTACTTACGTTTTCCAGGTTTTTAGTGCGGACACACTCTGGAGCATGGACTTGAGAGCTGCGCGATGGTGCAGGTTTTATTACTGTCCCAAATATGGAATGACGTGTATATGTTATTTGCTATATGCTAGAATAGATACCCCAAAGACAGAGTTGGAATGGCAGATTGAAGTCTTGTGAAGCAGATATAACTAGATACATAATACTCTGTTGCATATTTTATTTATTGCTAATAATGGGAATGTGTTGACGATGACGGTACGGTGTTTGTTACCGAGAAGTTAAACACGGGTTTTGATTGAAAGTAAAGGGCATTTGAATAGATACGAATACAAAAACAAAAAAAAACTTTTGTTTTCCTTTTAGGGAATATAAGTCTGTGAAACTGTTTGTTTAAGATATTTTTCTACGGATTTGTAACTTTTTGACAGCTTTCATGGAAAACTGTTAAATCGAAGTACTTTTTTGAACTATAGGTTAATTTTTTTTTTAAGGAGTTACTCGCTATGTTTTTCTCAGGACTCAATATATATACCTACATATTCGTACACTCCCAAGTATTATAATTGGATTGTTTTAGATAGCTGATTCATAGTTGACGTGAAAATTTTAACTTTTGCAATAAAATTCTGAGAGGCAGTCCAAAAAAAGAAGGTAGCAATGAGTGAAAAAGTGAGTCACCTAAAATAACGACAACGATGTGACGACTATGCATATTGTTCCATACGACAATTATTTATTAGGATGCGTTCTCTAAAATTATATAACAGCGATTTTATCAATTTTAACACAGTGAAACAAACCAATACTACCAATAATCTTCTTGTAATATATTTTCCCAGAAACAAAAGTAAAAAAATAATTAATAATGCTCTACGCCCGCTTCTATGTATGTATTTACTTGCTCTTATGCAGTTTAAGTGGCATAGGTACAATATTTGTCTTAAAACAAGAATGTTCATAATGTATACATTTTTAGAAACTTTTAAATCATAAGGTAAATAATTAATCCTTAAAAAATAATTCTAAGTTTTCTACTTGGCTGATGTAAAGGGTCTTTCAATAGGGACTTTCAAACTTTGACAGTTGAAAGCGGCCATATTATTGAAGCTACATCTGTCAAATTGGCTGTTCAGTCTGTTTTTCCAAATCACCATGGACGGATAAAGCATTCAACAATACGTGCAAATGATAAACTTGTGTTCTGGGCGTTCTGTTCGGGCAAAGTTCCGCGCGCTTCGCACATTTTACGGTCCCCAAAATCGTTCTACCGAGGGGACTATTAAAGTGTTTGAACTTTGAAGTGTGGTGAAGAATCCGAGGCAGTCAATTTCGCGACACTCGTAAGAACTTGGCCTTTCGCAGACCACAACTTGGCGAATTTTGCCTCGTGACTTGGGCGTGGACCCGTACAAAATTCAATTGACCCAGGAGCTGAAGGTATAAACGACCATACGCGACGACGTGTGGTCACTGAATGGGCTCTGGAGCAGCTGGAAACTGACCCTAATTTTCTGGATGAATGGGTAAGTCAACAAATAAAATTGTCAAATTTGGGACGATACCAATTCAAATGAGCTCCAAGAGCGTCCAACGCATCCAGAAAAAGTCACTATTTGCTGTGGATTTTGGGCTGGAGGCGTTATCGGTCCATATTTCTTTGAGAAGGACGTTGACAAGGCCATCACCGTCAACGGCGAGCGCTATAGGTCGATGATTAGCAACTTCTTTTGGCCTGATTTGGATGATATGGACACCAACGACATTGATTTCAACAGGACGTACGAGCCACACAGCTCACGCCACATTGGAAATTCTGCACTAGCGATTCGAGGGCATGGTCAGTGATGTGAACTAGGCCACCGAGATGGTGCGCGATTTGACCCTTTTAAACTTTTTCTTGTGGGCTTTTCTTATGTCGCATGTTTATGCGAATATAATCCACAAACCGCAAAGCGGCCCTCAAAACCAATATAACCCATTCCATCGATTTATGCCCCAGAGTCATGGAAAATTGGATATTTCAGATGCTGCGGCGGACATTTGAACGATGTTATATTCCATACATAATAGCATCGATGGGCTTTTCATACGAATACAAAATTTCGATGATATCTCTAACACACACATTGTCTTATTTAAATTTAAAAATAGGAAATACCCTGTATATAGAATTTGTGTTACCTTCAATCCTTAAAATTGTTAAACAACAACTTCTATAGGTTAGTTTTGAGTATAAAACGAAGTATAACGCTAATTTTTTTTAATTTTTTTTTCCAATATTCTAGTTCTTATTCTCATATTTAAATTCCCTTTCCCTGAACAAAACAAATGAGTTATGACATATGTAACTAGCAGGATGAATCATCAACTATCTGTTCTATTAATCCAGAGTTAAATCACAAAATTTTTATTTACTTTAGCTCGCACTGAAAAACTGGGCTTTATAGTTTTATTATTCAACTTGATATAAGACATGGTAAAACTTAAAAAAAATTATATTAAAGATATTTCTGTATTTATTTTTAAAAATAGATTTTATTGCAAATTTCATCAAAAGAAACTTTTCAATATATTATTATAATTTTAATCTTCTTATAAATATCGCAACTGAAATTCTATTTTCAGTCAGTCTATAATGCATATGTTTCCAATCAGGCCAATAAAATGTTAAATTTCTATGCAATTGCTGTCGATGATGCCTCTAGAAACATCGTAGTCTATATATGTAGGTACATCGATACAGACATGCAGATTTATCTGTCTATATCTATATGCAAAAATATCGATAGTTATAGTAGTTGGTAGCCGTAATGTAACTTAACTTGAACTTAATCTGTGGTTAGAATCAGGACAATTGGCATTGAGGCTATGACTATACACAGCTAATCGAACGACCAACCGAACCAACCAAACCAACCAACCGACTGACAGACCGACACAGCGTGCCAAGTGGAACGAAAAGCCACCCAGAGGTCTTTACTATATACTCTTGTGATGTGAAAACTAATATGGTTAGCTAGGCATTCTCCTCCGACTACACATAAGCCATAGCCAGTCAGCCAGTACATTTGTCCTACTGTTTATTGGCTTATTGAGAGCTTAGACGTTAGACGTTAGTTTTATAGTTTTGTAGGCCAGCAATTAGAAATCATCTCACTATAGTAGCGCGCACCTGAGACCAGAAGCCATCATCCACACAAATCCTCCTACACCAGCTAAGCTAGCAGCAACGAAAGCACCACTGGCTTTGAAAAGAAGTTAGAAGTAGCGAATACACCTAATCGTGTAGAAGAGACCACGTTTAAAGGAGGAGAATACATGTATCTCCTAAACACATGGCGTGCTCATGTTCATGGAGTAGGAACATACTATATAGGTATATTTGTAGATATAGATGGATGAAAGCAACAAACAAATCCGTTGTTTTGGTTCCATGATGCATTTCGTGCATCTGCTTAGAGAATTCCACCTAATCACTGACTTTTCTTAGTATCCGGGTTCGGGTTTGATTTTGCCATCCAGGCAGCTGAGCCTGATGATGGCTTAGCCTCTCAGCGTATACAGCTCTTCGCCTTCAAATGGAAGACATTTTAATTTGTCCTCAATTTGATTTATGCAAAGAAGATTGTTACCCGAGACTAATTGGTGGATAATCCCTTGCTGGCTTGGCCATATATATACGAGTATATAGTTGACTATTTGCAAGCAAAAACAAATTACCATATGGCAAAGTCGTGCATGCGTGAATCTGGCTGACGCCCACACTCAACACTCATCCACTAATTGCAACGAACAACGACACTCCTGATGATGGCTTGAGTTGGTAAAGAAGGTAGTCGTCACAAGCTCTCACAAGTCATTAATTAGGCGCGCTCTTCTGAGTCAGAATCTCAGAGTCGCAGTCATTCATCATCCCTCTTTTAAAGAGCTGCTATATAGATGGCTCTAAGCTTTGGTCTAATTGGAGTAGGTAGGTATATAGTTTGTGTTTTTGTATGCGGTGGGGAGTGGAGTCGCATCGGCGTGAGCAAACATCCAATCTGTACTTAGCCATCACGGAAGCCATTGATACAGACAGGGGGACAGACAGCTGAACAAACTGCTGGCAGTTAGCGCGTCATCAAAGGTCACCAAACAATCGGCTACAATGTCGAAAGTATAATTCTCTTTTCCTATATGTATAGGTAGGTACTAATCCTATTAGCCTGTGATTTTGTGTGTTTGTTTTTGTTTTCTCGTTACCGGCTAGATCTACGTAGGTACACATTCCTCATGTGAACGAGGACAAACAAGGGACACACTGCTTGTTGGTGGTGAGGTTATTCCAACGTGAAGGAGGCACAACATCTCCTCAAGCTGCAGCTACAGCTACTTGCTTTTCCTACTCAAGTCACAACAAATCGACGACATGGCCACAAAAAAAAAAAAAAAAAAAAAAAAAAAAACAAATACGAAACAAAACTCTTCAACCCACTATCGAAAGTTCGTGGTAAAAGTTTTTCGTTTGTTTGTTTTGTTTTGTTTTTTTTTCCTCGTTTTTTTTGCAATAGATGGAGCTGTGGAGAGTGCACGGTGCGAACACGAAAAGAAAATTCCAATTTACACAAAAGCGTGTTCAATACCCAGCCCAGCAACAGTGCAGCAGCCTAACTGAACAAAACGATAGAGCGTTTAGGCCCGGCAATTAAGAAGCATTAAAAGCTGCTTCAAGGAGACGCCAAGCAGTATATATCTATGTTGTTCACTGGTTCAATGGTCATTCGAGAGGGCGATAATAGTTCATCCATCCTTCGATCGACGAACGAAGACATGAGCGCGCGCATGGCCAATTGGTTATAATGATGGCGTGTAGATGGAGTGTGTGTGTGCGTTTAAATGGCCAGATAACTGAGTACATATATACAAAATGTGGTTTTGTACTGCAGGATGGCTGGCTGGCTTGACTCTATCTGCTTGACATCACGGAAACACGCAGGGAATCAAGGAAATGTCGTAACTGAATCGTTTCTCAATTTCTTGCTTTGTCGCGCGGGAACTTTTTACCACAGCCTATACAAACATACATACCTATATTATCGCGGTGGCCCAGCAAGGCATGTCAGTGGTGGCAGAGGCGGCATAGTTGTCGCAGACTTTCTATCACGTGTCCGATTGTTTTGCGCATTGTTTGAGATTTGAGCTTTGTATTGAGCAGGTCAAACAATCGAAAGTCTCTGAACTTTTGTTGTCATTTAATGGCTACACAAAAGTTAACGTGTCCCTTGTGGACTTGGGTCAATTCTTAATGGTGGTCATTCGTTCGCAAAAACAAAATAGATTTTTCGTTGGATTGAAATACCTATCCTACATTTATTCTTTCATAGATTATATTTAAGGCATATTGTTAGAGGGAAATTATTTGCTTGCCAAGCAACCATTTAGTAGACAAAAAACTAAAGCATTTAGTATTAAAACGTATAGAATAATTCAATACTACTTTATAGATTGTTTTTCCTAGTTCTCCAAGTTCTAATATGCATATGTATTATAATTTCATAAAAATTGTTTTCATCAGATATTTGAAAACTAGTGTTTAACGAAGAACAGTGCAGAACAGCAGAAGGGTATAAAAACTGCCAGAACAAGAAAGAACAGAAAAGTGCAGCATCACGTTTTATGCGGTCAACCGTTGCTTCAGCTATGAAATTCAAAAACTGTTTATTTACAATTAATTTTCAATGATTTTTAAGTATTAATTCGCACTTTTTTCATATTATTATTTTTTGAGTTGTTTTTATTATTATTACAACATTTTCTTCTTTGATAAATTTTAGTTTTTATTTTACCAAACATACAAATCAGCTGACTCTTCGACATTTTTTTCATTGGCCGCGTTCAGGTTGCACTAGGATAGCCTATCTAAGATACTCGAGTATCCAGCATGTTTCTGAACGCAAATCAGCTGTTGTTGACTTTTCTCATAGGGTAGATAAGTATCCCAAAATTTTTAGGATAGCTTGAGATTTATTTTATGGCAACAGCTGCTTTGACATCAGCTGTGATTTTGCAAGGGATTACAACAACACAAAGCTATCCAGATCGCTTTGGATACAAACATGAACGTGGCCATTTACTTGTTTTACCTCACAGGAAGGGGTAGAAAATGTTGTTCTTAAAGGTATGAACTAGAATAGGCGGTAGCTGTCGGAAGCTAGTGTCAAAACCGAACGGAACCAAAAAGTTGCTTTTCAAAACGTCAAATTCATAAGTCACCCATAATGCACGTGATTTTTTTGCAAAAGTTAACGAAAACTAAACGAAGAGTTCCACATCGCAATTATGTGCGCGTCATATGAATTTCTTGTTTTCGCTCGGTTTCGTACGACCACGTACGTTGGCTTTCGCCTATTCTAGTTCTACCTTAACTGTTCTTGACAAACTCATTAAACACTTACTGACAGAATATGTAGAAGAGTTTATGGAACGATGGAATGAATGATCTTTTCTGACAGCTCACTCACTTAAGATTTTTAATTGACCGTTTATCGCTGGATTTCGTTGTTTTTGTCTCATCAAATTATGACATTTCTTACAAAAGTTTTTAAACCTGGCATATTAATTACAATTGGGTGTGTTCGTTAGGTTTTCACTTAAGAGGGGCATATATACTATTGGAGTACTTAAGCCTTCCCTTAAAAAATATGTAACATAATCGATGTTGGATATTCACAACTGCTTTAGGAATGTCTGACTCTCTTTTTGTCCACGCCAGCAAGGAATAACATTAAAAACCACTTAAAACTTATTGACAGTAGGTGTGTTTTATTCATTGCTGCGTAGCCAGCGCAACAAAATTTCCCTTGGCAAACAAAAACAATTTATTTGATGGCGAAAAAGAAGTCAGAAAAAAAAAAAGATGGCTCTGCTGGCGATAGAACTTTTAATTATTGAAATAAACGTATAGAGTGAGTAATCGTTTTATTCAGACTTGTGCTGCGTTGGCTATGCAGCAATGAATAAAACGCACCTAGTATTTCCTCTTAATTTTATCAAAATGATTTCAAATTTCTTAATAATTTGAAGGAATGTTTTCATTTCTAGGCTCGTGCGCCAATATTCACAAACATTAAATTATGTAAATTCTAAATGATTTCTTGATTGCAAAAATAATGAAAGAAACGAATTAAACGTGAAAACGAATTAAATTCTTTTTCTTAGCAACACAAAAAAAAGGATAAAAAAAGTCTTTTTGTATTCAGACAAAAAAAAATAAACTAAAAACATCAAAAGTCACAATTTCTTTCAATCTTCTAGCAGATCCACGATGTTCGGTGCGGTGCATCAACTCGAACTCATGTTCTGCAAATACTCTCAATTCTACGGGCCATTTAATTAAATTGTTCGTACACATAGACTTGAGAATCGTCTCTAAGGCAATTTGGGTATATCTGTTCGTTTTCGCAGTCGTGGATGAAATTTATTCCTTCGTCCAAAAACAGAACCCCATCAGCCAGATGTGGCTATGCATGTTGTTGTCATGATGCACCAGGCAAACGAACAACCATCAAGACCATACGGTTATATTAGAGTTTTGTGGGGCTTGTATATATGCTATGGCTAAAGAGTCATAGCTTCGTCGTCGTTCGAAGGAAGTCAGCTACTTTCACTAAATTATGACTTTGCAATGTTTTTTCATTCCAAAAATGGAGTGCACATTCTTTTTATAAAGTTTTGCACACGATTCCTACACGCCTCAGCCTCCTAAATTAACTATAGTCTTTCTGCCTCATCTTGGTTGGTACATAGTGTGTGTTTTTGGATTTTTTTCTAGGTTAAGGAGTGTATATAGAATATGTTAGTGTTTTGATATTCCTAAATGGTGATCGACCTCCACCCGCTAGCATTGGGTGTGAAATTAGTTTCGGAAGGTAATTTCATGGAAACTATATGGCATTAAGGAATTTCTATATAGCATGCGTATATTTCTCGGTCGTGGTCTTTGTCATGGCGCTTGGATCTTCGAGCGTAAAAGTAATTTGAAGTTATGGAATGTGTTCATTTGAAGTTTGAGGTATTAATTTAAAGTATTTCAAAGATTTAATGAAGGAAAGTGCCACAGAATTATAAACGGGCTTAGTTTTATAAGAATATTTATCCTATAAGATAACAAAAATTAACGAAACATTTTTTTTAATTGACTTGAAATTTTGTATTTAATATCCACAAAGAAATTTAAAAGTGTATCTAATCAAGCAAACTGCCATTTATTTTAAAAGACAAGGTTTCAATATAAAATATAAAATAAATAAAAACATTGAAGTTCTTTCAACTTACCATTGCCATTCGCCGATTTAATTCTGAAAAGAGAAGGTAAAAAAAAGATTAATTCATGGGTCAAAAAGTCGATTAAACGGAAAAAACAAATCTTGGAACACACTTGTTCTTAAAATAAAAAAAAAAAAAAATGGTAAATTTCCAAACTTTTTTTGCAAAGATTTTTTCTGTAAGATAGCAACAGCTAAGTATCTCAATTAAATCTGATCACCTTTTAGCATATAACACAGTTTTAAGAGATGTTTGTAAATTGATCGAATCATTTTGGCATGTTACTTTCTGAAGTTCAAGCTGAAATAATTGAGACAGGTAAGTCATTTAAGCCTTATGCAGTTTGGTAACCAAAAAAAAAACATTTTCTTCATCTGAAGTGATCCTCCTCAATCCTCATTCATCTTTTCTTTTTCATTTTTATTTTGATCGGACAGATGAAAGAAGTTTGGCTGACAGAAATGCTGAAGGCTCTCTCTCTGTTAAATTGGCTTGTGCTTATATTATAGCTGGTCTGCGCAAGCCCATATGAACATTGACTAATCGTTTGTCCGGAACTAATAGCATGAATGAATGAGCTTTTCATTTTTTATTAATTGTGGCAAATTAATGATATTCTGTTAAATTAATGGCAGTGCGCTTGTGGGGAATGTCACGATTATTAGTTTATTTCCGATTGCATAAGTGCTATTTGAATTTATGTTGCATTTTTTTTGTGAAAAGCTAATTTAAGTGGTTTTTGATTATGCAAATGTAAGAATAATATTGGTAAATGGATGTGTAGGTATCAAAAAGTATACAAATAGCTTAAATGCGACAAGCTTTACTAATTAATGACAAACTATGAAGTAATCAACGTTTAAAATTAAGTTAAATTATTAAGTTATTTATGTTTAAAACATTTTTCGAGTGGGTGGAAAAAAACACAGGAAAACATTGAACGACAAATCATTCGCTTATCGATTGGCTATATATGAGAACTTTTTTAATTTGACATTCACGAAAAAGCTGAATCTGTATCCAAAATTTTTTCATTACTTTGTGCACAAAAAGTCTTAAACTGTCAAATATCGGAAATCAAGAATTCACTCCGAAAATTTCGAAATTTCACGCAAATTAACACAAATTCACAGTGTTCCGTATTTCCCAATGTGAATAACTCAAACGAAATACTGCTTGCTTTCATTCATTTAGTCTAGTACCGAAATTTAGCTAAATAATGAATTTCTGTCCACAGAAATTTCTTGGACTGAAAATCACACATAGGGGAAATTATTTTACTACTATCTCGAAAGGGCTCTATTCTACAACATGGTAAAATATGTTGTCACCAAATGATCGAAAATCTTCTAGATATAGCGACAAAGTCCAAAGAAGATATACCTGCTTTTCACTGAGCCTGAAATTCACAGAAATGAACAGTAAATCACAGAATTTCAGAGTAAGGGAACGGACCTATACTATAAATGAAGTTAAGTTATTGTGTACTATAGTCCAAAAAAAGATATCGAATCCCTGAATTTTTCGCCTAAAAATAAATTTTTTTTTTTTTAGGGGTACTGCAAGTGACAAATCCTCCAAAACAAATACTCTTGTCATGAAAAATAGCCTCTCATTTTAGCTGTTCGGTAGAAAATTGTAGGTCCCCCCCGTTCTTCCTAATTAACAACAACAACATTCACATCGAAATTGATAGTACCTAATTGTAAGCAATAGTCAACGACCTGTCGGGTAGAAAAATAGTAGAAATTGGTAAATTTAAAGTTTCAATCTTTTAGTACATATAAGCAAAACATTTGTCAAAAAAGAACCCATCAAACTTAACAAAAACATATCATTATTTTTTAAATAATGACAATTCATCACTTCTTGATAGTCATTGTCAACTCTTTCTCTAGAAAAACAATAAGATTATAACAGCATTCATTTGCGTTAAAGAACAATAAAACACATTTTGTGTTTGCTATCGTATACAAATGTAAATGTTTTATATACGCTTGACACAGTTGTCTGCAGTTATGTATATTCATCCTGCTCCATATATACCAATCAAAGTAAAACATCCTGGCCCATCAGAGTGATTGATATCCCTAGTATTTCCCTGACACTATATATAAATATAAAAGTTCGCGTGTAGAATAAAAATAACCACCCATCAACATCACCATTCCCATCTCCATCTGAAGGCTTTAATTTACGCAATAAACTTAATGCAAGCTAACATAATTCTTAACCAGAACAACACTCCCTAGGACAATGCTTAATTTGCACTTTAATAGCTACCCGGACCGAAGCGGAGAGCAGGGATAAAGCTATATAGCAGGGTTTAAGCAAAAAATATAAACATTGACACAAAATGTTGTTTCCAATCCTTAACAATAAGCCATTACCCCATTACAAGATTTTCGTGGCATATCATTAGCATTCTACTCGTTGTAGCTATTTATTGCGAAAATGCAGATTTTTCTATTTTTTAAAACAAATTCATTTACAACACTCCACCACCACCTCCTCCACAGCTCCGCCAAAAAGAGTGTGACAATCCGTATGCCTATGCACGCCACGGATATATAAGCCATAATTGCACCTTTATAGAAGGCGCTAGCTATATCTAGAGAAGTTGGAATCAAAATCAAAATCCAAAGCCCCCTTCTGTTGATGTTCCCCTCTAAGATCTATGGTACAGTGTAGACGCCTAATCGTGCTAATCGGGCACAAGTATTCAATAATTCACATGCCAATGTGGCGCGTTTGCTAATTTCTTGTTGTTCGCGCAAAACTATCGATGACGACGGTGACGACGACGACGACCGAAAAAGACAACGTCGACATGGTAATACCGGGATTAATTTACTGCCAGGTTTGAGACGAGGTGACACTTTCGGAAAATAGACGCGGAATATGCAGATCTACCCACGCGTTTGACACGCTTTTTCCTTTACCTAGCGTCAGACACAATATTATTGTTATGGTGATGGTGACTTTTTGAAGCCTTATACTGACTGTGTGCAGATGTTAAAATGATCGATAGTCGACTTGTGTGTGGAGATTTATGCATCATACATGAGTTGTGACATTTATGACATTTATATTAGCGAATAATATGAAAGTGTTTTTTTTTTTTTAATTTGCAACCAAAGAAGGAAATTTTTAAACGTACTTAATTAATTAAATATACTCGTATACCCTAGGACTTAGAATTAAGAATTTCCTGGAAAATCAAATAGGGCTTAATAAAGCATATTTAAATTCCTGCAATTAAGAAGTTCCTGGAAAATCAAATAGGACTTAATAAAGCATATTTAAATTCCTGCAATGTAATTCATGGAAGACGAAATCTTAACTGAGTTATTGTGATTGTGGCAGCAATTGACATGGAATGGAATAAACTACAAACTTAATGTCGATGAATTTTTATGAATATTTCATATTTTAACTCAAGGGTATAAGATATAGGCATAGGCTAAATGCAAAAAAAACCAAACAAGTTTATTCACAAATGTCGCAATATTTTAAAGTTATTTTATAACAGGCTTTATGAAAGCCATAATGGGGTGACCAAACCTAAAAAATATATTATTGAAGTTGAATTGAATAGAACAAATATTATTAAAATCTGTTTTATAACAAAATTAAGGAAATTGCCGTGACTTCTCTGCTATAAAAAATTTTAAAATGTTTAAGAAGCAAAAAAAAAAACCATTCTCTTCAAAATATTGGTCTGTGAAATAAGCAAAATTTAAGGTATTTCTGAAACCACTAAATTGGTTTTTCGCATTTATGTAGATACGACTTATAAAATAAAAAAGGTAAATTATTTAATCTTAGTCGTTTATACCTAAAAATAAATAAAATAAATATATTGGGTGGCGGGACAGCTCGTGTAGAACCAAAGGCTAGTGACTTCCAACACTCAACTATTCCTGTGCTCGTGTTATTCATTCGCAGGAATGGAAGAGACCTAAAATTTTCTGCCGAATCCGAACGGCTAAGGTGAGGAGCACCTTTTCGCATGACAAGAGATGCTCTTGCAGGATTTGTCAATTCCTCGCAAGAGGCATTAACCCGTGAAAAATATTTTTGTTTTTAGGTGGCATAAGCTGGGAATCGAACCCAAGACCTTTGCGTAAGAGTCATACGCACTTACCAGTCGTATACACATGCAGAATACATTTTTCTAGTTCGTACCTTTAAAGTAAGGTTTTTTATTGATCTTAAACAAATTTGTCTTAAGCTACGAAAGCCATACACAAAATTTCAAGCAAACCCCTTTATTCAAATACTATAGTTGTTGAAACTGAAATTAAATCTATTGGTTTGCCAAAGCGTGTCCATAGGTGGCATTTATCAAAAAACTTAATTTATGTGAATTTTTCACTTTATAAGAAATATATTGTACAAGTTTCAGCTAAATTGGATGGTTATTTTTTGAGGTTTTAACTTATTTTTATATTTAAGTGTTCAGAGCGCCATCTATCGGAAAACATAAAACTTTTGATTTATGCATTTCTTCTCTTTTGGTACCAAATAATATATTGTGTAAGTTTCAGCTCAATTGGAAATGTTCAGTTTTTGTGTTTTAAGGTAGTTTTGGAGATTTTTTGTGTTTAACGCCATCTTTCGGAAAAAAATTACAACTTTTGATTTATTAAGGAATATGTTCCGTTATTTTCATCAGCTCAATCTGATGGTTAGTTTAAGAGTTTTTAGAACATAAATGGACAGCAAATACCCACTAAAAAAATAATTATACAAATTATTGATCGCGGAAAAGGTCTTTAAGACTTAAATTAAACTGTTTCTACATATTATTAATATATAAATATATTAATAAGAATTAAATTCTACTTGTACTACCTATTTTGAATTAAATAAATAAAATAAAGTAAATATTATGTTCCTTGAACTTTGATTAACTTATACCAGATATCATAAGTTATTAAAATACACTTTTGTAAAGCCTTCCTTTTAAGTCCCTCATTGCTAAATGCAATAAATAAATAAAATTTAAGGGAAAGGCGCTTAAGAAATGATGAAAGTCTGGGTATTATTAAAGCCTTTACCTTCCACGATTTCTTATTTAAAATCGTAATAGAAGTTAATATCTTTTAGTGATCATATTATTTAAAACTAGATCATGAAAGAAACATTAATACCAACATTAACTTTTAGTCTTATCATAGATTTAGTTTCTATTTTTAAATGATCACAAAATATGTTTGGTTTAACTCACTCTTAATTTCTAAACTTGTATTGAATTGGAATTCCTCGCTCTCGGCACAAAGCTGATGAAATATACGTTAAAAATATAATTCAGTGTCATAAATTTCATCTTAAAACAAACATTGATCCATTAAGATACGCCTTTCTTATTTTATACCGTCAATTTCAACAAAAATAAATAAATTCTTCTTCACCCGATAACTACAACTTTATGGATACTTTAGATCCTATCTTCAAAACCTACATAGATGATACCGCAAAAATAAAATTAAAAAAAATCACTAAAACTTTTCCATATATAAGATCCACATACATATGCCAGCCACTTTCAAATGGATGCTGTGCAGAGCTTCTGTAGCTTGTGTGATGATGTTCCAGTAGTCGTTGCTGATCTTTATCATTCCCACAGCCAAACCTATATAGAATGCCCTGAATGTTATTGTTATTGTTAAGATACATTTTATGCGGAAGGCCGATTGTTTTAAGCCACCGCCAAGCCATCGAATACGATCCGATCCGACATCAACGCGAGAGGAAAAAAAGTGTATAGATAACTAGATCGATTATTGAAATTTATGCTAACTAGTTTTTTTTTCCCTATACAGCCGTCTTGTTCAAAGCTAAGTTTTTACCCGTCTATGGACGAAAAAAAAACCCACAAACACAATGTCTGCTGTTGCGTCTAATTATTAGGCTTGAAGTCTTAATTGTTAAGCACGTCCATACAACCATGCAGGAAAAAAAAAGCATAGTGTCGTATTAAGTGTTGACTGTGTAACAAAAGCCACGTTACAACAACAACCACATCAACAAAAAACTAAGTCAACCATATCGGATCTTTGGAATGGCATTAATCTTACAAATTGTTTTCGAATACCAATTTTTTTTCTCCTCTAATACTTCCTCCTAAATTGTTTTAATTAAAATTTTTGTTCACCTTTTTTAATATAATAATAATCTGTGAGTATTTTTCTTATTGTGTGGCTGAATTTAAAATTCCGATCGTTTTTTGAGATAGAAATAATAAAAAAAAAATATTATGACTTTGGTGGGAAACTCTATATATAGGTACGTATTACTGTGCGCTAGACATGTTTTTTGTTTCGGAAACGATTCAGATAAATCCGTGGATAAGATACCTTTAATGTCGTATTATGAAGTCATTATGAATATTCTATTGCTTATTAATGTCAAAGGTTTGTGCGATTTTAATAATTAAAGTGTAATGATTTAGAGTTGGCTTCTTCACAGGTAATTAATTTTTATTATATAAGGATGTTTGCCAAAATTTTAATTTCTAAAATCCCAGAGTGTAATAAATCACATCAACAATTATTATGTTCTTTTATAAATTTAATTTATTATTGGTTTGTTTAATTAAACAACAGTACATAACTGAGAAGTGCTTAAACATAAATCATATACGTTAATGATTTATGCAAGGGCATCAAATATAGTTAGATACCTACCTATGAACAAAATTATGAAATTTGTTCTTGGAGCTTTTCGGAATTTAAATTAAGACAAAAGTTCTTAAAGAATTGTTTTGTCTGAAAAAGACTTAAAGGTTAGATAAATAGCTTTAATTTATGGGAGAGGAATTTATTACATTAAGTCTAAATAAAGACTTAATTTGAGCTCACTTTTGGAAAAGAAACAATAAAAATATACACTCGTCGCTATGGAAACAATGGGGTTACAAAAGTCGATATATGTATGTATACCTATATAAAATTTAAATATAGATACATAGTATATTTTTCAGGAGATTATGTTTTACTTATTCAACGGAAAATACAGTCATCTATGCATAAAAAACTTTTTTTAAGTTCCAAAAAATGGATTTTTTCTTTGGTTGTTTTTGTTTATAAAAAAATTTGTTTCTAAAATTTTTAAATTCAATATTATATTTATATATCTACTACTTAGAATTCCAGATTGCGAACAAAATCAGTAAAGCTATTAACTTAAGATGTATGACAATAATAACAAATAAGACAATTTCCTTTAAAAAAAAATTTAAAACCTCATTTACGTATGTACATAGGTGTTTTTGTTTGAATAAAAATGAAACGCAGTATTATTGCAATTGGCTTATACAAAACTAGTAAGAACTTAAATTATCGTTAGAGCTGTTTTAGAGAATATCTGAAAAAAAGGAAATCGTTGAAATGGTATCAGCTATAGAGTAAGTGTCGCAAATATGGCCCACGTTGGTAGTATGGCCCACCACAATATTTCCTGAATGAAACAAAGTATAGGAACTCCATTGCCATAGTTCAAATCAAATACATTCAAATCCGTTCTGCTTCGTTGTTTGTCGGTAATAGTAGCAGATCAGTGGTGCAAGATAGAACATTTTATAACTTTTATTCGTTTTCGTTGTAATTTTTGGGGAGTTTACTTAACGATTCTTAAATTAAAATTTGCGGAAATTAAATAAGTTTTTTTTCCAAAATGTATGTTGGGTCATCTTTTATGCTATCAAATGTGAAATTAAAATTTTGATTGAAGTTAATTGAGTATGTTAAAAATTAAAAAAAGGTGAAAAAGTCATAGTGTTGAAAATATGGCCCATCCCAATTTGGACCAGTAGGCCATATTTGATAATTTGATACATGGTTTTAACAGAGCCTTAATGTTTTTTTTTTTTTTTTTAAAGAAGCACATCATGCGGCTTTAAGACCGCTCGAGCAATGAGAAACAATATTTTATATGTGAATTTTGCCCGAATTAGACTCAAAACAATTTCTTAAAATGTTAAAACAAAAAATATTCGAGTTAAATTTGCCGTGTATTAAAAGAATAGTTAATGGTGTGCCATATTTGCGACACTTAATCTACCCGTTTTAGATGAGCTAAACTAAAATTAGAATCGTGGCTAGTAAAAATGCTGGTTGACTCAAATGCAATTGTCAAACGCTAAAACCTAAATTCAGGTGGACCTGATTACATTACCTCGGTAGCGCAATTCGAAGTGCATATGGCTCAGAGGGAGCTTTGTCTAAGTTCGCAAAAAGGAGGCCTGGGAAGCCTGCAGCTTACCCAAGTGTTGTTGTTTCATTCAAACCTTCAATATTAATATGATGGTGCGAAAGCTTGGCAACCTTACTGCAAGTCCGTTATCACATAAAAAAACCTTATAAAATTTAGAATCCCATATGAAGTCACATAAAAATGTACCAAAATTAAACCAAATTTGTCTGCCCGCTTATGTATACTTTTTAAATCATTAAAAACCGCTGATGATGATGGAAAAAAATCAGCAAACGTGCGTCGGGAAAAGGATGATTTTTGCTTTACTTTAAAAGCTATTTTGAATCAAATAAAATAACAATCATAATATTTTTTTTTATTATTATTTAACAGATTGAAAAAATATTACGAATAAATCACGAGACTTCGTGTATTTTATAGTTAAAGTTTTCAAGATTCGACAATCTCATCATCAGACTATAGTCAAATCTCGAAAAAGTTAACTATTAAATGAATAAAATTTTTACACGAGAATAAAAAGTATTTTAATTTATTCGTAATTTATAAAACGCGTGTAATAATGCCACCACGTAAATTTGAAAAAAATATCTTACCCGAGCAAAGTAGACACGTATTCAATACACCTACACCAGTACACATTATACTTACATAAACAAATATTGTGTTGTAAAGCCTTATTTGATTTTAATTTGAAAAGTAAACTAATTATAAAATAACAGGCTCATATTATAGAAACGAAATTGTATCGATTGGTGTTTTTGAAAATCCGCTCGAAATGCTGCCTGAATATAATTGAATAAAGTTTGCCCAAAGTTGAACTGTTTAATATTCAAAGCACATACATGTATATACAAATTCAACAATATTAAAATGTTGGAAAAAAAAAGTTTGCTAAACGAACAAGTTCTTTCATAAAATAAAATTATACCACATGTTGATATTAATAATGTACATGACTTTTAGTTGGTTAGTATGTCCTTAACAGCTTATTTAACACAATTAAAATGAAAACCAAATATGTATATACAGCCTAACCGCACATACTCGCTTGTACTGTACCAGTGTATATATGCGTATATGAGGACAAAAATGTTCACAGAGTCAATTTATGTCTATATCTATTATTTAACATAACTTCATTTATATTGGTATATAGGTTCCAAAAGTCCTTTAAATTGTGCATGAAAAACGTGGTCTGCCCGACCATGTATGCATGCTTCCCTAGGGACTACATATTTTAGTATGCATCATGCTATGTTTTTTTAACCCATTTATTTATTTTAAACATTTTTTGCATGTTTGGCATTAAAATACAATTTCAATCTGAATTTATGCGGCTCCAGTTTTTTTTTAGAATGTACCTGCATATATAGATACGAGTATGTCTCTTATTGGGTCAAACTGGAGCATAGATACATACATTTATATTTGCGATATTCATAATAAATGAATGGGAAGTATAGTAGCAATTTCATGATACCTCATATTAAAAATTAAAAAAAAAAGAAATGCAATGCCTAAAGGTAGGTATGTATCTACATATTATATCAACACAAAAGATATAAATTCAACGAAAGAATTAAACTGATAATCAAGCCCCATTATTTAAAGTGATATCATTATGAAGCAATTAATTTTCTGAATAAACGGTTTTTAATCCAATTTTGAGCACGTTAATTATAAATTAATGGGTCACACTGATGGACATTTTAATTTTTTTTTTACTCTTAATATAGCAGTTGAATATATATAAAAAAGTAAATTAGTGGTTTACCTAAATAAATTTATAAAAGTTATTTGATATTATGCTATGCCAGTTTGCTATAACTGCAGGTGATATAAGCAGGAACAAATTCAAACTTTGGAAAAAAAATCCAAACAAAAAATTTAATACGCAATAAATAAATACATTTCCCTGGAGGTAATTTGTTCGACAAATATGTAAATTACAACTTTTTCAAGAAAAGTTTTCAATATATTAATGAGATTTCCAAACATTCTGATATGAATGTATCTCTTACATAGATATGAATATTGTTGATGAGAAACTCAATTTTTAAATTCTGTCTGAAAATTGACGATTCGGGTTTTTCTTTAGTACATATTTGTAGGTGTTTATTGATTTCAAACATAAGTATATTAAAACATAGTGTCTTTTTTGTTATACCTAGTACATTTTTGGTTAATGAATAATTTTACATAAAAAGATTTGAATAATCTATATTTCATTAAAAGTGAAAAAATGTTAAGACAAATATAAAAAATGCTGTCAAGAATGAAGATTTACTCTATGAATGATCAAAAATTTAAGCATATTTTGTACGCCCCCAAGTCCCCTCTCTCTTTCTATTCTGTACTTTTGTATCAATTGGCTCCATATGAATAGATCAGCTAATTCATTTTCTTATATAAGGCTATCTGTTCCTGTTCTCATGTAGGTATGTTGTTGTAGATTGCGGTTTCTCTCTCTATCTTACCTATCATTTGATGGAGATTTATTATTACCTTCTAAGAGAGTAAACATCATTATGGTAGTCTAGGTTTTTAATTTATTGAATTTTTTACCAATAAAAACAATATCGTTGACATGATGCAATCTTGTGTGATTCCCTTTTTAAATTTCAAATTTGTCTGAATACCTACATTCTTGGACTTGGACTCATTTATTCATTGAATTTATTTCTAACCAAACAAATTTATTTATTGCATTGATTTCAAGAAGAAATTCGATAGTAGGTATATTTATTTGTCAATTTGTGCACAGCATCAGATGAAGTGGTGATAGAGACAAGATATGTTAATAAGTTCGAAAAAGACAAACGCAAAGCGGAAACCTTATACTTATACTTATACTTATCGTCGAGTGCTTCAAGATCAAGAATGATTTATGCTTATATTTGAAACAGAAGTTTTCGCACTGGACCTTCTCTATTGGGATATTGACAATCAATTGCTTTTTCCATTCCTGCCTTTGCCCTTGAATTAATATTCAAGAGTTTGCTCGATATCGGCGCTTTTGCTAGTAATAATTCTGCGGAGTTATATCTACGTATACCATAAGGTCCTACCAAGTTTTGTGTTTCGGCTTTTGGAAGTAGGATACATATAATTTCGGATGACAAGCTTTAAAACCACAGAAAAAATTACCTTCTATCTAACTACTAGAGCTGGTGCTCATCTTAAATACACACTGAGATTTATCGTGTTGTGTTCTTCTCAGCTGAAGGCACCTGTAACTTCCTGAACACAATAGAGTTGGTATACTGCAACTGGAACTGGAATAGCTGGCAAAAAGTTTCATGCGTGATATTTTGTACGTTCCCAGTTCCCACAATGCAGCTGTATAGTTTTTATTGAATTTTAAAGAAGAATAAACAGGATGGTGGTGTACAATTACCACAATTTAATTTTTCAATATTTTTTTCTTTTAATTTGTATCAATTTGACTGTATTGTTTTTTTCTAATAATAATTTGAAAGTGCTATATAGGAAAAGTTAAAAGTTGTCGAACTTTTCCACCTCCGATTGCAGTTACGTTGGGTTGTGTTGTATTCGTAAAATTATGACTGTTTGCAACTTCTTGTTACAATTTATTACTTGTCAAAAATTTCTATGGGATTTGGCAACGTGCGTCATTGACACATTGAATTTGTATATACATATGTGTTCAATATTTTGACAGCATATAACGGCTCCAGTTCCAATTGCAGTTTCGTCTCCATTGTGTTCATAAGATCCTTGATAATGCTACTGGCGGTTTTTGGCCTCTGCTTGTGAAGCAGGAGTTTTCAGTTGTTTTCTATTTCAGAAATCCCTTCGAATGATTGGTACCTAAATATTCTTTCGAACGCTGAAAATTGTCGTTTCGCCCCGGCGATATTTCTTTGGACTCATTAGTGTTTTCTGCAAAATTATATGTAGTTGAAGAATATTTTCCGCAATTCCACATATTCTGTGTTTTGTAGAAAAGTAACGTGGTCCTTTTTTGCAAGCAAGCGAAATGACCTATGGTATAAGGTACTTTACCATAGGTTAGTATTGAAATTATTAACAATAGAAAACAGCAAATTTACCACTCCTGCCCAAGCAGTTTGCAATAAATCCTTTTTTCTCTTTTACTATAAAAGTCCTTTCATAACACACAAACCGTTTGTACCTGTTTGCATGGAGTTCTAATTAGTTCTGTATCTGTATGTCTGCCTATGTCCAGTCCAATGTCTGTAACTATCTGTAGCTCAGGAAACCAATAAAATGCTGTCGAAGTATAACTGAATAATTATGATAGATGGTAAAAAGGCATCAGATGACTAGGTAGTTTTCAAAGAATATTGCTTCCGTGTTTGACGTAACTTCGAGTTACGGTTTGTTGCACTTATGTAGCTATGATATGGCTTTCAGCAATGTACAGTTTACATAGAACCAGCAATCATAACTAAAACTACTCGGAAATATAACTCTTTCTATATATAGCTAGTAACCTGTAGGTTCTAAATGTTCATCATCATCAGTTTTAATTGAAAGTGAAGACTTTAAATGCATAATCAAGACATTACTTTTTACACAACCAACGTGTCGCGTCTCGCCAAGTTGAGTCGAGTCGCAGTAAATTAACAACTACTATACATATATACTCGTTCTCTATAGGTTTACTTACCTTCTACATCTAAGGACTACGACCATTACTATAGCACCTATAAGAGCTGATATGATTGAAACTATGATTAAGGTAAACGCCCATCCCAGTTCGCCTGCGGGATCTGAAAAAAGACAAGAATACAAAATGAATGAACATCATGACTCACAAAATATGGAATATAAAATAATATACCTATATATACTACGATTATTATATGAAGACTAAAAAGTGTGAATTGTAGAATGGAACAATTAATTTGCTGCAGTAGGTATAACGTCTGTATACAAATTATACAACTTGGTAATAAAGGTAAATAATAAGGGATCTTGGATTCTTCTATTTTAGAAATTATATATAGGTACGTAGTGAAAAACCGAGGAGGAGGAGGTCTTCAGGAAGAAAGGGCGGACAATTTATGTTGTGCTGTGACTGCAATTGACTGCGGTCTGACGTGCCATGCTTGAAGGTAATAAAACAAAGTATAATGGCACAGCAGTGTTGTTTTCTTTCCAACGAAATAATTGTCTTTTGTTGGTACAGGTTGTTTGGATTTAATGGTTTTGTGACACCATTGTACGAGTTTATAGATATGTATTATGTTTGAATGGAAGATTGGGATATTTGGAGTGAGTAAATAATAGATACTGTATATGTTTTTGTCT
This sequence comes from Epistrophe grossulariae, assembly GCA_929447395.1. NCBI lineage: Eukaryota > Metazoa > Arthropoda > Insecta > Diptera > Syrphidae > Epistrophe > Epistrophe grossulariae. Next base: position 137,905,015 of record OV839568.1, read on the forward strand.
TTGATAAGGGTGTGACTTAAGGAAAAATGAAGATGAAATCGGGTTTTAGTCTTTAATTTTGTTGTTTTCAAGGTGTGATGTTGAAAAAGCAAAAGAAAAGTGATAAAATGGTGGAAGAGGTTTGTTGGAATATTATAATGAATTTGGCAATGTTCCCGTAAACACGATTTAATTAAAAATTTTGTCACGAAACCTTATATGGTGCACATCTAAAAAAGTACAAATGAAAAAAAAAAGTCTGCATATTCTTGATTTGTATCAAGTATTATTCGACAGAATTCCAGCCTTTGTTAAAAATCCCTTGGAACTAAAGGATGCAAGCAGTTCCGTTTTAGGCATTATACATATATCTGAACTGTCCTTTCGATACAAAACACTCAAACATTTTGTGAAGCCACTTATTAATCTATATTTATTGTAACATTTGACCTAAGTTTATTTACAAGAAAGACTTTCATATACATACTTACTATATACAAAAAATTAAAATTCTATTCAATTTAGCACTCCAGTTCGATTAAAAAAATTCAAGTATGTAAATAGGTAAGGTATAGGTAGGTACTTAAAAAAATTCAATAAAATTATAAATTTTGGAGCTCCAACTTTCAGAACTCTCAAGTCATCACCATTTATTTCAAACTTCAACATGGTCTACTACAACATAACAAGGTAATAAATAATCGCACCTCCCAACAAGGCTGTCCACGATCTTATTCCATTCTTCATCGCATGGAATGCCTCTATATATTTACTTCCCATTCAAGTCGTGTGTAGGTGCGTCGCGTTCAAATTATTATTGACTATCAAAAAAATATTCTTCATAACTGTTTTTTTGTTGTTGTTTTGTTTTGTTTTTTTTTTTTCAATTTAATTTTTTTATGAAGTGGCCAGCCACATCTCTTCCCGTATATAATAATAATTCTGTGGGGTAATTTTCGGCTTTATGAACAAACTTTATGAGTTAATGGTGTCACGTTGTTAACATGGTCTCATATACTATACATATACATATATAGGAGATAGAACTTGGTTCATAAATTTGTCCAACAAATCAAATTTTATGTTTTACGATGATCAGGGAAGTGACTCCCTGCCGAGAGGCAAGTGTGTGCCTCAAGTCTTTTTTTTTATATACCTACTTTCAATATGAATGTAGCAACGCGCCTAAGGCACGAGCTATAAAAAATATGTTTGTGGATGTTGAAGATATGTTCACGTACAAGATTTGCTGATGGCCAAAAACACATTTTTAAACCACCCACGATATTCACATAAATATATACTTAAAATAAGCATGAACTCCGACACTAAATATGCACAAAACCATCGATTCCAAGTAATCTCCATCTCCAGACATAATATTCTCATTTCGAAAATATAAGCACGAATTTAGATTAAAAATTAAAACTAAGGAACAGAACCAATTGGATTGCTCGTAAAAAAGCTTTTGTATGGAAATGCTAACCTCTTGATTTTTGAGTTGTGCTGCAGTTGAGGTGGTACTACATTTAAAAACAAACAAATTATTTTATACACTTCAAATTGTCGACTAACTCAACAGCTTTTGGTCGCTATTTGGAAATAAAATTTCAAATCAATTTAATTGAATTTCAATTTTCAATTTATTTTATTAAACAAATCAATTTAAAATTTCATTAAAAAACACGCTCAATAAAAATAAATTAATCGAACTCAATTTGACTGAATCTTTCCGAAAAACTTATGTAAAATAAACCTACAATAAAAATTCATAAAACAAAAACAAGTCCTAAATGATCTTTAATGCTAATAAACTCAGATCTAATGGTAAGTATCGATCTTTTCCGCCAGTTGTTCACATTGAGGTGACTGACATTCGATATTTCTAAAAGGTTATACATAACAGCACATACTTTGTTTTTTTTTTTTTTTTAATTTTCTGAGAAACATTCAGCGACAAGGAATGGAGGTTGAAGGAGAGTGTTAAAATTGCATTCATTACGTATGTAAAATTGAACATGGCCATAACGCCCATGTTTTGTGACTTTTTTTTTGTACTTCACAGCCAGTTACCTGTGCTGATCATACATCAAGTTAGATAGAAAGATAGGTGTGCCATTTTATATAGTTGGCCGGCATACACGTACTAATACAACATAATACATGCTGCAACTTCAAGTAGGTAGGTATACAACAATTACGAATTTTCAGGTAAATTAAGTAATTTCACCCGAGGATGACATTTTGCCTTTTCTTGTTGTCTCCTTAACGACAACATAATCAACTTCTGGCCAAAAGTACGCCGCACCACGCCACCACCGCCGCCGCTGGTTGCCCCACGGCCACCACCTTTATCAACCTCTAGCTATACCAAGTCACTAACCTGGGTCTTGATGGGCGTCTCCGTTGTTTTACCCATTTCTTAAGTTTTGTATATTTTCTGCGCGTCATATATGAAGCTGTGAATAAATGGCTCTAATTAAATACATTTAATACTATTTATGGCATTCGGCAATGATTTCAATATGCCCAAAGGGGTGATCGTAGATTTATTGCTGCGGCCCAATGAGCACCATTGAAATTAAATTAATCTAATAACAGAAATCACTGCAAATATTATAACAATGCTTTAAAGTTAGCTTCTGTGGGATTTTATAAAAATCGTAACTAATAAACATACATATAGGTAGGAACAAGTTTTGGTCTGGAAAACGCTTTTGGGCATAGAATTGAGCTGGGTAACACAGAGGTATAGGCAGCCAGCCGAACTAGATTCCAGCCAAAGGCGACCTAAAGAGTTTGTATATGTGTGTAGACTAACATGACATGCCTGCCACCGTAAGTGGACATAAAAAGGCTCGTTTTGCCGAAATGCTCAGGTGTTACCCGTTAATGACGTTGTTCAACCACCAGTTGAGTTTTTTTTTCTTTTGGACGGACATGCTGTTTTGAAAGTGATTTTGGGACAAATTTTATTAATGTTGTAAGCTAGATATACATACGAAAAAAATTGGGACAGAAAAACACAATAATTCTTGTTCTTATACAATGTTGTTAATTATTAAAAAAAAATCAAAGCAATGCATTTTTCCATCAATCTTAATTTTACGGAGCATATTTATTTTATTGTCAACAGTAAGGAAAGGTTTTGTTGGGTGACTAAAGAGTTGACCTAAAAAATGTCAGAATATTTCCATATTTACCATTGCGGCGGCTGTGGTGGTCTTTACAATAACTGCCTATATAGTTTGCTCACACTTTGAAAAGTATTATAATAATATAATAGCTATAAAGTGGCTATAGACATCGAAGATTTTAGAGGGAACCAATATTATTTCCTATGACGAGGAGACCACTCTCTTCAACCAAAATTTTAATAATATAGGCGCGTGTTTTTTGTTTGCAAGCCCGGGGAGAATTGGATAAAAAAAACGATAATTTACATGTTTAGTGTAACAATAGGCTTGTTTTTTTGCAAGCCCGTGGGAATTGGATGAAAAAAACGACGTCGGTGCTAAAAAATTTACATGTAAAATGCAACAACAACTAATCCCCCGCGGGCTTATCTAATCCCACAGAATTCTCGGGGCTTAACTTAAGCGCACAGAAAACTGTGTTACCGGCATGAATTACATACATGTTATCGATAGTTTGTACGAAAACTCCATGTTTTTTCTGTGATGGCGTCGATAATCCCCGTTTTAGTTTTTTTTTCCACCAACTGTCCCCGGGATTGCAAAAAACACCTTATTTATAAATAAATAAATTGAGTGGCTCGTTTAGAATCAGGACCTATATTGTGACATACAACTCTCAAACAATTTCTGTGTGCGTGTTATTAGCAGGAATGATAGGGACCTACAATTTTCTGCCGAATCAGAACGGCTAAGGTTAGGTTCATGACAAGAGATACTATTGGAAGATTTGTAAATTTCTCCCAAGGTGCAGTTACCGTTAAAAACATTACTGTTTTAACCTTCGGCGTAAAATTCCCATTGGCTACCAAAATTGTCAGGATTGGAAAATAAGACTTTCGCCTCTGAAGTATGTTTCACAATGTGACCAAAAACAAGACTTCAGCGTGACGAGTTCTCTTTGTAGTTGCCCTCTTTTAAAAAGCAGTTTTCATTCTTGATTCAGAATGCTATACGAGATACTTTTTGAAAAATTAATTTTCAAACTGAAAAACAAAAATAAACAAAAAAATTTTGAAACTATTTTTTTTTCAAAATTTTACGCAATTAAATATTATTTCTGTTTTTAATATTCAATCAATTCAATTAATAATAGCATTAAATACTAAAAACAAAAATACTACTAAAAAACTTGATCCAACATTTTTTTTTTTAATTTTTCTTCAAAATTTTAAGTTTGAAAATTAATTTTTAAAAAACTATTGCCTCAAATAATAATTTGATTTAAAAATAAAAACGGAATTGAAGAATGGATTTTTGGCTTTAAAAATATGTAATATGCGACATTGTAAGTGTTGCCATTGTTTTTAAATATCTTTTTTTTTTATTTAAGTAATTTTTTTGGAAAATTCTTAATCTCCTGCCCCATTTTTCCCGAAAAACTACACATATGCTTCTAATAACCCCCTCTACCGAATAGTGAAGGACAATTTTACAATTATAAATTTTGTCCATGTAAATTTTTATTCCGACTGGGCTAACCAGAGTTTTGACCAATTTACCTCAACATGTCAAAATATATTCAGCAATAATATAATATTTCCATCTCAATTTCAAAGATACCGACTAACTTGTTGAAAATAAGGTTAATGACCTCATTATTTATTTATGTAAGTTGTCGTCTTTTTCAAAAATAAAACAATCTCCCCAAAGTCCATATCAGAGCTAGCAATTTATGACTCTACTTAGCATTAAGACGTCTTTACGCAAAAGTTTTCTTTTTGATTCGCATGGGTTATATGACATGAGTGCTGCGTCCATAAAAAACAGGAACACCCTTAAAGTGGGCGGCGGCGGCGAGCTGTCTCTATCTTCATTATAATCAATTTCATAAAACAAAAAAAAAATAAAAACTGCGTTCATAAAATGTAAATCTCATAAAAATCATTGTATTTAAAGTACTTTTATGAAATCACAAACATGCGACACACAACAATGTTGTTTGAATTCCAAACAATCGTCTTTAATCTGCCGAAGTTGTAAGTTTTTTATTACACCACAACCATTAAATCTTAATTAGTCATTCCATTGTATATATACCCAGAGCCAGAGGAACCAATATTGTTCGGTTATGATTGTGTCACAAATCTTTGCCCATCAAAATAGGATTTAGTATTTTGACATATTTTGGCTTCTTTGTTGCCGCCCATAAACTATACCTTGGAGAATGAAAACGTTTAACAAAGGCGTACAATAAACTTTTTTAAGAAAAAGAATTTCTTTTTCTTATTTTCATGAATAAAATATGCTGGCAGGTGGTGTTTTTTTTTTTTTTAATTTTTGAGTGAGTTATAAAATTCGATTCAACTCTTTTTTATTTTAATTTCCATTTTGAAAATTTAAAAGTATATTTTAAAGAACAAAATCCATCTGGACTTGCATTTATGAATATTCAAAGAAATTTTTAAGATATACATACCTAAATATTTACTTAAGAGGATATCAAATTTCTAATTTGAGAATTAAATTAGAATGAAATTTTATTTTTGAATATCATGCAACAAATTTGTTGTTAAAGATCATTATCGTTTTCAATGACTCATATATTCATAAATAACAATTTAATTTGAATAATATTTCCTTTAGTATTCGCACCTCATTCGAATAAAATACTGAAACAGACAGACACTAATGGGCTTCTAAATGACCTAATCAAATCTAAACTAAACTAGGAATTGTTTTTTTTTCTTTTATTGTGGTCTTTCTTTTTTGTTGAGGTTTCCAATAAAAATGAAAATAAACAACCAAAACTCCTTCCACAAGTTTATGGTCGTAATTTTTGTTTTTTTTTTTTTGGTTTGTTTTTGTGCGGACCCCCGAATTTAAATTATGCAAATTACCTTAATAAGTGTACCTATAGTATAGAATAACAGAATTATTATGTAAAACAATATTTTCATAGCAAAAATATGAATTTGCATATAAATACAATGGAATTATATATGTACAATGTAATAAATTACTTAGATTGTTTCCATGAAAAAATAAATTGAAAAATTAAAGCTATCGAAGTTATTTTTTTATATCGGATTTAGACGCGGTTCGGTTCGGTCTGGTCCTCATTGGTCTTTTGTAAGGTCATTATAAATGAAAGGTGTTGTTAATAATAATTGAGTAAGCTTTAGAGAGCCACATAAAATTGCTAGGTATAAATTTTTGTTACCCTTAATTTATGGAATAATGAGATTAGGTATTTTTAGTTTGAACCTAATTATTGTTCATTTATGTGCAAATATATATTTTATTCAAAATTATGAGAAACCAAAATACGAAATTTTGAACAATAGAATAATATGTCCGTTATCCTTTATGGGCATACACGGTATACGAATGTATGAAATTAAGAGAAACTCTTTTAAGCTTTATTTCGTTTCACATGGGGAGTTACGATTTTCTAACGACGGACTTCTTTTTCGTTGGTTTTATATGATTTCAAGTAGGAGTGGTTGATTCACAACGATCCCATTTACATGATTAGTGATTAACCTTCGTAGTTGATGTTCGCTGTGGTGAAAAATTACAGTTTCGAGAATTTTGTATGGTTCCATGTCATAGGGCCTACTGGATCCACAAAACAGCCCAATTAGGAAATAATCGCCGTAAAGCTGGATTTTGGTATATAGCCTCCTCATGGTGTTCTTAAGAAACTGTCAAAAGTCCCCACATGATATGAACACCGCTAACAATTTTACGAAGGGTTGAAGGCCCCCCAAAATGGTTTTTCAGGAATAACTCCCAAATGGTATGTTGTACAAAAAAATGTCAAAGAATAATTTGTAGCTTGGAAAATTTCATACAAAAAAGACCAACATACTTTTTTAGAACCAGGCTTAGTGACTTACAACTCTCAACTATTCCTGTGTGCGTGTTATTCGGAGGAATGGAGGGGACCTACAATTTCCTGCCAAATCCAAACGGCTAAGGTGAGAAGCACTTTTTCATGAAAAGAGATACTCTTGGAGGATTTGTCAATTCCTCACAAGAGGCAGTAACCCATGAAAAACATTTCTGTTTTTAGGTGGCATAGGCTGGGGAACTCAAGGCCTTTGGCGTAATAGTCCTACGCACTAACCATTACGCCACGGGCTACTACCGTTCAAAACAGAACAGAATTTAAGATTCAGTCATTGACAAACACACTGCTGTAATTTACTTCCGTGTAATTTGGCAATAGAATTCTTGAGTATTTTAGTGTGGAAAAAATGAGTAGATTTCAAAAAAGCACAGTGGTCTAGTAGATTTATTTTCTTTCTTAAAATTGGAGTAAGGTTTTAACGCTGATCCTGGATATATGATTTTTAGATCGTGAATAAATAGAAAAGTGATGGTTGAATACATCACCAAAGCTTGCTTATATCTCTATTGATCACTGACCCTCTATTCACCTCTAGAAACAACAAATCAACTAAAATCACGATCAAAATTAATTTAATAGTTAAAATATTTATTTATAAACAATTAATTACTAATTCACGTAAGTAGCTTAACAAATTCAACATGAAATCTCCTCTCCTCAAATAGGATAGGTATTATTTTGTCTGCACACATCCTTTTTCTCACACACTATACTTTCTCACTTGAGCTTGTAAATTATTTTTGTGTCACTGTTTTCTTTTAATCTATAGTCGTCAGGTACTTGTGTGAATTACCTAATTAATAGATATATGAATTAATTATTTTTTGTTTCTTTTATTGATATAATTTCGCACTTACTTCACTGATAAAATATAATTCATGTTTAATTTGGGTTTATTAAAAGAGGTCTCTGTTTTTAAAAATTCAGGTTTACAATTAAAGGGCACACACATTTTCGATAGTTGGTTGAGAAAGAATCTTATTTTATACTAATTAATATAAAATGTATATTATTTTGGCAGTTCGAGAAAGTGAATGAACTCAATACAATAAAGGAGATAAACTCGACAATAATATTTTCTAATTCGCATTACAAAAATTAAAATTTTTATTTGAATAGTAATCTTGTTATGAAGACTTTTAAAATGTTAAATAAAAATTCTTGAGTAATTAAATTTATTTGATACCTTTGTCGAGGTTCAACGAAGAAAACACTGACACCTTTAAGTTCCCAAAATCGTTTGCGCAAGACTTTCATGGAGTTTAATTAAATCACGCGATTAATTAAATTTCTTGCATTTACACACCTTGTTGTTGTTTTATTTTATACACCGGAGCAATTAACTTTTCTCATAAATTTACCCAATCAGCATTTCGAAATGAAAACAAATAAAAATGTGTTCCTTTCCACACGTTGCTTCTGTCCATTTTTTTTTTATTTCTGACCCACTTACACTTTATGTGCCGAAAAAATAAAATGATTCCATCTCTTGGGGAACACATTAAACTGTCTGTCCAACATTCAAATATTGGAAGAAATAATAAAGAAACACTTCTCGAGAATTTATTAGCTAACGCCACAGGGTCCATGTAGATACAGCCCCACCACCATCCAACGGAACCACAGTGATGACGATGAGGTGGCACTCGAAACCTAAATTCACATGTGGAATGGAAGGATACCTATATATGTGTGATTCAACTGCAATTTATTAATCGCCAACAGGATGAGACTGAACTAAAAAAAAAAAAGATGGCGAAATTCCTTGCGAATGCCAAAAAGGAGAGAAATTCGCAATTTACAATAATTTTACGGTGTTGGACTTTTTTTTTTTAATAACACTGATTCTTTGTCTGCTGCCTGTTTCAATCGGATTCAAGACTTTTTTAATAATCTCTCATAATTTCCATGGAAACGCAAACACAGAACGTGAAATTAAAAAAAAATATAAAATCAAATTTATGACGATACCTCTGGGATGATGGTACTGTAGAAGGAAATCCCGCCAGGAATTATTTCATCGAATTTTTTTTCGGACAGAGACAGAAGGCAAACAGCGAGCAAAGGTGTCAGATTACAACGGGGTGATTATGGATCTTAAATATTAAGCCGCATTTTGAATTTTTTTTTTTGCAGATTTTTTTTATGTCGTTTCTTTTAAAAATTAATAATTTCGAATTATACGTGTTTTGTTTGTAACCGAAGATTGGCGTTTCTCACTGTCATCTCATTTGATTGTGACTTTTGATATTTTTTTTGTTGTTGTTGCAGGCATATATACATAAGGTACAGCCCCAAAGCGCAGCTCAGCTCCAACGTTATCATTAATTCCTCTTTTCGTGTCATATAATTAATTGGACGCGTATTTGTCGAAATATTATACGAGACAATTAAATTGGGGATTATTTTTATTGTTGTTGTTGTTTTATGGTTGGCATATGGGACATCACATTGAGAGATGGACATTATATATTGAGTCATAAAGTTGTCAGAGAGTTGTTGCATTCTCAGCTGGGTGTCAGATTTAATGCAAATAAGTTGGCAAAATGTTTCAATTGGCATTGTTATTCAGGGAGGTTAAGCTGTAATAATGCTTAAGTTCTGAGCTTGCTTTTGAAGGACTATTGGGAATAAAAATAAATCCTTCGTATAACATAATGAGCTCACATAAATTATAGATTTAAATGAAAAGATTCACCGGTTCACATGGGTGAAGCTTAATATAAAATATCACAATAGCTTTTAGCATTAATGTAGATTTTATTTAAATAAAAAAAAATCAAATACAGCTTTTTACAGACTTTTTAAAATTCATAAAAATATAAAAATGCGATTTCGATAAATTTTTGAGTGTTCACACGTAGGTATAAACTTGTATGTAAAATATGATTTTAGTTTTAAACTTTCGTGTTAGAATTTCATGGACTGCAATCCGTTAGACTAGAGATGTAACCTTTAGATAAATTCCAAATATTTTGGTCGTATTTTTATAAACATTAACAAAGTATTCTATATAGTTACTATTTTGTTATTATTTGCGTGTAAAAATTTAATGAGCTGGATATTCACTTTTTCCAAAAAACAAGACTTTAAATATAATAATAAAATTAAGCATTATATGTGCTTTATTTTCTTTAAAAGAATAAAAAAAATTCCTATTTGTTTCCTTTGTCGTTGCCTTATACCAGCCATGATAGACAGATAAAGGTTAAAAATTAGGTGAATCATTTTTGACGACCTTACAACGAAATTTCTGAAAAATAGATCAGAGACTTGACCTTTTATCTTCCAAAAATCAGTGTATCAAAATCGAATGCTACAAATATTGCCTTCGATCTTCTGAAGAAACTCACTTATGATTTAAAATTTTTGGAATGTCTATAGATGTATATCATAATGTTTCTGATGTCAAACGCATTTGTTTTTTTTTAGAACCCACTTACACCCTCTCGCAAGGCAATTGAATAAAGGTGCTGAAATAACCAGCAATACATACCAACAAATAACCCCATAGTTCAACCTGGCCTACATAATCCATTAAGATATTTTGTAACTAAATACAAATCTCAAAGACAATTTCGCAATCAAAATTGCCAACTTAACTCACCTTTTTCACCTCACAATTCAAAGCCTAACACCAACAATCTGTCGTCGTTGTCGTCGTCGTCGTTGGTCTTTCGGTTGGCAATCAACAGCGAATAAAAAATAAATCAAATAAGAAAAAATAAATAAAAAAAAAATACATAAATAAATTGACCCCAAAACGAACATAGCGCGAGTGTTTCACCCGTTTCACCCAAAAATGTGCAATCTCCCTTGGGGGTCTTTCTCTCTCTGGGTTGGTTTCTGCTGCTTGTGATAGTTGTGAGGCTGCGAATTTAGTGACTTTTACCTGGAAATTGGTTCTGCCGAATTTTGGCAAATTATTTGGCCTTTTCGGGGGACCTCACCACTGGTTACGGTTTTGGTTGTGTTGTGTGTCGTCGAGCGCCGTAACACTTCATTTTTCAAAATTTCCTTGATTTTTATTTTTCATTTTTTTTTTCATTCGATCATATCGTGTTGCATTTCTGAAAAGAATGTTTCTTTGTCACATGTTGGGAGCAGGGGACATATTTCAATGTCATTTTACCAGCCACATGGGGTCAAGTTAACCGGATCCAAATGACAGAGCCTTGCATCAGGGCAACCCAGTAGTTGTTTCTTTTTTTATATATATATAAAAAAGCCAATTACAATCAAAAGTGGTAGCTGGCAATAACTGCCGTATAGTCGTGAGTGTGACCCCCAGAAGAAGGGAAGTTGTGACATTCTTCAACAAAAACTGACCATAGCTGTTGATGTTTTTTACATTTTTCTTTTAACAATTTTTTCTCTCTGAGATGGAAAATAAAAATTCGTATAACTACACACATATATTTTTTTTATGACTTAAAGCAACTGTAAAGGATATAAAAGAGTTTTAATTGGCATTCGGTACGCATCACGGAGTTCGCAACCCTTTAATTGGTTCTTGGTTGAAATTATAGACGGGTGGTATTGTTGGTGGCCAATAAAAATGTCCCACACACCACTACCACCACCACATCACATCAACTTGACAGGAACCTGTGAGCTGGACTGGGAGTGGTGAATGGTGAAACTTCCTGGATCACTCTGTAAATCACAGCGCAAATGTCATTAATTGTTTTTCTGTTCCTTTTTGAATAAGGAAAAGGAATTTGTTTATTATTGATTTTTATTGCGGGGACAACCGACAACGAGACGACCGAACCAACGACGACGCAACGCACGGGCAGTTTAGTGATATTTTATTGAATTGGAATTTAATTCTTCGTGATGTGACCTTAATGCAAAATGCATGTATGAGGCATACGACGAATTGTGTTATTTGCAAAAAAAAAAAAACAAACGAAACGTTTTTATTGCAAGCAAATGAGGATCATTAAAAGATCGGAATGACAGCAATCAGGTAATTTGGACATAAAAACAAAAACGGTATAACTTTTTGATTTTCTTTATTGTTTGTTATAAGGGGTATTGTTAAAGAACGATATTATTTTTTAAAAGCTTGTTTTTGATTTGTAATCTTGTTTTTGGATATGGGCCAGGTCCATATGTGACTCATTGGCCATGTGAACCGCGGTGTCTAAATATTATATTAACTTGTTTTAGAAGGCTCTTTTGTGACTCCAAGTTATATGCACACATATCATTAAGTAAATTGGGCTATTTTCTGAACCAAGTTTTTTTTGAAAGTCTAATTACAGAAATTTTGTTGATAACTTTTAAACATCTTGATTTAGATAAAAGAGATTTATTCAAAGTTTTTTTTTCAAGGCATAAATGAAATCCATGGCTAGTCTTGAAGTGAACGGAACATTGAGTCCTATGGAAATGGAAAATGTTAAGCTAAATTTTAAAAGCAAAAGAACCTTATAAATTTTTGATTTATAAATTGTATACCTACATTTTAAACAACTTAGATATTAGAAATAAAGCTGAGAAATTATATAGCTTTGGAGCAAACCAAAGACTTCTTGGTATTTTCAGCTAAAATGTAAAAATGTGAGCAAACGCTTTATTTTAATCACACAATATGAAGCAAATTCTTAAAATGTTTTTAATATATTTCTTTTTTAAATTGTAAATTTTTTTTTATTATAATTTACTGGTAATTATTTTTTGTTTTCTACATTTACGGAGGAGGTAAACTTGGCCCTGTTGGGGTCATTGGGCCTCGAAAACAAAGGGTCTTGTGAATAAAAAAAAGAAAAATTTTTTTTGAGGGAAATCTTAAGCTAACTAATCATAGCTTTTACTAGTAGCTTCAGGTATAGACAGTTCTAGCTTAAGCTTTGTTTTATGTGTATAAAAAATAGATCACGCTAAACAGCAAATTCACAGAAAATTCTAGCTTTAACTTCGAAAAAGGATTCTATTTGTTTATTCACATGTTTCGACTTACAAAGTTCTAATTAGAACTATTTTATATAGACCGAACTGCCAAGGAAGCAGTTTTTGATAAAACTTTTTATCTGCTCTATAGTGCAAGTATTGATTTTTTTTTATTATATCGTCCCTCAGTCTCTGCGTTTATACGTTCCATCACGATCCTAAACAAGTGTAACAATTTGCTTTGAATTTGTATAACATGATATTCCCTATAGAGGAAAAATTCTTTTTTTTTTAATAGAGCTCAACTAGACAAGGTAGCTCAAATAAAACGGTTTTGATATTTAAAAAAATGTGTGCAAAAGAGCTCAAATGATTTTAGTATATTTTCGTAGGTAAACAAGTTATAACTAACACAATTTTAATAAAACTGCGTTTCAGGTTAGTGACAAAAAAAATACACAACGGAAATAAAGTGTTGATTTTTTTAAAAGAAAATTCGTTATTCCCGAATATTTAACTAACTATTCCACATATAAAATTGGCCATATCCTGCACACCATAAATAAAGGGAATATACCAAAAATAAGACCTAGGCAAAGTTTTCTAGACAGTGTTGGTAGTGTTGAAATTTTGTAGCTTTTACTATAATATCCTAGTTTAAGCTAGTTTTATTCACCCAAATTGAAGCTTAGAGTGGAAATACAAGCTGAAATTAAATGAATTTAGCGGTGCCTATTTTACCACCAAAAACCTAGCTTTTACTTAAAAATCCAAGTTTAAGATTTACATTTCTTTTATCCACAAGACCTAAAGTCTTGGAAATTAGAAATATGACTTTGACTTCTTGAAATTGTCAATTCATCTAAAATCTTGCCGATGCCCGTACTTATTCAAAAGCAATTTCTAATAAAAAATACTACAAGATATGACCTTATAAGTTTAAAGATTCGTCTTTAAACCGGAGATAGAGGATTGAATCCAAGGAGAAAAAGCCCAATCCGTAGTTTATAGCGGCATTCAGCTAAGGGAATAATACGTGTATTTTTTTCTATCAACAAAATAAAAGTTTTACCAGAGCATTTCAAGGTCTGAACTCACCCACAATCCATTGAAACTTATAGTTCTATTGTACCAAAAAAAATTCCTAACATATCGAAAAGAAAAGAAAATGAAAACCACAAACCACAAAAATTCAAAAAAAAAAAAAAAAAAAAAACAATTTGAAAACCTAAAAACAGACGTTCATATATACATATATGGCGAATAATACTTATAGAGATCCATCGCTTTACCACTGCCATCCACAGCCTCATAATTGTCTCGGTAAATCAATTTTTTTAAGGCAGGGCACAGAAAACTAATATCAAACTAGATTTCCGTTTCGTTTGTATATATTTACAACTTTTTTTGTTTTGTTTTTTTCTTGTTTTACAACATTTTTTTTTTGTAATAATCGTAAAACCACACATCTGACACCACCGCCCTATCAAATGGGCGCACTTGCTGAGAACGAGACGCGATATACCAAAACCGAAACCAAAATCGAAGTGGTGATGTTGAACAGCAGCTATGGAGCTTAGAGTTAGAGTTGGAGGAGTTGCAGCAGCAGCAGCATCGAGCTCACACAAATTTCCCAAATGCCAAGCGAAGGTGTAAATGGGGGTATAAAGGGAAACCCATCTTTTAGATTAGACCATAGAGGGCGAGGAAAATGCAGGAGCAGCAGAAGCATCTATACCATCGACCATCACCACCAGAAAAATCGTGCAACACATATACCTATAGAAATAGGTGAAAGGAGTGGAACAAAAGTGTTCCTCGCACAGTCCTGGGCTTGCACACTTCTCATTGTTTTAATGGCAACTCCTAGACACACTCATATTATTTATTGGACCATTATGTGCAATAAATTCTTTTTGTTTGCCATTCCAGTCAAAGCGAGGATGATGACGAGGGCGAGAGGAAGAGTAGTGAGGGCTTTGCTGCTGGCTCATATATACATTGTGTATTCCATACTCCGTCCTAGACGGATAATTGTCTGAAAGCCATTCCTCCGCTCAATGGGCTTATATAGGTGCATCAAGCAGCACCACGCCACCTTCACCACACGTTCTTGTCGGTTGGCTAATCCACGAATCGTCGCTCGTCGTCACTATACGAGAGATGCCAAAGACAAAGAGTCTGTGAATGCGCGCACTCATGAGCTATATGGATCCCTGAATCCGGACAGACAGACAGCCGACCAGGCCCAAGACAAATGGCTCAGCTATCAGCAAGTGGAGTAATCGATGTTGTGCGACTTGAGATCAGCAGGATGATGATGATGATTGATTGCTCGGAACAGCCGATGATCGCCAAAAGATGTTCGATTGGTGGTGCGGTGCGACGACTGCCAAGCGACGTTTGGGTGCTTGTAAAGGTGGTAGTTGAGTTGGCCTGACTTGTTGTGAGCGCCCATATGAGCTCTGAGCTGAATTGAGCGATGATAGGTCAGTGCCAGCGAGTGCGGGGGATATATATGTATTTATAGATGTTTGACGTTCATATCGAGACGAGATTGAAACTTTTCAAAAAGTTTTGACTTTGATAAGTTGGGGCCCGCTGGTGTGTTTGTTATGAGTGCTCGCGCCATTGCTATAGAGTATATTTATATATAGAGGTGGATGTTATGAATTTAAAAACATGGTGACAGCGACAGATTAAATTCGATTATGATCCTGATTTATGACTTGCAATTACAACTCTGTTGTTTTAAAAATAAAACAAAAAAAAATAAGAACAGAACATCATTTCCTAGTTGTCCCTGGATATGGTTTTTAGGTTCTATTGATGCTCTCATCTTGTTGCCAGAGTCAGGCGAAAGGCGTTTAGAACAACACCTACGCATTTCGGAAATAAACGATTTTTTCTAAGCTGTGTTCTTCAGTAATTAAGGATTTCTTTTTCGAACCTCAGAAGTAAATTAGGCTGGAAACCACATAACCTTAATCTAGCTTACACTTAATAATGATACCAAAGGAAGTTAGATGTTTTTTACAGATCGCGGAAAGTCATTTGACATGAATCTACATTTTTAAAATGGGTGTATTCTTCAATTCTTCTTTGGAATACAAATTATTTTTCAGACGACTCAATAAATCTCACATTGGATAGATTCAAGTCTGAAATTTAAAAATAAATGTTGGGGCCGAATTACGGCATCAGTGACTGAACGACACGTGAGGGAAATTTCATACGAAATATCGAATATTATCGATATTTTGTATGAAATTTCCCTCACCTGTCTTTCAGTCACTGATGCCGTAATTCAACACCTGGTGTACCACAGGGTTCGGTTCAGTCTCTTTCTCTCTTTATCAACGATTTTCTGAGTGTAAATTCTAGTTGTTAGACATTATTTCTTCAGAAATATTTGATTGGACATGTTGAATTATTGATTGAAGAAACTTTTAACAACGGTTTATACAACAATTAACCTGCCGTAACATTCAAAATGTAAAGAAGATAAACCTCACTACTGAAGATTGTGATGGGTAACATTTTTCACCGGAATTGTGACAATTTTCAACATAAATATTCAATATTTAACAGTGAAATGTTTTTACCCTAAATGCCTTTATATTATCAAATGGAAAATTTGTATTTGATTAATAACAGAAGCCGACAGAAGAAGCCACTTGGATCTTCATTAAAATTATCTCATGGCAATATGGAAGGTATTTCCTTTTTTTTGAGAATTTCTAATATTTCTTACTCACACCAGAATTTTAAAATCTTAAATTTTCCCCTACTATAATCTAAGCGACTTTTTTCCAAATGAAAATGACCAATAAGACCCTCTTATCACTATATTTAGATTGAAACGAAGTGGCTCTCAAAAAAGTAATAACCTAATCGGACTTGCTTGCTATGCACACATTAAAGTCAATAATATACAAAAAATTGTTGATTTTTTTTAAAGAAGTCCACCAATATTCCAACAAAATCCTGAAATCGGAAACCAATCCCATGGGTTATTTATCATTCGGATTTTATTGCTAGCTCCCCTTTCATTTCTAATATACATATAATCAGAGAGGTGAGTCTTTTGCTTATCTTGTGCATGGATTCCCTTGATTCACCACCATCACCAGAGCTCTTTTGGGTAAATATACTTACCTATACTTGATTGACTTTAGTTCTGGTAAAGGTATTACCTGTTCAAACTCAAGGCAGAGGAGGAATATATACAGAAATTTAATGAAATACCTTTTTACAGTCTTCTTCAGTTTTTTTTTTTTTTCTGTAACCTCTGTCGTGATAAGGAGAAGAAAAAGAAACGCACGTATTTCGGATTTGCGATAAGTATCTATGGGACACTAGGGGAATCACTTTTACAAATATAAGGTTCTATATTTCCCAAAAGAAATGGCTGATTGAGTAGTCAGTATTCTGGAACCCGATTTTTTTTCCAATGCAGAGTAAATATTTACATATCCCGAAGTTGTTTGTATTTCATATATAGGTAGATAGATGACTGACCAGTGCGTGGCTTGAGTGCGGTGAAGGAATTTATGGCTTTGTGGAATTTACAATTCCAAACGAGAAATGCGCTGCAGCAGCATAACAACTCACCGCGCGCATTATCCGGGTCGGGTGAGCAAATTCTCACATCTCAATTTGCACCACACCGACACAGGTGATTATTATTTTCTGATTATATAGGCCCCACGTAGCGTCGCGTTCGCGTCGTGAGAGGCTTTGCTGCCTGCGAATTGCGTTTGGTCGAGTGTGAAAATCAGGTCCAGTTATAAATGTATAGAAAAAGAGTCTTACAACACGTCCCGTCCAATCGCAATGGGTCTTTTCGAACATAATATCTTTGCAGAAATATTAATAACACATCATTCGATACGTAAATTGGATGCATTCGCATCAACCGCACAGTGCCAGGCAGCTGGATATATAGCTTATCTATATCTATCTACTTATATGTATATCTTTTGCTCCCATTAATCATTCTGAATGAGCATCGGGTTTATGCGGACTGTGAACTGCGAAGGTAATCACATGTTAGATGTTATTCTATTTCTGAACCTGAACCCATTCACGGCATTAGGACGGTTGTTTGCAGGAGGAGAGGGAGGTAGATAGGTTATATAGTGGATTGCGATGGTGTCTTATGTGCGTCAAAGTTAATTTGGAAGGAAACAAAATAAAAAAACTGGATGTAAAATAATTGCATGGTTTTGAAATGATTTGCGAGAACATAACGAGAATAAGTGTGGATAATTTGGGTCAACAAGTACCTAGATTCTTTAAAAATATATCTACATACCAGAAAGAGGCAGGGCAGTAGTGATTGTTTTTCCGGTGCAAATTCTAGGTTTGGGTTTTAATTAAAAATAAAAATCATTTTTTTTTCTATTCGAACGATTTCAAGAAAAAAGATTATAATCTAAAAAATTATTGTGGTATATTCTTGTGTCAACGAAACATCGTTACGTATAGGTTTGTGACACATCCAGTTGCAGCTGCTAGTTTATTTAAACAAAATATGTAAACATTCAACTTTGACTATTTTAGAGTGATTCATGAAATAAGTGTTAGACATCATAGAAGTTTCAACACAAGACATATTTTTGAAGCGTGTTTTTTAGAGGCACCTATACAATTTGTAAATGAAATAAATCACATAAAATAATTTTAATGGTATTGGCTTTATTGAAAAGATAAATTCGGACATATGGGGGCCTTGGCTGGTTCGACCAGTTTATCGACCATGTTGGAGTCGTTTAACGGTAATTACAATTTGCAACCGCTGTTCTGTTGTAAATCAATTTAATGGTGAAATGTAAAAATAATCCGAGCATAAATTCTCTGTCAGTTGTCAACTTAACTGTCACTAGAAACAATGTTGCCAATTTAAAGATAAAACACCCTTTACTATACGTAACCTAAAAAGTTTATAATTTTGTAGTTTGATAACGAATACCTATTTATGAAGGGTTTCATTGATTTGGCTCTTTGTCATATCGGCGATTGATTTTTTACTTTTATTCTATTTGTATTGAGTTGATGTAAAAGAAATTATTGTTTTCTATAACAGCGTTCAGGTTTTGGAATAAGAAAATAAAATAAATAAATATAGTGACTTCAATAGCAAAATAAAAAGTGAGGGGACATTTAATTTTCTATTGAATTCGAAAAGCTACCTAATAAGGTCAGAAGAACGGGAGGGACAAGCCAGGATGTCAGTGATGTCCCAGCAATATTATATGTATCTTAACAGATAAGTCTGCTGGTAAAAAAAAGAAAACTACAGCAAAGTCCAAACTCTCGTGATCAACGTGGCCGAAGTAGTACGATTGTTCTTTTTTGACATAAAAATTTCATTGCAGCACGGTGGGACGAAAAAATTCAATATGGAATACGTTTTTTTTATGTCCATTTTTTTACTTTTTACTTCAAATATTCAGAATTTTGAAAAAAAAAAAAAAAATAGGAAAATTGCTCCAAAATTGTCCAATTACTTCAAATAATCAGAATTTTGAAAAAAAAATAGGAAAATTGCTCCAAAATTGTCTAAGTGGGCAAACTGGCAGAGACTCTTATTTTTTGACAAACTAATTATTTTTCGAATAGGGAAAATTATTTCTTCTAAATTTCGACATGTATTTCACCCCCAATTGAATTATATTTTTTTATTAATTATAAGAATTTGAGTTTTTTTTTCATATAGCACAAAAATGGCACTGTTTTTTAGAAAATGTGACACGGAATTTTTTTTTTGGGCGGCAACGCTGGTTGTGATGTATGTTCTCTCTCTCTGTTGTGCTTTGGTTGGACTTAAAAGGATGTTCTGTTCAATAACTAAGTCCTTCCTCTCTCAAAGGACTAAAATATGCTGGAAAGTAGTACAGGAACGAAAAGTTGCTTGGTCGCTCCGTACTTCGGTTGGTTTTTAGTTATTAATGTGTAAGTAGAAGGTATGCGGAAAAGAAGTCCAGAAGAATACATTTTCAATGACTTTGATGGGTGTTTCATGCAGTTGTAGAGGGAATGATTAACACTTCAGATTATTTGTAGGATCCTTGGAGTCATATATCAGTTCTGGAAGACGAAACCTGATTCGACTTGATTTGCCAAACTGACACAGTTCTCTTCTTCTTCCAAGTTTCTACCTTGCAGTTTCTGACTCATCCGCAAGTCCAGGATGATAATTCAAATTTAAAAATTTTTGATTTATAATGATTTTTTTTAATAATCTGCTTCTACGGAAATGTTCAAATTAAATAAATATATAATCAGCATCCCTGCATTTTTAGAGTCTTAAAAATATCTCTTTGATGATGGACTTATTTCATGGAGGTGAAAAATTTATCTGAAAAGGCTAACAATACACTTTTTACACTTTAGCTCAAATGTATCAAATCAACCATCAACGAATAGCGGTTCTGGTTATTTAAAAACGGTTTTTTATAAGCCTTTCTCAATATTACCTTTATAATTGGACATGACCTCAATTTTTCAAAAAAAAAAAAAAACAAAAAACACTACAACCAATCACTTGGAAGCTAATAATTCATAACAAGGCAGCTTAAGTGGATGCATGCGTGCAAGGATAATGAGTTCACTCCAACAGCGAGAGCGCGAAAAATTCCCCATTAAACTCTTGTATCTAATGAGCACCTTTCAAAAAAAAAAATGAGAGGACGCAACTATACGAAACCATCAACCTAATCTTGCACCATAAGCAAAAGACGAATTTGCAGGTGGGAAAGGGGTAATTTATACCAATTTAAGGAGACCAAGAAACAAAAACTAAAAAAAAATAAAATTAAAAATAAAACGAGTTGCACATACCGTCAAGATAATAATCATGGCCATCGCCATTATCGTCATCTTCATTCGGGATCGAGACAGAATATATCGACCGTCCCAACGCTGCGCGCACCTCATCATCGCACCGCGTCGGTCGGTCGACCAGCAGTGATCTTGAATACTTCGTCAAAGCTGACGTTAAATCCACCGAATGACAGCTCACAGCACTCATTGACAAGAATGAGTTTTGAGTTTCGATTGAGTTGCGCGAGTGACTGCGACTGACATCTGCATACACACGCCATATGAGCTCCAACCCAACAACAACGCCGCCGCCGTACCGCTGCTGGCCATCTTTTTGTATACAACTTCCTTTTTTAACGCTCCAACAACACTACTGATGATGGCAACTGTACGTAATGGCCAAAATGAAGGACTTTTGAGCGTAATCTTCTTCGTGTTTCACGTTTCGTGCTGCTTCTATATACCTGATCCTACATCAGTCAGAGACCGCCACCATCCAACCGGTATCATATCACCACCACTAAGTTGCTGCTGTTATTGTTGTTGTTGCTGTAGTTGCCGCGAACTCGTGATTAATTGACACACACAAGCTAATTGCGTTTAAATTAAACGTTTCACTCCGAAATGCACAGCTCACAGCGGCGAAATGCGAAAAAGCTGGCTTTAGGCATCGCATCAGGAAATAAAAAAAAAGAAAAGAAAAGTAGGTATATATAAGTTAACTCGTATATACCCGTTCTTTACCCCCTCTCCCCTTTTATATTTTTTTTTTAAAGGGCAATTTGTAGTCCTTTTTGCCTTGTATTTCATTTTTATGTCGTTTTGCATTCCAATTTTGTATATTTTTTTAGTTAATTCTTTTTTATTTGCCCATTGCGAGGCGAAATTAAGACATTAAGGCCGTAGAGGCAGCCGCCACATAGGGTAATCATATCAGGGCATCGTGATCGGCAGCGAGACTAAAGCGCCACCACTACTGCCATTGCCAATTATCGAAATGAAAATTTGTTTTGAATTGTACCACCATACATACAACAGAACCGAGACACACATACGGCACGGAATCGGCACGGCAGCAGCCAGCGACATGGGCAGCGCGGCATGTGGTGTAAACGCAGGGTTTCTAACATTTGAATCGAAATTAATGGTTGTGGTAAGTTCTGTTTTTTTTTTTTTTTATTATATTTTTATTGGACCGCTTTGGTCGGCCGATTGTGGTTGGTAATAGGATTTATTCTTCAGGCAATTAGGATCTAAGAACAAAACGATACACAACTGCCATATTGCCATACCATATATAAATACCTACCTAACCCTAACCTAACTCATACGCCACACAACAAGCCTGATGTGGGGACCATTTAAAAAGCGATTTCGATTTCCAGGATTTTTATTGCGTGGCTGGCACTTGGACGGGATATTAGTTGAAAATTGCATGTTGAATTATGTATCTGGTTTTTGTTTTGGCAAATAAAGTAATAGTAATGACAGGGCAGGGTCTAATTAGTTATATCCCAGGGTAAGGTCAGTGACTCTGTGAGGTTTGTGTGGAAGGTAACTATAGCTGAGGTGTAGATAGAATAGCGTGCAATATTTTGTATGATAATTTGCTTTGATTCACAGCTTTGTAGACATCACGAAAAATAGTAATAACAGTTTTCGAAGAAAAAAAGTGTCCACAGGTGGATAAATAAGTGTAAATCTTTTATGTTTATGGAAACAAAGTCAGAAAATATGTATAGGTACTGACAGAGTGACAATAACTTAGTCGCCAAGTTTACCTTTTGTTATTAGGTATTATTGGTTACCTACTTTGTGGTTTTTATTAAATTGGGAAATCATTTACCACAGTCAGGTCTGTTTTTTTTTTTTTTAATGAAAAGGAAGGGGAAGTTTTTGAAAAAGTTGGAGGAATATGGAAACATTTAGGTAAAATATATACATATGTATGTACCTAAAAAAAAAAAAAAATTTAGTTCGTTTACCTGTTTCATTCAAACATTGTTCAATTGTTTCCAAAGCGTTTTGAAGTAATTCTTATAGCATTCTCCCGATCTTTTTCAAAATGTTTGTTCAAGAAAATGATTTGAGCTTTTACAATTAATCAATTTTGGTCAACTCCCTGTAAAATATTTGCGAGTGGTTCAAGTATCGGCGAGTAATGAACCATTATGAACAAGCGGACTAAGAAAGTCAAATTCGAACACGAATAATAAAGTTTAAGAACTCGTTGTTTTGTAATACGGTTCCCCTAGTCCCCCAGTTTTTGCAATTCTTCCAGTACAACGACTATGATTTTCCTAAATACTCGTATACTTTCGTATTTTGCTGCCCATCTTCCTGGGAATATATTTCCTTCATAGACTGCCAAGGAAAAAAGTTACTATTTATTTTATCGTCCCAAACGGAACTAAATTTAATCTGTGCGAGCTGTAGTGGAAAAAATTTGGCACTACCAGCTGAATTAAGGACCTACAAAGCAAATTAGAACCACAGCACAGTATTCAGTAAAATCTAAAGTTATCCATGAGAGCCGCGCCGTGCCGCGAGAAAAACATTTCTCATCGGCTACCTTCTGCACTTGGGATCGACCAACCGTGCTGAATTTAGGACCGAGACCAAGAAACAACTGCAACAAAAAAACCAAGAGTGAACCCTTTTTCTCCTCAACAGATGGTCCAGTCGGAAAACAAAAACATATTTTCGTAATGCAAAAATGGGGTTGGGGTCATTATTCTGTAAGAGCCAAAATTCGGTTTCCGAAATTCTGTAAACAGAATTTTGTAACAGAAAATAGAGAAATACAGAATTATGTTCATACAGAATTTTTAATCCATTTACAGAATTTTGTAATACAGAATAATAACCCGTTCCCGCAAAAATAATCTAATTTAAGAATTGGTATTAAACTAAGCGAATTTAAATATAATATTCTTAAGATTCTTTTTAATATCTGGAGAACGACTAATCGCATCTTGAAAGTTTTGACAGCCTTTTCTATAGAAAAGTTTTTAGTTTCTTGCAAAATAGTACAAATCATCATCAGGAAAAAAACTGAAGAACAGTCCTATTGCAAACAATTTAATCAGTTTTGCAACAAATTGGTCCACCCGTTAAGGCTCTAGCCCGATGAACAGTCAAAGTACAGAAGCACAGACCAACGTACGGTTGGTACACTTTTTCGAATTTCTCCATCATCGTTATTTTAAGTTTGCTTCCAAATTGTTTTTTTTTTACACGAAAGTTGTCTAGTAGTCCAGTCATATCAGGCGCATAAAAACAGCCAAATAAGGAAATAATCGCCGAACAACATTATATACTTTTAAGCCTAGTTCGATGCTGATGCGAAACGAAAAATCCCATACAAAAATGACACAATGAAATCATAAACGGAAAATTTTGTTCTGCTTTTGGTTTGGCAGTACGCTGTTCGAAGAGCGAAATTTATAATTGTAGCAGATTATTTGGAGAAGTCTCCGCTCCTTTTTCGCACTGAATTAATTATATAGCCTGTTTACATAGGCATTTTACTGAAAGCCGCAACCAGTGAGACAGGTAGATTTATGTGTGCGTAGAAACGAGAAGGGTAAATTCCATCCCAAAATCCTTCTCGTTGCTACGCACATAAAATCTACCTGTCTCACTGGATGCGCCCTTCAGTAAAATGCCTATGTAAACAGGCACATACAAACTATTTATTATGTGTGGAAAAATGACATTTGAGTTTTATTTGTGTTTTTTTTTTGTTTATCATTTTTTACATCATGGGTTTCTCTGATTTTTGCGTTTATGTTTGATTTTGTTTTTGGAATTAGTGAAACTCTCCAAGGATATTTTCCGTTGTGTTTTCGCAAGCGTTCCGTTGTCTGTTTGGAGATCACAGGAAATTTTCGTTACGCATCAGCACTGTACTAGGCTTTATCACAAAATGTACAATTTTTTAACACTATATAGAAAAGTGCAACTCTTAACTCTTCCGATTAGTTTATTTCGAAAACGGTAATTTTATAGGAAATTTTCTAAGCTACATTTTTTCATATTTTTTTGTAGCTACCACTAACCATTTGGAAGATATTCCTGAAAAACCATTTTAGGGGCCTTTAACCCTCGTAAAATTGTTAGCAGCGCTCATATCGATGGGGACTTTTGGGAGTTTCTTAAGAACAACATCAGGAGGCTATATATACCAAAATCCAGCTTTCTGAAGATTTTTTCCGAGGCAAATGTTTTTTTGACTGGACATAGAGCAAGTTAAAAATTTTAAGATTTGTGCATCACATAATATTAAATAAATATCTATTAACGGATTTAAATTTTCAATTCAATTATAATTTTTTTTTAAGTTGAGTTGTTAATTATTAGAGATTTAAAATTTTAAAAAGGTATTAAAATCGTAGAATTTGTCTGAAATCCATTTCAAACTTTCTACCTTAAATATTCAGATATGTATTTTATTGTTTCTTTCAAAATTTCTTTCTAATGTTTTTATCAAAACCGTGTGAACTTTCGAGTCGTTCAATTAAATTATAGTGTAATAAATTTTACTCTAAACAAAAATGTATTTCATTGGATTTTCGTTCAAAATTTTTTTTCCCAAAAAATCACCTTCCTATATATGTATAGCGCTATAACATTTCAATATTTCATAATTTTCTTAATATAATAATTATGCGGTGTGGCACAAACGACCAACCCTAAAGCGGCACCTTGCCTCTATATATACATTATAGCAGCCATACATCCATTCATTAACTTTTCCCATTCCCACATGTACCTATATAAAGCTTGTAGGTAAATTGGTAATAAATCTAAAATAGTTCCGTCGCCATTGCCACACCATTACAGCTTGCCTTTCACCTTAATTATTATCTTAGCTATATAACAAAGATTTTTGAAAAATAAAAAAAAAAAAAAAAAAATCCAAACATCCATATATCTGCGCAAGCTGGCTGATGATGCTCGTCTTGAAAATGTCGCCATCATTAGCATTCTAAAAGCAACCGACCCTAAACTAATTTGTAGTTATAGGTTACACCTTATGGATATTTTTTTTAATTTTATTTTTAAGAAAATTAGTTATTCCTTCATAAATTACCCAAATACCGCCAAAGGAGTTTCACACCAGCATCCCAGGCCAGCTAGGTATATAGTTATAGGCTATCCCATTAGTCGGGAGAGTCGGTATAGTCATCGTTTTCCATCGTCAACACATCGCCGACACGGAAGTGATTTTCTTCACACCTCCAAATTAGAGAATAAATATAGTTGCCTCATATGATGTGTGCGCGCACACAATCGAGTCATTTGAGTTCAGGCCTCCTTCCCTATATATCTTGTGTAAACAAAAGATTAAAAACGCAAATATCCATCTTGCACCGCACTCGCATTATTCTTATGTACATACATATATTTATTCGTATAGCGTGTACGTACCCACCCCATATTCCCCTAGTCATCCGCATCGATGATGATGAAATTCTGAAACGTAATCTTTTGCTGTGCAAAGCGTGTGGACGCGACCACCAACGTTGCATTAGGGAAGTTCTTTATCCTCATCGATTTCTAAACAATGCAAGACGTTGTATTCTGCTGAGTTCAGGATGATGCTTTGAACAATATTTTTATTTTGATTTTTTTTTTTTTCATTTTGACTGTACAGTGCGCGCACACCCACATGATGAGGTCGTACAGATATAGCTATAGTGCAGTTGAAGTTGCAGTTGCCAATGCCATCCAATATGACGGATGGACAAAAAATAACAAAAATCAGCCCTCTCTAATCGCTTTCCAAATTCAAATCACAGTCACAGGGTGTTCCAATTTGCAGCTCGTTGAAATTTTTCGCTATACAAAAAAAAAATATCCACATCTTCTCATGATAATGATTGCCAAAAATTGTTATAAATGGCAATACTTTTTTTCCAGTAAATGGCGGGTTTCAATATGGTCTTAGAGTTCCGAAAACATATCCGGACTTTATCGTCTATAAGAGCCCTGATATCATAAAAGCAGTTTTCATATACTTCGTTCCTCAAAACAGCGCGGTTAAAAAACCATTCATTCATATTTATAAAAATTATAGATAAATACAAATCTCACGTACCTATATATTTTTTAACAATTAGCATATAGGTTGCCATTTATTGGCACCGGTCAACTCAGAAAGTCACATTCGTTATAAGCTTTAATGAATTTTAAAAATATATTTACAGAATTAAAAAAAAAAAATTATTTTATTTTGATTTTTTTTTTTCATTTTGTCATAAGTTTTTAAAACCGATATAAAACTTTAATTTAATAAAAAAAAGTGAACTAACGCTTAAGGAAAACTGCTGGATTGAAAATCTGTTTTTTGAATTCATATTCAACGATTGGTATTGTGCCAGTAAACTAAAATGGTAATTTTACTAATGATTGGCATGGTAGCCAATGATTGACATGGAAGCCAATGATTGACAAGTGCCAATCAATGAATTTATAAGCAAAAAAAAAAATGATGCCAATTTACATCGAAAAAACTTAATGAAATATTTTTCTCAAAAAATATTTAAAATAAAACTTGAAAACACCATTTTTGCCTTTTTAAAAACTCTCATTGAGGGAAGAGGGGTACCAACAACAGGGCTGTTTACCTGTGTTAGGTTTTTTACTGTTTTATAACTGAGTCTTGATTTCTATTCTCGCACTTATGTATATCAGACCATAACACAACTTTTATGTTCATTGTTTCATATTTTTTTTGAAACACCCTACATGTCACACGTCATACCACAATCTAGAGCAAAATATATCTTCAATAAATTCATTAGCTTCCCGTTCATTAAATTTAGTATTATATTAATTATAGGAAGGTACCTACTCCAGTTCCCCCGTTCGATTGTTTTTTTTTTTTGTTTTTTCTTAAGAAAATTACAAAGACATCCATGAGATCAAAGGATTGAAAATATCTTTTGCTACAGATCAAACGTTGATGCCGATAAAATTGTTTGTTTAATTTTATTCTCAAACCGCCCCACTGAAGCTTAAAAAAATAAAAAAAAACAATTTTATATAGGAGTGATTTTTCGTGGATTAAACTCTTTGACATTTCACCATCACCACTGCACCATAAAACTGTGTGTTGTGCGGGTTGCTGGATCAATGCACCAATGTTGTGTGTCATGTCTGGGCTCGTAAGCTATGTGCCTTCCCTTTATAACAAGATGTGTCTGAGTACCATATGATTCACCGAAGTAAATATATGTAGTTCCAGCGTCAGAGCTCTGATACTGTGACCAACTGTGACTGAAACTAGACAGAGAGTGAAGATGAGTGACGCAGGAATTTAAGATCGGCGCTCGCCTCATTAAGGATGAAATTAAAATTCTTCAATTCAGAGAGTGTCATCGTAAAGGTGGAGAGTGGTGGAGCGAATGGCGATGGCAATAGAAAATATTCCTTTGGGCCAAATGCCAAGCAAATACTATGGATGTCGTCGAGTGTTATTTGCTGCAGCAGTGTGTCTAGAAGTTGGATTGGAAATGCAATTTTGAAGATGCGTGGTTGTATAAAGTCAGGAATTTTCAACTTCTAGTTGCTTGTTAATGAGGCTCGACGAGTTGTCTCCTATAACTTGACTACTGGTTAGCGCATCGTTATGCAAATGTTATGTTGCGACAGCTGGGCAGTGGGTGAGAACGTCTTGTCAGGGATATAATTTGTCATTTTATTGGGCAATTTCTCAAAAATGTCTTGTGAAACTAAATGAAGTTCCCGAATAAGAAAAATGGTAAGAAATGCACAGGTCTTGTAGATTTGAGTTAAATAAACATTAAAAGATCTAAAAAGTCAAAATCGTCATAACACTGATTTTTGGACACATCCTTTTGGTGGGAAATTATAAAATGTTAACAAAACTGTTGAATCTAAATAAAATTCCTCATTCTAAGAATCGAAACGATTGCACAGGCCTTCGAATTCGAAACCATACAATCAATCCCTCTTCAAATTTACACTTTCGATTAAATTTTAATTATAGGAGCACATGCTAGACCGTTGTATTTTTTCAAACAGACACTCCAATGGTGATGAAGCTATGGAATTTACCCTACCGCACGTAATATTTACTCTCCTCGAGCTAAAACAACAGTGGGGGCGTTTACTTAAAAGTCATTCCCTTTTATTAATTTTTTTTTTCATTTTTGAAGTATAAGCTCACAGCCTCTTTCAAGACTTTCCATCCGTACCTAAATAACTTCTCTATGACCACATTAAATGGTGGTGATGACGAGGAAGACTTCTTCAGCTATTTCGCCAATATAATTTATTTTCATGCATCGAGAGGAGTGGGATGATGAATCGACATCTAATATCGATTCGATAAATTATTCCTGAGATGCCCTGGTGAAAACATCGCGGCGGTCGCGACGGCAACGAGACGACCGACACACTGGCAGCATTGACGACGACGATGTCGGTGGAGAAGTGGGCAGATGCTTAATTTGTTTGGAAAAATCGTTGGCAATTAAAAAGTCTTTGGGAGTTGAGAGGGTAAGAAAGAAGCAGGGGAGATCCCTTATACAACTAAGGATGCGTGACAAATAGGTTTTGAGGCAAAATAAAATAAAACAAAACAAAAAAAATTACAACAAAGTTAAAAAAAAAAAAAAACTACTTACCCATCGAACCATCCCCCAAGTAGGCATTCCTTTGCCATGCCCACGTGCATAAATCACAGGTGGTAAGACCATCGGCCGAAACACTCTCATCCAAGAATGGCGGCCGTGGAGGCGGTGGTACAAAACGTCCATTCCACAGACCGTTTTCGCTCGCATCGAAGGCCAACGGGGAATCGAAGGTATCCTCTTCGATGGCATTCGACCACCAGTCCTCGTCATCGGGAAAGAAATTACTAATTGAACTACTACTGCTATCGGAGGTGATGTCTTGGATTGTAGACGCATCGGGCGCTGAACCATGAGCTGCAGATCCTGGTGTGGCATAGCCATTATTGCTGAAGTCTCTGCCATCATCACCATTACTGTCCGCTGCAGATGATGAGCCTGATGAGTGGGTTAATGATGCTAGCCGACTATTGGGAAAAACTGGACGCACTGTTGTGGTGGCACCTGAGAATATGTCCGGCCCGGACAGTCGTGGAAACATTGCGTGATTATTTCAACGTTGCCGATGATGTTGCCAATGATTACAACGGTGAAAATTATGCAACTGCAACGACACGCCGATGATGCGTGGTGACTTTTGTATATGTGCAGCTTGAGGGGCGATCAATAGGTTGCTGAGTTTTCCGGGATAGGTCTGAAAAAATAAAATAAAAAGGAGAAAGTTGGTTTGAAATAATCTTTTTTTTTCTTTTTTTATTTTACTGTGAAAGAATATATTTTTTTGCTTATATTATGTAGGTAGATAAACATATTTATGAAATGAAATTATGTGTGTTATATAGTAAATATTCACTTTTAAGCTTCTTTAGCGCCTGTTGTAGGTATTACTCAATTCAAATATTTCACTCTGAAGTTTTTATACGAATATTTCGTTTTCAATTGTTCAGTTTTTCTAAGGGCTCAGGGAATTCAACAAAATTTCGCCAATTTTGCTGTCAAATAATGAGGAACAAACATTCGATTCGTTTGCTCAATTGAGCGTTCCGCTCTGCAATAAAAAAATTTACAAATTAAACTAGATATTAATAACTAATGAAAGCTTATCATAGTTTAAAAAAAAGTAACGAAATGTTTCGAAAATTCTCATTTTCCAAATTTCTCACTAGTGAATGGATCTACATTAGAACATTGCTATTGGGTTATGCATTCTTGCTTGAAAAACTTTTATATACTTAAACATAAATAAGATGATATTTTTATTTTATTTTATTTAATTGTATTTTTCTAATTTAATTTTTTTATTTAATTAATTTAATTAATTTTATTTTGTTTTATTTTATTTTATTTTATTTTATTTTATTTTATTTTATTTTATTTTATTTTATTTTATTTTATTTTATTTTATTTTATTTTATTTTATTTGATATTTCATTTCATTTTATTTTGTTTTGTTATTTTATTTTATATTTCATTTATTTTTTTATTTTTATTTTTATTTGTATTTTTTTCTTTGTCTTTGTCTTTATTTTTATTTATTTTTTTTTTATTTTACATTAATTTTGAATTTAATAATATTGAAATGGGAGAGGGCCGTTTAAATTAATGGATTCATTAAGAAAAATGCAATAAGTTTTATATAAATTTACTCTCCAATCAGTTAAATGGTACACTTTGAATGGCACTCTTAAATTGAAATAATTTTGCTATAAAATCCCAGGTATTTTTCTTCTTCTTCTGATGAACTGTTATTCAAACCCTTATGACGGAGGTTTAAAATTTAAGCGTCGCTGATTATAAACTCTACAATACCGGAGAGATATAATCTAACATCTTAAATTTAAAAGAGGAATTAAAATATATAACTTCAAACAATGAAATGGTCTGTGGAAGATCGATATTATTTTACCATATATGCGTTTTTATTGGCAATAGGACTGATTAGCATTAATTTTTGTGAAATTTGTTTAATTAATAGATTTAAAATTAAAAATGTTTGGTTATAAAATTTTAATTTATTAATTTTATGCATCTAATGAATTTTAAAACCATCAGAAGCCACTCCCAATTTTATTGTTTTATTAATTAATTATTTACTAATTCTTCTATTAAGCATTATGTTGTGTTGATATTTGAATGTAGACTGTTTTATCAGATATACAAGAAATGTGTCTTACTTTTGTTCGATTTTACAGTAAAAAATGTGAAAAATTCACTACCAAATATTTACATTATTTTATCTTATTTAAAGAAAAAGAAAAGAATGAACAAAAATTTATCTACAATTCAATCTCCCACAACACGATCTCCAAGCGTCCATAAATAAAATCGTCATAATACACAAGACAATGAGACAAGTGTTATAGAAACACAAAAGACTCTCTTAAAAGCCTTTCATTCCTTTCAAATCAAATACAAACAAAATTCATGTAAATCCATCGTGTAATACACAATAATCAAACGCCCACACTTTCAGGCCACTACTGTCATCCGCATAAAATATGACAACAATAAATGTCGTAATAATTAAACGGATTTGAATTCAAATTATCATAAATATATGTATTTATTATATATTTTCTGAAATGGATATTTGGTTTCGATTGTTAATATTTTTCAGCGCCATATCGAATTTTTAAGTTTCAGTTTGGGAGAGGCGTGTTCGGCTTAATTAATCTAAAACTAACATGCAAAGCATCGATAATGGTCGGTAATAAACAATCGAATTATGCTATTAACATGTTTGTAGTTTTTTTCTTTCTAGAAATTAAACTAAAAAAAAACACCTGCATTCCAATGCAAATTTAAATAAATGTATCTTTAGGGCAACCATACAATATAAACTGTCGCGTGTAGGTGCTCCACAGCAAGGGATCCAGCTTTAGACTTAAGCTTCAGCGAGAAGATAACAATATTAGATTGAGACCTTTCGCCGAAATTCAAAATTAGAAATACAAAACCAAAGCCTATTCGTTTGGATACGCATCACCTACTCGTGTCTGAATTATTATTATTTTTGTTGTGTTTCTTTTGTTTTACGATCTGAGGCTTGAGATATTTTTTTTTTTTTTTTTGAGTTCTGTTCAGGTGGTGTTCCAATTAAGTTATTTTGATTTTTTTTCTACATGAAAGGCTTTTTATATGTATTGAGGAAGTCAGTAATAACTAATTCTATACAATATTGAAGTCTGTGAGATGTCAGAGTTGGAGGAAACACAAAAAACTTGTTTTAACATAAGATATTAGCTACTTAGGGATGCTGTTGTTTTAAGAAGATGTTTAAAGATTTGTGTTCTTTTGCCTGTCATGTTTTTTGTTAAGAATTAACTTGATATTTTGATTCATCGACGACAAGGTTTGTAAACAAAATAAGAAGATCAAGTGAAAAAGGTTGGGTATAATATGGTAACCATAATTTTTGGACTTCCGTCGGTTTCAGTGTCAGATCACACAAAAAGATGCACCTTTCAAACAATCGTTAAAGAAAGGCTTGTTAACATTGAAAACTGATCTATCGATTTTAATAAGAAGTTTTCTGTGGAGGTATTATTACATGTTCTACATTTGGCAGCAAATTTTATTTTACCAAAAAGGGTTATTAATAATAACATAACAGTTTTTATTTTTAACTTTCACGTTAACAGCTTTACCTTTTTCGTTCAAAAATTTTATACAGTAGCTCCCTAAAAATAGAAATATATTTTTTTTGGAAATTAGTTTTTATCAATTATTGGCTCGAAAATATTTGGATGATTTTTTAAAATTAGGATTTTAACAGCGGTATTTAAAAAATATTTGTCAGAGCCTTGATAGTCCGAAATAGTTGGAAATATACTTTATTTGATTAAGTAAAATGTTCTGGCCAAGGTTTAGACAACCGAGTCTAAATGGTGATAAATGATTTTTAAACCCGTAATTTTTCGAATTCAATTCGGAACATTAAGAGTTTAAAATTCATTTATTCAAATACTAAGCACTAAAATAACGTTATTTAAAAATATAATTAAAGAATAAATTACTGGCTTTAAAAAAAGTTATAACATGATATTTTAGGTGTTGTTTTTATATATTCATTTTCTATTTTCAATATATTTTTTTTAATTTGCCCCTCCCATCTAAAAGGGTGGACAAACAAATACAGTGGGCCTATATCTTAAAATTATGTTCATATAATGTAACGACGACAAAAAAAATTGATGCATTTATCACAAAATGCACAATTTTGTAACTACATAAGCCGCCCAACTATATAGAAAAGTAAGACCCTTAACTCTTCCAATTGGTTTATTTCGGAAACGGTTATTTAAATGACATTTTTTTGTACAACTTTCTATTTGAGAGTTATTCCTGTAAAACCATTTTGAAAGGGCCTTCAACCCCCCATAAAATTGTTAGCGGCGCTCATATCGATGGGGACTTTCGACAGTTTCTTAAGAACACCATGAAGAGGTGTCGCTCTCCGGCGATTATTTCCTAATAAAGCCATAATATTGACTGGACTATTAAGGAATTTTATAATTTTACCTACACTGAACCAAAAACCTCGTGTGTTTTTCATTTTTTATTTATGTCGATTTTCATATTTACAATTACAATAGTCAGTTTGACAACCGTGGTTTTCATATTTACAATCACTATTGTAAAATTGATGACCGTGGTTTTCATGATCATCACCTCGTGTTTTTCATTTTTTATTTTTGTCGATTTTGAAATCAACAATCGAAATAGTCAGTTTGACAACTGAATTTGAGTATGTGATAACCCTGGTTGTCAATGGGGTGATGAAAAAAATGCGGTAATCATATTTACTATCAAAATAGTCTATTTTACAACTGTAGTTGTTTATTTGACAAATTCGATTATCAAATTGAAATTTAGAAATTAACAACCGAAAGTTTTCAAAGGTTTTCATATTGACAAACAATAATTGTTAAATTTGATGACGATTTTACCGTTATTTCGTCATATTGACTATTTTGGAAGTCAATATGACTATTTCAAATTAACATCCGGTGTTTTTTTCAGTGTATATACGTGAAGAAATTTTTTAAAAATGCTCTAACGATTTATGCAAGAAATCTGACAACTCTTTTATTAATTCTTAATAATAAACGTGTTTCAGCCTTAAATGACATTTAACAATGAGCGGATAACTTATCTCACCAATTTTGGTGTTCAACGAGCGGATTACTTTACCGTTCACAATTCAATTCAAAGCTGACTGATATGACAGTAAGCTTTCAAACATGAAAGGAGTACTTGAATATTTAGTACAATTGAGGGAAGTGCAGCCTACTTTTTGGTGTTATTCAGTGAACCGATAAAATGAAGCCAGAATAAGTTTACTAATATTTTATTTTATCAAACGGATAAGTCCACTATCCATGTGTTAGGTAAAACGTGTATTTACGAGCGGATGGTGTATTTTTATTAATAGGGCTGTAAGTCCTTTGAACAATATCTAATAAGAATAATTTCATTCCACCTATAAGTCATTTTATTTCTTACTAAAAAGGCTGCATGAATATTAAATTTTTCTGTGTGATCAACAGTCTCGTAATTTGTTTAAAGTTCGATGTATCAGTATAAATCCACAACACTTCACTTGTTTTTTCGAGATTTAGGTAATACCATTTCGAAATGAAAATCTCTACCTCTACTAGTGATAGTTCCATCGAATATCCTCAAGTGTTTCTGATGCAGCTTTCTAATTTTTGTGTAAACCATCATAGTTCGTTTACCCTAAATTTACAAAGTTTCTATAAACAGCTTGGCAAAAATCAACTTCAATCAAGATGAACTTATCTCGTCTTTAATGTCGATATGAATCACAATCTTTTCAGTTCATGTTTACTCCTCCAAATCATCATCAAGCACCCTCGCAACACTATATACATTCTGGCGAAGCCTCACCTTTCTCTCATTCACTTAAAAACCATCGACATCAACATGGACAACGACAACGACATCCCACCTGACATGGGCCAGTATAAAAATGTTTGCTTAAGTGATGTTGTAAATCTCTCAATGTTATACACAAATCAGCGAAATATACCTCTTTTGTGCCAAACTATAATATATATAAGCGCCAAACAACCACTAGCGACATACACCACCACAACCACCATCAACATCACAAAAACAACAACACTGCAGTATATAGCTCCAGATAATAGAGTTATTATGGCGTCATCGTGGGTTAACCTCCAACTTGAACCCAGTTTGCGGTAGGTGCCATAATCTTCTCTTAAAGATCTTTAGCTGGTTGAATTTTTATTTCTTTATTCGCTCATCTTTAATTTTGGTAAACAATCTTAGCTTATAACCACCATAGTACAGTCCAGGTCGGGTAAAGTGTACAAAACAAAAAAATAAAAATCCAAATAAAAATCTCCGCAATCGCACGCTTGGGTGGTAAAATGGTCCTTTTCTCCATCATGGCCCGAGTCAGAGATGCTCTGGGGCTGGTCTCTTAGTCCAAGTCCCAGTCTGGTTCATGGAGTATATAGTAATTGTGAATGTTGTTTTAGGAACGTTTTTTTTTTTTTTTTATAGAAGACACGACTTTCGATTTTCATTATTGCGGCGAAAATATCTTCTTGTTTTGTCGTGTTTGTCCAACGATATGATACTAAAACTGATCATGGGGCTATATAACTATACCCAGCAGGTAGTTAGGTAGGTATATGTATAGGTACATATAACTTCGACAAAAACAAAACGAAAAATCTTTTACTCCCCGAAAGCAATAAAACGCGCAACAAAGATCACGAAAGTGAATCTGAGAGATATAGATGCGCTAAGCTAAGGTGAGCTGAGCGTGCGATGTCTTCCAGTGCGATTTCGATTCGTGATCAAATTCTCATTTCGATTTCTTGAATTTTTCTGTTGTAAAAAAAATAAAAACAAACAAGAACAAAATTAATATCAGATTCTGTGATCTTTTGGCCTTTGGGTAGAAATTGGCTACATTATGGGAATGCGAGAGAGCAGATCTATGTCGTTGTGGGTAGAAAAATTTCCTAGACTCATTTGAGACACTTCCATCAAACAAAGTAATTCAAAAATGATAACGAAGGAAATGATTATTATTATCATCATCATCATCATCATCATCATCTTCACTACATTGGGGAGAGAAGAATCTTCATTGGTCTGCCAAGATCCCAGAAATAACTATCCAGTTCAACTGATAGAAAAATTAAATAAAAACAGATTTTTTGTATAGACGAATTTTACCTTTATTAGATGTTTGATCTGTGTGATGTTTGAGGTTCTGTTTTCGTTTAGACTTAAAGTTTTAAGAAAATAGGAATATTGTTATGGCATCTTAGAAGTAGGTACCTGCATAATTCTTCATGGTATCAACCGATTCAGAAGTCGATTTCAAATTTAGTAAATCAAAAAGCGTATGAAATTTCCCTCACGATGATATTCGATATTTCGTATGAAATTTCCCTCACGTGTCGTTCCGTCACTGATGCCGTAATTCGGCCCATGGTTTCAGATATAGAAAGAAATTTAAGATTTTGTAGACCTCAATAATAATTTAAAACAAAAATATCAAACTACATATTTTTCAAAAACTGAAAACAATTTTATTTATTTCGAATTCTACAAGAAACTAAAACTATCAATTTAAAGTCAAAATTTTGTGTGTAATTTTCGGCGCAGGGTTATACATCAACAGGTCAAATGTCAAATATTTAATGCACTTCGGTTAAATTATAACCCACCTTGATGAGCAAGAAGTCCACAAAAAAATTGGGTCAATATTCCCTAATTTATAGAAAGAAAGTGGGTCATAAGTTCACAAATATTTTTTCAAATTTTTAAACCATACCCAAAGTACTTTTTATACTAAGAAAACTGTTGAAATTGACACCTGCATGACGACTGAACGAAGTTGCGTGATTGATACAGAGCCCAGAGGACTCAAAAAAGGAACCCTCGATGTACTGGTTGTCTAAGAAAGCGCTTCGGGCACATCAACTCAGAGTGGTTGTCTGGGATTTTAGCAAAATAAGTATTATTTTTTATTAAACTCATCTTAAGCTTAAAAGGGCAAAAATTTTTTTTTTTTGCCAATTAAATATTTTTTGAAATCACTAAAGTGAGTCAGAAATCCACAAGAATTTCTTGCAACTTATGACCGAAAAAAGGGGGATTAAAAGTATGGGCTTGAAGTTAGCACCGCCTTTTTGTATTTTGTAAAAAAAACGGTTGGGCTGCGATGTGCCCAACTTGAGCTGCCATATGCCATATTTAAAAAAATGTAATGATTTTTAGAGGCTATATCCATTTTTTTTATCGTAAAGTTAGCACCGCCATTTTCGATTTTTAAAAGAAAAAAAGGTGTGCTGTATGGTGCTCAACTGGAGCTGCGATGTGCCTTAAATATTTTTGAAAATTTCGCAAATTATAAGGATGACATTTTTTGACTTTCATGCTCAACTTGTGTTTTGTAGTGAATAATAATTATTATATTAGGACATAGATTTAAATCCTTAAGAAGATTTAATAAATCCGGAATTAAGGGGTGTTTCACATAAATCCAAAGAGAATAATATGGTCGATATAGTCTTTTAATATAAATTAACAGAAAAGTTATTTAAAGTTTTTAATGGAACCTAATTCGTTTATAACTTTGCACCGTCAGAATACAAATACAATTCATGAAAGGTTGCTAAAGAAATGTGTTATTCTGAGAGTGTTTCTGCTATTGTTGACTCCATTTTTCGTTCACCGTACTTTCCTTTGAGTGCAACTACTTTCGAAATGAATTGCGTGTAATTTAGTTAAATGATATACGTTTTTAACGATCATATAACTTGAATAAGCAGGACTTCTGTTACGTAAAAAAAATAAAAAAATCACAATGTCATACTACAAAATATACGATTAACATTGTATAATCTAATACCGGAGCTACTATAAATTCTTCTATATAAATAAATAAATAAATTTAAAGACAAACTATATTATCTACTAATGAACTATAAACACAACAAATTAAGAAGAATAGTCACAAGCACGATTTTATATGTATAGACAAAAAAGAAGCTTAAAATCATTAATCTTCGCTAATGAAGAATCTATCAAATAAATTAAATATGGAAACACAAGTTGCTTACTACGAAAAAAAACACCTACTTCTTTCAAATGTATATTTCTTGTTATGAATATATGGTGGTCCTTATCTTAAAGAAGCTACTACTGAATATCCCACACATAGGTATATGATTAAACTTATTTAAACGAATCAATTAAGTTCTGCAAATTTACTTAAAAATTCAACATCTTAAAATAAATCAATTGGAGATATACATAAATGAACAAAAAAGAAACCTTTTAATGCAAAATAGGCTTGATTACTATTTCAATTTATTTATATGGTTATAAATTAAGTATAACTCGATTTGAGAATTTATTGGATTTATTTTTTAAGAAAGTCTCATATATTGATCTGTATTTTTTTTTTAAATTGAATTACTTATATATAGATATAAATTTGAGGTTTGGCATCATAAGAGAAAGGTATTTTAAATGGCTTTTGACATGCGGAACAAGAAATGCAAATTAACTTTTCTCATATGCCGCAGTTTAAAGTGTTTTCACATATCATGACATTTTTATTGTGAGGAATTTTACAATGAATATTTAATTTTAATATCATTTCAGACGAAACTTAACACAAAAGCAAAAAAATAATTATTACTCCACCAAAACATACATAAGTAAAATAGACACTCCAGAAAATTACATCTCTCTTCCACAGAGAGACATACATAAACCTAAGCAGATCTGATATACGTTATAGCAAATTAAAAGTATTCAACATCTAATCACCACACTGCTGTTAATCGCCCATTACAATATCTAATCTACACATGGAAAATAAATTAATTGCAAAATCTCCAACATCCACCGCTTTTTTTTACCATCTATATGAACATCATATTTTCTTTAAGTTAAGCAGTGTTTTTCCTGCTCCTTCAAAGGGCCTTGCACCTCGATATATACGAAAGAAAATTCCTGAATATATATAAAACCCTGCACTCGTGGAACCCGTCCAAGTCCAATAAACCCGAATTCACATTAATATACACAGGAATTTCTTGTTTTTTATGCTCACAAATGGCGACGACCATAAGACCAACCGTTCGTTCGATCAAAAATAATAATATTTAAAAAAAAAAAAACTAAGTAAAAAAAGAGTGAGTCTCGCGTTTATGCCGCGCCATCGAATATCGCATCGCCACTTGCAAGAATGCGCATATATGGATTTTTCAAATAAATGCATTTTAATTAATTAGCGAACGCATCGTAAGTTGGGACACAATTTTTGGATGCAATTGCAATTTATCACTCGCATATATGTGATTGAGTTGATCATGCGTCGTCATGCATGCTGCTGCATGCCATGCACTGGAACATATGAACACTTTATGTGAGATACTTTGTGCAACGAGATATTTATTATTTTTTTTTTACTCAAACAACCTGAGTGAGCGCCGACACGCCGGCCGACCAGCCGTAGTTTGGATTATTTATGACCACTTGATGGAGTCTTTAAGTAAATGGTCAGTGCGACTAAAAAGCGGTAGACTTAAAAGTTTCCTGCAACTATACCCGCTAAACTAAACTACAAGAGCCAGCTCCACCACAAGGAAATACACAGGAAAATAATTGAACATGAATGTTTAGCGTATATCTGGAGAGTTATGATTGACCGAAATAATACTGACACTTTTGTTCAAAAAACCGCAAAAAAAAATATGTACACAATGTATAGCATACAAATATTTGTATCTAATTGAATGGTATGCCACTGGGTGCAGTAATTGGGCCATTATTATTATTTTTGGAATTTATTTTTTGTTAATAAATTGTCACCAGAAGACCCGTGCGAAACTTTCGCACATTCAATTAGGTTTTTCAATTAAATTTTCAAACAGAATATTTGAACAAAATAAATAATTTCTTTATTGATATGAACAATATTAGCTTTACAAAACTTCTTTGTAAACAATATTTCATGTAAGAGTGGAATCAGAAGTGACAAATAAATATGTTTCTCCCCCAATCATTCAAGGTGCAGCGAAAAAAATGTTTCTCCCACACTACCTCAATGAGCAAGAGAAAAAAAGAGTATTTTAAATTAATGAATTGATAAATATGTTTCTTTCATTCATGCAATCTAGTAATACCTAATAAATGCATTCGACTTAAGATTACAAACAACAGAAGTAACAAATATATTTCTCCCCCACTCACTCAATGTGCAGCGAAAAAAGAGAATTTGGAATTACAGAAGTAATAAATATTTTTCTCTTTCACTCAATCAATGGGTTTAGTTTATTCGGTTTTTTATAAATACAGAAGTGACAAATATATTTCTCCCCCATTCACTCAAGGTGCAGTGAAAAAATAAAATTTTAAATTACAGAAGTAATACATATTTGTCTCTTTCACTCAATCAATGGCTTAAAAGTGAGGCATTCTTTATGT
The DNA here is from genome assembly GCA_929447395.1 of Epistrophe grossulariae. Taxonomy (NCBI): domain Eukaryota; kingdom Metazoa; phylum Arthropoda; class Insecta; order Diptera; family Syrphidae; genus Epistrophe; species Epistrophe grossulariae. Next base: position 137,945,880 of record OV839568.1, read on the forward strand.
CGAACTATTCATTTATTGAATTTTTTGAAATTGGCGAAATTTATAGAAAATATTGTGGTTTGAAATAAAGTTTTTGTCATCGCTATGTGTAATTTCCTACCCAGTGATACCTAATTTAGTAGATTTGACTATTTTATAAGTGAGAAAAAAGGAGTCTGACAACAGAATCTGGTTATATCATATATATTATGATTACCAAATCTCTTATGAACTGTCAACAGTTCGAAATCTTAAAAAATCTTTTATGAATCGCATTTTTGGTATTCAGCCTGCCATAAAAGAATAAAAGACACATTTTTGTTACTTTTATCTAAAAGATAAATATTATATTTTATTTCTATTACAAATGTTCTTTAAATGAAACAAATGTAAGAAAATAACATTTAAATACATAAAAAAAGTATTTAAAGGATTACACAGAATGAGAACACTTTTGTTGCAACTAAAATGTAAAACTGACTTTCATTCTTGTGTCCAGAAAAATTCTTGTATAAACTCACAGAAGATCTAAGTGAGGGAACGGAGCTGGAACGGAGCTAATAAATTGAACCGATCTAATGCCACATTCCAAAATATACTAATTGGAAACGGGAAGTGTTCAGAAGTGGCGAAAAAGAGAGAATATTAAATTACAGAAGTATACATATTTTTCTGTTTCACTCATTCATAAATTAAAATTGAAGTATTTTTTATGTCAAATTATTCATTTATTGAATTATTTGAAAATACCGAAATTTATAAAAAATAGTGTGGTTTAACATAAAGTTTTTGTGCGATATCATCACTACGTTGAAATTCCTATCCAGTAATACCTAAATTACTGGATTTGCATATTTCATTAAAGAGAAAAAAGGACCCTGACAGTAGAAATAATATATAAATGATAAATAAGAAAAGTGCGATAATGATATCAATTGATAAAGCTTGAAAATGCTGTTTGATAAACAATTATTGTAAAAAAGTTATTTTCAATTAGGTATAGTGTGCTTGTATTATAAACCTTCTTTGTTAGCTCTGAACAAAAAATACAGCCTAGAATATTGGATTTTATATTCTAGGCTGCATATTTGATAGCTGTAATCGTATAATCGTTAAGATTGTTGTAGAAATCGTTCCAATTTGTTGATACTTGCAAACAGGAGCGGACTGGGAGTCAAAGGGCCTCCCATTATTTAGTGTGAGAGTCCCTATTATAGATTCGTTTAGTGTCTGAGAGTAGGTACTGTGGGGGCCCTAAACGGCTCAATATTTTATTCTAAGAGTCATCAATACAATCTCTTCCTGATCGCTTTGATCCTACAAAACCACCGTTCAATTTGGGCCTGTCGGGAGTCCAATTTCAGAAGAAAGTTTTCCTCTAAATGAACTGAAACTATACCTATCCAATACCTACATACATACATAGAACACCTATAGAGTTTACAGAAGATTTCTCTTTAAATCATGCAACAATATCTATACTGTGGGGGTTTCCGTATACGACCTCTTTCGGGCCACAACAGTTCAATATATACTTAGTTATTATAGTATTGGAGCCTAATCAGCTAAACTATATTGTTTTCTATACGAAGAAGAAAAAACCAAAACAATAGAAGATATTGTTTTCGTTGAAATAGTCTTATGAAGACCTAACACCTTTATCCCATTTGGAGGGGGGCCCTAACAGAGCTGTGTGGGCTTCCTGAGATTCCTTTGGGGCCAAAAAAACTAATATTAGGCCCTCAGAAATCCAATTTTATGAGAAAGTTTTTTTTTGAAAGAACATAAAGTACTAAAAGGGCTTTCATGCACATTTTGCTCACCCGGGGGTCTATTGGGCAAAATACCGGTTGCCCAGGGGCCTAGTTTGCCCTTGCTTGAAACGTTGCCACAATTCACCTGTAAACATATATCACTTTTCATTTTTATATTCGCTGTAACTAAATTCGTTTTAACATAAAAATAAACAAAAATATTCTTTAAAAGTTTGAGAATCAACAAGAACGAATATTTTAATTGTCTATTGATTTGACAAAGCGCAAAATGCTAAGAATATCATTAATTATATAAGTTTTTTTTTTTTTTATATATGTGTATTTTTTTATTATGAATTCAGTGTTAAGTGTCGTTTATTGCCAACCCCTTCTTAAAAACATGTGACATAAGATAATCAAATAAAATGACTGCGTCCTTCTAATAAACAAAAAAAATATTTATAGCTTCTCCCAAAAAAAAAACTATTATCGTTCATTTATTTGTTTATTTATTTCACTATTTATAGAAACCTAATAAAAAATTAGTATCTTCTTAGCTGCATTTAATTTCCACACAAATTTTCATAGTCCATAAAATCAACATCTAAACGACTCCCATTTTCTCCATGATTTAACATCGCACTCACCTTTTAAAACTCAAAATGTCATCTGAATAAATTTTTAAAATAAAATCATTTTATAAACCAAAAAATGAAAAAAAAAACCATCATCCATAGAGATGCAAATGATGATTATCATCGTCATTGGCTGCCGCATAAAAACAAATATCAAAGGAACATCAGCCGAACAGATGTTCCTCCCCAACCAACTCGACACACAATCGCAATACAAATTTCCTCGGAAAGTTTTTTTGTTTTGTTTTTGGTTTTGTGTGAGGGATTCCATTTTTTTTTCTTGCATACAAAAATATATACATATAAAAAAAAAATTAAAATTTAACCCGAACATCATGCTGCGGCAGAGGAATTCACAAATTTCATTCATTAATTGAATTTGCCGCAATAATTCATTAAAATTCAACACAAATGCTCGTACTTGGTGGCAGTGTTCGTCTCTTCTCATCTCATCCTATATATGGACCTCAATATTGTGCTGATGGTAGGTTTTTATTTTGTATATCTGATGGTGGTAATCATCTGAATAAAGGATTATCTGCGTGGATAATTATCAATGAATTGCTGAAAACCAAAAAAAAACGAAAATAAACAAAAATGATAAAGAGCGAGATAAAAGAAAAAAATCAAAATTTTAAGGACGAAAATGCTCTTCTGCAAGCGGAAATCGCATGTGGCGCCCAAATGAATGTTGACAGAATTTAAATTACTGCTAATTAATAAATAAAAAGGGTTGAAATGGTTGAATTTCTCTCTGGTTTCTCTCTCGCAATAAAACAATTCTTTTTTTTTTTTGGTTGTTTGTTTTTTTTTTAAGATGAAGAATAACAAATGCGGTGCTAATGAAAAACAATGAAATTTTAATATAAACAGAAGGGTTAACCGCGCGCGTTCAACTGAAAATATTATACTTGAGATTATTTTGAATATTGTCCGCTCCCCAAAAAAAGAATATTCTTGAAGGATTCAATACATTTCCAGAGAGAGAGAGAGTGAAGTTTCATGGAAAATAATCATAAAATTTTAAGTCGCACTTATATTGAATTTTATGAGTGTTACTGTTATGACCAGGAAAGTTTATGGACAATAAAATTAACTAAATGTTTTCAGACAATGTACGTATAAACAAGTGAGAAGTATAGTCTTGAGTTAATGGTTTTTGAAAAACAAAATGCGGGTTCTTTTTAAATTTATGTCAACTGAAAAAGAAAAAGGGGTTTTTGTTGAAATGTGTGTTCAAAAGCATGTAACATTGTTGTATAATATTTATGTACCTTAATGATAGTGTTGTTGATATAATGGATGTGTTTACCAGTAAAGATAGATTAATGTAAGTATATGATAAGGTGATAATTTTTTTAAATTAGAAAAATCTAGAAAATTTATTTGGTTTTTATGAAAAAAACAACCTTTTTATTCTTGTTGATATTTTTTTCAAGGTTACATCATGCATTTTTATTAGAATTTATTCACACATTATAGATAAATCAACCAATTATTCGTCCGTCAAGCTGGGATCACCTCAAGTTTTGAGGGGGAAGGGATTTAAATTCCCAATCAAAATTGCAGTACTAAATTAGAAATCAATATTTAGAACTTAAATTCTACATCATTGGAATTTTGAATTTATGGTGTGGTTTGAAAGACGTCAAATAATATTACATTCCAAAATTTATCAGACAATTTTTATAATAATTCCTTTTTCGTGACTTTTTTAATTTCAATCTAATTGAATACTTATTTGGTAGGCTTCAGGTCATTAATTTAAACAAAGAAAGACCTGAAGCCCACACAAGTAGGATTCAATCAGGTTTTTTTTTATAAACAAAAAAAAAAATTTTGTTATTTTTTAATTTTTTTAACAACCTTATTTACACTTTTCAAAGGCAAAATTTTTTGATGAGCTTAAATTTCTGTCTGTCTGTTCGACTACAACCTAAAGGGAAAGGTCGATTTCTTTGAAACTTTGCATATTTAGCATTTTTTGGGCATTCCACGTTTAACATTCCAAAAATAACAGTATCATGCCATATATTTTTTTTAGAATTTTTGAACATTATTTTTAGCAAAAATGGCTCCACAGATTTAAATATAACTAGTACGTCCAGCCCCCGAAACTCGAGTGCTAATAACATTATCGTCTAATTGAAAAACAACTTCTAGAAACTATATTGTAATTCACATGAAATTCTAGAAAACTTTACATTAAGTAAAAAATCGCAAAAATAATTCCATCGTTTAAAAGCAGTCTTGAGCGGGGAGAAAAACTGAGCTAGTTTTATATGAGCTACTTATTATTATTTTCTGCAGCACTGAACGCTGCCGGGTTGGGTTTAGCCGATCCCAGAACCACTGGTCCCAAGACCATCCCGGAAGTAGTCATAAAGACCAATTAAATTTATATCGAAAATAAAACTCGTCGAATACATTCATACGTTCCACGCCTCAGCTTAAACATCCCTCACACTACATCTACAAATTGAAAGCATTCTTCCTTTTTTGCTCACATTTTATTTCAATTTAAAAAACAACACTCAATGAGCGAGAGAATATTTCCATGCAAAACCAATATACCTACAACGATACATAATTTATGCTTCTCGCATTAAATCGACCAATGGCCGAAAATCCAACACAACAGAACAGAAAAAAATCCTTAGAAATAAAATTCTTCCCACAAAAATCCCTCACTCGAATTCACTAACCATCTTAACGAATATATATTAAATGCACGAACCATTGCATTTAACGAAAATATAATAAGTTTTCTGAACAATTACTCGGTCTCGCTCTGGCTCTTGCTATGGTTCTCGCTCTCCTCGCACTTATAATGCAATTTTACTTTATTGTTTTTTAGTCTTTGTGGTAAAATTATTTAATAAATTTTTGCTTTGTGCACTTCTGTGCAAAAAAACCTTTCCATCGATATATAATTTATATACTTTCGGCTTTTGTAGACCGCGTAAATGGTACCCCAAAATTCGTGTTTGTCGTTTTATTATATTGATTTTTACAAAAAGTGGTTATTAATGGTAATTTTTTTTAAATTAGATTTTCTCGAAACCATTTCGACTAATTTGTATTCATTTTTGTATGGAAAAAGTTCAAAAAATTATTGTTTACTAAAATTTTTGAAAAATATTTTTAGAATTTAAAAAAAAAGTCTAATTTTTTTTTTAAGCTCAATACATACTTCGGTTTTTTTTTAACATTGTCTATATTATTTTTAACAAAACTTATTCTTATGTAGTTAGAATTAACGGTCCCAACTGTTTAAAAACCGTTTACGAAAATATTATTTTTGTCAAAAACGCCTCCTTCGATTTTGATTAAATTATTATTTGTAGATACTAATATTTATACGATGTACCATTTTATAGAAACAAATTTTACATTAAACCATTATTTATAGGTACAGTATACCTATCATAGAACCATTTTTTTTATTTTCCACTTTTGCATTATCTGGTCCACCGATTTAAATTCAATTTTTTTGCAAGAGATTCCATTATAAGTTTAAATAATATTACATAGCTATACGATCGATTTTCAAACAAACAAATTTTGGATTTAAAAAAAAATTAAATACGGAAGTTGTTCGCGAATAATCATTTGAACTTTAATTTAATGGTAAACGAGTTGATGGTCGAACATTTGGGACTATGCTCTTTGTATGAGTATGTGGTAGGCATTCCTTTCTTAAAAAATTGTATTTGATTATATTATATCAAATAATTTGTTTAATTTCCTTTGCTGGTGAACTCCTTTTCTAATAATTTTGACCAGATTAATTATACATACATACTTTTTTTTCAGCTTCACTGTATAGGTAGGTATGTGTTAAAATGATTTTTATAGGATCTTTTATTTCACAAAATAATAATAATAAATACGAAATCTTTATAAATATGCTTTTTATGAATATTTAAACAAGAAATTTGTTTCCCATTAAAATTCAAATTATATAAGCTGCCAATTTATTAACATTTTTTTTTGAAAATTTAATCTAAACATTGTTGATTATTGTTTTTATTAATTTTTTATTTAAATTTTATTTCTACATAGTAATCACATCATTCATGTATTTTATCTGAAAACTAAGAAAAACATGCTGTTTCCATCTCCTGTTTTAAGGTTACCTAACACTTGCATAAATTTAGGTCAATTAAATCGATTTTAGTCAACAACCAGAAACACTGGACCAACACTATACCTGCACTACTATATAGCACCACATTATACCACCACAGGGGCATTGTTTATAGGGGCTCAAATGTTTACCACATCATTTTGAAAACATATTTATGATTGTAATAAATTTACCTAAATTGTATATGATGGAAGATTTAAAGCTTAAATAAAGCCGAGTGCACGCTCTGGAATGTATATATATTTGTAGTAACACTTCACCTGTCAAGGTGCTGCTGCACACAGCAATTCATTCGATTTATGATCATAAGGGTGTGTGTGTGTGTTGTTGGGTTATGACAACTTTAAGAAAATCAAATGTCATGCATTATTTATGTAATTTGGAATTGGAGTTATGTTTTCTCAAACAACATATTTTATAGTAAATATGTGAGTGGAAGAATGTTTTTTTTTTTTAAAGGATAAAGGCAGGAAAATAAATTTAGTATGAAATTGTTAAAAAACAATTCAAAATTTGACTCTTTATGCCTACAGCAGGCACACGCATATTCTTCCATTGCCTCTTTGTCAACTTTAATTTGTTGCGTGAGGTGAATTTTAAATTTTCTCATTTTTAATCAGAAAGGGTAAACCAACACCTCTGTCATTATTTTAACAATCCATGACTATATAAGGTGTTTTTTTAAGGAGTCCAAGCCCTCACTTTTATGATGGAATTTAAAAAAAATTTTACCATAGGGAAAAAATTAAAAAAAAATCATTTCATTTAAAAAAAAATATATTTCAACTTAAGTTGTTTCCCATCAATCAATATTGTTTTAAGATATTTGGCTATACTTTTTAAGGTGGTAAGTGGAATATAATATTTAGCCTAATAAGGCATTTGGGCCTATTCGGCAAGATCTTTTTTCTGTTATTCTTTTAGTCTGTTATGAATTTACATACATTTGTGCTGTCAAAAAATCTTTTGATTTTTTGTTTTACCAACCTTTTTTGGTCACACTTCTCTTTTTATGCAAATAAAAAACCAACGAAACGTAGGTAAAAATAGGAAATAAAATTTTTTATTTGCATAAAAAGAGAAGAGTGACCAAAAAGCCTGATAAAACTAAAAAATCATTTAAAATCCAAAGAATTGGTCAATCAAAAACTATTTAAAAAACTTTTATGAATCATAATTTTGGTATTCGGCATGACAAAATCTGTTAGGAAATCTGCTACCAAATCTCTTATGAACTGTCACAGTTCAAACTCTCAAAAAATCTTTTATGAGTCGTATTTTTGGTATTCAGCTTGCCAAAATCTGTAATGAATCATAAAAGAATAAAAGAGAAATTTTTGTGACTTTTATCATAAAAGATTTTAATAAATATGTTAAGTTATGAATATTTATATTTTATTAAGACTGCAAAAGGTTAAAAGGAAACAAATGTAAGAAAATAACATTTAAATACATAAATACATAGACAATTAATATTTAATTTAAAATAAAATTTATTTTTCGACGAAACCACAGAACGAAAATACTTTTTGTTGGAGCTAAGATGCAAAACGTTCTTTTGTCTTCCCGACCGCGACGTGCGATTCTTGCTTTAATTAAAGGTTTGATATTGCACTGGATTTCGAGATTTCACCAATATAAACAAACTATAATTACAAATAAAGTTTAAAAAAATTAATTTCAATTCGCGAACAACTTCAATTTATGTGTCAATAATGAATGTTTTTTTAGAACAGCTGATTAAGCTGATTTTAGTTCTGTTTGCTTGTATATTTCGTTTTCGAAGTTTCATAACAGAATTTTATAAAAGATCGAACTTCTGAATACCAATTATAAAAAATCTTTTAAGGTGGAAATCTTTTATGATTCATATAGCAGAAAATTCACAGCAGAATAACAGATGTGGCAGAATAGGCCTAATTAATTCTTGAAGTAGGATAGGAACCCAATAATCCAAAATTACACGGAGAATAAGCGAGAAAGTTAAGCAATTGTCTCATTTCATAAATTCTTAAAATTAGCCGTGTTTTGTTATCTATAACGGATCTGGATTAGGGAAATTTTTCAACACGAAATACAACAACAACTTGGGATCCAGCTCTCTATCTGTTGTTGTTGTGTTACGTGTTGAAAAATGATTCTGATCCAGATCCATATGATAATAAAACAAACACGGTTATTAATAACTTTTGACATTATTGGTCAAGTGTCAGAAATAATTTCAACATTATTTGAATATTTAAAAAAAATACAATAGAAGTTCCAATTTTTAACTGCACTTAAAAAAAACACCCTTTTATATAATTCTACTACCTATATAAATATATAGGTACAAATAAAACAGTCAAACTTAAGCGATGATGCTGTGGCTATTGCGGTGCCCACTTTATTATCTTTGTGCCTTGCATTAAGGAGGTTTCATGATGCGACCGACCCACAACCGACTCCAATCACCTTCACCGCGCGACACAGGAATCGGGTGGCGGTGCAGCGGCGTGGCGGCGGGCGGCGGCAGAGGCAGAGTGATGGTATAGTGGTAAAGCGATATCAATTTTAATTAAATTTGCATGTAAATATGAAATTTATGCGCGTCTCAGATCATTTTGTGATATACTAATTCAATTTGGCCGATACCAGCGCTCTTAATAGGTTTATCTGCATTATGCATATGTTTTGGGCTTTGGCTGCAAAAAAGCAGATGCATATATAAGTACCTATCCATGTACGCATATAATATGCTTGTTTTTGTTGTTTGTTTTTGGTGACGAAGCAACTGCAGAACATGTCGGTTGATGTAGCATATTTCTTGTGTCAATTTTAGAGATGCACGGAGTACCTCTACCTATACTCTTGGATAATAGCATCGCGATTGAACTTTTATAAGTAAATTCCTGCAGTCAAAAGTATATGACAAAGTTTTTAGATGCTGCAGCATGCCACACGCGTGACTCATTTAGCACACCTCTTTTGAGGAAATTGATTAAGGAAGTAGGCGAAACCTATATGCAGGAGAAGACAGTTTACTGAAGACATTTCGAGTAAACATTCAATAAGTGAAGATAATCATATAAAGATAGAACCTATATCTAGATATATTTTAATATATTCTATACAGAATATGTGGTAACAATATTTTAATTAAATTTAATATGTGTAAAAGTTGTAAAATGTATTCTTTGAAGAAAGAACAAATAAATTATGGTGGCTTAGAAAGAATGAAGATGGATCAAATTATTTAATTTTAAACCACTTTTATAGCTAACAAAACTTACAATTTAAGAAATGAGCAAATAATCATGAAAATTCAAACTTTTTAAAAAATTTTACTAAGATTGCGAATACAAATGGATGAAAAATAAAATAAAATAAAATAAAATAAAATAAAATAAAATAAAATAAAATAAAATAAAATAAAACAAACAAAACAAAACAAAACAAAATAAATTGAAATAAAATAAATTAAAGTAAACATTAATAAAATAAAATATGATCGAATACAGTAAAATTAAAGAAAATAAAGTAAAAGACAAAATTTTTGTAATTTTTCATTTCCCCCAGTAATCGTTTCGCAATTTCTCGCCTTTCATTTAAATAATTTCGCATTTAGTTTTTGTTCAGCAAAATATTCTTGTGGGAATGCTTTTGGAAAGTACCGCAGTTTGCGAACTACCTTAAATTTTGCGAGGCAAACTAAAGTTCTTTTGATAATTAAGAACTATAGGAAATCTCGGAAATTGAAACCTCGCAATTGAAATCTCACATTACTAAATCTTGAAATTACAAAATCCCATTTTTATGATCTCGTGCAAAATCCCGCTTTTTAACTCCGTCTTAGGCCCTCACATCTATCTCGCTAACGCAAATTCGTTGATCCGCTTGCAGTATGTTCAGTAGTCAGGCAGGTGTCAACATCCTTTATGAACAACGGTATAAGAGATTTGAGTTTCCGAAATTTCAGTTGAGATTTGCGATATTGAAAAAAAAAATATATATGCTTTTGGAAATTAACAGTTTTGCGAAATAAATCAAGCTTTGCAAAATAGGCAAGGAAAGAAAATAACAAAGAAATCCCGCAGTTGTGAAAATTATTAAATATAAATTTAACAAAATAAAAACTAAAGTTTCTTTTCTTTCATTTATTTAATTAAAATATATAAAATTTTGCATTCGGAATCTCGCATTACTAAATCTCGTAGTTACAAATTCCTGCTTTTCATAATCTCGTAAAATCCCGCTTTTTAACTCCCTCTTGTGGATCCTCAGTCCCTGTAATTCTTTTGCTCCGCTTTGGAGCGAGATTTCAATTTCCGAAATTTCAGTTAATATTTTCTATAGTTCTGGGTGCGAGATGTTTAATAAGAGGGATTATTAATTTGCGAGATTTCGCAAATGTCGAAATATTGCTTTGGAATGTCGCAAAATGAAATTTCGATGAAACATGACTAATGAAAAAACAATAAACGCGGTACTTATCATATTTTTTTGTTTTGTCTTTATATTCCACGATGTAATTCAAAATCTGGATAATTATTTTTTGGTTTGTGTGTTTTTCTATATCGAAATTAATTGATCCAAAGTTAAGTCAAATACGATTTTGAAAATGAATTTACATGATGAGTTTATCGTTTTTAAAAATGAGTAAGTACAAAGTACATACCTACTGTGTAATGTACCAACTCAAATAAATAACCTTCCTCTCCTGCAAAATTTGTCAGAAAAATGGACTTCGTTTTAAAATCCTATATTTCAAGAACTGCATAGAACAGGCATGAAGAATTCAAGAATTAATTTTTCATGCCCCTAACTAATTCCAAAAAAAAAGAGTTACAACTCTTTTTGGAGTTAAAGTACTTATCGTTGTATATTCACAACAAACGTAGGGATTCAATATCATTACCGAGAAGATTCCAAAAAGCTTTTAACGACAATTAGTACACAAAAATTAACATTTCGTCTAGGCGGTCTCACTTGGACTCATCACTTGACTATAGTGAGAACCTTGTTAATACGCAATTCAATTAGTTCAGTAACCAAGTTCAAATACCAAGATGATTTCATGCAAATGCAATCCAAAAGTGTATCAATAAGACGATAAGTCAAAGCTCAAGACAAAATATGTCTATTTTCAACTTCAAAAACTGAAATTGGTTAAATTCTCAATTTATCTGTATAGGTTATCCAAAATTACAATGAATAATGAAAACATTATTGGCATTTAAACAAAAAAAATATAAAAACAATTCTAACGAAAACCTCAAATCGCATCTTCATTCATGATATAGTCGAGTATAGTAAGTCGATGGTTTGTCGACCGGTTCGTTATAATGTATATGGCTGATGATGGCGGCAAACCAAGAGAGTGGAAACGTGATCCTAGACGGACATGTATCTGAGTACCGTATCTGGTTTCCAGATATACCTTCATACCTACATGTTATATATATCTGGTGGAACATTATCTTCTGCAGTGCTTTTGGCCAAAATAAACAACAACAAAAAACCGGCAACGATTTGTTTCAAATTGCCAAGAAACAGGAATCGAAAAAAATAAGCCGCACCGAAATTACGATGGGTTGCGGGAACAAGAGGATGTATCTAGCTGTAGTATCTATCTTATGTACATCTCTCAAGGCACTTTGATTGTTGTTGTTGTTATTTGTATTGTTTTTTATTAGTTGCTAGTTTGATCTATTACTAGCACTCATTTATGTGAGTGTGTGTGTGTGTGTGTGCGCAACATAAAAATCGTGCCTATTGAAAAATTGTACTGCAAAATGCAAGAAAGAACGAAATCGGTAATTTGCTGTGTCATGGCAAGACTGCGCTATTTGTACATAGGTTATAGGTAGTAACCGGCATTTTCCCTCTGTAGGTATATATATATTTTTTTTTTTAAGATGTCTACTCGAACTCTTTCATATTTGCTGAGGAGGTGAAAGATACATTTTTGACTATACAGGTAGGTCTACTATGTAATTGCAGACAATGTTTTTCTTACGTGTTTTGCCGTTTTGTTTTTTTATTATATTATTTTCAGGGTATTCCTTCGACCGAAGAGAGTGATTATCCGTAGACATTCGGATCTCGGACATACCATCGCACCCAACCAGACACTCTAGTCCCGGCTAGAAAGAGAAGAAAGGAAGGATTTTGATAAAACTATATAAATACACATCTATCACATGAACTTGTTGCTCAAGAGGGAATTGTGATTATGCAATCCGTCGGATTTCCTTCAAAATTTAAAGTGATTATTGTTTTTCACTTTTTACAAATAAACTTTTAGGTTTGTTTCTGTTTGGAGCTAGAATTTGAAGGTGTGATTATAGAGGGTTTACAGGAGAAGTTGTTTTAATGGGATGACTTCGAGTTGCAATTGAAGGTGATAAGAGAATGTTGAGATTTGGAAAAGATAGATTTTGGGAATTAAATTTATTGGGTATAGATATTTATTAAAAATTGTCGCCTTTAACTTAAAAACACAATCGACATCTACATGAACGAACAAATTAACATTGATCTTAAATTTCTTCATGTTAATTTAACTTCACATGAGATGAAAAACGTACAAAAAAATTGACGAAGGACCAATAGGTATAGGATTATCGAGGTGAATTTTGTTTTCCTCGGAATATTGTATTCCCTCTAAACTTTTTCAGCTATCGTGAATCTCCCCGAGAATAAATTTTCCACGAACAAAAATTCACAGCTAAATTTTTCTGAAAAATGTATTCCCGATATCAATAAATTTCAAGAAATACTTTCGAGTGTGAATGACACGTTCCCAGTGTTCGAAGAAGGGAAACTTTCCAGGGGAATTTTTGTTTGCGATTTTTTATTTTACGAGGATAAAGTAGGGAAAGACCTGACTTTATTAATCTAAATATATGTGCTTTTTTTTTAATCTGAAATGAAAATGATTGATTAAAAAAATGTTAAAGCTAATTTTTACAAACTTCGAACATCAAACTAGGGTTTAACATCGCAGAAGCCTGTAAAAGGCTGGATTTTGTAATTTTATTGTCTCTAAAAGTCTGAAGCATACCTGATTTTTGGGTAGGTACTTTAACGCCTTCTATCATTTAATGTTTGGTGGTTTTAAGTAAGCCATAAAGCTGAAATTGTAATTTTTTGACATAATATCAAAATTCCCAAAAATCTATCCATATAACCTTAAAATTGTAATGTTTTCTTCTTAATACTTGTTCACCCAAAACTTATTCCATCATCTAAAAGTTACAGCTTTATATACATAAATGTATAAGAACATTTCTAAACGCACTTTGCCTCCCGCATAATGGCTGGAAATCTAATTCTTATCATGTCAAATACAAAGTCTATACAATAATTCATTTCCTTAAAAGGGTCATCATGCCTCAAATGACTTTCTTAACTCATTGACTATAACAGAGCGGGCACTCACTCCAACGCAACGCATCGACTTCCTCTAATCTTCATAGCCCATCGCATGAATATCCAAGTATGTGCTTCTGATGCTGACCTTCCTAAAAGTCGTTCCATTAACCCCGATATGTTTTTTTCTTCTCTTTCTGTTCTTTTTTTTTTTTTGTTATTTTTATTCCTTTGCCTGGCACAGTTCCTCATAACAAACTATTAACTCTTCTTCTTCGTGAAGTTAAGTGCTCCCCGACTCAACTCCGATGATGATGCTCCAGAAATGAAAACAGCTTCGTGTGCACTTCAATTCGATTAACATTTGAACTAATATTTGTGAGTTCCGAGAAATCCAACAACGACAACAACGATGACGATGGAGAGTCTTAATAATATGACACACACCACACCACACACAGCACAGCACACACAGGGCAAAAGATTTCAAACACATCGAGAAGAGGTATATAGGTCTTGAGAATCAACTAACGAAGTTCTATTATCTTAAGTGCACTTTCGAATCGAAAGAGGTGCCTCCTTGAATGCAGCTTTAGCTCGAAGCATGATTTCCATTAACTTACCCTTTTGTCAGTCACATAATATGTTGTTGGTCTAACTAAAATGCCAGATTTTCGTTTTTCAAATAAAATTTACCCAAAAAAGCTTAAGTCAAATGTAAACAATGTTTCAACCAGTCAAGTGGTTGAAATGATTGAATTCGAGTTCTATACACGCAGAATACTCGGAAAAGTTTTCAGTAATTCGAAAACAACAGAAGATGGGCGTGCTGTTGCAGGGGCAATGGAGGTGTATGAGGGTGAAATGCTGCTCTGATGGTTCAAGCTCGTGGATAATTAATGCTTTTTCCATTGAAACTTAAAACTCAAATCGACATAGGAACTATGAGTATAGATATAGCAGAATTGTGATGTGATGGTGGAGGGAATTTTGAAATACCAGACATTTCGCATCCATTTTCCCGAACGGAAAGGAAGTTTTAATTTGTTACATCATGGCAGGCAGTGCTTTTCGTCGTTGACTTGCCGCACACAGCAGAGGTTCCATTGGAAAATTTCGAATGAATGGTTTTCCGGAACTTTCATGATGGGTATAAGAAAAATCTCGCATTTGCTAAACTTTTTTTTTTTTTGTATCTCGTTCTGTATAAAGTATATATGAAAGAACGGGTAAAAGTTAATCGAAAATTTGTGCGGGCAAGCGAGAGAAAGAAGTGCTGAATCCCCCCTCCTCCCCTTTTCTGGTGGATTCTGAATTATTTGTTGATGTAAAAACTTTACAAATCGAGTGTAAACGGGGAAGTTTCGTATTGTTTTTGCAGTTGATTAAGTGCTTTATTTGCAACTGTGATTGTTTGTAAAAGTTTTGAATGAATATTGAAATTTGAAAATGCTCTTTATATAAGGGGTTAAGATTCATACAAATGTACGTATACCTATTTGGGGTCATTTGCATATCAAAAGAAATCGAATCTCAATAAGTTTATCATTATTTTGAAAGGATTGAATCCGGATTGAGTGTGTGTGTGTGTGAATTGAGGTTGGTGGGAAAAAATTCTATTGATGGAAAAAGGTCATAATACCACTGTATTTACTTCGGAAAGTTGTGAATGTTTTTTTTTTTTTTTTATAGGCTGTGGTTGATAGTGAATGGATCTTTTGTTCTATAGGGTGAAGTTTTGTTTATTTGTAGTGAATGCACCCACTTTAGGAGTCATTCACTGGGATTTCATTGAGTTCTTGGTATTGATATTGATTGTAATGGATTAGTTTTATACTGCGTGTTTATTTTTTAATTGCTATGATCCGGGGGTTTTAAAGTTAAATTTATAGACATCTTTAATATTCATTGTGACTTAAAAAATCCTTTTTATGCGACTTAACAATACTGATAGAATTTTTGAAACTGCTGTTAATGTAAAGGGCCTTTCCATAGGAAAACTCAAAATTAGTGAGCCTATCGGCAATGTTGTTAAAGCAACATCTGTTAAATTTGTTATGAATTGCTCATTAATTTATGGCAATTAAAAACTTAAGATTATCAAATTTTGTTTTTAAATTTAGTGATCCGTTCGAGAAACGTCAGAAATCCGATTTTTATCTTCGCCACAATTATCCCGTTTAGTACATATAAGAACTTTTTTTGGATGAATGAATGCGTGAACAAGCTTAATCGTTGCATTCGGGACATACCTACATATGTATCATATATGCCAATCCACATGCTATATACACCAGCAACAAATGCATTCCGAGCAAGTTACTGTTCGGTGCGGATTTCGGTCTAGCGGAATCATTGGTTTATATTTTTCGGCCAAAACAAAATTGTCATTGCCATAACCGTCAACGGCGAAATTCGTATGGAAGGGATTTATTTGGGGACTTATTTGTTTTTTAAATTGGGAAATTATTCAATAATGAAATAAATTCCCAAATTCAATTATGAAATAAATCCCCAAATTTGGAGACTTATTTTATTTGTCTCCAAATTTGGAAACTTATTTCATTTTTTGGTTGGGGAGTTATTTCATTGGAGAGTTACGTATATATCAGGGAGCCGATGACGCGACGGTGCGGTGCTAAGTGGTGCTCTGGACATTCTGCACAAGCGATTTGAGAACATGGATGTCGTAAAACGCATTTCTATGCGCGAATAAAATTCATAAGAAATGTATGTTCTCAAAGTCAATATAACGAACGCCATTCATCATAATTTCACCAGATTTATGCGACAAAGTCATTGAAAATTGGACCTCACCGAATACCCTTTCCAATCCGTAAAAGCATTTTGTAAAGCTATTTTTCTAGTAATAAATATTTCTACTTTGCATCTCTTTCTAAGGTGGAAGAATTATTTTCCAACTACATATTTTTATTTTATTTTTTTAATTTACTAAACTTATTATTTTCATAAAATACTAGCAGCGCCACCTATTGAACAAATGTAATAATACAAAATTTTAGCTTTGGGACACAAAGAAAACTAAGGAAGATAAGGAAAAAACTAAAATATAATATGAAGAGACATATAAACAGAAACAGGAATGTTAAGAAAGGAAGAATCTCAGATACATAAGTGGGCGTAGTAGTGGGTGGTTTTCCAAAAAATCTGTACAAGAAATATTAGTTATATAAATTTTTAGCCTTCTAAGCATTTTATAAATTGATATGTATAAGAAAAATGGGCGTGGCATGGTGGGCGGGACAGATAATTAACGTCATGCTTGTTTGAAATTTGAAGAATGCTTAATTAAAAGATTTTAACATTCTAACCACGCTCAATAAACAGACAATTAAAATATCATAAATGTGGGCGTGACAGTAGGTGGATTTTACTGAAACTACTTAATTAACTTTGTGATATATCTTAAACCAATCTTTATGGTCTGCGGGTTAAATAAAATACGTTTATGATTGAAAAGTTTTACTTATAAGACTGCCAGCCGCTTGACCTTTTACCATGAATTTTTTTGTTCATTAAATAACTTTTCTCTAAACTAAGACAACCCATTTAAAATGAAACAATGTATCTTACAAACGACGACATGCTTTCAATATAATATAAGCAAATAAATACACACGTGCGCTGGCATAGCAGACCATTTACTTATCCAAGCAAATATAAAAAATAAAAACAAATCAAATCAACTTCAAACCACAAAACTAAAATTAATATATGTAGAAAATTAAGGTCCATTATAAAAGCCACTTGTTTAACATGACAGCTTAAACGCCTTCAATGTTGTATTTGTTTTGTTTTTTTTTTTATTATTATTTTCTACACAACACTGTCCGCTTGTGTTTGTTTTTTTTTTTTTTTTTTTACAATTGCCGCCTGCCCATAAACAGATGTGTGGGCATAATCAAGTCAATCAAATTGACGAATTAACTCTGACACTATTGCTCCCACCTGGCAATATTGGATTATAACTCAATTTATATTGCAATTTTTTGTTTGACTTTGGCATAGGTTCATATATTGCTATAATAATTCGTTCATTTTTGAGGTTGTATCAATCAGAAAAATAGACGTCAGATATAAATTGAAACACTCGATTCCTTTTGCCATATTATATACAATCGCGACATAATATAGAGAGATCTATCAACTGTCTCAGAGGTCCAGGAGTCAGGAGGTATAATATAGATAGAAAGATATACAAATGTGTCTCATATAAGACAAAGCAAGAATGTTTCATAAATCTCATTCAAGGAAATAGTTAAGAGTCTTGGAGGATAATGTTTTTATTTTTTCTTGTGTTTTGTTCCCTAGAAAGGAGCTATTGAACTTTCGAGAGCTAAAGAGATAAAGAGGCTGTGCTATGATTTAGTGGATATATGCATGTTTGATATGAGAACGTAGGCACGGGAACACACACGTACAATTTACTATCGATGGGGACGCACCACCAATCAATGCACTATCATCAATAGTCTACACGTCCGTCGTTCGTCCTCGACATCGTCATCTGGTTAAGGGTTACCATAGCCTATAGTTAAGGGACTTGTAAATATAGGTAAGCATTTCTTCTATAAGCTTTATCAATTACATATGTCCATCCAAACTTAACTTAAAACTGGAGAAATTATGCCAAAGATTTTACAGTCACTTGGATTCAATGAAATTCAAAACGAATACGTTCCATAATCCATTTCCCCGATATATAGGTAAGTCATTAAATGGAAAGTTGTGGACTGTTTGAGTTTAAATGGAAAAAAGAAAATTACGTTCCACAATCACTTTAACGCCATTCTCGCACACAAATTTGAAATAATTCCTTGTAGTCGCATGCTTTGGAATTAAGACTCTTAGACCAGGCACAAATTCTGGTTCATCCCGGTGGTCATCATAAAGCAGAGATTTGTGGAACTTATTCCTTTTCTTTTCCCAAAAGCAATAGAAGAAAAGTCTCGAGTTCGCTAAATTGAACATAAAAATATAGCATGTAGATTCTTGTGGAACGTATTTAATTTTCATTTAAAGAAATAAGAGTATGTATGTATGACTTACAAAGAAAGACACCAACTAAGCAGCAATCTGATCTGGTAACCCTAAAATCTGGTGTGGAGTAAAGACCTATTACAACACATTTAGCTGAGGTAATTTCGCTTTATCTCTGTCAATCGGGGCGAACCAGAACCAGGTGTATCATGGAAGAGATGGAGAAGGCTCTAGCACTTCCCTGATGATACACTGGATGTTTAGATTTTGGACGTTTGTTATTTTTTCTGCTTTTGTTTTATTTTTATTTTTTTTTCACAAGATTTTTCGCAGAATAAAAAAGAAACAGGAGATTGCCGCCAAACAGCCATTCAATGATTTACAGATCAATTTTTGTTGTTTATGTGACAGTCGGGTCATGATAATCGCGCTCGCGCACAAATCCATAGGCACGCTGGATTTGTTCAAGGCTATTTTTTCTCCTTATATTTTATACCTATATTTTTTTTTTTAATACTTCTTTAAGGAAGAGAAATGTGTAAAAGAGAGATGCTAGAAATGAATCGTTTCATAAGAAAAGTAAATAAAAAATAAAAAAAAAAATATGCAAACGCGACGAGATGCGACCACGAGTGTTGTGTTGTGTGTGCGCGCATCATGATGCATGAATGAATGAAAATTCGTCGCGGTCTATATCCAAGCGATGAAAGATAGATATCTCCATTGGCAATGAACGATGACGACGCGCGATGGAGAGATTCACATGTCTCTTGCGGCAGGAACCACTACTCATCCTGGTTTTTTTTTTTTTCTTGGCCAGATCTGCAGCAGTTATTTACGGCTTAACCATGCAACATGGTGATTTATTTAGTTGCGACTTAGGATATGAGGATGTGCCGAAGACATATTCGCACACTTGACGCCGTCGTCGACGTCATTGGTCGCCGCGCGCTTCCTTTGTATAATCAAAAAATAAAAACCAATTTTTCCCTACCTTATGAGGAGTGCGTAAAAGGGATATATTTTCATATGTATACCTTTATATATAAAAAAAGCACCGTTGTTATGAGTTTGTTCTTAGGAAGTGACTCAAGACATTCCAATTTATAAATAACAGCTATATGATTACACAGGTTGTTTTGGATATATAGATGCGACAAAGGGCAGTTCATATAGGTTGGGTTAAAATAAGGAAAAAAGCATGAGGGAGGGTGGTCAATTTCCCCCGTTAAAGACAGGAGGATCAATTTTCTAAAAAAGCATTATCATGACATTGAAGGTATATCCGTTGTTTTTTAATATTTTTTTTTTTTCTATTTTAAGTCCAAATAGAAATAGAACAAACACGTCCCATAATTTCAACATACGTGTCTGGGAAAAACGCAATTGGAAAGGTCACGGAAAAAAACTTTAAATTCAACAAAAACAATAAATTTTCTATATCTTCTAGTTCTAGGTATTGCATGCTGTGTATTTAAATTTACTTACCTATGTCTATTTCCTATTACTGACGCTCTGAGGAAATATCAGTCAGAAATAAAAGAAGAAACAGTCAATCGTGCATTTATATTTCAACACATTTTTGCTACTCAAGAAGCCTTTATCCATTAAAACTAACTTATTCTTGGTACAAACGCTTGACTCATACTTAAATAAAATATTTACAACCAATATTAAAGCCAATTTAATTTCTTATGCATGCGTCAATTTCTGGGAAATCCTTTTCTATGGCAAGACTCAATTAAAAACTATGGTGACCATTCGTACTGGATTTTTAAAATTAATTAATTAAAACAAATGTGTAATTATAAATAAACTAGAATTTTAAAGTAAATAGTTTAAAGTTTAAAAGTTTATACCTCCATAAATCTATTAAACATTTTGGTTGTACAAAATTCTGACAAAAAATATTCTTTCCAACATTCTGTTAAATTCTACTTAAGATTTTGGATTCGAAATTCTATTTTTTTATAATCAAATCAAGGAAAAGAAAATAGTTTTCATATTTGAGATTGTTTTTACCCTCTGATAAAGGGTAGGTAAACCCTTATCGTGTCTGCATTAGGATACCTACAAAGACAAATCAATTTAAATGAAATTAATTTTTCGTCTTTTGGAGCCAGATTTATGTAAAGAATTTCGAATTGAAAAAATTCATTCTTGAGAAGCATTTATAGTTTGATCCTTGAATATAAATTCAGCCAATAATTGATTCGATTAACAGCAAATCCTTTAACATCATTAAAAAAATCATTTTCTTAAAAAAAAATTGATAATCGAAAGAAATATGGTAACCTTTATAATTATAAATCTATAAATTGGCATTACCTTCGTTTATATATATTGAGTCTAGTCACCATCATAGAATTAAACTGAATCACGAATAGCTCTTTTCCAGACCATTTAAATTCCCAGGCAATTAAAAAAAAAAAAAAAAGTGTGAGTGCCGGGACTCACGGTTAAGATGTGTAAACATCAACATTCGTCCGAATGCCTCATAGACCGAGAGCCTACATCAAATTTAGGGTGTGGATGATAGCAAAAATTTACTGGTATTTTTATATAGATCTTAACTTTTCATAAGCAAATTTGAAAATCGGTAATGATGCATGCGTTTTTTAGTTTACCGACAAAGGCCCCAACCACGCTTATAAAAAGTTAAGATCTATCTAAACATACCAGTGAATTTTTGCGAGCACTCACACCCACAAACAGCAGTGGGCTCTTAGCCAATCATTAAAATTATATTTAAAAATATTTTCCAGTCAATGACCTTATTTCGTCTAATTTGCCAAAAAAGGCGGCCTTCTATGTTGAAACCCTGCAGCCATGATGAAAGCGCAGTCCATGTACTATATGGTCTATAGCAACCAACCACATTTCAACCCAAACTGAACTCGACTTTTTGATTTCGTATATAAACACTCAGCGTATAGTTACTGAGCGTACATAGCGTTGAACGCACTCAATTTTCGTGAAGCTCAGAACAGAGGTTATGGATAATTCATAAGTCTGCAATAACACGATGAATCTAGTTGCATGGGCCTTCTTCGAATTCTTCTTGGTTATTTCGTCCGCTGTTTCAAGCGCTATTACACGTTGAATCCAAAGTCATGAATCTAATTTGACAGTTCTCTTTATTTTTCATTTTCGTGTTGGGCTGTGCTCAAGCAATAAAAAAACTTTTTCTGTTTTTATTTTTGTTTTCATTATTAGATATATTGAAGAAAGAAAGGTTTGTGTGCCTTTAAATAAATATCAGTCAAGAAAAGCAATAATTGATTTTATTTATGTTGTTCTTAAAGATGAATTTCTCATTTCTGGAAAGCCTATAAGGCTATCAATAACAGTGCGTTGCATCGAAATTTTACTTTGAACAACAAATCCATATGAAGCAGAATAGTAAAAACGGACAAGAGAAAAGAGAAACGTCAAATAGTTGCATCGAAAATTTAACTAACGCGACACCGGTCACTTTTTTTCCGTATCATCTTTTCGATTTTCTCTTTTGCACTTACGTAGTTCGAAAATTCGCATGCGTCTAGATGCATCGTGTAATAGCAGACTAATCTTCTTAATTTATTTAAAAATTATGCGTTTTCTAAGTTGACTGAGCCATCTTTGGCGTCTACTTTAAGGTACATACATTCATACAATGTATGTGATGTATGTTCCGTGAAATAGGCCCCTGGTCTCAAATCAGTCATGTAATTGAAAAAAAGTAATGCAAAGAATACAAAATACGGATAAAGGTAGCTGAAAACAAACGCGATAGCGGTGGCGATCACGATAAAATTGTGGATGCCATACACATAAATCAAAGGAAAGGCACACATCTACACGATTGAAGTGTGGTTTGATTTTTATATGAGGCATCCACATTTTTATCGTGATCGCCACCGCCATCGCGTTGGTTTGCGCGTAGCCTAATGCTAAAGCGTTAAAAAGAGTCTCGCAAAACTTGGCCCACGACTAACAGGGCAACTGGTCTTCCATCTTATCTTTTTTCTTTTTCGCACTCATTATGTTCGAATAGAGTCAGACGCAAAGAATCATCGCGTAATAGGGGCTTAATATATCCTTTAAGCAGCCAACCAAATTTCAACCGGAACTGAACTCGACCTTTCGATTTCGTATATAAATACTCAACGTTTAGATACTGAACGTACATATTGTTGAACGCACTCAATTTTCGTAAAGCTCAGAATCACGATCACGACCACGATCACGATTACAACGTTACGTTACGTTTTCTTTTCACCCTACCGCCAGTATAGATGTTTACACATCAAAAATTACTCTACAAAGTTCACAAATCTCTTTCCTCAAGGGATATTTCAGGGCATTCGTTAGTATACACTACACATGCATGTCAATACAATCCTGTCCTGAGTCCAATCGAAGTCGCTCGATTGGAAATTAATTGGCGCTTGTCTTTGTTTTTCACCTTTTTTCCCCTGTTTTTTTTTTATTTTTTTGTAACTTGTGGTTGTTGCGGCCATGTCCAATTGATGGTTAATTCTTTTTCGAAGAAACAGAATTTCAAAAAAAAGAATGCTTGTTTCTGTTGAAGAACGGGGAGGTTCTTGAAATGTCATAAAACTCTTCAATAAGAAATGTGAAACGATTAATTTCGCACGAATGATGAAATTAAAATTGCACTCGATCGAAAGGTGTTGAGTAGTGAAAAGGATGATTTCAGTTTTATCCTTTTCGATTTCGATTCCACTGGGAATCGTATAAAAAAGAATTAAAATAAATTGTGTCCGGAGGGTTTTGAGGTCGATAATAAATTTAAGTTTATATCGATGATTATATACATACGAAGAAACATATGTATTGGACATTGGATCTTATAGTATATGGTGGCATTTTTTTAACACGGAAGTAATGGAAGTAATTACTTTTTTGTTGAATATTTTTAAAATATTTTTTAACATATTTTTTTTATGTAAATTATTTAAAAAAAATTATTTAAATATTTTTTATTAATATTGATAGGTATATAATATTATATGTATTAACTTTTTCAAAAGTTAGATTTACAGATAAAAATTCGAATTCGAAATAATTTTTTTCTATGAAAAATCTGAATTTTGTTTTAAGTTCTTTGTTCGAAATTCAATTTTCAAAAGTTTTGTTAATAATACAATTATTTTTCAAATATATTTTACGCATGCACTTTAAATTCTCATATATACGCCTGCACCCAAGGTATGGGTAGAATACACCTCTATAATCGAAAATCAGCGTGAAATTTATAAATTTTCGTTCCACAGATTGTATACTGTCTTTTCTAAAATTTCAAAGTTTTCTTCAATACGATACGTCAGTATAGGTAACTCATTTCCTAAACCAATTAGGTATGCAAATTAATTACGAATGGCCTGAAAATTTCGTTTTGGAATTTTTAACTTAAAATATCTAAGAGAAACTACAAACTATAATTATAATAAAGCATAAAAATGTTCAAAATATTGTAGGCAACCAAACCTGAATATTTTATTTTATCAATTTATTTGATTTTTTAGTTTTAAGAGTTTGTACCTACCTACTTATTTTGTACTTCCAGTAAAAAAATATAAAAGAATACGTTTCACAACATTTAAAAAAAAATGGCGCAAAATTTAAAACAACCTGATATTTAAGTATTAGCACGATAATTAAATTTTCTAACTTTAAAGCTCTTTACTAAAATATTCTTAGATTTCAAATTTTTTAACTAGTATCGTACTCAACCTATTTTCTTAATAAACTCCAGCTGAACATGCCAAAAATGGCCGCGTTCACGTTTGTATCCAAAGCGATCTGGATAACTTTGTGTTGTTGTAATCCCTTGTAAAATCACAGCTGATGACAAAGCAGCTGTTGGCGAAAAATAAATCTCAAGCTATCCTAAAAATTCTGGGATACTCATCTATCCTATGGGAAATGTCAACAACAACTGATTTGCACTCAGAAACATATTGGATACTCGAGTATCTTAGATAGGCTATCCTAGTGAAACCTGAACGCAGCCAATGAAAGCCAACATACCATTTTCGCATTTGTAATTGTCAAAGTGACATTTGAACTAAAAAAGATAAAATAGGCATTTGGTGATTTTAAGTTTAATACAATGTTAAAAAAAATAGCACCTACGATACTAATTATAAATTATAATCGTTTAAGAATTTGGAAAATGCTGTTTATAATTTAGAATCATCTTAAAAATGCATTAAAATCTTACTAAATCATCAAAATTTTTTCCACATTTTTTCACATTGTATAACTAGGAAGGTACCTATGTAAATGTACATAGTTTTAATTTTCTTACTTGTCTAAGTCCTCTTTCACACGAGGAAACTTTCAGTTTTCAGATGAGAAGGGCACCAATTAAAACTGATTGAATGGTCTACGATTGGTTGAGATTAGAAATTAAAAGGCAACGTCAAAAAATCACCAGAAATTTTTGTTTCGTCGTATGAAATAGGATTTACTCAGAAAAGAAAAGATGAAGCTAATAAGCGTGAAAGGTTTTCAAATTTGTCAATTTATTTATTTTACACATTAGCGTAAGATAAAATTTATAATTTTATTTTTTTTTATTTTATCTATAATTTTTTATACAATTTTGTATATGCAAATGTGATGGAATTATGCCCTAGTTTCTGCATTTCAAAATTTTATTTTTCTTAATTCTTGAACAATAATGTTTCCGATCAACTGTATTTGAAAATGTTCTTAAAAAGAAATTCAATCCTGCCAGGAGGTAACTCTGTAATCCATGGTCAATAAGGAAATTAAATTTCTTTGAGAAAAGTCAAATGTCAAATAACCATTGCTTGCTCTTTTAAACATTTTTTTTTATTAACTTCTTATACCTGTAATACCTAGTCTTTGTTTTTGCTATGGCTCTATTCCTTCTTAAAATACACCATCAAGTTGAATTTTAGTTTTACATAAATTATACACAAATATTGAAATGTTCACAACCTGTTCGATCAGACCATGCTGCAGCGGGAAATAAAACACCGAAAAAGGGATACAAAAAAATCAAACGAATCAAACAAACCAAATGTTAAACATATTTCCAACAAGACAACGAGATATGAAGCTGACGATGAATGGAAGAAGAAAAAAAAATTGAAAAAAAAAAAAAAAAAATTACTGAAGAATTCTTGGTGGCAAGGGTGAGCACCAGGAGGCACATAGCTGATTGTGTTGTGCTGGTGGTGTTGTCTCTTCAGTTTTCATCAACCAAATAAAACCCTTTCTGTTTTTTTTTTTTTTACTTCAACATCAAGAACAGCAGCTACATTCGTCGAATTCAAAATGCAAATGCAGCCTCCACTATTTGATGATGATGATAATCCAGTGCCGTATTTCTATGTTTTAAAGTCTCTCTTTTCTTCTCCTAGCTGGCCCTTTAGGCCCAGGAGGATAGCTTTGATTGGATTAGGATTAAATTCAAATTTTAGCTTCAGGAAAAAAGGAATTATACTGACTACAGGTTTAAGGGTTGAAAATTTTTGTATGGTGCAGGTTTTTAAACCAATCATCGCTTTAAGAAGCTTAAAGCTTCCATTTAAACATTTCTAAGTTGAAAATTTCAAGTTTCTATAGACAAATAATGTGCATTTCTTATGTTGTTACAACCAAACTTTTGTTTTTAATCCAAGAACCCATCGAAGGTCAACTCAGCTCTCAAATTTAATTGTTTTTTTTTTTTCACAATTTAGGAGTTCTGAAGCAAGTTGATTCATCCTTAATTGATTTGGACAAGTTGGCCTCAAGTGATCAATTCTTCTCTCTGCGCCTTTTTTTTTTAAGTTTTTATGATGACTGCAGTGTTCAACATTTCGGGAATCCGGACGTTAGAAAATAATAGAATGACATATTTTAAAAACTTTGACACGGAAGTTGTACCTATGTACTGTTTGGTACACATATACTTAAAGATTTTCCAATAATAAAATATAGGTATATTTTTTGGAAATTTAAAATTTTTGGAACATAATTCTGACTGACGCAGATTTTTACTCCCACCTAAATAGGATGCATTCTATACAAAAGGAGGCCCTTCCTTTCCGATCTAATTTTATCACATAAACTCCGCTCCAGGAAAATGGAACTTTTATTATCAGGCCCGTGAAGACATTTTTCTGTAAATTGAACTGCAGCCAAGGCAAATATACAAGGAAGGACATGTGTGCTCGTCCCACAGACCCTATCCCCACCTCATTTCATCGCAAAAAAAAAAAACAAAAAACTGCCAAAAGAAAACGGATGCCGATGAAAAGCAAATACAAAAATAATAATAACAATGGGGATGCAGTACACATCTCTCTCTCTCCTCCTATATACTGCATCTTTTACCGGGGCGAGTTGCATCATTTGGATAGTGGTATTTGGTATCAGCTGCACTGCATGCCGCCGCGTCCTTTTGTTTGTCTTTCGCTGCTGATGTTGTGCATGGTTGTGCGAATTCGCGGCGGTATCTTTCTTCGTTTGTTGTTGTCTCCATCGTCGTCGGTCGTCGTCGCATGCAATTTCGGCTTATGGATTCCAGGGTTTCGCATCCAGAAGTGCTCTCTCTCGCCAATCGAGTCGTCCTCCTCCTATATATACTATAATAATATAAAAGGGAAATCCTTTGATGTCGTTTGTGTATTGCACAATTCAAAGTGATTAAAGTCGTTCGCGTTTCTTGGCAAATATTTTTTTCAATTTTTTTTTTGACTTTTTTGTTTAGAGTTGCCATCATACTGTTATTTCCATACACTTTGGATCTTTGAGTAATTAAGCAACTTGGATTTTTCCGAGAAGTTTGTAACATTTTATTTTTTAAAGTCTTTTATATTTTTGGACTGTTCTTGTTTTCAAATATTGATTGATATATGAACGGCACTTGATTTATATTTACATATTTATTTTTATTTTAATTAATTAATTTACATCCGGATTTAAGTTTTAGTTTAGATTATTTTACTCTTTTTTTTAAGATTTTTATTAGATTTTTGTATTTCCTTTATAAATAAATAATAATAACGTATCTTATTGTTTTTGTATAGAGCAACAAAGCGGATAGTGAATGCAAATTTTTAAAAACCGCATACCTACTATGTGTACTGCAATTTGAACTCCTTAAACTTTAATGTTTTTTTTAATTTAATTTATTTTATTAGGTATGGCAACACTGCTTCTTTGTTTGTTCGTACATCTTGTTCTTTTTTATTGTCGTTCAGCTACAGTACCTACAATTGAAGACGCTTTAAACGAACTAGTTTTGGTCTTCGTCGTTTAACCAGTCTAAAGGGTTTCGTTTCTTTCAAGACGGATGCATCCCATTACAGCAATAGTTGTCCTTTATTCCGTGTCCATCCATTGCATCGGTTTGGTAGGATGACAAAAAATAAAAAAAAAAATAGAGAACGAAAAATCCAAAGGGACTTAACAAATCGATGACTCTTTTGTTTTATATATGTACATTCTACAATGTACATGTAATGTACTAGTGATGTGCAGTTAAGGGTATTCAAATGTACAAACCTACATAAATGCAACCAAGTGGCAAGGTTTTTTTGCAAAACCACTTCATGTCCTCACCTTGGGATTTCTTCAATTGCCATTTCGATTGCTCTCAAAATTGGTAGGTGCTGAGCTGATGCACACAAAACACATGAAGGCATACTAATATAAAAAGTTATCCAGAAGCATTCGTAGTGATTTCATTTTGAGGTTTTTTTTTTTTGAAAATGAGATCGTTATAGTTTTTGACTCAAGAGAGATGTTAAGTAAAACTAACTTAACCGTGTCATTAAATTTGTAGTAAAATTTTTTAAACAAAAATGTATAATTATTTAAAAAAAAGTACACAGGTATAGTTTGAAGTCTATTTAGAACAAACAAATGTTTAACGGCCATATTATTCACTCCGGATTTAAGTGAAATTTAAATTCAATCATAAATTCCTGATTTATAAAATCGAAAAATCTGGATTAATCGAGTGAATAAAATGGTGGTAAATTTTTAAGATCTGCTTGATGTAGAATGTTTCTTACAAATTAAGCAAAATTATTTCAAAGTGTACAGAAGAAATGAATCTGTAAAAAATGAGGTACCGAGAAAATGTTTGACTGCTGCAAAAAAAACAATTAGCGTTTTTCTTTTTTACCTCAGAGCAGATCACCGAGCTGTCAAAAATAAATTCTGTGTTTCTTTTTTACCTCAGACAAATCAGAGCACATAAGTCGTGTTTCTTTTTTCCATCTGAGCTAGCTCGGAGCCTGATCTGTATGCTCAGAATAAAATGACCGAGCAAATCGAGCAAAACGCTGAGCGAAGCCAACTTCATACAATTTTTATGTAATTTGACAGATTACTAGGCATATGACATATTCAGTGCTCAAGTATGTTTCATAATTAAATCTGAGGGCTCTGATCATAATCTGCTCAGAGCTTTGCTCTGATCGGTCAACCTCTGCTCAGAGCGTTGCTCAGAGCCAAAAAAGAAAAACGCCAAATGTAAATCCTTTAAATCCCGTCCCAGAAGACAAGAGCAGAGTTGAAAATTGGTATGGAGATATAAGTGCGGTTTAAGGCTAAGGGACAAGTTGTCAGCTTCAACTTAAAACTTTGATTAATAAAAACAAAACTCAACTTTTTCAGTTTTAATATAACTTCTATGAGTAGGACAAATTTATGTTTTCGTTGAACAAATCGAACCCGAAACTCTGTTTATTCGGCCACAAGCTAAATGGCTGGATCAATTTCTTTAAACTTTCTTTTTCAAGTTTAAGAAATAAATATTTAAAAACTAGAAATCTCATAAAGAAACGAAAAATGTGGTTTTGAAATAATTTATCTAACGATAAAAACTTATTCTGTGAATAGACAAAAAAAATACATCTATCCAATTTATAAAAAATCTAAAAGTTATCGAAAATATTTAAATTTAATAAATTAAGTCAATTCAAATCTTATCATATTTAAAGTAATTGCTTCATAAATATCCATTTTAATATATTTTTTCAAAAAAAAAAAGAGAACACTTCTTCATAATATTATCTTCGTGAAAAAGAATACAAACAAAAAATATAGATACTGGAAGACCCCCCAAACATATGGCCACTCTTCCAATCTCCTTAGTGCATCACTCAACATATTAATTCATTTCCGATGAATTTCTACAAAATCATCATCATTGAGAAATTGGAAAAAAAAATTCTAAAGTGTCATTCCGACAATCCATTATCATGGTCGGAAGCACAAATGGAGGCAAAAACTCTCACATTGATGAGATGAAGATTTTTTTTTTTGATGTGCCTCCAACTTTTCAACCTTCAGGCAAGCCCGCCTCGAGTGCGTCAGCACTCTTCTCTTTTATTTTAGTTTTTTTTTTCTGCTGTGTTGCTCTGTATTTTGTTTGTTTCGATTTCGAAAGCGTCAGTCAGTCAGCAGCACTTTAGAAATGGAAACTGTAGCATTTTGGGTGGTCGTATATACGGCACAGGGCACAGCACGTCGTCATCGTCGTCGGTCGGCCGCGCCGTGCTGTGCCGTGCCGCAGCAATGTGTTTCATGTCCACATCGACCTACAGCTTGTCATCTCTCCGTGTGAGCGCACTTGTTCTGTGTTCACGCGCCCCAAAAGATAATCACAATAGGATTGCACTTCAATCAGTTTTCAGTTTTCCCCCGAAAAATGAAAATAAAAATCAAAAAAAAAAAAGAAAGAAATCAAAAACTTTGGGGCTCTGCAAGAGTGCATAGTGCGTGAGGCCTTGAGGTGTTGCAGGTTTATCCGCTTAATATATACGTACTCGACCGGTCGCAAACGTTGTTCGCCCATCAATCACAGTTGTGTTGTGTTATAGACCTAATGGTCGAACGAAGGTCTCTTACGGTAGAAAATTCAAATTTTCAATTTCAAGCTTCTGGTTGATGTTTGGACATTCGGACGTTTGAAGTAAAGTGGCGCGACCGCGACGTGACGGCGGCGCGCGGCGCGGCTGCATCAGCAACGCAGCGGCATGTTCATACACATATTACCTATAAAGCGAGAAAAAGGCGGAATTTCTGTGTCGTTTTCTTACACCAAACATCGCGCCCGGTTAATTGAAGGAACACTATTGACATGTGGGCAGTGGCTTTTTTTTTTTGGGTCGCTTGGCGTGTTTGACGGAATTAATTGGTATTGGCGAATGATCGTCGTAATTAGAGATTTTTGTGGGCGGGGTGACGATGTGGCACATTTGATTGACTTCCATGAAGTTTTAGAAACGTCATGTAATTGGATTATAAACTGGGTTGTATAGGTAGGTACATATTGATTAATTAGTAGGGCTAAGGTAGGTTGCAATCCAATTTTGAACCTTGCTTCCGTTTCATCTTTAGGTATCCTACCTATGCACATGCGGCTTTTTAGTTGATTGAGTGGAGTATTAGAAGTTATGTTGTCATATAGAAAAAAGTTCACATTATTTATTTTCCTTGGAGATACTGACACATTGAAGACTTTTTTTTACAAAAAGAATCAAGCTGAAGGAATTTTAAAGAAATATCAAACTAAAAACATGTTTTTTTTAGTGAGAAATTTATCGATGAAGATAAGATGGTTTACATTAAAGAAAAGAAGGTGAAAAAGAAAAGAACTAATTGTAAGCTTGTGGAAAAAAATCAGCCCAAATCTGCTAAACGTTCGCGTGAAAGTTTTAATTCTGCTATCCGTCGGTCGAAGGGGAAATGATTGTTTAATTTTTCGTATAAATTTCGATAAAAATAAGAAAATAAAAATAAAATATAAACAATTCTTGAGCTTGAGAATTTCGAAAAATGTTACAGGGCGAAAAAAAAAACAAAAATGTTTTTCAGAATTTTCTGCCTCTTGCAAGGAATTGAGAAATGCTCCAAGAGTATATTTTGTCGTGGTTCGGATTCGGCAGAAAATTATACATAGGAATGGTTGAGAATTGTGGCGCAGGACATAAGGCCCTTTGCATACAACCATACCTCGCACGAAAAATGGGACTTAAGCCCCCATAATAAAAATTGGGCTTCATGAACCTGGGCCTTATGTCCCTGCGCCGAGAATTGTTACATAGGCCCTGGTTCTGCACGAGCTATCGCTTCACCCTGTTGGGCACATTATTAACAGTTTAAATGCAG
This sequence comes from Epistrophe grossulariae, assembly GCA_929447395.1. Classification (NCBI taxonomy): domain Eukaryota; kingdom Metazoa; phylum Arthropoda; class Insecta; order Diptera; family Syrphidae; genus Epistrophe; species Epistrophe grossulariae. The sequence goes on from OV839568.1 coordinate 137,977,901, forward strand.
CAGTGCATATTTAGTAGATAAACAAGAACGAACACATTGGAGAAATCAAGTTGGTATAACACTATTTTACCGCATGGAAGAAGTTTATAATTGCATCAACACTTTTATATCCAGTAAAGACGAAAGTAACGGAGTATATATGTCTGAGAGTAGGTATATTAGTATATAATTCCAATGCACCAATTGACTACGCGTCTGGTACAAAATTAAACGATTTTTGAAAGCAATATCCATTGATGTTAATATGGACTGTTTTCTAACAAGAGCACTTTTTAAAAGTCAATTTCATCGTCGTTAAGCTAATAACATGTATGTAAGTAGATATACACTCGAAATTTCCACACTAACTTGGCTATAAGGAACTCATTGCATGTTGTTATGATAGCCATTTTGCGAAATTGAAAGACGTGACTCTCATCATTGGATAAAATGATGTGAACTTCACATGCGTTCAATTCCTCTGTATTAATTTTATATAAATTTCTACCTGTACCTAGTACCTATTACGTGAACATGTGAAAGAACTAATTTATCCTAAGTGCAACAATATTCTTCTTCAACGTTCTTCGTTCCCGCAATTAATTAAATTGCTGAGACGGCAGCTTTAATAGAATTGTAAGAGAAAATGTACCTATATGTGTGTTCAAACTTCAAGTTGGAGTTGTCTGTGTCTGAGCTAAAAAACCAATATAATTTGTTTAGTGTGAAATATCTACTCAAACGACCAAGAAGGCAGACACTTCATCTCTCATAGAAGATGCGAAGCCAAAGAGATGTATCTGCCATTGTAAATTGAATTTCATTGCAAATTACATCCCCATAATATGAAAATATATACTGAACGAATTCTGATAAAAATAAAACTGGAAATATTATGTTGCCACAGCCATCAAATGAGAAATATTATAAGACTCAACATCAGTCTGTTTAAAAAAAAAAAAAAATATCCAAAAACTATTATTGGCTTAGGGACTTTTAACGACTTTTCTTGGAGTCAGTGAATTATATAAAAACGAAAATAAAAATAAACAACCAAACGCCTAAAGGCCCCTGGTTAAGGCTAAAATGCTTAACTTAGCACTGCGGCAAAGGCGATAATTGCATTGGAATGTTATTCGTTTGGTTTATGGTGCCATAAACATAATTGGAATATCGAATATATACTTCGATTTTTCGATTCGATGGACCAAAGATCCAGTCAAGCCGTGCAGTGTTGAGGACGAAACGAATTTATTTCGTTCCCAACAGATGTACATTTCTTTGCAGAACGCGAAGAAATGAAATTAATTCAAAATCTTCGCAGAAAAAGAATAATATTTGGTGAAGACTGGCACTGGACTGGTAGAGTTCTCGCATCTGGCATAATAAAAAAAAAAAAAAAAAAAAAAACTAGAAGCTTCAGAATATGAAGGGAATTTTTGCTGGTAGCGATGCGAATTAATGATTTATGATGATGGTTTTTGTATAAAGAAGATGAGCATTCAGTTAATAGCATTTGCGCGTATTCAGAGTGAATCATTGTTTGCATTTATCATTCGAAAGAGACAGAGTAAGACTTTCTGTTTTTTATAACTATTTACATTAAATTGCTGGTTCTTTAGAGAGGTGCTAATGAAAAGGTGGATTAGATTCGTTATGTGATTTTATTTCTTTGACTAACTAATTTGCGTGTTCTTTTGAAATTGTGGGTTTCTTGTGCTATTAGTGGTTCTAGTTTTATGAGTCAAATATTAAAGAAATAAATTAAGAAAAAAAAAAACAATGTGTCAAATCAAATGAATGTTACGGGAAAATACTAATGAACTCATATCTTTCTCAGAAGAAAATTATACGATCTGGAATTTCTTAGCATTAAAAAAAATAAATTAATGCAAGACTGGACCGCACGACCTTGCTCTTATGTATACGATCACACTGTGGTTGTAAAGTCTTAATATTTAAAAAAATATTCATCTGATTAAAGAAATAATAAGGTTATATGGAAGCTTATATTTTATGTCACCTGCCAAAAACGTAGTTCAGTTAAAGGTAGTATTTTGTGAGTACAAAGATATGAAGAATATAGCACCGTGTTGCAAATATATGCGATGGAACTTACAGTTTAGACTGAAAAATTGTTAAAAATCAATATAATTAGAAATAAAGTGATTAAACAACCTTTGAAATTATTTTATATATGTACACCATCTGATTTCTTATATAAAACATCAATTTATTAAAAAAAAATTTTGAAAATCGTTTTTTTTTTTTAAATACAAAATTTTGTAAACATTTCTAAGAAACAAAAATGTATGCAATTTTTTAGCATTTATTAATATGAATTTAAATAATTAATTTTAAATAATTAAATTAATTCATATAGGTACTCATTTTCGAATACAAAATTTGTTTATTTTTTTGAAATTTTTCTTATGCAATATTATTAAAATTTATAAGAAGCTTTTATGTAAAAAATTAATTAAATCGGTTTAACAGATTAATGAAATGGATAGATACAATTCTTCCAATAATATGCGACATCGTACTATTATTAACTTACATCAAAATTTTAATCAAAATAGTAGGAGCCGTTTTTGAGAAACATAATATTTTCCTCACTGGTTTTTAAAAACTTGTATAGTACCGTCATTTTTGGATATAAGAATAATTTGTATTTAAAATTAGCTAGATAATTTTAAAAAACTGCTTAGTGACAAGTTTAATAAAAAAATCTCTCGAGTCGTTTTCAAATTATTAAGTGCTCGAAACTTTTTTAAAAATCCGAACAAATTCTTTTCTTTAAATTTCGGTAAATACAATACTTTTAAAATTTTTTAAAAATTCTTCATAAAAAATTGATCAAATTTGAGAAAATCGAAAAAAAAATGTAGGTACAATGGAAGGTAGGTACTTACAATTTATAACCATTTTTCGGATTTTTTGTTTTTCATAAAATTTTAGCATATTTGTAAAAAAAATTACTTTCTTAAAATAAAATTGTTGTGGAAACGTTTTTGAGAAAAATTATATGTTAAAAAAATTCTATATGACAGGTACCGTTATTTTTAGTCCCATAAAACAAAAAGAAAAAAAAAACGTGTCGGGAGAAAGTCCAAAAAACGCCAGGTACGAAGCTTAAAGAAAATCGATCCACTCATTAAGGCTGCAGTCGAAAAGACAGACAGACCGACAGAATTGCGAGACCCACTTTTTTTGACTTCGTTATCACTTAATGTCAATTTTGATCAAAATCTCGAGTTCGATTTTTGTTACGAATCCATAACTTGCCAAAGAATACCTCTATATCGCAAGAAAAATACCCCCATAACGAAAAAAAAATCCCTAATCTAAATCCCCTGACCTGGGAACTCTAACTGCAAAGCTAAATAGATTCCTGATTCTTCTGCTGAAAATGAAAGTTTTTTTTTTTAAGTTGGTCGTATACCTCTTTAACACTTTTAAACTGTTTTATTTGAGTAAAACATCTCATCACCAAGTGTGAAACTGAAACAATATAATATATGCGTTTCTAAATATGTTAGGATAGTGAAACTTTAAACTTTATTTAGGAAATACTAACCTATTTTAGTGGTACTCTGACTGGTGTCTGATATCAGATGGAATACTTTTTTTTCTTCATTAAAATTTAAATTTTAGCTAAGGGCTTTAAAAACCACGAAGAACATTAATAATTTTGACTAAAAATTCTTTTAAAAGACCATCGACCACAAACGGCTCTATATAAAAATAATAAATCTTATACCACTCTATTGCAACAGAAGCTGAAAACTGATCAAATTACTTAAAATTTTGCTTTCTATTCTTTATTGTTAAACAATTTCGAAGGTATGATTTATCACCAAATCTTTTATTGTCATAATTCTCACGAATATATAGGTATAAATGAATCGCACGCCACAGTTATAATGCCACTGGCTACAGTAATTCTTCTATTCATTTAAAATTCCCTTCGAATTTCTTTTACTTTCCATTTGAAATTCAGTTCTTATAAAAAAAAAGTAGACAATACCATTTTTTATATTTATTTGATATTTCAAAAAGGTATATATGTATTGTATATATATCATCACATCTTTCGAAGTTCTTTTGTGCAACTTTATTCGTTTTTATTTTTATTTTGTTTATACTCGTATCTTTTGAAGCTTACTGCACGAAATTGTAATTAATGGCCAACATAATTGACTTCTTAATCATTTGCCTTGAGGGTGATTTATCAAAGCGGGTCAGCCGCAGCTTAACATTTTCGCAATCAATTATAAAATAAACTAAACACCCAACAAGCTCACATCAAGCAATATAGCAGCAGCAATATATAGCAACAGCAGCAGCAAAAGTAAAACAACCAGCAAAAGTAGCCGCTGCCGTTGCACGCCACAATAAAGTTATAAACAAATCGATCAAATCCGACAATTGAAAAAATGTCAGCAAAACTATCAATCGTCGTTGGTTTGTTCGGAGAGCTGTAATGGGTAGAAGCTTTGGGAAGGTGGGTAGAGGGGGGGAATAAAGATTTAAACGGTATCCCAAATCTGTCAAATCCTTTCACCGATTAAATTGCCAAACAAAAATAAAAAAAAATATGTTTGTGGAATGTTCTACTTACAAAACGTTTCTTTATTGTTCAACAATAATTGGTAAACAATGAAATGAACTTCGAATCATTTTGATAGTTGTGTTTACCTTCTGAAAAGAAAAAAAGAAAAAAAAAAACAGTTAGCTAAAAATAAACACCAAAATGGAATAAAAAAAACACAATTAAGTATATGTATATAATATAAAAAAATTTGATAATGTAGATCAAATATGAGGAAATTGATATAAAAATTATTGAAAATGCAGTTGACGCCGCTTATTAGAAACAAGAATTTGACAAAACTTTTTTTTGATTAACCAGAGGCGTATTTTCTACCAAAATCATAGCACCCAAAACAACTATGTAGTATGTACATACCTATACACATATGTTTGGGAGAAAAACCTAATGCCTTAAACGGTGCTTTCTCGTAACCAATAAGTTCAAATAAAAATTGTCACGATTTTTTTTATACTAATTTATCAAATTTTGAAAAATTCAGATTTAAGTAATTTTGCTACTAGACCCTAAACGGAAATGCCGATTTAATTGAATGAATATGTAAAGTGAGAGTTTTTAAAATGTTAAAACATCTTTAGATTTGTAAATTAAAAAAATTTCATAATTTCAATTTTCTCTAACGGCAAAAGCTTGACATTTTCAATAAAAACTATTTTTTGAAACGGCAAATGCTTTCATTTTTTTAACATTGACACAAAAAAAAAAACAATCCAAAAAAATATAGGACCATTTACCGTTTAGTGGAGAACTTAACTGATTTTTTAATATATTTATTTAAAGCCTTTTTATTTAATTTAAGATTCAAAAACTATAACATTTGCTGCTTATGAACAAAATTATGTTACAGAAAATTTCTTATATTTTTTTAGTGAATTAAACTAAAGTAGCAACATCTGATGATTTCTTTAGGTAGTCCAAAGAAAATCAAATCATCCGGAAAATAGCCCTGTGGATATTCCTTGGTACTTGAAAAACAAAGTACTACATGCACTTCCTTTTAAAATTATATATCCGAGCCTAAAGAAAAATCTTGCATAGCCCTAAGGCACAGAAAAAAAGAAACTTCATCTATAGGTATACCTACCTACTTCTCTACCAACAAAATTATTTTCAACCAAACATTTTTTAAACTACAGAAAATCCGTTTTTAAAGCAGTCAATGTCCTTTTGACGATTTTCTTTTCTAGGAAAATAATAACAAAAAAAAATAAAAACACTAAAAAAGAAATTTGAACTCTACAAAAAATTAAATTCTTCTTTGTAAAAAGTACTCTGAATCCATTCAACTCGGCTGCATTTTTTCGTTTCCCGCTGTTTTATTTTTTCCTCAATTATTTGAGAGACGACTATACCTATAATACGACACAGTGTACGACGACGAAAAAATCATCTACAACAACAACAACAAAAACAACTGCAACTAAAAAATTGCCTACTCACAATATTATCCTTACCATGTCGTTGGCAGATTTATCCTTTTGTAACCATGTTAACTTGCTATCGTCTGGAAGTTTGTAAAAATGTTAACTTAAACAAATAAACAAAAAAAAAAAAATAAAACACAAACATAACCAACAAAAAAACATTTTTTAACAAAATCAAAAAAAAAAATAATAAAAGTAAATAATAAAGTAAAAATTACGTTTCGAAAAGAGTTGGTGCCAACCAGCCAGCCGAGGATAAGGCATATAAATATAAAGGCTTTGGCTGCATATAGGTTTACAAAAGATATATACATATATATATGTATAAGCTAAGCATATATGCAACCTAAGGGTGCAACAAAATAAGAGAAAAAGGATAAGAGACGATAATTGTTGTATAAAATTTTTTTTTTATCATTTTTTTTTTCATTCAAAAACTTTTCAGTGCATTAAATCTGTAGATATTATGTCGAGATTTAAGGTTTTGTGAAAATGCTTTAAATTTAATTATCAGACTCTAGACTCTGATATATATGAGATTTAAATTATTTGCCTGACTGAAAAAAAAGTTATGGATCCTTTGATTTTGAAACATTTGCAGATTCAGACAATTATTCATGTTGGTATATGGAAAAAAATTGCTTTTTTTCTTCTTAATTAAAAAAATCTATATAAAAGCGGATATTTGTCTCCATTTTTGCTAGACGATGATCAACATAAAAAGAATTAACACTCGCAGTCAATTCAACTTTCCATATTGCAGACATTGAAATTGTTATTTCGTACTGACGACACTAGAGGGCCTTGCATTGCATTGCACATGAGACACGAACAGGGAATTGCAAATTTAGAGTGTTCGAGAATTTTGTCATTTCACATTCACCAGTCGCTGGTAAAGTAGGTACACATATTATGATGTCCCTCAAGTAAGCAGACCAAAGTCAGCAGAACAAACTTTTTGTGACGTCATCATTAGGCGCTAATTAATTAAATACCCACTACAAAATTAAATGCTTCAGTACTTTTGTTGTAAATTAATGTTCTGCTAACTTGATTTATATTTTTATCTAGGAGCTAGGAATCCAAAAAAAAATTTCAAAAAATTGTTTTTCAAACAAAAAAAAGTATTTTTCTAATTTCCTTTACTTTATTTCGATTTTACTCGAACAATTGAACTATTATTATTTTTTTTTTTTTGAAAATAGGGTACTTGATCAATCAAAAATATTTGAGTCGAAAAAAGTTCAATTGTTCGAGTAAAATCGAAATAAAGTTAGAAGAACATGGATATACCTAAATAGTGTCCAAAAACTAACACAAGATTTGAATTTGCCGCCATGTTTGTTATAGCAAAGCGTTGACAACCAATTGGACAGCTGGCAGGAAACGGTTCGATTCTTGTATTAATTGAAATGAAATTAATAAGCATGAAGACGCATGATCTTCAGTTAATATATACGCTGTAGCGTCTTAAAATTTGCAATTCTTGATGTTCCTGAACTTTCTACTTTCCACAACGACCAGTATATTTAGCAATTGATCCAGTCTCGTTGAATTTTTCAGTTATTTTCTACACAGTTGACGAAGTGAAATCACTATTCCGACCATATCTTTGTACGAAATTTTCGAATTGTGTCTGCAAGACTTTTATTATTTTTGAAACACTGTTCAAATACATTGTTCTTTTGTACATGCTTTTATTAACCCTAAACTTTCAAATTTTTTTTTTATTTTTAGGTTGCCAAATGCCAATAATTTACTACACAAATAGCGGCAAATTCAAATCTTGCGTTAATTTTGGGTCCTCCTGATAAAATCACGTTGTTTTGTTGAGCTGTTTGCTAAACCAAATGTCTTAGATTTTGTTTACGAAGTTCAAATTTTATGTACATATTCAAATAGAATTTCGTATTTTATTGGTAAGTGTAAACCCAGTTCAGCAAAATTTTACACGGAAGAAAGTAAATAAAAATAAGTAAACCAGCAATAAAAAGGAAAATTACGCTGAGTTCAATTCGTGCGAAACTTCGTATTTAAAGGTTGACGAGGAACAATTACTGTTAATCAACAAAGTTTATAACGTGCCCTGTTCATGTCCACTTAGGATTATTTGTCTTGATTGATACTCAAAATATTTGGGGCATTTAAATACTGTTAATGTAGCTTTTCACAGAGAGCATACATAGTTCGTAATTCTTGCTGCAGTGAGCTGTCTTCGAAAGCGGGGTTGATCTTTCCAAAACAACTTTTCAAATGTGTTTTGTTTAAGGGTTTTTTTTATCAAAATTCATTTAGCATTTATTATTATAAATTTTGTTCGACTCACAAAAGTTATAATTTGCAAATTTGAAGATCTTTGATTTATTTTGCAACGTGATTATCCCGGAATAATTAACCCGTATAGATTTTTATTTTACGCATAATTATTATTCCTCTGTAATATTGTGTTGTTTTGGAAAATTCCATTCTGTAGCTTGAGTGGCGCTATACTGAATATTTTTTTACAGATAAACGAAGAATAGCTTCTTGGAACATAGCAAGGTTCAAACTCATGACCGATGTCACTCTGAATCCGTATATACCTACATATAGGTTGTCCATCTAATATTCTTTTAATTTTTCTCTCCGTGCAACTTTGTTGATGCAACCTACAATGTTGACGACCATATAGGTATAATCTTGGCTTGTTAATATGTCAATCATTACAATTTATATCTTTTGCTGCTAATTAAATTGTACTTCACGCAACGTTGCTGCTGTTTGTTGGTTGGTTACGCAAGCAAACTATTTATATACCTTCTCGCGTTCGTATTGAGTTGATGTGCGTTTGCAAATGCCCGCTGTTGCCTGCGTTCAATTTTACAAAAAAACTCATTGCAACTCAACGAGTTATGCATATATTTTTAGCAAAAGATACACAAACTCTGGACAAAAAAACTAAAAAAAAAGCGAAGAAAAAACATAACATAAACTGAACTCACTCCTGCTTATATATGTTTCAACTGACATGCATAACATATCGTGCCCATCAAAAGTCGTCAAATGTCAATCAACATGGTTAGCAGCACATTAGCAGACAGCACGAACCCTTCTGAACCCGTCAGGATGTTGTTTACCTCATGTTGCAATTTTTGTTCTGACCTTCCTGTTGACGTTTATGTGTTTTTTTTATCATTTGTTATTGTTGTTTTGTTTTTTTTTTTTGTGTGAATTTTACTTGTCAGACTGTTAGGTATGTATATTTTTTCATTTGTTGGAATATGTGTATTTTTTACGATTGGTTTTGACAACTCTTATCGGCTAATTTAGCAGCAGCTGTCATCGAGTTTTATTTATACAAAAGTTCTGCAGGCAACTTTGAAACTCTTCAAAGTCAAATGAAAGTTGACACATTGAGAGTGATGGAATTCCGTTGTCAGCATCATTGTGAATTATATGATATTCAAATTAGTGTAACTTTCTATTAGACATCCAGATCAGAAAATCACTCAACCAACTAATAGGGGGTGAAGCAATATGCAGATTTATATACAAGACATACTTCATCTAAATATGTATAGTGGGGGGTTCACAATTCTGATATATGTAGAATAATTCTGAGCTGTATTTATAGAAAATGCTAAAGAGAATTTCCTTTATTTTTTTTAAAGCAAAAATAAACTTCACTATACCTTTCTATATAGTTGGCAGTTCAGTAACCCAGTGTTCGAGCATGGTTAGGTTTTAAGTTTAAAGGATCTCTTTCTTAGCTTCATTTATTATGGTGGAAAATATTTACGAGATATCACCTCCTTAGCTGGATTATGAATATTCAAAACACACCGCTGCATGTAATTTCATTAATCTCTACATTCCTTCAAACCAATATTTTAACCCTTGTTTGATGGTGAGAAAGTCAGCGGGATTTAAGTTGCCATTAACACCCACCTGCGGTATAGGTATCTTTTATCCTTTGAACTTAAGCTTGTTTTTCTCTTCTTTTTTTTTTCTACTTCGGTACACATACCTACTATACCTTAAAGCAAGCAGTGTTAAGTGATTTTATAACGAAGGGTAGAAATTCTATGTGATGTATCCTTCGGTTCCCTTTTCTTGCAGTAACCTGAAGGAAAATAAAATAAAAAAAAAAAGGAAGTAAACACGTGTGAGCGACTGCAGTTAAAACATCCGTCAGCTTCAAGGCAAAATAATTCCTAGAAAATAAAAACAAACAAAAAAAATAAGAAGAAAATGTTTCTATATACAGGACTCTTGTCTCGCAGTAGGAAAATGCAACGTCTAGCGAGAAAAGTGTCAAAAAGGGTTGCGTAAGCTGACGCTGAGGACTTATGCACTGTTAAGGTTTGTAAAAGTTCGTATATATATGTATATTCCCGGTGTTAAGATAGAAACTAAGATACAGAACACAAAATTTTGTTATATATCAAGTTAAATGTTTATTTCTTCATGTGGAAATTTCCATGCTGAAGCAGCTTTTCTCAACCGAAAAATAACAAGAAGAAAAATATTTTCTTCGGTTATTTTAAAATATCTTTCTTTGGAATATTTCGTAGAAATAGTTGTAAACAAAAAAAATATCCGAGAATAAATTAGGGGAATCGTTGATTTTTTGTTGTTGAACAATTATTATAAAGCAAAGAAAAAAAACTTGTTTTAGAGCTTAATTAGTACAATTTGTTCCTGTACTTGCTATGAACTGGTGCCCCATTCATTTATTTGAACTGACACAAGGACGTTTACATTTACAAAAAAAAAAAAAACAAAAAGAAGAATGAAATTCTGCGTTAGTTGCAACTCTTGTGTTTTCCCATTTAAGTTAAATATCGGAATTAATTTTTTTTCGTAAGTGTTTTTTTTTTTGTTTAATTTCTGTCTTTTCTTTTCTTTTCTTTTCTTTTCTTTTCTTTTCTTTTCTTTTCTTTTCTTTTCTTTTCTTTTCTTTTCTTTTTGAATTTGATTTTTTATTTATTTTTTACACCAGGAGATTTTGTTGAATTGTTATTTCCACTTTAAAGAAGCTTCCACTCCAGATTTTGAAGGAATCTTTTTTTCACAATTTTAATTGGAATTCAATTTTCATTGGATCTTATAGTAAGAACTCAGTTTTTCTGTATTTTAACTAATTTCCTAGTTTTTCTATAAATATCTACATACCTACAGATAAAAATAATTTTTAGTGAGCACAAAAGAGATGGTTTTCATCAAATTGTTTTGTCCATCGTCGTTCGGTCTGTGCATCTGTGCTTCCGTACGTCCATTGTAATTTGAGCTAGGTAGAACCTAAACGGGTAGACTGATTTGCTTTAAATTTGGGACAGAGCATTTTTCTGTGAGGGTAAATTCGATTTTTTTGTAATTAATTTTAATTTTTCAAAAAATAGCCTTAACGATTTTGATTAAACTTCATACCATGTAATGACCAAATTCATTGTAGAAAAAATGCGTTCAAAAATTTGGATCACCTGTAACAATAGGTAAATGAAATTTTGACGTTTTTTGTGAAAATATAGCTTAATTAGTTACCCACGTATAGATTTTCAATAGCTTGACCTATTTCGTTGTAATTTTGCGATCAAGTGCTTCTGAGCAGTTTTAACAAATATTGCATTTAAAAATTTTTAAAGTAATTTTTTTTTTAAAGAAATCGAACCAAAAATCTATTTTATTATTAATTTTGTTTTTTTTTTATTTTTTTTTTTTGAGCAAGTTCGTTGCGATAAGGTCTTCAATATTTTTTTATTTTACAAAAAGTTAAGAAATAGTTTACTAACGTAAACTCGTTTGAAAATTAAGTATAATATTGATACAACATTCCCATCCACTTTTCACTACAACGAGAAAGGGTTTTTCACCAGAAACAAGACAATTTAGAAACAAAGTACATCCTTCAAACAAAATCTGACTATGAATTATATGAACTACCATACTGTGTTTCCATCTGTAGCAGTTTCAATGTGGAAGTTTTCAGAGCGAATTATAAGTCCCATCATTTGAAAAGTTTCTTTTGCATCATACACAAAAATATTTTGTAGCTTCATTTTAACTTCATCTATATTGATTTATTATGCATCTTTTTTATTTGATAAAAGTTCTATCATATTGCACCACCTTATAACAAAAAATAAAATAAAAATAAAAAAAAAAAAATAAGGAAAATTGAACGATGTCGTCCTTTCACATGGCTTCCCTAGAGTTATCATCGCATTAAATCTATTTATTGTCCATGTCCTTCGAAAGGCATTCAAAATAAATGACAACTCTTCGCCATTACTCTTAACACCAGGCCAGGCCAACATCATCCAGATTCATCCTAAGGTTCTGTGGAAATTGGTTGCATATTTCATTGCAATGCATTGCTCCATAAAATTTCATACAACGTTGAGCAATTGGTATAACATTGAACAATAACAACATATAACATCACACATCCTCACAACATACATACAATCATATTCTATGTGTATATACATCCCTTCAGTTCATCCTTCCCGATCCCGATTCCAGAGTATGTCTGGATGAATTTCCTGAAGAGATTTCTCGAATGGATCTTCGCATATACGGATGTAGTGTTGTATACATGTATATATGTAGATATGTCTTATATCTTCCTATATATGGATGATGACAGTCCACACACCAGTACCTACAACATGCTGCACTTGTTATCAATTAGAAGAGCTCTTAAAGAGGATTATATCCTGTCATTCATCATCCTGGTTGGTGCAGTCATCCACAACCATCCGACCACCGCACCACCACCATCACCACACGACGGACCAGGACAACGTTTTGTTAGATGTGTCTGTTTCAAGTGCCACTCTTCATATTTCACGACCCGGCCATGCCGGGTCATGGTTTAAGGCTCAGACAGGGTAAAGTGCATTTGGTAGGTAGTCCTGCCTGAATTCTTTCCTCTATGCAAGTACAATATTGTATACGGTAGGAGGAATTTCATCTTGCTCGCCGTCGTCATCGCTGTTGTGCCTCGTTTGTATTCTCATCCTACAATAATTGTATCATTTCATATTGTATCGTCCATGCCAAGAATTAAGCTTTGTCTCTGCTGAGCAATAACAAAAAAAGAGCTCGTAAAAAAATGTACCCGAAAAAAAGGTAGATACAATCGTTAGTTTTCATAAGGGAGAAGGGAGAAAATGTGCAAATTACTACAAAATGAAATGTTTCGGTTTTTAGAATTCGACTTAAAATTAGTAAGAAAAAAGAATATAATTAAATATAAACCTACTAATATTTTACAAAATTGACCGTCACACCTGGTTGGGGGAAAAAGACACCGCCATACCATGAATATTTCGTCATGCTCCCAGTGTTTCGATGCATCTTAAGCCTCACCTACATTGGCCACTTTTTGCAAAATCACAAAAGTAAAAATATTTTTATTCCCGCTTGGGCAGTTGTATTGTGAAAAAGAGTACTTAAATTGTTTTTTAATCCAAAATTTAAGCTTTCTGCATAATTTTGTAAGTCGGAAAAACTGTCACAAAATAAATTTAAAATTTTTCACTTTTTTGGCCAAAGCCTTAAATAAGGCATTAGGCAAATCACGTATGTAGGAAACCCAACCCCTTGAAATTAAAACAACGCAAAAACGAGATCTAGTTTTTAAAACAAAGTCCCAAATCTCAAAAAGAAAAGCCGTAAAGCCAAAATCCCTATAAGAAAACAAAATCCCCAATATAAAATCTCTTGAAGACAAAATTCCCAAGAGAAAATCCACAAAAAGGAGATGTGGAAGTAGTGAATCAAGCAATAAAATCACGGTTTTTGGGATTACGTATGTTTCCCTGCACAAACATATTTAAAAGGGTTGAAGTCAGAATTTATAAAACAAAATTTCCGAAAACTCAAAATCCCGGAACCCAAAATCCTGAAAATCTCCAATTCCGAAAATCCGAAATCCCGATAGCTCGAACTGTCGAAAATTCACTATCCCGAAAAATTTGCGCAAATTTTTCAGTTTATATAATTTTACGGGATTTCAATTTTGAGAAACTTATTTACATTTAACAATTTATAGAATTTTTTTTTTCAGTTTTAATTAAGGGATTTTGGATTTATAAATTTTGTATTTACTGGATTTTGGGTTTTTTGATTTTGTGCTTCGGGATAATGGGTTTTTGGGAGTTTGGAATTTTTGTTTTTATGGATTTCGGTGTTTAGGGATTTTTGGTGTTCAGAATTTTGATTTTTATGGATTTTGAATTACGGGATTTTGCGCCCAACTAAGGTATATATAGATCAATTAAAGTAAAAAATTCACTATAGTAAAAATTTGAAGCACTCTCTTCTATCCTATCCCCGCATGCACTTTTGCATTTCTAGTGTTACAAAAAGGCCTTATTAAATTGATTAATTTTGAAAGAACAGTTGAGCATTGTTTTTGTATCCTATTTTACGCCTTTCTCCCCTATGACGTGTATATACATTTATTCAACGAACCCAATATATTTTTTTTGGCGTGGGATAAGGGAATTCCTTTTTTGTTTGTCAATCCTTTTTAACGCCAGACATGATTTCATCGTCGTGGTCCTTACAACAGAAAGACATACTTTGTATAGTGTCTAAGCGTGCATTACCTCCTCCATAATTCGTACGCTTTTTCACACGTTTTCTTTTATATTTTTTTATTATATTTCAAAAGTTGGATTTGGATTTCCTTCTCTTTATATACAAAAGGACCGTCGTCGTTGACGTCTTTCTTATTTGGGATCGTATATGTATACATGTGCAGTAAGTGCATGTTTTTTTCAGAATGTAATTCGCCTAATGCAAATGGTTATGGCTTGATGTTCAGCCACCACCGCCTCCTTTGCCTTCATATTATTATCACCATCGTGCTCGTTTCTCCAATTGTTTGCATATCTTCAAAACAAAAGACATGAATTTTTTTTGGGGGCTCTGATGTTTTTCTTGGCAAATCCTTTGAACCGCATGTAAATTTAACAACTTAGAGCGCATTTTCTTATAAATGTGTATATATACCGCACATAACCGCACTAATCCTGATGGGTCTTATGGAAGCGCTGGAACAGTGGTACACCTTGTAAACAAAACTCACACGAAATAGACCAGGATTTGCCAGGAAGGATTGTTTACAAAGTCTTTTGTACCATATCATAAAACAGAAAAAAAGTAAGCAGAGAAGAAAAAAAAAAAAATTATTAAATGTTCGTGGTGTGGAAAAGAAGGATGGATGAGCGCTTGTGTGCATTACTCTCATAGCCATTACCGGGATATATTATGCTCTGGATGATAAGGACAGTAATATGCAGAGGTTAGATATACTTACATACATATGTACCTAACTACAACATATGTGTAGGAGCTTTATGCTTATACAAATGGGTATAGAAACTCATATGGCTATGGGTTCCCTTATTACTTGTTTTAGGGATTAGTGAATTGGTGCATGAAATATTCGACATATGTACATGTACATCACTTCATATCCCTCTGCACTTTCATTTTGTAAATTCACAATTTAGCTGTTGTCCAATGTCCATAGGGGATATTATATGCAATATGCATGATGTTATATGTGATGTATGAGTGAGAATCTAAAGCATATACCTATATAAGTCTTTACTTACTTTACTTAAAAGTTGAATCGGTATACCTATTTATTCTGCTTTATTTTTTAATACCTATATGTGATGGAGTTAAGAAGCGTAAAATCGCTATAAAAAGACTTTACTAAACACAAATCTTTTAACTAAAACTTTGTTAGGGATAGTTCTGGCCATAAAATGAAAAATATACCTATATAGGTATAAAAATGACTATTTAAATTCCTTACAGGTCACAATCTAATTTAGAAGGTTTAGGAGATTTCAAAATGAGGAAATTGACTTTCAACATTCTTTAGCTTTAGCTTTTGGTTTTTATTTGTTAAGGTCTATAAAATTAAAAATAATAATCTCAAATTCTTTACAACATTTTTTGGGTTTAGATCAGTGATGTTGTTAAAAGAAACATGGTAAGGTTTTTTAAAAATGCAAAGTTTTAAAGCAGAAATAAATTTCTAGCAGGGTCACCAAATGGCAAACGCTTTAAAAAGCTTAAGTTCTGTGATGGCATTCCGGGCTTGTATTCAGCAAAATTTTGACAGAATTTATTCCAATTTTTATAATCACATAAAATTTCGAAAGGAAAGATTGTTGTTCAAGCCGAAGCATCACATTTGAGATACTAAAAAAATAATCAATATCAATGTATATAGCCAACAAATAAGTCTTAATTTTTGGACTTAGATATCTCTGTGGCAATAAGTCAAAGTAGCTCATATCGACATAAGCGTTTTTTCGATTGTTAGTAGTCTACAGTTTGAGAGCTATACTTTTCTGCCCAAACCCCATATTGAAATCATTACCTGTTGAAAAGCTATCTTGTAATTCCTAAAACAAATTTACATTAATTCTTATTACAGATTGAAGACAAAAGTGTGTTTTTCTCGAAACCTACTACTCTGTCTTATTGCCACAGATTTTATTTTCAGATTTACCTACTTCCGTATTTCATTTTCGAAACAAACCTTTTTTTCATCCATGGATTATTTAATGGAAAAATTGTAAAAAAAAATTATATGAAGGAAAAAACACTAAAATTAAAAAAAGACCGTAATTAAAAAAAAGAACCAAAATTCGTACACTCAGAAAAACATCAGGTAAATATTAAAAAAATTATTATTAAATCTGGCAAGTACTGTCAGTTTTGAAGTACCTGAATATAGATGCAGAAAATGTATCGAGATTTTTGGGTTGGATTTTTATTATACAGAAAGTGTTAAGATAGCAATTGGTGTCATGTTCATTTTACAATTAACTTGAATTGATTTAACATGAAACTAAATTCTGGTATCCTGTTACGTATATTTAACACAATCAACCGTATTGAAAAAAATAACAAAACAAAGTCTTTGGTTAATTTTACCTAATATATAATTAGATTTTGCCAGACCTTTTTTTAAAAAAAAACAAAATCTCTCGGTATTTCTTCCGGGGTTAAGAGTCCAAAATTTATTGAAATTAGCTAACTTCGTATTGTAATTGAACATATTATGAAGGAAAGTTGCGTTTCCTAAATTAAGGTGACACATGATATGAGCCTTAAGGGTTACCTATAACCTTTTTTTTGTAGTTTTGGATGAAAGATAAAAAAAAAACAATTTTTTAATAAATTTTACAGCTTTTCTGGGATCTTTAAATATTTTACTTTGACTTTCAATAGGTTGAATATTTGAAAGAAACATGTTCCTCGAATTTTAACAATCTATACAATGTTATAGAAGCATGAAACTGCTTTTAACAATTTTACAATTTTAAAGAAGTTTACTATTTTTTCTAAATTTGAAACATTTCTTGACTAGTATCGTCCTGAGCCAAATTTTTCGATTGACATTGTGCAAAAAATGGTCGCGTTCGGGGATCATTCCAAAGAGATCCGGATAGGTTTGTGTTGTTGTAATCCCTTGTGACAAAACAGCTGATGGAACAACAATAAAAGTATCTGAACATTTTTGGGATAGGTGGATAGTGGATACCCTATTTGAAAGTTTACCGAACGCAAGGAATGTAAAAGTGTCTTAACATAATAAAAAATCCCAAGCTTGTTAAAGTAAACCTGCTGTATCACTGCTAAAATAATTCTATTTACACACATTTTGGGCAAAATGTTTTCCTCTATAAATTGCTGAGAGAAAACATCAACAGTAAAAAAAGTTTTAAACCCGTACGAAATAAATTCATTCGAACTGCGCCGTATTATTACCAGAACTTCTGAAAAGGGGTAGGTAAAATAAATTCTAAGAATTCCTTTCATTGGATAAATGTCATCGTTTGACTTAAAAGTATACCTACTCGTATCAACGTTTTAAACAAAACTGCCATAGGTATATATTTATATGTAAATAAGTGACACCTAATAAAATCATTTCAAGCGATAGAATTACATTTCATTCCGCAAATCCTATCCCTCCAATCCAAGACCTTATAATACCCTTTCCCAATTTTAAACTATTTGAATATTCATGTGTGTATGAAATATTTCTATCGATATAAGTATAGACACAGACACATTTAGTTCTGTTTCAAACCGCAGAAAGGGAGCTGCTTACCGATTGAATGCAAATGACAGTGAAATTTGATACCTTGCTTTTGTTGCGATCCTTGCAATTCAGTTCTGTGTGCATAATATTATATGAACGTCTATAGATATAGGGGCAGCCGTGCGGTGGCATCACCATCATGACATCCGTTCCGTCCAGTTCAGACCAACAACAACTGTGGTCTAACTAAAACCACGCATTTCATATGAAATGTATTCCTTTGGGTATATAACGTCCGTCGTCCTCGTTCGTTTGTTGTTGTCGTCGTCGTCGTCAGCGTCATCATCACCAACATCATCCGTATATTTCGTATTCGGTCGTTGTACATAAATTCGTTTGGAATTCGTTCGTTTTTCAAGAACATCCCAGCAACAGAATTGGAATTAAAAATGAAAAAAAAAATTGTCTCCCGATTGAAAATGTGAGTTTGTAAGGCTTCGCGGCGGTGTCTCCCTACCTTGAGAATGCAATGAAGTGCAATGCGACAGTGCAGCAGTGGGGTGTTTTAGTGGTTAAAAGATTAATTACTTACAACTTTCACTAGGTCTACCTACTACAGCCCTTCTTGTAATATCATTTGCATTCGCCAGTTGCTTGCTACACATATTCAAAAATAGAATTTCTGTATATATATATATTTTAATTACAAATTCACCTCAGGCAGGTGTCAATGCATCATGATCCTCGATGTATGTAGAAAGAATTAGATTTCAAGGTTTTCAAGTTATGTATTTTTTTTTTAATTCTTCAACATTTAATTCCCGACTCTCGAGTTATCCGAAGAATTCAAATAAAAATAAAATTCTTTTAGTGACTAATTGAAAGCTCAATCGAGCTTCTATTCATTAAAAACGACCATGGCAGTGTGTCGTATATATTTGGTGAATAACAACAACGCAATTTGTTAAGAGCAAATTCACACTTGGTTGCAGCTTCACACCGCTGCTGCTGCTGCTACTGCTGCTGTAAACTGAGGTGTCAATTACCATTGCCATTTTTTATTTTAGTTCGACGGTTGCAAGTTGAATTAGTCTATAATATGATCTCAAAAAAAAAAAAAAAAAGAATATAAAATTCAAATTGAGGGAAGTATTGGAATGAACATGTACATGTGGTTTAAGTTCACACTTCGTCGCCCAATATATTTCAACAATGCAAATTAAACAGGAGGGTTATTTGTCTGCTAGGTACCTATATATGCATATATAGAGTCCACGCGGAGTAAATTAATCCACACACCTTCAGCCAGGCCAGGGCTTTCCATCACATATCTTGACAATGACATTTCATTGAGTGTTGAGTTGGAGTGTGTTACTCAGAAACTCAGAATTCTGATGTTGAACAAAAATAAATAGGTAGGTAGGCACTAATGGATTAATGGCTCTTGATTTGAACATAACTGACATCAAGTGATTATTCGATGAACTTATGACTAATACTTTTTGAGATATGTGTATATTTTATTTGGCAGGATTGGAATTTTTTCAAGTGAACCGTGTATAAGAGATTTTGTTTAAGTCAGATATGATCAAATATGCCGTTCAACAAATGAATTGATTTGGGGAATGGGTGCGCTTAATATATATGTGATTTCAGAAGAGAAATATTTCGAGATCTGGTAGAGTGCACAGGAATTCAATCGAGTTTAAGGCTGATAGGTATGCAAAAGGACATCATAGATATTATGTGAATATGCTTTTTCAAGGTGGTGTCAAAGTCAAAAGCAAAAATTTGCTAATTTTGAGAAGATTCGGCCTTAATGTTCGTAATATAGGGAGGTATCTTTTTACACAGATTTCGAAAACTTTTGGGATCGAATCAAATGCAGCGCAATTCTAAAAATTCCAAGTGAAAAAACTCCCTGGGAGACGTGTTGTCTCGGGAGTATAATATTCGTATTCCGATTAGAATAGTTTTCCCTTCGAAAGCGGGAATGAGAGTTCTGAATGCTCGAAAAAGCTGGTTTGCAGTATCCGAAAAGCAAATCAAATTGTAGAAAAAAAAAATTGTTATTATTATTTATTGCATTATTCATCCTACACCCAGAAAAAAAAATCCTTTTTACAAGCAGAAAATCGTTTGTCACAAGGGAAAAAAAGGACCAAGTGTTTATTCATTTTGCGTTAATCAGTTTGCATCTTAAGTAATAGCAGTTTTATTTATTGGTAGTAAGAAGTATAAATGCTTTTATTGAAAGGAATAGTGTTAGTCTCAAACAATATCTCACATTGAAATTAATTTTAAAGCACTGTGGTTCACTTGGCGAACGTATTTAAAAGAAAAGTTTCTATATATGCGTCTCATAATGTTTCTACTTGAAGCTAAGCATTTAAGTATTCATATTGAGAATTATTGTTGCTGTGCATAATTGAAATAATTGTTTAATGTGCTAAATAAAGGGTTCGTCCGGAAGCGTCTTTTCGATACATGTAAAAGTTTTACACATTAAAAGTTGCGTCAAATTTTCTTTGCACTGAGCGAATATCGTTTGGATCAATTGATATTAAAATGTAAATATTTATATCAAAGCTCTGAAACTTCTTTGATTTAACTGAAACATAGTTTCACTAAAACAGACAAAGCGTTCGTTCGTAAAGATTTTATCGATGAGAGTACAAGTTTTACACAATAACAATTGCAGCTAATATCGTTTGTCATGAACGATTATATCTTTTGCCTTAACTTGTTTTATATTTACCTGTAAGTACTTATCTCAATGATCTTAAGCGCCAAAATATATTCGCTTCAACTGAAACATAGTTTATCCAAAACAGACAAACCGCTCATCCTAAAAGATTTTATCGATGCGAGTAAAAGTTTTACACAAATAAAGTTGCAACTAATATCGTTTGCCATGAACGATTATATCTTTTGCCTTAACTTGTTTTATATTTACCTGTAAGTACTTATCTCAATGATCTTAAGCGCCAAAATATATTCGCTTCAACTGAAACATAGTTTATCCAAAACAGACAAACCGCTCATCCTAAAAGATTTTATCGATGCGGGTAAAAGTTTTACACAAATAAAGTTGCAACTAATATCGTTTGCCATGAACGATTATATCTTTTGCCTTAACTTGTTTTATATTTACCTGTAAGTACTTATCTCAATGATCTTAAGCGCCGAAATATATTCGCTTCAACTGAAACATAGTTTATCCAAAACAGACAAACCGCTCATCCTAAAAGATTTTATCGATGCGAGTAAAAGTTTTACACAAATAAAGTTGCAACTAATATCGTTTGCCATGAACGATTATATCTTTTGCCTTAACTTGTTTTATATTTACCTGTAAGTACTTATCTCAATGATCTTAAGCGCCAAAATATATTCGCTTCAACTGAAACATAGTTTATCCAAAACAGACAAACCGCTCATCCTAAAAGATTTTATCGATGCGGGTAAAAGTTTTACACAAATAAAGTTGCAACTAATATCGTTTGCCATGAACGATTATATCTTTTGCCTTAACTTGTTTTATATTTACCTGTAAGTACTTATCTCAATGATCTTAAGCGCCAAAATATATTCGCTTCAACTGAAACATAGTTTATCCAAAACAGACAAACCGCTCATCCTAAAAGATTTTATCGATGCGAGTAAAAGTTTTACACAAATAAAGTTGCAACTAATATCGTTTGCCATGAACGATTATATCTTTTGCCTTAACTTGTTTTATATTTACCTGTAAGTACTTATCTCAATGATCTTAAGCGCCAAAATATATTCGCTTCAACTGAAACATAGTTTATCCAAAACAGACAAACCGCTCATCCTAAAAGATTTTATCGATGCGAGTAAAAGTTTTACACAAATAAAGTTGCAACTAATATCGTTTGCCATGAACGATTATATCTTTTGCCTTAACTGGTTTTATATTTACCTGTAAGTACTTATCTCAATGATCTTAAGCGCCAAAATATATTCGATTCAACTGAAACATAGTTTATCCAAAACATACAAATCGTTTATCCTTAAAGATTTTATCGATGCGAGTAAAAGTTTTACATAATAAAAGTTGCAGCTAATTTTGTATGCCTCAAATAGTTTTATATTTAACTGTAAATGCTTATGCCAATGATATTAAACTCCAAAATATGTTTTATTGAATCGAAAAATTGTTAATCTTAATCAGAAAACTTGGCGGTTCTAAAAGATCTTATTAATTGAAGTATGTAAAAGGATTAACTCAATAATGGTTTTCGCCTTTACTTCAATTTTTACTTTTAGGAGTAAGATCTTTTAGAACGACCACATTTTCTGATTTAGATTAGCAATCATATTTCTGTTCAAGGAGAAATATTAAGAGTTTAATATCATTATAATAAGTATTAACTGTTAAATATGAAACTATCCAAGATAAACAAAATAAGCTGCAACTTTTATTATGTAGGTATCTAAAACTTTTACTCGCGTGCGTCGATACAATCTTTGTCATAAAAAGACTTTGTTGTGCTGAAAAAAGCTTTATATTTTAATGTTAATACTTCCCATCTGAAACAATTTTGTAACTTAAACAGTTCTAATTTATCGAAATACATTTGAAAACAAAACAAAAATCTTCTGTCTTTACAAAATATCGTTTTTATTTTATTAAATTTATTATTTTGTTAATTAACTATTACTATTTAATGTATAATTTAAGTTGACAAAGCTTAATACATACAAATCTTTGAATTTGAAAATTAAAGGTTTAAAAATGGTTATGAATGTGATTTATAAATTTAAAAATTTCCAATTGACGTAAGTATCTCCATTTGATATCTTTATGATTTTTGATGTAAATTCTAGAGAAACTTCATTAATTTTTAAAAGATGGTATTCATTTAACACATTTACTTTAAAGGCTTGAAAATGTTGGATAAAACAACACATTTCTATAAACTGGCATACCAAAAACAATTCTTCTTTGTCCGTACAAAATATAGTTTTAATTAAACCAAAATTAATAAATTCATTTTTTAATGAATTAATTTCTATTACGCAATTTTCTTCAAAAACATTTCCACTAGATTTTACACAAGGGATATTAAAAATCTTATATACTTCTTTCTCAACAGATAAACCAAATTTTGTATATAAGTGAAATTTGTTTATTTCTTTTGCTTTTTCAAATGTTAAGTCTGCATAAACATCACTTTGCATCAAAGAATATGCTGTTTTAAGTTGTATTTTAATAGAAATTGTTTTAATTAAGTTTTTGCGATTATTTGTAGATTTTGAAATTTTTTTTAATATTTGATGTTTTGCTTCATATCTCATTGCCCATTTATTTTTAAGAGGACCTACTTCTGACATAATTTTTGGATAATGGAGTAAGATATGTGCCTTAAACTTTAAAACTTTTCCAAATAACTTGATAAAGAGGTTATGATGTTCGGTAACTAAATTTTTGAATAATATTGGTGTGTAGCAAACATATTCTTCTAGAAGTACGATGTCTAAAATTTTTTTCAATAAAAGTATTAGATGCCATTCCTCTGAGTCTGACGGTATCATATCGCCAATTATAAGGGGTAGGCTTGTAACAAAATTTAGCATTTCTGCTGCTGTATATTTAATTTTTCTATTATCTAACATTCCTTGAGTAATATTGTCGGGCTTATTTTTTTTACCGAAATCAAATTTCTTAACTCTAAAGTTAAGTGTATCTAACGAAAGTACTTTCTTGCAAATTAATTTTTCAAATACTCTACATACATCTTCATGAGCAACACCTTCTAAAATGTCGTGCATTATATCGACACTATAGTTTTCTGTGACATGAAAGTTATGAACTTGATTCCACACACAAGTTTCTTTGATGCCTGTTTTAGATAAATCGTTTAAATGAAGGTCTTGTTCGTAGTTATATTTATTTCGCATAGGGAATAAAGAAGAATCTGTGCAGTGTTTTAGTTCATTTTTATCAATTTTGCATAGACGACATGGATAATTACAAACAAAACATTCAGAAAAACCTGTAATGGCATGTATTCCTAAATTATCCCCTAGCAAACTTACAAACACAAATTTTACATGTGTATATTTTGTATGTTGAATCTCAATACCTTCATTCTGAAGATGATTGAGTTCTTCAATTACATACTTAAAAGTTTCTTCATTACCGTATTTAGTACGGTCGTTGGAGAACAATAATGAACCAACAAAAATAAAATCAAGCTTAGATTGGAGATATGGAGGCAAGCAATCAATTTTTAAATAAAAAGCTCCAATTTTGTAGGCTCCGGCATGTGCACCTAATGCGTTTTGTGGTTCAAAATCGTCAAAGTATGCATCTAATGGAAGATATAAGACGGATGAATCAGTTTTAAAAGACTTTATCTTTCTTTCCCAATATTCAGAACCCATAACATTTGCGATTACACCTTGTGATTTTAACACTTCTATTTCAACTATGTATTTAAGAATATTTTCCAAAAACCTGTGCATATTTAAGATAGCTTTTAATGATTTTTGTATCGGAAATAGTATTAATGAAATTTTAACTAGCTTTGTTTGAAGCATCCCATTTTTATTTTTAATTTCTAATTTTTTCTCTATTATCTTTTCCTCAGGAGGAAAATATAAACCGAAGTGTTCCAAAACTTTTAAAATTTTATATTCACTGCAATTTAAATCATTTAATCCTATATTTTTTATTTTTTGTAGGTTTTCAAAAAATTCTAAATCTTCATTGCGGGAGACAATAGTTTCTAGATACCCAAAAATCAAATTATTTTGGTCGCAGATTTGAACCAGCAGTTCTTTTGATTTTTTTCTAGGTATGTTTTCATCTGAATATATTGAAACGATAAACTTTAAAAGATTATCTCGATATTTGCTTAAAAATGTATTTGAATGAGGTTTATTCTCTTCTTTAATTTCTAAAGAAATATATTCTTCAACGCAATCAAATCTTTGTACAGGTTGTTGTACATCATCACAGAAAAATCTTTGACTTTGTGAAATATTTGGATTTTTTATTAATTTTTGTGATTCTATGGTATTGATGTGTGTTTTAAGGTGTTGAACTAAAGCTTTACATGAAGAAAAAAAAATTCCACAAAAGACACACTTGAAATTTTTTACATAAATATGAGTATTTACATGTTTTCTGTACAATTTTAAGTTTTTCAAATCAAATTCATCTGTGCATTCAAAGCATGCAATCATTTTTGCCACCATTCAACAAGGAAGGAAGGAAAATTACTATAACGATTTACTTTTTTTGACTTGATCCAACAAATTGCATTTATTATTTCGTTTTTTTATATATATATACTGAGGAATATAATATTTAACACCTAAGGTGATTTATAGCAGCAAATCAAAAGGCTCGCTATTTTGAGACAAGATAGATTCAGATAATAAATCTTTTTCTAAACGTTCTTTCTCATAGATCGATCGGTTAATTTTGCTCAAAATTTCTTTTCTTAGAGATACGTTTCGAGAAACTTCGCATTTCCTATCTTGATCTAAATACAAATCAAATGCAGTTTGTTGAATCAACACCCAAAAACTACTAGAAACATTGGGATACTCAACGTCCAAGGCAAAAAAACTCCCGAAACAAAAATAAAAACCTTCCTTAAAGTTTTTGAAATTAAAGCTTCTATCCTGTATCTCAACTACTGTTAAAATAGAGTTTATGTTTGACTCGTTACCAATTAAAAATATTCTCGGAGAACAGCATTCATTTTTTCTGAAAAACTCATCGGCTTCTTCCTCTGTTTTAAAAAGCGGCAAAAAATTCGCTGCTGCTACTGCTTTTGTTGATCTTCTCGGGGCTAATATATCTTTTTTACCTTTTAATGGTTTGGCGGGGAAAAAGTATGGCATGGATCGTAGTGCAATTATGATGCTGAGATCTAAATATGTAGAAAAAAATGTTATTTATTTATACTTCAAACTTTAAAAACAACTACCTTTATTAGTCTTGTGCTCCTCGGAGAAAAGAAACCATTTTTTCACATCAAGATTTTTACTTTGTGATGCAAGCGATAATACTGCTTCAGCCCATAAAATAAGTCGCTCTGAGAAGTAAGAAAGATTTATCGGATGGCCTTTGAAGCTGTCGCAGAAAAACTTTTCAGCATCAGAAAGAAGCTGTTAAAACAAATATAGATATTTAAATAACAATCGATATATTAACAATACAAAGAAATATTACCAGTTTTATGGCATTATCACCATTTAAACATGAATATCTTGAAAAATATTGGCTCACTCCATTTTTACATACAAATTGTCTGCGCGTAAGGTATGATGCTTCCCATAAACTCATAAAGTCATTTGCATCGGGATGACTTAGCAGTAAATTTTTGTCTGCTTCCTCCGCCGTTAAATTGCTGATACCTAAAGGAAAACCAATTTTTAAGTAATTATATAATATGTAATTATGCTAGATTCCCCATTTAGTATGTTTCATCTAGAATCGCAATATCTTCAATCTAAGATAATTGAGCTCATCAACCAGAAACTTTAACATAAATTCACTACCGCATTAATATGGTCGTTTGAGAAAAAAAGTGGATATCATATAAAAAACGATCAATCTTAGACTGAATAAGCGCATTATGTCGTTCAAAATTGTGGAAGTATCCATCCAAAGCACCAAAGCAAGATATAAAACGGATAAATCATGGGGAATTATCTAAGAAAAGTTTTTAAGTGGTCCAAGTTTGAATGCAGTATTGTAGGGGGGTATTAATCAGAGTTTGCGGGAAATTCGGGTTTGTGGGGGTCCCGTTATCTGAAATTTCTCGATTTTGCAGTAAAATAGCCTTTTTGGTGGACTTTAAATATTCATAGTGACGTTAAAAATTTTCAGAATTTAATAAATAATATACCATTTTGTTTGTTAAAATATTTTATTAAAAAAAGTGTTTAATATTTTTTTTTTTGCGAGCAATTTGAAAATAAGGTGATCCCTCCCAAATTTTTACTCCTTTTTCGTTATTAACTTCTAACTTATTTGCTCTAAAAGTACGTAATCTTTTTTCACAAAAACTAATACAAACGGAGAAAAACGGAAAATAACCTAAAAAATCTAATTTTCAAAATAACGGGACCCCCACAAACCCGATTTTCCCAAAAACTCTGATTATACTCAGAATCAACCCCCTACAATACTGCATTCAAACTTGGACCACTTAAAAACTTTTCTCAGATGGTATGAAAATTACTGCCCATTGCCTGTACTATAATCAGAGCCCAAAAAACTCTTGGGTTTAACTTATAATCACATGCCCGCTAACGATTTAACAAAAAAATAGTTTCTGTCATTAAAATTACCAGTATTTGTTGCACTTGTTGTTGTAATTGACCGCCTCTTGATTAGTCCGCAAGCCTTAAGCATTGTCCTCGCATTCATAAGGGTACATAAAAGTTTGCCTCCTGCTTTTATTTTTCCAATGGCGGGCGAATAAAATGTTTCCTTTTCCTCTGTTGGAAAGATCTGACACAAAAGATTTGATAAATGTATGTATTCGTGCTTTTGAAGCCTAAAAAATTGTTTTAAGAATTAAAATATTATAGTCGGTGAACATTATTTCCACTTGCAATCTATCGAAATCATCAAGCAAAAGATTGTTAATAATAACTTTAGCTAATTTTGATCTGTCGCTTTCCTCTAGACAGTTGGTGTTTTCATATTTCTTTAAAATTATTACGCTTTCTAAATTGACCTCCAAGCAATTGCTTAGTAAAATCTATATACAGAAAAATAATTAATAAAAATAATTTAAAATTAGTTTATTGAATCAAGTACTAATTTGGGGACTACCTACAGTAATTGATAGTTTCTAATCAAAAGCAAATAATTTGTAGGTATTTTTAAAACTAAAAATAAGAAAGATATTTTTTATGCAGGTAATTTAAATTCTCAGAAACACCTGATATGCTTTGAATAGACTAATTTAACTTCTACAATCCTTCATGGGTGAGAAAGTACCTCCTTATATTAAGATATTTTAACAATTCTCTAGCGTGCACAGTACGCGATCACGCTCTCGATATATGTATATAGATGGTGACATTAAAACCAATGTTAAAAGAAAAATATGCTTCTTCTTATAATAACAAACGGAGTCCCGTATTTATCTACTGGACCAAAGTTAAAAAAATACATTAAAACAGTTTGCATGCAAACTAACGGATAAA
Source organism: Epistrophe grossulariae (assembly GCA_929447395.1). Classification (NCBI taxonomy): domain Eukaryota; kingdom Metazoa; phylum Arthropoda; class Insecta; order Diptera; family Syrphidae; genus Epistrophe; species Epistrophe grossulariae. The sequence continues at coordinate 138,006,189 of OV839568.1, forward strand.
TGAACACTTCTAAAAAATTTTACAAATAAAATAAATATTTATGTTATTTATTTTAAGACATAAAATAATGAACAAAAGGAATACAAAAAGGCAGACACATGCAAAACAAAAGGAATAGAAGAAAGTAGGCACATGCAAAACTAAACGGTATAACAACCTCTTTAGAATAAAACATTTTCGTTTCGGTTGATAGACTAAACGATAGCATATTGGAATCAACCATGGATACGGAACTTGATGACGCCATTTTACTGCAACAAAGATTAAAGAAAAACAAATTTATTCTGTTTGAAAAATTATAGTTCAAGCAATGGGAAATTATCTGAGAAAAGTTTTGAAGTGGTCTGAGTTCTAATGCAGCATTGTAGGTTGATTTTGGGTATAAATCTGAGTTTTTCCAAAAAAATTTCTTTTGCCATTATAATCATTTATTTCCATTAAATACGTATACAAATACGTACATATTATCACGAATAATTCTAAAAAGTTAAATTACCCATCAATAAACGGGACTTATAAATCAATAAATTCTTTAATAAAAGCTTCACGTTTGGTAATATGGCAAAAATTTTAAAGGCTTATAAATAAAAACAAATGACAATTGTGATAATAGTTTTATTTCAAAACTAAAAAAAAACAACATTAAAAAAAAGGGATGCAAAACCAGAAAAAAATATAAGTTTTATAAAAAATGGAATAATAGTGAAAATAACAAAATTAGATTTTTTTTGTCATGCAATATGCAAAAAATCGGCAAAAATTGAACTGAAGATACTTATGAAAATTTTATAAAACATAACGCCGCCCGATGACATCTCATATGCTACGACTGGATGACTTACATAAAAAATGGTGTCGAAATAATTTGATCTGTGTCCCTTCTAAACCCCTAGCCCTGTATAACAGGAATAACCTATCTTTGATTTTCTAATTTAATTTTTTCAATTAAATTGTTAAAGTGAACATTTTTTGAAAAAAATTGTAAAAAAATGAAACCAATGTTATAAAGATTTATTTTAAAATTCTTGCTCATAGCCAAGACAGATTTTTTGATATCAGATTTTTATAAAACGTCTTTACATTAAAGTAGAAATAAGGTTAAGGTACCTATACATCGCTAAAGAAGAAGGGTGAATTTGCAAACCTAACTACATTGTAAGCAAGTAAGATATACAAACATTTGCAATTCACTTGAATGACTTTCTCAATTGGAAGTTCAGTCTCTTAAAAATTGGGAAAGTTAAATATCTTTTATCAACTGTTTTTCAATTAAGTCAAAACGAAGTGACAAATCAAAATAATAAATTTATAGATTAAAAAAAAATTAATTTTATTTTATATAATAGTTTTTGAAAAATTAATTTTCAAACTCGAAATTTAAAAATAAAACTGTTCAAAATTTTAAGTTAATAAGTAGTATTTTTGTTTTTAATATTCAATGCTCTTATTAATTTTTATACAAGTTTCTATAAATTTTTAGTCAAACACTAAAAACCTTTCTTAAATCATTTCCAGTTTTTTTTAGAAATTTGAAAATAACAAATAAAATTCCCTTAATTTGAATTCAATATGTTGGTCAAGTTGCTCTAAAATCCTATTTTCATTATACGTAAGTTGTAAAGTAGATTTAATTATTTTTAATTTTCTCAGAAAAAATGGAAGAGCGTTAAGCATCTGGTTTTGTTGCTTGACTGGAAATTGATTAGAGCATTAAATATTAAAAAAAAATATTAAATCACATTCAATTTCATTTTTCTTAAATTATTCAATAAAATAATTTGATTTAAAAAGAGAATTAAAAAATGAATTCCAAAATTTCAAGTCGTTTTTTTAGTAAAGGAGGATTTTTGTCTTGTCTTAACCCATCCTGCACATCCTAGTCGTTTGTCTCATCTTATGCATAAAACCCTGTACGCCAAGGTATCCACCCACAAACAAAAGGTTTTTTTTAATTTTAGATTAGTTAATATTTTGAAAACCTGACGCGATTAAGCAAGAGACTTCATAAAACAATACTTACACGGTATTATATTAAACATATGTATATCTACAAACATACAAAAACAAAATCAAAGTTAAAACAGAATACGGGTGCCTATTATTATTATTTATTGTATTATTCATACTTTAATGTCAGTTTATTAGACTTGACCATTCTTTATTCCGTCAATTTCATTGAATTTCTGAACAACAACACCAACAACAACTTAAAGGTGCTACCACCAATGGTATACGAATTAATTTATAATTGTACTAGTATATTTACCCGAACAGTTGGCTACGCTAACTGTCACACGATGTCTCCTCAATCTACCTTTTACTGTCACATGATGTCTCAATCTACCTTTTTCTCAAATCTACCTTTAACTGTCACACGATGTATGTATGTGCAAGACAATGTCTCAATCTACCTTTATCTCGAATCTACCTTTATCTCGAATCTACCTTAATCTCACTCTACCTTTTTCTCACTCTACCTTTATCTCACTCTACCTTTATCTCACTCTACCATTATCTCACTCTAACTTTATCTCACTCTACCTTTATCTCACTCTACCTTTATCTCACTCTACCTTTATATTACTCTACTTTTACCTCACTCTACCTTTATCTCACTCTACTTTTACCTCACTCTACCTTTATCTCATTCTACCTTTATTTTAAGAACTTTAACTAACCATACAAATCTGACTATTTAGAACATAATAATAATAAGTTACAAATCAAAATCAAACCAACCAAAATTTCTCTCTGTATCTCTTTGTCACTATCTGTCTGTATCTCTTTGACCCTCTCTATCTTTCTGTCTCTCTATGTATCTAACTGTATTTCTCTGTACATACAAATAATTTACCTTTATTTTAAGACTTTAACCATAAAAATATGACCATTAGAACTCAAGTTATAAATCTATATCCGATTTGCCCAGTCAGCCCTTGACCTACTTTTCTACCTCTAGCATGATAATTCACCTTGATTTTGGGAAATTAATCTTGAAAATCTGACCATTGTTACTCGTCAAGTTATAAATCTAGTCTACCTTTTATTCCAGGCACTCACTTAGTTTGACCTTTGTCGATAAAAATCGATTGCGGGTCCCCTGTCCCGCTCACGCAACTCCGTTGCTCCGCTTAGGGTATGTTCAGTCGCCAGGCAGGCGCCCAAGTTAACAGTACCTTTGGGTGAACTGTACGACATGTTTTGATAACTTGTTTTGTTTTTTTTTTAACTTTTTGAACACTGTTTAGCCGGATACTTAATCAAAATTTAAAAAACTTCACCTTGAAAATCTGACCATTATTAAAAATGTAACCAACTTGCCAAGTCAATCACTTGACCAAATCAACTCTTTTCTATAAATCTGAGTATCAAATTTATTGCCCAATGCCCAGCCCAGCCCGTGCTCATATTAACGAAAGCGATTTTTTTTAATTCAATTTGAATTTTTTTTTTTTATAAATTAACTGGGAAGTGAAGTTAGCCTAACATTTTACCTTTATTTTAAGACCTTAATCTTACAGATCCGATTAATAGAACAGAAGATATAAGCCAACTAAATAATATACTCTACCCACATCATAGTAAGTTTCATTAAAAAGGTCAAGTACACTTGAATGACATTCTACCTAAATTTTAAGACGATGCGATCATTAGAACAAAAGTTATCAGCCAACCAAACCAACAATGAGGGTACCATTAGGATTATTACGAATGAGAAATACCTACCACCAACGCACGTGCATATATAATAAATATAAATATGTATATGTATATACCTACAAAAATAGAAAAATTTTCGCGTTTTTTCATTTATTTTTCAAGAAAATTATTTAATATTTTTGTATGAATTTTTTTTTTTTAGAACGTTTTAATGTACGAAATCGATGATAGATATATATGTTTTATATATCAAATTAAGCGCTTACTTGTTTGCAAGCGAATAAAAGTCATTTGATTAAAATCCGTTATTGTAGTAAAAAGTAATGAGCATTTTAATGAAGGAAACACTATTCCGCAAAAAGCATGTTATAAATAAATTAATTTCAAAATTTATTTAATATCTTAATTCTTGTTGGACTTAGAACTTTAAGATGTTCAACAAATATTTAGACAATATATTAATAAATAATATGTAATAAATTTTTTTTCTCTATTTTGAATATAACATATTATTTAAAAATTTTTAATCAATCAAAGTGTGTGTAAAAAAACATTAATCCAATTTGTTTTTACATTTTTTTCATAATTGTCATGAAAATTTGATATTTTTTTTTACATAAATTTAATGCTTGTTTTAATGACAGTATTTTAAGACCTTAATTTTGAAAATCCGTTAAGAATTTTAGGAGTTATAAATTGATTAATGATGTCATGTGGGATGATTTTTTTGATTAAAATCGATTTTTATCGTTAAATTTAATTTAAATCCCCCTCCCGCCGCACTTGTTGAATTTACCCCTATAACACGATTGACTTTTTTATAGATACGGATTGGGGCTACAATATTGTAGAAGATAATTTTTTGAAATTCCTAAAATTTTCATCAACTTTTGCATTTTTAATACAGAAAATTGAGTTGATTACCTCTTTACCATCCCTTTTCGTATAGAACGCTTTCCCCCTCCGCAATAATTTTTATACAGAATTATAGCTTTACATTTAGTGATTATTTTAATATCTTAATCTTGAAGATCAGACAATTAGAACAGAAGTTATGAATTATTTAATCCATCAATATGATTTGGATTTTCTGATTTTGATAAAATAACGGGTAATCTGCCACTGGTCGGTGGTGGTTGGCAATGAACAAATGGGGTAGTTTCGATTAAATTTAATGGATTCTTTGATTAAATTAAAATTAAAATTGTGATGGTTTTATAGTATGTAGATTAACAAATGAGGTATCAAATTAATTGTTATCATATTGCCGTGCGGACTAAAGAAAAATGAAACTCATGCGTGCATGCACTGATGAGTAATAAGCTTATGTGTAAAACTACTTTAATAATCCCGTTAGTGGTAAAAAAAAAATGAAATAAAATTAAAATAAAATTTTAATCAATAGACTCTATTAGGTGTGAAAATTTCAACCTTCTATGACAATTAATTAAAACGGTATTGTCAGAAAACCGTAAAAGTGTTTTTTTTAATTTTTTTAAAATTTTTTATACTTGAATAACTTTTCTCAAAGGTACTTAAGAAATCCAATTTTCACCAAAACCATGTAAATCCATAATCTCTATAAGATGGTAAAATTTCATATTTCTATCTCCCCGCATTAAAAAGATAAAAAATAAAGAGTGTGGAAAAAACGTAAAAAAATTAGTGTTTTTGAAAAATTGCGTGTGTCAAAAATACGATGTAAATAAAAATTTTGTATTACACGCCTAATTTTTATTTCTATGCCCTATTCAAATAGTGAGTATAATAAAAATCAATGAACCCCCTGATTTAATATAATTTTTTTGTGAAACATTGATTTTTGAGATTTTGCGTTTTAAACGTTGGTAAGTGTGAAGATAATTTTTTATAATTTTTTTAACCCCCCTGACACACCTTATAATTAAAAAATCTATGAATTCTATATAAATTAATAATTTTATCTTAACCCATTTAGAAAATAGAAATCCGACTTTACCCTATTTAAACCTAAGTTTACCCTATTAGTTTTATGAATTTCAAAAAATCCCTTCTTAGTGTGCACTTTCAAATATGAAGTAATGTGAAAAAATTTTTATATGTATTGTATATATTACACAGTAAGCTGTACAATGATGAGTTAATGAATCAGTCAGTGAGTGAGTCAGTGATAAACTTTCATCTTTCGAATAATTTAATTTAATTTAATTAAAGCTCAGCACCACTAATAAGGAGACTGATGGAGGGCTTGGCACCCCTTGAAATAGCTATATCTCCAGCCAAATAATTAATTAAAACGAATTATAAATTAATTCGTATACCACGGGTGCCTATTGATTCGCTTTTTTTACTTTTTGTTGTTTCGCTATTCTTACAATTATTTATGTTTATTTCGTAATATCTTATTTTGTTTTTGTTTTATTTTATTTTTCTATCACTTAGCTTTACAGGGATTTCGCATTTCTTTCTCACGCTTTTAACTCGTTTTGCATTTTCGTTAAAAGTGCAATGAGTTATTTAGCTTCAAGGTTATTTCGCCAAAGGTTTATTTCGAATTTGGTTTTGATTAGACTATTGTCTGGCGAAATGAACTTAAAATTTTTTAAGTAAAAGTCTAAATGATTTCTTTTCGAAGCAATTATGAGCCACAAAAATATGGAATTCTGAAATCTCAATTAACCGACTGAATAACCGATCGAATAATAAAATATATGTATATAATATAGATCACGAACAAATACTAGCAAAATGCGCATTCAACTTTGGTTCAAATATAGGTATGTGTATATACTTGTATACATTTGCACAAGACAATGGAAATATTGCGACTAGATAAAGTCTGCTGGCAAAGATTTTTGTGACTGAGTTTAAGATTTTATCCAAACAAACAAAAATTAATAAAGTAAAAAACTTGTCAATAGCAACCAAAAAAATAGAAAAAAAAACTTAAAAGATTTAACCTGAATCTTAATTAACGAAAGAAAACTTAACAACCATTTTCTTACTGCGTAGGAAATTTTGTCGCCCACTTATGGATATGTCGTAATACATTTCACTTAAAGTTTTATATTTTCTTCTTTTTATTCTTTTTAAGTTTAGTTTAATTATTCTAAATTTGTCTACTACTACCTTCCCGATACCTTAACTAAAGATCTTTTTTTATAGATACTTACATACCTGTACCTTAATGGATTTCCAGAATTAAGTTGATCAGTATATACTACAATTAGACTGTGAAGTACTTCAATTAGATGCAACTGGAAAAGTAATAAATTTGCAATTTCAACCCCCAGTTCCAGTTTATGATGAGATACAGTTGGCTCAGTTCTTTAAAGATTTGTAACTGGAACAAAATTTAAAAAAATACATACTTTGGCATATTTAAATTTTTGAAATAAAATTGTTACCTTTTGACAAGAAAAGAAATGCTTCAATTCAAAGTGGAATCATATTCATTTTGATGTGACCTAATGAAATTTGATTTCCTTAATTTAGAGCCGTTTTGTTTATTCTGCTACCTGGCTTAAAGTCTATGTAGGAAGAATGGATATCCACTATCATACAAACATGAATTCCGGGCTGTTTCTCGTTACATAAAATAAAAAAAGAGCATGTGTAGCGAGGGCAAAAAATATATAAAATATATGTTTTTTTTATTCATACCTACCTAAAGGAGAAACGGATCGAAAGTAGAATGGGTTTATGTTTTCCATTTTTGTAACTTCTGGTGCTGGTCAAAGTTTCAAAGATAAACCCATGCTATTTTTAGGAATCTGTCTAAAGACTCGACAGCGCGTACGCGAGACTATAGGATTTGTGGTAGGTGCGAGGTTGACTTAAATCCAGATTTTTAAATGCAAAAGAAACTTTGCGTACACCCAACCTCACACCTATCCCAAATCCTTTAGTGTGTAGAAGCAGGGCACACTGTTTATACGCCGCACCGCCGGCCATAATGCTGAGTGCTTGCACCGTATTTATCTAAGCAAACAAAAAAAATCGTAGAAGTGAGAAGCACTAAATTTCGCGTACGCCCTGTCGGGTCTTTAGACAGACTTTTTTGAAACTGTTTATCACATACATATGGATGATTAGGTACATAATTTTTCATCCCTTATTAACCCTTACTGCATGGACTGTTTCAAGGCGGCATAGTTTACGTTGTCTTGCGCAAATATACTTATATACATATGTATGTATTTACACATAAATATTTGAGCAAAAGTTGAATGCGTATTTTGCTTGCATTTGTTCATGATTTGTGTTATGCGCTGTCTACTTACTTTTTTCTTATTTGAATTGATAAACATGATCGATGGAATTAAGACAATTAATTTATAAAATAAGAAAAAAGTGCTTTATGTAGGTATATAAATCATGAACAAAAACTAGCAAAATGCGCATTCAACTTTGGTTCAAATATATGTATGTATATACATATTTGCACGAGACAATGGAAATAATATGTCGTCTGGGTACAGTCTGCTGGCAAAGATTTTTTTGTAGGTATTAGCTTAAGATTTTACCCAAACAAAAAACATTTAATGAAGTAAAAAAATTGTCAATTAGCAACTAAACAATTGAAAAAAAAAACTTAAAAGACTACCTGAATCTTGATTAACAAAATAAAAACTTACCAAGCTTCTTACTGCGTATATGGAAATTTTGTCGCCCACTTACATAGATATGGATACGAAGTAATACTTTTCACTTAAATGTTTATATTTTTTTTTCTTTTTGTTCTTTTTTAGTTATTTTTAATAATTTTAACAAATTTTATAAAACACATTTACAATTTCCCACGTTTTCGAAACGATTTAATAAAACGTGTGTCGTCGGTCGGTTGTAGCATACTTATGATTTTTAATAAGATGGCTTGGCTTGGCTTTGTTTGTGGGTCGTTTCAAACCTATTAGGTGTGTTCCTTTTGTGCTTGATTACACGCGCACATCCAGTGCCTTTGGCCATGTTTACACTGACTTTTTACAAGACGTGATCATTGCCACGATGGTTTTGTGGGAGAGATAGACTACTTTTAAACGTTCCATTTTTTTGCTATTTTTAAGCCAGTAGGCGGTTGACAATTTTGGTGCCGTGGTTAACAAAATTGCTGAGGTTGAAAAAATTGCAGAATTATAGCTTTTTCTTCTTTGTTCTTTTTGTTATATTGTTCGCAAAATAAACTTAGTAAAGAGTATGGAGAGATGATTCCTTTTCATTTGAAAGAAATAGACATATATTAAAATCGCAGTGCTTAAAAGCATCTTTGCAACGGAAAGGTAAGTCCCCTTTCACACGAGGAAACAAGTTGAGATTTTTTTGACGTTTTCTTTTAATTTCCTTAAAAATCTCTTGTACCTTTCACACGAAGAAACAAAATCGTGGAAATTTTCTGTAGTTTCTTTATAGAGTAGCTTGGTTGAACACACACTATGTCAAAAAAATCTCCTCAAATCGTTGACCGGGGAGATTTCATTTTCCCCTCTTACTTCTTGCCCTTCTCACCTATAAACTGACAGTTGCTGGAAACTCAGTTTCCTCGTGTGAAATGGACTAACCAAAAGAGAAACGAAGCTTAAAAATCACAGTATTCCAAAAATCGCAGTAGTCTCACTTACAAAACCATCTTCATGGCGGAATCTTATAAAAACAAAACTTTTTTTCTTTTGGTGAAGTGATAGATATTGATTTAAAATATAATTTATGCCAATTGTAAATGGGAAAGGAGTTTTCATATTGCAAAATATATGATTTTATACATTACTAATGCAATGCTTTTATGTTCATTTGACAGTTCAAGAATACCTTACAATATATCGTTTGTAAAACTTCCAGAATCCACACTATGCCATTGAGTTTTAATACATGACAAAAAAGTGGTAAGAAAATCATGTTAAGGATCCCCTACACCAACACGGATCTGTCGCGGCGACAACGAAAACAATGAAAACACGTTGTTATTATTGTTTCCGTCGTCGCCGCGACAGATTCACGTTGGTTTGGGGGATCCTTAAAATTTCGTCGTTATTCTGAATGTTTCGTGTTAGTTTGGGGGAGCCCTTCATCGTGTATTAACACATGTCAAATTGAAAGTGGGAAAGAATTTCATACGACTGTCAAATTTGTGTGTTGAAAATGATTTTCATATTTTGCTTCCATACTTGCATCGAACAAATTAGTTAGGGATGTAATTGCATATTTTGGTTCCACACGTTATTATAAATGTTTTTTTTCCCATTTTTTGACATGTGTTAATACACGATGTTGTAGGAGCTAGGAAGCTTTTAAAAGTGTAAAAGAAAATATGACAGCTCATCACACAAGTTTTGACAGTCCATCCTACTTGAAAGTCGATCCACATGATTTAACATATGTCAAACCCTGTTCAGATTGTGATTTTTCACAATTTGACACGTGTTAGACCCTATTTAGATTGTGACTTTTCACTACGCCATTCATGACGATGATTTTGAGGGTGAGAGCGAACAGGAGTTCTGTTTCCTTCACCGATCTCAGCCACAAAACTTTCGTTATGGCGTAGTGACAAATCACAATCTAAACGGGTATTAATGGATGAAAATTTTCGGTTTTTGACGTAATGCTCAAACTGAATCGTGTGAATGCAAGTGTGGAAGCAAAATACAAAAAAATATTTTGCCACACAAATTTGGCGTCTTAAAGTCAACGGCTCTAAAAGCTAAAAACTTGACGTAATACCTTAACTCCTGATGCCTATTGGCAAGTATGAGACCATAACAAAAACACGTTTAAGATTTTTGCGTTTCAACTTTACATTTATAATTAATACTGATGGTGACAAACGATATTCTATATACCTATAAGCAAAATGAACAAATTACAATGCTCATCTTTAAGCAGATACAAGAAACTTTCTTACCCCCAAACAGTCAGTTGATAACTCTTAGACCCTGTTTAGATTGGGAAGATTGAGTCCGGACTGGTGAGTGCCATTGTGTTTACATTTGAAACTTTTAGGCGCCTCAAAATACATTGAAACAACAACAATTTCAACATTTCACACATTGAAACAACAACAATTTCAACATTTCACACATTGAAACAACAACAAAATAGACTCATGAGTCCGGTTGTTATGTTTTGTTCGTGCCTCACCAGATTCCTAACCCCACACTTCTCTTGTCTACGAACTGCCGTGATACCGGCCTCAATCTTCCCAATCTAAACAGCGTCTACGACCCTATTTAGATTGGGAAGATTGAGTCCGGACTGGTGAGTGTCATCGTGTTTACATTTGAAACTTTCGGGCGCTTCAAAATACATTGAAACAACAACAATTTCAATATTTCACACATTGAAACAACAACAAAGTAGCCTCATGAGTCCGGTTTTTATGTTTTCTCCCTGCCTCACGAGATTCCTCACCCCACACTTCTCTTGCCTACGAACTGCCGTGATACCGGTCTCAATCTTCCCAATCTAAACAGCGTCTTAGATCCAGTTTAGTTTTGTAAATTTTCACTACGCCATAAAGATGATTTTGTGGGCGAAAAGAATGAAGAACTCTGTTCTCTTCACCGAACCCACCCACAAAATCATCTTCATATGGCGTAGTGAAAAGGGTGACGTGAAATAAGGCCAAACTAAATAAAGCCACATTTCAAAAATTTGGCCTTATTTCGTTTTTAAAATGGATATAAGTTTTGGCTTTATTTAGCATTTGAAAACGAAATAAGGCCAGTTTGGCTTTATTTCGTTTTTATGTTTTTTTCTTTCCAAAAATATACAGAACTATGATTCAACACCCAGCATTTCGGGGTATAAGCAGTGAGGTATGCACACTAGGTGTGTTCCTTTGGGCCATGCAAAGTACTTTTTAGTACTTCGCAGTAGATGATGAATGGAACGCTTTAATTTTTACCAAAAGAAAAATCCAACCTCAATGTAGAGGAAAGCTTTGTTGTTTGTATTTTTTATTTTATTTTAAATAAACAATAATTTTGTAAGTGATTTCTTCTACTGATGGTGTCGCTTTCTTGCGTGGATTCATTTCGTTACTAAATTATTGAAGTGCTTTGAACTACTTTGACCATAGAGTAGAAGTAGTTGAAAGCAGCCAGAAGTACTTGGCAGTAGATACTGCAGCCCAAAGGAACACGCCTACTGTAGGATTTGAGGCAGGTGCGAGGTTGGGTGCAGTTAAAATGTTGGACAAAACATTGGCCTCATTTCGTTTTCGAAATAACGCCAAATTTGAGATTTGGTCTTATTTCGTTTGGCCTAATTTCACGTCACCAGTGAAAAGTAACAATCAAAACAGGGTCTTAAATAAACATTGGAAGCTGTCGCGGCAACGGCGAAAATAATAAAAACAAAACGTGTTTGTCAAAGAAAACAACACGTCATCGCCGCGAAAGATTCGCGTTGGTTTGGGGGCGCCTTTCAACAACTTTGATTTACCTAGCACGGTGTTCACATAAGGGCCGTTCACATTCAGATATTCATCAACACATGTCGTGTAGTTATATGGTCTGTTTGGTAACGTGAAATTTCTTGCGAATTTGCACAAATTTTCACAAAATTTCACAATTTTCTGTCCCATAGAAAAAAAACTCAGTCTTTGGGAAATTTGTAAAAAAAAAGTAACCAAACAGGCATATATTGACTGCTTCTGTTGTTTTCATTGACAACCGCGTGTTGTTATTATTGTTTTCGTCGTCCCCACGAAAGATTCGCGTTGGTGTGGCGGAACCTTAAAGCAACGCGCAAACCAACGCGATGACGGTGGCGATCACGATAAAAATGTGGATGCCTCCTATAAAAATGAAAGGAGACGCACACTTCAAAGGCGTAGATGTGTGCCTCTCCTTTGATTTATATGTGCGGCATCCACATTTTTATCGTGATCGCCACCGCCATCGTGTCGGTTTGCGCGTAGCTTTAGAAAAAATTTAGCTTTCCATTTTTTCGTAAGGGTTGAAATGAAGGATAGGGCCTGTTGGTTGAGTCAAGACATGAAAAAATCGTCTTTAGAAATCATCAAACAACGGTAATCATTTAACAACGGTTAGAATTATTATAATGTCATGTTTTCCAATGTCCAAGTTTCTAGTTTCTAGTTTTATTGTTTGACCAGACACTGGTAAAAGCATTGAATAAAACAAAAATACTTCTAATAACGTAATAACACGTCCAGCCTTTTGTCATATCTTAAAAAGTCAGAGGAGGGAGTCCAAAGTGAACACCGTCTAACAAAAAGCAGAAAAAACATTAGACCTCTTCGTGTTATAACCTCTTCTTCGTTGTAAGCGCTAAAAAACTTCCGTCAATGTGACTTACTCCTTAATCCTTATGCGTGTTTGCTAGCCTTCACATAAATATTTAATACTGCTGATTGAAAACGATAAACTATACTCGTGTACCTACATTACTACAAAATGAACAAACCACCATGTTTATCCTAAAACAAACAAAAAAAACTTCTCTTCCATATCAAACAATACCTATGACCCTGTTTAGATTGGGAAGATTGAGTCCGGACTGGTGTTTACATTTGAAACTTTGAGTTGCCTCAAAATATATTGAAACAACAACAATTCCAACATTTCACACATTGAAACAACAACAAAGTAGCCTCATGAGTACGGTTTTTATGATTTCTCCCTGCCTCACGAGATTCCTCACCCCACACTTCTCTTGCCTACGAACTGCCGTGATACCGGCCTCAATCTTCCCAATCTAAACAGCGTCTATAATCGATAACTTTCAAACGTAGAAACTCTTAACCAATGCACACCTAACAATAAGCAGAAAAGAATGAGACAAAGAGGGTTTTAAGCGCCAGAAACCTGCGCCAATACGACTTATACATATTTGCAAATATAAGTCCACATAAGAGAAATTCGTTTAAGATTTTTGCGTTCCACCTTCGCATTAATAATTAATACTGCTGGTGTCAAGCGGTATCCTTTACGTGTCACATGATTACGTTAGGTATAATGTGTGTCAATTTATCATTTGTAGCAAACGATTGAAACCTACAGTACGTGAAACTTAGATATGCCTGATTTTAAATGCATTTTACTATCAGTAAAATGTTGTTTATGAATATGATTCACAATATCGTTTGATGTAAGTATTTAATGAGGTATTCAATAACTTAAAAACGTTTTTTTTTTTAATAAACTCTGTTTTCTTAATTTGAAGTAAACAAAGTCATTTAACTGTGAACATAGTTTAAAATATCTTTTGGGGTAAACGCTTTACGAGCATTTCACTTTTTTTATTGTATTTATTTTAGCATGTAGAATTTTGTGCTTGTCAAATTGGCTCTTTGTCTCAAAGCTTTGCGATTTGTGGTTATGTAAGAAACTAATCTATGCAAATGATTAAAACTTATTGTTATAGTCTTTTGTAGCAAACGGCATTCAACTTAGAAAATATGATTTGCTCGCTCAAAGTCGAACATATCTCCCGCTTGTCTTAAATTCCTTAATCTAGAATAGTAATCCTTTTTATTGTTTGAGTTAAATGTTTTGAGCTATATTCGTGAATTATATATAAACGATTCCATTGATTTGTTTTCTCTTTAAAAAATATTGTTTAAGTCGTTTGTAGCAAACGGCATTCAACTTAGAAAATATGATTTGCTCGCTCAAAGTCAAACATATCTCCCGCTTTTCTTAAATTCCTTAATCTAGAATAGTAATCTTTTTTATTGTTTGAGGTAAATGTTTTGAGCTATATTCGTGAATTATATATAAACGATTCCATTGATTTGTTTTCTCTTTAAAAAATATTGTTTAAGTCGTTTGTAGCAAACGGCATTCAACTTAGAAAATATGATTTGCTCGCTCAAAGTCAAACATATCTCCCGCTTGTCTTAAATTCCTTAATCTAGAATAGTAACCCTTTTTATTGTTTGAGGTAAATGTTTTGAGCTATATTCGTGAATTATATATAAACGATTCCATTGATTTGTTTTCTATTTAAAAAATATTGTTTAAGTCGTTTGTAGCAAACGGCATTCAACTTAGAAAATATGATTTGCTCGCTCAAAGTCAAACATATCTCCCGCTTGTCTTAAATTCCTTAATCTGGAATAGTAATCCTTTTTATTGTTTGAGGTAAGTGTTTTGAGCTATATTCGTGAATTATATATAAACGATTCCATTGATTTGTTTTCTCTTTAAAAAATATTGTTTAAGTCGTTTGTAGCAAACGGCATTCAACTTAGAAAATATGATTTGCTCGCTCAAAGTCAAACATATCTCCCGCTTGTCTTAAATTCCTTAATCTAGAATAGTAACCCTTTTTATTGTTTGAGGTAAATGTTTTGAGCTATATTCGTGAATTATATATAAACGATTCCATTGATTTGTTTTCTCTTTAAAAAATATTGTTTAAGTCGTTTGTAGCAAACGGCATTCAACTTAGAAAATATGATTTGCTCGCTCAAAGTCAAACATATCTCCCGCTTATCTTAAATTCCTTAATCTGGAATAGTAATCCTTTTTATTGTTTGAGGTAAGTGTTTTGAACTATATTCGTGAATTATATATAAACGATTCCATTGATTTGTTTTCTCTTTAAAAAATGTTGTTTAAGTCGTTTGTAGCAAACGGCATTCAACTTAGAAAATATGATTTGCTCGCTCAAAGTCAAACATATCTCCCGCTTGTCTTAAATTCCTTAATCTAGAATAATAATCCTTTTTATTGTTTGAGGTAAATGTTTTGAGCTATATTCGTGAATTATATATAAACGATTCCATTCATTTGTTTTCTCTTTAAAAAATATTGTTTAAGTCGTTTGTAGCAAACGGCATTCAACTTAGAAAATATGATTTGCTCGCTCAAAGTCAAACATATCTCCCGCTTGTCTTAAATTCCTTAATCTAGAATAGTAACCCTTTTTATTGTTTGAGGTAAATGTTTTGAGCTATATTCGTGAATTATATATAAACGATTCCATTGATTTGTTTTCTCTTTAAAAATATTGTTAAAGTCGTTTGTAGCAAACGGCATTCAACTTAGAAAATATGATTTGCTCGCTCAAAGTCAAACATATCTCCCGCTTGTCTTAAATTCCTTAATCTAGAATAATAATCCTTTTTATTGTTTGAGGTAAATGTTTTGAGCTATATTCGTGAATTATATATAAACGATTCCATTGATTTGTTTTCTATTTAAAAAATATTGTTTAAGTCGTTTGTAGCAAACGGCATTCAACTTAGAAAATAAGATTTGCTCGCTCAAAGTCAAACATATCTCCCGCTTGTCTTAAATTCCTTAATCTAGAATAGTAACCCTTTTTATTGTTTGAGGTAAATGTTTTGAGCTATATTCGTGAATTATATATAAACGATTCCATTGATTTGTTTTCTCTTTAAAAAATATTGTTTAAGTCGTTTGTAGCAAACGGCATTCAACTTAGAAAATATGATTTGCTCGCTCAAAGTCAAACATATCACCCGCTTGTCTTAAATTCCTTAATCTAGAATAATAATCCTTTTTATTGTTTGAGGTAAATGTTTTGAGCTATATTCGTGAATTATATATAAACGATTCCATTGATTTGTTTTCTCTTTAAAAAATATTGTTTAAGTCGTTTGTAGCAAACGGCATTCAACTTAGAAAATATGATTTGCTCGCTCAAAGTCAAACATATCTCCCGCTTGTCTTAAATTCCTTAATCTAGAATAGTAACCCTTTTTATTGTTTGAGGTAAATGTTTTGAGCTATATTCGTGAATTATATATAAACGATTCCATTGATTTGTTTTCTCTTTAAAAAATATTGTTTAAGTCGTTTGTAGCAAACGGCATTCAACTTAGAAAATATGATTTGCTCGCTCAAAGTCAAACATATCTCCCGCTTGTCTTAAATTCCTTAATCTAGAATAGTAACCCTTTTTATTGTTTGAGGTAAATGTTTTGAGCTATATTCGTGAATTATATATAAACGATTCCATTGATTTGTTTTCTCTTTAAAAAATATTGTTTAAGTCGTTTGTAGCAAACGGCATTCAACTTAGAAAATATGATTTGCTCGCTCAAAGTCAAACATATCTCCCGCTTGTCTTAAATTCCTTAATCTAGAATAATAATCCTTTTTATTGTTTGAGGTAAATGTTTTGAGCTATATTCGTGAATTATATATAAACGATTCCATTGATTTGTTTTCTATTTAAAAAATATTGTTTAAGTCGTTTGTAGCAAACGGCATTCAACTTAGAAAATATGATTTGCTCGCTCAAAGTCAAACATATCTCCCGCTTGTCTTAAATTCCTTAATCTAGAATAATAATCCTTTTTATTGTTTGAGGTAAATGTTTTGAGCTATATTCGTGAATTATATATAAACGATTCCATTGATTTGTTTTCTCTTTAAAAAATATTGTTTAAGTCGTTTGTAGCAAACGGCATTCAACTTAGAAAATATGATTTGCTCGCTCAAAGTCAAACATATCTCCCGCTTGTCTTAAATTCCTTAATCTAGAATAATAATCCTTTTTATTGTTTGAGGTAAACGTTTAAAGAGTTATTCAATAACTACAGAGACGCTATTCCACTTATTTGTAGTAAGTTTTGAAATAATTGATTTTATATTTTGCAGCAAAAACCAACAACTTCTTAAAATCGCTTTTAGCATTTGCAGTCAATTACATTTAACTCTAATCAATAGGACTTAAAACTAAGAATGTAATTAGTAATACCATTTACCATAAACGTTTTTGGAGGTATTCATTAAATTCGTGAAGGGTTATTCCCATTATTGTTTTTTTCTATGAATATAATTATTTTTATCATGCATAGCTATCAGTTTTCTCGATAGATATTCTTGATATTAAGCATTGCAATACAAAGGAATTTAGTTGCTGGGTATTAAACTATTCTATTATCACTATTGGAAGATGTTAATGCTTATCGTTAAAAGTAATATTTTTAAACAATGTTTTTCTGAATTTCTAGTAATATGATGAAAAAATAAAAACAAACAACTTATCGTTTACGCTTTGGAAATACTGTTTAAAAAAATCGTTTATAGCATATATTAAGCGTTCCTTAAATCGTACTGCTTGAGATATTAGATTTTTTTTTTGAGTGTAGAATGTCAGTTTATTAGACTTGACCATTCTTTATTCCGTCAATTTCATTGAATTTTTGAACAACAAAAACAACAACAACTTAAAGGTGCTACCACCAATTGTATAATTAAAGCTCAGCACCACTAATAAAGAGACTGATGATAGGGCTTGTGCACCCCTTGAAAAAGCTATATCTCCAGCCAAATAATTAATTAAAACGAATTATAAATTAATTCGTATACAATAAGGTGGTAGCACCTTTAAGTTGTCGTTCAAAAATTCAATGAAAAAAAATGATTCATTGACGGCCTTTTATTCAATTTAGAATAGGGCTGATAGCTTTTTACATGTCATGATGAAGTGCTTCTCATCGAAGCCATTCAAACTTTGCAGAAAATTGGATGTCCCCTCTATTTCTGCAACTCTATAGTAGTACAAGTAAAATAGAATAAATAGAATAAAATAAAATATTTCCTACCCTCATGAAAGTTGACGAAAACGTTTCATTTACCATCAGAATGAAGAATCAAAAGAGTCTTTAAAAAATACCATGTTGGGAATGCTGTTTTTTCAGGGTGTTCTGGGGGGGGGGGGTGTTGCAAAAAATATGACACATGATTTCAAGCTACTTTTAAATACTGAATCTTAATGACGAGAGAAGGGGATTTGCTAAGTAATTCGACGACATCACTAAAATTAATTATATTTATTTCGTTGTCTTACAGTTCACACTAAGTAGCGAGAAATATAAAAAAAGAAGTACCTGCGACATTTCTATAATTCGATCGGGGACAACCAGAGCCGGAATTTCCCAAGGATCTAAACTAGGGTCATTTCTCTTCAACATATACACTTCGGACCAACCACAGCAAAAACACGCACAGACTCTTCTGTTTGCCGATGACTCCCTCATGTACGCCAAGTCTATGTCACTAATATTTGCTGCTAGAAGAGTGGAAGCCCACATCAAACGACTCTACGAGTAGGTACTGCCAGCGATAGGGTGTAAAAATCAATTCAGCCAAATCTGAATTGCTCTGCACCAGATGACCAAGAAGCTCAGGAAATGGAAGAGGACGCTAAGCTGCTAACTGCAGGAACACCAAGATCACCCTACCCGATTGAACTCAACTATCAGCAAGAAACATTGTAAAATATTTGGGAATACACTTCAATAAGCTGTACCGGTTCATTCCTTACACAGCAGCTATACTGAAAAAAAGCTTATTTTCCCTTCCACCGCATTCATCTACTGATGCGAAAAGAAAACGGGCTCAGCCAGAAGACCAAGCTTCTTCTCTATAACCTGCAGCTCACCAGGCCGGTCAATACGTTCTGTTTTCCCATCTGGTTCACAACGACAAAAATTCACATTAACAAGCTGTTTTCAGTTTGTGGCAATAGCAAAAGCTTCAGGTGTCTTTTCTGGGTTCACATCGTGCACCAATAAAGTTAAACCTTTTTGGTGCAAACAGAACTCTATCACTGATATTTTTATCTCCCTATCGCTTTAATGAGTTGTTGACTGGAATTAGATTCCTACCGACACTCTTACTTTTAAGTTAACAGCGGACTCAGTTGTTTTTCCCATGGACTAGCTTTGGGCTGGAATAAGATTTCTAAACCTATAGTCCTTTCTTTCTTTTTAGTGAAAGCAGCGGGATACTTGTTCTTCCCTCGAACTAGCCTTGGGATGGAATCAGATTCCTACCGATTTTCTCTTCTCTTTTTCTCCTTCTTCTGTTCTGCCCTTCTCTTCTAAGTGAATCTCTGAGAGAATATATGGAATAACTTGTTATTTAGACTAAGTTTTTAGTGAAATTGTAGAATTGTAAAAACCCTTACCAGGGATGGGACTTTTTTAAAAAATGTCCGAAGTAGATTTGGAAAAAAAACGCAGTAGATTCAACTTTTTCGCAGTAGATTTTTATATTTTGAAAATAAAAATAAGAAATAACATAAATAAACATAAATAATTTAAAATAATAAAATATATATTCTATTTTAGCTCTGATGGTTCAGGGCTTCAAATTTGTGTTTCTTTTTTAGTTCTGAGCATGTTCAGGCACGCTCTGTGAGCTCAGAATAAAATAGGAGAGTAAACGGAGTAAAATGCTGAAAACAAACGAGATGACGGGAAATTAAAAAAAAAACGTCGTCAAAACAATAAAAAATGGCGGAATAGGCTGGTTGCTCTAGTGGAGAAGGTAAAATAATAATAATAAATAAATAATTTATAATAATGACATTTCAGTGATTAAGTTGTTTCATAATTAAATCAGAGAACTCTGAACATACTCTGCTTAAAATTTATTCTGTTCGCTTAGACTTTGCTCAGTACTCAGCTCAATCAGCTCTGATCTAAAAAAGAAAAACGCCTATTGAATGATTTTTTTTCGTAAAACCAAAAGTGCAGTAGATTTAATTTAAAGGCAGTAGATTTATTTTTCGAAAAAAATGCAGTAGATCTACTGCAATTGCAGTAAAGTCACAACCCTGACCCTTACTTTGTTGAAATAAAAATTCGTATATAAATCTGGTAAACGATAAGAGTTCTTTCCTTCTTACCCCGAGTTTTAATTACTTTCTTCGGGAATACCCTGGATTCCGACGAGCTTAACTGAGCTACGAAAAAAGGCTTAGATACGCATGGATTTACTGTTGAAGAAGTAAGTAAAGTTCGGGTCTGTACTGTACGTCGAATTTTAGCTTCCCTAAATATTACTTGCAGACAAAGAATTAACGGAGGTCTTAGACGGCTGAAAATTAAGCTGACATCAAGGCCATCCAAGAAATACGGTGGGATGGCCCGGAAAAAAGGAACATTTTGACCATATTCAATATATATGTTTAATGAATTTCGTTCAATGCATCCAAATAAATAAATTATAAATAAATTAAATTATTTTTTATAAAAATTAAACTTTTTTAATAAAAAAAAATTTAATTTTTCATTTTTGAAACATCCAAATAAATTATTAGTTATGACAATTTAATCAAAACAAATTTTTGTGATACCTGGAATTGTACAAAAACAAATAGATAATATATATACATTAGATATATGTATCTCTGTGCTCCAAATGAATTTATGCAAATAGCTTCATTTCATTATTATACTCACAGACCACTCTATTAGAATTCACCAAGCGAAACATACTTATCATAAGTGCATGCTTCTGGCCTTTTCCATATTCGATTTAAATTTAGAAACATATTACTTGTATGTATGTACGTATATGTCGATATTATTTTGTAGTCTGCCCAACGAGGCTGGCATCGGCATGAACATATGTAGTTGCAGCCATTGAAGCATTACAATATTTCAATAGGTAGATAGGAGGTATATTCCAGCAACATGCATCTTTTTCAATGATAACTTAAAAATAAGCCCAAAGGTTGGCATTTTCATATATAATGTTGGGCAATTGTTTCAACTATAAAGAATTCACTCGCTCATTGCTCATATAAGATAAGCAAAACATTGCAGAAAAAAGTTATATTTCCCTTAAAAAAAAGAAGAAGAAAAAGCTACCTCATACCTAACTTAAAAAAAAAAAAAGATTGAAAAAGCGGAAAATAATAATAGGAGAGGAAATAATATGATGTTATACCAAGCGATAAATTTTCACAATGGAATTCTAATGCTGGGCTGATGTCTGAGCAGAGGATGCTGAAATGAAAATATTGCGAGAGAAAAAAAAAAATCATCAGGAGCAGGAGGATCTCTAGATGTGGTTATTCTTCTTTTTTTTTGCTAGGACTCTATGACGTTGCCATTTTTCTTCTACTTCTCTTTGGAATTTTTCTTTTTTTTTATTGTTCATTACCTTATAAGAAAGAAGCCGACAAAAAAAAGAAAAAAAAAGTTTTTTTTTTTTTTAATTTATTTCCCCCTTTTTGCATGAAGGAGTTATCGGGATGAGAATTGAGATGGAATATATATCTACAATTTAAAATGCACACAGATGTTTTTTTATTTGTGTAAAAAGCATTGTTCTATGGTGTTGTTCTTTTAGAGCGTTTTTTTTTTTTACATTAAAAGAAATTGAAATAAAATCTTTTCCATTCTTTGCCCCTCTTTGGTCCAATTTTTTTTATGAATCTTTATCATTCAATGCAACATGAAAATCGAATTCAGAATAGAAAATTAAATTAAATGGAAATCAATGCTGGCCTTAATTTCAATAGATTCTTTTCAGTTATAAAAATGAAATTCAATTTGGTTAGGAAAGCCGTTTTTCTTTATCACCTTTCGTGATTCTGAAACGACTGTTTGTATATTTTTTCAAAATATAAAAAAGTCTATCTTTGGTTAAAAATTGTATAAAACTTTTTAAAATAAATTCGTATAGGAAAGATATGAAACCCATTTTCAGGGAATTCAGCCTTGGTTGCAGCTTTCATCAGAAACAAAAAAAAAATATTATTGTAAAGAAGCGTTCAGAATACTTTCTTGGAAATCTTATTCAAAGCTTTTTTTTATAACTAGTATCGCCCTGTGTCGAAATTCGACATTTTTCTTTTTTAATTTATTTTTTTTTCAATATACACAGTGCTCGACAGTGCAAAAACAAAAATGACCCACAGTGTGTAAATGCGTGTCTCAAGTATATTCTGCACATCTCCGCAATTGTGGCTTTCCAACCATATATAAAATTTATCGAAATCGGTCAAATACTTTTTGAGAAAATGGTACCACAAAATTTATTTAAGGCTATTTATATATAGATATACGCGAAATGAATTTTCATAAATTGTATAACGTAATGTGAACGTTAGAAAAATAGAAAAGGATTTAATTAGGGATACCGACATGGATTAGCAGGTTCTGAATTTCTGAATGCCCAATGAGAGGAAACAAAAGGTTAGCTATTCCACATTCGGGCAGTTCGTTCAAGAAAAAATCTAATTGACAGTACCTACTTTCGAAATTGGGCTCAGGGGTGAACTAATATCAGCCGTAAAAATTAGGCTGCCTAGAGTAGGGATAGCGCTCTAAACCACACCTCTTAGTTGGCAGTCAATTATTACATCCTGCACTGCAACATTGCCAAACTCTAAAGTTCTATCAACTGTAATTTTAAAGCTCTGTCCTGTATATTATATACTATCAGACTATTTATTAGTTTCTACTAGATAGGCACATAGGCGTACTTATTAGATTTTTAAATAGTTAGACAGTGTCTTGATAGTCCGAAATAGTTGGATTTGATTAAACAAAACAATATGCAAGGTTTAGACAATCGAGTCCGTCGTCTAAGTTAGATAACTGTTAAAAATTTATCGTAACTTCAACGGTTGTCCAAAGTTAGACAACGTTAATAAATACGACCACCAGTATCTTATATACCAGTTGGAAATAAATTTGCTTTATTTATTCAAATAAAATGTCAAATTTAAGGTTTCGACAACCAATTCCATTGTATAAGTACGTTTATTTATTGCTGACTAAAGTTACTCAACTTTTAAATCAATAAGTATCAAGTGGTTTAAAGGGAACTGCCCAGATATTACTATTAAGTTCTTAAACTTTGGACGAAAACAAGTCACTCGTACGATTCAGTATTCCATTTTTTGGAAATATGTAAATAACTTTTGTTTGTATTTTGTATTAATTTTGTTTTATTAATATCTTTTTAAAATAATAATATTTTTTTAAATCTCTGGCTTGTTTTTCCAATATTTAATCTAAAAAACATATCTATACAATGAACTTTGCAAGATAAAATCTTGTATGTCGTGGCTGAAAAAAAACAAACCTTTGGTATCAAAAATTAATAGCAGAAAGAAAGGAAATGACATGTGCAATAACGGAACGCGATGAAAGAAATTAGAAAAATAGTATTAGACTTTAATTGTATTCGTTTGAGCAAACGGGACTTAAATATCTACATTTATTGATCTTATTCGTTAATTTTTTTTGTCATTTTTTCAACAAACCAATATCAATCGACCCACTTTAAAATTATTATCAAATTGAAAGCAAATAATAAACCATGACAACCACTTTGCCTGATTGACTGCAAATCATTAATTTACAAATTGATACAAAGCAGCTTTCACCACCTTCATTATGTTGAAACATATATACATATGTGTATCTATACGTATAATGCCCTCATAAGATTAGTCCCATAAATGAACCACACGCTATTAATTAATTTCATGTCAACCTTAAGTTCCTGGGTATCTACCAAAGCCAAACCATCATATATATACCATATACACTCTCGATTAATCCCTTGAGCATTGATATATGTACATATACATATTTATTTATATAACTTTCGAAAGCATAACACGTATATAGGAAGGCTAAAAGTAAATATTTTACTAACATACCAACAAGAAAAAAACTGATTGTCATTATTGGCAAAAATGTGTCACTATACGCCAAATCGGATAAAAAAAAGCAATTGAATTTCTCAAATTGTCAGAATTCTTTAGGTCACTTCGCGTATACAGAAACCAGAAAACCTCATCATCATCTTTAATGCATTCGCAAAATTAAAACCTAAAATATCGGCAGCAAAAAAAAAAAGTGAAATTCCAATAAAACGCGTTGATACAAATACAAACAGACAGTCAAATTGTTTACCAACAAACAACTGAACTGACCACTGCAAACTGCAAATGTTGCAACAGCAGCAATATCATCAGCAATTTCGATGAGAAAACAGAGTTGCCACACAGGAAAATTTTCATCGGAGTGATTTTTTTTTTGTTCTAATTGAAGGAAAAATTTTCTTTCAAATTTAATTAAACGGGTTGGGTACGATTCAATGCATTTCAAAATCTCTTTTCAAAAATCCCGCACTAGAGATTTAGAACTCAAAATTTGATAGTAAATAAGGGCATTTTCTATATAATTTTGAGATATTTTCAAAATGCACCATGGGATTTTTTCAAATGGTATAAAGTTTGAAATTTCAAAATTTCGATATAGGTATAGGTACGGAACGAAGTTTTTTTGGGACTCATTATATATGCTGAATCGCTGATGCTGAATTTTGCTACTTTCCCGCAACGTGGGAATTCAATCAAAAATTCATTAAACTATTAACTTTTCGAGGAAAATCATTGTATACAAAAATATTGTTAATTAAATTTGATACAAAATTTACCCCTTACATGTATTTTTTGAATGGACGGTTTGCCAACTAGAATGCTTCGAATATAAGCCCCAATTTATTTATTGTTTGCGTGTAAAAATTTTGCTGAGCTGGCTATATATTTTCTCCAAAGCATAGCTTATAGGTAATATGTACATTGTACATATTATGTCAATTTAATTTTGTTCGACTTATAAATGCGCAAAATTTCGTAAATGGAGAATTAAGTTTGTTGTCAATCGTACATCTTTCCAGTTAAAAATGTTCATAGATTAATTCAAAAATGGAAATGAAGAAATAGTATAGCCCTTAGCAGCCTCATAACTCCATTTCATTATAAAAAATATCACTTAAAAAATAATAGTAGGTGGAAAAAAAACATCAAAATTCACCCGAATTTTTAGTTTTTACATCATAGATTGATCCTTGGACATTTTTTTCGCGTCATCTCGTGTTGATTCGGAAGAAAAACGACACAACTCCACAAATCTAACTTTTCAAAACACAAGCGACAGAAAATTAAATACAAATTTTGTTTACTAATAATCTCTTTTAAAATAATAAAATCACGCAATAGCTTAAATCTTATACCTCAACAATTTTATTTGTTGACTTGTGGGTTCTTCTTCCGAATCAACGATTAAAAAAACTCTGGCAACCTTGCAAACTTAACAAAGTCGAAGCAAAAAAGTACAAAAATGCAAATCTCAACTTAAGAACTCAATTTACTTTGGTCATTATTTAGTTGTCTTTAGTTGGATTCTTTGCACTTTTTTTCAACTTTTTTTTTTTTTTTTATTGTTTGTTGTTAAGCTGAGCACTTTGGTAAATGAGGAAATGAGGCAAAAGACTGAATCTCTAAGTGGAAGTTGAAAATGGAAACAAACTTATACCTATACAGACAGTCTGGAACAAAACAGGAGAGAAAGAGAGAAAACAGAAAGAAAAACATAAAAAAATAAAACTGGGAATAACCGCAGAATTTAGTCGAAAGGAATTTTCTAGCTTTTCTTACCTCACAATATTTTATTTTATTTTATAAAGGTAAGATATATAGGTATACAGATTTAAAATACATCTGGTAATATAATGCTGCGAGTACACACTATACCTACTTGTATTGTAGAATGAAAAGTTATCCATCTGTGAAATGAGAAAAATCGCGTTTTGCGTTTTTATAAGCATCATCATCATACTTTGAGGTGGCTTTTGTGTTTATTTTTCTCTCATTAGTTAGGTAGCTACCTAGTTTCTGTACTTAATATTACTGAGTGAGGAAGCACTTTTTTTTGGAAAGTTATGAATTTTTTACTTACGTTTTTTTTTTGTATTTATTTTATGATGGTAAAGAGTGAAAAAAAAGAAGTAAACACGAATCAAGATTTGTTTGGACAATTAAGGTTTTTGTTTAACACCTAACTAATTTGATATACCTGTCAGGATAACATGAACAGAGATAAAGACTAAAACTAATTATAAACTAAAATACAAAAAATAATTAAATAAGTAATTATTACTGTTTAATGTATTTATATACAACTACAGACTCAGGTATTTAAGTAAGCATATTTGTAAGTGGCTAGATAAATTTTGCATTCATTATATTATAATTTAGGACTTGATTCATAATGTCTGAATAAAGTTCTGATTGGTTATCTGAAAGATACATTTTGGAGCAGGATAAAATTCGACGAGTTAAAATTAACAATTTGTAAATTCGAAAACGCACAGCTATTCTAAAGATAAGATGCAAAAAATACAACAGTAACCGCCATATTATTCACTTGATTCATCCAGATTAAAACTTAATTCTGGATGTAAATTATATAAATTCAATGTAAATACATCCGGATTTAAGATTTAATCTGGATCTATCGAGTGTATAATATGGCGCTAAGTAATCATTTTAAAAGACATGGATGTAAGGAAGAAAATATACTTAGATAGCCTCAGGATCCACAATGTCCTTCCAATAAAACAATAAAAACATCATCAATTTTCAACTATACCTATACTGTACCTTATAGGTACTGCTGGTAAAGCATTTTGTGTGTGCACAATTGAAAATTCTTTGTCTAAAATTCACATGATTTTAAGAGGTAATATTCTATTCCTGGTTATACCAGGAACCGTTGTATTCTCCTTTTTCCCCATTTTTTTTTATCAGAATCGATATATGTACCTCCTATTTGCTTCTCTTTAAAAATGCCAAATCAGAATTTTTCACCATAGTAACAAAGGAATTCCTAAATCATGTTTGCAGCACCGGTTGGTGGTATAGATAGACTATAGAGCAAACAAAACCATTTACAAAAAAAAAAAAAAAAAAAAAATTGAGGACAACTGCACTTATCCATTGTCCATTTAGGGAATACCCACTTGGGGCGAATATATACAGGAAAGCAGATCATTTGTATCACGAAATGAAATCTAAAAATCAGTTCGAGCTGATTGTAGTTGAGTGTGCGGGCTTACACATAGCACACGGCACGCTATACGGATGCATCCATTTGAATATGTAGTAACTTTTGTGGTCAAGCAAAGTAGATATACACCTCTATATATACCTATTTAGATATAGCCTAGTCTTCCATATTTGTGGCAGGTTGATTGTATTGCCTTGCAACCCACTGGCACTGAGTATATAGTTTGTTTTAGTTAGTTAGTTGCACTATACGAGTATAAAGGAAATCCAGCTCATATATATAAGAACAAAAATGGAAGAAATAGAATTATACAAGATACAACCCGACCATCTTGTTGGGGCTGGCCATTGTTAAGAGCTTCATTGTTAACGGACATTTTCCTCATTTTACGTTTATTTTTTATTTTTCCTGATTTGAATAAATTTTGTTTGAAATTTATTCCTGATGAGGAGTAAAACGTATGGTACTCGTATTATATACGAATATACCCACGGGAACACATGCAATCGGATGTATCTTTATGGGAATATAAAATAATTAAAAAGCTGCAGCTCATTAGACATGAAAGAAGGAATATTATACATAATGCAAAAATTTTGCCTCCGCCTTGATGTGAAACCGAAAATCCCGAGAATATTATACTTGTATATACAGGCAACCGAAAAATGAATGGATGTTTCCGAAAAATACGAGCTCTCCATATAATGAAGACATCAAATCATATTAAATGCATCGTAAATTAATGCTTTCATGCAGAAAAGTGGAACGAACGACTTTTGGCATTTTCTGTATATATATATATGATGCCCGTTGCCATGGCAGTGCTGTATAGATATGCTCTTGCTGGTGCTGCTGCAAGTTGCGGTATACCAGGGATGCGGCATGTAGCACACAAATGCGATGCATAACGTATTCCTTAATGACCGAATATACAAGTTATTTAAACTCAAAAGAATTGTTTGGCATATACCTACCTACTTATTTTTGGACATGATTTTTCATAAATGGCTGACATAAAAATGCATATTTAAGTTCATATATGAGTACCTGATTAAAATTAATAATAAAATTATACCTCAAAACAGAATCTAAGCGAGAAAACTTTTTGATTTTGACCTAAGCTCTTGATAAATAGAAAGTCGGTAAAAATATTTTTGCGGGGGGTAGGTTAATTTTGACCAAAAGGCTGCTTATACCTTAATTTATTACAGTAGATACACAAGAAAAGAATTAGCAACATTTTTAAAGCCGAGACAAATCCTCCAAGAGTATCTCTTGTCATGATGTTTGTCATCTTATGACGTTCGGATTAGAAATAAAATTGAAAGCTCCTCCCTCCACAAGCTGTAATACCATTAATTTAATTTTATTCATTTATTTATTTGAAGAAAAATATGCTTTTCTTAACGTGTTATTTTTTCCTTAAAAAAAATCGTTTAACTAAAACTTTGAAGAATCAATTTTGATGAAAATCGGTAAACAGTAAAACCCCCTTAAGAGAAATTGCAAAATGTCAGTCTTTCTTTCACTTAAGCGGGTTTTTCACTTAAACGAACACCGCGCTTAAATGAAAAAAAATTTCACTTAAGCGGAGTCCGGATAAGTGAAAAAATTGCACTTAAGCGGATTTAAAAAATGTTCTGACATATCAGAAGTTCATTCAATTCAAAAATATCTACTATTTGAAAAATTCTTCTAAAACTTCATTTACGTAAATTGAATTTCATTCCCATGACAGTGACTCACCTACTTCTTGAATTTATCTACACTGTTAAGCTATATAATTTATGAATTATTGTTGCTTTTATAGGAAAGAAAAAAAAAATACATCGCGTCATTCGTTTAAGATCAATAAACTTAACCCTACTTTCGGTGAACTACAACGAAGCCACCTAGGGCCAATATTGTTTATGCAGACAGCTTAAATTATTGAAGAAACAAGAAGGTACATTCATTCTTCTATCCATCAAAATAATTATAATATAAAATTTATTTAGATCAGTTAAGTATTTCCTTAAATTACCGTGAGACATCAGTCAAAACATTTCTCCTATAAAAAAGTAGCGTTCTCAATACAATTAAATTATCAAAGTATCCAAACAAACGCAACAGTAAACTCCAACAACCAACATTTAAAAAATTAGTATTACTTATTCAAAACTCATTTCCTACGTAAAACTTATCTCACGCTGAGTCTGCATATATAGGATTTCTGCTTTGATAGTAAATTTTCAAAAAATGTCCCAATTACATATCATCGTACTGAATTGGTACAATTAAGTATCAAAACAAATTGTGTTTCGAATATAAGAATTAAAAAAAAAAAAAAATTAACCAAATAACCACTTTATTCGAGATGTTTGCATTCGTGTAGCAAAAATCGATTTGCATCACAAAATACCGCCCGCTGAGTGCGAGAGTATATCTCTTAGTTCAGTTTAAGCGACCTGCTGTGAGACTTACAGCTGTTTGCAAGCTGACATGCGCCTTAATAATAACTATACGCAATTCCAGTTTTGTTTTTGTATATTATATTTCTTCTTCTTATTCTTATTCTCTCATCAGGATTTTTCATATCTTTATTGCATTCATTTCATTAAAATAGTTTATAGAAGTTGTATTAATAGAATCTTCTTTTCTGCAGTTTGTTTACAATGTTTTTTTTTATTTTTATTGTTATTTGTGAGAAATGTAAAAAATATACTGATAACTAGCTCAAAGAATTAGGTACTTCAGAAGAGTAAGATTGGATGCAACGCTTTTTTTTTAATAAATTGCCAATTTTGTGGAATTTGTATCTTTTAAGGTATAAAAGATTCGAATGAAATTTTAAGGCTGTTTGAAGTGTTTCTAATTTTGTTTTGGGATCTTTTACCAATTTACCGTTACGGATGGTTGTTTTAAAGATTTTATATGGAAAACTTAAATTTGGAACTTTTCCTAGGATTCCGGGATTCTTAGCATCTTATAATCTTTAGTTAAGGTATTGTGACAAGGCAACTATTCATATATACCTAAGCAACGTCCAGTTCTTCCCATATCCTAGTAAAGTTATCCGAAGCTCAATTTTATTGATTATATAGTTTTTAAAGTTAACGACTATTTTACTGGCTTAATTTGAACCTTAAAAGACAATGGTTTTCGAATGAGGAAATAAAAAAATGTGCCCACAAAGTACTGATTAAAGAAGTGAATTTTTTTATGTGTGAACTTTTATCCTTCATTTTTTTTTATAACCGAACCATCGTAAAAGGAGAGTTTTCATAACAGGCAGACAAAATGCTTGCAGGAAAAAGAAGACTTCGATTAAGGTCTATTAAATTTTACGAGACCGCCTTTTTTTTTCATTTTATTTTTGACGAAGATGATGAAAAAAAAAATATAAATGCATATTCAGAGTGAATTTAATTTTATGTAATTACCAACAACAGCAGCAGCAGCAGCAGCAGCAGCAGCAAGAGCAACAATAACCTGGCGCTTCAAAAGGTCGTTGGTTCATTCAAAACATATATAAACGAGTATAAAGAACAAAAAAAAAAAATATGCAAGCTTCATGAAGGTATTAAAAAATAAACGATTGCAAATTAAGGAGTCTACGCAGATTTTTGTTATACGTAAAGGAAAAGTAATTAAAATGCTGCTGGTCGGGAGTTTTGTTTTAAGACCTTTTGATGAAAGTTTTTTTTTGTTTTATTTTTTATAAAGATGGTTCTTTGACTGAGTTTTGTGTACGGTAAAAAAGACCATCCGTTTTTCTTCACCTAACCTGATCTTAATATGCACATTTGAAAAAAATTGCGCTGTTAAAAATGTTTTCTCGTAAAGACAAGTTGTTGAGTTATAAACAAATGATTTTATTGTTCTTTCAAACACTGTTATATGTGGACTTTTAAATGTTTGAATAATGGAAACAGGCTTATAATCCAGTCATTAAAGCATTTGACTTAGAAAAAATCGCTGGACTTAGAAAAAAGCTGGATTTTGATATAACCTCCTGTTTCTGAGAAAAAATGTTTTTGTAATTAACAATTTTCTTAAAAATTCAAAGACTTACAGTAAAATTAATAAGAGCATCGAAGATTATAACCAAAATTAGTACTACATAACGTTAAATTGTGATAAGTTTTTTTTTCGAGTTTTATTTTTTAAATTTTTAGTTTAAAAGTAATTTATTTAAAAACTAAGCAGTAAAATATCAGAAAACGGTAAAATTTGGAAGCGGCGCTCATATCGATGGGGAATTTTGATTGTTTCTTAAGAAGGCATGATGAGGCTATAGCAAAAGATGCATTCCATTGACAAAAATTTGGCTATTCACTTTTTCAAAAACGATAAAAGCGTTTATCATCAACTTTTTGCATAAAACATTTAGAAATAATTTACATTTTCAAATGAGAATTTTGAATGCAAAATCCGACTTCTTGTATTTTGTTCTTTAGTTTGTTCGAAATTTGAAAGAAGAATTGAAAAGAATATCAAAAAAAAATAATTTGCCAGAATAAATATTTAAAGAGAATAATTAACTAGAATAAAGATTTAAAGAGGAATTCAAAAAGTGAATCATTTCTGGAAACTTAATTATTTAAAATTTTAAATTATGGGCCGAATATTCTGGCATTAAAGAAAACTTTAGCTAAGTGATTAAATTTCTTGGTGTGAACTGTAATGAGGAATTATAAAGCAATTATTCTGACTATATAGAACCTTTTATTCTATTAAAAGAAACCACCTTTGGTATCCAATATTTTATTTGACTAAAGAATAAAACAACACACTTTTTATGTACATTTTTCTGGATTAAAACATAAATTAAGCATTTTTTTCTACCTCATACCTATGGACAAAAAAAAAAGCAACAACTTTGCTTGCAAAAGTTGAAATTATGTACGTTGGAAAAATCAAGAGAAGAATTAAAAATAATAAAAAAAAAATCATACATAAATATTGAAACTAACACAAAAACGAGAGAGTAATACAATTTTCGTCTGAAGTAATTAACAAACCGAGTAAACTAATAAATTAGCACTAGTTAGGGAATATTCTGTGTGTGCGGCGGCGGCGAGGCTCGATTTAACTCGGCGGCGCCACTTTGCTAACAAACATTACTCCAGTACCTCCACCTCTCCGTCCTCCGGTAAAAAGTTAAGTTAAGTCCTAGTATTGTATTGCATAGTACCGTTATGCATGCACTTTTGCAAGTTTCCGGGATGTGGCATCGGGATCCACTGTGGATTCTGATGATGGGTTTTCGTTGCAGTTGGTTTTTATATAAAACTATTTCATTAAAATAATCGCCACCGCAGCTCTGTTCTGTGTAAACCAACTGCATGCTGGGTAATTGATTATTTTTTTTGGCGAATGTAAATTTAATATTAAAATTTGAAATACAAACACCGTGATATCAGCAATGTTTTTATAAGGAAAACAAAATTAAATGAAATGAAAATTTTCTGGAGGCAAAATAAAATTGGTAGTTTTTTTTTTATAGAAATTAAACAAATATACATTTATATGCGATTGTTATAGTTGAATATAAAAACCATAGTTAAAAATAAAAAAAAGAGAAGTTTAAGTTGTGTTTTTGTAAAATTGTTTTTAATTTAAATTGCTTTATTCTGTGTAAATTAATAGAATATTCTACATGCACCAATGTGTACAGTACACCCAGTGTACATACATAGGGCCGATTTCACCTGTTTTTTTTTAATAAAAAAATGCCTGAGGGTTTAAAAAGTTGAATCATTTACTACAATCTAAGATTGTTATCAAATCAATGTACAAACCATTTGCTTAGACAACATATATTATACCAACTTCATACCTGTTTGTTGAATTTTATTTTTAATATACCTTCCTAACCTACCTTATTCTATTCTCCTAAGCTCTGAAGCCACATGTGCGATTTCAAAAATATTTTACTAAAAATAGTACCTATCGCTTTTTTAATCTTTCTTTTTGGTTTTAAAAAGCTTAAAAAGCTCAACTTCAAGAATTTATCAAGCGCTATATATGCATTATTCCAAATTAAGCTATTTATAGGGTGAAATGAGGTAAAAATAAAAATGTATATCAGATTAAGAAAATTCTTTTTGTGTTTGAAAATTTTATTTAGAGGGTCACTTTGGGTAAAACTATTTTTAAATGTTAATTTTTTATTTATAGAGTGAAATGGGGTAGCAAAAAAAATTCCATAAGATTAAAAAAATAATTTTGTTTTTGAAAAGTAATATATTATGTATATTAAGATGTTGGACTCGAGAATTAACTCAAGGGCTAGATTTGTTTTCCAATATTTTGCTTTTTATAGGGTGATAAAGAGTATACAAAATAAAATGGTAGGTACCCGATTTAAATAACTTGGAAATTTACTCAAGGGGCGATAACTTCTTTTTTTTTCAAAATTTGGATATCTATAGGGCAAAATGGGGCAAACACAAAAAGTTTATAAAACCGATTTAAAAAATCATATTTCTGTTTGACAGAGTTGTAAAAAATGCAGTCTTTTCGGTACTGCAGTTAATTGACTAAAAAGACTAATTTCCTTAAGTCTTTTAACTTACAAAAAGACTGTAACTGTAATTCGCGCAGTCGTAGTCAGTACTCATATTAGTACTGTGCAGTTAATGAAAGCAGTTAATTGACTAAAAGTTAATTAACTGCAGTACTTTTTAACTGGTTTTAGTTTTTAGTCACTCGAAAGTCTTCAGTACTGGCCTTGTTTTGGTTTTAGTCAGTAAGTCTTTTAACTGCAGTTAATTAACTGTAAGTCTTTTAACTTATTTTTAGTGTTTTTTGACTAAAATACTTCAGATTTGTAATAAAAGAATTACAAAAAGTAAATAAAATGCTCACAATGCATTTCGGTTGATATTAGTAGCATTAAGGATCCCCCACACCAAAGCGAATCTTTTGTGGAGACGACGAAAACAATAATAACAACACGTGGTTGTCAATCAACAAAATATGTTGGTCTGGGAGATCCTTAATGCTACTAATATCAACCAAAATGCATTGTGAGCATTTTATTTACTTTTTGTAATTCTTTTATTACAAATCTGAAGTATTTTAGTCAAAAAACACTAAAAATAAGTTAAAAGACTTACAGTTAATTAACTGCAGTTAAAAGACTTACTGACTAAAACCAAAACAAGGCCAGTACTGAAGACTTTCGAGTGACTAAAAACTAAAACCAGTTAAAAAGTACTGCAGTTAATTAACTTTTAGTCAATTAACTGCTTTCATTAACTGCACAGTACTAATATTAGTACTGACTGCTGACTGTTTATTTTGCAGTTAAAGTACCCATGTACAGTATTAACTTGTATTCAATTGTTAAGTTAATTAACTGCGACTTTACTAACTGCATTACCAAAGTACTGCAGTCTTTTACATCTCTGCTGTTTGAAAAGATTGACACTTTGGGTAAATTTTTTTTGAAAACGTACCTGGATATATAAAAGCGTAGCAAACAAAAAAATCATTTCGTGTTTGAAAAAAAATATTTAGTGTTTGGAATTCGAGAATTAACTCAATACTAATTTTTTTTGAAAATGTTGCTATCTATATAGGGTGAAATGAGTTAACACAAAAAAGTTGTAAACGATTTAAATAATTTAGAAAATATTTCAATGGTGTGAATTTTGTTCGTCAAAATTTGGATATTTATTAAAAAACATTCGTTTTGTGTTTTAAAAAAATAAAGGATCACTTTGTGTAAATCTTTTGTTATATATTATTTAGCTATTTAAATGATAAAAGGGGGTAACAAAAAAAAACACAAAAACACCCCACATTTTGTGTTTGAAAAGTAATATTTCGAGAATTACTCAACGGCTAGAATTTTCTCACAACTTTTATATAGGAATTGGTATCCTGCAAATTAAAAAAAAATGTTTGGGTTTGTAAAGTTATATTTAAAGGCTGATCGTCGAGGTTCAGTTTTGTGTTTGACATTTTTTTCAAAACTTAGCTATAAATTACATGAAGTGAAATGCGGTAAAAAAATGCATGAAATTTCTTTAATTATTTTGCATTTTAACAGTAGGTATACTATTATTTCGAGGATAACTCAATGGTAAAACTTAAGTTATTAACATAACGGATTTTGGGTAAACTTTTTTTTAAGAAAGGGGCTCTTAGATTAAAAAATATATATTATAGATACACACAAATTCAAAAAGAATATATTTTTAAAATAACCAAGAGGCAGAAAATTATAAAAAAAAAATATATGTACTTCTATTTATATGGCTGGTGGAATAATTCAACATAATTCAATATGTAAAGTATTTGAATTTTAAATTTAAAAAAATGTTTCAGGAGTATATTTCCAATAAATAAAATTTACATATAACCAAAAATTTTTTAGTTCAATATTTTTTAAACGGTTTCTTTATATTTTTATTGAAAAAATATTTATTAGGTACCCCAAAACCATTTGCTTTAGGAAAATTAATTTTAAAAACATTCGATTTTTTGAGTTTGCAGTTTATTTATTAAATATTTCAACTATATGACATTTATTGTAAGTTAAGTAAATATTTCTTAAATTATTAAAAAATAAGAAATAAATAAGTTATTTTAAATGTTTATTTGTAAAATAAAAACAATTATTTTTTCAACTTACCTATTAATTCGCTTGTAATTAGCTTTCCAACATCATCTAAAAATCCTGTAGTAGATTTTCTTTTAATTTAAATATTAATTTTTTTCTTCAGCTGAAAACACTGAATTAGCTCTTTAAAATTTGCAACAAGAAAAAGAGCACACTTATTTATTTTTTTATTTTTATTTTTTTCAATTTCCTGCATAGGCACTTATTACAGTTTATTTAAATGAAAAAAGAAGTGATTTCCATTTCGATTTTATTATTTATACACCGATTGCTTAGGGAATACACAAATATACAGGAATACACTCGAGAAGCGACGATGGGCAGGAGGGACGAGCATATGTAATATACTCTCACTACACGGAATTTCAATAAACGTAAAATTCACATTTAACGTTTTTGTGGGCTGTTAAATTTGTCACATAAATTCTGCAGTTGCAGCAGAGCGTCCGGCGGCGTTCTGAATTTTAATTACGTCGCGTTCGTTCAATATTTTCTTTTATTTTTATTTTTTTTTTTTTTAAATATTGAAAGGATGATTTTATTAACGACGACGATGACGACGGAGACGAAGGCAATGTACAGCACCAATCCCGGGATTAGATCGAGTTATATTATTATTAAACGAATTCCGATAAAAATAATAATTATTGTTCATCGGATTTGTTGAGATTTTTGCAACATCTTCTGCAACAAGTGTGACATTTATGTCATAATTAAGTTGAGAAATTGATGCTTTGGTAAACTTGGGTGGAGTTGTTGTTGTTGTTGGAGTGGTTTCATGAAGTGAAAAGATCATAAACTGACCATCGTTTGACATCTTAATTGATGATGAGACCGGAAAGCAATCTGAAATGAAAGAGTTAATTATAAAGGGTTAATTAAATGAGACTTATCAAAGGATATTTATTTCCCATATAAAAGGAAAATACTATATTACTTAACAGATTTTAAAAGCAAGTCGACCTATATTTTAGACTTCAAACTGATATAGAAATGTTCGTTTAAGGTTTACAAAAATCTATATTTAGGTAAAGTTATTTTATTATTTCTCTAAAAAACATAATCTAAACCTATTGCATTTGCGGAGCTCCTTTTTAAAATTCATTGTTACCACGATTTCAGTATCTTATCCACTTATCTTTGCCACAAAACAACCAAGCGATCTCATGCTTTAGCTAAATATACAACTTTACCATTATTTTCCGATTTAATTTGCTATAATTCAGACATTTACTTCTATAGAGTTGAGTTTTTTTTCTTTTATTTTGTATTCTTTTTAAAGCTAACGTGGAAAATTGTTTGCCTTCTTTTGCAAGGGGCGCCCTAAATATGTCTGTCTATCTGTCTGCGGCAGCTATATGTTATAGCGCAGCGGCAGCGCGGCCGGCGCGGCTTGGATCTTAACTCAATGTTGTTGTCGGGTGGCGGCGTCAAAATGTATAATAATATACACTAGATGGTGTTGATCTCAACGTCGACCATTTAAAAGCCACTTGCATGCATGCGAGGTTTCATGCGGCTCAAGATTTATGGCTGATTTTTGTAAGAAATGATTTCCGAACAAATTTTTACTCCAAGTTTAGTTTAAAGATAATTCTCAGCTATAGGAGTTGGTGTTTTTTTTTTGTCTCTGTCGTTGTTGTTGTTTTTATGGGTACAGAGACGATAATGGTTTGGTTGATATAGTGAAACCAACGATTTATTCAGCTTGTATGTATTTTTTAATCCACAAAAGGTGAACCGATAAAAATCAAAGCTCCAATTGGGCTTAAAGATACGTGTATCATTTGTGTGTTTAGTTTAGTTTAGTTTTATTTCGATCAAATGCTTACACATTAAGACTTAAATTATCTTATAGCAAGTGAAGCTTAAAAATTTGATTGAGTTGAGCTACAGAACATATATGTGTTTATGACAATATAACAGTATACAAATATAATAAATTAAAAATTACAAAATTTAAAAACAAAATTCAAAAAATATTAAACAATTATAATTTATAACAATAATAATAATAATTTTCAAAAATGTATAAGTTTTTAAACATACATCTCCATTTATGTTTTTTTAATATAAGAAATAAGAAAGAAGAAAGAAAAAAAAAAAAAAAAAATATATATTAATTAGAGTAGTGAGCTTTAAGTTCGATCCTGAATCTCTCAGTCCCGCCGCACCTCCGTATTTGCCCTGGTAGAGAATTCCATAGGCGAATAGAGCTAACTAGGAATTGTCGCTCAGATGTTAAACATGTAAATCGTGGATAAATGAGTTGATGAGATCTGCTAGAGGATCCAAAGCGTAGCTTATCAAACAAATAACTAGGTTGACGAGTTTCAATCACATTCGAAAGTAAAACCAATGCCCTATAGGCAAGGAGGTGATCAAATGGCATATTTAAAAATAACTTCGAATAGTTTGAAACACGATCAAATCGTCTCAGATTAAACACATAACGCACGGTATTATTGAACGCAACATTAAGTTTTCTCTTGCTAGATGCATCGCAATTTCTAAAAATTTCACAACCGTAAGAAAGAATGGGAAGTATGAGCGTTTTTGCCAGCAACATACGTATTTTTTGTGGAGTGTAATTATGAGACATCCAAAGTTTCCTTAAAACACCATAAACTTTGCCAATTGTAGAATTAATGTGGTCATTCCATGTAAGGGTTCTATTAAACACTATTCCTAAATTTTTTGCTTTTTCAACATAGTTTATTTTTGAACCTTTAAGATTAATGTCAGGAAAGTAGGAAAGATCCAACACCTTTTTGCTAATAACCAAGCATTTTGTTTTTAAAGGGTTCAAAAACAATCCATTTTCTTCAGACCAGGTCGAAATTCTATCCAAATCGTTATTTATTGCATGCGCACCATCTTCAATCATACCTAGAGGACAACTTTTATAAAGTTGGACATCGTCAGCATACATGTGGACAGAAGATAACACTTTAGAGGGAAGTTCATTCACATACATCGAGAATAAAATTGGCCCCAGAATTGAACCCTGGGGGACTCCCTTAGTGGTGCAAAGAAAATCAGATGAACTGTTCTTCACTGTAACCGCTTGCTTTCGATGATTTAGATAAGATGACATAAGAGTTACAGCTGAATTCGAGAAACTAAACAGAGATGATAGTTTGTTACACATCTTAGTATGGTCAACAGTGTCAAATGCTTTTGAGAAGTCGAGAAGAACCAAAAATGTTACCTTATCTTCATCCATCGACTCTCTTATGTCATCTACTACACTGATTGTAGTAGTTATACAACTGTGGAGTTTACGAAACCCAGATTGCATTGGAGTCAACAAACAGTTTGAACGCAGATGTGAATTTATTTGCCTCTGTAATATTCGCTCAAAAACCTTTGAAAGAAAGGGCAGAATTGAAACCGGTCTGTAATCATTACTATTATGTTTCTTAAAAGGTAGTATCTTAGCGATTTTCCATTGGGACGGGTAGCAGCTAGATGTTATTATATTATTGAAAACATGAACTAAAAATGGAAGAATGACTGGTAAAATTATTTTTACAAATTTAGGATGAACTTCATCAAAGCCTACTGCATTTGATTTAATAGATATCAAAGAAGAAACAATTTCAACATCATCTACACATTCAAATTCAAATCTTGGAACAGCGGAGTTAACTAGAAGCAAGTCTGTCGTATCTACACTTACAGTAGGTAAAGCAGAATTAGTAAATTTTTGATTGAGTGCATTTAAGTCCAGGTTTTCATCGGGGATAGAATTTTGTTTTCCAATTCCTATATCATTTAAGTTTTTCCAGAGCTGGCGACCTTGAAGCGATGGACTTAACTTGTTGCTATAAAATATTTTTTTAGATGTTTTTATTTTTTGTACCACATTATTACGTAAAGATCGAAACAACTGTAAGTGACTGTCTAACCGATACCGCTTCCAAAGTTTATAGGCTTTATTACGTTGCTCCATAAGAAGTCGAATTTCGGTTGTAAACCATGGGTGAAGTCCATATTTTATAATTTTAGTTTTAATTGGTACATGTGCATTAAAAAGAGAACGTATATTCGTGTTGAGGAAGTTTACTTGATCATTAGTCGATGACATGTATAACACGCGGTCCCATTCGACATTTCGAGTATCTATTTCCAATTGACTGTAATCAATTGCATTGAAATTTCTAAATTGGAAACTTGGAACTGAATAGTTTACCGAGAAATTGTATGTCAGGAAAAGAAGATCATGTTTAGAAAAACCGGGAGCTGTTAATTGATTATAAAAAAGTACGTCATTGCAGTTACTAACAAAAAAGACATCTAATAGAGTACTTGAATCGGCAGTAAAATGAGTAGGGCTGGAAACATTGACCGGGGTCAGATTAAGTGTACACATGTTATCAATTATACTTCTCTCTACTAGAAGGTTACTATTTAAATCACCACCTATAATGATATTAGGACACGACAATGAAATTGATTCTAAACGTTCGAAAACTGGATTTGGGTCGATATTCTTGTTGGGTCTGTAAACAGATCCGATAAGAAGATCTCCAAGTATTGATTTGATCTCGACAAAAACATAATCTATTAAATCACCTACTGTGGATGCACATTTAAAACGACATTTTATTCCCTCTTTCACATAAATTGCAGCACCACCACCCACTCTTCCCACTCTGTCTCCACGAAAAATTCTATAACCTTGAACCTTGTACAACACATCTTCAATTTGGTTAGAAAACCAAGTTTCTGATACGCAAATTATGTCTACTTTAGAGCCTTCGAACAAATATTTGAACTCATCTAATTTGGGAGCTAAACTTTGAGTATTTAAGTGACATACCCTTAGTCCATTCTTTTGTTTGCTAAAAACATCCAACATCGAACGCATGATTCCGTGATTAGATCCACTCGCTGAAATTCCTCTTTCATAAGTTGACTGCATTTTTGTTGTAAATCAATAAAAATAAAGGAAAAGACATAACATGAAGGGAAAGCGCCGATAAAAGGCTCAGAAAAGAACTCATCAAACTCAAACTCATGAAGGACGGTGAATATAAAAACTGTAAATAAAAAAAGTAAAGTATAAAATGGAGATGTATTAAAATAAAAATAAAATTGTTTTTTAAAACCATTTTGGTTAAAGAATAATTTTTAGCAAACGTAAATTTAAAAAAAAAAAAAATATATAATATAATATAAAAAAAGAGATTAAACAATATTTTAAATGAATTATATGAAATTAAAATGAAATTAATATAAAAGAGAGAAAAAAAAAATGCATTAAAATTAATTAATAGAAAAAGTTTGAAAACAACTGGATTAAAATTTAAAATAAAAATAATACTGCAAAATTCATGATTGTAGGCTGGCAATGTCGTTAAGTTTGGCGATGTTTTCGATTTTAATTTCATCTTCGTTTTGGTGACGTTTGACAAATACATTACCACGCATAGTAAACACAGAAAAAAGTGACTTCTGTTTTTTTAGCTGAAGTGCCGTATGCAAAATATTGTTATTGTTTTTTGTTAGACACTCGCGCAAGTAAATATTCGAGTTTGAATCCAATCCAGCATCACTTAGTTTTAATTGTCTATTTTGATCTTTACGGAACTTTGCAATCGATGCTAAGACATAATTACGATCGTATGCAGATTGGAATTTAATGATGATGGTGGTGGAGGTGTTGCTGTTCGGGTGCGGGCGTGTACGGAAGATGTCTTTTAAAGTTGGTGGTTGTATACTTATAACTTGGCAGATGTGTTCAAAGTATGATTTTATGTTTTCATTTGTGATATTGGGTATTCCAAATAAAATGGCATCGCGTGAAACATTTTTGTTTTCCATTTCTTCTTGTTTTAGTGTGAATGTGTTAATTTGAGAGTTCAGATCCAAGATTTGAGATTGTGCGTCGGCCAGCGCTTTGTGTACATTAGATAGAGAGGTGTTGATTTCGTTAATATCGGTTTTGACGGTCTTATGTTGACTATTTAAAGTAGATGCATTATTTTCAAGCTGATTTACTCTTGCATTAATGTCAGAAATCGACTCCTTTAATTCGGCAAATTGTGTTACCATTTGTGATTTTAAGATTTCATTATTCTCCTTCAATTTATTTGTTATGAGTGAAATTATGAGGTCACTTTGACGTTTGAGTTTCTCGTCCATTATTGTTCCCAATATGTTTTCGTCTATTGCAACTTTTTTGGAATTTTGTTGCAATGAAGTTGGTGATGTTGCAGGTGACTTGAGGTTCGACGGGGAGTTAGATCTAGATCGTTTTGTGTGAGACATGTTTTTAAGGTATGAGCGAGAGAAAAAAGAACAGTAAGGAAACCACGGGAATTTAACAAAATTATTTCAATGAAAATTAATTTAAAGTAGATTTAAACAACTTTATTTAGTGTCACTGTCACTGATTTTGTTTGTTTAGATAGAAAACTGTTTCAGATAGTTAATATGGTACAATCGAGTACAATCGAATATAAAACG
The DNA here is from genome assembly GCA_929447395.1 of Epistrophe grossulariae. NCBI lineage: Eukaryota > Metazoa > Arthropoda > Insecta > Diptera > Syrphidae > Epistrophe > Epistrophe grossulariae. The sequence continues at coordinate 138,048,524 of OV839568.1, forward strand.
AGTTGATTAATTTGATTACTTTGCCAGCCGATAAATAACACGTCTACTCTGTAGCTCGATACATGTTTATCTGGCTACTTTCTGTGTGAACATTTCACAAATCAGATAAATGGAAGCCAACAAACAAGTTACACAGCTTGTTTTTAAGCTACTTTTTACTAAAATCCATGACAGGGTTGCAGGTAATTGCTCTAGAAGGACTCCAAAATTTGTGGAAGTTTAGGCTTATTGTAAAGGATTTGTCAATAAAAATTATTATAACATTTCAATTCAAAACATTTATACGCTTTTGAGCCAGCGAAAATGTTTGTTCAAATGAAAGATTTAAATTTTTTAACACGAACCCAATACTTGTCCTAAAGAGCAAGTTAAGAGAAAAAACTGTAAATGCAAAGCTATTGGCACGAAACAATAAATTAAAAATGCAAATGCGATAAATTTCAATTACACGAATAAAATAGTCGCCTATAGACGACATCACAGCATGACTGGAAAAAGACGAATCTTTATTCGGATGCCATGTGCTTGAAGATATAGAGGGAGTCATAGTGAAAAGAAAAATTACAATAGCTCTCAACTACCAGCAGCAAGCAGTAACCTATTCACAAAAGTCGCACCTGTGCAGTGTTATTGTTTGGAGTTAAAAATACAAACAAAAAAATATTGTCACTTTCCGCGCTTGATTAATAATCCGAGTTTTCATAATTTTTATTCGTTCAACCGCTAAAGTCAGACACAGAAGCAATAACAATCGAGGAATTCAATTAGTCAGATAGCATCATTTATAAAATCGTATATACTTTGATAATAATTAATCAAGCTTGTAACCACTTTCGCAGTCAATTACTCAAATGAGTTGGTGATATGCATCGAAGTTGTTATAATATACACTTGGATATAAAAATATGTACATTGCTTTTCTGCTGCCACAATATATAGGTATACGATTCAAACCTAGGCCATGGCGTCGTGTAGTGTATTGCAGGGTAGATGTCTACTCTTATCTAGACAGATAGACAATCTTCACATGATTTCCCCGACAGAAGTCACGTTTAGTTAGTTTCATTTCGAGACTAGCACTGTAGAGACGGAAACGCACAAGAAATTCGATTTGTCGATAATGTAGGGGGCGCACCGCACTTAACTCTCTGCGGAATCAAACGAACGGCGGCGCGGCGAATGGCTAACCAAACACTTGCATGTAATGAATTCAAATTTTCCAAATCAATCAATCGCACAAGAAGTAATCACAAGCGGCACTTAACAAATATGGAATTGCTGAGTTGTTAAAAAGCTTGTTGATGCTGGAATCATATATACACTGTTGGTATACAGAGAAACTATATAAAATATACGCATTTTGAAGTAACGTTAACGTATAAACAAGTTGGTACACCGCAAAAAAGTCCATAATTGATATTGTGGCAAATTGAATGATATTTACTTTTGGTTTAAGGAAATTGTGAACATTTTGATTGTTTTTTCTTGGGAAAGTTTGAAAACAAATAGGTATAAGGTGTTTTCTTTAAACATTAAAGAGAAATGTTGTCGAAGAGTTTTTTGCATGCCTAATCGACATAGAGAAACGTAGCATCCTATATGATGTCAGTGTAAAAGTTAGTTCTTGTTGATTTTCACACTTTAAAGTAAGTATCATTATTCTATTTGTATTTCTTTAATATTGTGACAAGCAAGAGCAAGTTTTGAATTCGTAAGAAAATCTATCTTGAGTTTTAATAAAACTTGACTTGATAATGACCGAACAAGAACAAAGTGGGTTCCGCAATTTCTATGATTATATAATTGTTAACATTGCAAAATAATTTTTTTTTTATTTTACTTGAAATTTTTTGATATTTGAAAAAATTAAAAACTTTTTTATTTTTGATTCAAAATAGCTTTTAACGGCCTTTAATTCATGGACTCTTGGACTCATCAGTTTTTTATTTTATTTTTGTGTTTTGTAAATAATTGTTTTTTTTTATTTGAAGTCTTTTAAGAGCTGTTACTTAGGCAAAACTGTGATAAAAAGTCGACAAAAATTATTAATTTCTTTTCCATTTTCCAAATTTGTTTGTTTCAAAATAATGTGTATAATCATCATCAAGATTATAAACAATGTTTAGGGACAATGAAATTTGTTCCTTCAATTTGGTTTGTAAAACTTTGATAATTCGGAATGGGAAAACAGTTCAATAGATCAATTTGAAATTTTACAAAAATAATGGTGGTCTATTTGTCTTAAAACTTCATACCAACATAAGTCTTGCGATTATTACATTATGTTAAGCAATCTATAAAAAGTCCTTTTTTTTATCCTTTTTTTAAACCAACGGGATTTCATTTTCTGAAATCGTTATACATTTTTGGAACAAACTTGAAGAAAATATATTCATGTTTTCAAAATTTCGCTTAAATTTTCTGTATAGCATAATTGTTTGCTGAGATATTGGTAACAAAAATCTCCTTTTCGTTCAAAAACAGATATCAGGGAAAAAAATCGTATAACAAGGAAACAAATTAAATTGAAGCTAAAAACACTATAGTTATCTGCAGCCCAATATATTTGATAGGATTAAAAAAAAAAATAATTTTCAAAGAAAATGACGCCTCTAAAAAAAAAACCCTTAATTAAAATTTTTGTCACATGCTGTTTCTTATATTATGGCTGCTCAAATATCTTAACACAAAAAAACATAAAGCTTTACATCCCTATTCTGGAGTTGCAAGGGCTAACGAGTCAAAAGCTCATTATGACGTTGATTCCTTGTAAGGTTTGAATTGTGATTCGATAACATTTTCTAAGAATCCTCAAAAGAAAAGAAAAAAAAAAAAACTCACCATAGCAAAGTGAATTTTTTTATTGTGATTGTTAAATTCTGATTTTTTGTTGAACGGATCTATCGATGAATTTTTGTTCTTGAATGTAAAATCAAAAATGTTAAACTTGTTTTGTGAGGTACCTACTCAAAAGGAGATCACTTCGATAGTTCTTGTGAAGTAAAAAGTTATGATGATGCTACCAGAATACGTAAACGTCACAGAATCTATTTTACCTCTCCTTGTAACTCTTGTAAGGTATCAGTTTTAGGTTTTCCAAAATAAGGCTGTTAGAATGCTTTTTATTTATTATTTATCAATACTTTTTATAGAATTCATCTCTTCACAAAACCCTTCAAAAAATGTTTGTTCCTTTAATTTTTTTCGTAATTAATAATAACCGCTCCATCAATTTTTTTTTTAAATTAAATGTTGAAGTTTTCTTTGTTTCTATAAATATCTTAAAAATTATTTCAGAATATCAGGTATGTTTCAAAATTTTTAGATTTATAATTTAACGTTATTTTATACCTAATCTTGCTAAAATTGTTTGACGTTGTGTGAAAGAACGTTCTTAATGCAAATATTTTCTTATATTAAGATAGGTACCTTGTTCAAAATTTAACCAAAGATTTACTTGAATTGATTTTTTTAACTAAGTGACAATTTTGTCAAAAAGAAAATACAGCTTCTCCTCATATAAATTCATCTCAAAATCATTATTATGCCATTGGCATTATTTTTAAAAGTTTTCCTTCTTCTCTACATAGACGTACATATATGCTTCATTCATAAACCACAATTTGAGAAATCTCTGCAGTTTCTTCTACTTTATATACAAAAACATTCCATAAATTTCAAACAAAGAAAAAAAAAAAAACAGTCTAACTTTTAATATTAAAATTAGATAGTAACTTTTTCATTCAAAATTTACAATTACTTTTGCATTTGGCGGTTTTATATATAAGAACTTTTCCAAAAAGAATCTTCATCGCTGAATAATGCAAAACTTTTCTTCGCGATGCGTCACTTTCTTTCTTTATATTCGTATAATAATCTTGCATTGCTTACTTGCTTGCTCTGCTGCTTTTGTAGAATAAGGAAACTTTAAGTATACTAACTTATCCACCTGATGAAAATTTACATTTCTATTCTTTAAGTTAAAAAGTTCATCCACAATACCTAGTTATTATCTTCATAACTACGAATAGATAAATATATATAGAGATATACCATAAATATGTATGTATGTATATATTACTACTATAGTTCCACTAAAGCGTTCCATTCCTTGATAAGCTTCTAGTTAACGTTTTTCAGTGGAATTTTGATTGCTCCACCACCGAAAACTATGTATATTTGAAATTCAAATTCAAAAACTCCTCTATAACAAAGCGAATACCTTAACTTCATCTACAGCACAATTCTCTCCACTCCACCCCATGCATCCCACTTTCTCGTCTTGAAAACTTGAAACACTTTTATGACACATCCTATATACCCAAGAGCCGCAAGACCCAACCAAACGATCCGAAAATTCATGATGACGACCGAAAACGACAACGACGCCACTCCGCCTTAAATTACATTTAAAAACTTCAAAGACTCTCAAATCTGCCGCGATTGGCTTTTTAGTAAAACGTCTCAATTCATCTCACGTTTATAAATGCTAATCCATTAATAAATATTTACATTCTGCGATTAAAGGTATTCGAATAAATAAAATAGTGTTTCAATTTCTGGTCCAAATAAAACAAAAACCAAACAAAAAAAAAAACACCAACAAATTAACAAATTTCCGCGATTTAATTAGCATAAGGTTAGGAGGAGCATCTCAAAAATAAAATACAGTAGGGTAAGATATTTAGAAAGTTGGACAAAAAATATTTCCAATTATAATTTTAATTGCAACTTTAAAATTTAAAATTTTTAATTTCCTTTTTTATATTTAAATTAATTTAAGTAATTTATAAATAAAACATAATAATCTGTAAAAAAAAGGTAATTTATTAGAATAAAATAGAAGGCGTGTTTTTAGAAATTTTTCATACATAAAGATTATTTTAGACAGTGCACAAATCTAAGGAACTGATTCGACTGTTCGAGTGCTCACAAAAATTGCACATCGTTTTATTAGGAACAACAACAAAATATCGACATTAGATAGATTTTTGAATGAGTAACATTGGGGAACAATGAAATCGTCGTACAAAATTTTTGTGAACTTAAATCCTATTTTGACTACAAGAATTACTTTTTCAGAGCGAGATTAAACTTAAATCCTATTTTGACAACAAGAATTACTTTTTCAGAACGAGAATAAAGTTAAACCTGGAGTTAATAACCAAATTTGGTATGATGTATTGAACAGATCCATTTGATGTCTGTTTTATTCTTCGATTTTGTTAAATCGATACGCATGAATTCTCTACTGAAATATTAGGTGTGTTCCTTTACTTTAAAACTCTGTGCATTTGTGTGAATTTCTAAGTCATTTTATTTTTTTTATATGAATTTTGACAGACTTTGGTGTAGAAATTCACAGAAATGCACAGAGTTTCAAAGTTAAGGAACTAGACTATTGCTTTTTGAGTCAACTTTGCCGTTTAAAAAAATTATGTCCAGAGTTAACTAAATCTGGTTTACATTCCATTCAAAAACTGGGCCTAATTCTCTTTCATTTACTTTTAAAATGTCTACACGTCTTTATAGGCGTTCGAAATTTCAAGTTCAAGAATGAATTAATATTGATAAAAGCAATTAATTTAAATACTAATATTCTAATAATAAAAACTAATTGTGAGAAATGGTTCCAATTCTAAGACAACACTATTCCACTGTACTATGAGACAGACGCACTCTCACATAATAGTTTCACAGTGCTAGAGACCCATTAGTTTCGGTTTTATTTCTGGACCTGTTCATAAATTAGTTCGACATAATATTTATTTAATTTTTGTTTTTGATTCCTTAAAGTGGGTGCCAGTAGTAGTAGTAGTAGTAGCGAGATACTTCTGAGAAAATTAATGAAATCTCAAATTAAGTGGTTATGGTGGAATCCAAAGTGATTATCAAAGATGATCACAGGAGAGTGAAAATAATACCCATCCATCGCTTGTGCGCTTGAAATAACCTATTATAAAAATGTCAGCTTATATTTATGTTGATGTTTTGGAATCTGCGCGGATTAGAAAACTAAATTTTAACTTAATTTGGAATGATTGGAGTTTTTGTTGTTTTTTGAAAATTTATAGCCCATCGAACATTGATGTTGAATAAATAGATATAATATACCTTAGCTAGGTATACTTTAACGTTTTAAGTTTATTGCCAGATCGTAAAATATAAGTTTATTTCTTTTGCCCCCACGTACCTATATAAATTAGGAAGACTATATTGATGATTCTAAATCTCCTTTAAATAATCATGTTGATTGCAATCAACTAGGAGCTTAAGTCGTAAAAATATTACCTATACTTGAAACACTTATGAGGGACTATTTTTTTTTTTAAGTGTGGAAAACATTTTAATAGGAAAATGTTTTGTTTATAGAAAAGTTTAAACTTGTTTAGCAACACGTGAAGGAGTGCTTGCTGCGATTTTCAATTTGTTTTTGTTTATGCCTTCTTTTGTGGTGGTGTAAAAGTAGTAGTTTAAATTTTGTGTTGTAAAACAAACTACTCATGTCAATTAGTTTTTAACATGTTGTAACACCTTATTTAATTCTTCTGGTAGTGATAACCCATCTGGTAATAAGTTGCTGACAACTTTAATTTTCTCCCATGATGATGCTGCCAATTGTTGCGCAACTTTCTTGCATCAACTGGAAAAATCAAAATTGGGGGGAAACTTGATTTCTTGAATTATTCGTATCAAACGAAAACAAAAAGTCGCTCGAGATTTATTTCTTGGTTCAGAGAAACTTGGTGCATTGAATTACGTTTGAAACCGTCGACAAAAAAAAGTTGCAGACAACTTTATCAGGTATCTGGGGGGTGGCATTTGTATTGATTCTCGCTGTTTCAATTATTTATCAATCACAATATAATGTGTTTGTACTTTAGAATTAATCAACTGACATCGTCAAAATCCCATGAGAATGTAAATATGTGAATTAAAATTCAGCTCAGTCATCTTTTGTTCCCTAACTTTAAACCATAAATAAAAAAACATACCTACATAAATTGGATGCTCTTCGGTAGCCTATAGCCAGACGAGTTCGCTTTATTATTCATACAAAGTCATCTCAATTCGTCAAATTAGTTCACATATGGGTCGTCGCAGTCAACATAGGCTAAGTCCATCGCAGATGTGAATTCTATACTCTAGACCGCACTCCGCAATCCCCACACAGTCTATAACGCATCAAGGCAAATCTACCATTTCCGTGATGTAAAACTTGTCTAATGGACATTCCGCGCAGTAAAATTAGTCTCATAATTGCATGCACGCTCCTGAAAGAAGCTACTTACTCTTTGCACGCAACACAGTTCGTGTGGCATAAGTCAAATGCGGATTGTATTCTCGACACATGCATAAATGTATCTATATAAACAGGCACAACATGTTGCGGCTTTCCCCTTGGATGATCCCTATGCATCGCTGCCCGACCGACGACTATAACATACGCATCTAAAACAAAAGATTTGCGCGGGTCGCTTGTCGTTAGTTAAATTAGACAGAGTGAGACAGCGAGTAGCCACTGTGTTGGGGCAGTTTGCTGCATTTGCACGCAAAGCAATGCCGCTTGAAAAGACCTCGGGAGCGTCTTGCTGCGCGATCGCGAACTTCTGTGAATAATTTAATTGTTTGCTGTCATAGCATTTCATAGTTGTTCTTTCTGTTTGTCTGTCGCTGTTTGCTTGTTTATTTTTAATTTTTATAAAAAAAAAAAAAAAAAAATGTGCATAGCATGAGTAAAGAGGACTCCCCCATACTAATTGATCGGGATTATTTCCTGGTGTGCTGATGAGTCATCGAACTCAATCCTTTCCCCGGGATGTGCCAAAAATTATAGCTCCTTGTCACGAGCCAATCTTCCAAAATGAGAGACAGAATCATTTTTAGTTTGACATTTGCAAAGTAGGTACTCTCCATTATTCCCTAAAATGTCAGAAATTAAAAACTTTGACAGTTGTATCCTCGAAATGAACATTCAAAATTAATAGCACTCGCGCCATTTGTCTTCATATATATATACCTACATTTAAAGTGCACGTTTAGCCACAGGAATGATGCAGCCCTTATGAAAACACACTTTGACTTTGACTGTGGCATTTATTTAAATTATTTAAAATTAGAGACACGACTCAGAAAGAGGCAAGAGTAACTTTGCTATGTGGGGCGAAGTACATTTATACTGTGCCAGGCAAGCAAGCAAGCCAAACCAAGCAGGATATACCTGACATGTTGTATTTGCTTGCATTAACTGTCAAAATGTTGACACGAAATGGTAGAGCATAATATACATGAGGTGGATGAAATCGAAGGGGGGAATTTGGGAAATCCATTCATTCGTTCTATATATGCCCATTGACGAAGCCAAATATGTTAAAGGAAATGAGACCTATCAGCCATTAGTGTTTGTAATTTATTTAAACCTCATTTTGACTAATGTACTTTTGAACTGTGCTGAAAGCCAATAACGCACATATTACCGTTAAATGAGACGCAATATTGTATTAAGGAAGCATGTATATACATATGTATGGTACATACCTACAACGTATGATTAAAGGGCTTTTGTTTTTGTATTTCTTTTTTTAGGGATTGCTTTGCTTTTGAAAGGATGAAGAGGAGAAATTAATTAGCTTGTCTATGTCATGTTCGGTTAGTTGTGTAGCAAATCGAATTGAAATCACTTTATTTAGAGGGAAAGCTCGTTGAAGGTGGATAATTATATTTGACATTTGAACAACGAGGATTGATTGAGAGAATAGTTCATGAGGAAAGAACGCACATTCGAGAAGATTTGAAATTTAATTTAGGAATTTATTGGAATTTAACAACCCTTCTGTGGCGCCACATGGAGCCCTCACCGCAACGTCAGTAATACGGTTGACGACACGAGACAAGACGAACATTTTGTATTGAATGTTTTTATTGTTGGACAAAAAGTGTATTTTTTGACAAAACTTCCCAGCATGAAAATGTCTCCAGGCCATAAGTCCCTAAAGAAATGTTATCCCATTTGAGTGGGACATAAGTTCCAAATATATTTCGGGACTGTGCGTTTGTCCCACCCTTACGGGAAAAAAGTTCCAAAAAGAAAACGTTGAGTCTAATATACCACTAAATAGTTTTTATATAAATGTATATTACCAAAATACCTAGTCTTATTTTCAGAATTTTGGTCAACAGTTTTCTTGGACGACAGAACTTTGGGTGCGAGCTGCTTATCAAATACATTGTGGTAAAAGTCCAAAACTAATTAGAAAACAAAACTTTCTAGACTTTGGATTTTGGCACTTATTTCCAGTCGGAATTTATAAGTCCCGAAATCGATTTGGGACTTATGTCCCACTCAAAAGGGACAAAAGTACTATGCATAACTTATGCCCTAGAGTCGAAATTTTTCAGATAACAACATCGGGTTTAAAGTTTCAGCGCGATACAATGATGTAGGTATGCTTATTAAAATTTGCTGGCCACTCAGCGTATTCCTATCATAAGCGGAGAATTTTTTGTTTTCCGTTTTAATCTTCGATAATGTATATTCGGTTTCTCTCGAGTTAAAGTTCTATTAAAAATCCACAAGCCTCGAACTGAAATATGATCGTATCAAAAATTTTTCGCAGTGCATCACATAGTTGAAAATAGCAGGGAGTTATGGTCTCTCAACTCAAACAAATGCAATAATCTTAACGAGCCCTCTAATCTCTAAAATGTATCTTTTGATTGATATTGATACACTTTCACCAGCCAGCAGCGCCGCCGCCACAAACCATTTATGGCCGCTTGCCGGCCAAACAGCCAGTAAGGACACACAATTAATTGCGTATTGACAAGTTGCCACTCTAGCAACAAAATTCAAACGGATTCTATGGCGGACATATTATATACACCGGGAATTCGTATATACGTATCGCAAAATGGATTAGGCGCGCGTTACGTATACGGACAAGTTTCTTGTTAACGCGCTCGTAAACAGGGATGGGACTTTTTTAAAAAATGTCCGAAGTAGATTTGGAAAAAAAACGCAGTAGATTCAACTTTTTCGCAGTAGATTTTTATATTTTGAAAATAAAAATAAGAAATAACATAAATAAACATAAATAATTTAAAATAATAAAATATATATTCTGTTTTAGCTCTGATCGTTCAGGGCTTCAAATTTGTGTTTCTTTTTTAGTTCTGAGCATGTTCAGGCACGCTCTGTGAGCTCAGAATAAAATAGGAGAGTAAACGGAGTAAAATGCTGAAAACAAACGAGATGACGGGAAATTAAAAAAAACGTCGTCAAAACAATACAAAATGGCGGAATAGGCTGGTTGCTCTAGTGGAGAAGGTAAAATAATAATAATAATAATAAATAAATAATTTATAATCATGACATTTCAGTGATTAAGTTGTTTCATAATTAAATCAGAGAACTCTGAACATACTCTGCTTAAAATTTATTCTGTTCGCTCAGACTTTGCTCAGTACTCAGCTCAATCAGCTCTGATCTAAAAAAGAAAAACGCCTATTGAATGATTTTTTTTCGTAAAACCAAAAGTGCAGTAGATTTAATTTAAAGGCAGTAGATTTATTTTTCGAAAAAAATGCAGTAGATCTACTGCAATTGCAGTAAAGTCACAACCCTGCTCGTAAACATGAAAACTTATAGCTATCTCAAATCAATGATCACCGAAGACCAACAGACAGACACCGCCGCGCGCGCCACCACCGCACTATACAACCTGAGGAGGAGAAATTGAATTTGATCTGAGGGCGCACAGAGGCAATAAAAGCGAAATCAGTCGCAGTAACCACAAGTTTAGTATAAGAGGAGTCAGTCAGAAAAAAAAAGAAAATAAGGTCGACCATGGGTTTAGTTATGATGATTATTATCTGATCCAATGGGTTAAGACAAAAAATATAGGTTGCAGAATTTGAGGTCTAAAGTAAAACGATGTATTATGCCGCCTGATAGAGATCTAAACTGTTTTTAAAGAATTTCAAAAACAAGGCGCGCAGGTAAAATCAAACTCAAAAGACCAATGGGGGAGGGATTGCTCTAAAAGGTTAATGAATTGTATTACAACAAACATCAGAAAACTTTCTCAAGAATCCCACGCCGCCCGCGCGCCGCCGCACGTCGTTCGTAGGTATATTTAGTCGTCTTCGTCGTCGGCCAAGCTTCACAAAAGAGGTCACTTGACGGCTTAACATTAAAACAAATGACCATCAGCCATCATAGACATAGAAACAATTTAGGTATAGTTCTTCAAGTAGTAAAAATTTATAGAAGAGAAAATATTCTCAGGAACGTGTCTTGGACCAAATGCCCAACTTGTGTTCCTTTACACCTTTTACACCTGCCGCAAACAATCAGAGAAACTAAAAAACAACAAAAATGGATCATTTGCTTCGAAGTTTATTGCGAGAGAAAGGCCTCGTAGTGCAGCGCGCCCCATTAAGTTCCTCCCGACCGACCCCATGAGCAGAGCACTGAGCAGGCTATAAATTTTCCTGAATTAGATATAAAAAACTAAAACACTGAACTATGATTAAAAATTCAAAACAACAATCCAACAAGCGGCATCACATCAGTTTAATGTGTTTTTATGTTGTAGACGCGCGAGTATATAGGCCTTTATAAATGTAGAGCTATAATGGCATTTTTTTGTACCTTAGTTTGGAGTGCAGACTAAGTCTAGTCTCAGATTATTTTCTTTATGTGATGTAATTTAATTAGATGAGTTTAATAATTACAGGTTGCAAATATACGTGGTTGGTTACCTACTGTTGAAGAATTCCTTAGGTAGCAATAGCATAACCAAGCCATATTTCCATCCATCGCATACTTATATAGTACCTACACATCAGAGGACTCTCTCAGACTATAGAGCCTTATAACAGAGACGAAAAAAAAAAACGGCATCCAGCTGGGCGAACGCGAACACACATTATATATTCCATACACAATGTTGGTATTCAGTATATTTTCTAGCTTTGGCATGATCGAACAAATTTATTATGACTGAATAACATTATCAATAAATATGTTCTGCCCACCCACAGAGAGTCATGTCTATGGTTAAAGTTGTGTAGATATTCCTAAAAGTCCTTTTTTTGCAGGAATTTTCTTAAATTTATTTTTTTTTATAGAAGTTGAAAATGTTTACAACGCAAACGAGCCTCGTTAAGGGATTTTGTTATTTTTATAGAAATTAAAAACACAAATATAATGTAGATCGTTAGGTTTTACAATTTTTAATTGTTGTTTTTTTTTGAAGGAGAAGAAAACGTGCGTAACAACAGGATCAGGGTAGTAATTTATACAACACGAAAAATTTATTAATTACAAAAATCATTAAAAATATACAGAGGAACCTTCATAATGTTTGTTTGTTTGCAATATGCACATGAAGACGAATAATGCTGAGACCATTTTGGAGATTTTTTAAATTTAATTTTCTAAAAACAATGAGAACTTAAAACAATTTTTACATTTATGTACAACCATATTAATAAACTCAAATTAAAAATAAATTATTTTTAATGAAAAAAGTGAGTGTAAATTTTATCAATATAGTGAACCAACAAAAAGTTTATTCATGTTTATTATCTAACAAGGTGGATTAACGTGTAATTAAGTTCAAAATCCCTGAGGTATTTCTGCAAACGGCTATATAGATGAATAGAAAATAAACTGTCGAAACATATACTTAAGTTTACAAGCTGAAATGAGAAAGTATAAGTCACATTTATTAGATTTCCTTAGAACATTATTGGACAGTTGTCCAGCTAGTCACTATTTAAATATTTGGACATATTCTTATTTATAAACGCATTCCAACGGTTGTCTAAATATGTTTTCATATAGTCAATGACATCCCTGTAATCTGTCAATTTTGTGAGTATTTGGATACGTTCAATGATCATTTCATTCAATTTTAAATTTTTTTAAATTTTTTTTGTTGATTGAACATACCCACTTTAGAATAGGTTTGGACAACCAATTGCGGAATGCATTGTCTAAGTTAGACAATCGACGGAACATGATTATAAATCGATATAGTTTTGGAGTTAGACAGCTGACCAAAGTTAAACATACTTTGGAATGGGTAAATAAATAAGACTTTATTTGTGCAAATGTTCACACGCGTGAGCAAATGCAGACGGAGCTGCAGTCGGAGCCGCTTTGTAGCTTTTTACGTACAGTACTTTTGTCGTTTCAATTTACTTGAAGAAAAAAAGTGCCGGAAAAAAATTTGGAGCTTTTAGTGCTTATTTGTGTCGCGGAAAAACATTATTAATTAAAAGAAAAATATTGGAAACAAAAAAAGTGAATAATAAACTCGCGATTGTTTTTTTTTCTTTAAAATATACAAAAAGCTGTACCTACAGCTCATTATAGGCAGATGACTTACGACATTTTTTAAAGCTGTTGCAGCTGTGGCTCTGATTCCAGTTACAGCAGGGCATTGTGTTCATTGTTAACTGAGCAGCAAACGCATTTAATTTTGTATTTTGTTTGGATGCTTCCATTTGAGCAATTACCGTTTGAACTGGAAGATAAGATTGAAGAAACAAAAATGGACTTTTTTTTTATGTCTCTGTACTTTATCTCACTTCAACTTCATGGTGAGAAAGAAATTTCTAACAAATGAAGGATTTTTTTTAAACTTTTTTAAAAACTTGTGAATCTTTGTTGACGTTTTCTTTTGTGACATCTGTTTCGTCTGTCTGTACTTTTTTGTTGACACTTAAATACTATTGAGTCAATTTTTTTTTTCATTTGGAAACACACTTTTTTAATACAATTTTGTAGTTAAAAGATTTCTATTAAATCCTTCAACGAGCATAGATTTCTTTAACATTTGTTGGAGCGTCAGACTAATTCGGTTGTCTTCACATATTTAGTTTGTGTATGAAGTCCGATTCGCATCAAAATAAGTCGGAGTGAACATCTTCCTTAAAAAGTTGTACCTAATGCTATTGCATCAAAACTTTTTGTTTGACGTTTTAAAATCCAGCCATTCTATTTATTTATATTCATTGGCGCTGGTTGAGTTCTCGTTGAATGTAGTAGATTTTCGTAATTGTTTATTAATGAGATATTTTAATTCGAGAATTAATTTTTATCAATGTTTTAGTTTATTCGTGAATTAGAAGATGATTAAGTATTTTTTTATTAATTGGGATATTATTTTTTTAATAAAGATTTATCAAAAGCTCATCCAGCTGATATTTTAATGATTATTTTTTGAAAAGAGAGCAAATGTACTAACTTAATTTTTCAGACAAAGCGTTTACTACTTTAAAGGGTACGCACTTTCCCCTCGGCAAATTGCACACTTATAGGGCGGTTTTCATTTTGAATTCTTATTATACCAATTTTCAAGGCTGCATTTATATATATATATATATATATATATATATGAATATCAACCCACAAAAAGATTTAAAAATATTTGCATATGAACTACACGTAGTTTTCACAGTCAAAAAACTGTGTACATATATGGAGGACTATTTTCACAGTGAAGTTTATGAGAAAAGAAACTTTGACTGATGGGACAATAAAATTACCATAACAAGAATTTGACTAAAAAAAAATGTGAAATTGGCCGGATCTACTTCTAGCGTTAAATTGTAAGTGTAAACGATTTCCGTTTCTAAAAACATAAAATACAAACTTGGATTTGTTGATCATCAAAATTTATATTTACTTTCTATGTTTTCTTTGTTTGTTTTCACTTCTATAAAGTTGAACAAAGCCATACCAACCACACCTTCAGATCATAAAAAACAAAATATATTTCTGCATAAAATGTCCATCATCACATAGACATGATTGTCATGAAAAATATACATACATTCGTTTCTGTCGAATGTCTTGAGTTGTAAGCAATGTTGTTGCACAACATTTTCTTCTGTCATCAACATCACTCGATAAACTGTCCCAATGGCAGATGGTCATTCTTATATGTGTATACCTATATAATATGAGAACTGCATAAGACTTTTAGAGTTGTGTCCATGTCGATTGTCGACACTAAACCAATCAGCACAACTCCATAAGTAGACCTATGACGATGACTATGACTGTACAACTACGACTACGACGAGGAAGACCGACGAGCGACGAGCATAGACAATGACAACACCGACCTCTAAGCACACATGTTTGACTCGCTGTTCACAAAACAGCCAACAGAAAAGTTTATACTCGTAGCCAAATTTGGAAGCCAATCAAATTTAAACTATTCCAGGGCACAACTATATAGCTAAACCAGAAAAAGCCTATACAGACCAGACGACCTGCGTGCGGACTTGGGATCTGCTGGAATCGCTGTTGTTGATGCAGCATTCCTTCATAAATGGGAGCATGTTGTTTTAGAAAGACCACTGCCCGCTCGAATGGCTGAAAACATTGCTATATGCTCTCCATCTATATTCCCATTCGTTTATGATTCTATTCCTCTATTCTTAATCCATTGGGATGAATGAATGAAAACCAGGAAAAGATATGTATACGTGGAAAGGAAATTTTTGAATACTCGGGACATCAACAGCCCTGCATTGCCGTCCGAACAACAACGACGACCGACGCGACATTCGATGGAATGAAATCATAACCTTATACGGCGGATTCAGCGATATAGAATTGCAACCAATTGAGTGGTGACAGTGCAGCAAAGTGGTATTCAGTGTGCAAATGTCAAAGTGTCCAATTAAATAAAATACAATTTGACAAAAAAACCAAACGACGAACACCAAATTGTCTCTGATGGCAAAGGAGTTTCCGTATAACTGCGAGTCTCGAATTGCTATATGGAATGGATGCGGGCAGATCGATGACGATGCAGAAGAAGAGTCCGGACTTCCAGTTCCAGAGCACACCTGGCGCGCAATTACTCCGCTCTTTTTCTATGTAATTCAGTAATTTAGTCTTCCAGCATTGCATTACCTCAACTACTTGCTACTGACATTCACCTCAATGTGCCTTCGTTCGATGATACCTGATCTGAGCTGTGAGTTGAATTACCGCGCGCGTTCTCTCTCAAGAGGTTTGAAATTTAATTATGAGTACTTCGAGTATTCCGAGTAGGTACTCCACCCCATAATCGCTTTAATGTTTCTATATTTCTATGTATCTATCGTTTGACAGGGCTTGTTGCACTTCTTCACCACTGTATACACACTGCATAGCCGCAACGCAGGTCTAGGTCAAGATTGAAATGCGAAACACTTTGATCGAGATTCAATATGAAGTTAACGCGTCGTCGTCGTTCGATGTATCTTTTAGCGCTTCATGGTGGGGTAGCAGAAATACTACGCTGACGCTGGCGCTGCTGCTGCTACCATTGCGACAATCCATTGTGGATTTATCAAAGTGGTGTTGTAGAATAAAACCCACAAAAAGAAAAGATTGCGTTGTGGTTTTCCTCTCGCGGTAGTACCTATCTATTCGTATTTGTAGTTGTCGAACGGATATTGGTGTTGCATCTGATGCAACCATAGCAAGCATAAAGGGGGATTTCGAAATTGCCCACTAATGGGGAATCGTAAAGTTCATTGTAACTGTAATTAAAGATCCCCTGACTGTGCAGATTTCTCCAATGTTTGCATTTTCTGTTTATGTATATTTTTTTTTTTTTTTTTTTGCTGATACTTTGTGTTTTTGAGGTTAGAACAAGAAAGGAGGTTATTGTGCGTTGCAAGCGCGCGCGTTTAAAGCTGCGGTTTACTACATACCTATACCTACCCTCCCAGCGGCTATAAGGCTCTTATTTGCGACCGCATAGGTTAGCAATTTTTCTATTAAATGTGTTTCTTGCCAATATGTATTTATTTATTTTTTTATTATTATTTGGTATCTCTTGTCAATGGTGTGTTTGTAGTTGCTGTGTGTTATTTTATTACTGAACATTGAAATGGCATTTATTTTAAATTTGTCACAAGATCAAGTTACATAATTCTATAGGCTATAAACGAAAAGTCAATTCAAATGCAATTGAACTCAATTTTTTTTTACGAGTTTGTGGACAACATAAAGTGTCGAATTGCTTCAGGTGATATCCTATACGGTACTAGATGGTTAGGTATGACTTCAGAAAATATGACAATTTTATGGTAAAAAAAAAATTATGTTGTGTGTTTGTCTGTTAGGGTGGCGCTAATAAATGTTTTTTTTTTTTAGTTTCTTAAGCTCATTTCATTGAATTTATCATTTTTGATAATTTGTTATTGGAAAATTGATTTTAATCTTTTATTAGGATCGGGTGGTATATGAATAAAACGGAGCACTTGGTTGAAACTCCAACTTTCGGAGCAGGTTCTACATTAAGGTATTAGTAACATTTTGTAATAGATGCATTTTCATAGCAACTGCTCAGCTTTTTGTTATGAGCAACTGCTCTGAGCACTTGCTCCGTTTTATTCCTGTATAGTGTTTTTTTATTCACGTGATATTAGAACCTGCTCAAAACTCCACCTTTCAAAGCAGGTTCTTCATTTCGTAAGGGTAAAATTTTTTAATAGAAGCTTTTTCATAGCAACTGCTCAGCTTTTTGTGTGTTTAGCAAATGCTTTGAGCACTTGCTCCGGTTTATTCATATCGAGATTTTTTATTAACAACGAGATTTTAGCATTTTCATAGCAACTGCTCAGCTTTTTGTATTTAGCAAATGCTTTGAGCACTTGCTCCGTTTTATTCATATCGAGATTTTTTTATTTACAACGAGATTTTAGCATTTTCATAGCAACTGCTCAGCTTTTTGTTATCAGCAACTGCTCTGAGCACTTGCTCCGTTTTATTCCTGTATACTGTTTTTTTATTCACGTGATATAAGCACTTGCTCAAAACTCCTCCTTTCAAAGCAGGTTCTTCATTTCGTAAGGGTAAAATTTTTTAATAGAAGCTTTTTCATAGCAACTGCTCAGCTTTTTGTATTTAGAGAAAGCTCTGAGCACTTGCTCCGTTTTATTCATATCGAGATTTTTTATTCACAACGAGATTTTAGCATTTTCATAGCAACTGCTCAGCTTTTTGTTATGAGCACCTGCTCTGAGCACTTGCTCCGTTTTATTCCTATATAGTGTTTTTTAATTCACGTGTTATTAGCACCTGCTCAAATCTCCACCATTCGAAGCAAGTTCTTCATTTGGTATGAGTGAAATTTTTTCATAGAAGCATTTTCATAGCAACTGCTCAGCTTTTTGTTTTGAGCAACTCCTCTGAAAAAATACTCCTTTTATTCATATCGAGTTTTTTATTCACTGCGAGATATTAGCATTTTCATAGCAACTGGGTAATGTTTTAGTATTGAGCAACTGCTCTGAGCACTTACTCTGTTTTATTCTTACCGACGTTTTTTATAGAAGGTTTTTTTATTACAGATTTTTGGTTTGTTATATTGACAGAACTTCAAATTATGACGGAAATTTGTTATTAAATGGTTACTGCCTCAAATATTGTAGATACTTAATTTGTACCAATTATCTTCATTTTGCAACATTTGGAAGTGCTCCGTATGACAAATCTCAGAAAGTGGGTGAATGCCAGGCTCCTAAATGGAAAAACTCAAATTTTCGATTTTTTAGTTGAACGTATTTTTTTCTATTTCACAGAAGCTACTGGACTTAAAGTTAAAAAAATCTTCATTTTCATAAAAAATGATTAGTTTCTTCATTTTATTTTAGAACAACTATACGTTTCCACAAATTAAATTTGTATAATCTTGAGTACCATCCGCCTCAATATATTTCTTACCATTTAATTTGCATGCACTTAAAAGGTACTTCTCTTCAGGAAGCAATAGATAACACTTTGCGACTCTCCGCATGAACGAATCCCTATTTTTTTTTTCCCAACCCCCAATCGTATTTTATTCATATGGCCCAACGACTTAAATAAACAAACACTCAGCCGTATATGCAACAATACACCACATATATACATATATACACAAACACACAGTCCATAAAAAAAACATCAGGGTAATGGAAACTTTGTGGCTTCTACCATATGCCGATGAAAATAACCCGAAGGCGATATTTTGCGCGAAATCTGGTTTCCGTCAAAGCAGCTATATACGTACGCATTTTATAGTCCTTTCTTTTTGTTGTTGTTGTATTTTCTGCAATATCAATTCAGCAGGATTTTTATCGCAACGCAACAAATGGGCTTATCGCAAAGGCGCATCATCTTCTATATGTGTTCCTGGTGCGTTGTTTGTAAGTTTAGCCGTACGGCAAGTAGCTATAGCGAGGAGGAATGCTCATACCTAGCTGGAAATATATATTCCTCGAGAGAGAGAATCTCAGCCTCCTCTTAACGTCTCCATCCCACATAGATGAAAACAATTAAATGTCCAAGTAAAGACTCTGGAGGGAAAAATATAAAGAAACTTAAAAAAAATAAGCCTTTTTTTCTGCTGCTGCTGCTGCTGATGCATCCAACCTTTCTACCTTGCGGTGCCGTAAGAAATTGATGGACATTAAGATAGACTTGTACGACTACTTGTACGCAACCAAACAACCAAAACTCACACTGTGTCGCATCTCTCAACAGAGTGTTCTCGGCTCCAAGGAGTATCCTTTGACGTTGGTGTTGTCGCGTCGTTGGCATCGTCATCGTTGTCGTGCTATGGTTAACTGCAAATTGCATTAAGAAAAAGAATGGTGAAATAAAATTGAATTTAATGCAAAAGTGCATCTAATTTGTACGAAGAATAATAATAAGTTGGAATGTGTACACACTAAAGAGCGAGCACTACAAATGTAATAGGAGCCTTAAGGTTCACCATTTTGTTAGTTTCCTGGATACAATTGCGTTCAGTTTACCGCGCATAAACGTTTTGCTTGTTTGGAAATGTGTGCATCAATTGAGTTTCAATAAATATACATACATACTAACAATTTTAAATGGTCGATAGCCACGCGGCAAGTATTGATTTCGGATCATTAGTATGTTTAGTGCCCAGAAGCAAATAAACTTCTTTTATTAAACACAATTATTTGTTTAAAAAACGTGCGAAAACAATATTATTTTTGAACAAAAAAAAATTGTTTTGTAGTGGATTTTTACTTAAAGGGCAGACAGTTGCTTACATAAAATTCAAAGGCTTCTGTTTAATGAGGCAGCTTATGTGGTTGTTCTTTTTTTCCGGTGAAAACTTCATTTTAGTAATTATTTTGTTCACTAGTTAAAACCTCTCAACAGTCGAGGTAGAAAAAAACAATAAAAAATTTTTTTTTCCCGGGCGCCATTTCGTAATGTTCCACTTTAATAATAGTATTTTACTAGCTGATATTAAAACACTGTTCATGAGAACCATTTCTACTATTGGCAAAAATAAGGCTGCCTGAATTCAAGGTATTTTTGTCACTAGTTGGGCGCCATTTTGTTCTATAATTTTTTTTTTTTTTAAATTTTGTTCTCTTTGCGTAGATTTTCGTGCGCTGAACTATCAGGCCGTAGTTCTGGCTTCAAATCCAGTCTATTCCAGTAGAAGATAGAAAAATCAATCAAGTCGTTCAGGTGGGTTTTAAATTTAAATAAAATGGTTGTCTAACTTTCGGGAGTAATTTATAATTATACGCTATCTTATGTTCATTCCTAACAAAATTTAAATTAGGTACACTCAATTCAAATCCAAACTTAAATCCAGAACAAATCCATTAATTTCCACTACCCGGGCGCCATTTTCAAATGTATTTACATAATTACATATTTATTTTGATTGACAACAAAATTGAAAATTATTGCAATGTCAAAATTGTCGAATTCTCTTCAAAATGTTTTCGGAGAATTATCATTTCATGAGATTAAATATTATTGTTCAGAACGTGCATTTTAAAAAATGGAAGTCTGATTTTTTTCTTAGGATTTTATAAATAAAATAAGTTTTATATGTTGTTCAATTAAAAACTTAACTCATAATATTACGCCAATTAGTTTTAACACCATAGCACCTCCTTCCATATTAACATTGATTTAAACACAAAATCCACCATTAAAATCAAATTCGGTATGCCAAATAAATCATTATCCCCAAAGTGAGAGAGTATCAATAATAATTAGCAATATTCTGTTAATTAAGTGATTGGGTTAATCCCACTTCCCAGCTAATATAAACACAATACCATTAACACCTTTTGTTGTTCGCCATTCGACACCTTTCCTAAAAGCCGCAATAAAAAGTTCTTAATTCAACTCCCCGTTTTGTGTGCGTATAATAAAAATCAATGGTTACCCTTCATACAGATACTACCTTTAGTATTTCTGATGTGATATGTAAACTTACGCAAGACAGCAATATCACTTGCATAACTATTAAACTTTAATCCGATTAGGTGACACTTAAGCTTTATGAATGGCAAAACGTACAAAAGGAATCTCAAACTCAAGAATGAAGTCATTATCGCTGCTCACGGAACATTTACTTGATGATGACGACGACGACGACGATGTGGCACACATTTGCTGTGGTTGTGTGTTCCCATATCAACGTGACTGTGAGATATTCAAATGAATGTCGTCTTTTTATTTTGTTGGTTTCCGAGTCCGGCACACGCGATGTGTGGTCAGGAAGACATTGGCGAATTTCATAATCGCGGATCACCATTACGCGAGCACAAAGCGTCATAAATAAGACATGGCGATCCAGAGATTAGAGGCATTCTGCGCATGCACTACACATGGTTGTGGAATGCGCATTCAAGAAGTGCCATCTGTGCGAAATATGATTAATCTCCTTAGTGAACTTAGACCTTGGCCAGCAATTATTCACCCAGTCCCGTAGGACCCAACGCATTAAGGGAGTGAGGGAGAGAGTTATAGCCGGAAGAGTACATGACCAACGTATCAGGTGTTCCAGACTGATGGTTCGCGATACACCTGCGGGTCGGTCATCATCAGGTGTTATTGACCGCTGGCTATATTCTGTTATAATCAGGAACTAAACCACGAACATAATTTAACCCTTTTTTTTTGTTGTTGTTGTTGTTAATTAAGAAACCAAATTACCATAGAACTTATGTTGTGCCACTAAATCATTGGAATCAGTCCGCGCATCTTAAGGTCGTTTACATGGTAATGTTTGAGGCTGCATGGTTGAACATATGTCTCACATTCATTATGGGACTATGAATTAATTTTGATAGAACTGCCATGCCGCGCCGCAACCGACCACCGACCGCCGCCGTTGGATGCTAATTGATTTTTGAAATGAAAACGCATTTTTAGGCAAATTTAGTGAGTGATGGTGGAGTGTGTAGTGTGTGTTTGTGTGTGGTGTGGGGACGTGTAAACGTGATAAGGAGGACCCAAACGATAAGTGGAGAAATTTATTAGATAACTTTAAGAAGAAATTCTGTATCTTTTTTTTTAAATAATTTTTTGGGTGGGGCATCCCAGACGCAATATACAACAAATCTGCTTGTCACAGTTATTTATTTACATAATTTCTCATAAATTGTTTTATTCAACCAAAAAGAAGAACAAAAAAAAAGAAGTTGAATGAAATAAGAATTTGAAGAGAGACTTTGGGGCCTGAAATTTGATTACAAGTTTGGTTTCATATATGTACATACATATATTTATAAGAATATATAAGTTTAATTAATTTAAAGAGTCATCTGTGTCATAAAAATCAACAAACGGTTTTATTTTAAATTGATTTTTCAGAAGATCGGCCCACTTTTTTTTATTTTTCACATGTTTTTTGTTTTTTTTTTTTTTCTTTTTGAAATTTTATGTATTTTGATCACTTTCATTTTGAATGTTTGATCTTGGGTTTTGTTAGGAGGGAAATTTAAAATTTTGAATATTTAATTTGATCTTTAGCTTAGTTGGGAGGGAAATTTAAAATTTGATATGAAATATTAAAACAAAAAAAAAGATTTAAACGCCTACTTATAGTTTTTGTTTTGGTTTGATTGATGTGAGTAATTATAAATATGTACTTAATAGATGAGCACAAATGGAGGGCTCACAGGTGTACCGAACTAAATCATAAAAAAAATCCAAAAATAGTGCTAAATTCTGCGCAAAGTCAAACTATATTATATATAGTATAGGTATGTGTAATGAACTAAGTCAGAATGTGTTTCATTCTTAAGTAAACGATAAACAAATCAAGTCGCATTACTAGCATTCAAATGGCGGATTATTTACTTAAACTCTTAATATCTTCGAATTTCATTTATATGAGTTAGTTCCGTATAGCTGTGAGCCCTCCAAATTTCGGTT
Source organism: Epistrophe grossulariae (assembly GCA_929447395.1). Lineage (NCBI taxonomy): Eukaryota > Metazoa > Arthropoda > Insecta > Diptera > Syrphidae > Epistrophe > Epistrophe grossulariae. Next base: position 138,071,751 of record OV839568.1, read on the forward strand.
GCTGTTGCGTCGAAAATAAAAGATGAAAATTCCAAGCTGAAAAAATTAAAAAAATGTCAGTCTTTTTTTTACAGTAGGTTTTTTAATTGTAATTGCAATTGTAATTGTAATTGTAATTGTAATTGTAATTGTAATTGTAATTGTAATTGTAATTTTAATTGTAATTGTAATTATAATTATAATTGTAATTGTAATTGTAATTGTAATTGTAATTGTAATTGTAATTGTAATTGTAATTGTAATTTTAATTGTAATTGTAATTGTAATTGTAATTTCAACTACAGTGGACGTTCGTTTACTTGAACACGTACGAAAACAGAGGTGTTTAAGATAAAGGATTCTTCAAGTAAATGGATCAAGATACAAAATTGTTGTTTTTTTTTAAATAATTAATTTTAATTATTTTAAAACATAAAATATAATATTTTAAATAAATAATTTGAAATGAGACGTTTTTAGACGACTTGGAAAAGCAGATTCTGGGAGATTCTTTAAAACTGTAAGTTCTGAAAAATGTTTTTTTTGATTTTGAGTGCCCAATCAATGGCTTCATCGCTGATTTCGATTGAATCATAAGGGAAAAATTCAAGGTGTCTTAAAAATGGTTTGTTCAAGTTATAAAATGCGCAAAGGGAAAATTTATTTATTTGTTCAAATTATTGAAATATGCAAGTTATCCGTATATGTTCAAATTAACGAGAGACCACTATACCTATTATTGAAGAGCATATAAATCTTTAGTGCTGAATTTGACACTTTATAGAATGAGCAGTTTATATTTTGAAATGTAGTAAATAACACATTTAAAACAAGTCGCAAAAAAATCTGATATTATACTTAAAATCTCTAAACGAATTAATTTTCTATCGTTATTTTTTGTTAAAAAAATACCATCATATGAATTATTGCGATCGCATACAACGATTTCGAAATAAAAACTCATACTTATTTATAATGCCTTGCTCATCTAAGTCTTGACTTACAAATTACATCTCAAGCTAAGACAGTATCATAGCTAGTGCACTTCTTCCTATTAACATTTTTATAAGGATGCTATATAACCTATACCGGTGCAGTGGTGGTGTTTCCATTGCGCTTTCTATACTTTTTTCTAACAAAATACCTTCTAGAGTTTCTTCAACAAATTAAAAAAAAAAACAAGTTTTGTTTTTACGGAATTTTCCTTAATTCCCTTTAAGGACTTTCCCATTAAAACAAAAACAAAAACAAAAAAACTATAAAAAGCAGGTAAAATTGTTGCAATATGAAACTGTATTTGTAACTTCACTGTAAGCACAATAAGTAGCCAAGTTGTGCCAAGCCGTTAACATAAGCATCACTCTGATTCTTTCTGAGATTCAATTCTGGATCTCTGAATCTGGGATGCTGTTATATTGTATATTGCTTGCTGTCTGTGTATAAAGATGATATAAGAATCACTTCTCTTTCTATACACTGTTGCGCGCGTCTGTACCGCTTTTTTTGTTTGCTTCTTCTTCACAACTTTATACTTCAACAACTGGTAAGCATAAATTTTATGTGCACCTGTGTGCCTGGTGCATTGTGCACTGTGCAGTGTATGTACACTTAGAATTGGTATAGAAGAAACCTCTCAATTTCTCATCCTCTAGTCTTGATGCTTTTGTCTGTCTTTAGTTTTCTAACGTTTCAATTGACACAAATGAATGTTTTTTTTAATTCTTTTTTATAATTTAACAGAAAAAGTATGGATTTTTCAAAATTTTTGCCAAATAAAAATGAAATATGTGCTTAGAAAATAAATTGATTTTTTCTGAAAATTGCTGAATAATTCTTGGTTAAAATTTAGTAATATCACTTCCTCGAACGAGGCAGTAGTACCAACCACTAAAAGAAATTTAGGTGAAAAAGTGTGGGTTCAAGCGAAACCTTCGAGCCGAATTGATATAGCAGACCAATATTTTGAAAACTTTCTCACTCAATAACTTAGATACATGAAGAACTTTTAGTCACTTTCTTTGTAACTTTTTGTCTTTTGCCAGAAAAATTCTTTAATTAAGGAAAATTTTTTTAAAGAATAAAAAAAACTTTATCTCTCCCGTTTTATTGTTATTAAAGAATGATTAATTATTTTTATTTATGAAAGTACCTACGACCACTGTCTCAATATAGGGCATTCTTTTACAATGTATGTTAAAAGGAATTTGTATCCAAATTTGTTGAGTTCGCATCAAGATGACCATTTCGCAAAATTCTTCCTGGGTTTTCTTTTCTGCCTTTTATAAGATCGATTTTTTCTTACCAATAGCTTCTGATATGGGTATTAATCTGTCACATTTTTTTTGCTGTAAGTTATTTCATAATTATTTATAATTTTTCATTTTCCTTTAATTCAATTTGCGCGCAAATTGACTATTTCGCATAAAATGCGAACTTCTGCAGTTGCGAGCAATGCAAACAAATCACAAGTTTATCATAATCAGTAGATTATTTTCTATGGGCAAAATAAAAATTGTGGAATAAAATAATGTGTAATGATGATTTTGCGAAATGAAAAATCTTCAGTTTAACAATAAAAATATTTTTTCCAATTTGCGATATTTAGGAATATGAAAATTTTTCACAAATATAAAAATAAAATTTCAATATAAAATTGAATAAATAGAAGTTTGCGTTTAAAATATATATTGCGTTGTTAAAATGTTGCTAACCTAAATTGAGATGATTTGCGAAGTGAAACAAATAAGACTATTTTACTCAAAATTTAATTTTTATAATTAATATAATTTTCTGATCTTCATTTATTACTATTTAATAAATCAGCGCTCTTGTAAAAAATAAAAAAAAATTGAAACAGAAGAATAAATTAATTTCAACTTTTAATATAAATCAAGACAAAAAAGAAAGAATTTTGAAAAATAAATAAGTTTTGACTCAAATTCTTCAGGAATTTAAGAAAAATCTATTTTTCTTTTAAGAAAATAAAAAAATGCATATTTCTTTAATAAACGTATTTGGTAACCATGTTCGTTTACAAGAAGAATCTCATATTCTCGATGATGTAGGGTAGTTTAGTAAACTGTAGGTTTTTCACTTCAAGAAGTAAAAAGAACATAGACTAGAATTATTAGATGGAAAATGGAGTTGAAGGGGGGAAGAGGAGAGTGGTGGAGTGCAGTAAAAAAAAGTAAGAAAAAAGAAGTTAAATCAAAGGAAAGTCTCAACTATAGGCAACTTCATATCATATAGATGCGATACTAGATTCCAATGTTTTCTTTTTATGGAATCAGTCAAGTTTTATGTTGCTGGCCGGTGCCCGTGCCCAGTAGAAAAGTATAGACACCTATATATTTCTGCCTTTTGAATAAAGGGAAACTTTTTTTTTTTATAAAAAACAAAGCCCACATTTCAAGCGGGGCAATAGCCAACAGGCAACTTCAGCAACAGAATGGGTATAAACATGGCTCTTTATTTTCTGTTCTAGTTTTTCATCCAGTTTTTCCTTTTATTTTTTAAGGTTTTTTTTCTCTAGGTTTCGAATGGCAATCCGTCGTCGTCATTCTGGTCGACTAATGTTCATCTTGGACATTCCCGAGGAATCAAATCGAACTCATTATCATCATCTGGCTTGGTCAACTCCTCACTTCACCTCATTCCACCTCACTTCTTCAATTGGGAATCATCATCATCATCTGCAATATTATCCTGATACACACCTAAGCAGTTTTATACCTACCTACTTATAAATAAGAAGCCTGATGCGAGATCTTTGTCCATTAAATCATAGTGGCAGTAGCAACAGCGGCAGCTATCACTCCATCACCCTTATAGATAGAGTGATGAGGAAGAGAAGATAATCCTTGTTGGAACGCGCGCGAGATTCCATAGCAAATGATTCTTGTCAAGCAAAAAAAAAAAACAGCACAGAATACATGTTTGCTAGAAAAGTCAGAAAAAAAAAAAAAAAAAAAAAACATAATAAACAGAATAACAACAACACAAAACTCGTGGTCAACATTAAACATGAAGTATATAGGTAGAAGTAAAAAAAATGAGATAAATTGCGGATATTAATGGCGTAAGTAGAAAGAACAGCTTTTGTGTCACTACTTGACGACAAGGAACATGACACATTCTGTCTGATAACTGACAGTCATAATATCTTTGTGGATTGGTTTTTAACTTAGGCTTTGTAAAATCTGATTGAGAACGTTTATATAGTTTGGGGAAGTAGGTAGGTAGATATTATAGTATATTGAGGTAGAAGATTATAATTTTGTCAGCAGCATGATGATGTATAAAACATGATGTTGGTGTCAAGTTTAATGGTTACATTATATTATATGGAAAGATTTTGACTGGCGATAAAATATTTATGAAATCTTAATGGATACCTAATTTAAGATTCAGTCGAAAAAGAATAAATGTGGGTACCTACCTACTAAGTTCCTGTGAAGCTAGTGTAGATGTTGAAGTATTTTTTTTTTTTAATTAAATACGACTTCAAAATTTGGTTTGAGCATTTTCTAGAACTGCGTGCAAAACTGCATTTTTAGAGCTTTACTGGGAAAAGGACTGAAGGTACTCTCTGCAAAAAAAAACAAATTTTCAAATTTTGAGTCTTTCTGAAAGTTGATAACCTGCCTGCGTGGGTTTCTGAGAAAAGGACTTTCTTGCTTACTTCACAGTAAAGTAAGCGTTGAAGTATAATTTTTTAAATTGTGACTTCAAAATTTGTTTTGAGCATTTTCTTGAACTGCTTGCATAACTGCAAATTATAGTTTTACTACAAACTCCCAGCTTGCGCAGTTGTTGACAAAAGGACTGTCGTTCTGGCTTCGTTAGCGTTGAAATAGGTACCTATGATTTTTTAAATAACCTTTAAATTGCCTTTCTATACATCTCGTAGTTTAGCGTGGTGTGATAAAAAGGTCTGTTATTGTTACTTCACAGCAAAGTCGGTGGTCGAATATTACAAATTTTCAAATTTTGAGCCTTATTTCGAAATGCTAGCTTGCTCAGATTTTGAAAAAAAGCATTTTATTCTGGCTTCACTTTGAAGTTTGCTTGTACCTACACCTAATTACACGCACTATTTGATAAAGTGCAGAAGAAAAAAAAATTAAAAGTTCTGTCATGGTCCCATCAGCCTTAAACTTATTATATTATACTAAACTAACTTCACAGACATTAAAGGTAGAACCGCACTAGTCGGAACTGCAATTCAGCGACACCGTGCGCACTTTCGCACGAAACTGAACGAAACTTCACGTCGCGACACAGTTGGTCAGATTATCAACTTTGTCGCATAGTGTCGCGTCGTGTAGTGCAGTTGTCGCTTAGTGCGACATAGCTCGTACAATTTCCTACAAGTAAGTCGTGAAGTTCAGTTCCGCCGAGTGCGGTCTTAGCTTAATAGTGGAGATTCCGTTCAGCCTAACCTAACTATATAGTAGCCCTGTAATTCCTGAAGTGCGTCGTTTTAATAACATAACTGGCTGAACACAATGCGACAGGCGGAGTCGCAGCCGGAACATCTGTCAAAATATTAAACACACACAAAATCAATGCTATGAGCAGAATGGAATGCAACTGTAGACGGAGCTGCAGTCGGAGCCGCAATGGTTTGCGAAGTTTTAACTTTTCACGTAGAGTACTTTTGACGTTTAAATTTATACGAAAGAGCCGGGAAAAAATATTGAAGTTTTTACTGCTTATTTGTGTCGCGAAAAAAATTATTAATTAAAAGAAAAATATTGGAAATAAAAAAAGTGAATAGTAAACTTGTGGCTGTTTTTTTTTTTAATATATACAAAAAGGTGTAGAGCTCATTGTGGGCAGATAAAAAAAATGACGTACATAACATTAGTTGAAAGCAATTGCAGCTGCGGCTCCGATTCTAGTTGCAACAGGGCATTATTGTGTTCAGCCAGTAAAGGTGGGTAAATTTGCGACTCTCATGGAGTCTAGTAAAAAGAAAAATCCGCTATGATTTTTGGGCCTTACCAATAATCATATTTAGCGACGACTTAAATATTTCAGTAAAATTAACCTTAATTTTGGTGATCCCAAATAATGTACCATTCATGGAATGTTTAATTTTTTGAAGTCCATTCCATATATGATTCATTATTAAGAGTCCACTTGAATATTAAGGTCATGCTATATATGGTTTATTAGCAAGAGTCCACTCTATTATGGTCCATTTTACTGAAATATTTAAGTCGTCACTAAATTTGATTATTGGTAGGGCCCTTTGACTTAGTTAAAATCCCGGAGGAAAAAATGATGCCATTAGGTTAAATATTAGAGATTTTTTTAAGGAAATCAAGACTTAGAAGTGATAAGATTTCAAAATTCAAACTCAAATGAACAAGCTTTTCTGCCGCGGAATATTAAACTATGTATCCACGGGGCATCTAAGCGATAATTTATTTTTCCGTTCTTCATCGAATTCTCAATAACCGTTAATTTTATTAATGCAATAACCTAGAAGAAGTCCTGAACCCGATGTTCTCGCTGTTCCGAAGTTTCCTTCTCCCTCCCTACTCTCATAATTGTCTGGGTTTAAAAAATTTATGTTTAAATTTATATATATGTATCTACGTTCTTAAATTGTGGGTTTGGCTTAAAAAAAAAAAAAAACTTAAGCTTAAATACATTATTTTGAATTTATGATGTCAACCTTTCTCTGACGCTAACGATCCTTTAAATCATGTTTAGACACATGGTGACAATATTTTGAGGCAAATAAAACGTGTCATCTATATAAGTTGTCTTGTGGTCCCACTAAATCAAACAAACAATGTCAGTTAAACTTTATACCTTTCGAAATATATTTATAAATTATGTATATGTACCTTAAGTTAATGACTATAACACTTTAACCTTTGCTAATAAATTCAACATTTTAATGAGTCAGACTATAAAATTTGACAAATTACCGACATTGTATTTAAAGAAGAGGGACTCACAAAATTCTCAGAAACTTTTGTAACACTCAGCGTCACATAGCATCGGTTGTATATAAAATTAAAGAGAAAACCTACAATCGATGCGGATGGGTTTCGTTGAAATTGTTGAAAGATTTGCCATTGCCACTATGGATGGTTCCAGGAAGAATAACAACAACATCCACATCAACTCTGTACTGTCTACATAGATACATATTGTACCAGCATCAGAATCAGCATCAGCAAATGGAGTTCTGGACTTGGTCTCGGATGGAGTTTGTTTGCGAAATAAAGATTTGTTTACATTTGCATCCCGTACTGTGTTTATAGTGTATGGACTTTAGTGACAGTCTTTCGTCTTCAATCTTCATATCGTCTCCATCATCATCGTCTTCGTCGTCGGTCGTCATCGTCATCTGAACTTCAGAAAGTATCTTTTGCTTCTGGAGATGTGTCAAGGGAGAGTTGTTGGATTGTTTACTGTTTACTGTCACAGAGTGTCAGCATTTGGAAAACAGAAACGGCATTTCTTCATGGCTCAGTTTGTTGTTTTGACCAACAGAGCGCACAAAAGACTATACCGACCGACCGGCGACGTAACGAACGACTTCTTCGTCTGCTTCTTCTGCAGTGTGCGGAATTAATTCATTCTGATTGAATTACTACCGAAAATGCTTCGTATGCAAATTAATTTCGTTCTTCGTCAGTCATCGTAAAGAACATCCATACCCGAACCCGAACCCGACCCAAAACTCAATTCTCTGAACATCTCTCAAAACCCATAACAACTACTCTGTGAACCAAACCAACTTGACAGCTCTCCTTCAAGTGTGTGCCAGATAGTGTAGTAGCCTGTAACTGTATAGCTGTAGCAGTTTTTGTAAACACATTCCCCCAGATCCAGATGGGGACCTTGCTTCAATGATGGCTTCCAGCTGACAACTTGTATTTGGAAATCTAATTAAAATCGATTCTTGTCAGTTGAGTTGGTAAACGGGTTGATAAGGGGAGACGACGACGGACTGAACAGGACCCAAAAGACAGACCAAATATATAATCAGAAATTGTAACAGCTTCTTTGAAGTTCTGTGTTTTGTTGATCGAGTGTGGAATCTGTGAGTAGGTGGACTTAAGAAGTTCAGCGTAGGTAATCGAATTTGTGTGGGAATTCGTTTTAGTTTTTAGTTTTTTTTTCAAATCTAAGCAGTTTACGACCAGGGCACACATTTTTGTATGTAATTTTTTTCTTTTTTGTGAATTCGTGAATTTGGGTTTTTATGGTTTGTTTTAAAATTCATTACGTGCGTTCAACTAAACATTAAAAAAAGGGTGAATGTGATTCAAAAATCTTCAAAATGTTCTTCATTTTGATCGATCACGTAATTGCTTAATGGGATGTATCTTTTTATATAAAGTATATAAGTGTCGATGTGGGTATATCTAACTGGTGTTTTTTTCTTTTTTCATGAAAGACATAACTTTTTAGCTTGGACTAGATAATTTAATTGACAAATTCGGCCATTAACTTTTGGGTAGGTATACAAAAATAATAATAAAAGTCAAATCGTTAAGGTGTAGGTGAGAAATTTTATTGGCTCTCTTTGGGTTAAATTTACATGAAACAGAGTGCTTTTCTAAAATTACAAAATCAAATTACTCTATTTTTATTTTTACGACTTAAAATTTTATGTTTTATGGTTGGTTATTTTTTGTTTTAACCATGTCAGGTATTTGGTCAGAGGAGTTAATGAATCGCGAAGGGAATTTTAAATAAACTTGAGTAGGCGTCATGCTAAAAGTTAACCAATAATAATAATATAAATATTTAATCGCAGTTTTTGTGCGCTATAAAATTTGAAACGCACGTCGTCTATAGTTAAAATATAATGGAAGATTTGTCAAAATGGAAACATTCAATAGAATATTAATAGGCAAATTTATATGTAGGATCTACCTACAAGTATGTAGGTACCTAGTTAAAATACAGGTTCCATCAAAGATAACACCAGATATGAGGCGCTCAGCGCCAAAACGGCCTAACCCACATTTCCAAAAAAAATTAACTAAATACGCAGACCGAACCACAATTCAATCATTTATATATTATAAAAAAACCGAAGCCCTATGTAGAATAGGTAGAATAGATTTTGTTATTATTGCAGAAAAATGTTTGTAATGTATAAAAAAAACATCAAAAAGGCTCGAAGATAAAATGGCTTAGGTTGCTTAGATGAAATATAATTATCAAAAAAAAACTTTGCATAAGTTTAGTCAACCACAACGACTCTTTAAACAATTAATTATTTCAAACAAGAATAATAAACAATTTTTATTTAACTTTTAATGAAAATTAAAAAAAAAATTGTTTCAAATAAGCTTCTCTTTAAACTCATTTATCTCAGTTCGAAAATTTTGGGGTTAGGCCGTTTTGGCGCTGATGCGCCTCATATAAGTATACCTTATATATGTTCATGCTAAATTTTTACAATGTGCAGTAATGTGATCCTCTACAAGAAAACATTAAAATTTCTTTCATTTGTACACCATTTTAGAGATATCATTATTTAAAAAAAAATTGTTGAAAAATAATTTATGCTTATTTTATAAAGATAATATTTTATAGAAAAAATATTGTAACACTTTTTTCCATACTTATAGCGATCAATTACAAGATATTATGTCTGTCAAGTTAGCATTACCATTTCAAAATTTTAAGATTCTAATATAATTGGATTAATTGTCGTAAATTTGTCGTGAAAGAAAAACATTTTTCGCACGTGTTTTTCTTCCCAATTTGATTGTTTTCAATTAAAACATCTGACAATGACCAATGAGTCTAACAATGTCCTAATCGACTGACAATGATAAAAATTGTGTGTTCAGACGATTGTAAGATACCTGACAATTTTTTGTCAGATTGTTGTCTGACAATGACGTGTCTGACAATATTGTCGGACAAAATTGTGTGTTCAGACGATTGTAAGAAATTTGGAACAGTTTTTTCACTGACAGATCTGACAATATTGTAAGATCTGACAATCGTCTGTACTTAGCTTTAGTATTACCATATGTACATATGTCATAAAATGTCGTAAATTTGTCGTGAAACAAAAAGAAATGACGAGCTTGTTTTTTTTAAATAACCCCTGATGGTAACGCTAACTTGACGGTCAAGGTACCATTACAACTCCTTAAAAAATACTAAAAAAAAATAAATAAAATAATAATAAGACAATTTCACGACAATTAACCATTTATTAGAATCCTAAAATTTTTAAATGGTAATGCTAACTTGACAGACATCAAGATATTGATTTATCAACAAGGCGAAGTGTCGAAAATATAGGTTTTTCACATACACAACTCTTATCAAATTATATCCATTTTTTTGTAACAAATTTTTTCACTATGTACAAATTGATGTTGATGTTGTTTTTAATAAAAATACCAAATTTATAAAAAAAAATAAATATTTTTCAAAAATTCACCTTTAGCCAAGAAAAAAAGTTTAAATCGTGAATTTTGCAAACACAGGTCTTTAAATTTCTTATTTGCTTCTCGAAACTATAAAATTTATTTCGAAGAAACATCAAATTGATTTTAGGTGATTTTTTTCTCAAACGTTTATTTTGTCAAGTGAAAATCTTAAACGCATTTATCTTAACTTTCAGATGAAAAATACTATCTTAAAAGTCCATTACTAGATCTGACATGTATAAAAAGTTATTCAAGGTCAAATGTTGAAGAAAACTGGGTTTTGCATATAACCATTTGGTTATTTTTGAAGTCATTAAGTCCCTATTTCCAAACTGAAAAATGGAAAATATTTCTAGTAGCAAATATGATGATCTATAAAATGGGTATACAATTTTTTTAAAAACTCTGCATTTAAAAGAAAAGAGGAAAAACCGATATATGTGACATTGAAATTTTTTTGTATATAAAGAAATCTTTTGAATTATAGCTCCTAGAAATAACATGTTAGGTAATGCTTTATTATAAACTGTAAAAAAAATTCCAAAAAGTTTTGATAAAATTTACCCGTTAAGATTTGTAAGCGAAAAACCTTTATTTTTGACACTTTGGGTGCTTGAAGTAGCAATATCTTATAACTGATGATGGATCATGTAAAAAAAATTTAAACAAACAACAACACCAACATGTCATGATATATTTTCTGAACAATTTGTTGCATAAAGAAAATTGTCAAAACCTATATTTTGTCGAAAATCTCATGATCTGCATGTAAGATTTGCATGAAGTATTTTTCTGCAGCGTTTCCCGTTTAAAAGTTATATACCTATGCGAAAAAAATATTTGACATGTCACCTTAAAGAACTTTTCAAGCGAGTCAGATTTTTTAATGAATTTTTAGTCAGTATATTCCTTGTGCCAAAATAAAGGTAGGTAGATACAATTGCGTCTAAAAATCTTCACTTGGATTTTTTCCGCAAATTTGTCTTATGTTCGGTACAATTTTTCTGGGCTATATTATGTACCTATGTATGTACATCCCTCTTGTTTTAAATGTCTACAACTTTCATATTTCATTGAAGTCAACTTAAAAGAAAATGACTTTAGGCCTTTGACAATTTTAAAAGCGTGAGAATTAGTTCAATTATTCAGTGACGTTTTTCATGATCACATGATGTGATTCCATAGTTTTGGATAACCATTCTTCCATCCCTCATTTTCGATGATACTAATCAATTGCTTAAATTCAGGAAACCATCAGACAGGAAATTAACATGTTTTGCAGTGATGGAACAAAAAGAAATTCGTTGAAATGAATCCAAAAATTGGAATTTCAAATTTATCTGCAGGCATAAATCAGACATCAGCATCAGAGCAAAGCAACAACAGCAGCAGCAGCGTGTCGTCTTTCGTTGATTATTTTTTTTTGTCTGTCTGTCTGTTTCATCTTCTCAAAATGTTTGTTAGTATTTGGAGAACAAGCCAAGTTTTGTTGTGATTTTATTTGGTTGTTTTTCAAATAAATTTCAGGGCGCTGACAGGCGCTTGTGTTATAAGACCTAGCTTTTGTTTTCTTGCCGCGTTTGGTGTGGTTTTTTGAATATAACCACAAAATTATAAAAAAAAAACACAAAAAAAAAAAATAACAAACAAAATGATGCATGGCTTAATTTGGAAACATTGTTCGAGGCTTACATTTTTTGAGGTTTTTGTTTTAACTTTTGCACAAACACTCTGACATTTTAAACTCGTATAGGTACCTATATAAGCAGCGAATTCTCTGCTAATTAAGTTCTTATAGTTTTCAGAATTTTTAGCGGTTGACAACCTTGTCCGGAATACAAAAGCCAAATAATTTACAAATTAATGCGAATTCAAAGGTTTTGTATGGCGGGATTAATTGTTTGATTTATATTCGTGCCTCACAACAACAAAAATTGGTGGTGGGTGTTAATGACCGGTTTGTGAGAATGAAAACGAACTATCAAGTGATAAAGTTAAGTAGACATATCGTTAGTGATGGGGTTCTATCTGTATAGATATTTTTTTTTATCTTAATGATTGAGAGACTGAATTAATCATGATTAGGAATCCTCAATGAATAATTATACGAAATTAAATGAGCAGTACAAGAAATTCAAACATGTAAAAATGATGTCCAACATATTAATTGTATAGCCTTGACTTTTTACATCTCGCGGGCCTCTCATAGGAATAGGCTGGTGGTGGGGCTCGGATGATGAACATCAACTATTGCTTTAAGCGGAGCAGGTTTTTTTTTTTTGATTATGCGGCTTGTAATTTGAACAAAATCTATATGATAGATATATGTAGATTCAAAGGTGTCGGAATGTTACAAGTTGAATGTAATCATCGAGAAATCATATCAATAAAATTGAAAAAGAAAAAAAATACCCAGCCTTGATACATTAAAGATGTGCGTGGAGGAATGTGAATAAGGTTTGTTTCTATTTATATTTGTATTTCTGTTTTTTTTTTATTCTTTTGACCTTTTTGATTTTAAAGCTAACAAAAATTAGGAACTTCGTCGGAGCTAGTATGAAAAATTATCGTCAGTATTCTTTAAATACATATAAGTTTTTTTTCCAATAAAATAAAAATTTGATTCGAATTTTTTTTTCAGATACAAATCTACCATCGATTTGTTAACAAAAAAAAGTTGGGTATTAGGCACCTAGGTGCTTGAAAATATAAAAAAAGATTATCTCTTTATTTTACAAAAAAAAAATTATAGGTAGGTATGTAACATTTGCCAAACAATTATATTTCTTTTACCCTTTAACTCTTTGAACTTTATAGAAATATTTTGTTTTTTTTTAGATAAAAATTTCAAGGTCGAATTTTCGACAGACACAAAAAAAGTTAGAATTTAAAAGAAATATTAAGTCCATTAATTTCATTCCATGTGGATACAAAAATTGTCTGAAACATTTTGGAGAATCTCCAGCGTTACGCAACTTAGTTTCAGGTACCTTCCTACTCGAATTTTAAAAGCAATTTTCCATGTATTCTTCTAAATAATTTAAAAGTATCTAGCTATTAAAGCGAATAAGAATATAAGGATGATAAAATATATGATCCAAAATATTTCACCAGTTGTTATTAAAGATTTCCTTACATATTCCCAGACCATAATTCTTTAGTTGTCAAACTCGAAAAAAAATTGTTTCAGTCTCGAGTGAACGAGGTAAAAATTTGGTGCAAAAATTCTTAAAAAACATAGCCCTTTTTTGACAAATGACAAATACATAGTATATGCTGACATACTATATACTGAAAAAACAATAAATAGTTGTTATTAATTAAATAATATGCCAGATTAAGCCAACTTTGGTTTACATCAGTATTAAATCAGTACTGAAAGACTGTAAACTTCAGACTATAATGTTTATCAGATCACTAGGATAATTCTGGTAAAAACCGATCAAATGGCACCTTAATCTTGGGGAAGAGTAGGACATGCACAAATATGGTAAGAAATCATTTCTTCCTCCTCGTTGTCTACATATAAAACAGACAATCTGAAACGTTTCTGTCCAATACAAAATAATTTAACAAAACGAAAAACTATTTAAATCATTTTATTCGTATTCCTACCTACTTTATCGATATGTAGGAGTAGGATATACAAAATTACTTTTTCATGATACCCTCGTATATACCTACATATCAAGAAGTCCATGTCCACGTTTTTATACACTTGACCTTGGTCCTAAATCTTCAGTATATGGACCGATTAACTTTCTCTTAATAAAAACATCACTCACGACTCTCGATAATTACATACCATTAACCACATACCATAGGTTTCAGACCTCCTTTGTTTTGTTGGAACTTTTGTTCGGGCCAAAACAAAATCGAAGACCAACACAGAAATAATAACAACAACAAAAAAGAACAAAATCAAAAAAGCAACAAAAAAAATTCGTTAATTATCACGAAATCGCAACATGAAGTAGTACATCAGCTAAACACAGCATCACCTGTCTCATCGCCGCTGCTTTAGGCTGCACCACCACCACCACCACCATTTACCTACTTTGGCATTAACCGGCGGCAGCGGTGGTGGCGGCAGCAGCGGCGGCACATCCTCGACCGACAAGGTGGTCCTCTGCCACCGCGTGTGCACATGAGAAAACTTATTTCTGCATCAGACACCGTGCGCAGTCAAGGGGGGCTGCTTCTGCTTCTACTGCTGCTGCTTTATAGTCAAGTTAATGCACTGCTGCAGCCTCGACTTTCCTACGCTTTTTAAATGCCACGAAGAAAATACGACTACGATGCGACGCGACGGACGATTCTACTGTTGTTTCGACATCTTCGTCGTCGTCGTCGTTGTTGTCAACTGTTGTTTTGATTATTTATGAAAATTAAAAAATAAAAGACGACCCTTAATAGGAACACACCGTCACATATGCTCAACCGCAACAGAGACGAAATTCCACAATTGTTTATTTAATATTTAGTGTTACCAGAATAGATTTTTTTTTAAAAGCTTAATTATCCTGCAAATAAAAGTCGTTGAGAACAACAAGACAAGTAAATCGTCTTGATATCGGTATCGGTCTTGTATTACTGTAACCGCCATATTATTCACTCGATGTATCCAGATTAAAACTTGAATCCAGATGTAGTTACATTGAATTTGTATAATTTACATCCGGATTAAAGTTTTAATTTGAATGAAGCGAGTGAATAATATTGCCGTAAGTTTCGTTCTCATCTCGGTCTATCACCTTTTTTTGTGGTTTTCAAATTGAACTTTTAATCTAATTTATGTATTACCTATAGAAGCTGCTATAAGTATGTATAGAGATTGACATTGAATAGCCGTTGGCGTAATGGTTAGTGCTAGGACTGTCTTAGAAGTCACCAGAAGTCTTAGATTCGATTCCAAGCCTATACCACCTAAGAACAGAATAGTTTTTCACAGGTATTACCTTTTTAAGAAGAATTGACAAAACCTCCAAGAATATCTCTTGTCATGAAAAAGTGCCTCTCAACTCAGCCGTTCGGATTCAACGGTCCCCTCTATTCCTGTTAATGACACACAAGAATGGTTTAGAGTTGTAAGTTACTGCTTCTTTGAGGATTATCACTAAATCTTGTTCAATCGAATACTAAATTACGAAAAATATCTTCTTTAGACTTTTGTAAAAGCTCCAAAAATTCATTGTCTGAATTGAGTTTAAAAAAAAATGTTTCACAAGATTTTGTAAAGAAAAAAACTTCTTTAAAGTAAATAATTATTTTTATTGTGCCGACAAAGGCTGGTAACACTGGTGACAAACGAGACAGTCACTCATTCCTCTCTTTTGCATTTGATTTGCAATGCAACAACATCAACCCACCCAACATAACAACAAAACAAAACAGAAACTTAAGGAATATAGAATAAGGGAAAATGTGATGGAAAAATAAAAATTTCATTCCATAAGCGGTTTTGGTGCGCCGCGCCGTATAGCCAACATTTAGTCTTCTTACGTAGAGACGTGATCACTAACTCGAAACAAACCGGGACCAGAAGACCCAAAGACCGTCGACCGCATGCAGTGCACTGAAGTATGCACTACCAAAGAAGTATATCTCGTGCAACAGAAGTACTCCAGCAGCACCACCGCATTACCACCATATTTCCATGGAGGCGCAACAGCAACATTAGCAGCAGAAACTCAGCACAGCACTATACCTACCTATTGTCGTGGCTTTTTTATTCTTTGCTGATGCCAAAAACAAAACACCAAACCACTCGAGAGGCTATAGGTACGAGTATAGCAGAAACCAGAAGCAGTACAGAGGCGAGGGTGCTATTGAGCAGCAGATTATACAGGGGAAGCAACCAGCAACGGCAGCATTTTTATTAATGAGAGAATAATTAATTAATTAAAAGCCACATCCATAAAGATAACTTAAGTACGCAATTCAACTGTCGAATAAAAATAATAACAATAATAATCATAATACTGATGATGCTGATGGTGCTGATTCTGCAGCAGCAGCATGTTCTCTGCTTAGCTTGAAGGTGCAGGTAGACTGTAGAGTGGTTCGTGGCTTGGCTTCATCAAACAAAAAAAAAAATAAAAGAAGCGCAAAGGTTTGGTGCTGTGTGACCGAGCAGTTATCGAGTTATCGTGTAGCTGTAGACTGTCGCGTCGTGTCGTCAATAGTCCGTCTGGTTAATTTGCACTGCCAAAGGATCCATCAGTATTTTATTTGATTTTTATGCATTTCAATTAAATGACATTCGTCGATTTGTCGCTCGGTGTTTTTTAAACATTGTTTTTTTTTTTTTTTTTAATTTTATTTTATGGTTCCCTTGTCAACCCCTTTGGTGACTTCTGGCGGTTTGTCTTTGTGACGTGTTTTTTTGGTTTGTTTCGTTGTCTGAATTAGTTTCTCACATCAGAGAGCTACTAATTGAAAAGGTCTTCTCTATACATCCAGATCGGTTTTTAGAAGTCTTGTTTTGTCTACGATAGGAATGTGGATCGAAACCTTTGTTTTTGTTGTTTTGCACGCAAGTCGCAAAGGCAAAACCTACTTAAGTTTAATCATTTTTGTGTTTTTTTTTTTGTAAGTCTGTTTTAGACTAAGCGACTAATTGAGTTCTATGTTGCGGGAAACTTAAACGATGTCATCTGTAGGGAAAGTTAATTGGTTTGGAATTTTTGAATGACAAGAGCATAGAATTTTTATAAGTCAATGAAACTAAAATTTCATCAGTCGTGAATAAAAATAAAAATTGTATGAACATACACAACACATATATGTACAACTTGAATCATTTGCACTCAGTTCAAGATGAAGACCTTTTATTCTCGACTGACGATTAAATGTAAAATACATAGGTAGGAACATGAACATGGCACAAACAACACTACTAAATGGAAAATATGCAAAGTTAGCCCAATCGTAATTTACCTACCTAAATTTAAAATAGAAAAAAGAAATATTATATTAATATTATTTTATTCTTTTTAAAATCGTTATATAGAAAACAGGCGTCTTAACGAGTGTAAGGAAAAGCTTCCGAACACCTAGAACTTTGGCATGGGGCGCCATCATGAATTTAAGATAAATTGGTTTTTTTTTAAATAACTCCCCCATTTTTATTTTTTTGCTAAAAATGCGCATAAAAAAGTAGTTTAAAATTTAATTCTCTATACAACGTTGGCCATAACTTTATAGACCTCCCTTGAACGATTTATTCTTGTGACGATACATAGGTAGGTACCTAAGTAAATTCATTCCTATATATAGCTCTTGGTCATAGTCAGAGACCTAGTAGCTGATTAACTTACAAAACTCATTTCAAACAAGGTTTCAAATTTGGCCAAAGAAATATTTATGTGCATTAAATTCAAAAACAACAGTCTGAAACTCCGGTTCGGTCGATTAGGTCCTTTTTTTTTATCCTCCGGAACATCATGAAAAAAAACAAGCATAAAAACTTGATCAAAGAAAAATTTATGTGTATCAAATTCAAAATAAGCAATCTGAAACTTCGGTTCTGTTTATTAGGTCCTTATTTTTAGTTTTTTCTTTTTTAAATATATATACCTTCGTATACCTGATCCTCCGAATCTCACACAAGGTTAAAACTTTGGGCATAGAAAAACTTATGGGCATCAAATTCAAATATAACAGTCTGTCACTACGATTTAGTCGATTATTTATTTATTTATAGTTTTTTTTCTTTATAATATACCTACATAGCACATATAACACCAAATCCTGCGAACTTAAGTGTAAGACTAGTGGAGTTTTTGTATTTTATGATCATAAATCTTTTTCTGTGCAATGTTTCATCCATTAAGAGAATACGTCAGTTAATTTGTTGCTTTTTCTATAGTCAAAATACTAATATGCTTTCTCTATAGGTAAAGAAGTTTAAAAGTGGCAATGGCAATGCAATAATGAGCAAGCCTAAAAGTTTCATACGTTTTATAATTGGATACTTTATTCCAATTAATACTTAATTCCAATTAAACCATATATTACACCAAAAGTTCTCATCTCAAGAACTATAGTAGGTAAATATCTATACCTTTCTATACAATCATATCAAATGTGAAAAGATTCAAAGTAAAATCATATCATGAACAATTTTGCAAAGGAAGGTTAAGTTGGTACATTCAAAACAACAACTTTGAATTTTGAAAATAATGAACGAATTAAATATGTATACGTATATGATTCAAATTTCAAACGTTCAAGGACGGATGACTGTTACCTGGTGAGTTTCTGTGAATAAAAACTCGCTGGTACACACTTATCCCCAAAAAGAAAACTCTCTAATAAAGAAAATGTTAAATATTATTGCCGAGCCGTCTTGAACTAAGAAAGATAGGTTGGTTATAAATTAGATTAGATTGGATTTTTATTTTAATCTTGTAGAAGTACAATATTTAATTAACAAAAATCATTAAGTAAAGCATGGCTTTGCCGTCTGCTTGATAGGTTGGTTATATCTCTACTCAATTAACATTTTATTAAGAAATCACATAATTCATTTCTAATAAGGACAAACAAAAATTTTTAAAAGCTGCGCTCATTGAATCATGAAAAATAAGGCTTTCAGCTCTCACAGAAACCAACCTCATAGAACTTAAAGAAAATTAAAATAAAATAAAATCAACATCAACATCAGGTGAAGAAAAAAATAAACATAATACATTTATTAAATAACTCCATTCTGTCTATATAAGAAGAATCAAAACAAAAACTAAAAAGTTGAACGAACTATAAAATAACCTTTTCTCTTCTCTATCTAAATTCTAAATTCATTATCCTGCATAAAACGTGCACACAAAGAATAAGAAGAATAATGTCTTCGTTTCTCTTTGGAACTAAATAACTATATACAGACTTTGATCTAATTAAGGGGTATTTTAAGGTTTATTGCATTTCAGGGCTTCAAAAGGAAAAATGAAAATTGAAAAAAAAATCACACATTTTCACTCAAAGAGGAAAGATATATACCTATGTAGGTACATCAGAAAGTTCTTTGAAGGATGTCATATAACGCCAGAGGACATTAAGTTTCTTGTATTATAAGTTATGTTATTAATTTGATTTTGAAAGTTTAAGTACCTACATATAAATTTTTTTTTATTTTATAGATGTTTTCGCTTGATGGTATCTGAATCTTGAAAGAATAAGTCAACTAATTTAAATTTACCTTCATACTCGTATAAAGAATCACATAATTCTTGGTCTATTTAAGGTATTCGTATAACTTTCATTTTAAAATTTCTTAGGATAGAAAATATTGTTACACAATATAATTAAAATATGTATTCCGAACTAAGGTTAGCTTTGACTTAAAAATTAACAGCACAGAATAGTATCTTCATTGAAGGGTTAGTGCATGCCGTATAACAAAAAAAAATAAAACAAAATTTCTGATTTAAATGTGAAAATATAAAATATGGAATTAAAAAAAAAACAATAAAACCGAATACAGAATTGTGTGATACATTCCCTACGGCCTGCACTTATAGGAAAAAGTTTTAGATTGAGGCGATTTTTGTTTTAATTTATTTTTAACTCACCACATAGTATTTTCTTAAACAAATCGAGTAAAAATTAAATTTGCATAAAAAGTCAACTGTTTATAAAATTTTGTTGAACAAAACATTTCTTAGCTTCTGTTGAATAACAAAGTAAATTTATTGATATACGTAGATGTCAAAAATGTGCATATACATGCATAATTACTAAATAGCAATAAAAGCTGTTACCCTTGTACTGACATATTATCTACTCCGTATTTTAATAGAATATTTAAAATTTTAAAGCGTTACCTTTTACTTGCGATACAATAAATACCTATAGGTACCAGTGGATGGTATGGTATGGTCTTCATATAACACGATTTCTGTACAATCTTCCCTTTAAAAATTTCCACTTATCAACATAAAATGAATAATTTTTACCTATCGACGGTTAAAGTGCAAAACCTCATAAGTCGTTTTTGCATTTTTTTTTAAGAAATAAAAAAAAAAAACCTGCCAATATTTTGTATGGTTTTGAATTCTGTATTTTCCTGTAAAATGTTCAGAACAATATTTTTAAGCTGAAATTGCCAAAAGGTGGCTCTGACACCGCTGATTGATTTTTTTTCCATTAAAAAAATTTGGTAAAAGCATGTAAAATTTGTCAGAGTTCCTTATAAATCCGAGTTTTATTTTATTAATTAACCAGCAGCGCCAGCTGGTGGCGTTTTGAGCTAATAACAAAATACATAGGTGCATGTAGATTTTAGACTTTTTTTTATCGTGGTAATGAAACATTACATAGGTGCATACCTAGGTACGCCACAGGATTTTTTAAATAAATTTATAGTTTGGTAGGTATAATTAATATGTAAAGGGTGTTTTTTTTTTAAAGAGGTAACGGTTTTCAAATTGGCAATAATGCTTCTATAGCGAAAGTAAATTAACAGTTGAAAGTAATAGTTATTCGGTGCTCTGTTCATTTTGATATCTCACAACCACAGCGCTGGCAAATTGTAATTTCTGGTAGGACCGGTCTTGTTGCTGCATTAAGTGTTAGAAAATTGGACAAAAAACCATTTTTAAACAGTAGGTAGTGGCAAAAATGATTTATTCAATAAAGCCAATATACCATCACCATAAACATTATTTGTGTGCAGCCTTTATAGGTATAGTAGGTACCTACCTCCCTGTTGAAAATAAATACATAGATAAATAAATTTTCTATTTTTTACGAACAGAGTTGCCAAAAGCACTTAAATAAGCGACTTCGAATTAAAAAAATAAATAACATAACAAAAAAAGCGAGAAGAAATTTTTTTAAAGTTTAAGCACGTAAAAATGTTGGTATGCCAGTTTTAAATGTTTTCATTAAACTGTTGCTAGAAATTTATTTTCTAAAATATGTATGTACCTACCTATCATTAACCTGCGTTTAATATTTAAATTTTGTATTTTAGTTAAATATTTTTTTTATCCAAAGCATCTACCTAGGTATGTGGGCATATTTTTGAAAATTTTGAAAAGCTGCGTAGGTAGGTACTAGAAATTTAATTCAAAACAATTAAGCCGTTATAAAGAAAGTCGAAAATAATATTAAAACCAAATATGTATTCTGTGGGAAGTAGGTACATAGTGGGTACCTATACCAACTATTACCAACTGTTATAGATAATAACGGCTTTTGGTAGTTTTTATTCTATTCTTAGGGCCAGTTTCACACTCGATTAATAGAACTTAAGTGTCAAAGATGAAAAGCGAATGCAATTTCACAGTGACACTTAAGTCTCCCACATGTTTGCTACTCAGACAGTAAAAGTGCGGCTAAAGTGCCAAAATGGGAAAATTGAGTGCCACTTATTTTGTTAAGTGTGCACTGTGAAACTGCCCCTTAATGGTTGATCGTACTTATTTTTGAGACAAACGAATTGCATCATAATCACAGGAGCTAGGTATTTTTCGTTAAAAAAGATTTCCTTAGACGAAAAACATGTGACAGTGTGGCAACTCTAACAATTTTTCGGAAATATTAATGAGTCTGGTTGATATAAATCTAAAACAGATGGATCCGAAAACATCAATAATTAATCATTCGTTTTCTGATACACACTGCAGGATAGATACCTATGTACATTACTTTTCAAGCTCCCTCAGCTGATTTTCTAAAAAATTTTCGGGATAACATTTCCAGATTTGAGCTCAGAAAGATGTTTTGCATCTATGATGGTCGTACAAAATTCTTCGTTCCAATACCCATCTAGGTATATAACTTTCTATTTAGGTATGTACACTAACCCCCCCATATATACCTATATCTATAGAAATAGATTATTTATTCAGAGGGATGTCAAAAAAGTGTGAAAATAGAAACCATATACCTAATAGGTAAGAGTATCTATCTTCCCTACAAAAATACTTACTCAAGGTTAAATTATTAGGTATCCAAAAAGCTTTGGATAATCGTTTTCATGCTGTTTTTTTTTTATAAATCCATAGATACCTACATAGGTACATAGGTTTATAAAATTTTGTTGAACAAAACATTTCTTAGCTTCTGTTGAATAACAAAGTAAATTTATTGATATACGTAGATGTCAAAAATGTGCATATACATGCATAATTACTAAATAGCAATAAAAGCTGTTACCCTTGTACTGACATATTATCTACTCCGTATTTTAATAGAATATTTAAAATTTTAAAGCGTTACCTTTTACTTGCGATACAATAAATACCTATAGGTACCAGTGGATGGTATGGTATGGTCTTCATATAACACGATTTCTGTACAATCTTCCCTTTAAAAATTTCCACTTATCAACATAAAATGAATAATTTTTACCTATCGACGGTTAAAGTGCAAAACCTCATAAGTCGTTTTTGCATTTTTTTTTAAGAAATAAAAAAAAAAAACCTGCCAATATTTTGTATGGTTTTGAATTCTGTATTTTCCTGTAAAATGTTCAGAACAATATTTTTAAGCTGAAATTGCCAAAAGGTGGCTCTGACACCGCTGATTGATTTTTTTTCCATTAAAAAAATTTGGTAAAAGCATGTAAAATTTGTCAGAGTTCCTTATAAATCCGAGTTTTATTTTATTAATTAACCAGCAGCGCCAGCTGGTGGCGTTTTGAGCTAATAACAAAATACATAGGTGCATGTAGATTTTAGACTTTTTTTTATCGTGGTAATGAAACATTACATAGGTGCATACCTAGGTACGCCACAGGATTTTTTAAATAAATTTATAGTTTGGTAGGTATAATTAATATGTAAAGGGTGTTTTTTTTTAAAGAGGTAACGGTTTTCAAATTGGCAATAATGCTTCTATAGCGAAAGTAAATTAACAGTTGAAAGTAATAGTTATTCGGTGCTCTGTTCATTTTGATATCTCACAACCACAGCGCTGGCAAATTGTAATTTCTGGTAGGACCGGTCTTGTTGCTGCATTAAGTGTTAGAAAATTGGACAAAAAACCATTTTTAAACAGTAGGTAGTGGCAAAAATGATTTATTCAATAAAGCCAATATACCATCACCATAAACATTATTTGTGTGCAGCCTTTATAGGTATAGTAGGTACCTACCTCCCTGTTGAAAATAAATACATAGATAAATAAATTTTCTATTTTTTACGAACAGAGTTGCCAAAAGCACTTAAATAAGCGACTTCGAATTAAAAAAATAAATAACATAACAAAAAAAGCGAGAAGAAATTTTTTTAAAGTTTAAGCACGTAAAAATGTTGGTATGCCAGTTTTAAATGTTTTCATTAAACTGTTGCTAGAAATTTATTTTCTAAAATATGTATGTACCTACCTATCATTAACCTGCGTTTAATATTTAAATTTTGTATTTTAGTTAAATATTTTTTTTATCCAAAGCATCTACCTAGGTATGTGGGCATATTTTTGAAAATTTTGAAAAGCTGCGTAGGTAGGTACTAGAAATTTAATTCAAAACAATTAAGCCGTTATAAAGAAAGTCGAAAATAATATTAAAACCAAATATGTATTCTGTGGGAAGTAGGTACATAGTGGGTACCTATACCAACTATTACCAACTGTTATAGATAATAACGGCTTTTGGTAGTTTTTATTCTATTCTTAGGGCCAGTTTCACACTCGATTAATAGAACTTAAGTGTCAAAGATGAAAAGCGAATGCAATTTCACAGTGACACTTAAGTCTCCCACATGTTTGCTACTCAGACAGTAAAAGTGCGGCTAAAGTGCCAAAATGGGAAAATTGAGTGCCACTTATTTTGTTAAGTGTGCACTGTGAAACTGCCCCTTAATGGTTGATCGTACTTATTTTTGAGACAAACGAATTGCATCATAATCACAGGAGCTAGGTATTTTTCGTTAAAAAAGATTTCCTTAGACGAAAAACATGTGACAGTGTGGCAACTCTAACAATTTTTCGGAAATATTAATGAGTCTGGTTGATATAAATCTAAAACAGATGGATCCGAAAACATCAATAATTAATCATTCGTTTTCTGATACACACTGCAGGATAGATACCTATGTACATTACTTTTCAAGCTCCCTCAGCTGATTTTCTAAAAAATTTTCGGGATAACATTTCCAGATTTGAGCTCAGAAAGATGTTTTGCATCTATGATGGTCGTACAAAATTCTTCGTTCCAATACCCATCTAGGTATATAACTTTCTATTTAGGTATGTACACTAACCCCCCCATATATACCTATATCTATAGAAATAGATTATTTATTCAGAGGGATGTCAAAAAAGTGTGAAAATAGAAACCATATACCTAATAGGTAAGAGTATCTATCTTCCCTACAAAAATACTTACTCAAGGTTAAATTATTAGGTATCCAAAAAGCTTTGGATAATCGTTTTCATGCTGTTTTTTTTTTATAAATCCATAGATACCTACATAGGTACATAGGAATGTATAGATACACTCTTCAGGACGGCGTTTTATTTTCAATCTCCTCAACCAAGTTCCCAGACGTTCTATATTACTTTCCCATTATCTTGCCATCTTCATATTATCTCAATCAAGCCAGGAAAATCCTTAGAAAAACTGAAACAATTTCTTTTCTCTTTTTTCAATGTCACATGCAATCACTTGAGACGACTGTCATAAGCATTCCCTTGAACCTTAAGGGATATCCATCCACGTACCCTTTACTTTGGTAACATTTGTAAAATAACCCCTCCTCCCCCCCCCCAACCTATTTCTCTCTTTCAAACATCCTTCTAAAGAATGCAGCATTGCTATTGAACATGTGGTAGCCCCCTAATTGCATACAGTTCTATATTGCAATATAACACTCTTCGGTATATGTGCAGTAGGGGATGTTATCTACACCCTTGGCTCCTTGTTGCTTGCTTATACGTTTTAATATTTTTTTTTTTTTTTGCAACAGGAGACATAGGTATACTGGGGTTATTCTGCACAACACAGGAAAAAAAAAAACACTCGTGTCCTCACACCCAATTGGAGTTTCCCTATTTTCCGGAATAAATAATAGCAAGGCTTGACATATCCCTATAGGTATGTGCTTATGTGTGAAGGGAAATATAATAATTACAGAACGGAGATTGTAGGGGGTCGCACATAAGTGGTTCTACGGGTCTCTTGAGAAGTCTTCGTCTAGACTGTGGTGTAGACAGAACGGTTAGAGGTATGTACTCACCTGTCTCCAAAGAGGCTTGTGGTATCCGGTTTATGGTTGTTCTGGTCAATGGTCATTTTTGAAAAAAATAAATCAATCCACAGAAGGAGTTAAGTTTTTTTTCAAAAGAATATCCTTGTAATCCTTATCGTTTGTGTATTAAAATTTAAATTCACTTCGAAATTGCACTAGGTAGGTAGGTATTTACCGCCAAATTATTCACACGGCAGCGCACTCAACACACAATTTTCCAATCCGGATATCCGGTAGCAGAACACAAAAACGGCAAAATGCCACTCACTCAATCACACGAACGCTATAATATTTGCTTTATTTATTTTTGCACAAAGGCAACGGTAGTTTTTGTTTTGAACAAAACTAGCGGTAAATTAACCGAATGTTAATTCGGCCATTTCACAAAAAAAAAAGAAAAACAAAAACAGACAGGGTGTTGTTTTGTTTATTTACACAATGGCAACACAGTTTTCTTCTTTACGAAATATTTTTGCACAAGATTTTAAATTATGACAAGCTTCAAATAATCATCCACCTACTCGAAGGACAATCTGGGAACAAGTACAAGAAAAACCGGCGAGGGCGAACATGAACCAAAATTGAAAATGCAAAATCCAAACAAGAACAAAATACGAAAACATCGACTTCGAGAATTACGCCAAATGACAGCTCTCAAACACGCACGCTTTTCCTTCGATTCGGACGAACGAACGAACGTTGACACTCCGGTTGGTTCGTTTCTGTGGCTTCTTTAACTGCTGTTGGAACAACAGAAAGTGCTCAACTTCGACTGAACCAGAAGCGGAGCCACGGAAAATGCGAACGCGGCAAACAGCGACAACGACGATGACGATGAAGGCGACAATCGTATCGAATCGACCCCAGTCTGTGGAGTTGAGTCGAATATTTATAAATGAGTGAGATTATATCCAACTGGTTTGAGTGTTGTTGTGCATCTGTTTTTGTTCCCCCAACCTAAATTGCCGGTTGTTTGGATTTCATTGCATTGCACCAACAAGAACAACAAAAAGAAATTTATTTAGACTTCCAGGAAGCAGCCAACAAAGCGAACCTAAACATTAAACAACAGCGAACGAAGACGACGAGTTTGTTTTTGTTTTTATTTTTATTTTTATTGGAATCTTGGAAGATTGAGTTGAAATTTCTCTGGAATAGTTGTTTTGTTGGATTTTGGTTGCGAGTGTATATGTATTGTGTCCCTTTTACTCTTTCAAATAACAACTTCCGTTCCCTTTCTCCTTTGACAAAATTGACAATACATACATATATGTATTTTATTTTCCATCTGATCAGAATTATTTTACTTCCCCTCTTATTACTTATTCAGTTTTCACGTTTTCAGTTGTTGTTGTTCTATTTCGTTCCGAAATTCCAATTGCATTTTCCAGTTTCTATTAAAATTGAGCGAGAGACTAGTTTTTATTTCTTAGTGGATTTTTTTTGAGTGAATATATTCCTATAACAAGAAAAGAGGGGATTTTATTTATTTTGAAATTTGAATGTTTCAATTTCGTTTGTTTCATTGCTCAAGAGAAAATAAAATGATTTGGTAAGAGCATTTGGTTAAGACTTAAATTAAGAGTTTCTTTTAAATTGTTTGTTATTTAATTTTTTTCTTCAATTTAGGTACCTTACCTACGTACGGTATAGGTAGGTTTGCTTAAAATTTACTTTTTTGACGGTTTAAATTTAAATAGGTAGGTAGGTAGGTACATATTATGTATTTAACTAAAAAGTTAGGTTTATTGTTTTGTATACCTAGCTACCTAATAGGTAGGTATTTTGTTTGCAGTTTTATAGATATTTCGATGTTCCTAGTTGTTTTTTATTGTTGTGTAAGAACCTACCTATTAAATAAATAAACTAAAATACATACCTAGGTATGAAGGTAGTTAAGGTAGGTTACAATCTTCCTTTTTAATCCTAAGATACCTATCAGAGTACCTCGTAGGTACCTACAAAATATAATCAAGCGTAACCTATTTAGGTATTAGATTTTTGACTACCTATAGTTAGACAGTGTCCTGATAGTCCGAAGTAGTAAAATATGCTTTATTTGATTAAATAAAATGTAACTTTAGCTAAGGTTTAGACAACCGAGTACGTTGTCTAAGTTAGATAACTCTTAAACATCAACTAAAAATAATTATCAATAACTTGTATTACTGTCCAAAGTTAGACAACGTTTATAAATACGACCGAATAGTCTGGTGACTAATAAAATTTGCTGTTTAATGTTTTACGTTTGCGTACCTATCTAGGTAGGTACCTTCATTTGAGCTAATCAAGAGATTACCGAAGACTTTTCTATACGGAGACCCATGGCATTTTTAAAAAAGCATGTTGATGAGTTAATCAAGATTTAGTTAAATCTGGACATAATATGTAGATACCTACATTTGTTTACAATACTCTCAAGAAGCAGTTTTTCACTAGAGGATTCGAGTGGATCGACCTAACAAACTCGAAGGATAAAACATCAAATGTAGGTAGGTATGTACCTGGTCAGTAAAACCAAAGTTAATTCGGGTTTAACTTTAATCTCGGACTGAAATATTGGAATTCAGTTTCTTCTTATACCTACCCCTATTACTAAACTAAAATCAAACATGATTTAATATTTTGAATCATTGAAGTAAGTTCCAAATTTTATTAATAAAACAAACAAAAAGTTAATTCATGTTTATTAAATAATTCACCCAAGAAGACGGATAAACGAGTAATTTAGTTTAAAGTAGCTAAGATATTTCTGTCGACGGCTGTAGATACAAATAAAACAAACACTAATCACTTATATTGTGTAGACAGAAAAATAATTACTAACCGAGAGCGGTTTTCGGTGGGTTAAAAAAAATGTGTTGTCAAGGTAAAATTACATAGTTTACCATGTTAGTTCGATTAAAATAAATTGTTTGAAATAAATTAATGGATAAACTTGGTTAGGATTCGCAACTTTGAAGATCGTTTATTTTAAACGAGTAACTTCCTTAAATCAAATATCTAATTATATTTAGTTAATTTCGCATATATCTGAGTAGATTAGTTACTATGAGCGATTTCATATTTTTCATTAATTAACTTAATTGTTTATTGAAACCGAACAAACTCACCCTGAAGTAGTTTAATAAAATTTAGTAAATTTCAACCGAATCAGTATGTAGATTTAAATAACTTTGTTTAATCGAATTGACTTACATAATTTAACCTGATGAGTTTGTGGATTCAATATTAACAATGATTGTAATTTAACGTTGTTTTACGTTGTTTATAACCGATCATTTTTCTGCGTGGTATTTTACAGGCTCAAATGAAAAGTGTGCGTAAGTGTATGTGTGCACTGTGCAGACTAAAAAAACTCTTTGGCGTTATAAAAGTTCTTGTTGAACGCACATTTCGTATGATTTGGTTACTAAACGTAAATTAGCTGTTAATTGTTAATAAATATTTCAGTTCTTGAATTAAGTTTTTATCAACGTTTTAGTTGATTTGGGAAGCTAACTAAGCATTTTTTTTATTAATAGGGGTTTTAATCTGTCTAATGCGTGAACGATTTTACTCAGGACGTTTAACTATGAGACGTTTGTAAGATGAGATGCGCTAAATAGCTAGAGCTTAGTTGTTGGCTTAAAAGAAAAAAAAAATCGTACAAAAGGAGAACATTTCCGCTATTTTCTAGGAAAATTACTTAAAATAAAAAAGGAAAGCAACTAAAAATCAGATTTTTTTACTTAAAAAAACATATTTTACAGGTAAAAACGGCCAAACATTTTTCAATCAAGATCTTTTGTTTTATAGATGATAATCTTTTAAATTTGCTTATTTATTAAGTCGCAGTTGTTCCCAAAATAAACTTTATAGACTTATTAAGTTGTTATTCCCCTACATATTGTAAAAAAAAAATCATCTTCCAGCTCATAAAATGTTCTAATTAATTTCATAATGACTGCAATGCAACCTAATACTGCAACTATAATAAACAGAAAAGACAAAGTGTCATCTCAAATAATAATCAACGCTTGCTCATAATCTCAATTTCAGCATGCGACTCCATCAATGTAAATTACCTGTTTCTTGCTACTTGCAAGTTGCAACAGCAGCATCATATAGTATATACCTATCTCTCACTTTTTATACAAAATATCTCTTCTAGAACCTCTAACAAAAGCAGCAGCAACTCATTCTAGGCAGAAACAAATTGATTTCTCTCTCCTAGATCAGGATATTCTTGTAGTTATTTCAGACTTGCAACTTGCGAACATGGCCCGCGCCCAGCTGTGGCAAGTGCGCATGGCAAGGCGCAAGGCCAGGGGCAGCACCGCAGACGTAATACACAGCTTATAGGGGAGGTTGTTCAGCATTCAAAAACAATTTCATCGTCCATCTCTCATCCGAGCTCAGGCAGCTGAATACACTTATGGACAGGTTGGTCTTGGGCCGGGATCGGGATTTGCATGCGGTCAGTTTAAACACGTTTTATTATACCGCGCTGCCGTCTCACCGGTCGCCAGCATCTCTTTTTTTGAAATTCAGGCGACCGATGTCTTCGTGTGCTCGGAATATTAATTACGATTTCCGAATAAATGATCTTTTAATTAATTTCCACTCCGACTTGCATCTCTGCAACCCCAGCTTCTTTGCCCATCTTCTGATGAATGCGTTTTATTGTGTTTCCCGATCGGGGAGCACTGTCTAGCCGCCCGCCTCATCATCGGGGCGCTCGCGCGCAGTTTATTAATGATTTCAGTATGAATTAGCATTTGATGAGGTTCATCGGTGGTGAACGGCGATGACTCAGTTCATTACTCAATTTGTCACGTTCGATTGGCCAATAGATGTGTCTTCGATTAGCGAAGACACATGATGAACTTTTAGGACCAGTTTTGTTTTTTATTTTTTATTTTTTATTATTTTAGAGAGGGATGACTTAAATGTTAGTTTGAAACGTTACGTTACGTGTAGCGATAATTCTTACTCGGGCTTGACAAGTAAATTGCTGCTACGCCGCCACCACTGCGCCGCTGACTTGCGACCTGGCTCGTAATGTTAGGTATTCCTTCATTCGACAATACAAAAAAAAAAGAATCTTGAGAAAAAAACCATCTCTGAAACACACATCCACATCCACATTATTTTAACCGTCAACCAAGCAGTCCAGCGCACTCGTCCTCATCGAGGAGTGAAATTCCAATGAAACAACTCTCGAGGAGCTCATGATTTACTGGTAAATCATTGGTTTGGATGGTTTGGCGAAAGATTTTGCGCGAAAATTTCCTTCATTTTTGGAATTCGGTAATTGCTATATTGTCAAGAGTTTGTTGGTTGGTTGGTTGGTTGTGGATGTGCGGAGGTATACCTTCTACCTACTGCTTCATCCTGTTTCACTGATGGCACAAGGTAATTTCCATTGCAACAAGTTGAAGGCATAATTTTGGATTAAGTCACCTTTCCTTTTTTTTGTTGCGTGTTTAAATTCGCGCCTTTGCGCAAAGTCCAAAGACTCGAGCAACATTGATGATCATCACAGCTCTGTTGGAGTGTGAAACAAGTGAGGTC
The DNA here is from genome assembly GCA_929447395.1 of Epistrophe grossulariae. NCBI lineage: Eukaryota > Metazoa > Arthropoda > Insecta > Diptera > Syrphidae > Epistrophe > Epistrophe grossulariae. The sequence goes on from OV839568.1 coordinate 138,102,913, forward strand.
CGATGCAAGACAAAACAAAAACACGTTCAATCAATTCATATAAGTACACCACCAGTCAAAACAAATTGACTTTTATGGATCACGAGAATGTGTCAAAAAAGTAGAGATATTAGTTGAAAAGCCGTCGCAGGTATATGTATGTAGGTTAGGTACCTATATTATAAGTGCGAATGAACAAAAACTCAAAAACCCAACTTAAAATTGAGGTAAGTGATTGATGAATAAAAAGTGTGAAGGTGGAGTAAATTTCCAAAATTGGCAGGAAGGAATTGACAAGCTGTTCTACTTTTTTAGGAGAACATTTATTGCAAGTATAGATAACTTTATTGCCATGCTCTAGATTCAGTATCTATAAAGACTCTAAGACTCAAAAAGATTTCTGAACCAAAATACTTAACACTTGAGCAACGCCAAAACATTCACTAGAAATAGCGAAATTCAACTATGAGTGACGTAAAGATTATTTGACGTTTGACAGTTTAAAAATTCTGTTCGTTTTGAATTTCATTTTCTCAATTGCTGGTTCTGTTCGTTTCTTAAATTTTAGAAGCCCCATTTGATTTAAGGAATGAAATAAAAATATAAATTTGGTGGCGCAACAGCTTGTGTAGAACCGTGTGAGAAAATAAACAAAAACTATTCCGGATGTTCCTCGCATAGGGCAATAAGTGTACAATGTACATTTTCGCTTGAATGCGGACAGGTGGAAACTCTATCAAACCAACCATCAAAACAACGAAATTATACCAAGCCGCTTAAGTTTGAAATTTGTTTCCAATCGAATTATGAATTTCCCTGCATCCATCTAACAAGAGGTCAAATTTGAACACAATAAATCCGGCTTTACAGACCAAACATATTTTCCCATGTTGTAATCTTCCTACAACTCGTAGGCACAAAATATTTGGAGAAACTTGTGTTAAATAATAATTGAATCTGTCGAATGCGAAACCTTCTCGTCACAAGGAAGCAATTTCAACAACCAAATCCACAAAACACTGACGATATGGCGATGGTCAAACACATAGATTAATTGCGGAATCTTTTGTCAGAACGCGGGCATGGTATGTGCGACGGCGCGGCGGCTTTTCGTTACTTCGCCTTAAGCCTACCGCCTTCCTTATGCATTGGACGATGCGATGATGATGGTTTGGTTTAGAGAATTTCATGGACACCATAGGCCGTAGTCTGGTGCAAAAGGTAATTAAATGTGCAGATGCGTTCCAGGTGTGGCTGCAGTCGAAATGGCTGAACAAAAAAAATATATTAACTATTTTCCACCCCGCGCAATCACTGCAATAGCAGCGTGGCGGTGTCACCATTCCGCTGGAATTCTTAACGACCCTTGCCGCCAGTAACGTCCATGCGTTTGCTGGCTGCATGCAACAACCAATAATGAAGGTGAAATTCCACCCATTCCTGCAGTCCATCGTCGTCGTCGTCGTCCAAGTCGTTGTCGACATAGTCCTCGTGTCGTCGTCCAGCGTGTCATTCTCAGCTTGCTATATGGACTTGGAGCAGTGCATCAGTACCATACATTCAGCTTGCGCGTTAAAGTCCAAAGCATCAAGGATTTACGCGCTCAATTCTTAGAGCAATTGAAATGGTCATGGCCATGGCCATCATATTCAACCAAACACAACATACCTACACGAATATATCTATCTATACACACAATGACACAAAGCCGACTATGATGGCAAAAGCTGATCATAAATTAACGAGGCGTTACTGCGAATAATGTGTTCTCGCACGAACATCCCTAAAGGTGGTGTTCATCCCAGTCCAAGTCTCATAGCCCATCCAGACTCGAGTTGCATCAGAGACACGTTTTATTACGGCAGCTTGTCCATCATCATCAGTGGCAAGCATAAGAGGAGGCGTATATACATATACTCTTTTTCTGTATATATAGGACCGATGAAATATCAGCAACCATGGAAGGTTTAGGTTTATTTTCGGACTTTTTAATTGCCCTCTGGGGCTGGGTGATTCCTTTCGCGCGAAACGATATCCTCAAATATTTACAACTCTCCACAACAACGCGCAGCAGTGATATGATTTGAAACAAACAACAAAAGAAAACATCTTTCTAACCACCTTTAGCAAGGTAATAAAAATCACCTTATAACCATCACGGAAGGGAATAGAGTTACCAAACTGTCAATGTTCAATAAGTCAGCTCAATCAACTGATTCTATAATTTTATTTTTCTACTAAATTAAAAAAAAAAAAAAAAAAATAAAATTGCTTTAAAATTTGAACAGTTTTTTCATATTAGCAGCGAGAAGGTTTAAAAAGTGGTTTGAGTAAAATTCGGCCACTGCCAAGTCTACTACTACACCCACTTTTGTCATATTTAAGTTGTCTCCTTCTTGAAAGTCGTTAGAACGTTAAAATTGTATTAATTAGGCTGTTTTCAAATTAATTTCTTGTATCATTTGTCCCACCCACTACCACGCCTACTTTTCTAATATTTGAATTATATCCTTAAAAAACGACTTTGGCAGGCTGGAAATTTAATATAATAAATCTCTTTTGGGGCAAAACCATGAATTTTTTAATTTTCTTGGACATCCGCCAGCTAGCACTCCCACTTTTCTTATATCTGAGATTCCTCCTCACTTTACATCTCTAGAAAGTTAAAATTTTGTAATTGAAATCTCTTGAACCTAAAGCATTAAATGTTTTATTTTTTTAAAGTCCGCCTACTACCACGCCCATTTTTCTTTTATTTGAGTGTTTGCCTTATACGTATAAAGTTTTCTTTGAAATTTTAAATTTCGTAGTTTGACAAATTTTCAGTAGGTGGCGCTGCTGAGCGTGGCAGAGATCAGAGGGTATTTTCTTATTCTGATAAATATAAAGCAACCCAAATAAAATTGTATAGGAAAATGTTGCAAATTTTTGTTCTCATAACTTCTGTAGCCTTGATCCAGTGGCTTTTATTTAACTCTTCCTAACAAAAGTGTTTGCAAGTAAAATTTCCAAAATAAACGTATAACCTGGCAATCCTGTCAAAATAAAAGCCCTTTAGGGGTTGTAAAGACCAAAAACGCCTACAAATCACCACTCACAAATAATAATTGAAGAAAAAAGATGATCGCAATAATGCGAATGCTCACCGCAACATCACAGTGCCATATAATCACTTTAAAGACCACTAAAAATCGAAACCATTCTTTCTTATATACCCATCATAACCGTATCCGTGATGGGTCTCGTTCGATGTGTCTTTTTTTTTTGCTATAGGAATACACAAAACCTTTGGCTTGCTTATAAGCTTGAGATTTGGAATTTATATTTATGATGGATGGGTAACGAGCTTCACTTGTGAAGGCATATACTTTTTACTTCGTTTGGCTTATTTTTTTTTTTTCATAGCCAAAGTCATACATTAAAATGATTTTGTTTGGACTTGAGGCGGGCTTAGCCCAGGGTATATAGGCTGTTTTTCTTTTGTTAGTTCATCATTGTCGGTAAAACCAAATACTCATGATTTTATGCGTTTTAGTAAGAAACTTAAGATTTTATTTGCTAGTGTTTTTTTTAAACAATATAGTTAGAAGCAATAAATTCCTGAATTAATCTGTAAAATCTTTTTTTTCTTGTTTAATATCCAATCTAAAGGAATAACTTTTTATCTTAGACTTCGATTTTTTTTTTAAATGTAGATAGATGCTTTCTGTATTAGCGAGAAACTATATAAAATGAAGTATAAATACTAATAATATAATCTGGAGTACCTATTTTCATTGGAGCTTATAAGGGTTATGTGAATTCTTAAGTCATCAGGAATAAAACCCGTAAGAAGCAATTAATGTCCACGTAATTCATCAGATTCTATTTTGAATATCGTACACTTTTTCTAAAAGTTAGATTTAGAAGAGTTCCATTATACGGTGATAAAGTTTTTGGTTTTATTTATTTTTTTAACTAATTCTTGATTAACTGTCGGAATGTTATGAACGTTTTTCATTTTTTTCTTTTGAGAATACACACATGCGAACTAAAAATGGTAAGGACTTATTTTCTTAAAGGTAGCAGTCATCTGAATTAGTCCTACGATCTTAAACCGAAATGTGAGATTGCCCCCCGACTCATCAGATCAAAATCCTTCGTTCGCACTTGTCGGTATTAATGCAACTAAGACTTTAATATTTGAATGAATTCAATTACAACGGTGCACAATTGAGGTATCACCGGAAACTAAGTGGCGCCCGGGTTGGGACTTTTTTTTTTAATCCTATCCTTCGTACGCCCTTGTCTGTACTGACGCAACAAAGACTTAATGTATTGAATAATGAAAGTTTCTTATAGAAACAAACATTGAACAATCAAGGTATCACCAGGATCTACAAAGTGGCGCCCAGGTTGAGACTTTTTTTTTAAATCCAAGACTTCATACGTACCAAAACTTTTATATTTTAATGAATTGAATGACAAAAGTATTTTTAGAAACTAACCTTTAACCTTCGAGGTGTCACTAGAACCTAAAAAGTGGCGCCCAGGTTGGAACTCTTTTTTAAAATCCAATCCTTCTTACGTCCTTGTCGGTATTGACGCAACCAAGATTTTAATATTTTAATGAATTGAATAACAAAAAATTCTGAGAAATAAACCTTGAATCATCGAAGTATCCCGGAAACTACAAAGTGGCGCCCGGGTTGGAACTTTTTTTTCCAGTCCTTCTTACACCCTTGTTGGTATTGAAGGAGCTTGGTATTGACGGACTTAAATATTTTAATATATTGAATTTTTTTTTCCTACTTACTAATATTCGGTACCAAGTAATGTTAGACTTGTACCGCACTAAAATCACCGGAAAGTCAGAACGAATCTTTGAAAGATTGACAAAAGATTTGTATTCCTTAATTAATACAGAATCGCATTGTAGGAAGTTTAAAGTGTAAGTACTTTCCCATAGCTTTTATACCATATCCGCTCATAAGGCTTGATTCTTTTAAGTCTCCGAACATCGCCTCGTCGATTTAAGACAGATTTTTTGAATAAAAAAAGTTTCTGATAGAAACAAACCTTGAACCATCGAGGTATAATCAGAATCTACAAAGTGGCGCCCGGGTTGGAAGTTTTTGTTTCAATTCCACTTGTTTCATTTACTATACATATTTTTTCAATTAACAGAGGACTATTTAATTTCTTTGGAACAAGCTACAAAGTTTTATTTATTTTTTAAATATAAAAACTTAACTTTATGCATCACTTAATTTCAATTTCAACAGATAAATTTCCCAGTAAAACACATATAATGTACCAAGTAAATGATCTGGGAAACAGACACCAGCTTCTGTTTAACATTCCGATGTTTATTATTTAAATTTATTTACCAACTTTTTTATACCATCCTCTTTCCGAATTTTAATAATGGAAATGAGAAATAAAATTTAAAATGCCGATACCAAGGCTTATCTGATTTCGATGAAACTCTCTCTCTCTATATGGAATCGTTTTCTTTGCTTATCATTTCGTATCGGTTGCTGCCGATTCATCCTTTTTCTGCTTTCCTATAAATTAATCTGATTGTATTGCACTTGTATTAATTACCAAGTGCTTATTTATATAAGTAGAAAATACCTTACCTATACCAATATATGTTTGTGTACTCAACCATGGTGCACTGAGCACACAAGCTTTTTTTATTCCAGAATTGCACTTGGGGTAAAATTAATCCGAATACCATGTTAAACGACACTTTAATGGCCACTTTATCTCAATTAATTCAAATTTGTGACCATAAAATATAATTCACCAAAGCCATCACATTAATGGCCACAATAAAAATGGGCCATGGACCATGAGGACATCATTCCATATGAAGGTGAAACCCCGTATAGCATCTCGTTTTATGAAGAGTTGGATATATGCAGACAGTGCAACATAGCAGTCTATCCCGTACGAGTTTATATGCAGAAATGGAAACTGGCATTTTTCTAGAATAAAATAATAAAGGAAGATGATGTCGAGGAAGCCAGGATGGAACATAAAGCGAGACACTCTTATTCGTATATATTGAAATGGCCAAATGCACTTATCCAAGTTGACAGTTTTGTGTGATTAAAAGGCAAAAAAAAGTACAGAATGGTCAGCAACCTTTCCCTTCTGGTTCTTGTTTTTATTTTTATTTTTTTTTGTCAATTTCTGACTGCTGTGGAATGGATTCCCGCTGGTGGTGAGTTCCATCTCAACAGTCAACTCCATACAATATCAGATGCATCCGATATTGAAAATAATAAAACTGATTAAATCTGCTGATAGCCATGCAGATTTTAAGTCCATGGCTCAATGGATAAAGGATTGAAATGCAAGAGTAGTAGTAGGTATATAGTATACGGAGAATGTCTCATTTTGATATTGAAATGAAAATTATTCAGCGATAAAGCTAAATCTGGAAAGATGCGACCGACGATGCCACACTCAGCGGGTGGTGCAGATTGAAAGTGGATATGTTTATATGGAATGGATGTGCCTTATGTGGCGCTTGCTTGTGGCGATGGATGGCGCTATAATGCTCTAAATTTGGTGTGATGGGCTAAATTTGCATATTATCCAATGAAAACCAGGCATATATATGGGACATTTGTTTAATTTTTTATTAAAAATTGTCGTTTGAAAAGAAACTACATCAATTTTCATACTTAAATGTGAATACAATTTACCTATATACATAAAATTTCTGAGGGAAAATTAAATTAAGGCATAAACACGAACGACTACAGAAAATACACGATTTTACTGTCAGAGCTTAATTTTTTGAAAAAATTTATTTATTTACTTTACTTATTTATTTTGGATTCGAACTCACCCCTACGTGGTATAGCCTAACGCTTTTACCAATATCTCTACGTCAAGCTTAAACTTCAACGAGTCTGATTTTTTTTTTTAAATATCGGTTATTCAGTTCGTTAAATTTTTAATGAACCAAATAAAAGTCTTGACATACTTTTGCAAGAAAAAAAAAATAAAAAAAATTTACTTTTCTTGAAAAGGATTCGTTAAAGTTTCCATAAATGGTAGTTTAAATTTTCCTCCAAGAGCATAAATGAAGCTTTCAATGTGAACAAGGATTAAATTGAAATTTCTGAAATTAAACAATTCTGATTTCTGAAAAATTTTTAGCAGTGCTAGTAGAAATCCAACTACCTACATATAATTATAGCTATGAGAAAGTTCATTGTACCTACTTAAGTTTTAAGATTAAATTATTTAAAACTTGTTTAGCTGTAAAAAAAAAAATAATTAGGAACTTAAACCTATTAATTTCTCTTAATCCCTTAAACACAGTTAAACATAAGAATGTCTACTTTTTTGGAATTAGACTCGTTAAAGTTTCTTTAAACGCTCGTTTAAATTTTCTTTCAAAGGCTTAAACGAAGCTATAAATAGAACTGTGCAAATGTTGGTTTAATTAATTTTTTAGAAGTCTTACAAATCCTGTAAAATTATTTGAGTATTTCAAATAGAAACCCAAATACGTTTGTATATGTAACTGAGTAATCAAAAAATAAAAACTAATAATTTCTCTAGATAACTTAAACATAGGTAAAAATTAAAAATTTTACTTTTCTTGAATCAGAATAAGTTTTGTTAAAGTATCTTTAAATACTCGTTTAAATTTTCTTTCGGAATCTTTAACGAAGCTTTCAACTCAATAAGACTCTGAAAATAGGTTTAATTAAATTTTCTACAGTTTCTTTGTTTAAGTGAGCTTAAAGCAAGCTTCAACCAACTTTCAGAGGCTTATCATTAGTGCATAAGCTAGTGCTTAGTAAAAAATAACTTAACAAGCAATCCATACTACCCACAAACATAATATATTACTCTTCTTTTAAGATTAAACTATTTAAAACTGTTTTAGTTGTAAACAAAAATTAAAAACCAGAAACTATTAATTTCTCTTAACACATACAATTTTTTACATTTCTTGAATTAGATTCTTTAAAGTTTCCTTAAACGGTCGTTTAAATTTTCTTTCAGAGGCTTAAACGAAGCTTTTAATAGAATTGTGTGGGATAAATTACATTTTCTAAAGTTTTACAAATACTGAAGAGTTATTTAAGTAGTTCAAATATAGGTGCCTAGTTCCACTATAAATAATGAGCTATGAGAAACTTGTTTAGTACTATAATAATTGTAGGTATAAATAAAAACTCGTCATTTCTTTTAAACGTAGTCCTCTCCTCCATAACATCTCAACAGCTTAAAGCCAACTTGCTACCAATGGAGCATTTTAGGTGTATTTTTTTCTTTCTCAAATTAAAACTTATTTAACTGGAATCAATTAATTTTTAAATAAAAATATAATGCATAACCATTTTCCTTTCATTTTCCATTTCAGCTATCTTTTAAGAGATCTTTACATGTTGACCCCTTTTCTGTGATGGCAGACAATAACAAACATTCACTCCTTTTAATTTAAATTAAATTTCAATTCAATGCTTCTCTAATTCTAGTAATTCGATATCCTCACCGCACCACTGCTGGCTTTAGCTTAGTTTTGGCTGGCTGGCTGGTTGGTTGGTTGGTTAGTTGGTTTATGGTTCTATCGCAGTCTGGGCAGGATTCTGTTTTTATATATATTTATTTAATGCTGAAAACCCCGCACCAGCACCTTTATGCAGAAGTCAAAATGTTTTTATTTTTTGCTAACATCATTTTGAATTTGGTTTCTGGGATTTGACTTGCTATCAGGCGTAAAGGTTTGTGGTAACCGATCATGCAGAATTAATGAATAGGGATTCTCATTTTTGGATTTTGTGGTTTTTGTTTCACCAGTCTTTCACAAAATGGAATATCAATTGAGAGGGAGAGTATAAGGTATTATTTTATCATTTTCGAGCAGTCGACTATATAATAATGCTTTGTATATAACCTACTACTGCTAAAGAAGGGAGACTTTAGGCTCGATGCCAATTTATTTCCAATAATGCACAATAATCCAACCGGACAGGATACCAAGAATTAGGGGCTCAAATGAAGAAGCTCCAAAGAAGCGTTTATTCGACAAGCTCGCCTGACAAAAAAAAATGCGAACAAAAATAATAAGAAAGAAGCTGAATTTGCAAATCCTTTTAAGTAAGCCTTTTGCAACAAAAAAAGAAAAATATCAATTTTCATTTGAAGGCAATTGCTCGTGCCTCAAAGTCATAATTTTACTTCCCTATCAATTCAATCTTAAAAATTTACGACTTTACGAGTAATATTCACTGCCATTGAAGTAGGCTATCAAATCCAAGTCAAATTAGGTTTTTAAGGAAACTTTTCTCAAAATTACCTCTATTAAGATGGCTAAATAACTTCCTTTTGTCTGTGTGTCTCCTTCGTCTATTCTTTGAAAGGCTCACTGAGTTATTTAGAATCCTTCTTTCAAAAGGGCTTTGTCAATTCATAAAATTCAGCCATTTTGGAAATTTATATCATTTTGTCAAATGAAGCAGACATGACTTTATGATTTTATACTTTTATGATTTTATATGTATGTATGTCTTCCCCTCTTCCCCATTTCGCGAAAGTGTAATGCTAAAATATTTCGAAAAAAATAATATTCTCATGGGGGCTTCCTTAAAAAAAAAAAAAAAAAACAACAGGGAGCACTATTCAAACGATTGACAGTGATTGGGACTTTATCGCAGTTGAACAATCTTCCTCGCTTCTTCGATGTGTCTTTTGTGTAAAGAATCTGAAGGAAATATGGCTTAGGTACTGTAAATTGAATTGAAAATTGCACACAAAAATAACTGAAACAATTCTTGGTTTTCGGGGGCGGATTTGGTGTGATGGAAGAATTCTCATTTTCAGAAGGGAAATTAAAATTTAAGCGAATATAATATGGAAAATGAGCCTTTTACATCAAAATTTTGGTAAATTAAAAATTTTTCCCCCCTCACTCATGATATGAGTAAATTTTTTTTCAGGATTGGTGACTCTTGCGAGGAAGTGAAAAATTGTCCAAGAGCGTTTCTTGTTATGAAACAGTTGTTCTCATCAAAGCCGTCGAATTCGGCAGAAAATTGTACATTCCCTTAATTCCTGGCTACTAACAAAACATAGGTACACTAGAACTGTGGAGAGTTGTATAAGATAGTAGGACCTGGTCCTCCACGAGCTATCGCGACACCAAGTTTTTCTTTTTTATTTCATTTTTCATAAATGTTCCATCCGTAATTTTCTTCATTGACCTATGTTTCGTTAAAAGGAATTTTAATCATCCCAAATGAACTATTTTTTCACGCGAAAAGTACAAAATTCTTTTAAAATTCAAATTTAACATCAAATTGTATACCTATTTAAACTCACATAAAAAAATGCTGATATGATTTTATGATTAAGTAACAATAAATTTGTATTAGTTTTTCAGTAAGTAAATAATGTACATTTTTTCACGTATGAAAATAGGAATAAATAGGTTTTATTTCGCAGGTGGTGAAAATGAGACTAACTTAACTGATTTTTACTGAAACCATCGTTTACTTTCACATTCGAATTAAATATCAATGGAAAAAATAATTCGCTGGTTTTCCCGGCAGAATTTTGAATTTTTACTTTGTTTTTAAGTAGACTTTAAGTATTTTTTATAAATCAATGGAAGTAAAACCAAACTCCCTGCGAAAAAAATAAAAACAAAAATTATGCGAACATTTCACTTCGCTTATAAATATAGTGAAGTGAAATTATAAGGTTCCTATAAATAAAAAAATTGCGTGGAATTCCCAACTCTTCATTCCATAGTTTTTGGAACAAATTATTCTACTTGATATATGAAAAATTTTCTATTCGTCTCAAGTTTCCTCAAATTTTATACAAGTCCGTTCCTGGTTCTTTGCCGATCCCTTGGAAGCAGTTACATTATTGATTTCCCCCTCATCAAATGGGGGAGTTCCGCTGTTATGGTAGGTATAACGAGAACTTCTTAAGATGAAACAACATTTTTTTTTTTTTTGCGCCGCCGATCTATGTTTTTAACCATCAAAGGTCACATATTTTCCGATTGTTAAATCACGTTTTGTGTGTCAGTTTCGGCTTTGCTCCCGTCATAATCAAACAATAGATAAACTAAGTGAGAAAGACAGAGAGACAAAGAGGGAGAAGAATATAACATATAGCAATGTCCAAAGTTAGAACCTTAATCGTAGCTCAAAATCAAGCACCCGTTTGGTAGATAAAAATTTATGGGAATCTCGATATCGATGGAGAGGTATATAATAATATGTATTATAAAGAGAGATTCTATCAGAATATAGTTGGTTGACGGCCTAAACCCGCCTATTTGGTCTTAACGTTCACTTCACATTCACACTGATGATGGTGAATTCTCAGTATGACCTAGTTGAACTATTTTTTTTTTTTTTTATTTATTTTGGTTTTGTTTGGTTTGAGTGTTCAAGCTTTTTGGGGCTATTTGAATGGAATAATGGAATGGTTATATATATTGAAATGACATTTAGGAAAATGGGGATATGTAATGCCAATGTAGCATGTGAACAAATTCGACCTTCGAATAGCTGATGGCTGATGGGCTGACGTATTTTATTCAATGTATTTTTGCAATTGTCTTTGCTTAAGTTCTAGGACAATGGTGACCCACTTTGATTTCGAAATTGAAAGAATTGTTCAATTGGAAATGGAAGTAAACAAAAAGATTCCTGCATGCATGCAATGAACCTGTAAACAATGTCAATATTAAATTTGGCACATTTTTGTTTGGAAGGCTTTTCTTTCTTTAACAGTTTTGTTCCCAATTGAAGAAAAAAGATCTTTATTCTAGAAAATTTAAAATATACTTGGATTCCAGAAACTTTTCGAAAAAGTGTTTAGCATTTAAATGCTGAGATAAAATCATTCCAAAATTTGTACGCTCTCGAAAATTAGGTCAGAGGAAATTACGATAGAATTTTTTTATGGAAAAAAACACCAGGAAAAAAATCCATACAAAGTCTAGTCTTTTTTCCAAACATTTTTCTGGCGTTTTTTTCCGTGGTCAGAAATAGAAAAAGAGTAAAAAAAAAGTTTTAGCGTTTTTACTTTTTATTTTGGAAAAAGAACCAGAAAATTGTAGGTATTTTATATCAATTGTTTTAAATGTCTCTAATATTTCTGGCGTTTTTTGCCAAAAATATTTCTGGCTTTTATTACAATTTTTAACCCATACATTTCTGGCATTTTTCCCAAAAATATTTTCTGGCGTAATGGCTATGGGAGCCAATCTGATTATAATCCCGGAAGCTTATAAGTATAAGTTGTTGACTCTTTTTAAGAATGCCGCCATCTTAAATTCAAGAGTATTAACGAGATTTTGGAAAATTTAATCCACGTTTTTCATTTTTGAACATAAATTAATTTTAAAAATATATTTATATTTAATTATGTTGAATGTTTAACTATAAGCCATTAAAAAAATAGGACTGACATTTTTTCTGGTCAAATATTTTTTTTATTTTGGTTGAAATCGTTAGTACTCTTTACCTAAATGTGCAAAATATGAACAAACTATCATTATAAAATTTTGTCAAAAATGGTTGGGGCTGCAGTTTTTCGATTCAATCAAAAATAGGGATGTTATCCGAGAAAAAAGAACTCAAATTTAATTTTAATAAAGCTTCCTAAAATTTACGAAATCAAATAAATGCCTTACCAAGGAAATATTAAACAAAACATAAATATAAAGAATTAGAAATTTTTTTTTATGCAAAAAATTATTGTGTACTATATCACACTTTTTTTCGCATGTAAACAAATTATTTACTTAAACAAAATTAAAATTGAATATTGGTGCATTGTACGTGTATAGAGCACATGTGAGCGTGACTCGTGAGTCGTGAGCAGGGAGAAATATCTATGAATTTGAATTTACATTTTTGTATGCATTTTATTTTTCGCAAGGGAACTGTTAATTATGTTTAAGCCAAACTGGACCATAAGGCGTGCATTGGAATTTTTCCCATCATGTTACTCTACAGATAGGGACTCAATTAAAGAGTCATATATTTAGACAAAAATATCGGAATAAAGTCCGGGTTGATGAGCAAATATTATGAATTATTGTTCAAAAATTCAATGAAATTGACGGAATAAAGAAAGTGAAAAAAGTTATCCCAACTTATTTGCTGAGACGTGGTATCTCAAAACAAATCTAGGATCTGTTCTTATCTTCATAAAAATACAAAATTTTATCAAAAGCCATTGCTCAAGGATTTAATAAAATTGAATTCTCATCTTAAACCCCTTTGCCTACATCTGTAACCTCTATTTTGAATTCATCAAAAGAAATTGCAAATTAATAAGAATAAAAAAAAATTTCACACAAAAATCCCACGTCCATAATCAATAAACCTCTATATATCACAAGTTATTGCAAAGACATCCCTATCGCTGTATAATAAATGCGCGGGAAAACTTTCATTGACGAGATTTTTACAATTTTTTATTTTGTTATATTGTTCACTTGATTCACTTAAAAAACTCGTGAGCAACCTTGCCAAAGACTCACTGACTCCATCAACCGTCCAACATTAAATTGATCACGACTGTCAATTATTTAGGCACCATAACCTCAAATATCTTTCACCATGAAAAAAAAAAAAAAAACACAGAATCCACTGTCATACCATTTTAGTGAGCCTTCTTACTGCGCGTGGAAAAACAATTTGCTCTGGCGCGCTGTTTTCCACTGTCCGTCCGCACGATGGAAAACTGTCGCTGATGGAAAAAATTCTCCCACAACCACAAGCAGCATGATCACGAAGCATACTTATACTTCCAACAAACGATCAAATGAAAGTCATCTTCATAAATTGGTGTTGGCGAACAGAGGAGAGTATCATATTGTAAACCTAGGCAATAGGCAGTGCCATAGCAGTTGCATTGATACACTGATCCCGCACTAAAGATCCTGACCCACTGCGGGCCAGCGCCAGCGCCAGCAAAGCGCTCACTCTGGCAATCTCTCCTGCTGATGTTGGTTCAGTAGGTGAAGTAGTTTCTGTGTGCAGTGAAACTATCTCGGGGATAATAAATTGTCCATTCCGTTGTATACATATAAGAGAGGACGAGGACTTTCGATTTTATATACTTTTGCATGGCATTTGACTTGCGAGATTTCATGAATGTCATCATATTCAAATCTGTAGGGATTCGGTTATAGAAATCTTGAAATCTAGAGACTGTTTTAAGAAAATTAATGATTTTATTTAATTACAAAAAAAATAATATGAAGAGTTCGAATGGAAAAATTGAATTTATGTAAAATGATATCTTCATATAATTTAACAAAAGATTGTCAAAAGCATTCAAAATTTCGTTTCACCTGAGGTTAGTATAAGTGGAGTGAACACAAAACCTTTTCTTCCAATGCTTTCAGTTTATTTTAAAAAAAATGTGGAATATAAAATCAGTTAATTTCACATCGAAATTTTAGTTTTAAACATTAGTTTTCACATTTTCAAGAGTTAATACCCGGAGGCTCTAAAATGTGTAGCGATAAATTTCCAGAATCTTTTTTTCAACAAACAAAAATTGATTTATGTATTTATATTTTGACACAAAACAAAATTTAAAATTGGGAACTTTGCTGCATCTCTCTTTTTTATCATCTAAAATGGAGACATCAAAAATGTTCAGCAAAAATAAAAATACATTCTAAGTTTTTCTAAGTTGCTCTCTAACTTTGGGTGAACTGACCACAGAGTAATTTTATTTTAAGTTTAGAATTTTTTGGGCTCCAAAACGTCTAAAAATTGTCTTCAAGCCAACCACAAAACGAATGAAAATCTAGTCAAATTTTGTAGCAGGTGGTAAGGCAATCCTGACAATGTGTGGGGATACGTTTCATTGATTTGATATATTGCCTTACGACCAGAAACCACAAAACGAATATTTGATATCCTTCCTAAGCTTATTCAAGGTTGGCGAGAATATATCTTCTATCTCTTGGGGATTAGATTTGTCTGTCCAAAGTTCCAAATAAAGCTTGAAATTCATGTATTTTTTATTCCAAAAATATTCAATGCTTTTTCGAAGAATTCAAAATTATTTAAACGAAAAAAAAAACTAAAATTCCATTGAGAAAATGAATTGCTTCCACTTAAAGGTTGCATCGATGCCCTTTAATTGGATAATGTGGCAGCAAGAGATCTGCATGCGTGTCACCATGGATAGATAAAATCTTGAAGCTGATTCAGTTCGAATGCGTTTGACTTTCCTACGCAAAACTGAGAATGTGTCGTCGTCTCCATCTCCATCTCCATCTCCAAGTTTCCCCCCATGTTGTATTATGTGTACATATGTATAAACGATCACCCCAGACCTACATTAACATAGCTGAAGCTGATGCAGCTGCATCTGTTGCTTGTTGCTGCCGTTTTGTATAGCAGGAGCAGTCAAAACCCTTTATCTTCGATTCACTTCCCATCGAACCCGTTGTTGACCTTCGTTGCATGCCACTCTCTCAGATGCTGTCCCATCTTCATCGTCGTCGGTCGGCCGGCGTCTTTAAAGGCTCACGCAAAGCTCAACAAACATCCTTTTGACAAAGTTGGGTTTGGGTGTGTAGTGTAGGATACTGGTTTAGTTTGGGTCTTTTTTGCCTGTGCCATTACTGTCTTTGGAACCAATATACTTGTATAAGACCTCCCTCCAATGTCACCGGCCGACATTCAGGTATCTATATAGTATAGAGGTAGACAGACAGACAGTCACATCTCAAGTCTTATCAGACCGGACTTATATTTAAGCGAAATGTCACGCTGCTGCTCGCAATATCAAGATCACGAGGACTAAATGTGAAGTGAATTTAATTGAAGAGCGGATGCGTTTTATGTCGTCGATGCTCCATCGTTGTCGTAAAGAAAATTCACTTTGACTTTTATTAAAATGTCGACAGATGTGTGTCGGTGTGGTGGTCTTTTTAGGATGCGGTATATTTGGATTGAGTTAAGACTGAGAGAGGGATCTCTCTGGTAACTCACCGTCACTGTCACCATCATCGTTGTCGTCCTCGTCGCGCGCACTCAATGGAACAAAGCAATTACTTTCGGCTTCGACTTCGGCATCGAGTGCAGGAATGATCAGTGCGATCACCAGATGGCGGATAGATCTATGGCCTTTTAATTGCGTTTAATTTCATCGATATACACAAACAACCAACGAAAAAACGATCTCCGACAAGATGAAGTTGTTGTGCCTTCGTCTCAGTCTCAGTCGGATAGTTTAGTCTGACATTTCTGCCACTCACCTTTGGGGTCGGCCTTTTAGCTTTAGGTATAAATATATATACGATGGGGCTCCTTGCAGTTATATATATGTATGTATAGCTTGGATTGGAGTGGAGTGCACGAGCGATGGGTCATCGTAAGTTTTGAAAACCATAAATCACCGGAATAAGAACGATAGTGAACTATGGAAAGTGGAATATCTAACTCATTTTAATTAAGACTTAAATTATTGCTCTGCCATCTCACTGCGCACTGTGTGGCATGGTGTGGCATGGCATGGACTCTGCGTTTCGTGTTTAGCGTGGTCGGTGTTGATGTGGTAACTATATGGTATGAGAGTTTTGCTTAAAATTAATGACCCATTAAGAGATTATCGAATTATGATTGCACATTGGTATAACGTTGAAGTTGCTGTAAAATTCAAAATCCCAGAGTGGATGAGGCATCAGGCACCAAGCAGTGTAGTCAAAAATTTGGATAAAGTGGTGGGGTTTTATTTTTATACGTATGAACGATAAACTGGTAGGTTGTTTATCAATTAAATTACGCTCATTTGATTTATCATTAATTTAAGTTTTATTTTGACTGTTGAATGAAATGAAAAAATATTACATTGATTTTTCAAGCTTTAAGAAATGTTGTAAGATTAGATTTAGAAAACTTCGAATTTATAGCTTATAGCTTTTATTTAAAGAATTGTACAGTCTTATTGCATGGTACAAGCTATGTAACAGTTTTTTGAGACATTAATTGTCAATTTAGCAGAGATGTAAAAGAATGTAGTAGGTACTTTGGCAATGCTGCAGTCAGTAAATTCGCAGTAAATTAACTTAATAATTAAGAAAGTTTTTTTAATAATACAAATTCTATATACTAGGCGTGCTTTTTTGAAAAAAACGACAGCGGGGATTAGCGACGCCATGACAGTAAAAAACATGGAGTTTTCATACAAACTATCGATAACATGTATGCAATTCATGCCGGTAACACAGTTTTTCGGTGCGCTTAAGTTAAGCCCCGAGAATTCTCCGGGATTAGTTGTTGTTGCAATTGACATGTTAATTGTTTAGCACCGACGTCGTTTTTTTCATCCAATTCCCCCCGGGCTTGCAAAAAAACACGGCTGCTATACTACTGAAATACATCAGCCAAGTAGAAGACTTAGCACTATTTTAATGGACTTTGTTGAATTATTGATTCAAAATAGCTTTTGACGGCCTTTAAGTCTTACAAAAATTGGTAACTTAATAATTGAATGCAAGTTAATACTGTGATTGGGTAATTTAACAGTCAGCAGTCAGTTCTTATATTGTGCAGTTTTAACAAAAGTATTTAATAGATTAAGAGTTTTAAAGTCTTCAGTACTGACTGAGACTTACAGTTAATTAACTGCATTAAAAAAGATTATTGACGAAAAGACTTTAAACTTAAGACTACTACTTACTAAACTTTAAAAAAAAGACTAAAATTATTGAAAAAGTTTAAAAGCATTTAATTATAAATTTTAGTCAATTAACTGCATAATGAGAATATTGGTACCTATACTGACTGCGACTGCCGGATTACAGTTAAAGTTTTTTTGTAAGTTAAAAGACTTAAGAAAATTAATCTTTTTATTCAATTAACTCCCAGTACTGAAAAAACTGCAATCTAAACAATTCTGATATTTAGATTGATATACTGTTTACATCAGTACTAACTGATAGATCAAAAATGGAAACAGGTATTGAATGTGGGTATTTTTTGTCAGTCTTTTATGGAAATTTTTCAGCCAGACATGAGAAACATCCAGCTACATATTCGGGCAGAAGATGAATTTATATTGTTTCTCGAACACATAGAAAAATCTTCATCTTCTCAGATAGTCTAGTTGCTCTGAAAGCTTTCTTCATTTGGTATAAAATTCAATAAAACTACTAAAATCTTTATGCTTCAAGTCCTCTTTATTTTTGCATTGACTTGATTACGAACATTTATCTTTAAAGTTCTTCAATGATATTGACATTTTGTATGATATCATTTTGCTAGATTAATACCAAAATATTAATTATATTTAGTGTTCTCTGAAATGTTCCCAGTTTTCCTGACTGCGAACCCTAAAATAATTATGATGTATTTGTTTACTTGAGGTTCCCATCTTTTGTCAATAACTCATCTCTGATGTCAAAGTAACATGTTTTAACTTCTTTATTGTGAGGGATGCGCCATATAATGAACTTGTATATCTAACTAATTATAAAGTTGTTCTTATAAGTAGGTACCTATAACTCTATAAACCCACTCTCTTATACCTATGCTCACATATAAGGAAATGGCCCTGTTAATATTACATCGTTGTATACAACTCCTCGTTATCTCTTAATTAGATGAACGCCACGCTAACCGGAAGTCGCCTGTAACATGAGAAGGCGCCATATATACCTACCCAGGCATACCATCATTGCATCTTACCTTACAAATATAGAGACCTACCTGTTAAATTTTGGTTTTGTCTCCCTTGCAATTGGTATCTGAACAAATTGTTTAACATTTTAACAACACACATCTTTTTCTTGGTGTATAACGAGAGATAAAAATCCATTCCGCCTTCCAGCAATGACATAACGTAATGTCCAACCCCTCAACATCACGTGTTCCACCTTTAAGCAGAGCTGAATGGTGCTGGCTTTAATGTATTTTTAATTGAAGACCTGCGAGACTGAGAGTGCGTACCTATATAATATAAAAGGTCTGCAGAGGAGGTAGTATACAATAATAAAGCCAAGTCTAGAGATGTCTGTCTCTTCTTCATGCGGTTTATATTCTGAATTTAGACTTCAGAGTTGGGTGATTATAAAATAAAATACAAACTCAATGGATATAATATGCCAGGACTCTCTCTCACACAAAATGTGTTGGTGCTTCTTAATCATTTTCAAGGTGGAAAATGAAAAATGAGAGGACAAATTGACATAAACTAAGAAAGACTATCTGATGATGATGCTGTATAGTGTGATTGCTTTAGGTATAGGTACTACCTGCGACCTCGTCTGAGTTATGATCACGAGTTAGGACAGGTGCCTGGGAAGATGTTCACAATGACGCGGTCCAATCAATTTACGCAGCTCAATGGACACTTTGTTGAGTTATAAAAATGTATACCCATCATACCTTGTATACGTAGTTCGAATAGGCTTTGGTACTTTTTTGCAGTTAACTTGCCAATGCCATAAGATTGTCCCTTTCACTTTTTAATTTTATAGAATTTTTTTTTACTCAGTGTGTAGGCTCTCACTTCTCACAGCAGCCTAGCCTAATCACTTTATAATGGGATTTCTGGCATGAAGCTCAAACTGTCTTACTGGTAACCAGAAACTTGTATATACAAATTTAATTTTAGGATTCCCTCCCCAACCAATGTAATTTTTAACAATTTACAGAAGTGATATACATTTCTCCAGACCAAGCATTTGATGGGATCTTATATAATTGTCCTTATAGAAAGTTCTGTACACTAAAGACTTGTGTATGAAAATAGAAGATCACGTAACATCAAATAACTTTCCCTTTAGTATAAGAGACCTTTAATTACCGTCTTGATTACTCCTTAGTTACATAAGTTTCAATATTTTTAACTGACTTCATAGGTCAACTCTTTTGTATATCGTCGGCTAAATGCGTAAAGCTGCTAAGTCCACTTTTGGCCGAAATTGAGATTTTGATGCCATTTTATTAAGAAACACATTCTGCCGAATTGCTTCAATAATTTTTGTCCAATGTATCGTAGTTGTTGCAAAATCTTGAAGAGAAAATCAGTTTTTGTATGGAGCCTTATGCAATTTTTTTTATTTTTTTGCTCTCCTGTAAAATTTACGAAAATGGACTTATAGCAGTTTTGCGTATTTAGCCGACGATATGAACCTTTCAAAGTTTGTATAAGATATTATGCCAAATTTAGTCAAAGCTCTCAGATGAAGGGTTAGCTTTGACATAAATTATGTACAAACATTTTAATCATTTTTTTTTTCTACAAACAAAAATGGCGAATTCCCACAAGCCACTTTCCCTCTGTTGCTTCTTAAAAAAAAAATTTAAACAACTTATGGATGAGCTAGATACTTGAAAGCATCAACAAACGTGTTTTCTTCCAGTTTTATAAACCTACTTTTGAAATGTCAAGTCTCTATAGCTAAACGGTAAGTAAGCTTAAAATAATTTTTGAACTCATATATATTTAAAACAGTACCTCTGTCTACCTATATGGTTCTTCATATAGTTTTATTTTATTTTCAAGATCTTAAACATTTTCCACAAGCTCATGAGGTTTACTATCTTAACTTTTTTTAAATATACTTAACTTCAATATAAAGTTACGTCTAAACCTAAAAAAACGACCTAGATAATACAAAAATGAAAATTTAAAAAACTTCCATTAAGTTCCTTGAAACTATATAGGTACGACAAAGCCTAAAAATGCTCTCGCGCTGTGATGCTTCAAACACAAGAGGAACAAAAAATAAGCAAACACTTTTTTAAAACAAACATCAAAACGTGCTTTTAACCCCACAAGCCACTTAACCCTTAAAGTTTTGTTGAGAAGTATAAAAAAACAAAAAAAAAAATGAAACACAAACATTGTTATCTCACCACTTGAAGTGTAACACGTTTGACCCGAACTTTTAAAGTTAGTATAACACTTTAGACTGATGGTGTCATGCTGGTCAGTTAAACAAAAAAATAAAAACCGTTTCTCTAATGGTTGTTTTTTTTTCATTTGGCTCACCCAGAGAAACTACTTTGAACAAAAAAAGAAAAGTAAAAAAAAAGATGAAAAAAACCCACAAACGACACGTTTTTGAAACAAGGGTTTCAGTTTTAGATAATGCATCTAAACTCCATACAATATAATATATAATGTACAAAAGGTGCCTTCTTAAAATGCAAAGGCTGCATTATGCAATTGAGGACAAACAACACCATTACAACGACTTCCTAGTTCCCAAGATGCAATTTGCATAAAAGGCACAAACACAATATTTTTTTGTGAATATTAAAACTAAAAAAAAAGTAAAAAAACAAAATAAAATAACGATGCATCGACAACAACAACCGATGCGACGCGACGCTTCAATTCCAATCTTGCATAACCTTTATGCAAATTAGCTTTAGAAATGTGCGTGCGAAAAGTTATCGAATCGAATGCGGCAAAGATTGTTTTGCTTTGATAAGGGAAAGCTGTTATAGGCAATATTATATAGAAGACTCCTTAGATAGTTGAGGAGGTTATATATTTTTCAATCGTATAGCTACCTTGAATCTTGGTTTTGTATCACAATACAAAGTGGTCTATTCGAATCGAAGACGTGCTAGAAATATTATTGTGATTATTTTTTAAAAAGGTGTTTAATAATATGAACAAAGCAGCATATAATGTGGAATAGGATTTCTTATGGTCTTGGGTTTTCCTGGTTTGTTCTATTTTTTACAACACTTGCGATTGCGCCATAGATACAATAGGGCAAGTTTTGCATTTGTAAAAAAAAATTAAACTAGATTTTAATCTATTAGGTAGCGTATATTTCAATGACAATTCGTTGAGAATTCGTCTATATACATATAGGTGTCGGAATTATGTCTGTACGTAGGAGACACTTGCAAAGGATGATACAAATTCAGTTGCTGAAATGGAACATTTGATGCAATTCATTTATCATACAAAATACAGTTGAATAGTTTTAAACAGCCTTTCTCAGAACTCAGTATACATTTAGAAAAATAGCAGCTTAATTGGATCTTGCAATAATCAGGAGCGAAACGAAATATATTCTGTATATACAAGAAGAGAAATTCAATAGTTGAATCGGAGGGAACGTACGTAACAGTACAATTTCGAGGAAGCAAGTGAAGTACCTATACTTCATCTACACTTTGACATCTGATGATTGGGAATTTCCACAAGACTTTAAAAAGGAAAAATAAAGGCTGAGATGTTGAAAAACAGAAGAAAATGAGCTGGGATGTCGAAAATAGAAACATATTTTAAAGGAATCGCCTGGGAACTGCACTTAAAAGGGTATTTATAGGAGTATAATAAAAAAAAGAAAGTAAAAATACTTCGATAAACATTCTGTCCTAATTTCATTGCTGGTCTTTGGACCAGAAGATGTACCTAACACCAAACCTTTCAAGTTCATAATATTTAGATGGCTGGGCACTGGGCAGGGCATGTATATATAGTGTAAACATTATATCTCAGACTCATACGGTCGTATTTCTAAACGTTGTCTAACTTTAAAACAGCCGCCCAAATTATAAATAAACATATTTAGTTTATGTCTAAGAGTTATCTAACTAACACAACAGACTCGGTTGTTTTAACCTTGACTAATGTACCTAAAGATTTGTTTTATAAAATAATATTATATTATTTCCAACAATTTCGGACTATCAAGATACTGTCAAACTAGTCAAAAACATATACGAGTCTTACCCAGAGTCACAGCTTAGTAGAAGAAAACTTCAGCAGGTGGCACGCATAGCAACTAACTAAATCAAGGCAAAGCACCAGGTTTACACTGACAACCAGCCAGCTGGTAAAACATTGACATTTAATAGATACAGCTGTTGCATAACTTATAAGGGGGATGCAATAATTCAGTGTCTAATATTCGAAATAAGTATTTAAGGACTGTAAACATTTTTCGAGCTGGAGTCAATCTATATATACTTCTCCAGATATAAACTAATTTGTGGGTACTTAAACTCTTTATTATCGGTATGTAAAGTGAATAGTCTAGTAATATTAGGCGGTTTTTTTTTTGCAACCCCGAAGGAAATTGGATGAAAAAAACGATTCGGGGCTAAATAATATAAATGTTAAATGCAACAACAACTAATCTCCTATGTGCTTAGCTAAACCCAGATAATTTTCGGGGCTTAACTTAAGCACGGAGAAAAACTGTATTACCGGCGGGAATTGTTATCGATAGTTTTTTATGGAAACTCCATTTTTTTTCCGTAAAGGCGTCGCTCTCCCCGATATCGTTTTTTCAACCAGTTCCCTCTGGTCTCGGATTAAAAAAAACACACATATTATTTGAAAGTGCTATAACCTCTTAAGAATTGTTTTCTCTGCAAGTATACCTATATCTATAGTGAATTTTCAAGAATATGTGTCTTGGACTGATTGTGAATGTCTATGAATATTAATCTAATGTTTATATCATTACTTTTTCTGAAGGATGTAGATAATATTATTTTCTTCTATAAATTCATTCGAGGTCTAATTTGTACAAAACAAAAACCGTCACAGTACAAAGTACAGAATCGACAATACCTGAAAAGTTGGTTAAGTAAGTAAGCAATTAACTTTTATCAAAATTTAACAGTTTCTCTCTAAACAAAACGATCTTTCTTATCGACAAAAAAAATCATGAATTTTAATTTCAGTATAATTAGTATTGTTGTTTGTACCTATACCTACAAGTTTGTGTGTGTATCTTTACCCCCGGGGTCAACCTCAGCGCCGCAAGCAAGCAACAAGGTAAACGCAACTTACATCCATCGCTTCGAAATCTGTGGGAAAACTGCATCATCACAATTTTCTTATCGCGTGATAGTCCGCCTCATCTCGAGTTTTGTCCATTTGGTTGCCATCAAGTACCATTGCGTAATTAATGTCGCCAGTCACCGTTCGAAAATCACTACAAGATAAAAAAAAATCCCAACAGCAAAAACAACAAAAATACATAAAATCTTTCTCTGATGGCGATGTGCAACTTGAAGATGCGGCAGCAGCAGTGGCAATCAACGACCGCGACGCGACTATAATACCTCGAATCTAATAGATGACTATTTTTTGCGATTCCATGTCCTCTCTTTGGTGCACATGATAAATAATCTACCAGCGACAGGTGCTAACTGCATCTTCACAACAATCTTTCTGCAGCACAAAATTATGGTAAAATCCGAACAGTAGTCGTTGATCACTCTCGAACACTCAAGTGTAGGTAGATAACCAGGCAATCTGACATCCTTTGGACTATCGCACGCGGAGGAATCGTTCACGGTAGCTCACGCCTGAGCCAGAGGTGGTTCGCTGGCTGCCTCAGATAGCACACAAAATCCACCACCTCTTGGCGTCAACAACAGGACACAGCGTCGAACTTTCGTATATAGCATCATAAATCATAGAAATGCCATGCAGAAGTCATTCGGGAGTGAGCACGGCGGCCGGCGCGGCGTTGAAGACCGCTAGAGAATCTTTTCGCATATACAAGTCAGCGGTGGAGATCGGAGATCGCCAGAGCGTTGGTAATTAAAAGCCTGTCCAACCACCAAGTTGACCACATGGTAGATTGAGATTGGCACAAAGATGCAAACAAACGACGACCAAATAAACTGTAGACACATTGTTGCTCCAGCACCAGCACTCTCGCTCTTCGATCTCGATGAGTGCAACGACAAACAACATTCAACATTTGTGTTGTTAATTAGCGCGGGATGACCATCGGACATCATATCCTTGCCAGAGCAGAGACAGAGGATAATTTGAAAACTTTGTGCATTGAATTCTCCTGAGTCTGTCTGACTCTGAGAGCGTCTGGAATTCTCTGATAGATGAAGTGCGCGAATCCATAGTCTTGTGGTGCCACACCCACTCCCACGGAATTTATATAGGTATATACAAACGGCCCAGGTGAAAAACATTCATTTAATAGTGCATGAAGAACTGGGTGTGTTCCTCTCTTCTATATATGGTACCAACAAGTATACCAAGTACCCATGGGGAGGCAATGAATGACGATGTCCATTGACCTAAGAGGTTAAGTTCGTTGTGTGCTATGGGTCTTCGAACACACTCGTGAATATCATGGTAGGTGTTGAGGTTTTGTTTTGTTTCATCTATAAGACAAATCGAAGAGGTTATAGGAGGCAATGATAGATCAACGACTAGATTTGTTATAAGATAAGAGATGGAAAATGGAAATATTGAAAGATGTTTATTTTTATTTGAAAATGTTTTCTTTTTATTTGTTTTTTTTTTTTTTAAGGAACTTAACTTGTAATTTATATTTATGATTAAGGTGTAATCCTGAATGAATTAGATGTACTAACATTTTTTTGTTGATGCAAAAAACTGGAGATTTCCAATTGATATAAGGTGACCATATTTCCCGTTGAACCTGATATGTTTCTCTGAGATTTTTTGGGAGAAGCCTAATGACTCTCTGCTGCTATTGTGTTCTTAACGGCCTGTTGTCATTGCCTGTTGGACTTCTGGGCTCAATAAATCAGTTAAAGGTTCCTCAAAAACTCTTGAAATTTTTTTGGAAAATAAACAGCTGTTATATAAATAAAAATGTATTTTAATCACTTTTTGTTCATATAATTGTAGCCTTTTTAAGTATAAACTGTTTTACAACACGTACACGAAGTTAAAAGTTTATAAGTTTTTCACAAAATGCTTTGGTTTTAGAGATGAGCAATTAAAATATTCGGTGAAAAATCGATGACAACATTTATCGAACCTGAAAAATCGATATTTTCTTCTTTCTTTTTAATTTTGGTTGTCAAATACGTTGAATTCCCATCAAAACGTGTTTTTGACTTAGGGCCGTTTGTTCGGAGTGGATTAAATCTGTAATAAATGTTCTGATTGAATCGGCTGATTATAAAATTCGATGATTAACGTTTCAAATTATAGATTGGAGATTTGAAGATTTACCAAAATAAGGCTAAAGAAAATTAAAACTCTATTTCTGTTATATGTGAATTTTTAGACAAAAAACTGAAACATTTTCGAGAAAATTAAAAAAAAATTAATTGTAATTGTGGCAGATACCCGTTCTTATAAACTCAAACAAAAATTCGATTTTCTTCTCTAACAAATTCCATTCAAATGATCTGTGCCTTCAATCTGTATAGCTCGCATTGATAAAATAAGTCTAGAAACGATTGAAATTAAAACAAATCATATGAGTTTTGTTCCATGTTTAACGTTCCCGACCAATTTAATTTTTTCAGCGTTAATTTTGATCTTTAATAGATTTTTTTAGATGTTTTATTTCTTAAGGAAAACTGGTTAACTAAATTTTAGCCAAATTATTTTCTATTTGATGTAGTTAGAAAATAGTGGTAGAATTTTTGGTCACCGGGTTAGAAGTGGTAGATTTTAAAATTCATAAAAATAGTGATATTTCTACCCAAATTGTGGTAAAGCGACAACACTGGTTGTAAGTCTCTAGGCTCCAAGTGGCCTCCTCGATATCCAGGCGAATCATTTGTTTTTGCACTGTCCATATATAACAAAATATATATCTTTTTTTAAAAATTTTCTTTTAAAATTTTGCAGCTGTTGTATTATATGAACGCCATTATTATGGGGCATAGCAGCATACTCATACATTTTTGGGATAATTGCATAATATTTCACTTCTGTGCGATGTGCTTATAAAAGGCTCAAACCAGATTATAGACCTTAAGTCTACACTCTCCTTTGAGTGCAAATCGAGACCATAATAAAAGCATCTTCATCCAGGTGACATTTTTATAAAAGAATTTGGTTAGCGTTTTCTAAAGAACTATCATATTATATTCCCTGAGAAGGAAACTTAGTTTTTTCTTGGCTTTTATAAAAACAAATTTTTGTTATAAATGCAGGAATAGTTAATATACCATGGAAAATAAACTATGACCTGGTAAGATGGTTAGGTACTTAAAATATTTATAATGGTTTCATAGAATTATGAATTAAACTATAAATATAAATTACAAAACATTGTACTACTGGATGATCTTTGAGTCAGAAAGTCATGAAATATGTTTCTTGATGAGGTCACTCATAAATTTTTATTTTATCCCAAAGCTACACTCTACACTTTTTCATACAAAATACTTAAACTTTTATGCTCCAGATAACTTATACGAGTATAACTAGAAGACTCCATTTATGCAATTTTAACACTTCACCCTTGAAAGCAAACTGTACTCGTATAACAGCAAAACTCCCCCACTATTAGGAAGTAACACAAAAAAAAAATGAATAAAACGTGTGCACCCTAAAATAAGACAAGAGAAACATAAAACGCCTTCGGGACAGGTCTTATAATCTTCGTAAACTATACTAAGCCAGTGCACCCTCCACCATATAAAAATATACGTGAATATATGTTGGTATATCTGGAAAATAAAACTCGCCCGCCATCATCAAGGAAAAAAGAGCCTAGTTTAGCTCTAGCTGTAAGAACAGATCCACGTTCTTTTATTATTCTACAATTTTTTTTTTTTGTTTTTTTTTGTGTTGGTCGACATAATTTAGGAATGTACCTTTTTGGTTATATTTTTTTTCTGAATTTTTTTTTATTACCTTCTTTAAAGTGAGGGTGTTTCACCCATATCTTATGTTCTTTTGCTATTCTATACCGCAAAAACGTTTTTGTGTAAAAAAAAAAACTTTGAAAAGTTTCTCTGCGAATATATGTACAACTTTCTGCAGTTTTATAAGGAAACAAAATTAGGGTTAAAAACTTTTTTTTTTATTGCCAACATTTTCTTCGTTTATGAAGGATAAAGAATAAATCTTTCCATTCAGTGTAAGCTGAAATTAGGTTTTTAAGGTGAATCTACATGAATATACTTTGAAGAACTTATTTTAGGGGTGAAAATTAACTCAAAACATGGGACAGTTTCATATAATGTATCTACCTATTAAAAGCTTATTATACAAACTGATAAGAGAATTTTGAATATAGAATGGGCTCCATATAAAGGAGCTTGCTTGCTTAGTTATGATGGTATAAATGTTGATTGCGAGGCAGATTTCGAAGGAATTACCTTATTTTCTCTAAGCTCATTTTGACTTGGAGGAATAATAATTTGTATTTGATGGTTTAGTCCTTACCTTAAGCTCAAGTAACTTTTTCAGAATTACCTACATATACGTGACGATATCACTGTATGATAGGATTTTAATTTAACGAGATTTTGATAATATGCGAAATTTTTTAATTGCGAGATTGCTTATAAGCAAGAATTTGATAAGACATTTCATTATGCAAAATGTATTCAAAAAAATGCGACAATTCTTTATTAGAGAATTCAATTTGATGTCAACCATACCGCTTCTGACTCATGGTCATATAGTACAAAAATGGCAGTCTTACACTCCGGTTCCCTCAATGAGTCCTAAAATTAGCCGCCTTGTTTGTTGTTTGAGTAAGATATGCCCACTGCCATGCCCAATTTCATAAAATTTTTATTTTTTCCTTATGGAAAGTATTTAAAACATCAAAATTTTGTAAATCTTTATTTGTCCATACTACCACGCCCACTTTTCTTGCATTATACTTTTATCCTTATAAAATATTCTATAGAAGGCTGAAGATTTAAAATAAATTTCTTTTAAACAAAAACCATAATATTTCTATTATTTTTTTTGGAAATCTGCCTACAACCACGCCCACTTTTCATATGTCTAAGATTCCTCATAGTTCCCTCAATGCTTCCTAATTTTGGCTTATAGATGGTAGGAGTGAAATTTGGCCACTACCACCCCCAAATTATTATCATACTTCAATTGTCTTTAAAACGTCAAAATTTTGTAAATTGTTTCTTGTTCCGCCTTCTACCATGCCCACTTTTTTGTATTAAAGTTTTACCCTTATAAACGTTGTATAGAAGGCGTTAAAGTTATAATAAATCTCTCTTGTGCAAAAGTGAAGTTTTTTTTTCAAATCCGCCTATTATCACGCCCACTTTTCTTTAATCTTGAGATTTTTCCTTAATTTACATTCTTAAAATGTTGAAATTTTGTAATTTAAATCTCTTAACCTAAAGCATGACATTGTATATTTTCTTTTTTAATCCGCTTTCTACAACGCCCACGCCCAATGGCTAGAAAGTTGAAATTTTGTAAATTAAATCCCTTGACCCAAAAGAATGACATGAGTATTTTTTTAAAGTCCGCCCTAAGCCACACCCACTTTTCGTGTAATAGTGATTTTTCCTTATTTAAAGTTTTCTTATAGAACGTTGAAATTTTGTAGTTTGACAAATTTTCAATAGATGGCGGTGCGAAACATGGGTTCAGCTAGTACAATAGTTACATATTTTTCAATTCAACTAGATGATGGGAGTTTTCAAAAATTTGTGATAATTTGATTGTATTTATGTGCCCGACTGGTTAATAGAGTAAATAAAAAGTAGAAACATTTTACTGACACCTACATATTTTAATATTAAAAAAAATGCTTATTGTTATTCTTACGCGTTAAAGCGAATAGCTGTGTTTTCTATAGTAAAAACCCATAGTTCGGTGAAAAAAAAATTAAACTTACAAATTATGCACATACACTTATAAACTTGCAATGACCTTCTATGTTCTATGTCTGTCCGATTGAAATCACCTCTCCATTAAGATGTTAGTAGTGATGGCTTGTGGACAGCTAACATGAGCAAAATCTCCATGTAAATTTCACCATTCCACATCTAACTGACAGATATGGAAGAGAAAGATCCACACGGATCGCAACGAATTGAATCGATCGTCTTCGTCCTCATCGCGTCGTCGTCGTTATAGTCGTTGTTTGGCATCATGTTGTTTGCCTCCTAATAGCAGTTCCGTGTGAAGTGATTTGTGCAAACGATCGCGTGCTGCATCGCAAATGAATAAATCATTTGGAATACAAGTAGCAACTTCTTTAAATGCGTATAGAGCGGGTTTTTGTGTTGTGAGATTTGTATTTATATTTTTTTTTTTTTAGAAAGGAGTTCGGAACTTCGCCCAGGATCAGCGAGATACTGGAGTACTTATACCATCAGAGATGAACTTTCTTTCCAGATTTCAAGATTCCAACTCCCAGCTGAAGAAGAAGTAGTATATATAGCAATGATCAAGAGATTGTACACTATGTCATTCTGGAACCGTTCACGTACTTGCTCCAACCCATAATCGCACCTGGGGGAGTGTATACTAAACATGCCGATACTGTTTAGCATGTCCTGTATGTTATGTTATGCACAGCACAACTTCATGACTTCCTGTACAAATTTGTTGCTTCAAAATAGTAGAGAGAAAAAAAGCAGAGAAGCTACAAATAAACCACACTTAACATCGAGCATGTCACATTTTTTGTTCACGCTTGAATGTTCCCGAATTTAATTCTCTTATTTTTTTTTTTTTATTTGTCTGTGCTTAAGTTGGTTTTTCTATATAAGCCTTCACTTGGGAAAGTGCTGATGATGGTGGAGCACACCATACAACTCCATGTATGCAAATCTTCGTGAATTCCTCCAAAAAATGTACACCACTGCGAAAAATGGTAATGAGTAGTTGGCTTGGCTTAACTTTTCTGCAAGCACGCGTTTCCACGCGAGTAGGTGTACATCGTAGATCCAAACATCGCATCACATCCATGGTTTACCCAGAAACAGAAACTTAGAAAGAAAAATCTGTATAGGGAAGCGGTGGCGATAGGGGCGTGTTGTTCCTGGGTCGGCTTCGGTGGTACGTTTTTGTTGTATATCTCTTGTGACATTTAGCATCGCCTCATGTTCACTTCTATACATCTTCGCTTCGTTTCGCCCCAAAACACTGCAGTTGGAGCGATACGATGTGCGCGATAGCGATCGGTATCCCTTACGACTTCCGTGTTACCTTGAGAGCTCTCTGGAGGCGGTTGGAACGCGCGCACTTGATAAGACCAAGAAAAGAAATGTATAATATAGACAATGTGCAAACATGGTTGCCAAGTAGGTAGTAATTAATTTCAAATTATACAAATAGAAAAGCATTTTAAACCTTTTAAACTGGTTTTGTACTAATTTTTTAGTAAAAATCACCTTCTATTCTAATTATTTTGGTTTTGTTAATCTACTTTGACTTTTTGTAAAAAAAATTTTAAATTAATAATTTTTAAGCATTTCTGGGATTTTACTAAAAAAGGTAAGGATTTGTATTAAACTTATTTTAGAGTCAATTTTACATTTTACATTAACAAACTCTCCTAAAACTACTTACTTAATTAAGAATTTTTGTATGTAGTAGATAGTTTAACGATTTTTTATTTAAAATTCAAAATTGGCAACCATAAAAATAGAGTCGCAGGCAAATCTGTTTGCAAATAAAAAAAAAATGTAAAATCGCTTAGAATTGCTTTCTGTGTCGTCGCGTCGTCGTCGGTGTGCAGTGTCAGACGCGGCCAAATCGCACGAGACCCCCAACCACCACATCACATTGGTGGTGGTGGTGGTGGCATGGCGGCTGGTAGTGGTTGGTTATAGTGCGCATTAGCTTTGTGTTCCAAGGTACAAATCAAAATCAGATAATCACAGATGCTGCAAATACTTTGATCACGTTTGCGATGCAATTAAGTGACAATTTGTGTCGTTTTTTTGTTGTTGTTGTTTTGTTAGGTATATTCTTCGTTGTATGGCTTTTGCAAGTATTTTTTTTTTTTTGGTTATTGTGTATATGTACCTATTACGTGCCCGAGAGTTTTTTGTGTGCCTATATATGTAGATGCTGGTGATGATGCGGGGCACCCATAAAGAAGGACGTGCTGCTGCATTCTGCAGTGTGTGGATTCTTCCTTTCGATTTGGATATACGTTTGGCGATGTGGCTAATGTCGGCGCCCACTTAAAAAAAAAAATCAAATCGAATATGGGGTTTTGAGGATATTGCAAATATTTCAACATTTCGATGGGATTTTTTAAAAGTACCTACCTTTTGAGAGAATAAGGAAATTTTATACCGTTTTTTAGGTTTTAGAACTATTTTTATTTGGCGTTGTTCTAAAAGGTTTCATAAGGTATTTCGAGGTCCTTTAAACTATATTTAAAGTGATATTAAAAAAATTAGGTAAGAAAAACTAATAAGTGCATTTTGACAGTTTTTTTTTAATACGATGGTTAAAGTTTAAGAACTTGTAAGTCAAAAATTCTAAAAAAAATATTAAATTATATAAATGCAAAAAAAAAACAGCAGAATGAGAGCCACCTTTTGGCAATTTTATGAGTAACAATATTCTTCTGAAGATTTTACAGAAAAAAAACAGAATTCAAAACCTCTTAACAATAGACCGCCATAAAAAATTTGGCACATTTTTGTTGATTTCTGAAAAACATGCAAAAATCACTAACGAGGTTTGGAACTTTAACCGTGCGTAGATATGGCAAGTTTTATCTATTCAAATGGAACAATGGAACAACAAAATAATATGTATAGATATAAAGATTTATTAATAAAAAAAATCAAATTAAATTGAAATCAATTTTTTTTGGGAAAAGTTCTGCACTTTTGTCTTGATGATCATGTCAGAAAAAGAGGTGGAATCACTCTCCTCCCAGTTTTACAACAACTTAATTAGTTTGGACAAGTTGTTCCCACACACAACTCCAACTTAATATACTCTTTCGTTCTACACTTCGAGATGAACAAAATGGATTAACTGCATATCTCGAAATGACTTACTTTCCCTTCTTCCAATTTCGATTGTTGCACCTTTATATATAGAATATATGAGAGGCGAGCTGAAGTTACGCAAAGCTCTCATTACCAACCGCAACGTTTATGATTTCCACACTCCAGTCTAATTGCCCCTATAACTCACAATAAATCAAAAAAAAACTAAAAAAAAAAAAAAAACTAACTTGCGTAAATTTCAACCTTGACATTACCCAGATCGCGTCTGCGTGATGTATCTGAGAAGTTGTATATGCTCTCTCAGAAAAACAAATGTATCTCACCTAACTATAATAATCACACTGATGGGGATATGACGGAATGATGGTTACACTTTGGTTACACCCAGGGGCAATTTCGTAAGAGGGAAAATAATTTAATTTATGGGCTTCACGCTGATTACTGAGAGTGGTGTGCCGTAGCTCACACCTTCGCGCCAACTCATTTAACCTGCCTCATCAATATTTTTCAGATAAAATATATAATTTCCTGCCATCAAACATATCGTAACCAAAAAAAAAAAAACACTCAAGGCACATCAGAGATCAAAAACTCTCAGTCAAATTGATCTCGTAATTAAATTGTCAAATTGGAGGCGATTATAGGCGAAAATAATATCGATCGTTAAAAATTTTTTAATCTTTCCCTCAACTAAAATTTAAAATTTTTAAATTTTCCAATTAATATGTCAAACGATCTGAGAAAAAAATTTGTATATTTTAATAGATCTTATCAATTGAATATAGTGCTGGGGGAATACCTACTAATATAATAGTATATATTAGTTCCGCAAAAGGAAATCAAATTCCTATGAAACAAAATATAGTTTGAGGCTTTTGGGTTTTATTTATGTTTTTGGGTTCTTATATAGATGAGCCATGACCCCACGGGGCATCATTTTGAATGATATGAGATCGTTTGATATATCTTCTTTTTTTTGGGAAATTAATTGGCTTCCATTTTTGAATAAATGGTGTTAACCCTTGACACACAACCAATGGAACGTGTGTTTGTTTTAAAAAAGCAAACATAACAACAACCGTGGGAACACGCACAGCACCTTACCTGATGAGAGTCTTATGGAAGATATCATATCTAAAATGGAAATCATGGGATTATAATTAGATGGGTGTTAAAAAATAAGAATTTTTAACTTGTCATAATCCGCAGGTTAGGTTGAGAAAAAAATTAAAGCTATTTAATTAGTGTACGAGTCAAAGCCGGCTGACGCCAGCCAATGTATTAAGTTTCATTACATAAATTTATAATTTCAATTGCGTTTTGATTTGAAAAATTATGAGGATATATTATTTATTGCTTTATTTAAAATTTCACTATAGGTAATGTACACCGCCGTACATCGGCACCAAGGAAAGGTGGCATCATAATAATTTTGTTAACCTTACGATACATACATAAATTCTAAGTAAATTATTACAAAATATTACAGAACATAATCAAATACAAAACCTAGTCTTTTAAAAATGTTCGTGGTTTAAGCCATAAGTTTACAGAAACCAAAATCTCTTTCTGACAAAATCAGACAAAATCCTTTAATTTCTAGTTTTAAAAATTTCTTTGCGATTATCAATTGATAGGTGATAAAATATTGAAGTACAGTACACTAAAACTCAATTTATTAAAAATCTTATCAACTATTCCGAGAATATTATCAATTGATTTTCTAAATATCGATTTTCAATACTTATTTTATCAAATATGAATGATAATTGATCTTTGCAATAATGGTCTTAATGTTTTTTTCAACATATTGTTCTATACGCTTTAAACATTTTAAATGAATTTCGCAGATTGAAAATCGAAATAGGGTTAAATGATACCTCTTTGGTCTTAGCCTGAACCTAAAATTTAAGGCAGCTATTTACACATATAGTATTGTTCCAACATATATTGGTGAAAATAGGCTTCACCGCTCCAATGATATCTCCCTTTCAATGAAAACGGACTATAATTTTTTTGAGTAAAAATTTAATTCCCATATTCAAAGGCATAAATTTATATTTTGAACGATCTCGTCCACGTTTGCTTAGCTGCAAGATTTAAAATAAAATATCTTGCATCCAATTATAAATATCCTCTCTGGACCCTATATATGTATATGTAGGTATATACGGAACTAAATTTTGATTTATTATCTTAAACCCAAAGAAATTACCTACAACCAAATAATTATGAAAAATAACAGCTAAAATCTGGATTCAAGATTTGAGAGTCATATTTCAAGCCTTAAAACCAGTGTGTCACATTGGCTCAAAATAAAAAATTATCATATTATATAGGATCTTCATATATAGCAATTGGATAGTGAGAGATCTTTATTAATTAGTAATCATTAAGTTATATGCGTTTCCCCGTTTTATTATAAATTGATTGAGGAATGTGGTTAAATAATAACCGAGAATAACTATCTAATTTGTTAGGTTTGAGGATTAATTTTGTTATGAATGTAAAATAATAATTATAAATGTTTCTTGAATTTGTTTTACTTTTTTTTGGGATTTTGTTGCAATTTTAACCGCGAAACTATGTAAACTTATTATTTATAAATCGGTTTATATTTTATAATTATTATTAACAAAAAAAGAACACTACCGGCGCGTAGACGTTTGTCGTTTATGACGATTGACGATTGACAAATGAAGCGAAGATCAAGATGGACTGTCAAAGACAAAGCGAATCCAGCGAATTAAAATTGCAACAGGCAACAAAAAAAAGTGCTGCCACCACGGCTAGGCTCAGCAAAGGGGTGGGTTCACTTTTTAACACTTTTATCGATTAGTTATAAAAAAAAGTAATTAAATTAATTAGATGAATAAATGAAGCAATGTTTTATTATTAAGTAGGTATAATCGCACAGGAGCGTAGCTGAAAAAAATAAAAAGGGCGCCAGTAATTTTTTTTGGAAAAGGAAATTACAAACCTCCGGAGCGAAACCGACGGTGAAAATGTTTTACAAGAAAAGATTATGTTTTTATTTCCGAATAGGAATTTAAAATGATTTATTCAAGTTTAAATTAATTTGCTTGGGAAACCTTGCAATGAAGTAGGGCTAAAACCCAAGATCTTTTAGAACAAAGAAAGACAAAGAATTAATAGAAAAATGCTAGAAGATGGACCGTTAACGTTTTGTCCCGAAAGATGAACAAAGGTTATTAAACGGGTCACGAGTTCCGCAATATCGGAATTTTACGACAGCAACAAGTCAAACGGAAATTTTCAAATTCCTTTCTTTTTCGAAAGCGAAAATAAAACGCAAAATTACCAAAGTTTACCAAAAACACAGATCACTATACTTATCTGTTTTACAAAATTGCCAATCCCTCCTTTCTCGATAAAATTGACCTCCTGCTTGTTTTCTAATTTCTCACCAAATTTTCCACTATCCCCTATAGGACAATTCTTCACAACCTTTTTTTTTTTCCAAAACTTAAAACTTCTCAAAATCGCACTTAAATTTCTTTTCTTTTCTTCAAACTTTTCTTTCTCTTCCAATTTTTCTCAGAACTTGTAGTTCCTTCTAAATACGGGTAAAAAGTGATCTTCCAAGCTTTCACCTTGCCTGGACGACCTCTTCTTTTTTCCAATGCCCTAGCGCTTTCGGCCAATCAGTGACGTGGGTTTCGGTCGCGTCATTACTCAGCAACACTCAGCATATTGGCGTGAGTGAGCCCACGCAGTTGAAACCCAGCAGCCTTTCCTACTCGCACTTTATACCCCAGCTTTATGCACCGTCATCATTGAATTCGCCGACCTCTGGTATAACTTCCAGTGGTAGACAATTCAATGGGTGTATTCAGCCACCTATTCACACCCACTCAACTTTTGGAAAGAAAAGTTCAGAAAAACAGAAACGAAATTTAATTTTCTTTCGCGTGCATTTTTCCCCTCCTAATTAAAACTATCAATTGAAATTGGTGAAAAGCTAGATTCAGGATATAAGTTTTAGAACAGAGAGGTTGGCAATAATTCTCTACTTCGCGATTCTATTCTAACCCGTTGGACTTTTGCGCAGATTTGGGGGATGAGGACTAGAAGTTAACGTTCCATCTTGTACATAAACAAAAGATTAATAATATTATGTTGGGCAAGTAGCCATTCTCACAAAGAGTAACTTCAGCTTTCGGGGACCAAGTGTCACTTGTGCTACCCAAAAGGTAGCAAGGGTGACACTTGGTCCCCGAAAGCTGAAGTTACTCTTTGTGAGAATGGCTACTTGCCCAACATAATATTATTAATCTTTTGTTTATGTACAAGATGGAACGTTAACTTCTAGTCCTCATCCCCCAAATCTGCGCAAAAGTCCAACGGGTTAGAATAGAATCGCGAAGTAGAGAATTATTGCCAACCTCTCTGTTCTAAAACTTATATCCTGAATCTAGCTTTTCACCAATTTCAATTGATAGTTTTAATTAGGAGGGGAAAAATGCACGCGAAAGAAAATTAAATTTCGTTTCTGTTTTTCTGAACTTTTCTTTCCAAAAGTTGAGTGGGTGTGAATAGGTGGCTGAATACACCCATTGAATTGTCTACCACTGGAAGTTATACCAGAGGTCGGCGAATTCAATGATGACGGTGCATAAAGCTGGGGTATAAAGTGCGAGTAGGAAAGGCTGCTGGGTTTCAACTGCGTGGGCTCACTCACGCCAATATGCTGAGTGTTGCTGAGTAATGACGCGACCGAAACCCACGTCACTGATTGGCCGAAAGCGCTAGGGCATTGGAAAAAAGAAGAGGTCGTCCAGGCAAGGTGAAAGCTTGGAAGATCACTTTTTACCCGTATTTAGAAGGAACTACAAGTTCTGAGAAAAATTGGAAGAGAAAGAAAAGTTTGAAGAAAAGAAAAGAAATTTAAGTGCGATTTTGAGAAGTTTTAAGTTTTGGAAAAAAAAAAAGGTTGTGAAGAATTGTCCTATAGGGGATAGTGGAAAATTTGGTGAGAAATTAGAAAACAAGCAGGAGGTCAATTTTATCGAGAAAGGAGGGATTGGCAATTTTGTAAAACAGATAAGTATAGTGATCTGTGTTTTTGGTAAACTTTGGTAATTTTGCGTTTTATTTTCGCTTTCGAAAAAGAAAGGAATTTGAAAATTTCCGTTTGACTTGTTGCTGTCGTAAAATTCCGATATTGCGGAACTCGTGACCCGTTTAATAACCTTTGTTCATCTTTCGGGACAAAACGTTAACGGTCCATCTTCTAGCATTTTTCTATTAATTCTTTGTCTTTCTTTGTTCTAAAAGATCTTGGGTTTTAGCCCTACTTCATTGCAAGGTTTCCCAAGCAAATTAATTTAAACTTGAATAAATCATTTTAAATTCCTATTCGGAAATAAAAACATAATCTTTTCTTGTAAAACATTTTCACCGTCGGTTTCGCTCCGGAGGTTTGTAATTTCCTTTTCCAAAAAAAATTACTGGCGCCCTTTTTATTTTTTTCAGCTACGCTCCTGTGCGATTATACCTACTTAATAATAAAACATTGCTTCATTTATTCATCTAATTAATTTAATTACTTTTTTTTATAACTAATCGATAAAAGTGTTAAAAAGTGAACCCACCCCTTTGCTGAGCCTAGCCGTGGTGGCAGCACTTTTTTTTGTTGCCTGTTGCAATTTTAATTCGCTGGATTCGCTTTGTCTTTGACAGTCCATCTTGATCTTCGCTTCATTTGTCAATCGTCAATCGTCATAAACGACAAACGTCTACGCGCCGGTAGTGTTCTTTTTTTGTTAATAATAATTATAAAATATAAACCGATTTATAAATAATAAGTTTACATAGTTTCGCGGTTAAAATTGCAACAATTGGCACCCGAACGTGGGGCTTTTTCAGAAAAAAAAAAACAGAATATTTATATCCCTTACCGCGGTGAAAATTCAATTCGCATATTACGTGCATAAATACTGAATACCTACGATTGTGTTACCTACATGTGAATTCGATTTAGGGAAGTCATTTTATTCAATTTTGTTTGTGCCTAGTTACTTTTCTTTTTGTTTTTCTTTTTCAGAGTTTAAATTGTGTTGAAGATTGTGTGATAAAAAATCCTTTTCTTTGGAATACCTACTACCTACCTACATACATTACAGCACATGTACATATGTACATAAAGTGATCTCTAATTAGGAAAATACAGTGGGATATATTATCGAAGCATAAAGTTGGAAAATTTGTGTGAGTTATCTACAAGCGTAACCTATAACCTACCCTAAATATTAAAGTGAGTAAAATTCTAATTTTAGTTTTATAAATTGATTCTTATTACGGTTTTTATATATTACGGGTTTTATTTACTTTGATTTTCTTATTTACATAGTGGTTCATTTTGAAGTGTACACTTGTCTCACTCTAGCAAGTATATCTACGGCAATTATTTTCGCCTTGAAGTTTCAATAGTTCTTTTCTTGTTCTATTGAGTTTTTTTTGTTCCTCCTACCGTCTTAGTTTTGTTTTTTTTATAAAAAAAAAAAAAGTTTGTTTACTTTTGGATTTGGGGTTGAATTAGATTTAAATTCAATATTGTGCATTTTCCTTTTAGTGTGACCATACCAGGTTTTATTTTTTTTTGAAAATCTGTTTATTTTTGATTTTTCTTTGAGATTATGTTTTAATTTTTTTTGTAAATCTATTTAAGTGATACAGGAATTTAGTAAGCTATTTATTAGTGAATCATTAGGAAGTTTCAAAATACGTGATTAAATAGTCAAATATTTTGTTTGAACCTGTTTGTTGTTTTTTTTCCTTCGCGACTATCACTTTCAACTGGGTGTTGATTTGGTGGTAGATAAAGCAATCAACTGGGCGTTGATTTCGTGCTTGAAACGTTTTATCGGTGTTTCGACATACATATATATTTACAAAGATAATTTTCGATTCGTTTTTTTCAACATTTTGAGTTGGTTAAAATTTTCATTTTAGTTCTCGAGATTTTTCTTTTTAACTTATAGTGAATTTAAATAAAGCAATCAACTGGGTGTTGATTTCGTGCTTTAATCCTTAATCGGTGTTTTGACATATACCTATATATTATTACAAAAAAAATATTTTTTTTTTGATCGGTTTTTCAATTTTGATTTGGTAGAAGATTTAAATTTAGTTTTCAATTTTTTTTAATTATTTTATCGTGGAAATAAAGCCGTCAACTGGGTGTTGGTTTGGTTTTATTTTACATTTACGTTTCGATTAATTGCTACTTTCAGTTTCTATTTTAAAGTAATTTGATTAAAAATGGACGTGAATAGGTTGAATAAGGAGGAACTCGTTTATGAGTTAAAGGCCCGCGGCCTTAAGGAAGGGACGGTAGACAATATGAGGATGACGTTGAGAGCATCGCGTACTCTGGAACGGTCGGGCTCCATTTCGAGTGAAAGCCCTCACTATCCATTCTCATTTGAGGAAGATGTTAAGGCGGTTCAGACTAAAATTTTAGAGATTAGGGACCTTTTAAAAACACCTCCGAAAAATCCAAAGTCAGGAGACTATTTAAAGATTTTGGCCAAAATCGAATGGTCCATAGGTAGGATAACTAAGGCAAAGGCAGAATCTTCTGAGGAGGTCAATAGTGTGGCCGATATTAGGGGGGAATTATTGTTGCTTATGGCAACGTTAATTGAAGGGGGTGAGGATGCACCCCAAGATAAATATAAAGAAAATGGGAAAGAAAAAGAAAAAGAAAATACGTCGACAGCAGGCCTGGATGCGTTGCCAACTGCACATGTCGGCCAACGTGCGAGTTCAGGATTTCAACTACAGGGTGAACCCTGTGACCGGAATCCTGAGCGTATTGAAAAGTGGAATATAAAATTCTCTGGTGAGCAGTGCGGCTCATCAGTAAATTCATTTATAGAAAGAGTTGAGGAGCTTAGGGAATCGCGTGGAGTTTCGGAGGCAAGGGTTTTCAGGTCAGCAGTTGATCTTTTTACCGGGAAGGCGCTTCTCTGGTTTAGGGCGGTTAGGGACACCATCACGACATGGAAAGAGTTGGTTAGGGAGTTGAAGTTGGAGTTTTTGCCCTCCAACTATGATGATCTCTTGTTGGATGAGGTCAGGCGGCGTACCCAGGGTAGAGATGAGACAATGGGTATGTACATTGCTCTCATGCAGACCCTTTTTAAAAGATTCTCTGAGCCGTTGAGTGAGAATAGAAAATTATCTATTCTCATGAAAAACATAGCTCCTTTCTACCAGACGCAATTAGGTTTGGCTGATATCAAGTCAGTCAATGAACTGGTTGCGTTGGGTAGGAAGTTAGAGACAATTAGGTCGAATGTTGAGTCGTTTATTCCTCCTCCTTCTGGTCGCAACAGACAGGCTTTGGAGCCTGATGTAGCATATATTGCTTCCGTTTAGGAAGCAACGGTTGCAGTTGATCGTAACCCACCACCACCCAATAGGACCATTCGTTGTTTCAACTGCAACAGGGAAGGTCATTTCTCGAATGTCTGTTCCGCTCCTAGGCGTTGTTTTGGATGTGGTACTGTAGGCACTACACATCGTAACTGCAGACGTTGTTCGGGAAACGGGCAACGGACTCTTGGGCCAGCAGGTCAAGAGCGCCGTCGCAACTAGTTAGGTCGCCTGCTGACGACCAGCTGGCAAATCAAGTTAGGTTAGGTTTCACTTTAGATAGTAGTGGGGACGATAGACGTCCATATTTATCAGTAAACATTTATGGGATCAGGTTCTTAGGATTATTAGATTCAGGGGCATCGCGAACGATAATTTGTAGGGACGTTTGGAGAGTTCTTAAAGATTTAGGACTACAGTTAGATTCAACAAATGTTAGGCAGGTACATTTAGCAGATGGTGCAGGTGTAGGAGTTTTAGGAGTTGTAAATCTACCCATTGTTGTCGAGGATAAATCGGTTTTGATAGAGTGTTTGGTTATACCCTCCCTCCCACATGCGATGATACTAGGTGCAGATTTTTGGGCACTGTCGGGAATCGTCCCGGATCTTCGATCACGCATGTGGAGTTTTTCGAGCCAAGAGATGGTGGCTTCGATAGAAACAACGTCTATCACAGAAGAGTCTGAGTTAGACGAGGATCAAAGGGGT
The DNA here is from genome assembly GCA_929447395.1 of Epistrophe grossulariae. Lineage (NCBI taxonomy): Eukaryota > Metazoa > Arthropoda > Insecta > Diptera > Syrphidae > Epistrophe > Epistrophe grossulariae. Next base: position 138,144,656 of record OV839568.1, read on the forward strand.
AAACTAAATTCCTTAATTGAAGATTTGTTTAGGGACATGCCAGAAGGATTAGGAGTGACAACAATGGTAGAACATATTATTAGGACATCGACAGAACCTATTAAGCAGAGGTACTATCCGGTATCACCAGCAATGCAGGTGTATATCGATAAGGCTCTTAACGAGATGTTAGAAGAGGGGGTGATAGAGAAGTCAAATAGTCCTTGGGCTTCTCCAATAGTTTTGATTAAAAAGAAAGATGGTACGTTTAGGTTCTGCGTCGATTATAGGAAACTTAATCAAGTTACAGAAAGAGATGCTTATCCACTTCCGATCATTTCAGCCATTTTAGATAAACTTAGGAATGCAAAATTTTTAACATCGCTAGACATTAAGTCAGCGTATTGGCAGATTCCAATGGCAGAGGAATCTCGCAAGTTTACGGCTTTTACGGTACCAGGTAGAGGACTTTTTCATTTTAAAAGAATGCCATTCGGTTTACACAACGCCCCTGCTACGTGGCAGAGGTTTATAGATAGTGTTTTAGGGCCTGAATTGGAGCCATACGTTTTTGTATATCTGGACGATATTATTATCGTTACAGATACATTCGAGAAACATCTCGAAATTCTTAACGAAGTTTTTAGGAGATTACATGAGGCAGGTTTAAAAGTAGGTCGGGAGAAATGCAACTTTTGCAGACCCTCTCTAAAATTTTTAGGTTACGTGGTTGATCGGAACGGGTTACATGTTGACCCGGAGAAAGTGGAAAGTATGGTAAAAATACCTGCACCCAAAAACGTTAAAGAAGTTAGGAGTTTTGTAGGGACTGTTTCGTGGTACAGGCGCTTCGTACCAAATTTTGCAACATTAGTTAGGCCTTTAACAGATTTGCTTAAGAAAAATAAAAAGTTCGTCTGGACACAGGAATGTGAAGATTGTTTTAGGAAAGCTAAGGAATGCTTAATCACGGCTCCCATTTTGACCTGTCCCGACTTTAATCTTCCATTCGTGGTCCAAACAGACGCGTCTGATTACGGTATCGGGGCCGTACTTACACAGACATTTGAGGAGGGGGAAAAGGTAATATGTTACTTAAGTAGGTCTCTTAATAGAAACGAAAGGAACTACTCCACTACTGAAAAGGAGTGTTTAGCAGTTTTGTGGGCGGTTGAGAAGTTGCGGCCGTATATCGAAGGAGTTCGTTTCACGGTCGTAACGGATCATTACTCATTGATATGGTTGAGTAATCTCAAAGATCCACAGGGTAGACTCGCGCGCTGGGCAGTTAGGCTTCAGCAGTTTGATTTTCAGATCATTCACCGAAAGGGGAAAGATCATGTCGTTCCGGACATGTTATCTCGGGGAGTTCCAGTAGTGGCTGGGATTTCTGATGAGGATTCTGACCCTTGGGTGGCTAAAATAATTCTGGAAGTTGAGACAAATCCGTTAGCTTTTCCGGCCTGGAGAGTAGATAATGGCCGCTTGTATAAATTCGTTAAATCGAATCATGTGATAGTACATGAAAATAACGATGAATGGAAGTTAGTAGTAGGTAAGAAAGACAGATTAGGTATTCTTAGAGAGTGTCATGATAGTCCTTTAGCTGGACATATGGGAGTTAGAAAAACATTCGCGAGAGTAGGAGAAAAATATTTTTGGCCTAAGATGAGAGGCGACATAACTAAATATGTTAAAAAATGTAGGGTATGTCAACAAGTGAAACCAATCAATGATAAGCCAGCCGGTCTTATGACTGAAAGAGTAGGAGCTTCTTCTCCGTGGGAAATGATAAGTGTGGACTTAGTGGGTCCTCTACCCAAGTCTAGTAAAGGTTTTATGTATATCCTCACAGTAGTAGATTATTTAACAAAATTTCCGTTACTGTTTCCATTAAGGTCTGCAACTGCAAAGGCAGTATGCAAAGAGTTAGAAGATAATGTTTTTCTTTTGTTTGGAGTTCCGAAAATTGTCATTTGCGACAACGGTCCTCAATTTAAGAGTAGGGAACTTAGGACACTTTGTGAAGGATATTCGTCGAAGATTAGGTTTACTCCACATTATCACCCACAGGCTAATCCTGCAGAAAGGATCAACCAAATCATTAAAACTACTTTGAGGGCATATGTTTCGGAGAATCACCGAAGTTGGGATTCTCAGTTAGCAAAAGTGGCTTGTGCCATCCGCACATCCCAACACGAAGTTCTAGGAGTTACACCATATTATGCAAATTTTGGAAAGGAAATGTCTACTAGTGGTCAGGATACAATAGGTATTAGTAATGAGGTTTTGGATAAAGAAAATGGTGTACAATCGGTAGGAGATATAGGAGATAGATTTAGAAAACTTAGGGCTGATATTGTTGCCAAGTAAATTTGATTTATTTAAAATTATAAGGGTTTGTTTCACAAGGTAAGTAAAGTTCTGATTAGTTACTCGAAACATAAATACTGGCATCAGAGTTACAAACCAAAAAATAATATTTTTTCATTTATACCTATTCAAGTCGTCAAAAAACAAATTGAAAGTTTTTCTTTTGTGGACTTATGACCCTGTGACAGTATTTATGTGTCAAGTAACTAAGCAGAACTGTACTCAGGGATTGTGAAACAGACCCTAACAATATCTACAATCAACTTGACTTACTTCAATTATACACTCTTTACTGAAAAAAACTGTGGATCAGGGTTCGGACTTAGGTTTTGAATTTTCGAAGTAAATACGGAAAAAAACTGAAGTAGATCCAAAATTTTCGAAGTAGTTTTAGGAGATTAAAACAAAATTTTCGAATTAAATTCTTAACAAAAGTTTATTCAGTATTATTTGATTATTTTCATTAATAAATAAATAATTAATTGCGAACAAGTAACTATAAGGTACAAGAAAGTCAAACTTAAAATAAAAAAAATATAACTATAACAAAAACTTCAGACTTCAATAGAAACAAATTAAACATAGATATTAAATCAGCACCTTGAATTTTAGTTGGGTTTAAATATTGTATTAAGCAAAGTTTACTGTCTTCAAATTCAAATCTTGATTTGTTTTGAGTACACAAAGCAATATAATATTTTAAAAAGTTTTATTGACCAGCGCTGTCCTTAAATTTGTTGGTTAAGAATTTTTTCAAAGAGAAGCAAATCCTAAAAAAGAGGAGTAGGGAAGTAGATTAAATTTTTTTCTCAAAATCGAAGTAAATCTACTTCGATCGAAGTAAAGTCCGAACCCTGCTGTGGATTATAAAATACAATATTTATTATAGTAGAACTCATTTTTAATCCATATATTTTTTTTTACCCTTCAGAAACAAATCAATTTTGTGTGGCATTTGACAGTTCTTACACCTGGCATAAAAATAGGTGCGTTCGCGAACTAGTCCAAAACTATACCTAAAACTTCTTGTTTCTACAAGTCTTAACCTAATCCTGTTCGTGTTTGACCATTTTGTGTAATTTTGGGCAGAAGAATGACAAATTTTCTCCTGCCAGGAGAAACTTGTATGTTCTGTGTTCTGTCAAAGACCAATTTTAAGTCAAAAAACAAAAGCAAAAATGGCTGCTGTTTAATTTTAATTTTAGTTTTATTTATTTTTTTTCTTGAAGAAGAATATTTATTTAGTAAAATTTAACTTTTTTAAATTTTTGTTGACGTTAAAAAGTGGTAAATATTTTTGGTTCCAGTTGGTCGTGTACTTTTGGGCAGTTTCACTTCTCTTTGAGAGAATTCCACCCCCAATCCTGAAAATTTGACAAATTGCAATTTTTTGAGCTAACAAACAGGATTTTTGACAGTTTCTGAAATTTGTTTATGAATTTAAAGTTACCAAACAAAATCTTACCGAATTTAACAGAATTCAAGGTTAAAAAGGTAAAATTGTTCTCAAGATTATTGAACCTTCCTGGTTAAATTTTCAGTCAAGTGGAATCTACTCTATTGTTTTAAATTTTTTAGGATATTTTGTTTGACAATATTTTACTCTTCTCTTATCACAATCTCGATACGACAAAATATTCCTACACAAGAAACAATGAGTATATTCACACACTCTCAATTCTCGTTACGCTTTCTAATTTTTTTCTAATTTCAGAATATTGTATCGTATCAAGCCTGCAGTATTGGTTTCGGCAACATAGCGTGGATCTGGCCTTATATAAAGTTATAAGAACAACTATTTCTGTCTTCAAAGTTGTTATTAAGGGCCAGTTATAGCTTTCATTCAATTCAGTCAATTGAGGCCTTGAGAAAGGAAAATCTGTGTTTATTTATATGCCAAAATGAAGGTTATGACTCAATTATTATATTTACCCTAAAAAAATTTTCATTTTGGCCCAAGATTTCGCATAAAATAACTTTTATTTTTTCAATGATTGAACTACCTTACCATTGATCATTGAAACTTTAAAGTTATTGCATGTGAAAGGTTGGACTGAAATATAATTTTGTTTTTTGATAGAAATAATAATTGAACCATGAGCTTTATATTGGCATCAAAATATTAACTTATTTTTTTTTCTAGACGCCTCAAAATTAACAATTAAAATTTTCAATTATCGTTTTCAATGAAAGCTATAACTGGCACCTAAGGGTTAAAAATAAGAAGCAGCTGTGCGGGCCTACCTAAAAGTTGTGTTTATTCAGTTAATTAATGTAAATGGTTTAAATAAACTCTAAAATTCTTACTATCCAATCAAATTAAATACACAAACCATTAGATTCATGTTAAATGAACCCCATTTCCTATAATATATCGTGTTCACCTTACCTATAAGCCAAAGATACTCACTTTGATATAAATCTCGTACTAGCAAATTCTACATAATACATACATTCATTTCAGAAATTAACTAACCACAAACAAGTCAAATTGTCATGCAATTGCAATTTGACCGTCCCGTGTGGTCAGGTGCTCAATCATTTCAATTAGATGTTCATTCTAAGAGTTCTGACACGAATTGAAAAATTGTTTTCCCGAGTTCATATACACTGCACATTCGTCGAACGCAACTTCTCCCAACTAATTGAATTTTTCCATGCAAAATAAAAAAAAATAATATAAATAATTGCAGGCACCAGTCCGTCCGGAGTCCAGAGGACCAGAGGAGCCACAGCTACTAGAGCCCAGAAGAACCATTGTGTAATTACCTTAGCTAATGGAAATGATTGTGGTTTAGGTGGCCAGTTGACTGCGAAAATGTCATCATCATCATCAGTGCAACTGTCAGACCGAGATGTCATCGAAAATGAAGTGACAATTCAAGCTAAAACCAAGCCAGAGGACCACTTCACGTATATGATGGTATATATTTGTGTTTTTCGAGAATATGTGGCCTCATCTAGTTAGTTCCAGTCTGACGATTGTCATATAGAGTAGTATTTGGCGTAGACTCGAGTTAATGATGACAAACGTTCCTTTGCTGTGATGCCTTCTGCTTTTGTTTCGATTGTGCAATTTTCACAGAACAACAACAAAAAAATTGCCAAACATGCGAAAAGAAAAACTCAATTAGCATCGTTACAAATTACTGCACCACGAAAATGACATGACAACTAGGTACTAGGTATATACGATATACCCTACTTCTGAATTGTTAAGTGATGATGAGATTGAATTTAGAAAATGTTTTGACTTTGTGGTTTTTTGTAGATTGGGATTGTGATTTCTTGGGTTCCGATATAAAGCGTAATTAGTGTGAACAAATTATATATGGTAGTAAAGTAATCGACGGCTGCCTCGCCGGAACTGCAACGACTTACAGAAATCACAGCGATTAAGGTGAAGATCGTTTTCTCACAAAACATGGTGTCTACTGTGATAATTGTTCAATATCACGAAACCAATCATAAAATAATTAACAAGTTGCTGCGACATATAATTAGCGATTATATTGCAAGTGATTATTATATGTGCAGAATTTCATGCGAGCAATCAAAGTTATTGAAGGATGGTGATGATGGTACGAGTAGATTAAAAAAGCAAGAAAAAGATTGGAAAGACAAGATTATGTATGGCTTTATGAAATAAATACAATTTTTGGACTGAGAACATTTTTTAAGGAATAAAGGATATACACTCAATAGCTGATTGGAAGATATAGGTTGGTAAGAATAAGAGGAAGCACATGCTCAAAACTATAATTTTCGGAAAAGGTTCTCCATTTGATATGAATAGAATTTTTAAATGAAAGTGTTGTCATAGCACTTACTTAACCTTTAATACTGAGCATCTGCTCGGAGCATGTACTTCGTTTTATGCATATCATCCACCCACAGTGTTAAATGGGAGCGTGATTTCCAACAAAAACTTTTAAGAAAATAAATTTTCATTCCCCAATGCATAACCAGCTTTTTACGAACATCGAAACAGTTAAATAAATAGTGCACAGATAAATGAAAAAGCTCTGCTAACTATTGAAAAATGTCTTTGACTATTTAAAAACGTTTTTGGATCTAAAATAGCAACAAATAATACCACAAAAATATTAAATCATAAAAATCTCATCAGAAATTATTTTAGGATTAAGAAATTTCTCTTCCGAGCGTGTTGTTTTCTTGCTTCATTCTATGAGCATCAAAAGTTTAAACCAAAAATAAAATTTCATATTATAGTTTTGAAAATGGAAATAGATGTGTTGCATTGAGAATTGGTAGCAAATAGGACGTTAAAAGTTCCAAACCTGCGCCTCTCAAACTCAGAAATGTAGAGTTTAGTTTTTTTGTGAAATTGGCCACACTGTTTCTTCTGACAGTAAATTTGACAGGTGATGCAGATTATGTGTTCTTATAGTATATTTTGATATTTCACCATCCATAAACTAACGCCAGAGAAAAACTTTGAAAGTAAAGTTGTTGATAACAAAATAGAAAGGGTTATACTTCACTTGATCTTCAGCTAGCTATCAATATTTTATGCTCAAATTAAAATTGTATTTTTCCATTCAGTTCCAATTTTAACAACTTAATGAAAAGACAATAATAAAAAGACAATAAATATAAATTAACAAATCATTAATGTGACTTTAATAGTTAGTTTGGTTGACACTTAAGGAAGCACGAAAACGCACATTTATTTCTATTTCACCACACCTTTAAAATAAACCAACTTAGCTCTCCAAATAGAAAAAAAAAAAAAAACACCGACACATTAAATATCATCTAAATATCCACCCATCATGTTTAAAGACGACATTTTTTGTTTTTTTCTTTTTTTTTTGTCTTCAATATAATAAACTATACATAGGTATTCAAAAGGAATTAATTTGGCTACTGTTAATAACATTGCCTATGACAACAATCAATCAAATAAATTGCCATCATTTTTCAACTTGTCTTTAGTTTCTTTCAATTCAAAAAAGCAGTTATATGGTATATACGACGAGTATATATCTACAGCTATGGAGAAAAACACCTTCGGGGTATATTACATCAATTAGAACTGTCAACAGATGTTGATGATGACGATTCCAAACAATTTCAAATTCCGCCGTCTGTGACGCGACTTGGTCATAACAAAACACACATTGTCCAACAAACAATTTTGATAATAAATCATTTTGATTTAAAGCTATCAGCTAGCGTCAATTTTTCTCAAACCCTATCTATACACTACACTATGCATATATACTTGCCGCCACTGACTGTCCTGTCATTGCCATTAGACCCGTTCGGTGTCGCTTATTTGATGCCACACAGACAGAAGAGGTCTTTGTGGGTTTTATTTTGGAAGCATTTAATTTATTTAATGTCACCTTAGCCAGCCACTCATGCATCATATGATTGTGGTAGCTCATGCATTGTGTTATTTGAATTCACTTTTATGAAAGTTTAGAATGCATTTGAGCTATAGATCGGGAATTCCTTAAGCCAACCACCAACACAAACTGTCGAAACCAATTAAAAAATAAATTAAAAGAGTTGAATAGCCATTGCATTCCTTTCGTAAATTGAGAACAGAAAATTTAAGGATTACACGACAAGTGCATTTGTTCAGGGACGTAGAGAGAGCGAGGTTTTAATATGAATTTTTTTTCCAGTCAGGGTATAGGTGTTAGGTACTTGACTGAAAATTTCACATAGAATTGAAGATTTATACACAGGAAATTCTGATAACAGAAAAGATGATTGTTCCAAAAATATCTCTGTTTGTTCTTATATGATCAATTGCAGGAGCTAAACGACTGTTGTTCCATTAAAACTTGCTTTTTTGTTTCTGTTTTTTTTTTTTACTCTATAGAACCATTTTTAAAAATTTCTTCTAAATTAAAAAAACTCTTGAGGAAACATTTGTCCAACTTTTTTTTTTAGATTAAAGCTATAATTGCAGACAATTGTGAGATCGGAAAATATTATCAAATCTTTAAATCTTTTGACAACAAGATGCCATGGACTGAGAGTAAGCTTGTTCGTTTACTTCCCAAACCTACCAATTTCTACAATTTTTAGCCCGAAAGACTGTCAAAGTTCAAATAAAAAAATACAACTGGTAGTATCTGACAGTTTCGGGCAAGCTAGGTAACAGACCTAGTAACAACAAATACAATGTCTGACAGTTAAACTGGGTCTGAAAATGAGTGTTCTGAAAATACTGCCAGGTGGGAACTTCTCAGTTCACATACTGTTGAGAGATGTTAGTCAGTGAAAAATTGTTCGGTCGATAGACATGCATTGACAAATTAAAAGTTTTGTTAGTCATGTTTAGTACAGAGGTTTCAATGAACTTTGGAGAAATTGTCAGCAACTGTCAGATGTCTAAAACAAGACACAATTTCAAATGAATTTGTCAATGTCCTAAGCGTTTGACAATAATCAATATTAGGAATGTTCAAGAAAATGAGATCTCGGAGATGGAGATGTCAGAAATCTCAGTTACATGAACAGGATTCCTCAGCAAAATTTCTCAGCTTTGCTGTCAAAATTCCTTGATTCGCTTGATCCCTTTTTGAGCAAGAAAAAACTCTGAGATCTCATTTTTCTGAACGCGCCAAATGTCAGTTGATCTTCTGACATTGGCCTGACATTTTTGATAATACTATGTCAGACGACAGTTCACACAGTAGGAAGTAAGCCATTTGGGACTATTTTTTGTACTGACAAATCTGACAATATTGTCAGATCTGATAATCATCGGTACTATAAGATTAACTCAGTATTACAATTTTTGACTTTAATTGATATTTCTAAGAAGCTCAAAAAGCTTAAAACAATTGTATCTGGAGACGAGACTTGGTCAGCCATATTAAGAAACAAATATGACACAAACCCCTTAATTACTAAAATTAAACTACGCCCATGAACTTCTCTATATATAGATTGGTAATTATCTCTTCTCAAAAATGAAAGAAAAAGTTAAGTTGGTGCTTTGCTTGCAATTGCAGGTGCTCCGCATTGCAAACAATTCTTTTTCGTTTTAATTAGGGAAAATTGTAGGTAGGTACCTTCTTATTTATTTTGTGCGAAAAAATTTCTTAAACAAAAACCGTAAAAGGTACCGTCGTCGTATAGTCTTCGTCTTTGCCTCGCGCTGCCGTCGCGTAGGTCCATCGTCAGTTGTATATAATATGTATGTTTATAAAGGATATCCTGACAGCCCAACAATTCCGATAACTCACGATTTATAGAATTCCACTTGTGAATGGTATTCAATTGAATATTGGGTGGTGGATTGGGCTTTAGACTACGTCTAACCAAAGCATTCCATTTCCAGCAAAGCACATATGCTTAATTAGACATTTTTGCACATACCTACCTACCTACGGGAAACGAGCTTTGTTTTTGTTTAGTATTTAGTTGGTATGCTAAGTATTACATCCCCTTTTCGTGTGTTGTCGCAGATACAAAAACAATTGCACAGACACACACACCACACCACACCACACATGAATTGTCGAATCGTCAAAAGTATTTTTGATGAAACTCCTAGAATTGCACATGAAACCGTTTTCCCTTAGAGGAAATAATTGCTTCCACTTCAGAGACCATGTCGCAATTTAGCATGAAAAATCGCACGCGATATTCAAATTACAAATAAAATGTATAAAAGACTGTAGAATTACCTTTCGTTTTAATTCTTATATGTGGGCGGGGAGAGAATTATTTCTGAGAATTTCCGTTTGCTTTCCCATCGAACACTTTAAGGTTTCTCGCACTTTTTCATCGCCTTTAGCTATAAAGTGCCATGTTTTGTGGTGTCCTAATAGACTTAGCAAGAACTTGCCAATTTAAAAAAAGGGTTAGAATTGGCCAATCATATGTAATTTCGAAGGGGTTGATATATTGAAATGCTGCCTTTTTCAATTCCGGGAACCATGACAGTCAGTCACCCTACATCAATTGTCACAAAAAATTAAACAAAAAATCAAACTTAAATCCTTTCATCACTCATATGTCCTGTTTTTATTTTTATTTTCTTCGGCGTTTAAAGAGTTTCGTATATTTTCTATTTCCAGTTGAAGAACGTGCAAAAGTAAGTCCTTGGAGATTGTGTGTGTGTATGTAAGAGTGGTGTCGAGAAAAATAAGGAATTATTTAGAAGACAAGCATGTCTGCCATCACTAAAAGTGGGTTACATATAACACCCCCAGCGAGAATGAAATAATTAATTAATGCAGGATGAAGATAGGGAACGAGGAGAGCTGTTCCTGCTGCTGCTGTACCTACTCTTGCTGATTCTTTTGCAAATGACGAGGACGGCAAAGAACAAAAAAAAAAGCATAAACACAGATGCAACTTTGTAAGTGGTATTAATTGATTCATGTGTCATGTTCACGAGAGTCTGTGTGTCTGGATGGAAAAGATAACACAAGCACAAAACAACACAACACAATACAACAGAAAAGAGGAAGTAAGCAAAGTGCCAGATTTGGTTTATTTTAAAACTTTTTGATGAAGACTTAAGTAAAAGCAAAGGAATGCAAAAAATTAAGATTGGCATTTTTAGTAATCGAAAGGGAAATTGTATGCAATCGTTTATATACATATACATATAAGGATTTAAGTAAATTATAAAACTTTGTTTGAATAACGTTTCTCCTTTCTACAAAAATAAATTAATCCGTTAACGAAATTCAAAACGGAGATAAATATAGGGATCTAAGGATTTTTTTTTTAAATTGTAAAATATAAGCTCCTCGTATGACCTAAGCCCCTTTTTATATAAAAATCGATTTATTTTGATTTGTTTGGTTGGAGCCCGGAGAAGTATATGCGCAAACGGATTTGGTACTTCCAGCAAAACGGTGGTGGGAAGCGGACCTCAAAAATGTGTCCTTAATTTATTGACAATTGAATATGCACGATGTTGATTTGTTTTTTGTTAAAAAAAATTTAAATGCAATATTAATTAAAATATTCAAAAGCACCTGATTACAAAAAAAATCGTTGAAGCCATTAAAAAGCTATAAGTGATTTCTTCCAAGAACGTTAAAAAAAATAAATTGTACATTTTTCATTCACTCTTCGTTAGAGGGGGTTATATATGCATATGTGTAGTTTTTCAAGAAAATTGGGCTAGAACTTATAATTTAGCTTCCTTGGTTTAAATTGCTCTAAAAATCCTATTTCCACTTATTAAGTATAGTAAAGTGCATTTTGAGAATTTTAATTTTTTCAAAAAGTAGAAGAAATTTCAGCATCTAGTTTTTAGCATTCGACTTAAAATTTTTAAGAACATTAAATATAAAAAAAAAACAAAAATCTACTTAATGTTGAAAAATTTAGAAAAAAAAGAAATATGTAGTTTCAAAATTAAAAAAAAAAAATTTCAAAAATTTTGAGTTTGAAAATTAATTTTACAAAAAGTGTTTATTTAAATAATTTGATTTAAAAACATAATTTAAGACCATGGTTTTCTGGCTTTGAAAAATGATATAACATGACATTTTTAGTTTTGCCGTTCTTTTTTAAATACATTTTTACTATTTTGAGTCAACTTTTTTGAAAATTCGACTTAAGTTCGATTTTTCCGAAAAACTTCACATATGCTTCTAATATACCTAATCTCCTCTCACGAATGGTTAAATGAAATAGTACAATTATATTTTTTCCCGGTCAAAATGTTTATTCCGACTGGGCTTATTTCCGTTTTCCTATACAATCACTTTGGCCTTTACAGGTATGATTATATGAAGTTTGATCAAAATCGTAAGAGCCGTTTCCGAGAAAATTTGAAAGAAACAAAAAAATCGTATTTCTGGGGAATCGCATAAAAATAGTCTGTACCAAATTTTAAGGAAATCAGTCCAACCGCTAAATCAAATAGCAATGGACGAACGGGCACACAGTCGCACAGACCGACGACGCACGTAGGGTATGATGAAATACATTTTTTCCAATTTCTTCATCATCGTAGAATTAATTTTGAAATTTTCCTATAGAGAAAGTAAAAAATTAAAAATTTGTGGTTTTCTAAAAACTTAAATTAATAGTTTTCGTGAAACATACTGAAGGTGTGGGGTGGCGTATGTGGAATATTTTATTTTTTAAATGGTAATTAAAGTGGAAATGTTGCAATATATTTTACAGCTTATTATAAATAAAGTATCAAGGGACACTTTGTGGACGTTGAATTGAAAGCTTGTGCTAATTTTGAATTCCAGATTCGAAGATCCAATGATGTTCGTACTGCTCTATACAGATGACTTAGTCTTGTTAGCGGATAAACTCCTTCTCTGTCCAGCTATTAGAATTTAACAGGCTTTAGATTCATGTATGTAAAAATTTGTATACAATGGGACCTTCGACATAAAAGGTTATGTAAGGTTTGCCTAAAACCCCGACACAATTTTTTTGCACGAAACCAATACTTGCCTTCTAGATAAAGTAAAAATTTCAACGTAAAATTTAATTTCTTACATCACTATCGCTGATGTTCGTATAACAATCGTGTTTGATTAATGACACCATTCGCTGGTGTATTAAACCAATTCGTCTTGCACTTCACAGTAATTCAGTGGTTTAAAAAAGACAATAATTTCAGTTGCATTTAGCCAGTCACCTATCAAAGCTTATTTCTGCTTCTTACTCAATTCTGTCACAATCAACGAGAAACCATAAGTTAGTAATCTCTAGCTCCAGTCAAGAGCTGATTCCAAGAGAGACAGCTCTCGTGGGCAAAAACCCTATATATATACCTACCAGTCACTGTGACACGCTTGAGTCCTCTAAATTTTGTCCTCAATTGACTGGCTGTCAATTTACGCCTAGAGTTTTTGTTGTTGTTTTTGTTTTCGTCAGTGTCATTTCATAACACCGAATCGAAATGAAAACATTCGAACAGAGACACCAAACAAAAAAATAAGAAAAAAAGAATTTAAAAACACGGGTATATACTTTTTTGTTTCGTGTTTCCCTCTATACGGATCCGGACAGATTGGACATATTGTCAACGACTATGAAGACTCCTAAAAGTTACCCAACAGCTGCAGTGACAAGGTTTGAAAGATTGACCACTCAACTGGAATTTGTGGAGCATAGGTTTCAGTTGCTGTTGTTGCTGCTGGCTGCAACCAACATAGTCTCAGTAGTCTCTTTGGCTCAGCCAACTTCAGAAAAGAAACATTTCAACTTTACGACAATTGCTACCACATTGACATCGAGTACGACCATATAAATTGACAAGTGGACGGTACAACAGCTATACAGCAGGAAAATTCTGTGTTTCAGCAGCGCGAAGTCTGTCTAGGAGGTGTGTTTGTTTCTTTGTTTTTTTTTTTTTTTTGTATTTTGAAAGAACATTTATCGACATCGTGATGTATGGATCTCTTGATGTGCCACATGAGATGAGATGACCTTAAAATCATCTTGTTTTCAAAGGCATAACAGCTAATGGAATTTTTAGAAGGTAAATAGTGGTCATCACAGTTGTGTTAAGACCGGTGTAATACCTATAGATTGTATGCCTTCACCTGAATAACTTGCATTGCTCCAGGGGAATTTCTTTTATAATTTAAAACAATCGTAGATGTAAACTGCAATGAAATTGATAATTATAGAAAATTTTTAATTTTTACTAGCTGGCCCGCACCGGCTTCGCACGGTTGACAAATCTTAGTTTCGTAAAAAATTTACGAAAGAAAATATCAATATGTAAATACAACAACTCAACCTATCTGAAAAATTTGGGATAGTGGAATAGCCTATCTAGCAATATATTCTCGAACGCAAGGAAAACTGGCGTAAGCTATTTCAATAACTCAATTTATAAGTTCAAATGAACTCAACTCCGAAAATGCGTTACGGTAAACAACAGCACCAGTAGCTACGAAAACGTGGACAGTGTTTTCAGCGCTGTTCTTTTATAACCAAAAATTGAATAACGATATCAATTCTGCATAGAATTCTATTTGATATTTTAATTTTTAATACAAAATTTATTCCGTCGAAAATTAATTCAAATTTATATCGATTAAAAATATTTCTCTTGATTTCTTGTAATTTTTTCACTTTTTTCGTATAAAAAATAAGAAAACACTTGATGCACACCGCCAAAATTGAAATGATAGAGAACAAAGATCGCGGTATTTTACGAACAATAATTTTTCTCTCTGCGAAATTCCAAAAAATTATGAAATTCGCAAATGAGCGAAATACACTTGATTTTTGATTTTGTTTTTTTTTTGAAAATTGGGTCTATATCCTCCTCATTGATTTTCTTAACATTTTAAAAGAAAAACCAAGTAAATTGATTGAAAATTATATACATATATAGACAATTCAAATTAATTTGTAAACTATTTTTCCAAATGGGAAAATTAAAAAAATTGGGGTTAAAATTCATAAACAAAAAAATTCCTTAAACTTGCTTGTCACTTTTGAGTTTAAAATTTCAGCATTACTTCAAAGCGTCAGAAGTGGGAAAACAATTTTTAAATAGGTTATTGGAGAGTTTTATTTTTTTTTTTAATTTTTAGAAAAATTATTATTGTAATTTACATACCTATATGTAAGTTTAAAAACAAAAATATTTTTTAGTTGATTTCATGGAATAAGAATTTCTATCAAAAAATTTTTTAGTTGTTTTCAAAGGATAAACTGTTTTTCAAATACATATATTTAATTTTGTACTTTCCTTTTGCAAAGAAAAAGTACCAACTTCAATTATTTGCCATTCGTTTACCAAACTAATACATATTTTTAATTTCGAAACAATAAATCTATGGTAATTTTCTTATAAAATATTCCAAATCAATAAGATGAAAATCCATTAATTCAAACACAAAAGATGAACGAAAAATATCCTTTACTTACAAAAGCTATTTTGTACTAACAGATTGATGCCTTCTTCTGAAAGAGAAAATGAGATTCCATCGTTTTACCATCATTTTTATATAAATACATATTTACTATGTGTATACAAGGTACATACATATCTCAATGATTAATATTCGGTCCAATGAAAAACATATCTCCCTCTCTCGGATATAATTTAATTGATACTTAAGTATCACTTAATCCGTCCCTAAAGTCCGAACTTTCACCACTTTACTCACTTGACTTTTATAATACATTTTATTGAGCAACAAGAATTTGTATGTATATATGGATTGACAAATTGATGTAATTAGCAAATTGATTACTGTCGATTGCCCTTTAACAACTATAAATGAATTTCAAAAATAATGAATGGATTTTGGTAGTATCTCGAAATTATACATTATGGATACCTAATGAGATGAATTGACATTTTTAATGAAGAATTTTTAGTTCCTGGTCCTACACGCGCGTGTTCTAGAATTTATAATGAAATCCTTTTATATTTTATGTTAAAGGGAGAATATTGGTTTCATAAAAATGTAAAATTTGAGGGTAAAACTGCAAAATAAACAAGATTTTTTATTTGAAAGTTTTTTTATAGTTCGAATTGTAAGTTTTTTTTGTATAAGTTAATTCTTTATTTATTTCCCATCGAGGAAATTCGTCTTTTATTGTATAAGCTGAGGTTAAAATTAAAAAAATGCATTGCCAGTAATTGATTTATAATTTTTAGTACGCAAAAGAATATACTACAGGAAGAAATCTATTTTTTTCTTTTCGACCGAATCAGAAACCACAGTTTCAATTTTTAAATTTAAAAATTTAATATCTCGAAGAACGCTAACTGCATAAACCACATAATATGATTGAACGATTATCTTAAATCTATCTACAAAACTCTTTCAATTCAGGTATGAAAGAAAAATCGTTTGCAACTGCATATTCACACTGGCTCTAAATTTATAGAAAGTTGAATTTTTTAAAAGTTTGTCCCGTATAATCTCGAAATATACGTATCTGAGTGAGGTGAAATAAATTCTATAACACTTTTCTTATAAGGATCAGTGTTTTCGCATATATTTTTTTATATATTTAAACTTTAAGTAAGCTTCTGAAGGGAAACAAAAATCCCACAATGACACAACGAAATAATAAAAGAAAAATTGGTGAAACTTTCAATGGATATCTTTTCGCTGTGTTTTTGCAAGCATTTCGCTCTTGTTGGATACTATAGCAAAAAAATTGTTTTAAATTTTGTCTTTGGTCTTAACATGAAAAAAAGGATGTTAAGGTAGAATATAGACTGAGATTTATTCCCAGGCGAGAAGAAGAAGAAGATACTAATTCTAAAAAGTTACAAACACTACAGGATTGACAATCGGCTAATTTTATCCCTCACGAAAATAAAATCGTCAACAGATAGCGATTACATTTGAGTATATAAATTATTGGAGCGTGCCAAAAAATTAATTGTAAAGAGTTCGTTTGAAGCCCCGATGTATGCATTTTATTTTCATATTTAAAGATTCTAAGATTGGTACAAAATTCCTTGCGATGTCGGGCTATTATTATAGTAAAATGTGAATCCACTTAAATAAACGAACGAGTGTATAGGTACAACCCATCATGTGATTTAATTCCTCTGATGGAGAATTTGACTTATGTAAGTCTTTGATTATAAAGATATGCCTAGAAATCAAAATCAAACTCAAAAGAATTACATAATATATACCTACATAGAGTTAGGAAAGAGATCAAGCTGTGAATTTAAATCGTTTTTGGGATTATCCATGTTTCCGGTCCTGAATGACAGATTAATCTTCCTGGATGCTATTTTCGTAACATATATACAAATACTAGAATATGTGTATCATGGAAAAATTTGCTGAACCATGAATGGTTGACTCTAATCAAACTGGACAGAGGCAAATTGCAAAAACGTAGTACGTATTGGTATTTCCATATGGAATTACACACATCATGTAAATATATATGTATGGGGATGTATCTGATGAAATGATATACATTAGTTGAAAAATGACCAATTTGACTTTATATGAAACGAAAACTGAACTATACACATGCAGTGATTCAAATTCAAAAAAGGCGTTAGAGTTGACATCGTGTTAATTCTTAAAAAAAATCAGATGTTTAAAGTTTATCTAAATCTCTCAATCAATCGGTTAAGTTTATATATGTATTTAAACACTTAACAGCTCCTTGATTGCATAAGCACTTGACTTTATCTGAGTATGTGTCATATAAATGTGTCGCTTTGATCTCAAAATAGCCAAAAGCCATTTACTATGGCTCAATGCACAAGGCAGTTCCTGATGTTTTTTGCCGCTCTCATTTTCTAAGCCTGATGTTACCTTAAGGTTATTTTTACTTTTATTTTTGCGTTCACTCTGACTTATCCCATAAATCGATTGGAATATCAAGTTCCTATCTAGCGACCACATACAGATCATATAAATCCTTCGAAATGACTTTCGATGCAATTATCTTGAACTCCAGGCTCCATGCTCCAAGAGGGACGAATTTTTATATAAATACATTCTTATATAATATATGTTAACATTTCTATATATTGGGTAGCTATATAACGCTGAAATTAAATTGAGTGAGTCTGCCTAAGAATCAAATAGCTATGCCTTTACTTTTTACAGGCGCAGTACCTACACAACACATACCTATCTTTTAGGATCTGGAGGCTGTCATAAATAACAATCATCACAAAGACGTAGAATATTTAAAGAGATATGAGGCAGGGCTCAGAGGTTTACTAGAACAGGTTTCATTCAGTTTGCATAGATATGTATGCATGCACACCGCTAACAGAAGTTAGGCGTTAGTTTGGTAAGAAATGAAAAATAAGTAATGAAAAATCGTATAGCATTGAAGAATATACAACATGTCAATGTAAATTTAAATTAATAATTATAAACAAAAATAAAAGTTTTTTGCTACTTTGTTGTAACTGAAGTGATTTAAAAATTAAATTGGATCTATATAGTTCCTTGGACCCACACCTTTTTTGTTTGAATGACAAGAAGATTAAAGTTTAACAAATTAAATAAATTAAGGTAAAGTCGTTGGGGGTAATTTAAAGAGGTGTACTCCAAAAAATATGATTATAAGGACTACCGTTAGTAGCTATCAATTAAAAATATATAAAATTAATAAATATAATTCGGTGGTGCGACAGTTCGTGTTAAACCAGGGTTTAGGGACTTACAACTCTCAACTATTACTGTGTTCATGTTTTTGGCATCGGACCTGCAATTTTCTGCAGAATCTAAACGGCTAAGGTGAGAAACTCGTGAAAAGAAATACACTTGGGGGATTTGTCAATTCCTAGCAAGAGGCAGTAACCAGTGAAAAATATTTATATCTGTTTTTTTTTTTTTTCTATTTTTTGAATAGCGCATTGGCTGGGAATAAGCTGACCAGACGTCCTCTTTTGGCCTAATAAACTTTTGTCCGGTATCTTTTTGAAAAAATAAGCGCTTTGTCTTCTTTTTTATGTCTTTTTTAAAAATTTTAATTGTTTCGTGAAACAAAACAACAATACAAAATTTATTTTGGTGTAAACACGGTCCTAAAAGTATTTTCAAAACAAAAATTGAACTTTGAATTCACTCCTTTCTAAATAAAAATAAAAATATGTCTTTTTTTACAACTATATTTAAAAAACCCCGATATTTTAATGAAAATAAGGTCCATTACAACTAAAGGGTGTTTCAAAATTTCCGCAAGAAGTAATTTTGATAAAAAAAAAACATTTTTTTATTGATTCATATAATATGCGATATAGAGTTATGTATGGAATAGAATACTGGATAAGTGGACTCCTCGGCTTTGCTGGTACATGTACTCTTTTTCCAAAATCCGCACCAAACAGTGAAACGTTGTGGCTGCATTTGTTTCTCAACAAACACCCTTGTATTTTATAAACGCCAAATGCGACAACTTTGAAATATAACGAAGCCCTAGACGAAAATGAGCTTCATCGCTGAAAATGTTTTTGTTTGAAAAATCACCGGCAAACCCTAATACCTACTATTTCAAACTGGTATTTAACAATGCAAACGCGTTGTTCTTTAGTGCAGCACACCATTTTTAAAAAAAACCTCAACTGTCAACTGTCAAACTGTCTTTTTTTATTGGCAACATTTTGCGTGAATTTCGGGACACCCTTTACAATCAAATTTTATTTTTATTTTATTGTAAAGATAAAACATAAATTGTTGGATAGTTCTTCAAAAAATATATTTTTTGTGATATTAAAAAATTTTATTACTTAAAGTTATTTTCATGTTAAATAACTAAAAGATTTTATGAATTTTTTCTTCACTTTTTTTTTGTTTATTGTTGTTTTTTTTTACTGTTTTCTTCTGTTATATAACTCACTATACGTTATGACTTTTTTGATCCAATAAATCAAAAAAATATTTTTTTTTTATTTCCGTTTTTTTTGCATGTCCCCTTTTCATTGAAGATAGATCTGGTCACCCTAGTTGGGAATCGAACCCAAGACCTTTGGCGTAACGGTCTTATGCAATAACCGCATTACGCCAAACGCTACTACATTAATTAATATTATACCTAATTATGAATTAAATGTATGTTTTGCAGCTCTTTCACCTAACCAATTTTAGCTGTCAAAAGAAAAGGTATTTTTGTATTTTATTCGAGCCTTAAGGGAATACATACCTTTAAAAATATTAAAGATTTTTTTTTATAAATCAGGGTTATTGTTAAAGATTTTTGAATGAAACAAGAACTATTTTCTTTGTATTATAAATTAAATTTTATGATTGGAGGAATACGTATGTTCGTAATTTCTTGCTGGGTATGTTCAGATTTCTGCAAACAAAAATCGATCACGTTCTTAAGACGCAATTAAGTGACAATTCTTCAAATCTTTAATTGAGCAGCAAGATCGAAACTTGAACACAAAGGGATTTATTCTCATACCACATTGGTATGTAGTCGACTTTGGTGGACCTTAAATTGCATAGGTAGCAATCAAATCACAGCTGCAACGTTTTATCAAAAGTGTGTGTACCTACCTTTCAAGATCTTTCAAGGGGAAATTATATATTTTTTCTTTTTGGAATTTTGCACACTGCAGTATTTTTTTTTCTCTACAAACAGGGCACATTGTGACTTTGGTACAGTTCTGATTTTATTTTTCTATATAGAAAATTGTCCATCCATACGATCTATACCTTTTGGTTTGGTTCTTCTTCCAATTCAAGAAAATCATTCCGCATAAAAATTCTTCAACGTCTTCGAACGTAATTGAAGAAAGATTCTCCCCGTGTCTATCGTATTCCAAGGGATATATATGTACATAGAATAGGTGGAGAACATTCGAAGTCTTATACGTTCGTATATGCAGTCGTTTGGCCAAGCAAATGATAACAAACAAGTTGGCGGCACGTTTTCTCTAAGGTGGTGCGCAATGCATTGTAAGTTAACGTAACGTACATTCAGCTATAATACATACCTTATGTACCTACTCATATGAACCTATAGATATAAATATTTCATTCTGAACAAATATAGAATTTTCTTTGTTTTTTTCCTTTTAAGTCAAGCCGAACTCTATGGTCTGGTCGACGACCAAAAATGGTAAATGGTATAAGATAATGTGATTTCAAAAAGTCTTTACCTTCGGATATAAAAATTAATTACTTAAAGAGTTTCTTTGTGGTGGAGGCGGTACTTACATGAACAGCAAACAACATTGTATTGTTGAAGGTTATAAATGTTAAAAGGAAAACTCGATATCCTTATAAAAAAAAAATATTTTGAAGAAAATTTGAGATATTCTGATACTTATAGACGACTCTAAAGAATCTAAGTTCGGAAAGACGGATTTAAAGTTACCCGTTTGGTTTTGAAAATGAGTTGGCACAAAATCAATTTGTATAATACAAAAGTATCAGAATCAAGAGCAATATATTGAAAAATTTTCAAATTACTTCATAACAACAAAAATCTTTGAGCAATTCTTTTCGAAATAAAAACTAAAACATTAAATTTAAATATCAAGAATCTAAATTTCTGCGAGTATCAGGAAATTCTTTAAAAATCACAATTTATTCAGGCTCATAAGTCTGCTTTTGAAAAACATGTTTCTCTAAAATTTCCACAGCCTTATATTTTCAGTTACATTACAAATCGTAGGTATACCTATAAAGCAAAAAAAAAGGTAAATTATTATTAAATACTCCCAATTTCCAAACAATAAATTAATATTATCCTTCGTTTACTCAAACACACACAACACATTAATTATGAGAACTATTTGCCACAACTTGAAGTTGAAATGATCAAAAGGTGGGTATATTCCGTTGTGTTACCTCTGGACCAGCCATCAAAATGTTCTTTTAAGACAAACGAATCTGCCCAACAACCAAAGAAACGTGTTAATTTATTTCATCCAAAGCCTCATTTATTATTCGCAGAGCCTTCAACCTGCCAAGAAGAATTCGCATCGCATCGCTTGGTTTTTTTTTTTGCCTGACACAATTCACCCCACAGCCCTTCACACTCATCGTCATCATATCGTCATATACCAACGGCGCGCTTTTAAAACGTAGGTATTCCCAAATTAAGAGATTAACATGTGTGTACGGCAGGATATCATCGACAATTACACCGTGAACGTGTTCCCATTCATCATTGTGTCAGTGGTAAATGCATGTCTAGGGTCTTCACCGAAAACGAAAAGTCTGAACATTTTAACGTGTATACGATTTTTGGCAACTGTGAGTGTTGCCCGCAAGCACAGCCGCAACGTTCCTGGGCAACGCGACAGCCAAGAAGAAGAAGAAGAAGAAGTGATTTACTTGCGAAAGTATGTTCGCTGGTTATACGCCCTGCGTTGGTGTCAGTAAGGCTTGGGAAACGTCGACGGCCGATGCACGAGACGGTTTCCAAAGCACTGACCATTTATATATAGGTAGGTACCTACTGCTGCAAGCAACTTATGACGCCGAGATTGTAAAGTGTGTGTGCATAGTAATTAAATATTTTTCCTTCTCTTCAGCTCATCCCAAGATCCCAGCACCATGCATACAGAGTCTTTTCGAATAAACCAGGATGGTCACTCCCAAGACTCCCAAGTCCCAAGCCAATGGTCATTGGGGGCTTTGCGTATCTCGTTAGAAAGTTGTGAAAATTATTTGACAGCGGCACCACTACTGACAGTTGGAATGTTCTCTCCAAGTTGTTATGTTGTTCTTTCCGTGATGCGGCAAATTGCGTGTTTGGTGGTTCAATGTGGGCTTAACGTTATAATGTTACATAAGGTGTCCTCGCTCCTCGCATCATCATCAGGACGTGTTTGTTTGTAAACCGCACGGTTCTTGGTGGGCTATCCTGCCAATGCCAGTCGACAGCTCATAGTTAAGTTGAGATTCGCATATATTGAGATTCATCTACGTGATTTGCATGAATATTTTTCAATTGATGAGCTAAAATTCAACAATTTGTCATCGATTTGAAAAATATGTTGTAAATTGAAGGCAATAAGAATTCCAATTAAATCAATATGCAAATTTATTGGCCCTTTATATCATAGGAAGGGAAGTTTTACTATAGAGACTTTACAATACGAAAAATTTTGATATTCAAAAGTAGTTTGGTACTGATTTTTTTATATTTTTATATTTTGGTATTTTGATATTCTGATATTTTGGTTCTTTGATATTTTGATATTTTGAATATTTTGATATTTTGGTATTTTGATATTAAGGTATTTTGATATTTTGGTATTTTGATATTTTAATATTTTGTTATTTTGATGTTTTGATATTTTGATATTTTGATGTTTTGATATTTTGATATTTTGAAATTTTGATATTTTTTTATTTTTATATTTTGATATTTTGGTAGTTTGATGTTTTAATATTTTGTTATTTTGATGTTTTGATATTTTGATGTTTTGATATTTTGAAATTTTGATATTGTGATATTTTGATATTTTGATATTTTGATATTTTGATATTTTGATATTTTGATATTTTAATATTTTGATATTTTGATATTTTGATATTTTGATATTTTGATGTTTTGATATTTTGAAATTTTGATATTGTGATATTTTGATATTTTGATATTTTGATATTTTGATATTTTGATATTTTTATATTTTGATATTTTGATATTTTGATATTTTGATATTTTGATATTTTGATATTTTGATATTTTGATATTTTGATATTTTGATATTTTGATATTTTGATATTTTGATATTTTGATATTTTGATATTTTGATATTTTGATATTTTGATATTTTGATATTTTGATATTTTGATATTTTGATATTTCGATATTTTGATATTTTGATATTTTGATATTTTGATATTTTGATATTTTGATATTTTGATATTTTGATATTTTGATATTTTGATATTTTGATATTTTGATATTTTGATATTTTGATATTTTGATATTTTGATATTTTGATATTTTGATATTTTGATATTTTGATATTTTGATATTTTGATATTTTGATATTTTGATATAGGTAGGTACTGATATTTTGATACTTTGATATTTTGATATTTTGAATATTTTGGTATTTTGATATTTTGGTATTTTGGTATTTTGATATTAAGGTATTTTGATATTTTAGTATTTTGATATTTTGATGTTTTAATATTTTTATATTTTAATCTTTTGTTATTTTGATGTTTTGAAGTTTTGAAGTTTTGAAGTTTTGATGTTTTGATATTTTGAAATTTTGATATTTTGATATTTTGATATTCTGATATTCTGATATTTTGATATTTTGATATTTTGATATTTTGATATTTTGATATTTTGATATTTTGATATTTTGATATTTTGATATTTTGATATTTTGATATTTTGATATTTTGATATTTTGATATTTTGATATTTTGATATTTTGATATTTTGATATTTTGATATTTTGATATTTTGATATTTTGATATTTTGATATTTTGATATTTTGATATTTTGATATTTTGATATTTTGATATTTTGATATTTTGATATTTTGATATTTTGATATTTTGATATTTTGATATTTTGATATTTTGATATTTTAATATTTTGATATTTTGATATTTTGATATTTTGATATTTTGATATTTTGATATTTTGATATTTTGATATTTTGATATTTTGATATTTTGATATTTTGATATTTTGATATTTTGATATTTTGATATTTTGATATTTTGATATTTTGATATTTTGATATTTTGATATTTTGATATTTTGATATTTTGATATTTTGATATTTTGATATTTTGATATTTTGATATTTTGATATTTTGATATTTTGATATTTTGATATTTTGATATTTTGATATTTTGATATTTTAATATTTTGATATTTTGATATTTTGATATTTTGATATTTTGATATTTTGATATTTTGATATTTTGATATTTTGATATTTTGATATTTTGATATTTTGATATTTTGATATTTTTATATTTTGATATTTTGATATTTTGATATTTTGATATTTTGATATTTTGATATTTTGATATTTTGATATTTTGATATTTTGATATTTTGATATTTTGATATTTTGATATTTTGATATTTTGATATTTTGATATTTTGATATTTATATTTATATTTATATTTATATTT
Organism: Epistrophe grossulariae; assembly: GCA_929447395.1. NCBI lineage: Eukaryota > Metazoa > Arthropoda > Insecta > Diptera > Syrphidae > Epistrophe > Epistrophe grossulariae. The sequence goes on from OV839568.1 coordinate 138,169,531, forward strand.
ATATTTATATTTATATTTATATTTATATTTATTGTGAGACGCACATTCCACAAAAATCAGTCGTAGTTGGTAGTCATAACTTACTTATATATCTTCTTTGTTGTAAGTTCCTTTAGCTAAGGATTCCTATCTTAAATATTTGTATAAAAATTCATAATTTAACACCATTGGCATAGGTATGCCTTTTATAGACAGTTTTCTTAGGTCTTATCCACTGTCCAAGCCAAGTCGGTACCTACATATATAGCGTAGATTCTTTTATCAAAAACCATATTGTATATCCAAGTGCATTATCACCCACTCATTCCCGTCACATAATAACTTTCGGAACGAACGCCAAATTGGATCATTACCTACCCTGGCTTTTATCTCGATTGATGCATTTAATTTTCTGCCAACAATGAATGCACTTCCAACAGACCTTCGCTCATTCTCAGGGCCTTTTGTTGCTTTGCTATATTATAATACAGCTGCGCTGGCTATATCTTGGCTTGGTTACATGAAAATAGCAAAATTAGCTTCAACCGTGACAAGCCGTATATACACAGAGAGATGAGTCTCACACCAATTTTGTTATTTGTTGTTGTTATTACGACTTTATTGTTATTGTTGTCGGTTTATTGCATTTATTGTGATTATTTCTTTGCATTTCATTGAGTTCTGCAGCGCAGACGTAATCTTAATCATCCAGCACGGACGTTGCCCACACGCACGCGTTTCCCGCATAAAGCAACTATAGGTATAGCAGGTAAACAAGAGGGTGCCTATTTATAGGAAATAGCAAGGGGATCAAGATACCCCTTAAAGAACATCGATCGGGCAGCCAACAATTATGGTGAATTAAATTGTAATAAAATGTTCTACTTTATCGCAGAGCCATGTTCCAGCATCCTCTTCAGTCTTGAAACAGCCAGCCATTGTAGATTCTGTACTTCGATTGAAGCTGTGCTGCAATTAGCGCCGCCTAGCTATTGAATTTAATTGTAACATGAGATCCAATTGGATCCATAGATCAATGGGATTTATTGTGACAGTGGACACCCGCTTATTACCACCAGCGCTACTGGACTTTATAGTTTATGCTCGAACCGATCTCGTATAATATTGAAATCGAGAAAGACAGAGAGAGAGAGAGAGAGAGAGATGTGGTTTGCGTTTGCCTCATAATTATAAGAAAGACAGTCATTGCCGTCGCGTCGTCGCAGTCCGTAGTCGCCGCGAGGTTTGTAAATATTTGTCCATCGGAAGAAGATCTCTAGAATGGCGGTCCAGGTTTAGAGAAGTCCAATGTACCTATAGACCGTTTTCTTTCTGTTTTGTGTCTTGTTTTTTTTTTTTTTTGTTCAAATTCAAATATTTGTGTCGCATCTTTGTGTGATGTTGTGTTAGAAGAGCGCGCACACGCGCACTCGCGCAGATTAGTGACAATTTACATTCTATCGTCCATGGAATTTGAAGAGGTCTTCCTTTTCAAGTATGCTGCATCCTGTTTGCTGACAGGTTCTAAGAACTCTGTCGGCTGTCTTTATATTCACCGATCTGACAATGGTGTAAATATTTGACCATGGAATATAGGTACACTGGTCACTGATTGTGAGTGATGAAAGGGCTTAATGTGTAGGTATAAATGGGTGTATTCAATAAGAGTGATTATATAGGTTGGTTTAAGTAGGTAAGTGAAGAAATATTAGATTTGTGATAAATACAAAATACAATCTTGGTTCATATGGGAAACAGAATTGAATGTGCAACCTTTTTTGGTTTAATTAGTAACGCCCATATTATTCACTCAGGATTAAGATTGAATTTAAGTAGATTTTAAAATCCAACCATTAAATCCGGATCGATTTAATCCAAAATTCATCCAGATTATAAATGACTGCAAAACTTGCATTTTGTCTTAAATCCAGATGTAAAATGTTTTAATCCAAATTTTGTAAAATTACTAAAATGAAAAATAAAAACTCTCTAAAACAAAAAATAAAAAAGTTACCTGAGTATTTCACGAATAAAATCAAAGGGCAACAAACTCAGGTGATTTTCGACCTCTCTCTAATTTCAATACCAAGTCCTAAACTTCAAATTAGGAATATTTTCTAGCCACAGACGCTCACCAAATTTACACCAAATTTACCACATAAGTGGTTCCTGAGATATAGAACTTCAAAAATAATGGAGCACTTCACGAGACCACAGAATCTTGTACAAAGGAAAATATCAAAAATTTGAGGTTTTCTATTCGGGAGGCGTGGTATACGCCTAATTTTTCAGAATTATTATCAATTATTTGAAGCACTTCCGATTGTTATAGAATCATATTAGCATCTTTTGAGGTTTGGACCTGGCATAAAAATAATATATTTGCAAAAAGGAGTGATGTCAGAAAGTCTGATAAATTTTTCTTGATTTATTTTTAATTTTCCAAATCTGGTCAGCTTTTTAATTAGTTCCGTCTAAAAAACACTATAGGGCAGCATGCAAAATACTCAAACAAGACCCTAACCAAAATCGAAATATGTACTGCTATCCTGACAGATAGTCAGGCAGCTGTGAAAGCCATTGATTCGGCTGTTTCAGCATAAAGATTGGTTCAGCAATGCCGTGATGAGCTCAAAAGCCTAAATGTTAACCTTAAGGTCGCTCTTATCTGGGTCACTCTTATCACTGTGGCATTGAGGGAAAAGAGTACGCGGATGAAGTGGCCAGGCAAGGATCAGCCCTTCATAGCGGAAAAAGTCAACATTCCTCTTGGGGTTATGAAGGGAAATATATTCTCAATTTTTCTTAACAAACCAAACCGCAGGAGGGGCAGTTTAAAAAACATCATTATGTCTAGAAAGATTTGGCCTATAACATAGATCCCGAACAAATGACTTAATTTGCAGATCAAAAGCCAGGATCGTTGCACCTGTTCATGGACACTGGGCATTGGGAGAGCATGTGGCAAAGCTGGGAATCCCTCACAATACTCGCTGTCGTAGTTCTGGGGGCCAGGAAAAGGAAACAGTCGCTCACTTCCTCTGCAAATGCCCCGCTCTAGCTAGAATGAGATTACAGACATGTGGTATAAACCAATCTTCGACGACCTCAACGAAACCTCCGAAATAAAGATCAAAGATTTGGTCTCTTTTCTCAACATAAAGAATTGACTCTAAGATGTACTTTGACCGCGAGTAAGTGGACGAGTTTTTTTTTCTGAAAGTCATATAGATTCACTCTGAACCGGAAATCAATTTGTATAGGTATTGTGTATCTCGACGTACTGTGGTTGGGGGAGTGTAATGATGATTCCACAAATTCGTCTCAACAATTATTTTTCTTATACAGGTCAAACGAGTTATTGTGTCAAAACGGCGTTATCAAGCGCAAATTGGGCCACGGAGCTAGGTGCTCGTGGCCGCCATTTCTACATACCTACCTAGAATCGATGGAACTTATTTTTCTCATTTAGTATAAGAAAAATGAGAAATAAGGAGAACGTTTTTTAAATACAAGATTTAAATTTTTACTGCGCAGCTGACTATTGGTTTCTTTTTTTGAAGTAAAAGAATCATTTTAAATTGATCTCTTGCAGCTAATTTATCATCCAAAGGAAAAAGAAAGAATAGACAAAAGTTTTCTGTTAACTAGATTGTATCAAAGTGATAACTTTTAGCCTACTTATACGAATGTACATTTCACATTTGAAAAAAAAAAGAAATGGAAACCTGTACAGCTCTTTCAAATCTTCAAAATGCTTCATGATCATGGGTCATTCATCAAAAGATTGCCAATACTTGATAGCTCTATTGTTTGTCCCGTTACTAAAGAGATCCATTCTAATTTAAATCAAAACTCAACCATATATAGCCGGAAGCAAAACTCCTGGGATACATTAATAAACCGTTTCACTCGTCCATACATATATACGTAACATACATACATACATATGTATGTATATTGTTTGGTCTTGGAAAACTGCATGCAAAGACGAAAAAATGCCATGCAAGGTCGCGAGGTTAATTAACTCGCGCCTCAAGAAAAGAGATCATCAAAGATTTGACACCAAGGTATAAGAAATATAAAGCTATACCACAATCAATGCCAACTCTGTACTGTATACAAGGTATACACGAGGTCTGGCATCTGGCAAACAGCTTCTATTAAAAACTATATATACTTTTCGTGTAGGTGTGTGTTACTCCAGTTTTTTCTTGGAAGTCAGCAAACCAACTCCGCAACTATAAAACTATACTACTGGTGGCTTTGACTTTCGTGATTGCCTGTATGCCAAGACGCCATCCAGCACGATATCTCAACCTTCTCGTACTCATACAGCTAATCATGTGGACAATGCACATCCGTTTTGTTATAAATAATGATTCAATGATTTCTGTGGGTCTGGGTTTTAAAAATGGGGTGAGTGTCGAGAGGGATTTAATCGCCCGTGAAGAATATTGCAACTAATGATGCACTCAACCCACTTTTCATCGAACACATTATATTCGATGAAACTCTTTTTTGTATATTATTTGAATTGATTGGGCTAATTTTGATGTTCGTTCATACTTATGTCGGAAGTACGGCGCGGCGTGACGTTTTTTTATTTTTTGTTGCTTGTGAAATTATGAAATTAAGTGTGATGAATAAATTAATGATAAAATTTTGAATTGCTGAAGTTTATTTGCCCAAATATTTAGCCATGAAAATTTAACGAACGAATTGGAAAAAAATTCCATCCCATTCCTGTCCCCCCAAATCTTCCCTTTCTAAGTTGTTATAAGGGTACCTGCCTTAATTAATTATTTATCAATTATATGATGACTATTGCATCATAATGACGTTGCACACATTAAAAAATTTTGATCACAATCTGAATGACCATCATCATGGTTGGAACAGAATTATTGACAGTGAAAGTGGTTTTGCCCAATAATGATGAATCAATAATTTTCCCATCAGAGAGAGAGGGAGAGAGGAAGGGAGACAGAGAGACCATAAGCAATCGCCTTCTAGCTGACCACGTATTTAAGGCGAGCAATTTTAATGTCTCTATTACACGGAATCCCTTAAGGGCATCCCGAATGTGAAGTGGGCTCGTTTTCGCTTCGTATATACTATAAAAGATGCGGGAGTTGGGTATATCGTATCAGAGAATGTGCACGAGAACCACTCTCGTTGGTTTCAAACAAAATTGGATTTGGTCACGATTTAAGTTTTCTATAGATACTTTTATTTTTCATTAACTGCCTCGTTGTTCCTTTATTTTTTCCTTATTTTTTTTTTTTTTGTTTGTTTCTTTCCAAAGACTGTGGTTTTAGGATTTCTAGTTTGTTTAGATTGAGAAGCTATAAGGAAGGTATTTTTTTTTTTTTTTGTAAGTTAACAAAAAAATCGGTTCGAATAAATGCGTCAATAGGGTCGTTAAGGTAAAGAATCTGGCTATTAAGAAAAGGTAAAGCGAAGGTAATCGTTGACCACAAAGCAATTAGATGCGGTGCTTGATTTGATGTGAACCAATAGAAAATATATATTATACTGGTTGGGTGTTTTATTTCCGGTTACACGCAAGGAATTTTTTTATTTTTAAATTTATAGCTTGTTAAAAAAAATTAGATGGAAAAATTAAGTGGAAAGTTTGAAAAAATTGATTGCGGAAGGCTGAAATTGTATTAAATTGAATTTTGATTTTTCTATATACATATTACATAATGATAATAGAAATAAATTCTGACTCTCAGATATTTAAAAGTTTTTGTTAGTTTGAAGTTTAAAATAGTGAAAGAAGGTCTCATATCAAATTTATTGTAATCTTTTGATTTTTTTCCCACGAACTAGATATGTAGATATTTTTGAAGAAATTTCATTTCACAAAAAAATTTATGCAAAAAGGACTATGTTGTTTTTTTTAAATAACTTCTTTATAACGACGTCTTAAATATCAATTGACATTTTATTTTATGGTTTTTTTTACTAAAATCTGACAAGTCTCAGGAAAAGATTCGATAAAGCTTCTAGAAATATACATTATACTTACATAAAATACTTGTATACAATCCTTATAAAACTATAGACTTATTTATACCTTCTCCAATTTAATGTACACATATTTATCTCAAAAACAGACCCTAGCTTCGGTAAACTTTTGGTATCTTGCTTTAAAGCAATTTAAAAGAAGTAGCTATGAAAATCATGACTTCTATAAGAAATTAATATTTTTTCGAAGTCTTTTAGAAGCCTAATAGACATCAAGACATGCAGTTAGGCTGACCAGACGTCTTCTTTTAAGAGCGCAAGTCCTCTTTTTCACCTAATAAACTTTTGTCCGGTATCTTTTTGAAAAAATAAGTGATTTGCAATCTTGTTTAGATTTTAAATTTTTTATTTTTTTTCGTGAAACAAATCAACAATACAAAATTTTTAAAAGTACATAATGCAAAACAAAAATCGAACTTTGAATTCACTCATCACTAAATCACAATAAAAAATGTCGTTTTTTACAACTTTACTTTAAAGACTCCCAGTGTTTGTATGAAAATAAGGTCCAATGACAAATAAAGGGTGTCCCAAAAATTCATGCAAGAAGTAATTTTGATAGAAAACATTTTTTTTTAGAATACTGGGTGAGTATTGCACTCGTGCAGCAGTTTTAAAAACCAAGCTGTCTTTTTTTATTGGCGACACCTTGCGTGAATTTTGGGACACCCTATACAATCAATTTTTGTGAAATTAAAAAATTTTATTAAATTGATTTGATACTGGAGATTTTCAACGTGTTTTTAAGTTATCTAAAATAATATCTCTTATTTAAATTTTCTACTTGAAGTTATCTACATATTTTCATGTTAAATAACTAATAGATTTTTTTTTTATTTTTTTTTTGTTTATTATTATTTTTTTCGCTTTTGTTATATGTATAATACATATGAAAGTCTTTTTTGATCCCATAAATCAAAAAAAAATATTATTTTAAATTTTCGTTTGAGATTTTTTCGGATGTCCTCTTTTCATTGAGGATATAGATCTGGTCACCCTTATTGCAGTATATAATAGAAAAAGCAAGCAAAATATTAAAGGAATCTAGCTTCTATTAAATTTTTTGTTAATTTTTAATATTTTAGTAAATTTCTAAAATCTTCACATATAGGTAAATCAATAGTTCTTCGTTTAAACTTATTTTAGAAGCAAACCATAAACAAATCTTTCGCTTAACTTGTTTCGACTTCTTTTTCATGTGTTTTTTTTTTTTTAATAAACGAGAATATTTTAACAATTTAATCCAAATCCTGTGTTAAGTGCCACACTAATAGATACTTTGTCTCAATTAGTAAATGAAATTTGCAAATTTGCAACCACAAGAATTATAACTCACCAAAGGCCATCTGTATGGTATTAATGGTTGCAATAAAGTCAAATTGAAATGGGGTGCAGATGATGTGCTGATGTCTGGTGATGTTGCCAGTGTACATTGCGCGCACCCTGCAAACTTCTCATATAAGATTGTTTTTATTTGTCAAAGGATTCTTTTTCTCAATAGCTACGTCATCCACACTCTTGTACCAACTTGATTCAAGATGGCTAAAAGCACTTACCACGCCTCAGTTGCGGACAACGAAGACGAACACGTCCGTTTGCAGCAGCGCGGCGGTGACAATTTGTGCGTCCGCAAATATATGCGAATTCACTCCTTTTCGCGTCTTCTTTAAAGAATTAAAGAGTTGAAGATACGAGTACCTTACACTTCTTCGACAACCCACAATACACATCTTCTCTGATGCTCTGCTCTTTTTTAGACTGGTTTATTTTTATTTTTGTTTCTTATTTTATTGTTTAGTTGGTATATATACCCCGCACCACCACGTATAATAACAATAAAATAGATTGAATCCTTGATAGGGTTATCCAGAGAGGGCCAGGGCTTGACCGCCAACTGCCGGCCGGTTCAAGTCCATTTGCGCTTCAATCCACTTTAGGTATTTCATCTGATGATGCTGCAGATAAACCTTCCGATAAGAACTTTGTGATGTCCTATACAAGTCTTTGTATACCAAACCAACCAACCTTAGCAACCATTGGTCTCTCTTTCTCTATATCTCTACATTTCTCTATGGGCCATGACCAAGACCAGCCATGAGCTAGAGCGGATTGTGCTATTTGACCGACAACAAGCCATAAAAAATAGTTTGATTAGGTGCAGAGGGCGCAGTTTGAGTTGGGTGCTATGATGATGGCATTGCAGGCTATGGGAGTTTCTTCTAATCGCTCCTAAGTGAAATAAGGTCCAACGTTTTCATTAGCTCGATGATGATGGTCAAAAATAAAGGTGGTGGGTGTTTATGGGGCAATATTGATAACAGAATTCTTATATGGTGATGATAATATAAAAGAGAAGTGACATTGTTAACGCGAGTTTATTGAATGAAGGTAAAACACATATATACTTATAACATAACAAGGTTGATGCATGTTGATTCATTTTAAATTCTGAACATCAAAATACAGTTAACAGCTTAATGGTGTTTTATTGTGAAATTGATTTGGAAAAAAAAAAAACAAAAAAGTATATTGAGCTATTGAGGTTATCAGAAACATGATTTAAACCGCTTCGTTTGTGGGCCTATAGAATTCGTATTGATTTTTGATGAGAACAGAAAATGAAAAAGGGCTTTTGATCAAAAATTAAAACATTTAGATTAAAGAAGTTTTTTTTTGTTAATTTGGTAGGAATATCGTTTTTTATCTGAGAAATACTAATTTTTCAGAGGAACTAAACAAAACCAATGATTTCTATCAATGCAATTCACATTAAAACTTTATGTTTTTTTTTATTCATATGGAAATAAATTAAATGCAAGGTGGGGCAACAAAAGTTATGTCATAACTTCATAAATATGATAATTAAAAATCTTTATTGGTGACCAAGCTGTGTGTGCGGGCTCCCCTTCCTGAAGATGGAATTCCAACCCAATTCAGCAACTTGCGGCTGAAAAAACTTTGGCTTTGGCGATGTTTTTGTACTTTTTGTATTTTGAGCTTTATTTCTCATTTCATTTGAGTATTTTAATTTATTATTTTTGACGTTGTTTCATTTATATAAAAAATGCGAAAAAGAGAAATAAATCACAAAATAATTACAACAACTGTCTTTTAAGTGTTATTTTCAGAACTATTTCTAAATTCGGGCGCTACTTTCTTACCACCCACATATGACTTACAAAAAATTAAAAATTCATCGGGAATTTTTAAGGAACTCACTTTGAATTTCTATTTGTAAATCTTTCAAATTCAATCTTGCCTACAACTATCCCCTTTAAAGTGCTGTGTTTGAAACATTTTTAAATTAAAACTTAATGTTTTAATTCAATTCAATGAATTCAACCAAAGAAAACTATTTTACCCAATTAACTACATCTTCTCCTCAGCACGCATATGTATTCTTCCACGAAAATCACATACATATATGTAAAATGTATGATTAAGTTCCTGTCAAAATATCGTATTACTCTAGACATACCTCTATAAGTTACATATTTATATAAGTTTATATAAGTTAACCTTCAACAAAACAAAAACAAAATAATCCCCTTTTAAAACAAAAACTTTTCTGATTTTTAATATTGGAATAACAGCGCATCATCTTCTATTATAAGACACTTATTTCCAGGGATCAACTTCATAAATAATGATTCCCTGTCAGGTTGCCAAATTGAGATGTGGTCCAAGCCCTATAATTGACTGCCGAAATCTTGAAGAGGCTTTAAGGATTCCAATTTTTATTTTCTTAGAAATTTTCTGGTCGTGCTTGCTGCATAGGTGCCTGGAACAAGTGGAAAAAGGGGATATTTAACTCCCCTATAGGCTCACAAAAAATGTGGATTTGTTCTATGGATTTTTATAATTAATAGAAAGAAAAAAATAACTAATACATTTTATTTGTGAGATAAGAACATTTTATTTAGTGGAGTGAATGTTAATAAATTTTACTTTGCAATTTTGTCTTAAGTTTTTTAGTTTGTAAATATAAAAACGTAAAATACTTCTCTCTTGTTTTATAGAGCAAATACTTAATAAAAATATGGTGGTAATTCAGTATAATGAATGATATAATGTCCAAGGTACATTCGCTATATCAAAATTTGGTAATATAAAATATTTTTTTCTTATACAAAAATATAGATAAATTAAAAATAAAATAATAATACAAATCGCACCCTTAGAATGAAAGTGACCTAATTAAACAATTCGGAATCTTTTTTACCACCTGGTTTGAGTGTTCATTTCGCTTTTTAAGTTCAGTTTATTGAAAAATTTTGAGTTAGGTCACTTTCATTCTAAGGGTGCGAAATGTTGTATTATTCAATGATTTTTTGTTTATTCATTTACTAGATATTTTAAGTTTCTTACCCAAAATCGAAATTCTAAATAATAAATAATATGTACACAAGTAGGTATTGCGGTACAGTGGCTTGGGAAATTTGTATTTTTTACTTCATTAATCATTATATGCCAGGTGAATAACTTCTTTAAGGTGCTTTCTTTTTACACACAAAATTTAACAGTTATGCAACAATTTAAATTTGGGCATATGTTTAGTTTTATGAAAAAGAAACAAAATTACTTGGACAAAAAAAATTCCTCCGCGATTTCTGATAGAGCCCATTATCCAATCACTTCACAGTCAATATACATTATAGCTGTTGCTTTATGTAAGTTCATGTTTGTAAAAGAACATAAGTTGTTTGTACGTATTAGTACACTTACTCAATATTTTTTTCATCCTGTGTCCAATACAAAAATTCGTTAATTGATCGTTAAAAAGTATCTATAACCTAATATGCGGACTTGAAGAAATTGTTCTTAATAATGATCAATTGTTATATCGGTATTCATTATATTGGGCCACCACTTTTTTTTAAATATATACTCATTTTTTTTCATGCTTATTTGGTCAAAGTTACCAAGTTACTTTTTTAATTATGAAACATAAAAATGAAATAATTTAAATTAGAACCAACACCTTTAACAAGCGTTTCGTAAAAAAGAAGCAATTATGAGTAAAAACAGAATGTTGAGAGACTTCGTGAAATTAGTGTCGATTTAACCTAATCAGCATGGACTGAATTTTAAAATAGAAATTAAATGCAAGGAAGAGTTAATAAATTAATTTAATTAATTTATTGATTTTTTCAACTAAAAATTAAGGCACCGCAAGAATTTTGCTATTTGAAGTATTATTTTTCATTCATAAATAAAAGATATTATTTTAAATAACTTAAAAAAACTTATTTTATTTATTTATTTACTTAAATGCATTTCGGAAGCTATGCTTCCATCGTCAGTAAGTAAATAAATAAATAAAATAAGTGTTTTTAAGTTATTTAAAATTTTTTTTATTTCCTGAAAAACACGTTGAGAATCTCCAATATCAAATCATTAAAATAAATATTAAATAACTTAAATAACTAAACATTGAGCGGTATGCATAACTTCGTGAGAAAGAAATTATGCAATTTCCTCCCTGTAAAAAAAAAATTGCTGGCGCTCCTGCATATGGTTGTTCTGGTTGCTGTGGTTGTTTTTCAAATTTACAAATTGGTTCAGATCAGAGAATCTCAACTAATTTGTGGAGCGATTTTGTTTTTTTTTATTTGAAAGCAATGAAGAATGAAGGTAGGTTGGTATATATAAATTTAAATGCGAAGAAAGACAGGATAACATATTTGCTTGAGTATAGGTACTATAAGGAAATCTGATTTACGAGAAAGTACAATGTAATGTACCTAATGATGTTGTTATTTTATATTTTTATTATTAATATGTCTGCTTTATTCAATTCAAGGAAAAAGGGAGTTCTTCTTTCCAAAAAGTCACAAAAAAAATGCTTTCGGGATTTCTGATTATTTATTGATAATATTTTTAAAGGATTTCAAAGACTGAACAATATAGCGGTAATTCTACATTTCAGAAAAAAATACCGAATTAGAATTGTGAAAAAATTAAAAAGCTTCTTATTCTCGAGAAATTATTCAAAATTAAAACAAAAACTCGGGTAGTAATTCCACCGCGTAATTTTTTCACAATATACAATTTACCGAATTTAAGTTATAGAATTTTGAACCATTTTTTAAAGAATCGTACAAAAATAGGGATAACAAAACTGTTGCAGCCTGAATAAATTTGGCGAATTCTTTCCCCAGCACTTCCCACAATTTGTAACTTTAAAAAAAAAATCAATTTATTTCGATTTCTTTTCAAAGAGAAAAAGTGTTTGAACATAATTATGTTGCTTTATTTATAAATTAAAATTTTTAATATTATTAAATTTAAGTTATTTATTAACTTTTAATAAAATAACTTAAAATAGTTAATAACATATTAAATAAAAATATATTGAATATATTTTCTTATTTCTAAACAAGAAACATGAAATCTCAAAGTTCCCAGCTTGCTATTTGTTTTTATGTCAAAACATCATAAAAAACCTAAAAGACAAAGATGCTTAAGAAAAAGAAATTAGATTAGATTTTTTGTTAAAATCATAGCATGAATATTTTTTTGTATAAAAGAAAATTTTAAAAAAGTTGCAACTTGTGTGTAAGGACCAGTTATAGCTATATCATTGAAAAAATAAAAGAGTACTTGTTATATAAATTTAGAAACCTAATAAAATTTTATTATTATAAATAAATTTTTATTTTTAATAATAAAATATTATTTACATTTAATACACACAAATAGCAACCATTGATGTCATTTAAAAGTTATATAAGTTGATTTTATGATTTAAGTTTTATTTATTTTAAAAGAAACCTGAAGCCCTGGTAGCTATACTGCTGTTTGCTATATTATACTATACATTAATGCACAGTTTAATAAATAATAATAATAATAATATTTTAAAAGAATGTAATATTTGTAATAATTTTAATAAATTGAAATTTTATACATAAAGCCTCAATTTACTGTTTTTTTTTAATACTGTATATCTGTTATAACAAATGCTTCATGCCTATATGTTGGCTCTATTAATCAGAAAATTTTTATTTTTGATGCTGCGCACATCATAGCCCAAAACGATTATTTCCTATTATTATAAACGCATGCACTTAAAGCTTCAATAAAACGTAGTTAAGTAGCCACATTATATGCGATATTTCAAAACGCTTATATAGTTACATTGATTGTCCAAACTCATTTTTCTTTCGTCGGACTTCCACTGACCGCAAACGATCGATCATGAAACACCATACCTCATGGCGCGGCGGCGTATATAGAGAATGTTAATTAATCATTCGCGCGCTACTCATTGCTTATGCAATACAAATTAAGGCCTATAAGCCCACGACCGATGCGATGGCTTAAACAACCCAATTCAATGGACTGAACTAAATCGGTTCCACATTAAGGCTCTTTTCCGCTGCTGCTGCGCTGCTGAATTGTTACTGGTTTCGGTTTGTGCTGCAGTGCAGCTCATGGTCAAATCTCTCACATCACATTCGATGGTCGTCGTCGGTCGTAGGCTATATTGCTGCTTGCGAATTCTGTGTGCCACTGAGCGGTGTAATCAATCAAGCAATGCACTTGGTTGTCCACTGATGGACAAAAAAAAAAAAAAAACTACTGCTTGGCCCAAGAATATCCCACGGCAGATCCGCATTTTCATTTTCATTCGGGGCATGTATACGTATATGTCGTGACGTGACAAAAAATCGTTGCAACAATTTATCTTGCACACTGACAGTGTGTGCCTTTAAACGCTTTTGGACAGACGAAGAGCGGTATTGTGCCCACGGGTACCAGCATCAACGTCACCGCACCTCCATCACAGACCCTCCGGTCTACAAACATTATTAATTAATTGATGTAATTGCATTGTCGATATCGGAGATAATGATCGGCTTAACGATCCCTTCATAGCTCTTCCCGCATATAATGTTCGGGGAATATACGTACACTAGTTCGATTCACTTGACTCAGAGGTTTGGGTAGTCCTCGCTATCTATATACTTCGAGTGCTCTCAATAAAAAAAAAATCTGCAAACAAAAAAAATGGTTCTGCTTCACCCCTCTTTCAAGTTTGATGTTAACTCTATCAGAGTCTTGTAGTTGCAATGTTACAACCGATCGCGATGTCATCTAAAATCACGATCAATTGGATGCCTGGGCCAGAATCCATACAGACACCTCAACCTGTCGTGCACAGATTTTGATCAAGATCCTATAAAACAGACTTTGAGAGACTTCTTTGCATTGGACCATGTAATAGATGTGATGCCTTGCAATACGATCAACAACGATCGACGACGACGATCAGTCGTCAGAGGTCAGCGATCACTCTTGTCTTTTATTTTTTTTTTAATTTTTATTTTTATTTTTATTTTTATTGGACATTCCACAACAACGTGAACATAATTGCTTTGAATCTTTGTAAATCTGTAAAGGTCATTTGAGAAAGTGTCCTCTTTGAAATAGGATTTTTCATCATCGTATATTCTGAAGGGATATATAACGAGCTGCAGATGGGTACTAAATGCTTCTTTTGACAATTGCGAGTAAAGTGAGTATTGATTTTGTATCCTCGAAGCTGAAAAAAATTGTTCAAATTGTGTATAGGTACCTACATTAATTCATATCACAATAAATTGCCTCCAACATTACACTCAGCATTACCTGCCACCCAAGAACACTGAAATTCTTTCCAAACCACAAAAATCTCAATAAAACACATTGAACTCTCCCCAATAACTGTTAGCTTAAAATTCAACTTCCTCAATAATGCATGAATACATTCCCCATAACATAAGTATGCAAAACAATACGTCTCCTAACATAGCAAATCATATCAGATTAGCAAAGATTGAGAGCTGGAGCCGATGAAAACTATTTAGCCCTACCCACATATCGTTGAGATTCTATCGGAATTATTATCCCAGCCAAAGGTGGTCAGGTTCCACCTGCCATATTGCACAGCATTCATCACACAAAACAAGGCAAATCGAAGCATTTGAGATTTCCCCTTAGGGTTTATTATATGGCACACTCATATATAGAGTTGCGGTATCCACTCGAGCTCCAAGCATATTTCAATGTTGTATACAGATACAGACAGACGGACAATTTGTGACAAAAGCACGCATGCAAATCCAAATGGTTGCGGCTATTTTATAGATGTCTAACTTTATGACCAGGCATTATGGGTATATGGTTACCACTTTATTATTCTACCAAGCTTTTTTAATGTTCTTCACCCATAACTTTAATTTTCAACTCGATCTAACTCCTGAAGCATTTTTTTAAGTCGTTAACTCACCAAATTTCGGTAGGTTAATTCTGGATTAACTGATGAGATATTTTAGACATTTTATTTTAAAACAGGTGAATTAAGCCAACTGAGCCTTAGAACTGAGTATTTTATTTCTGAACAATTTATTAGAATCGAAAACTATTTTATCCAGTATGCACACAGAATGCTTAAGAGTAAAAAACTCGATTATGTCCCAAAGGATGTTTTTGGAATAATTATTTGGTTGAATTTTTTTTTGTTCGTTGGTAACCATGTTTAGAGGGAAAATTCGTTCCGTTTTTCTCTTAGTCAAGCACACAAAAGTGAAGGGTTTTAATGTTGCGTAAAATTTTAAGGAGTTGCCATATAAAAGGTTAGAAGTTAATGTCTTTATTTAGCTACATATACAGCAATGGAAAAGAAGGTGGAATTTTAATGGCGCGTTTACATGCGGAAGGCCGCATGGTTATCCGGAAATCCCTGTGCTGGCATGTCAATTGCGAGGGAGGAAACATTTTTTTTTATTTTTTTCGGGGAATTTACGATGATGTTAGAGGATTGAAAATTTTGCATACTACTCCTCCTTGTCGTACATATAGTATACATAAACACACAAACATCTTCGTTGTAAAAGAATTGAATGTTTTGCTAGGGGGTCTATATTCTATGTAGGTATGTAGGTACTTTTTTTTTTAACAAAAAGGAAGAGTAATGTGAATGATCTCAGATTAAAAATAAAAAAAAATGTTTACTTATTCAGTTGACAAGAGAAGTAAGAAGATTCTTTAAGATTGTGGCTTGGAAAGTTCTTGCTGAGAGCACTTCGATTGGAATTATTCATGAAATTGACATCAATTTTGCTTTTTTTTCTGCTTCATTTCAAAGAAAAAAAAAAATATTCAAACATGGAATGAAATCGAAAGGAAAAGGAGCTCTAGAGAGTTTTATTTTATTTTTTTTTATTTAAGTGGAGCTTTTAAGGCTGATTTATTTTTGTATAATGTGTACCTTGTATAGCTGTAGGGCGCTTATAATTTCATTGTTTTTTATTCTTTTATATTATTATTCCTATAATTCATTTGTTGTTCTTATTTTCTTCGAAATATGTTCGATAAGATTTTTAGAGGATTTTGATTTTATACGTAAGGCCTGGAGGCCTTTTTAATGCTTAAGCTGAGTTTATATTTTGACAAATATTAGTTTTATATTACTTAAGTTTCAGAAAGGAATATATGCGGTTCAGAAAATAGGATAATTTTTATTATTATTATAAATAATAAATTTACATTCCTGATATAGAAATTGGGTAGGTATATAGGTACCTGTATACCTTCCTTTATGTTTGTAGTAGGGTGATTGGAAAAAAATACTTTTCTCGAAATTCAACCAGGATCGGCCTAAATTATGAAGCATAAGTAGAATCAAAATGTTTAAGACTTAAAAATTCAAATTCAAGATTTTTTTTTAAATCGGAATTGTTCTCAAAACTAAAAAAAAAAAACACAAGTTTTAAAGTTTGAATAAATTCTTGCGTTTGTCATAATCCTTACCAGCATAGTAGCGGGTATATTGGCAATTTCTGCCAGGATGTTGGCTTTCAGGTCTTGGTCCTTGGACGGTTGACATAAACGCATAATTTAAAAATATCACACAAAAAAGGACCAAATGGGAGAGCTGTATGGGAGTAAATTGCCTCTTATATGAGACGAGGCTCTCTGGGAAATTTTAAAGATCATCGTGAAGAATTCGGCTCAATGAATTATCGAAAAGATCAAGTCCAAACTCATGCTTGATCGCGGAGCTGTGAATTTAAGATCTCACTGCCTATATAAATATTCTCGAGTGAGCTGATGGGCCGATGGAATTTAGTTCTTTGTCTTGTCACAATGGATTTATACACGACTGGATCACATGAACTATTTCTGTTAACATAACTAGAATGGAGCTAAATTTTTTTGGAATATAATTAAAGAACAAAATTTATTTTTTTGACTTTTTTTGTTTAAAATTCAAAATTCAAAATATTTATAAAATTTTTAAATGCAATATTATTTGAACTATTAAGAAGCACCAGATTACAAAATCACAATAAATTCAGTCATGCCATACAAAATCTATAGGTGAATACTTCAAAACTATATTATGGCAATTTTCTCTCAAAAAGTCAAAAACCTATTTCTGTATAATCCGAATTTTGTTTGGCAAAAACCTGAAACGCAGTTTCCATACAATCACTTTTGTCACTTTTATAAATACGAAGTTTAAATAAAATCGTTTAAGGTGTTTTCGAGAGAGACGTAGTCCCTCATGTTTTGTGTAGAGGCCAAAGCTATTGGAAAATTGTTTTTTTTTTTTTTTTTTTTTAATTTTTATTGGGGACGATTCCAAAATGATCAGTAATTAATTGCAAAACAGATTCTGCACTTAATTAAAACCCACGAATGCAGCAAAAGCCGGATTTAACAGACCACAGCTTCGGTGGCATTTTGTGGTATTTTATGACTCTGAGATTGGTACCATTGATAAGATAGCAAACAACGACAATTATCGAAAGAGAAATAACATCGAATTGGAATCATCATCTTTACAATCAACATCATCAGACCAGACCGCGATGGATGGTATTATTTCACAGTTTTGGATATTTTTACTTCAATATGCACTTAAGAAAGTTCCATCATGGAGGACAGCCAACGATGAGACGTTAAGATTTTTTAACTTAGGTACACTCCACCCGCTGCGACAATAAACTTGGCAATGAATATGCCAACCACAGCGGGTTCTTTGCTCCCTCATATTATAGCTGAGAGGGAGTATATTTTTAGATCGTAAAATTATCTCGTCGATGTGAATCATAATATGCAGATTTTTAAGATTGTCTTAAGGAATATAGTTGGAGATAAGAAAATGCGAACATAAAAATCGTATTGCTGAAAATATGTATATGTATAAGAAAAACAACTAAAACAGACTGTCAAAATTTTATTACTGCATTCAGCTTGAATATGAATAATAAATTGTTGAAATCATTGAAATGTCCTTATGGCAGTAAAATTTGATAGTTTAGGGAGGTTCGCGCAGTCATTTGTCACACAAATATCGTTTATGGAAGTCATAATTTTTTTTTTGTTTAAGGAAAATGTGCTTTGTTGAATGGACTCATGGTTTTCTTCTTATCAAAAGAATTTGCGTTGTTTTGTGGGTAATTTTAAGGGAAGTTATATGTTCATAAAAGAAAATACAAAATTGGACCTCGACGTTAAATTAAATATTTAGATCATCAGAGAGAAAACATAAACATAAACATAAAAATATTTCAATAATGTTTGACAGAATTTGTTGGCATTTAATATTACCAATAGTTTCTGACAGTGGCGGATCCAGCATTTTGTCATGGGGGGGGGGGGGGGGGGGGTCCAATTACAAATAGAAAACTTAAAGAAAAATAAAACTTGCGTGGGCTTTGTGCTACATTATTTATGTGCGTGTAGTTAGCATCGCCATTTTCGATTTTCAAAAAAAAAAATACAAACAAGCAAAAACAGCACAAGTATAATTTTGTTTGCTTTGGAGAGGTAGATAAAATAAATTGCCTAAGTCTTCTAAATTTAACATACCGTAAGCCCTTGAACTAAGTTTCCATCATATAGGCTTTATCACTGAAAAAAAAATCGTTTGTAATATCAATAAACACCGTTTATTGACTGTTTTTTCATTGTCTCAATAAACTTTTTGTTGATACTACGAACATTTATTGTTTAAAAAATTTGTATTCGATAAACGATTTGTTGGCTCAACAAAAGTCCGTTTATTGAAAATTAAAATTTAAAAATTAATAACCGGTTGCTAGTATCAATAAACTTTTTTTTTGGCACAATAAACTCATACATTGCGCCAAACAATTTTTTTATAAAACTTCTTTTTTTACTTTGATAAATGCGTTTATTGGCGCAATAAACAATTTATTAAATGGCAATAAACATTTTAATTGATTTTAACATTTTTGTTTATTATCGTAATAAACTGTATATTGGCTCAATAAACTATTTATTGTCCCAATAAAGTTTTAAGGAGTAGCTAAATACTTTATTTTTTTCAAATTATGGTCGATTCTCATAAAATTCACAGTCTGTTCATGCTGTGATTTTTATATAGAGTCGGTAAGCATTAACCATAATTTGCATCTTAGATGGGTGCGACAGCATAATATTACGAAACGCATTCTGGTGTTGAGGTCACTTGAATAAAAATTAAAATTTCAAGTGACCTCAACTCCAAAATGCGTTTTGTAAAATGCTGTCGCACCCTTCTAAGGCGCAAATTATGTTCGAATCTTAGCGACTCTTATAAGAATCACAGCATGTACACAATGTGAATTCTATAACAGTCAATTATAATTAAAAAACAAAATTAAACTTATTAACACTTTATAGGGATAATAAATAGTTTATTGGGACAATAAATAGTTTATTGGACCAGTAAATAGTTTATTGGGCCAATACAAAAAGTACATTGCCGCAACTCACCATTTTTGTAAAAAAATAAATAATTCAATAAATAATTTCTTGCCTCAACAAACGTTTATTGGGCCAATAAACCACTTTTTCTTGTATCAATAAACGTTTATTGGGACAACAAACCACTTTTGCTTGTATAAATTAACGTTCATTGGGTCAATAAACGCTTTTGCTTGTATCAACAAAATGTTTATTGGGCCAATAAACAGATTTAGCTTGTATCAATAAACGTTTATTGGGTTAATAAACCGCTTTTTCTTGTATCAATAAATATTTATTGGGCCAATAAACCGCTTTTTATTGGCCCAATAAACCAGTTTGTTGGACGAAAATTGAAAAATAAATTTATTGTCCCAACAAACTTTTTTATTGTATTTACGTACCTTTTTGGTTCAGATAGCCTTTACACACCGAATCAAAATCGAGATTTCGGTCAAAAATCACCAAATCTCATCAAAATCAACAAGATTTTCCATACATTTTCAGATTTCGTAATCTAGTAGATTACTGCGAAATCTTCTTTTTTTTAGTTTCTATCAACACTGAAATTTGATTGAAATTTCAACAAAAAAAATCTAGATTATGTGTGGTGAGAACGATTCAACGAGATTTGGAAAGCTTGTGCCGAAATCCGAGATTTTGGTTCGGTGTGAAAACCGTATAAAACTGCTACGCAATATAATGTAAGTAGGTATACTCCTTTTTCCACTAAGATGCATTTGAAGTTTTTGAGGTAGGTATTCATTACACTTGAAGAAATTTTAAGTTGAAATTTTATAAAAGATCGGCTTTCTGTAATTAACACAAAATTTAGGTAATACAAAAATGTTTGGTTGGAATGCTCATGGGGGGGGTTCGGACCCGAAACCTCCCCGTGGATCCGCCACTGGTTTCTGAGTCATGTAAATTATTGCTTCCATATTTATCGTAGGATCGCAAACAGATATTTTTTTTTATGAAATGAACATTATTTTCCCTTTATTGTGGTTGAAACTGAGTGTGAACTTTAATATATTAAATATTCGTATTTTATCCAGCGCGGCGGCTCCATTGGCAATACTTGAGGAAGTAAATTGCTTGGCTCATTGCCATTGCCTTGAATATTGCTAATGGAGACGCTTAGGCAATGGCAATGACAATATTGCTTGGCTGATGAAAGACAATTATTGATTTCCATCGCTGATGCAATAAATTTTGATTTTTCACCTTTTTCAAAATGGTTTCTCCGCGATTTTGAATGAATTGTACTTAGTTTTGAAATTAAAGTTGAAAATAACAGAAATTAAGTGAATTAAAGTTTTTTATTATCAAAAACAGTGATTTTAAAGAGCAAAAAACACTTGACTGTGGTTCTAATTTCTGCAAATTGACATTTCACAACTGAAATTACCTGGCAATAGAAGGCCCACCCAGGCAATAAATTGTCATTGCCATTTAAATTGACATTGCCTCAAATATTGCTAATGGAGCATATGCGGCACTATGGAAAGGGCGATTTCCATCTCTATTTCGATAGTGAGAGAAGGTTTAACTGAGATTTAAGTCAGCACTGAAAAACTGACGTTTATAAGGGGAGCAGTTCCCTCTTGTTGTAAATATTATTTAATTGTTTTTTTTTAAATAGTTTCATAGCTTGAGCAAGATTAAATATTAGAACAGTTTTCTCTGAAGAATATTTCAGCCTGCTCGGTACCGTTATCTCTTAGTTTTTACTTTTTACTGAAGCTTTTCCAGTAATACGTCTATGTCTTATTTACAGCGCAACACTATTCAGCTTTTATTATTCCACTTTACCAACTAGGAACTTTTAGATTTGATAACAGCTGAAAATCCAATTTATTTGAAGTACCTACGTTAAATTGTTTATATAACTTTTATCGAAGGATTAGTTTTGTTCTTGAAAGAATTCTCCCGGAAATTAATCTAGAAGACATTACGCCAGATTTTTTTTTGGAAAAAACGCCAGAATTTTTTTCTGGCTTAAAATTGGGAAAAAAGTCCGATTTTTTTTGGAAAATAAGCCAGAAATTTGGGAATCGTTCCAGATAACTATGGAAAAAGAGCCAGAAAGTGAAATGCAAATAAATTCAGAAAAAAAAATAAATTCTGGCCTAATTTCAAAACTTCATTTTGGAAAAAAGATCAAAAAATGCGTTGTTAGTATATTCAAACAAGAAACCTTAAAAGTGAAGCAAAGAAACAACTAACAATTATAACCTAAAGAGAAGTAGGTATCGCATGTCTACCCCATACACCTCGCTGGCGCGGCGTATATTTGGAAAAATAATCAGAAAGTCTGGAAAGTCTCCCAGAAATTTGTATTGAAATGTGTCTGGCTTTTTTCCAAAACAAATTCTGGCGTAATTTCCAGGAGCCTTTAAAGAAGAATAGCATATTTATATAAAGAAATCGTCTTCTGTGAATTTTTTAGGGCACTCTCCCTTTAGATAAAAGTATCTGACAGTCTCATCTCATTTCGTTATTTTTTTATAGCATTTAGAAATAATTTTAAATTAAACTTTATATTTATTTATGACCTTTGAACAAATATTTGATTAATTGATATAAAATGAGCTTATAAAGAAAACCCAAATTTAATTGGAATTTTTATAATTCCCCTTTTTTTATGATTGAATATCGGGGCGCCCAAAAGTCGTGAGAAAAAGGATCATCATTTTAATAAATGTCTTGCAGAAAAAAGATATTGCAGTTTTAATAATTCAAAAGAACTCATCAGTCATCGATCGCTGATGGGTAATTAAGCACACGAGAGATTAATGATATCAGGCAATGTCTTAATCGAATGCGATTGCAAATTAATCATTGTGAACGTTCATGAAGCCATGGTTTTTCGTTATTTTCTTTCTTTTTCTTTTTTTTTTTATAAAACAGTTGCTGTTCGATTTTAAACCGATCTTCAATATACAACCTTGAGTAAATATATGACGTAAGTATAGATCTTCGTACAAAATAAAAATAAAAATAATCCAGCAAACATTGAAGCCAAATTACAAGGCTTTGCCGCTTTTAATAAGCCAAACCAAAAACATTTAACTTAATTCAAGCTATTATCGTATCAGACAATTCTATCTTTCAGCCGACTTGCACCTTTGTCGTCACTATATTGCATCGTGTCGAGTCAACATCTACATATTCCTGAAGATATGGCTGAAACTAGATCGGATAGAAGAGAAGTTGGTATCGCAAATTAGCTATAATTCATGTCGTCTGTCCTCTCGGGTGTTTTCGAATTACATAAACTCTGTATGTAGATTGTATATGTATTTGGAACGTTGATGATTGAAGACTGTTTATCCGGCGGCGCCCCACCTTCAATTATGATCTCTTATTTCCATTAATTGGGATGTCCAATCCATCCTTGCAACAGCACGTCACATCCTTGACTCTTGAAAAACAAAAAAAAAAAAAGAAGAGAGAGAAGAGAAGCTGCCTGATGGATGTAATGGCGTTTTGTAACAAAATTAAATCATTATTCTCTTGTTAGCCTAATCAACATAACACACAACATGACAGCTGAACACAAAGATAGCTGTAGGCGCCTTCATCAACCGGTACAATCACCTATCCGTTCAAGCTGTCAATAAGTGGTTAATATGGCAGATCACAAGAAGTATCTTTCTTTGCATGTTTAAGGATTTAATGTTGCCAATTTTCTGTATAGGTTCTGATTGTTGTATAAGTAAAAGTAGGTACTGCATGTTTAATGTGATTATGAATTATTATTTCAGCCATTTTGAATGTCACGCACTATAAGTCGAATATTGACTTCAAGTTTATGATCTTAACAAATTGTTGAAAGGCGATTAAACCAGGGAGCATGTTACTGGCAATTTAGCTTGCATTTCATTTTGAATCCGATGATGAGATGATTTTTTGTTGAAGTGCCTGGAAAAAGCCGATAAATAGTAAAGGGTACGGATTGAAAATGTCAGTAAATTCTGGCAATTATTTGAGACGTAATCAGAAAATAAATTCTTAAATAGTTTAACTTTTGTTATAAACTGAGATAAAACCTAGTTGCCAACCAATATCTTGGAGTAAATAAATTTAAATCCAACACCTTTATTCTACTTCTTCAAAATCTAATCATTCATTTCCACCTGTCACATGGATGAACACAAAATTGACACATTTACCTTATTGTTATTCAATGTATAATTCAGATAGGATATGTACCTGATTTTTTGCGTCCAAACTCAATATTAAAATGTCATAACCGAAAATCTTAACGGACACATCTCATAATATTTACTTTTATTAGAAAAGTTTATGTCAACCTTCCGCGTGGATCAAGATTCATGTCATGTAGAAAGAACAACAAAAAAAATTCCCTACACCTCCTATCTTAACAATATACACAAGGACAAAAAAGATGAATGAACGCGTTATAATAATGTCAGAAATTTATCCGCCCCCGTAAATAAGGTTCTTTGGTATTTTGTTTGTATATGTATCTCCAACAACCACGACCAATAACAACAACAACGTAGAGAAGCTTTCATGACTTGAGGCTGTCTCTTCGATTTATTACCACTGCAATGAGTTGCGGTGGTTGTAATCGGATTAGGCAACACTGCACTTCAAAAGCTAATTCGATCTTTTGTGACAAGCTACGTGAGCTTGTTGCTTCTACTTGTTTATAAAATATATACGTACGTACTAACCGAACCGGCAAAAATAATTACATGTCAAAACTCTGACAGTCAATTGACAGCCTCTTGTGACAATTTTTGTTGATTCTGTTTTCTGTGTTTTTTTTTTCGTTGTTTTTGATCAGGTAGAAGATTGTATTAGTGGTAAATCATTGTCATAAGCTATCACAACATTATTTGAACATAAATCACGTCAACTAAGATTTAAGCTGTACAGTGAGAATTTTGCCTCCAAAGTAAACCGATGACGGATGATGATGTTGGGCTATTATCTAATAGTATACCTATATAAGGCAGCTACTGTGCGAGAAAATATTTACTCATAGTTTTTCGAGAAAAGTTGTGTGTATGTGTTTCTATGAGTTATGAGGCAGAATTGTCACCATCATGGACTATTTATCGCCAATTAGGGCTATGAAACCATTTTATTTGATACCTACAAAAGGTTGTTCATGTTTTTTTTTTTTTTAATTTAAGAAAACTCTGCTAACTAATATGAGAGCATTCTTCGGGTGAAAACTATTAAAATCATAACATAATATTAATTTTTAGAGAGTGTAGAATATAGCTATATTCGATAATATGGATTTTAAATTTTCAAATTTTCTCGAAAATGTGTTTAACGATATTGTTCAAAATTTGTAATTTTGATGTCCAAAGTGCATACCTATAGTGAATTTTCCAAACATATTAATTCAACAACATTTTAACCATAATTTCTGCGGCAGAAACTAGATTATACTTTTAAAAAAAAATTTAGTATCCTGAATTAGAATCCGAAAACTCATAAATGTTGTATTGGCTCAGGTTTTTGAAATGTCTAAGTCTAAAAATGTGTTTTTGAAGTAAATGTCACTATATTTATAATTTTTTCCAGGAAAAATTCCTTCCATTCCAGCATCTGAAAGTTATTATGTATCTGGCCCTTAAAAATTAAATTTGTTTCTTACCAAAATTTCCATTCTTTTTCGAGTAATTTGTAAATTCAAATTTATGAGTTTTTCATAAAAGTAAATAAATACGAGTATGGCGAGGCAAAGACTTCTAGAAGCGAACCAATAATTTTTTGAAGGAAAAAGAAAGCGTTGGAAAGATCCAATTTCTGAGTGTCGTATAACAAGTTTTATAGAGAAAAATTCATTCTTTCACTTAACCTTAATAATTCGCAAAAAATTGTTTTTTTGTCGCACACTAAAATTATGATATTTCGAAATCCAGAGCCAATTCCGAAATTATTAGGTCAGATTCCAATTAAGGGCATAAAAAACCTTCTGAAAAAAAAATAGCCTGGTTTCGCAAAAAATATGTTAACATTTATTTGCTTTAAATGACTAGTTCCTCCGGGCTCGTGTTGCTTTGAAAAATGTTTGTTTACATATTATCAAGGATTCAGCCAGTTCAACCACACCTTTTGTCATATTATGATCCAGGTTTTGAGCTAAAATCAATGTCGTTTTTTAAAAATTGGAAAGCTTTATAAAATTATTATTATTTTGCTTACTCATCCAAATCCATATAATTGCTCTAATTATGATAACTGACAGGATGAAATTCAGAATTCATTTTGCCGTGGTTTTATCAGCGTTTGATTTTTTACGAATCTATAAATAATACTTTCGGTTATTATTTAAGAAGGTACAAACAATTTAATTTTGTTCCAAGCACGTTTTAACCAAAATTATTTTTTTTGCAACAATCACTGATTTATTTCAAAAATTGTACAACTTTTTTCTGGGTTCTTTTTAAATAAATAAATAAAACAAATTAATCCATTCTTTCGTTTCATTGGTTATTTTTCAACGTCTTCAGGGGGAATTTTTTTTGGACTATTATCGTTTACATTTATAATTTTTGTTTAATCCTTATGGGAAATTTTTAATTGATTGAATTTAATATTTATATTGCACTATTAGATTTTGTTGAACGAAAAAAAAATAAATAAATAAATTAAAACAAAGACAAAACAAAAATTGTCAACTATTATCACAGACTTGTTTACTTAATAGTTGATAATTTTTGTTTTGTCTTTGTTTGGCTGGTAGTAACTCTTTTTCTGAGAAAAAATTATTCAACCGTAGAACGAAAATATTTAAATATGGAGGTAGATATTTTAAAATTACTGAATTCCCCAGCTCCCTCAAAAGCCGAATCCGAATCCTAGATCCACAACTGGAAAATGCGCTTCAATTTAACATTTTTATTTATTGAAATGTTTTAAGTTATCGATTGAAGAAAATATGGTAGGTTCAACATTTTTTGTTCAAAAAATCTTTATCGAAAAATCTATAACTTGTAGTAGAAATCATTGAAATTAGATGGATGGGATTTAGTTTAAGGTTCTATGTAATCAACTTATCAATGCAGTCAAAACTCATCTTGAGTCTTGACTCCCCTCATTGTTCAAATCTTTAATTTATTGTTCTTACTTAAGTTTGTTTATTATCAAAAAATTAATCAAATATTGATACTGATGTAAGTAATTCTCGCCTTTACATGTGCGGGCTTAATAAACTGACACATGTTTTCCACCAATTCACACATCATATATGAAGTGAACCACAATTTCATATAAATATCTACCAATACTCAACTAATTCGGTTAATCAAGAAACATATCGCATTGTTACAGATTTCATTTAATTAGCTCAACACCCAATGTCATAACCCAGAATATAAATCTCACTTTGTGGATTTCAGTTTCAGATTTATATAGAATACATAGGATACCAGAAAAAAAAAATGATCATTTAAAAGGGGATGAACTTGCTGCTCACGTATTCAAAACGTGATATCGCCTCTCATACGTTTTATTATTATTATATCCAATAGTCTCTTCTATACCTACTCGTATAAGCCTGGAATATGAGTATAATAATTCGTGATAATTACATCACTATAATGAGTTCCTTCCAATCGAATCGAATTGAATTGTTTGGCTAATGAGCCTACTGGCGATGCATGGTCGTGTTCGTTTATATATCCAACGTTGTTCACATTAGCGCGGCTTTTTGAAAAACTAATTCATTGGCCCGCATCTATGAAGTATATCTATACATTTGTATTATATTTGTATCAAATCGACCTACACATACATAGATCTGTGTATCTATAAACGAATCATTATTGTGGAATTAATCACTTGGATACATTTTAGCTTGTCAATGTATCCGTATTCCATATAAATAGTACCTATATCTATCGGTAGACCCCATGTTCTACGTACATACATAATATATAGCTAGACTCAGAGTCGTGTTGCGAATAAAACCCGCAATTTGCTTGTCCAACAAGGGCAATTGTGAAAATTTATTTACCTCATTTAACCCTTTTTAGACACACAAATGTTTTGTTTTTCGAATCGAGTATAAGGTTTGCTAAATTTTGAAATACCTTCCTATCAAAAGGGACAAATGCGTCTGGGGTGGCGTGGGGTGGTGGATCGAAATTATATTCAAACGAATTAAGGTTTGATTTGTGGTAGAGATTTTATTGTCCATGGAAATATTATTTTGACAATGGTTTTGCCATTGTTATCATATTTTATTGCGGAACAAATATAACGAAAGCATGGACCGAACATTTTGTGAATCACACACAAAGGTTTGACTTTATGATTGTTATTGTTTTTTTTTAGAATGAATATGAGGAAACTTTTGTGACAAATACTCAATTGAAGAATATTTTGAATTTTCATGTATAAAATGTAGGTACTGTTTCCAAATTTGACTAAAATGAAATTTGGTTATAGTATCGAACCTATCATGACAAATTTGAAAGGAATTTAAGACGAATATAATAATAATCGATTTATTTGAATAAAGTTGGGCAGTATTTGAAACTTTAATTTGTACCCGTTCATATATAGTTTAGAACTGAATGAGGGATATTTGAATATTTTTAACATTTTTGTGGTGAATTCAGGATTTATCAATTGTACCTAAACTAATTTTTATTTTAAGATGCATGAATTTTTTTTTTAGTTTCGAGTACAAAAAAAAATTAGGTATCCAAAATAACTAAGATGAAAAAAAAGTCCTAGATAGTGTATACAGTCCGTCGCGGTCGGTCGGTTTGTACACTGAAAATAATTTTGTACATAAAATCTATGAACGGGGATCATAGAGCTAAAATAGCAGATTTTCTCCGAAAATTCATGAAAAAACGGCCATAAATTTCATGAACGGGTGTTGTTTTTATGAATCTCCATTCCTAAAAAAATTTGTATGGAAGAATTTCATTTAAAATCACTGATCATAGTTTTGATGATTTTATTCATACGAGCATGAACGGTTCATGCTCTGAAAATTGTACTTTTTTATGAAAAATACATAGAAATTAGGACTACAGTCCTAAGTTTTATGGATGGTTCTTATAAATCTCATTGCATGTATCAATTCATGAATTTAATGTCTATTCCTAGAATTTATGAATCATGAACCTAGAATTTTTAAGTCTTCATGTATCAGTTCATAAATTTAATACATTTATTCCTAGGTTCTATGAATTTAAAATACAAATTAAATCGGCAAGAGCATGACCTGTTCATGAAAATTATGATCATTGGTCTTCAACAAAGTTCTTCGATAAAATTTTTTAATGAATCGAGATTCATAAAAAATATCACACGATCATGAAATTTATGACTGTTTTTTCATGAATTTTATGTAAAAATCATTCTCTTAGAAATATAGAATTCACAGTGTATTCATGCTGTGCGTTTTATAAGAATCGGTAAGCAACGACCATAATTCGCTTCGTAGGGTACGACACCATCTGACTGATGAGTCGAACTGTCGTAACTGGGCGAAACACAATCTTTGGAGCGGAGATCACTCGAACTTTTAAATTGAGGTATGTATATTTTAAGGGTAAACCGATTTGCTTCAAATTTTGTACTGAGCAATTTTATGTGATTTCGTTCCGATTTTATTAAAGTTTGCATCTCTGGTGCTTCAAAATATGTTAATCAATAGGCGAAGTAAAATGTAGTTTTAATATAAAAACTGTCGATAGCAAGTATGGTACGGTATTCACGTCAGTAATACAGTTATTCTGCGTGCTTAAATTATAAGCACCAAAATTCTCTGGGATCAGCTAAACCCACAGGTGATTAGTTTTTGTTGCATTGAAATTTTTAAATTACAAATAAAACAAAATAAAAGAAATAAATAAATTTTTTTAGTATATACATACTTAAACTCTTTTGACATTTTTTCAACTGGTATAGGCCTATAGAATTTTATTAGACAATAAATATCTTATAAGAACCCCGTGCGTTGGATTATCATGCCGAAGGTCTGAGTTCGATTCCTTGCCACCTAAACACAAAAATTATTTTTTCAAGGCTATACTGACTCTTGCGAAGAAGTTACAGTTTTAAAGAGTATATAGGTATCTCTTGTCATGTAAGAGTGTTTCTCTTCTTAGCCGATTGGAAACGGAAGAAAATTGTAGGTCCCCTTGATTCCTGCCTAAAACAATGCACACTAGACCCTTGTTTCTCCTTAAGTTGAATCTAAAAGACCTAGAAACCTTGAGTGAACATTATTTTTTCTTTGATTTATCAATTATAGATATACATAGGTGAATGGCGCCCGGGTGGATATGAAGACTTGTTTGAGAAGTAACTTTTCCAAAAGAGAATTTATTTAATTTTCGACTCATTCAAGTTTAAAAAGTGAGTTTTTAGTCAGTATATTATAATTCTAAAGACAACAATTTTTTGTTTGTCTAGACTGACTGTATTTACTATTTTAAAAAAATCCGAACAATTAAGCCATTTTGACGATTTAATGCGAAAATCGAATTTTCAGGTTATAGATTTCGGAAGTTCTGGCGTATGTGTTGACTCTACGTTAGAAAATATATGTAGAGTTAAATGTAGAATAAAACGTTATAATTTATTAATCCAAATAAAAATTAAAGTAAATTAAAAAAACAATTAAATTCAATTTATAGTTTAAATTAAATTAAAATGAAAAGTAAAAGTAAAGTAGGTGTGAAAAGCCGCGTAGTTAGGTAGGTTGGATGTTGCTGGATCCGTGGTTGGCAATCAAAAAGACCTCAGTCTAGTTCTCTTTTTCATAAAACGTCCCCAATCATCGATACTGACAGCTAGGTAATCAGTTCAGTGGTTTCTTCGTTAACTTCCAGGAATGTAAGAAGGAAGGAGTTGCCAAATACTAGTTTCCTACATATATGTATCATAAAAATTTACACTCAACTTGAAAAGTCTTTTAGGCATACATTATTATTATTTTTTTAACTAAATGTTTGATAGTAAAATTCCTATTTAACATTTGCTTACACTTATCTCTTGACCGATCTAAAAAAATGATATTCGAAAGAGGTTTTCAGCTGAGTCACGTCTCAATTCTCTTGACATAATATTTAAATCATTTTGCTGCTTGTTATTCTCACTTCTCAGCACAGGTTCAAAACTTGTATAAAAGGTATCTATGTGAACAAACATTATTCTAACAAGTAGATAACCATTGTTTCACATCAAAAACAAAATATGTATAGATTCTTTCCCCCTTTTAATATTATTCAAACCCTATAGCGTAGCGGAGAATATATTTCGCTTTTATACATATACTTTTTTTTTAATGAAATATATTTCAATTAACCCCAAGATATCATATTTTTGTTTTTAAATAAATACAAAATTATGGAAATCTATTTCCTTCATTCTTTTGTTCCATCTTTTTGTTTCATAATTCATTTTATTCAAATTACAAAATTATTAAACAAAAAAAAAAAATAATGAAAAACTTATCAAACCGCGAAATCTATGACAATTTAATAAGAGGCCTGGAAATTGAGACATTTTATAATTCGTGTGCCAGTACCGCCCGCTGAACAAACATATTACACCTCATTAAAATATTTTCTTCCCTCGTTGCGTCGCCCCTAAACCGGCGAGTTAGTTATGTAACAAATGTCCGGCAGTGCCATGGCAGCGAGATACAATTTACGACTCATGTTGTGCGGAATGGAAATCCGTCGCTGGCAGCATATACAATCCGAGATATCCTTAATTAAACTAATTAAACACCTAAGACATTTTGTAACATTTTCATGACCTTTTTTTATCTCTTGTTTTTTTTTTTTTTTGGGTAGTGATGGTAGTCGTGTGATCCATTTGGGTTCCTTCATATTGGGACAACTTAATTCTTCATGCGTTGACTTCGAATGCGTGCGTGTGACTCTTGAAGTCCATATATGAAGCTCGAAAATTATATCCCTATATAGAAAGAGACATTATGCATTGATAACAATGACATTGACATAGTTGGTGCAGGTGAGTTTGGTATTTGTTAGCAATGAATTATTTGAATTGGGACAATAGATAGAAATATAGGGGTAATTTAATTGATGTCACATCTGCAGTAGTATTCTTATGATATTTTTATTTGTGTTCTTTGCCGGCGGAAGTGTTACTAATAGCTGCACTTAGAAGTTCAAAGAAGGTATATAGGTATCTAAAGTAGGGTTTTATCTAATTAAGAACTCAACAAGAGAGTAAATTTTATATATCAATCTATTGTAATTTGTTTCATTTTTTTACGAGGTGCGGACTGGTTGTTAAGTAGTTTATAGGTTTTCCAGCTAGTTTTTTTTTAAAAGAGTCATAGTTAGATACCTTGGTAATAATTTTTATTGTTTTTTGTATCATTTATTATCTTGCGAAGTTTGTCCTTACGTTCCAACTCAATGATTTTTCTCGGTTGGTGCTGAAATTTGTTTGTATAGTTTGTATAAAATAACGGTATTGTGTATAACGTATATTGACATCTCCAGTATTTAATATCGCTCCCAATTCATGGTTCAAAATCCTTGAGGATTTTTTAAACTGTCTAAAGGATGTCCCAAAATGAACGTAATATCTTGAATTAAATAGAAAACACAATTTTTACCTTTATAGATTGTTGTTTTTTGTGTTGAATCATAAAATTCACATATAGGATTATGTATGAAATAGCACATCAGACAAATGCCCTCCAAAGCTTTGCTGGCAAATACGCAATCTTCTTTGACGCAAATCTTTGACTTCAAATAAACCAAAAACAAGAAATCAAGTCTCTCTGAATTTTTTAGTTCACGAAGTTCACGAAGTTAAATCAATACTCCAATTATATTGTGTACGAAATTTTTAAACTGTAAATGCCAATTTTTTTTAATATTGTTTTTAGGAATTGTTCAACAATGAAAACGCCCAGTTTTCTCATTTAATGTTCTATTTTTACTAACCCCAAACTGACAAATATTTTTTTTTTTTAATTTATTCAACTCTTGGGTAAATTTTGAATTATAATTTTAACTTCTGGTTTTTTTTACTTTTTTTTAAACCTGTTTTTCACTCAAAAATCTTAAAAAGTTTGTATGGTTTTTTGAAATCTTGAGGATTTTTTTCCAAGTTTTTGTATAAAATTATATGCTGAGCTCGTCTTTAGCAAAAGACCAAGCAAAAACTGTTTGATTGATTTTTTAACTCTTATGGTTCAATGGCCCATCTGATTATTTGCTTTTTGCAGCCAATTTAAATACGTTCAGCTTTCATTATGGACGAGAGCAACAAATTGTCCAAATTTTTAGCTGCGCACCCGGCCTTATATTCAAAATTTATCCATAATTTTAAAATGAGAATAAATTGACTTTGTATTGCACTTAAGTTTGATACATTTACAGAAATTTTATTGAAAATTTCATCTGATACCTTGACAGCGGTCTTTTTCTTGTCAAATATTGGTAAATTGAGTAAGACCCAGTGACACCTTTATCAGCTGTTAGTATAGCTTTATAAAATATTTCCAGATCAAGTCAATTTGACGCAACACTGCCAAACACAGCTAAGTCTATAAATCATGAATCGAATTATTCTTAATTATTCCGCTCTTTTTGACATCCTTGTATTTTTTCATCCAAACCGCTGACCGCTGATGAATGACGTGCAAGCTGCAAAGCACACATATCGTGCCGTTAGGATTTTATATAGTGTATATCCACAATCATTTCCTGTTTGCATGATGCGAAACCATCAAAAATCATATAAGAATTCCTTCAATGCGAATTGAATTTCAAGCCTTTTGGAGGAGCAAGCAGCAGGTGCAATTTATTCTCTTATAGCAATCATGAACAACTGATGAAAGCAAATCTTTGCAATTTTGAAAAACAAAAACAGAAAAAAATAATTTCTACAAAACTGAAACAGAAGGGCACGTGGATCAGAAATTGAGCACGGTAGTCCATGGCGCATTTAAAATTCCATTACACCTCCTTATAAATTTTTAATCACCTAGTTGCATCCTTGGGCCATCTGTATAAGTTCGCTCGAAAATCCTTCCAGTTCAACGTCGGCGTGACTACTTCATTGGTCGGTCGTCCAATTTAAGCAGAACAAATTTTGTGTATGTTGACCGAAAATTCAAATTGACCCTTAGTATAAGTTTAGGTTTATAAAAATTCATCTGTAGCAGCCTGTGTATACTATATACTGCAGTGCTTGATGGTAGAATTGCTTTTGATTTTGCTTTTGTGTCCAATCAAAAGTATCAAATTGGTTGCGTGCTATGGAGTTTTGTGTGTTTGACCGAGGACCGTTTTTCCTCTGGGAATGAATGCTCGCTCGTTTACACACACTCGAAACGGTTTGTTAAGAAAAATACACCCAAGACACAATGGAACACGCTCTCGAGGGTCGCACTTGAGACTCTCAAGAGGCCACAATGTCGTAGAAACCCATGTTTACATTTTTATGTTTATGACGGGCACACGAGCAGGAAGCCAGCAACAGCAACAGAAACAGCAGCAGCAGCAGCAGGACAAAATAATGAAACTCTTGCATCAGACTTTACCCCTGCTACTGCAGCTTTTGCTTCTCGCTCCACATCATCCATGACCAAATGGATGCGACCGATTTCTCATCACACTAATAAGCTTGGGATATGTTCCTGTGCGTGGATACATTACGCATAACCTCGGTCTTTGGCCAATTTGAGGTTGGAAGCAACATTGCCACAATGACATTACCTACAGTGTGCGGTTGCGGAAAAACCAATACGGTGTCTCTGTCCAATGTCCATAGACGAATATGATAACTAGGCGCTAGAATCAGAGGATGTTCCACAGTAGCCATATTGTGTGTGGTGCAGTTATTTATAATTCAGCAATCTTCTTTCTTGGGAATAGGATGAGAACTCCAACTATACACACCATCAGGACTATATCGTGCGGTGCTGCTGCACTCGTTGATGCTGCGGCAACGTCGCGGCGGCGGTGGAGACAGTCACAATATTACAATCACAGCCTGATGCAGAGGCGGGTGCCTACAAGGAGCTCACAGCAACAATGGCTTTTAAATTGAATGGATAAGTAAAACTTTAAATGAATCAGTACACAGAACCATGGCCTTGCTTTATCCAACAATGTGGACATGAAATGTGTTCGATGATTGTGGATAGATAGGGTCTAAGGCCAATCTTGTTATACAGTAGAGGCTGAAAAATTGACCAATGTATTAAATTAAATTTTTTTGTACAAAGGAATATATGGATAATATAGGTATATTTATTTAGCAAAATATTTGTTTTAAGCTTTGGGACAAATCATTGTTAAAGGGAGGGGTCTATCTGAAACAAATATAATACATGTGCGATAAATTGCTTGCTTACGATAGGAGTTAGTGAGGCTTTTATCTGTTAGAGATGTATATTTTAAAATTATTTAACTGACTTATTAAAAAAAGTAATACCTATTTAAAAAAAATTAGTTTCATTTGTTTAACGATGCGAAGTTGGAAGTTTTAAGTGGTTTTTTCCCACGCGTACTTTTTGCGCATTTTAAGAATTGGGATAAAATGGAAAAAAAACATTTTTTTTGAAGAAAGGCAGTAATTTTTTTACGTTTAATACTTTTATATAATATTTTAATATTTTATTCAAGTGGAGTTATTTTTTAATTGAATTCGATAACAGATTACACGCAACTTAGAAAAAGTTCGATTTTATTTACTGAAAAACTTTATATCAACGTAAGGAAAAAACTATAAGCAAAAATTGTTGAAACTCTTACATTTGTGACATTTCTTATAAATCCATATTTAAATTATGTACGATGTTTCATCGTTTTATTATTTTCTACGAGTGGGACAGAGACATTCTACAAACCCAGGGTTAGAAAGCTCTTCGTTTTCATCTTTTGAAATTCTTTAGCAAATATTCCGTTGCAATTTCAAAATAAAAAAATGATGTTCAAAACTTTTAATTCCATAAAATAAATGTTCCCATCTTCAATACGAAAGAGCTGACGTTCGAACTTCAATATGTTTTTTTTTCTTTTGAACAGTTTCCACTTTATTATAACCACCACTGTATTTTATTGCATCTACAATAAGTCTAGTCCTCATACCTTTATAAATACATACATACACGTGTGTTTAATTTTGTCCTCCATCACAACACGCACTATTATTGAACTACATAATTTCGTATTCGCATCCTAAACAGACGAAAAGGACACAAAACGCGTTCGAACCCATAGAGAATAATATCTCTCCCGCTTCTATATAGCCGCATATATCCAACGTTGTTGTTCCAAGTCGTTCATGATGTCCCCGATGGCACAACAGAACAACAGAACCGCGACATTCTTTCATGCGACCCGATAAAGCCTTCGATGTTAAGGGGCTATTGCAGGGAATATTGCATTTCGCTGTTAGCCTTGTTCAATTCGTTGCCTAGGCCACTAAGCCACCATAAGAGCCACAATGTCTTTTTGTGTGCGAACCGAAATCGCAGCATTAATGAGAATGCTGGACATGTTCACAAATATTATTATTATTATTATAACCATAAAAGTTGTATGGAAAATCGTTGTCGGCGCAGGACAATGTCTTTAACCGATGTCTATCTCCCTTTCACCAAAGCGGGGTGACCGATTTGACGCTGCGCGCGTCTCTAGAACTATTTTGCGGGAAGACGCGCTTCCTTGCTGATGCACCGTTGTTGTTTTTGTTATATTCGTTATCCCAGGTTCATAATCAGTGCTAGGCTATATGCCGCATCGTGGTGCGTTATTGGGACACGAGCGACGCACAGTCATCAACGGTACGGTGGTGTATAGAGGGTGCTGCGTTTGTGATCTTAGATTTTCCATATTTTTCCATTTGCGGGACAAGTCGCATAGACATTCGTGTACCGCTGCACTGCAGCAGCATCATGTAGGTGCGCGAATTGTCCATTAGAGATTTTCACTGGCAGATACTATTTCCTCTTCTCTTATAACTGTTTGTGTGTGTTTTGACAATTTTTGTGTCCTCTTAGCCGAGAGATTTGGACCGCCACACTGCTATTACATGTACACTATTCCTGGCCATCCGAATTGTTGCCGTCTTCGCAGCTGGGGGAATAGATACTCATAGCTTCGCCAGTTTTGGAATAATGTGTTTATTTATTATTGAGGAAGTGTCCTATTGTTAGCCGTTATACGACGACTATTACCCACATGTGCGCATATTATATTGGAAGAGGAACTCCAACCGACCAATATGGTTCATTCTCCATACTGTAGAATTACAAAACCACCCGCTCGTCCTCATGTGAGGGTCACAATATAATAGACGCTATTTAATATGCCGTGGGTAGTCAAGCAGGCAGGCAGACATACATTTTGCTTTTGTATATTCGCATATTACGGCTTAGTCCCGTATTAAGGCAATATCATTTCTAAGGCCTGCACGTCTTTGACATTTTAAAGCGCGTGCAGATTGCATCACAATGAATCCTCGAAATTAGCCGGAAAATAACTGTTACTAATGTTGCGTGGAGAGGCTTATTATAAAAATGTTCAACAATAATAATATAATAATGGTTTGAGTATACCTCACCTCTTTTTATTTCTTTAAAAAAAACTTATATGGTCTCAAGGAAGACCTGAAATTAGAAAAAATTGATTATTATATTAGTTCTATTCATTTTACTAAGCTTTTTGGAGTAGTTTCTGTAATAAAATCATAGGTTTGCTTATTACTTCCATAAAATTATTTCCTATCACTTATTATAAACTTCACAGAATTTCAAGCCAGGGGTTCTAATAAATTTTATTAATAAATTTGTAAAAATAACCATAAACCGAAGATTTTAGAAAGCTTCCATTGAAATTGCTGACTTTTAACTTAGCTTTACTTTAAATGTAAAATCATAAAATGGAAGTTAAGAAGGTTATTTCACTAGCGAAGCTTTTGAGAAGACGAAAGTGGATCAAAAATCATTCTGTATTCTTTTACCCAAGCTTTGACAAATAAAGCAAGCATTAATATACAATTTGACAGTTTGAAATTAGATATTTTTAACAAACTAAAATCTGTAATTTTTAAAACTAATGTGCAGAACCCAGTAGAAGCTCTTTAAAGCTTCTGTCTGTTTCAAATATCTATTATCAATCCTGATTTTTGACTTCCAGAGAAGAGAAAATCATCAGTCTTCTTATGAACTCTGCATTAATTTTAACCAAAAAATTAATTATCTGTTAGGAAAAAATGTAACTTCTATAAAGCTTCTTCTATGTTTAAAGTACCTGCATTGCTTTAAAGTTTATTTTGCTAGACCAGTTTTGACAAAATGATTTTTTTTTCTTCTTGTTTCATCTTTATCAACATTTCCCCACAACCTTATTACAGAGGCTATAAAGCCAATTTAGTAAGTACAATATTAACTGCAATTGGGAAAAAATATTTCTAAAAATTAAAGATGTGTATTTCGAGCATATCAAAATTTTTTAAAAAAACCATAACTTCCTATGCTTCCGAAACTAAGAAAAATATTAAATAATTATTTTTTTTTAAGATTTTGTATACGTTTAAGTGAGTCTTAGCTATTAAATGTTGTTATCGAAGTTGTTTAAGTTTAATATTTAATTTTCAATTTTGTTTTTAACTCAACTGGAACAGGTGACTTTTTATAAATAGGCTAGTCGATTGAGAGCGGCGTTTGAACTCACCTATAATTTATTTATATTTTTGTTTAAACACACAATCTAATTTCTATTATACTTCTTTTATATTTTTAGCGAAACCTTTTCGAAGTTATCTTGTATGAAGACCTGGTCTTAGTAAATTTCCTTCAGTACTGTGATTTATGGTGTGGTGTTTTGTTAATTGATGTCGATTTTTTAAATGTTGTTTCCAAATATTCGTAGATCGAGAAACAAGGGAGTTCTTAAAAGGCGAAGCTGTGGGAGAGTTGCCAACTAGTTGAAATTAAGTAGGTTTTTTGAGGAATTTTAAATCATTATAAAATAATTTTTTTTTTTTTTTACCAGTAAATTTCTTGTTTTTGTGGCTTCTAATTATTTATAACGATGTTTTTAGATTTTTTATAAGAGGTAAGCTTCGAAATTTTAACATTTTAGTTTTAATTTTTTATTAAAGTTTTAAGAACACAATTAAATTCAAAATTCAACTGGTTTTTTGAATGTGTCTTAAACCTCTCTTCTCCCAATATTTAAATCCTGGGTAAAGGGGCAACATGAGAAAGACATATGTATAGATTTTCGATACTGATTTAAGTCTTTAAAAATTTGATAAATTTGACAAATTCAAATCTTGTAAACTGTCGCTCATCATGGAATTTAAAAAAAATTACAAATCCTCATGTTATACAAGATATATTGTATGATATGAGTCAATCAGTCACACTTAATTCAGTCAGACATGATTTTAATTGCCACTCGGACAGAATTCAACACATATTCTCGCAGACTGGATCCACTTATTTTGCCTTGCGGATCTTCAAAGAATAACAGAGTCATTTTTCATTGATATGCCAATGCGTTGCCGCCACCGAACCACCACCATCACCACCACCACTATCGTCACTGACATAGCAATACGGAAGAGCACTGGCGTATATATTATATATGTAAGACTTTCATGTCATGCAAATTACCGCCACCAGAGCCCAACAGAAGCGCACTAGTGAATCAAGTACGAGTATATATATCTACGCAAAATCAAGCGTTCTGCGCATTTCCATTTCGCCACATGCAGAAGATGATGACTTCCTTGGGCTTGGCTCCAGTTTGAGCCTTTGTATTAGAATATTTGTTTAGATCTAAGGGGCTTTCATTAAGCTGGGAAGTCATGCCAGTGTCTGTTGCACGCATAGTCTAAGCCGGTATACACGATCGTATATAGTTAATCAACTTTAAGCCGCATACTGTGCCTTAGCGAACTTGGCTTTGGTTTGACAGCACAAAATAAATCATCGCCTCCAGGCGGGCCAGGTTTGGAGTGACTGTGTGTTTCTGTCGTGGCTTCTGTTGCTCCGCGATCATCAACCTGATTGCATCACAATTTGTGTGTGTCCCCTTAGCGAAACTTGTATATACGTACAACATAGCAATCTTCGCCATTTTTGGAACCAATCAGTGTATGGCAGCAGAGAGGAATGTTGCTGGAAATGCTTCCGTTTCCTGCTGCCTCTAATCACCAAAATGTGAAACGTTACTAC
Source organism: Epistrophe grossulariae (assembly GCA_929447395.1). Taxonomy (NCBI): domain Eukaryota; kingdom Metazoa; phylum Arthropoda; class Insecta; order Diptera; family Syrphidae; genus Epistrophe; species Epistrophe grossulariae. The sequence goes on from OV839568.1 coordinate 138,209,492, forward strand.
ATATATAGTCCCGATCGCGCAGAGTCAACATCATTGGCAATAAAAACAACTCCTTTTCATAAAGATGACGATGAAGGTGGTTGCGCTGGTAGCGTGCACTATGACTGTTTCGCAAAATGAGCTTCGCTTGAAATTTATGCTAAATTATGGATGCATTCTCTTTTAAAAAAAAAAAAAAAAATAACAAACTTTATAAAACTTTTTTCTGCGCTCCGCTATATGAGTGACAGCTGAGATTCAGGAGAGTATATACCAATACCAGCTGCAACCGAAGAAATGAGGATGAAAATGTGAAACTTTGACAGTGACATGAGTCGCAAGGGACTCTTGACTAAGAAACCCAACAACATTCAGTCACAAAGGAAGGAACAAAGGGAAAGATATGCAGAGAGAGAGAGGGAAAACTGAAAGCAACCGTATAGGAAGTTGTTACAAAATTCGAGTTCTTTGCTTTGCATAGTTCAATGATTTTTGAAGAATCTTTAATATATGAATTGTAGATTAGGACAAACCGTATAATTTTTGGATTGTCATTTTTAACCCGTTTTTACAATACATAGGTACGTATATATTTGGCAAGGTGACCATATCAGAAGTTTTGATAATGTTGATGGTGCATGGTTTTTATTTTGTACGTCATTTCTTTAAGGAAGTTAAGGTGACATTTGGCAGTGTGTGTTGAAATTCGAGAAATTTGTTGGATTGGAATAAACAAATAGTTGAAATGGAACATTTCGGAACTCATATGAAAATAATATTTGTTTCTGAGAAAATATTTCCTATAAAACTAGACTTTATAACTCCATTATACAAGTACATAATCCTTATACAAAGTTCAAATTTGACAAAATAACGGTGAAACAATCTATGTTTGAAAAGAAATTTCGCTAAAATTAAATGTTTATGGGTTTTTACTAATTTTAGAAACCTTGTCGTGATTTAAAAGTTTTCTACCCATCTTGTCGTCTATTCTATAAAAAGTCAAATAAAATCCTTACGGAAAATATGCTCGAAGATCGAAGATTTCATCTTCACTCTGAAATCTAAAAATCTCGGTTTATTGTAACACAATCTTGATAAAATCAATCAATCAATTCAAAATTTAGCACCTGAATTTTACTCGAGTCTCCCTAGAGAAAAAATGAAAGTACTTAATATTCAAAAATTAAACTGTTTTTTTTTCTTTCACTGAGCACTTACAAGGCGCATAGAATTTGACTGCAGTTTTTTGCTTTTGCGGCGTGATAAAGAAAACCAAATTCACATATAAGCACAAAGAAATGGTTTATCCTAACGATTTTATTAGTTATTTTTCAATGACAGTTGCGCAGTCCTAGCTGTCGACGATGTCAAATCAAAAGCCATTTATGTCTTCTTATGCAGTACAAGATTATTCAATGTTTGGACATACAATGCTCAAAAAAAAGTCAATCCTTTTTAGCTATCCAGTATCAACGGTTTCAAATATATATTATTTGTCTTATGTAGCTATTTATGATCGCAAGACTAAAAATTACACAATCCAAAAATTGGTAATTGTAAATCTCGGGAGTTTAAAATTGTACCGTTTATTACCGCCATACTATTCACTCAATACATTCGAATTAAAACTTAAATCCGGATGTAGTTATTTACTTTCAATTTGTAAAGTTTACATACGGTTTTAAGTTTTAATCTGTATTGATCGAGTGAATAATATGGCCGTTAGTTTCTCCAAGAAAAGGACACTTTGAATTTTTAACTTGAAACTAGATTCAATAAGCATAAAATTTCATGTGAATTTGTTTCTTTCATGAACAAATATGTGGTGTTTCAATAAAAAAAAAACAGAAATAATTGAACAAAGATTTTGAGAGCCTCTGATGAATGCTGATAGTTAGAATGGTCCTCCTACATGATTGGGCCCTCTCTTTATTACAGACATATGTTTTAAATGTATGTTCATTTTTATCTACAAAATTTATCTAACATGACTAAGTACATCCAAAATGCTCATTATGCTTTCAAATCACCTGTCTCCCATGGTGCCATACCATTTAAAATATTGTGTAGGTACCTTTCCATTATATATGAAGAGATAATGTTCCCAGAATTAACATTTATTAATAAAGACATTAATTTTGAATATATTTCCTCAGAGCACATAAATATAAAAAAATAAAAAAAAAATTAAATGAAAAATAAAAAAAAAAAATCATCGAAAAACAAATATCCTGAAACCTGAATTGTCACGCACAGTTCCAAGGGATAGGTCGGCTATATGCCTTCGTGTATTTATTTATATTTTTTTTATTTTTTGTCGGCACGATGGAGATTTCCCTTTGTACTTCCATAAATCAATTCTTTTACGAAAAGTCCAAATACAGCTTTAATATTCGGCTGTTGCCTTTGCCTGTGTTGTTAGCTGGAGCGAACAAGTCGCTTTTATTCGAAACCAAAACAGGAATACACTTCATCAATTCAATCCCCCACTAACAGTGTATATAGAATTCCGAAAAGGGAAGAAAACATATATACCTACTCGGGGAAACGAAGAATTATGAATGCAAACACGACCGAGAAATGTTAATTTCCTCTGAAGTCTGAAGGCGGCGCGACGACAGCAGGATCCACTATATTTCTACCTAGGTATATATAGTCGATGCCAGTATGAGGACTTCCATATGCCCGAATCACAGTCATCATCATCGGTATGCCCATGCTGAGAAATCCTTCAAGAACGGGGTGATTCTTAATTTTTCACGACACAAGAGAAGATTTTTCGGTTTCTCACTCAGCATTATAAGACGAGTGATGAAAGGTCTGACCGAGTTCTGTGTGTGTAACACTCTTTTTCCATGTCTGATAATGATGATGACAGAGCTGATGGCGAGCAACCTCATCAAGCGAGTTCTCGGGACCAATTTATTTATGTATATCGAAAGGGTGCTCTGCCAATAAGTGGCAAACAAGACCCAAATATGACCAAATTGTTTGGCATTCATCACATCTCTTTTGCAACAATGGGAATAATGTACTAATATTGTTTGCCTCTGAGTCTAATCCATTTAAGTGCTATTGTTCTGTTCGGAAGAGTTTTCGAAAAATAAGATCTTACATTGTATGTGTTGTGTGAGCAGTGCCAAAGTGGCTACGCCCAGCAATGATCGTTTGAATGATCTTCTCAGGTAAACAATCAGTTGTGCATATTTGCTCTCACCTTTATTTACCCTTTGACGAACAGATAATATATTGAAGATTTTAATGTTGCCAACTTTGATGAAAAAATGTTTTGAAATGCTGTTGTTAGTTTTTTTTAAACTTCTTAAAATCCCCTTATCTCATTGCTATTTTAACCTCCCTTCCTCACACCTATTTTATATTATATGAATTCCTTCTTCCATGGACTTTTAAACAACCCGATGTTAAGGTATTAGTATGATACTATTTTCTAACTTCAAACATCTTGTCAACTAATATAATACTAAACCAAATTTTCTTAATAAACTCCAGTTGAACGCGCCAAAAAAAATGACAGTTCATACGGAAAAGTAAGTAAAAATATCCCCTTTTTCACATAGCATCATATACCAAAAACGTTTTAACATCTTTCTTTAATTATTGATTCTCCTTAAAATAAACACGTCTTGTAATTAACAAAGGTGCTTTTTATGAATTAAGTCTGGTCGATCCAGTTTTGATAATTTTTTTGCAAATTGTATAATTTTTTTTTATATATTATGTATATAAATGCACAAAGATTTAAATGTTTTAAATGTTTTTTTTTTCTCAGAAAACATTAGCCAAAAGCTAGACCTTGTAGGCTAAGTCCTTTTAAAAAAATTTAATTTTAAATAAAAAAAAATTAATGATTCATCTTCTTATGTTAAAAAGTTGTAAAAACTTTTTAAGAATAATATTGATATTATCATTTTCCAAAAAAATTTTTTTAGAAAAATATCAATTGGCAACAATGGTTTAAGGTTTAAATAGCTCAGGATGCTGCTGCTATCATCGGAGCACTGCGGTTCCACCACTGATGATTATGTTGATACCTGCTTTGTTCTCCTTCGTTGATCGCTATTTATTTTTGCTCGATGAGAACAACCTGGTTAAGGCCTAGCATTATTCAAATGCAATATAACCTTACCCAAAAAAAAACAAAAACAAAATTAAATTTTGTTTGTAGTCCTTACCTGGCTATGGATGGCATGCCATGTCTCGCTCGTGTGATCGGTTTTATCCAAAAATTATGAAGAGATATAATATGTATTCACTTGATCATGCGAACACATATCAAAAGGATTAGGAAAGTCTTTATATCTGTGTACCTTTAACCTACCTATATAATATTGTTGACGGTTTTTCTTTAGGTATAGTTTTCGTTTGATTGTCCTCTTCAACCGGTTTTTATTTTCTATAAGGAGAATCTGATTTGGATTTTTTTTTTTTTTTTGGGCATATTTATAGTGTGAGTCGTAAATTTGTTTGACGCAAACAAAAGGACTAACCCAGCAGCGGCTCTTTGATATCTCAATTAAGGTTTAAGAATTAAATTTAACGAGCTTCGAAAAAAAGGAAGGTGCTTCTAGGATTATTGGGTTAATTTCATTATTTTTTTTTTTTTTTTAATGAAATTTATAATGTTGAATTAGTATATTATTTCGTGTAGGTTTATATATATCTACAAAAAGAGGCTCACATTTATTACAGATTAGCTCGAAATGGTTTTGAAATTATCTAATTGGAAGAGGACTCTTGACTCAATTAATAAACTACAAGTGAATTTTTTATTATAGAGAACGCAAATGAGATGATTTGTTAACTATTTTGTTCATTTAATTTTAATAGACTATATGAAGATTTTATAGCATTTTTATAGCTTTTTTAAAAACAAAATTAATTGAATGAGTATATAGCTACATCAGTTTTATTTTATTCATTCATTTATTCATATAAGTGAAAATTTTAATTTTCAAAATTTTGCGACGTTCAAAGACCAATATCGGTGAATAATTTTTACTTAAATGAAGCTTTATTTAAAAATTAAAATTGAACCAAGAAAAGTATTTTTAAGTTTTTGTTTGACCAACTTAACCACATTAGTCAAATATCAAATATCAGCATTCAATTATGATGCTGGGAGAATCTATGTATATGTTGGCGATATGATGAATGATGAAAAACCTCAAAAGATCATAAAAGCAAGGCCTCATAAGGGTATAAATGGTGGACAAAAATGTTAAATAATAGCTTTGAAATCTGAAATGAAACGCAATTTTGGATTTGACGGTAATTGGGTTTGGGAAGTGTTTCATTGGATGAAAAAACGAAGTTGGGCTGTTGGGACACGAGAAAAGTCTGAAATGGCACTATCTCCAAATGATCACAGGTTTATATACTGGAGATGAGAAAGAGACGAGGCTTATGCGAGACTTGCTTTTTGATTTTAAAGAGACCTAACCGAGACTAAAAAATTGTTGTCAATTGAAGCGAAAGAAGATAGAGGTTAACAAAATTTATATCCCAATTTTTTACAGCCATACAACCGTTAAGAAAAAAAGAGCCTATAAATGTCTCGAAACGGCTGTAACGATTTTGATAAAAATTTATCGGTCAACATTTTGGTCACCTTGTCACCTTTTTTTTCTAGTTTAGTCTACTATGGACTTTTGATCAACTTGGATGGGTTACAATTCCACCAAATTAAATGTGGGTTTAAAACCCAACCAGTTGAGTCCAAATTCCAAAAGCAAATGGCTCAGTATTTCCTTATTTTAGTTAGGAAGTAGGTCATAAGTCCACAAATATTTTCTCAATACTTTTAAAACTAACTGAGGTACTGATAGGTATACGTTTAAGATTAAAAAAGGGAAAATAAATATTTTGTTCATGAAATAATTATAATATAAATATTTTTGAGTCACAAATCCACAGTCGATGGGCTAGGAGTCCACAAGAATTTACTGTATGACTTCTGGCCAATATAAGTTGGGTTGAAAACACACAATACCTATAGATTTTATGCCAACAAAGTGGGTTAAAAATCCATTGTATGGAGTTTTGGAATGTGAAACTATGACCCTGCAACGTTTAATTGTCTTTTCTGCACTACTTACATATTTTACAAAACTAAAAAGCCATCTACTCGCCAGATTTAAATATAGTTTTTGAATCTTGAAGTAAACACAAATAAAAACCAGGGTTCCATGTTGTTTTTGTATGTATAATACATGTTAAAAAATAACCCCGAACCAGATCCGTAGATAAAAACGTGGCTTATAGGTAGATATACTGATTTAGATGAGACTACACAATTATAGGTATACAACTCTCATTATTTGACACGGAATTTTTGCCATACACCATAAACTTGCCTTTGAATTAACCAAAATAACTGTTATTTACTAGAAAAATATGCTCATTTTTTCTTCTTATTTTATCCTCTTAACTATACCAACTGGAGTCAGTAAATTATTTTTAAACTAAAATGCTACACACTGAAAGATTAAACATTAATCTTCAGTGACTTTCACTTTCGTGCCCATCACTTAGATATTATGGCCTAAATCACGATCATCTTCTCCTCTGATCTGTGCACCAACCTATATATTACCTATACCTATACCTACCAAGCTATTCACTTTTTTTAAACCACGAGAACGACATTTAAATGGTGTTTCCGTGTGACACCTTCTGAAGAGTGCCCCCGCAATTCAATTGACAGTCCTTGAGATAACAAAAATAAAAAAATAAATAAAAACGAATCCGATCGAAGAAGATTCGTTTCATTTCGTTTTTGTATCCTTTATTCCGATTTCCGATTAACTGCATCTACGTTTATAAGGTTTAGAGAGCTCAGAAAAGTAGGTTGGTATGTGACAACATTCGATTTCATATGAAAACCGAAACTGAAATCAAAAATGCCTAACGAGTTCCCAATAATTCCCCAAGCTGCCTTGCCTGGCCTGGCCTGTTGCCCGCGGTTACGGTTACCTGTAACAAAAAAAAAAATTCTCTTAACCTGGCGTTCAGTGGTGAGACATCAGACATCAGAGGAAGCCAGATTCCGCGCAATGAATCTGGGGATACAATAATGCTGAAATCCAGGCCGGCCACAACTCTAAACAACCGTAAAAAAGGTAGACAAATAAATCACACCCGAGAAATTCTATTGTCCTTTTATTTTTTTTGTATGGTATATTTGTGTTCTTTTTATTTGTTTGTTTATTTTGTTGTTGTAGTTGTTGTTGCTTCATTGTGGTGTTATGTTATTTTGTTCGTGGATCGATGTCGATTGTTAACACAACACTGAGAGTTGGTTGCGTTGTGTTTTGTTTTTGTTGTTGTTTTTGTTGTTGTATTAAAAGATACCGCAAGGAACTCGGAGGCTCGCGCGCCTTCACACAAAAACACCAAAACACTTTGCTAAAAGGCTTGTTTTACACAATACTCTCCCTGTGCTTAGGGAAGGTGGGTAGGGTAGGGTTCCTATATATATTATAAGCTGTTTGTAGGCAGAGGTATCTGTCTAACCTTCCACACCACCTCCACCATCATCACAGCAACAGCAATAGCAACAGCATCAACAGCAGCAGCGCGGCGGCAGTGTTATCGCCAATGACAATCTCGGCCACGAATCCCAAATTGAATACAAAACAGCCACGAGGCGACGACGACGACTACGACGACGCTGGAGAATGCCCATATTTTTCTGAATCAATTCCATAATTTTTACGTTTTTTTATTTTTTGTTGTAAACCTACATAGATCTTGCAGAAGAGCTATGTTGGGTGAATAAATTGTGTAAATATTGTTGGTTCAGTTTTAAATGTCTAGAGAAAATTCCTGATTTAAAAGGGGTTTCCATTTTCACTGACAATTTAAATGGGTTTCCCAGGAACCATTTGGATTGTCTTTTTAACAAATTTACACTTCAGCCATGTAATAAGTCAATCACTGTCTTCATAAGTTAGATAGGTAGTAAAACAAAAACAATTTGGAATGTTTTATTAGAGATAAATAAAGGTAGGTACGTGTGTATAGGTATCGCAGGCAAAAATCTGAAAATGCAAATCTGTATACTGTGAGCTCCTTTATTTAAAATCAAATTTTTCTGTTTCGGTGCTCACTAAATTATAGCGAAGTGCAAGACAAATAAAGAAAATTATTTTGTTTTGAATTATCAAAACTGTAGCATCTCTATTAATAAAAAATGCGTAGTTGTCTTCTAATTCATAAATCAACTAAAAAAATTATGAAAACTTAATTAACGAATTAAAATATTTTTTAATAAACAATTAACAGCTAATTCACGTTAAGTAGCAAATATTGACGACAATTTACTACATTCAACAAGAACTTTGCCATCACCAAAAGCTATTATTAAGTCTGAACATCAAATCACTTTCTCACAAAGTGGAAACTTATATGCTATAATATAACTTCACTTCACTATAACTTCACTGTTTAAAGTAATTCATGATTGATTTGGGTTTATTAATAGGGAAGAAGATATTCAAACCACGTCTTCCTTTTTATTTTACCCCTTCTCCCTTTAAAAAGAAAAAAAGGTTTTTTGAAAATTCTGTTAGTTATGAAAGAACAAATGTTTTTATACCGAGTAAAAAAAAGTTTTCACTATCAAAACAAATTTACTTTTAATAATTTACAAAATTTTGAAATACAAATCTACATATTAGATATATGGATTTACAGATTTCTGGATTTTCAGAATTTTGGGATAGATAGGTACAGAAATTTTGATAAACAGAATTTTGAAAACCGAATTTTGGAAAATACAGAATTATGAAATTTATACAGCCTTTGCTAAGTTGGTGGCAGTTTATTTAAAAAAAAATAAAAAATTGTAAATGAGTAAAAATTTACATTTTCTTTTTTTTTATCTAAAGTCTAGTGCTCACCTCCAGGGAAATGAAAAATAAAAACGTTTAAAAATACATTTCAATATGAACTCATAATTAATTCTTCACGCATGAATAAAGTCAAGTTCCATTTCAAAAAAGTATTTGAGGTAAAAGAATAAAAAGCCCTATACGAACTAACTACCAAAAGAGTTAACTCCCAAAGAACTTACTCCCACAAAGAATTGGTTCATATGAAAAAAAAATTTCACGTTCATGGAAAAATTCATAAACTTAAAAGTGGTTGTGCTGGGGATCATTCTTATATATTCATTGTTTGAAAGTTATATTGTATTGTTTACCATTTACAGCTGCACTGCGATGCATTGGTTCAGAAAGGTATGTGAATGCAAGTTTAGGCTATCCATCGGATCAGATCCGTATCTGAAAAGTTTACTGTTTCAAAAAAAAAATTCTTGTTTTCGGCTATCTATTTGATTCAAGGACTGTTATCTCAAGAAAGACGTCATAGATAATGGATTTCTTTATTTTGTCGTAGAAAAAATTTTGTGCAAAAGTTCTGTCATCATAACAATTTATTACGACAATATTTTGCAGAGATCTACTGAAAATGTGAGTTTATTTTTAGGTGCAGTATTTATTTCAACCTCTAGGTGTTGTATTTTTTTCTTAACTTTTTTTTAAAACAAGTCCCAGTCTGTAGACGGTATTAGAAAAAAAATAAACACAAATTATAAGTTATGGCATCACCCAAAAGTTCTACAAGTGGACTGAACAAAAAACTGAATAAACCACAAATCTTTATAACCCACACGTCCATTTACCAACATCCAAATATCAAGACTTGTATGTAGGTATATCTGAAAACCATTTCAATCACGTTTATTTTTTTTTTTTTGTAAACTGTTTTATCATTTTTATATCTAACAATCACTTCGAATGATGATTTTGCAGATAAACTCAAGGTAGATGTTTATAAATTATTTTTTTTTTTAAGTTTGCAAGTTTTTGTATATTTTTCTTCATAGTTATATTATTGTTACTACATACATTATGTTAGGATCCAAGCTGCAGATTTATTTATGACACTCGCGCCACAACAAAATTCTGTTTATAGCAGAAAAATAAAAAATGAAATATTCCTTTGCAATAATTTTTGGATTCTCGCCTTCCCATTCATCAAAAGATTGTTATCTTTTGGTTGAAAAAAAAAATGAAATTTTGGCAAAAAGTGAACCTCATCCGTCGTGTTTGTCTGAGAGTTTTTTTTTTTTTAGTTTGGTCCGTTTTTGATGATGAACAACGTAGTTGTTTGTTCTCAATATGGACAAAAAAAAACACAATACCAAAAGTATGACTCAATTTCTGAAGGCATGTTGTTGTTAAATAGGGAACACACGGAAAGAAAAATTATTGTCGATTTTAAAAAGAAATATGTAATTTAATGAAAATATCAATAAAATCATTTACATATACCTACATTGTACATATCTATGTATTTTAAATATATGTTAAATAGTTCAAGTGGAAACGAATCATCATCTACTTTTATAGAAAAAATTCAGAGAGGAATTTTAAACTTTACATTTAACATAATTGCTCTTAAATGTAAAGTTTTGACGATGATTTTCCTTCATTGACACGCTTTGAATTTGAAAAATTGTGAAACGTAGGTATTTATACCTATGCCTACTTATTTTCTTCTTGGTAATTTAGGCAGAACTTTACCTTTAAAATTATAAATTCAGAAACATTGTGAAATTTGAGTTTAATAATTGATATTCTTATTCTTTTGGGTGTACCTCAATTGATGTCGGAGAGCAACCAAATTTTATAAGGCTATTTAACCAAAGTGACTTGCATAACTTAACACCTTATGCCACAATGCTTAATTAACCAATTTACCCTCCCGCATTAAATCCCATTCAATATTGAGAGATCATCATGAGTTCAGGTGACTTTGTGCTGTGGCCAGAGTCAACTTCGCCGTCGTGGTCTCCGTTGCCGCCTCCACCGCCTTCACCATACCTATAACAACGTTCTTCGCTTCATCGCTGCCGGTTTGGTCGAACAAGGAGAACTACAAAGTAAATATCATTCCTTCGTGATTATCATGACGTCCCAGGATTGTGACAAATGATGGAAGTATGATTTAGACGCACCCGTATGCCAAGGTCTATGGTTATTAAGTTAATTTTTCCATTAATAACCTTGTCCGTTGTCCCTCGGGATGCACAGCAGACGAACAATGCACAAACAAGAAAAATAAAGGACTCGCCTTTCCAGACGCCTTCTTATATAGCAAAGCACCCGCACTTTTTATTCCACGAACCCAAGGAGTATAATAAAAATAATAATAATAATAATAATTGTCATTGTCACTGTCACTTGTGGATGCGTTTTGTTTTGTTCCCACATTATATCTATACCTACCTATAGTACGAGTAGCTGAGTACCTATATAGTATATACTGATGTGGTTACTGCCCTCATTAAAATGGAAACAACCATCGGTCCTCGGTGCACTTGAACATGAACAGGTATAGGTAGGTACTTAAACTAGGAATATTGTAAACCGCATTTAAATGCAAAGCACAATTCAATGCAGTTCAGTGCAGTGCTGCAGTGTAATCCCTCTGGAACTGACCGGACTGACCGTAAGGGTTCTATCCAATCCATCCCATCCACAGTCAGTAGTGGAAATCTTTTTGTGTGTGGGGCTGGGGATATGTGAAGTGAAGAATGTGCGAGAGGGCAGACATTGGACAGTAAACAGCGCTTTTTGTATGGCAAATGAAGCGCGGTCTTATGTCAGTTTGATTAACTATTGTCAGTTGGTGAACATGTGGGAAAATTAATTGATTTAGACTTCTAATTTTGTTTATAGGTGTATACCGCCTTGTTTGTGATACTGATGATGATCATCATGATGACTTTGGTGGAATGCATCACGTTTTTGACTTTGATTACTCTTCGCTGTGACGATTTTCAATACATAATTTATGCAAATATTTCTACGAATGCAAGGAGTTGTCTAATAAAAACAAAATAATAAAAAACGAATATTATTATCTATCAAAGAATTTAAATAATTTAAGAGAAAATAAAGAATTTTTAAGAAATACATCGTATATCGTTGGGAGTTTGAAAAAAAAGCGTTTCAGGGGTGCCACGACATAAGGCCATGCGTCATAAGGCCATATAGTAAAATATGATCTAATGACGCTTTATAGCAAAGTGACATAAAGCCATATTCGAACAAATGGCCTTTTGTCGCTTCGATGTCATATGTGCCATATCTTTTTGCGACTTAAGAGCATATATCTTACTATGGCCTCACAATACTTTCGTTAAGTGAAGTCCATGAGCTAAGCTATCAAAAAGCTGAACGCTTGGAAAAGTTTCATTCAAATAAAAATTATAATAATTAATATAAAATTGATTTAGTTTTGAAGTGGAAGGTTTAAACAAATTAGAATTCAGTATGGAAATTAATTTTTCAGTAGACCAACTATTTTTGAATCTTGTTATGATGGAATTAAACTCAAAAGAAAACCCCCAGGAGCTCTGTCAAACACTAATATTTTGTATTGGTTTTGCAATGTTTTATGTATAGGTACTATGCGAAAAGGATGTTGTTATACAAGCGATGGTACATTGCTTTTCTCTCGTTACTTGATTACGCATTCCTTAATCCTGTCTTTTGATTTATTACTCTATACTCATGACAACCTCTTGAAATTACAAAAAATCACTCGAGCATGATGCAAAAACTCCAAGGATTCTTTAACTAAAAATCAAGCAAACTAACCTCTAAGCCCGGCAGCTATTTAAATAAAATGGAAGTCTTATACAACACACATTGAATCAGAGAGTCGCTTCTTCTCATACTCAACTTCACGAAGAAGTGTCCAATCAACTATCCGCACTTTTATTTTTTTTTTTTTTTATTATTCTTACCACTGATTTCTTAGCCATTTTTATAAATCGATATCTACAACGACGACGATGCAAGATGACGACTCTCCGAATGGTTTATATAGAGAGATTCATCAGCTTCACATCATTAGCCACATTGGAAATTATATGTGAGCAAGAAGTTGATGTCTTAGATTGGTTAAGTTAGTTGTATCTCTACCATATGTATGAGGAATAGATATAGAGCTAACTACCTATATCCCCATGTGTGTGATTTGATGTATCTTAAGCAGTTAGCACCTGTCGCTGTGATTATTCATCGCCTGAATTAATATAACTGTTGCGTGTTTGCAAGAAAATCGATAGTAGGTATATGTACTTGTGGTGCAACATCCAATAAGGAGACCAAGAATGGTAGCTGTTTTATGTTCTATATGTCGAACGTTGAACGTTTGATTGAGATAATAATCGAACAAATCGCAAGCACTGCATTGGGAATAGATGCAACTAGTAATTGGTCAGCTAATTGGTTGATTTAATATAGATTGTTGATTAGATAGATGTTTGAGTATAGAAAAATATCAGAGAGAGAGAGAAATATTTGAATTATAAGGATGTTCTAATGTTCCTAAGAGTATCTATGTATATTTTACGTACACAGTTTATTGTTTAGGAAATTTATTTTACCTAAGGTTCAAACTAAGGACGTCCCATTTTGCAGAAGAAATTCAAGAAACATATAAATCCACCAAATAAAAGGTTCAGAAATGGAGATAACCCAGGATCATGGTATCTAAACCAAATTATTTGGTACGACTGCAGTTCGGAAATTCCAAGAAAACATAAGCATGATAAATTTTAACACCGACTGACAATAATTTAGCGACCACCAGGAATAGAAGAGAAAGAAATGTTTCACTCGGAATGCTGAGTAAAATATGGAAAAGCAGCACTTTAACTTTAAGGACTTCAAAATCGTGCTGTAGACAGGCCATAGAAGTTAGTCAAGTTTTGGATGAAAAGTACTTGGTGTATGGAAAATTTGACGAAATATTGGCACAATTTTAGAAAAGTTGGAAATATCTATTCTTTGTCTTTAGAAATCGTAACATCGATGGTGAGTTGCAGAAGTTTAGAATTGTTCTCAAAGCAATATAGTTAGTTATAGTAAGATGTTTACCCAAAAGCCATAATTCTCAAAACCAAAATGCCAAAGAGCAGATATAATCACCAAAAGAAAATCTGTTTGGTGGTAGCTCACACAAATGTTTGTTGTTTCATTCAAAACTTCAACGAAAATGTCCTTTATTTCTACTTTAGTTGGTAGATTGGTGGTGAATATTAATAGCTTTCCAGATACAGTAAAACCCGCTTAAGAGAAACCCGATCAAGAGAAAAACCCGCTTATCTGAAACACTTTTTCATCTTCCAGTATTTGTCGAGCAATTGCCTTTATAACACTCCGCTTCAGCGAAACTTGATTAAGTGAAAAACCCGGGTACTTGAAACTAGAGATGCCGCGAATAGTGACTCGGCCGAATACCGAATATTCGGCCACACTCGTCGGCCAAATAACGAATATTCGGCAGCCGAACATTCGGCCAACGATGTGTATCTATCTCCTACGTGACTTTTGACTTTTGACATATTTTCAGAAGCTGGAATTGTTTACGAAAATAGACGTAATCGTTTGCTACCAACGAATGCCGAAAAAGTAGTTTTTATTCACCACAACTTACCATTAGTAGATTTTCAATACTAAAATAAAAATTTTTGAATAAAAGAAAACTTTTATTGTAAGATAATAAGCCTTTTTTATTCTCCATTTGTTATTCGGTATTCGGCCGAATGTTGTGAACTATTCGGCCGACTACCGAATATCAAAAATTTAGGCCGAATAGGCCGAATGCCGAATAGTGGCCGAATATTCGCGGTATCTCTACTTGAAACATATTTTCAGTTAAATTTAACATTTTTCATCGAAAAAAACTCTTAATCTTAATGTCGAATTGAACAGAACAGAACAAAACATTTTCTGAATGCTTCGAACATGACTTCTTTTTTATTTTCCACCACCTCCAAATTTTCACCACACATTTTCACATACATATGAATCTCTGAAATGTCACAACCGTTTTTAGAATCTTTAAACCCGCATAAGTGAAAGAAAAACTGGGACATTTTGCCGTTTCTCTTAAGCGGATTTTACTGTATTAAGGTGTTTGTACTTTTCTTTGTACGTTTTACATACCTGGAAGATAATTTTATTATCTTTGTGTTGGGTTCTTAAAATTATATGTAGATCAATAAAAAAAAGCTTTGATTTTGATCAAAATTTTTAGGAGTTATTTCTTGAAAACTTCTTGGAAATCAACAAAACGTAATAGAACGACTTAATTGATCTGCTTTCATTGATACAATCTTCAACATTCAAAATATTAGTTTGAAAGAAATATTTATAACCGCAAAATTTTGGATCATTTTAGACATCGTGGTTTTCATAAGGAACGTTCCTTCGCAGAGATTTTCTGTCCAAAACTGGAAATTTCTAAACATCTTATTTTTTATATAATTTTTGACAGACTTTTGATTAAAATTCGAAGAAATGCGCAGTTTTGGGCAGTATGGGGAGAGACCTGTATTTTACTATAAAACTTCGCCCATAGAAATATTAAGTGATAGGGTCAATACTTTGTATTAAAGATTTTACAGACATTTCCCTAGGTCACAACAAACTTACAAGCTTTTAGAAAAAAATTGTTTTGTTTAATTTATAAGCCTTTTGAAAATAAGTCAGCTAATTTTTCGCTTTAGTGGTTTAGGCTGTAGTTCGAAGTGCAGACTCACTTTTTTTTTGCAAAGCGAGACGAAACGAGACTGATGTTATTTTTGCCTCATGTCGAACCATATAAATAGGCTTCGTTCTTACTTTTAAATCTTGTTTAACTGAGAACTAGGGGTTTAACACTTTTGCAGCAAGAATGTTTCAATTATTCCTTCTTGGTGTTCTAGAAGATTTCAGATATTTATTTTAAAATTTAATAGCAATTAAGACAATATTATTTACATTTGAGCTTAAGTGCCAAATATTACATTACAAATTACTCCCTCAACAATTCAAATTTATAATGACGTCTACCACAGGTTTGTCTTTTAAGTTAACCGCCTAACTCCCATATGAACAATATTGGAAAGGAATTTATCAACGCAATATTGTACGTGCGTTCTGTGCGAAATTCCGCATCAGTGCGATTGTACGTATACGGTTTGCCCTTTAGGTTGGGTTTTCCGATCATCTGCAGGCATATCTAGGCGAATAAACTTCTTTCCTAGCACTGTGTGTTTGTTATATATGTACATATATGGACACAATTCCGACCACATCCCAGACAAGAGGTGAACGTTTTTGCGAAAGGCATGAATATTTATTGTCCCCTTGTGTTATTTATTGCTCCATTAATTGAATTTAGAAACGAAAGCCCACCACCTCAGGAGCCAGAACCTCTCACGCAGAACTTTGTATATTATATGAAGCAAAAAATTTGAATAACTATAAGATATAGTTTGGGCATGGTTTTGATTGCAGACAAAGGAATTCACTCCAATTCGTTTACAACGATGAACCATGATGATGATGACGATGATGATGATGAAGGCCTTGTGTTTGGCTTGTTTGTCCATCCTGTTGACTTATTTTCTTCAGCCTAATTAAACGAGAGTAGAGATCCAAGTTGACATACCTACAACACCGCACACGCGTACAAATACAAAATTTTTCTGCACCCCACCAAGAACAACTGTTCTATTACGATGACGACAAAGATGCTGAAAGTGGACACATCACTATGCACAGTATATATACATAGACACACTGCGCTCTGATGGAACCTGATCCTGGTCAGGAATTTAATTCTGGTTGACTCAATGAACCGCAATGCATTTGGTTTTTCTCTAAGATCCATGCTTCTAGTTCGCAGCAGCAACAGCAGCAACAACAACCGTCATGGAAGTTGCCACTGCCTTGTGTATCACATCCATTCCTCTTGCCATATGATGCCAGCCCAAGACGACAACAACAACGACAACCAAGGCGAAGATGATGATGCTCTGTAATGATAGATGTATGTGTATCAGTGCGATGACCATGCCACTAGGTTTTAAACGCAGTCGTTTCCTTAGTCAGCCTCTCAATCGGCCATCTATATACGATCGTCTTTGGAATTATCATCGTTAAATCCAGGAACGTAGTTTAATTTATTTTACCATTCTAAGTGAGATTGTTTTCTAAAAATGTGTGTTTAGATACGGCCCTGCGTTGTCCATCTTATTGTCGTCTTGGTCATCGTTGTTCGATGCTTGTGGCTGAATATGTAGCTCTAGCTCTAGCTGCTTAATTATTGAAAATGCTTAAGGAAGGAGGGATCACTACGAACATGACAGCTCACCGTGCTGTACATCATCATGCACGTATAGCGAACGAGAGTGAGCGAAGACCTAGGGGACAAAAAACGTTTCTTGAAGAAAATGCAATTTTTCTAGTTTTCATTCGTCTGGCTGAACACATCCCGCTCTCACAGCTCACATGACGTCTCTTCTTCTTCTTGTTGTTCTTTTTCATCTTTTTATTCATTCTATTAGTTTACCTTTGATGTGGTCCTTGGCCAGCAGCAGCACTTCTTCGATTATACCTCCTTGGACGAAGCTATAGAGCTGCTGAAAAATGTGGAGCAAAAAAACTTGTCTAGGAAAGGAAAAATTAGTTATTGTCGATTCGTACATGACGCGGGGAGTTTTTCTATACTCACTTCTGCTCCAGGAGTTGATTTTGTATGCAGAAGGTTCTTCTGTGATGGCTTTAAGAAATACCCATTCCAGAAAAAGGAGACCTGCTGCTGCAGTCGATCGTATAGATGGGCAAGTGGAGGAAGCTTTGTAATTAGTGTGGTCGCGGAAGAACTCTGTGCGAATAACATTTTATGCCTATTTGGGTGTTAATATAATTATGTGTGGTACGAGTAACAAGTTGAGGTCCCTTCCTGCACAAAATCAATCCATAAGAAGGCAGCATTGCAGGGTAGACTGCGGGAAATGAGAGAGCAGTTTTAGTAAGGTACCTGCAGTCCAACACAGTTCTGCTATAGCTGATGCGGAGGTTCGGGTACCCTAATTAAAAATTCACATCATTAATGGATATATAGAAAGATAGCAAGGGATTATTTAACGCGTTTTATTCTTTGATGGCAGGCGGAGCGCATGTAATTGATATCTGATTTTCTCACGGAGGAGCCATCATTGAAGAGACGACCGACCGAAGTAAATGTGGATCTCTGATGTTTGCCTTGCTCATTAATTGAATCGTCCAGCTAAGGGTGCTGCTGCATGCTCTATACCTACGTAGGTTTGTGTGTCAGGCTGAAGATACCTACTGGAATAATGACTGACAGACGCACAAGAAGTGAAGGAAATTAAGTTAAGTTTCAGAGCGGTACCCTACTGTGAAACCTAAAACGGTTTTAGAATAAAGTTTGCTAAATGAATCTTCTCATCAGTATATCAAACTGCGGTGCGGTGGTGGTATATATATGGATGTATATATGTGTGAGTGTGGCTCAGCATCCATCTGAGTCTTTGATGTTTATTAAATGAAAGGGATGTTAAGTAAATTGAATGTGGATGAACGTCACAGGGAGTATAAAATATTAATATGCATGTTCAAGGAAATTTCCTCATCAGGGGGGCTAAAAAAAATGTGCGATTTTTGGAACTCCCCCCTTACTTAAAACGTTCATAATAATTTGAAACTTCATAAAAACACATAACAAAAATTGGGTTGGTTCTTATATGACCTAAACTTTCCGCTCGCTCAAATGGTGGTGAAATTTGAATTTGTAGCTAATTTAAGGGTGCCAATCCTATAATCATCGGAATTCCTTAGTGATGAATATTGCTTAGTTTGCTTTAATTGAGTGCTTTTTCATTTGGATTAAAGGTATTGTTTGAATCCAGAAATTATTTCTACACACTAAAATTTTTTCCATTGGTGGAAAAATATTTGATTTGATGCAATTTCCAAAATATTTACCTACTATATTTTACAGCAAATCCCCTAGGGATATCCCAAAAAATCATCATGGGTTTTGGTTCTATAAAAATCAAATTTATGTATAACAAGATGAACTCTATTTTATTTTCAACGTTCAAAAAAAACTACATTTATTTTTAAGGAAAAAACTTAAATATAAAAAAGTGGGTGTGGCAGTAGGTAGACCTAAAAAAAAAATATACAAGATATGTTTAAGTTTTCAGACCTTCAAATTATTTTCAACTTTTAAGAGATGTTAATTGTAAGGAGGAATCTCAGGTACAAAAAAAGTAGGCGTGGTAGGAGGCGAATTTTCAAAAAAAAACTACACATGTCATGGATTTGGCTCAGCAGAGATTAATTATAATTTTTTCACTCGTTTAGGGGATACAAATCTAATCTAATTGTAGATGGAGTGGGCGGGAACAAAAAAACTACTTTGTGCTTATATGCTTAAGGTTGAAGAGAGCTTAATTCCAAAATTTTAAGGACGTTCAATAAGCAGAGAACTAAAATATGCTAAAAGTGGGCGTGGCATCTAAGCAGATTTTAAGAAAATAACTCTCTGAACATCCTCGCTGCTAACAGGAACAAACTTTTAAAATTTAAGAAAAATTGGTTCAATAGTTATCGAGCCTCATATAGACTTACATTCATTTTTATAAATGTACAGGTATCTATGTATATAAAAGATAACTTAGCAATAGTAAATAGTAATTCATATCCCTGAATCAAGAATAAAATCCACCTAAATCGTATTCTTCACTTGAAATAATTGTGGGTCCAGACTCTAGAGGGTAAAGGTACATATGTAGGTACTAGGTACGTATGTAAAGGAAGATAAACGTCCCAAAAATCCATAACACAAATCTTCACCCGGTTTGCTATAATTCTTCTTTTTTTTCCTCGCGTTCTACTTTAACAAACGAATGTTGATGAAGTCACGATTCCTCTTCGAATGAAAGTTGAGCCCATTGAAATCAAAAGGGGACCACCACGCGTCCATACAGAATCATCAACCATCGCACCGCCATCATGCCATGCCACCGTCTTAAATATTACGCTCGCAATTCTGTTCAAACTATAAATGAAGATATCACCGAGTTCGCGGACGTCAAAAACACAAAAACCAAAAACAAAACGAAAAATAAAAAAATGCTCCTATACCAAAACCAAAGGTATCTCATTTTCATCCTCCTCATATAAAAGGTACATACCTTCATATGAGAGAGTGCTATATACAACAGACTCCTGCTGCTGCATCTGCAATCTGCATCTTGATTCGGATTTGGCCTTTGAAAAACGGAAAAGATTCATTTCACTGCTACCACACAATCCTCCTTCCTGTTTCTGTGTTCTGTTCTGTGCTGTTTGGCAAAAGACGCCCAGCAATTCTAGAAATTTAAGAAATGACAAACAACTGTCTTTGCGTTTGTGGCAACATACTTTTTATATATATACAAAGGTATCTCTCTCTGCCAGATACTTTCTCGTACCATTAAACATTCCCCATCCCCATGTTGGTGATGTTTACTCGAATTGGAAACCAAATTAGTATGAAAAGAACTCGCAGCATAGTTTGTGTGTCTCTGTCCCCGCGTTCTGCTTTCGGGGTGGTTTCGGGAATTAGAGAATCTTCCAATCACATCTTCTATATCTTGCTTAGAACGCGCAAAGACCTCCAAAGTTATATCGCATTTCCTATCCTCGTCCTATAGTCATCATCATCATCATCATCCAAGGCAAACACACATTTCGCATTCCTAATTTTCATTTAGGAGAGCTAGTTTCGTTTTCCTTAGTTTGTCTTTTTTCAAGAAGCCAATGTTAGTTTGAGTACATATAGGCCTTTAAGGCCTTTATAGGTAGGTAGGTGATACAGCGTTAAAAGATGAGTTGGGCGGGAAAGACGGGTAGCATAGCAGCCATAACATTACACATCCGAGAACCTAACTAATGCAATATCAAGCAATTTACGTTTGCATTCAATTAAAAGCGGAATTGTGGCATCGTTTCTAGGAGTTCCTTATAAAAAACATGGTTGCCAATAGTGATGCTATTTCACAAGTGCAGCTTTGAATGACAATATTTTTATGTTTTGGATTTTGCGCAAAACCTTGAATTTTGACAGAAATATATCAAAATCTCACTGAAGTAAATGACATTCCGTAAATAAACTAGGTTTTGTTTGACCAACAAAAACCCTAAGACCTTAAATAAAACAAATTTCAGGTTTTTTCTCAATGTTCTTTTAAAATGTCGACAAAAAGGAACGAAATTCCACAATGCACGTCTTAAATAACTCCTTCTTTGTGCTCTTTTATGTCATCCTAAACTTTTGTACTTAACAGAAAACTATGCTTCTAAAGTGTGTTTGTTTTCACAATCGAACATTTCTAAGTAGATTTTTTTCTACAGTTCATCGTGCGATTAATTATTAATTAATTAACTCAGAATTATGTTCATTTAGAATCTTTAATTAATTTACTGAACTTTCGAATTCAGAATAAAATTAAAATCGTCAACAAAAAAACAAAGTCTGGCAACCATATTCTTCCATGATTTTGAATAGATTTTTCTCGTCGTTCTCTAACCATTTGAAGAGTGGTGGTAGATTTGCGAGCGATGTTGGCAATGTTGATGACAGTTCAAGGAATCGACAAGCTGCAGGGATTTCCTCGCAAAGCTTCCTTCTTGCACCCTCCTTAACTCAAGAGTTAAGGAGGAGAAGTGAATCGGGAAAATCATGGTCATGGGACATAAGTCAAGTTAATTTATTGGTTCATTCCGCCGCCCGGGGAAAATGAAAATAAATTAGCATGTATGTCCCAAAGAGAGAACATCACTATAATGCAACAACCGACGACCGATGAGGAGATGAGTTGCTCATCGGGTTGGATTACTAACAACAACAACAACAACAGCAAAACAACTGCATTAGCCAAAGCGATAGAGTTGTGAAATCCGATCGATTGTTCCAGTTGGTAATTGATCAGATAATTTTGCTTTAGACTAACACATATATCTACCAATGGATTGAGCCGAGCGAGGATTCCTTTTGGTCTCGTCTTTCCTCAACTTGCTATGGGATTTTCTTGATTTTTGAAGACGGCAATTAAAATGGAGATGTGATTGAAAGTAGACAATTGTTTGAAACCGTTTGTTTGTGTGACAGGTGTTTGTAAAAGCAGTGACAACATTTTTAATGGTAGAATATATGAATAGGGTGCAGTTTTTTTTTTTCTTGTCAAGTAATCAGTGTGAGTCACTTGGAAAGCCATAAAATTGAGGTGTTGTGAATTTTTTCTCAGACTGAAGTCTGAACCTACTTACGGTATTGGTAGATACTCCTTTTGAGTTCTGTGTACTTTTGGGAATTTTTAAGCGCTGATTTTGCCCAATTCCACTTTTAATCAAAAGCTTTAACAATTTTATTTAAAAATCAAAACAAAAATCGACTTATTTACTGCTTAAACTTTTAGGGAAATGTCAACAACGGCCTCAAAAAACTCTAATTTATAATAAGCGTTCGCTTTGAGCTCCAATATGTTATATATCACTGGAAAATTGCAGAAGTTATCGTTTTTCCTAAGCCACAACTGGCAGTAACTTCTTACAAACCAATATTGATTTTACCATTTATGGCAAGTTTTCGAAAAACTGCTTATGAAAAGACTTAAACAAAACCATCAATTTATACCTATTTAGAAATAAAAATTCCAGTATAGACCAACTGCATCGAATAACAGATGTTTTAAGAACAATTAAATATGTTCAGCTTTATATTATGTCAGTTTGGTAACTTGAAACGTTATACGACGTCGTACAACATAGCACAATTTGCTGTTAAATCCCATACAAAAAATGATAAGTAGAAACTTGTACCAAGAAGTTGCAGTTACCAAACAGACATGTTGCTAGATGTTGGTTAAGCATTTGACAAGGTTTGACTTTTGGAACTTGAGTACAAACTTCGTAGGGATCTTCCAAGGCAGTTCTAAGAAATACTCAGATTCTATGTTATACTGATCGAGACCGAGTACTTGGGAACTTTAGAAAATTAAAGCCAGTGTACCACAAGGAAGTGTCTTAGAACCAACACTGTATTAGGTATATACTAGGGATATTCCATTGAGTAACAATGCTATCATACCCACTAGGGTGATTCAAAATAACACCTTTCTCGAAATTCAACCAGAACCGGGCGAAATGATGAAGCTTAGATTGAAACCAACAAAATTAAGATTAAAATTCAAAATTCAACACCATTAAAAGGTTGCTACCAGCGTATTTTCAATAATTTTGCTTGAAAATCTTTGAAAATAGGAATTTTTCTCAGATGTTAAAAGCTCCATAACTTTTCGAGTTTTGGTGCTAAAAGCATGAAATTTTCATGGATTGTTCGTAATTTTATGTGATTTACAGTGTTTTTGTTTATAAATAAAAAGAAAACGTCTACAGAAAATAACCGCAAGGGATCTGGGACTTGGTGTTGACTTCAAATTATACGTGTAGTTAAACAAAAAAATCATTTCAATGACCAAAAACCTGCCCAAAGTTAATTTCTTCCTTAAACTTGTTTAAACAATATTTTCAAAAAAATACTATAACCATTTGATGTAGAAAAACTCATATCGTATTGTACTTTTGTATTGTGTTTTTTTTTATTATTATCTTAAGAATTTCATAACTGGTTATATTTTAATACTAAATCCTAACGGTTTTTGAGTTAACACATTTTTTTTTAATTTAGAAAAACCTCTAATCTGTCACCCTGTCCAAAATCTTTTCATTAATTCTGCTTAATAGTTCGAACTTCGACTAACATTTTAGAAAAAAATATTTTTAATGTTCTTCACCGCATATGTAGCTGTAAACAAATCGATAGCCCTAAATTGTGGTCAAAATTAATTTGTACTTGAAACGTTTGAAGCATCACCCTGTATAAATATCCTACTGCTCAATAACATTTTTTGCTTTTAAAAACTTGTCCTGGTTTTGAAATTTCTTAAAAGGTATACAACTTATCACAATTCACCTTAGATCAAAAGTAATAATTCCATTTGAATCAAATAAAAAAATTAAAGAGTCCATATTTAATCAATACAAAAAGTTCAAAATAATCAAAGAATTTCCTTTCATTTTAAAAATTATGATTTATTTGAATTTTTTTGAGAATCATTTGATTGAATGCTGAAAACCATCCAATAATTCACAAAAAAAAGTCTTTGGTGGACTAAGAAATGTCCCTTGGTACAGTAAAACCCGCTTAAGAGAAAATGCAAAATGTCTTTCTTTCACTTAAGCGGGTTTTTCACTTAAACGAACCCCGCTTAAGTAAAAGAAATTTCACTTAAGGGGAGTTCGGATAATTGAAAAAAAATTGACCTTAAGCGGATTTAAAAATTCTAAAAAAGGTTCTGACATATCAGAAATTCAAATGTCATTTTTGTGATGAAAATTTGGTGGAGGTGAAAAACAAAAAAGAAGTAAAAGCGTTCAGCAAATTTTTTTTTTCACTTAAGCTAGTTTTTTTCAATGAAAAATATTAAATTTAACTGAAAATATGTTACAGGTATCCAGGTTTTTCACTTAAGCGAGTTTCGCTTAAGTGGAGTGTTATAAAGGTTGGTCGACAAATACTCGGGGATTAAAAAAGTGTTTCAGATAAGCGGGGTTTTCTCTTAAGCGGGTTTCTCTTAAGCGGGTTTTACTGTATATAAGAAACAGCGATTTATTTACGAATAGAAGGGGTTAGGAAACACGCTGTATCACATAATCAGCGATTGCAGTCATTCCAATTCCAAAGTTGAGATTGTCTTAAATGTACGAGACAATTTTCGCAGACTAAGAAGAACCAAGCCTCCTGACTCATTAGCTGAAGGTCTAAAAGCAATGGGAAAGTATGAAAGTTTAAAATTTTCTCAACGCGATATCGTATTAAGAAATAAAATCATTTTATCGATTGGTATTGATTTCCAGTTGGTTTCAAGTCTCAAACTTGTTGCTACCGAATATTACCAAGTATCTTTTCAAGATTTCGTCTTGTAGAGAGAAAACAAAAATGCTTATACACAATACAGTATGTCAATTTCGGCATCAAAATACTGGGTGATTTTTAGACGTCTCCAAATTTTTAATGAAAAGTTTCAATGAAGATAAAATTAGCTCTTTACCAGAGAGAGTGACTGAGTTCCACAAGTTCTACCTTTAAAAATCCCTGTTTATAATGGTATAAGGAACCTTATGATATCCTTAAAATTCAACCATTTACCTTGGTGAAAAACTTATAGGACAAACATGAATATTTTATTGGAAATTTATTGCATTCCATTTCCCTTCCCAAATAAAAAACGTATGAGCAAACCAATTATAGGTAACAATGCATGAAATAAGCTTTATTGTTTTCTTATATAAATAGCCAATTTATTTTGCATTGAAATACTCAAATTTTCGCAGCGGCTTTCTCTTAAAATATACATAATAAATAAAATTGAAAGTTCCCGGACAAGATTCTGAGTGTATATCTATTAAAAAATAGTAGATATATGGGTAGCTTATAAATTTGTAAAGATATATCAACATTTATCATTTGCTTGCAGGGCTTCCATTGTATCTTGAAATTATATAGACAAAGGCAACTTATAAACGTTAAAGCTAGGTATATGCGCAGTGCATGCGCAACCATCAAATACCAAAAAATAACAAGCTAAAAATTGCAACCTTTTGCTATAGTGCATCATCATTGCCAAGAGGTTGTTTTGTTGAATCTCTAGTTCCAGCAGCTATATACATAAGTTACTAGTATACATGTATGTAGGTACAACAACTCTAGCAACATTTACAATGATTTTCGGTCTCCGACACCCTCTTCGTTAACAAACTACATATAATACTCCGCATAGCAAGTTATAATGATAAATGTACTGAATTACTATGATAAATGCAGTAAATTGCTGAAAGGTATAAATCAATAATAAAATAATGTGGACGTGTGGTGCGAAAGGAGTAAGACATAGTGACTCTCTGTAGACTTGTCGGCTTGTCAGTTGAATTACACTTTCGAACAAGAACAGTAGCAGGAGTCCAAGGCTCAAAAGAAGCCATACCAAACAAGCCCAGCTCTAGCTAGCTAGGTTACGTACATAATAATATGAAGGTAGGAGGTTTATATATATATTATAGATACACTGTTGTAGAACGGTGTGAATGACTGCACTGCGCAACAACCGCAGCAGCGGACAACAGCGCGACATACTACAACTATTCGAATGATGAAGAAGATCGAGGATCCGGGCTCTGAAATGTCATTTGTTGCGTTCGTACACTGAAAGAAAAAAAGAGGATTAATATAATTTAAGAACAAATCCTAAAACTAGACAGTTTTACAGCATGAACTTCTTAGGCTGATGACACACAAGCTTCTTTTTCCTTGTGTTCATTTGTGCATTCAAGCTTCGTACGCTAATGTGATGCAAAAAATAATTTTTCTGTGGTCTCTCCAAATGATCTGCTACAATTATCAATTTCGCTCATCAAAAAGCAGAACGTTTGATTTTGCTGCGTCAATTTTGTTTCGCATCAGGTGCTTATTACTCTTAAGACAAGCTAGTACATTGTTTTGGTACGCAAATGTCTTAAAATAAATGTGAAAATAAATATTGCGGATTCTATCTACATATAGTGGCGAAGGGACATAAAGCCCAAATTTTATTTTTGGGGCTTACGTTCCACTTGGGTAAGCATCAAAAATAAAATTTGGGCTTTATGTCCCTGGGCCTGATGTCCCTGCGCCACATATATTCGCCGCATGAATATGAATTTCGGATGATTCAGTACCTTACCTTACCTCAATTAAAAACATTGAAAATTTTGTTTGTGAATTTTCTTTCAGTGTATGAATCAAATAGCGTCATTATGGCCGTAGTGTATATAGTGTTGTTGTTATGTTGTAGGTGATGATTAGTTGCACTCTGTGACTATGTCAGGCCGTAGCTTGTAGTTGAAAGATTGATGTGACAATAAGATGGCAATTGAGTTCGATTTGCTTGCACCTTCGTTTTCCTGTTAAGCAACATTAGAGCCAAACTGATGATAGGGGAAGTGTGATTATAAATGGCTTCTGTCAAATAGAATGGCTGCCATCATAGTTAGGTAGGTTTACCGTGATAGAGACTGATGATGAGAATTTATTTGCATGCGAATCTACCTATATGTATGAAATTCGTATTTCAAAGAGCTATAGATATCTGCCGGATACCCATCTTGACCTCGCTGTTGTATATATAAATTTGAATGTATTGGTATCAGGTACTCTATCCATACTACCTACATGCAAAGCATATGAGATGATTTTTCAGAGCCAAATTGCTGGGAAGATTAGAACAATACCGCGGTGCTTTATTGTTGCCTTGGTATCTGCATGCCAGTCCAGACATTCCTCGAGAATCGAGACTATAGGTATATGCAGCGAGCTAACATGTGACAGGATAAGTAGTCTGATGCTGAAGTCAGTCCTAGACACGAAATGAATGCCTTGGATGGGTGAGTAAATTAGTCCAAGACCACACAATATACACAAACCATAGCAAGCTGTTCGGTTAGCAGCGATATCTGCAGCCACCTTTCGGGGCCAGACACTATGCAGATAACTGCCAACTGGCCTTATAACCGACCGGACCGCTGCACGATCGCATATCCTAACTGACTGACATCCATGACGTTACGTTCAGATACAAACGTTTTTGCGCTAGGAGACTTTTTAAACGAGCACAATTCACATTACTATGCAGTTATTTTGCTCTGACGATGTCTGTGTGTGTATGTGCATGTGGCAAAAATGGCGGCATGGCGCGTGAGTGCTGCATAAGGAGGCGATATGAAAAGCGAGTGCACATCAGCACAGCATAGGTCCGTATTGAGACCCCCCCCCCCCTCCATATACTGCCGTC
This sequence comes from Epistrophe grossulariae, assembly GCA_929447395.1. Classification (NCBI taxonomy): domain Eukaryota; kingdom Metazoa; phylum Arthropoda; class Insecta; order Diptera; family Syrphidae; genus Epistrophe; species Epistrophe grossulariae. The sequence goes on from OV839568.1 coordinate 138,237,306, forward strand.
GTCGCGTCGTCTTCCGACCGACCATCATCTTATGGTCGTCACATTCATAAAGATTGGATTTTTATGTGTGCCGGCCGCGGCGCGGCGGCGAGTGCAACGCGAACCGGGCATAAAAACGCGAACGGGCCGAACAGTTTTTAAAAGTGTTCCCATGTTGCGATAGGGCCTTATCAATTGCCCCATGAAATGAATGTGGCCCAGAGAGATTGCCACAAGCATCAAAAATAAAAGTGCTTTTTCGATTCTTTTTTTTTTTGGTTGGGTTTTTCTCTCTCGATCCATGCGAAAGTTTGAATATACGAGTATGTATAGAGAGTTTGTTGGCCCCATCCGGAGGTATAATATTTATAAATGCATATCTCTATACCTACTTATACAATGACCTATTGAAGCCCTGTGAATTATAATCGGGGACATATCTAATAAAATCTAAATGAATTACTTTCTACAATCATTGTGCGAGAAGATTTATGCGGCGAATTCGTTTAAAAGTAATTGGCTTCAAGTCGAGTTGAGAATTGATTGAGATTCCATGAAGTCCCGCATTCCCTTAAAGAAATGCAACTTCAATCACTTACATCCCACGCTGATATAATATACCTATACCAATGGGATGTGCGCACTCGGTGTTCTCTGCTGATGCGCAACCTACACTATATACATCCGTTTTCTCTTTAATCCTTCAGCACTGGGCATCTGCATTACACTATAACCAACCATCACCGACACAGCTCTCCGCCCGTCTTGGTTATCAGAAAAGGATTCTGATCCAATTAAGGCCTTCTTGGTGGTGGTTTTGGCTAAAGCTGAAAGTAAAGCCAATCAACGGGCAATGACAATTGCTATTAAAATTTATTAACTTGAAGTTCAATTAATGAGATGGAGGTCTTATATTTACGACTTACGACTACGAGTTTGAAGAAAATGATGGTGCGTGCATATAACAAAGAAGATAAATAAGGTTTCTGTGTATATGTATATAATTGTTGCAAAAGACAATTGTATCTAAATTCGCAAAATTTAGCGAAAGGAATTAAGAACCACTTGACATCCAAGAGTTTTCGTCTTCCGGATTAAAGTCTTGTTAAATTTTTTATTGACATATAGATAGATACCATAACAATTTAGTCAATAGGGTTTAAATCATTTAACCCAACTCTAAAAGTTAATCTTAAGAGCCCTGCACCTTAATGTGCGAACTATAGGAAATGGTTTGTGTCTGAACTAAAATTTTGATAATTTTCTTTATGCAGAGAGATAAAGTATTGTTTTATTTAATATACACTGTTAATGATTAAATTTTTAAGTCGAATTTGAATTTAGAAATATCAATTTTCCAGTAAGGATCATTACATGAACAAAATTATTTAAACACATATAAGGAAAATCGAGTTGAAAAAGTTTATTTTTACTGTTTTTGAAATTAATATATTTTCGAAACCTTTTCTGAATTGTGATTTTTGGCTGCTGCATATTGAAGTATAACTTTAAACACTTAAAATAGGATGAACTTTATTTCAATGAAATCACAAGTTTATCTATGAAATTGTAAACGGATAAGCAATTTCAGCAAAAATCTGATGATGAAAGGTACATTTTTTCGAATATCTCCTGCTGTGTGCCAACTATCCAAAAACCGGTGCTTTCATATGCTTTTCAAATTATCGCTAAACGCAAACAAATGGCTTCGTGAAATTGTACAGCGAATCGACATTTTTTCGTTTTTTCTTCAAATACAAGAAAAGACTTCTTTAGAAAAGCTCATGTTTAGTAACACAATTTCGGATTCTGTTGGGTTAATTTCCTTTCATTGCAATAAATTCCAGGTAATTCTGCCGAAATAGCAAAACCTCATCACTTGAATTGCTGAAAATGAGAAACAGACCTTTCTATTCCTTCCTTGACAATGAAGGCTTTATGAAACAAGACCTACAAGCCCTTCGACCAGTTTATCACATTATTTTCTTCCTTCAATCGCGATAATTCCTCTGCACTTAACGACTTTGTTAATTCAGTAAAAAAGATGACAAGTTGTCTTTATCATTAAAATTTAACTTCCTAGATTTGTAATTGTCAAATGTTAGCTTAACAAGAAAATATACAATTTTCTTCTCTTATGAATAAGTAAATAAAAACAATAATTAGGTACCAAACACTCATGTGCATAAATTGCATGCTTTATAGGTATACAACTCTGGCAACAAGGTGATAATTACAATCGAGACTCCGCATCTTATGCAATTCATCAACATTCCACCTTTTAAGTGATTGATCCTTGTTGAATCAAACTCTATTACTAATTACTTAAAAGCCAGTTTGTGTGCAAAAAGACATTTAAAAAGAGCCTTCAAGGCACAAAAAAACAGCAAACGGAATCGAGAATCCCAACATCCGATCACAATGCGTGCTATTTAACTCCTGGGTCGACTGAGGCGACCGTCCGTAGGTATATAGTAGTTTGCAGCAACACGAGCTTAATGAGTTTTTAATTAAACACGAGCACAACACTACAAATATCACCACAATATAAATCTATTCTGAAGCTACATACATTATGCTAAAGCGCCAAAGGTGCGATGATGATGGTGATGCAGCAAAACCCGTCCTAACGTTTTATTGCAAAAAGGTAGGTTTATAACAAGTGTTGGGGCAATTTTAGCTCTGAGCAAGTTTATCATCTTCACAGCCTACTGGGGATAAACAAAATGTCCTGAGAAAAGCTATTATGTATTTAGGGGTGCCTAGGCGAATTGCTCGATGTTCGCCCATCAGCATCAGCATATCAATTAAATTGGCTTGAGGTCCTATATGTTTTGCTGTTATGTAGATTCTGCACATAACGCATCATAGGCTTTTCTTGATAATGCTTCTAGCTAATCACTTTATAATGAAAAAGGAGTCCATTTTGTGGATGCATGAGACTATTTTAGAAAAAAAAGAAAGAAGTTTAATCTTAGAGTACACTGACAAAAAAAAATTCATTATCTCACTTGTATGTGTTGACTCATTCATATAAGGAACTTAAAAGCAAATAAGCTTAAACCAAACACAAATGTATTTTACCCAAAAGCAAATAAATTGGAACAAAGAACAAATGTATTTCAATTTGTTTTTGTTTTAACAAATAAAATAAAATTTACAAATTTACTTCAACCAAAACAAATTTATTTTTTTTTTTGTATTATGTATAAAGTGGTGCAAAAGTAATTACATAATCTGAATTTGAAAATTTTTTGGAAAATGGTGTCAAACAGAAATATCAGAACAAAAATCAGACATCCGAAATATTTTAATCGAGTTTTTTTAACGCAACCGACCGCAGGCGCTCACACCAGCTCGGGCGACGATTAAGGGCCAGTTTGTTCACGGTGGGTTAAATCTAAACGATGACTTTCATAGCTTCTAACTAAATGGCGCTAATCAACCAAAATCGGCTGATTAGCGATTTTCATGATTAACAACTTAAATTATTTATTCCTTGAAAAAAAATTTGATAACTATGCACATTCGATGATTTACCAGTTGCAATAATCCTTGATTAAAGATGATCAGCTGTAAACAAACTGGCCCTAAGATTTTGTAACATGAGTTCATGATATTATGACATTACTTAGTCCCACCTTCTATAAGAGTATATAATATTAAATTAAACAACATATTGAAACAAAAAGTGTGAAAACATAATTCGTAAAAAATTTGAACTTGGCATACCTATCGTTTTTTGGGCATTACTGCGCACATATTTTTTTTCCTTTTTTAGACTAAAAGTAACTGTCCCTGCTAACCAAAAAAAAAACAGTACTTACAAACTTTTTAAGCAAAAAAAATTTATTTTTCTCAAAAATTCAGTATTATTTTTAACAAAAAAGCTACCATTTAATACAAAAAATTCCGAAAAATGTTTATAACTAAATGGTACCTGCCTCCCATAGAACCATTTTGTTTGGGTTTCGGTTTTCTCAAAAACGGTTCAACAGATTTTGATTAATTTTTTTTTGTAGAGAATGTTTCAAAAGGTTTTAAAATATTGTAGGTATACCTGCCAAAGATTTCAAACATTTTTTTTTTTTTGGATTTAAAAAATAAAATTCAAAATTGTTTTTTAAGAACTTAATAATCGAAAACGGCTTAGTCGATTTTTTAAACTTAGCACACAGCTGATTTTTAATAAAAAATACACTTATGACCAAAAATAACGGAATTTAAAAACGGTGTTTTGTAAGAAAATCTCAAAACGACTGATACGATTTGATTTTAAATTTGTATGGGAGCTAATATCAGCACGACCATATTATACTCCATATAATCCATATAATTGGAAAATTTTTGTATCTATGGTTTATTAACGGTATCTCTCATAGGACCATTTTTTTTTTGCTATCGAAGATCTCATAACCTGTTGAACCGATTTTACACAAGAGCTTCTAATAAGTTTAAACAATATTGCACATCAAAATATTTTGCAAAAAAACAAATTTTGGATTTTAAACAAAAATTTAAAAATTATTACATAATTGCAAATTCGATATTTCGAAAATGAAAGGATAATTTTTGTTTTATTTTTTTCAACTTCGCATTAATAAGCACTTAAAAATGGCGTACCAAATTTTTTTCTTAAAAATGTTTTAATGAATTTCTTTTAAAATCAGACTAACAGATCAACCATAGTGTGATCGAACATATAATAAGTTCGTGCGACCCAGTCGTACATTTTATTTTATTTTAATTTACATATTTTATTTCATTTCATTTTATTTCATTTTATTTTATTTTATTTTATTTTATTTTATTTTATTTTAATTTATTTTATTTTAGATTTTCCAAAAAAAATCGTTTAATTGTTTTTGATTAATTTGTATGAAGAATATTTTAAATTTTTTTAAATATTCATAATTTTTTTTTTTTATGTATTTAAAAAAAAGTTTTTTGACTTTGTTATCTAGCAGATTTTAATAGTTTTTATAACCAAAAATAACGGTAAATGGTAACTATTTTAAGATTACTAATGAAATTTGTATTTTGTTCGAAAACGTCTGCTATACGATTATAATAAAAAAAAAAAGTTCTGTGACCTAATATTAGTACAATCTACAACATTATAGGAACAAAAATTGCACTTAATCATTATTAACAGTGTATTTGAAAGTATTTCTTATTTTGTGCAGGGTACCTAGTGTATAAATTCTTTAATTTTTATGTTTAATTTTATTTTTCAAGATACAAAATCTAAATTTTTCTTCTTATTAGTGTCAGCAAAAAAAAAACAGATTTAATCAAAGTTCTTAAAGTTATCAAAATCTACGAATCTTAAAAATAAAAACACCTCTCTTTTGGATGCAGAACTCTTCTTTAGAATAATTTTCTATCGAATTATTATCTACGATTTCCAATCAAATGAGCTTCTTCCCACTTGCTTTTCTCTATTGAATTGCAATTTTATAGCCAACCCGCAGTTAGTTTATTTCCTTTGAATCCTTGCCCACGTATATATAAAATATATCTATATAGATAGGAGCATCCCATCATCACAGCCAACACTAAGTCCATATAATATAAATTAAATTTAATACCAATCTTTGAGAAAAATCACTCAACAAAGTTCCTGATCCTGATGGAACTCTTTCTCTCTAACCTTTTTCTATATAACAGATGTCATGAAAGAAACTTAAAAGAATATATAGAAATCCAATCGACTTCATGTCTTCTCGCCTCCATGCGCTGCTCCAACTTCTTAACTGATGACGAGGACGCCGACGTCAGTCAACATTGTCAGTGCAGTGCAATGTTGAGAAAGAAATATGATGGAGCAATGATGAGTTTTGGATGTGGCACCGAGTTCCGGCAGTTTACCGTATGGGTGCGACATTCTATAAATTGATTTTGCACTCACTCCTGATGATGACGATTGACGACGATGGGGCAATACATTGTACATTGGATTGCAATGTGGTTTTGGTTCGTATAGTTGAGTCGCGTCATCACCACCTTATTTTGATGAAGATTATTGTTATGAAGAGCAGTAGGTACCAGGAGTTGCTGCTGTATTCGAGGTGATATGTCATCCACTTAGAATTGCAAAATAATTGAGTTCTGACTGGATATATAGGGATGCCAAAGCATTGATAGAAAAAGAAAACAGAATTGAACTCCATATGCGCACAAGTTTTTTTTTGTAAAAAAGGTGAATTGTCCCAAACGAATTTGAATAGGTAAATGGATTTCTGTACGAAGTTGCAAAGTTTATATTTCTTGTTTTGTTTTTTTTGTTGTACTAAAAAAAAGCAGATCTTCCAAATACCTGGCACTCATGAATCTAAGAAAGAATGACGAAATCTCGAATTCGCAATCTCGCACTGCAAAATCACAATCTCACAATCATAAAATTCTGCATTTAACAATATCTGTCATCTGTCCCGCTCTCTCAACTTCGTTTAGTTTTGGGTCAGTTGAAGTTCAGGGAATAATTGTTTTTTTGTTAAATATTTTTTTCTTGGGAACTAAAATTATTCATTCATTTTTCTTAAGAACTTATATTCTTATTATTTTGCACGAAACCTAATTAAATAAGAAGATGCATGGCTTTAATTTGTAAGATTATATAGCGTCATATATGTAGGTACTTACATAATAAGTTTTTTAATCCATATTGCATGTTTAAAGTATATTTACTCAATCCGATGATCCCTCTTTATTTTCTAGTTAAGCCTTTCCATAGTCAATTACCTATACTTCATGTTCTACAGTCAACACTCTAGGTACCAATCATCTAAAGCTAGAAGCGAAAAGTGCTCAAACTCTCTTCGTCCCAACACCGAATGAATATAAAGTAAAAAAATAAAAAAACTTTAAACCGAAAAAAACAATGTCTAAAGGAATGCCTTGCAGCTTAAAGTTACCTACTATGCGAAAATCAGTCAAAACCAACTCTTTGCTGCTGCTGTTGATATGCACCATTCGGTATACAAGATTGCACCTTTACATAGGACCCGGGATCCATCCATCCATGCATCTATATATATACATCCGCCAGATCTCACTCCTCTGCTGCTGCAATACTCGTAACGATGTTCCTATATACGTGGACCTGAACATTCTATACCACGTCCGCTTATACCGCTGTTCGCAGTGAATTTTTCCTTTAACGACTTAATTTGCAAATTACACCCGAGAGCTAATTATAATTTAAGAAAAAATAAAATGAAAAAAAAACCAAGAAAAGGTGAACAAAAAAAAAATTTTAACGAAAAAGTTCGTCCGTTCACCTTTGAATGATGCCGTGTCGTGTGTGTAGAATGTAGATACAAAGTTAACCACACAGTGTCCGAAGAGCCATATGCAACTTATTTGCATTTCAAAACTTTTGCACACACAAAATAATAAATTAAAAAAAAAAAAAAATGATGAAAAGTGAAAAATAAAAAAAAAATTACCTGCACTGTTTTGGTGTCAGTTTCATCGCACGAACCTGTCATGGATACACCAACCGACCGACCGGTGGTGGTGGTATACCCGGGCCGGTACCATGAAGCAGGTATTTTTTGATGAGCTGCATTGGACATTTGAGAAGAATGAATGGTGTAATCTACACCTACTCCTCACTGTCATTTGTCCATGAAATTACATCATCAGAGCCCAGAGGTCCTGCAGGCACAGGCGAACAAACCATCTTGCTATCAAAAATATATTTCTATATACACCTTCTCTTTATCAATATAGGTAGGTATGTATAGGTACCTCTGAGCGCTTGGGTCAACATCGATCCTTTTTACCTTAATACACTATGGCTTTTTACGGTTCCTATATACCTTTGTGCCAAGACAGAGAATACCTGACTTTGATATTTTAATTAAAAATGTTTACCGCCTTTCCATAGAATATTTATGTGTTTGTAACGTCTCTCTCTATGCCCGAAGAAAGGCCATGCAATAATGATGACGACCGATGACGATGATGGGAATTGAAGTAGAGAAATACTTGGCTTTTGGCCTATTGATTGGGAATGGGGAAATTCTTTAAGGCGATTTTTTTTAAATTTACAACTTGAACTCAGACAAAAAAATTAAAAATAATATGACACTACAATTCATATACATACATATTTGTTTTAAGTTCTTATGACTGAGTAAAGAAAAACGCATCAGGAAAAAACAATATGCAATTAAATATTTTTTCTTGAAGCTACTTATAAGAATGAAAAATGAATGAATGTTGCATAGATTGCGTAACATAAATTTCCCAGCCAAAAAAAAAATTTTTTAGAAGTGTGTTATCGCCTTGAACTTATTTCTCATTTTTGAATAAAACTTTAAAATTTTATTTTCCAAAAAAAATACATTTTTAACAAGAAAAAGAAAGCAGAGAGCAGAAACTTTTAAAAATTTAAGTGTTTAAATTAGATTAAATTTTTATTCAACAATTTTTTGGTTTTTTACGTTAATAGTTGACATTATGTGAGTTTTTTTGCAATCCCGGGGGCAATTGGTTGAAAAAAAACGACAACGAGGTTTAGCGACGCCATCACAGAAAAAAAAATGGAGTTTTCATACAAACTATCGATAACATGTATGTAATTCATGCCGGTTACACAGTTTTCTTTGCGCTTAAACCCCGAAAGTTATCTGGGTTTAGCTAAGCCCGTTCGGGATTAGTAGTTGTTTAGTTGTATTTAGCTTTAAGGTTGAGACGAAAAATTGTTGAAAGACCTGTTTCTAGATAGTACATGTATTTTGGTGTTTAACAAGGTAAAAAAGAGCAGCACATTTTCCGCAGCATCAAACTTTTTTAAACCCCAAGCCTGTGCCCCAAAGAAGAGTACCTATTGATCGTTAAACACTTTATTTTTTTGTTTCGTTTGACACGAGTTTATTTTCAAATACTTTTTTGCAGTTAGAACAGTTGGCAGATTTAGCATTGTTCGTCTTTAGTATACTCTTTGACTATATGTACAAGAGGTTTGTGTTAAATTTCCACCTTTGATCTCTAGATATTCTTCTACTTCCATTTTGAAATATCATTATTTTAGATCTACGAGTTTTTAACTTCTAAACTCCATATCTTGAAATAATCAACCAGCCTGTTTATCATCAACTGTAACGGCGCAGGTGATTCAGATAAAATAACGATATCGACATGATCGCTTGATATTAGTGTTCCGCACAAGAAACTCCACTAGATTATCAAGAAACAAGGCAAATAGTTGTGGGCTCAGATTACACCCCTGTTTTACTCCCCACACAATTTCAAACTTTTCTGAAACTCCCTTATTGTTGACAAATTGGGGACTAATTTCTTGACTCAATTTTTCAATAGCATAGACAAATTTCGATGGCACTCCTAAGTTTTTCGGCTTATAAATCAATGCATTTCTATTTATTGTGTCAAAAACAGTCTTAAAGTCAACAAAAAAGGCTTAGGTATAATTTTTTGTTGTTCATCATCTTAATTCTTGCTAATGCCTGATAGAGTTACCCGCAGTTGAATATGTCTAGCGAAAACCCGACTGGAACTCACTTAACTTGTCGTTTATCATATTGTGTGTGTTTCGGTATTTCTTAAAATAAATTATAAAGCTTCAAAATCAAAAAATAATAAAACATTTATACCTATATGTAAATACATTTAACGATATAGAAGGGCATAAACTCAAAGCGCAAGTGTGAAGTGGGATATGCAATTATTTTTTCAATAAAATAGGTAGGTACTAATAATTTCCAAAAATTGGAGGTTTTGAAATCAATCTTCACTTCACTATATTCAAGAAATCTTTCCAACCACTTAGTTTTCAATGCTGGAGTCCTTCACGGCAAGGCTCAGGTGTACCTATTCCCCAAGTGCTTTCCCCCATTTTCTTGTTAAACTGTTATTCAGAGAGAAAAAAAGCATGAAATTTTGAATTTTTTTTCTCAGATTCCCTGTTATTGTGTAATGGTTCAACACACAAATTATATTAAAATTAGGAACTTTGGTTCTTTCTATATTTTTGGACATTATACTAATTAACTAGTTACCTACCTATCTATGTACCTATATACCTCAAACAAGAAATGCTCAGATTTTCACCAAAACATTTATTATTAAAATATTTGTTCTCTCTGACCTATAACAATAATAATAGAAATTATGTACAGATCCACACTTACCCATAAAGATTCAATACCAGATTATGCAATCTTTCCTTTCCTTTTGTTGAGATGCCCCTTGATGGGGATAAGCTTTGTGTTTTTATTTAAAACCAACTCCTCGTTTACGGGGGAGAGAGGTATGTTTCTAAACAAAATCGGTACAATTCCAGTCATAAACGGGCCATGAGGGTACTTACTGGAGACTGGAGAAACAACTAAAAACTTTAAAGCTAAAAGTAGGTACCCATACCTAAAGGTAGGTATAATATTTTTCATTTATAGATGAACGAACCTTTGAATAAAATCAATTAGTCTCAATTGATAATGTCAATCAAATTTAATGAATTAACAGTATCACAAATCTAAGTTCTCAATTCAAGCTTACTGTTGAAGACTGAAGTAGTTGGCTTGGCTCTCTTTAAAATAAAAGGTAAATTAATTGGCTCTTTCACTTATCGCTTCTCAGCATTGCTAAAAAAGAAACTCAAGTTAAAATACAACCAACAAACAAAAGGCCGAGTGGTATGAATGCATTTAATAAATCCAGATATACCTATACCTATGGCTATATCTATGAATATGTGTAAGAACTTAATAAAAACCCCGCTCTTGAGTTTCTTGTTATCTTCTCACTCATTCTCAGGTGTTAAAAGTTAAAACCTTTTTAAGGTACAAAAAGGAGTGGGAGTTGAAATTGAGGAGAGTCCAGTTCCAGTACTTTATCTCAAACTCCATTATAGGCTTCCCAATTGGAATACTGGAAATCTTTTTTAGAGGGGAAGTTTGCATTTAAAATTTTACCCAGGTACCAATACGTCCATACTCCATACCTTACCTAGTTGAGTGGAATAAAAGTGTGGTTTGAGTTTTTAATATACCTGTTTAATTTCAAATTCCAGTTTTGTATAAACACAGGTGAGAATGAGTGGGTTTTATGAGTTGCGATTTTGAGTTTTTATGTATAAACCTCTTTATGACTTCATGCCGATACAATAATAATGTATCTTTCTGCAAACCGGTTGTTTTGAGTTTCTTTTTTAAAACCTGTACTTACTTAGGAATACCTGAATTTAATCATCTAAATGGTAAACAATTTCTCTTTGAGTCTTATTACCAATGTTTCATTTATCTACACGTTCCTATAACCAACAACCAGCCCAACGAGCCCAACCCGGGGTAAATTCGACTCAACAATATAAAACTTCTCTGGAAACCACAGAGGCACATCGACAATATTTTTTTTTTTTTGTTTTCTTCCTAGCCTGGCATTCGATTCGGGAATCCGTATCTAGAACGCATGCCTGGGGATTTTTTCATTTTGGTGGCTCTTTTGGCGTTTCCCGTCCGATTCGATTTCGGTTCTCCGTCAATCTGGTTGAGCTTTCCATTCGATTGAGTAAACGACTATGGGAGTGTAATGGTCAATCGCTAGGTCCATCTATTTTCATCCAGTCCAAGTCCAAGTCCGATTCCGAGTTCCATTGGCCCCCCTTGCAGTGGCTTTGGCATTGAGTGTGATTCAGTGCTTGAGACCGGTTCAAGTTGTACGAGGCGATTTCTTTGAATTAACGGACTGCGTTGCAGTTAAAATCGGATTTAAAAAAAATAATTGCAGTTCTTTCTCAATTGAAAAAGATAAAAAAAATTTGAAAAAAAACAAAATAAAAAAAAAATATTTATAAAAACAGTGGTGAAAAAAAAAATCAAAAAAAAATTCAGTGAATTGAATTGTGTACCGTTATTTCAATGTTCGAAATAAAAAATACTTAAAATTCCTTAAATTTAAAGTGAAAAGCAATTTATTTTTGTTTGAAAGTGTGAAAGCTTAGTGGGGTGTGTCGTTTCGTTGGTTCAACGACGACGACGACAACTACAGCCGATTTCGGGATTCTCTATTCCTAACGATAACGAATTGCAATCGGAATTTTTTTGTTTGTTTATCTCGCGAATTGTTGAGTTGATTGGAATGTGCGTTGCTTTGTTTATTTACTGTACATACACCCTAATAGGATCAATTCAAAGAGGTTAATCTCTTTTGTCTCCTGCGGATTATTAACATCTGGATTTTTTTTCCAATTCGGTTCTGTGTTAAAGAACTTTCATTTTAGAAAAAAGAAATTAAGGTGAGTGGAGATTTAATTGAAATTTTTACAAATACCTACATACCTGCATAAATTGAGGTATGTAGGTAAATATGTGAAGGTGCTGGGAATTCAAGTGGAAAATATTTGTGGGAATCACTTAGGTACCTAAGTAATTAAGTTCTTTATTGTGAATTTTTCCTGAGTTTACCTCTATTATTGTTCTTCTATTGTAAAACTTTATTAGCTAGCTACCTAGCTAGTCGTAATTCATAATAAGTTTTCAAAAGTGACAGCCCAGAAACTAGTTTTTTTACTTTATTAATTAGGGTGTGTTTTTGTTGGAGCTACAATAAACGATTCAAACAACGATTTAATGAAACTTGAGTCCCAGCACTTATGTGTTATTGAAGCTTCAGTTTAAAAATATTCACGCTATAGTTATAGAATCCCATTGAGGAGATGACGGAGGGAATCAAATTCAATTTTTACTTTTCGCTAATAATGAAAATATCTTTATTGAGTCTCACTCCCTCCGAAGCTCATTCATATGTACACATGTAGTTATGAAATGTACCTATCAATCTGTAATCGGGATGATTATTTTCGTTTTTATTTATTGAATTTTATAAAATTTAAAATTCCAAGTCTTTCCTCGATAAGAGCTTTACTACAAGCGATGATTTTTTTTTCTATGATCGCAGCTCAAGCCACAAATCTATTATTGCAGCTCCAACATAAACCCACCCTAAATCCATTCGCGTTTATGTGAAGGTTTCACAGAAACCTACCTATTTGTCAGCTAAACTGAGACATTTTTTTGCGAAAGAAATTTAAACCAAATTTAACGAGATACGTTTGTACCTATTTTTGTTAGTTTAAGAACTTAAATAGAAACCCTTTTGTTTTAAATAGGATAGCTATTATTAAGTACCTACTTCCAAATCTGGCTGATTAATTCCGTTCAAACACATGAGTCATTTGTTAAATTGACAAAATTTTCGCTTTGACAAAACTGTTCTTTTTTAAACATTTTTAAGTCTTTTTCACAAGTTTTAATGTGAATATAATTATAGGATTAGATTCAATGACTGTGAATTTCTACGAATTTTAATCAAAAGTCAGAACGATTTTCTTTAAAAAAAATTGTGCAAATGCACAGAAAAAAACAGAGTTTCAAAGTAAAAGAACGCCGAACGCACCTACTGTACACCTTGTACAAATTATAAGGTCTGTCTTGTCTTGTAAGTTAATTTCACTTTATTGATGTAGGTAAATACCTAGATAAATACTAATAGGATATCGGAGGCTTCAAAATCTTCGAAATTTTAATAAATTGAAACTCTTTGAGTATTTATGCACCAAGTAGAACATTGCGAATGAGGCAATTTATTTTTGAAATACCTCATTCTACTTATTATGGACAGCGTGAGCCAATTTCTCATTTTTGTAGGCTTTTTAACATCTACTATGATGACCTTGATCTTTTTGAATAGATTTCAATTTAAAACCAACGTTACATATTATCTTATTCAAAATTCTTTGTAATTCTTCTTTAATTATTTACGTTAAGTTAAAAATATAGAAAATAAAGTAATTTAGCAAATCTGTGGATGTAATTTTGTAGATTTGAATCAAATAAATAAATAAAAATATCTGAACCTTTCTCTTAGAAAACAGTAGGTAAATACATATAAGTAAAGTAAATACCTATATCTGTCATTTTCTTTGGGAAATCGTGGTCAAATTTGAAAATTTAGGTTTGTGTTTGTAAGATTTTAGAGACCAACGTAGATACAAATGTATACCTACATATTCGTATGTAATTTTCCTTTTTGTAGTTCGGCTGAGAATAGAATTGTACTTTCAGATTTCATATGATACATAATGTGATTGTAATCTGAATTCACATTTAAATTACAGCATCGGTATGTTACAACATACATATACCTATGTCTGTTAAATATTTGCACGATTTGTCTGTATAATCTGAAAACTTACGTCATTTGTACTTATCAGTTTTTTAATGACGAAAATACTTGCAGATTTTAGGTCATTTACAGGAAGAAAATAAAAATAATTTTGGGCAGATATATAAAGGGTATTTTGTCAGTCGTGTAAATTTATCATTATGCACCGAGAAAAAAAATCATTTTTCGTAAGAAGAAAACTGTTAGCCACAAGAGAAAAAAGGCACCACGCGTTTTTCCTGTTTGTAGCCATAAGTTTTGATTTCAAATCGCAGCCTATTAATATTTTGCTTGAAAAAAGCAAAACTTTGAACTGCAAACGTAAAGTTCTTGGTGGCAAACAGTATTCAAGTCACAACTCATTTTCTTACTTCTATCTCTAAGTCAATAAGCTCTGAGGAATAAGCATTTTTGCAATTAGTAGTAGGAATATACTAGCTTGACTTAAAAAGTTTAATGACTCAGAATAAAACATTTAATCGTTAAATTCAAGAATAAAATTAGATGGCTCTAGAGTTATTCCTTTACAACCCAAACATTTTATCTTTTGCTTACAAAAGCAATATTTTGAACCACAAGCAAATATTGTTGGTTACAAACAATATAAATGTCTCAGAATAGTTGTATTACTTTTATTGGGAAGGAAGTTCTACTCAGCTCTAGAATTATTTATTCAAACTCCAAACACTTTATCCTTTGCCTTCAAAACTAAAATTTTGATCCACTAACAAATATTGTTGGTTACAAACAATATAAATGTCTCAGAATAGTTGTATTACTTTTATTGGGAAGGAAATTATACTCAGCTCTAGAATTATTTATTCAAACTCCAAACACTTTATCCTTTGCCTTCAAAACTAAAATTTTGAACCACTAGCAAATATTGTTGGTTACAAACAATATAAATGTCTCAGAATAGTTGTATTACTTTTATTGGGAAAGAAATTATACTCAGCTCTAGAACTATTTATTCAAACTCCAAACACTTTATCCTTTGCCTTCAAAACTAAAATTTTGAACCACTAGCAAATATTGTTGGTTACAAACAATATAAATGTCTCAGAATAGTTGTATTACTTTTATTGGGAAAGAAATTATACTCAGCTCTAGAACTATTTATTCAAACTCCAAACACTTTATCCTTTGCCTTCAAAACTAAAATTTTGAACCACTAGCAAATATTGTTGGTTACAAACAATATAAATGTCTCAGAATAGTTGTATTACTTTTATTGGGAAAGAAATTATACTCAGCTCTAGAACTATTTATTCAAACTCCAAACACTTTATCCTTTGCCTTCAAAACTAAAATTTTGAACCACTAGCAAATATTGTTGGTTACAAACAATATAAATGTCTCAGAATAGTTGTATTACTTTTATTGGGAAGGAAATTATACTCAGCTCTAGAATTATTTATTCAAACTCCAAACACTTTATCCTTTGCCTTCAAAACTAAAATTTTGAACCACTAGCAAATATTGTTGGTTACAAACAATATAAATGTCTCAGAATAGTTGTATTACTTTTATTGGGAAGGAAATTATACTCAGCTCTAGAATTATTTATTCAAACTCCAAACACTTTATCCTTTGCCTTCAAAACTAAAATTTTGAACCACTAGTAAATATTGGTGGTTACAAACATTACAAATGTCTCAGATTATTTGTACTACCTCTGGTAAAATGAAAAAAAATCACTGAAAAGCAAGTATTATAGATTTAACTATAAGCATTTAACATAAAATAAACAATTTGATTTTAATAATATTGATATCATGTTTTTATTTTCAAAAAGATTATTTAATTTATACATAAATGTTTGTTACTCAACAAGTACCATATTTATTATTATACATTTGCTATTTTAAACATAAATAAATATAATTAATTTAATTTAAGATACATAGTACTTTTAGTATTTTTTCTTTTCTCAAAATCATGAAAAATATGAAGCAAATGTGAATTTTCTTATAATTTCAATTTGTGTTTAAGTTCAATTTGAAATGTTTAATCGTGTCACAATATGAAGAATAAAACTTTATGCATATTAAGTTAAAAAATAATTGTTTATATCCCCTTTTGAAAATTCACTCTTCAAGTTTTAAATATTGTATGTGTTTAGTATTTTTAAAAGTTTAAAAACTTCCAATTAATAAAAAATTTTTCGTCAACATTTTTGATTGGCTTTGCTGAATGGTGTAATGAAACATTTTTTATATGAACTATACAAAACTCATCTGATATCATATCATTAAATGCTTGGTAATGGTCTATAAAAGAAATGTTTTCAAGAATTTTAAATACAAAATAAATTTCAGAACATTCTGTACAAAGCATTAATTTGATGAGACCAAATTGGATGAAATCTTCTTTTAAATCATTGAATTCTACAACAGAATTATCAGAAAAAATATTACTATTAGTATATATAGAAATAATTTTAAAAATATGCTTAAATTTTGAGTCCAATGTTATTTTATATTTTAGATATATTTCTTTTTTATTTATTTCTTTTTTTTTTCGTATTTTAAATTTGTATATACATTGTCTTGGGTTAAGAAATGAGCAGTTTTCAATTGAACTTTAATAGCAACACTTTTGACTAAATTTCTACGATTGTTGGTTGTTTTAGATATCTTTTTAAGGCTTTGGTGTTTTGCTTCGTACCTTATAGACCATTTTTTTTTTAAGAGGACCAACCTTTTGCATAATATTTGGATAGTGCAGTAAAATATAAGGATTTGATTTTAGACAATTTCCAAACATTTCTCTGAACAACTTGTGATGGTCAGTAACTAAGTTTTAACAAATTTGGAATATGGTATGTATACTGTTCGCCAATGTATGTATACTGTATACCAAACTTATCATTTTTTTAGCGACAATAACCCACTTATTATTCACTCGATACTACCAGATTAAAGCTTAAATCCAGCTGTAAATCATACGCCCATATAATTCACTCGATACATCCAGACTAAAACTTAAATCCAGATGTAAAGTATACAAATTCAATGTAAATGCATCCGAATTTAAATTTAAATCTGGATGTATCGAGTGAATAATATGGGCGATATAGATTCAATGTGAATACTTGCGCACTTAAATTTTAATCTGGATGTATCGAGTGAAAGATACTTTAACTCATCGGATTCTTCTGGACCTAGAACTTTAGGGCAATGGACAAAGCAAAGAAGCTTGAGAAGCAAAACAGCAAAGCCTTATTAAAATCTTTAAAAATAAACGATCTACTCTCTATTGTTACAACAACAAAAAATATCTTCATATCTACCACTAATATGCAGCTTGTAGGTGATGTCGGTAGGATATTTTCTATATGAAAACCGTTCGCTTCATCAATGTTGCCAACAATGGGGATTGACAAAGCTGCAGCAAAACCTTTACTTGATCATTCGGATCGTTTTGTTTTTGCTTGGCCTTAAGGGATTTTGCCGGGAAAAAGTAAGGCAAAGCCCGCATTGCATAATTGTCCAGGAATCTAAATTATGAAGAAACAAATTATTATTTTGAATTTATTTATTAATTTATTAAAAAAAGGAAATCCTACCAGTATGTTGTTCGGATAAAGCGAAGAAGTTTGTAATGTCGTTATTCTTGCTTTTACCTGCCAGTTTAAGAACAGCTTCTGCAAATCTATCCACTCTGTCAAAAGATAACTTGGACTTGTCTAAGAAAAATGCTCAGCATCTGCCAGGATCTGTGAAATTAGAAGCCAATTAAAAAAGAAATTTTTACAAAAACCTTAAATCAGGTTACAGTTTTTATTGCATTGTCTCCAGCTGGGCACTTAAATAGTTGAAAATATGCATCCACCCCATTACTTGCAGCAAAATTTTGTCTGCTCGCAAATGAAGCTTCCCACAAGTTTTCTTCTTCGATATCCTCATATACCCTAGAAATTAGTTTTGTATTTGCTTCATCGCATAGGATATCACAGACTAGAGACAAATTAAAATAAAACATTTAGTACTTTTAAATTATTGCATTATATATCATTAAAATATAAAACCAAAAAACGATGACAGAGATTAAAATGTTAATAATACAACCATTTTGTTAAGTCCATAATATATAAACTTGATTCAAAAAGAATTTTAAAAGTATATTTTTATATGTAAAATGATTTATACTTCCTTTTAGATAGTCAAAATTGGTATCAGATTTATCATCAACCATCAAAATAGGCCAAGTATATATACTAAGTTGTGGGGGGTTTTATATCGACTTACCACAAAATCAACTCAAACCTGATTCCAAAAATGAATTTTAAAAGTAGATTTTTATATGTAAAATGAATTATACCACATTCAAGATAATGCTAATTGGAATCAGGTTTGTCATCAACTATCAAAATAGGCCAAGTTAATGAAAAGTTGTGGTAGGTTTTATATCGACTTATCGGAAAATCTGCTGAAACCGATTCCAAAAATGAATTTTAAAAGTAGATTTTTATATATAAAATGAATTATACCACATTCAAGATAATGCTAATTGGAATTAGGTTTGTCATCAACCATCAAAAAAGGCCAAGTTAATAAAAAGTTGTGGTAGGTTTTATATCGACTTATCAGAAAATCAACTCAAACCTGATTCCAAAAATGAATTTTAAAAGTAGATTTTTATATGTAAAATGAAATATACCACATTCAAGATAATGCTAATTGGAATCAGGTTTGTCATCAACCATCAAATTAGGCCAAGTTAATAAAAAGTTGTGGGAGGTTTTATATCGACTTATCAGAAAATCAACTCAAACCTGATTCCAAAAATGAATTTTAAAAGTAGATTTTTATATGTAAAATGAATTATACCACATTCAAGATAATGCTAATTGGAATCAGGTTTTTCATCAACCATCAAAATAGGCCAAGTTAATAAAAAGTTGTGGGAGGTTTTATATCGACTTATCGGAAAATCTGCTGAAACCTGATTCCAAAAATGAATTTTAAAAGTAGATTTTTATATGTAAAATGAATTATACCACATTCAAGATAATGCTTATTGGAATCAGGTTTGTCATCAACCATCAAAATAGGCCAAGTTAATAAAAAGTTGTGGTAGGTTTTATATCGACTTATCAGAAAATCAACTCAAACCTGATTCCAAAAATGAATTTTAAAAGTAGATTTTTATATGTAAAATGAAATATACCACATTCAAGATAATGCTAATTGGAATCAGGTTTGTCATCAACCATCAAAATAGGCCAAGTTAATAAAAAGTTGTGGGAGGTTTTATATCGACTTATCAGAAAATCAACTCAAACCTGATTCCAAAAATGAATTTTAAAAGTAGATTTTTATATGTAAAATGAATTATACCACATTCAAGATAATGCTAATTGGAATCAGGTTTGTCATCAACCATCAAAATAGGCCAAGTTAATAAAAAGTTGTGGGAGGTTTTATATCGACTTATCAGAAAATCAACTCAAACCTGATTCCAAAAATGAATTTTAAAAGTAGATTTTTATATGTAAAATGAAATATACCACATTCAAGATAATGCTAATTGGAATCAGGTTTGTCATCAACCATCAAAAAAGGCCAAGTTAATAAAAAGTTGTGGTAGGTTTTATATCGACTTATCAGAAAATCAACTCAAACCTGATTCCAAAAATGAATTTTAAAAGTAGATTTTTATATGTAAAATGAAATATACCACATTCAAGATAATGCTAATTGGAATCAGGTTTGTCATCAACCATCAAAATAGGCCAATTTAATAAAAAGTTGTGGTAGGTTTTATATCGACTTATCAGAAAATCAACTCAAACCTGATTCCAAAAATGAATTTTAAAAGTAGATTTTTATATGTAAAATGAAATATACCACATTCAAGATAATGCTAATTGGAATCAGGTTTGTCATCAACCATCAAAATAGGCCAAGTTAATAAAAAGTTGTGGGAGGTTTTATATCGACTTATCAGAAAATCAACTCAAACCTGATTCCAAAAATGAATTTTAAAAGTAGATTTTTATATGTAAAATGAAATATACCACATTCAAGATAATGCTAATTGGAATCAGGTTTGTCATCAACCATCAAAATAGGCCAAGTTAATAAAAAGTTGTGGTAGGTTTTATATCGACTTATCAGAAAATCAACTCAAACCTGATTCCAAAAATGAATTTTAAAAGTAGATTTTTATATGTAAAATGAATTATACCACATTCAAGATAACGCTGACTGGAATCAGGTTTGTCATCAACCATCAAAATAGGCCAAGTTAATAAAAAGTTGTGGTAGGTTTTATATCGACTTATCAGAAAATCAACTCAAACCTGATTCCAAAAATGAATTTTAAAAGTAGATTTTTATATGTAAAATGAAATATACCACATTCAAGATAATGCTAATTGGAATCAGGTTTGTCATCAACCATCAAAATAGGCCAAGTTAATAAAAAGTTGTGGGAGGTTTTATATCGACTTATCAGAAAATCAACTCAAACCTGATTCCAAAAATGAATTTTAAAAGTAGATTTTTATATGTAAAATGAAATATACCACATTCAAGATAATGCTAATTGGAATCAGGTTTGTCATCAACCATCAAAAAAGGCCAAGTTAATAAAAAGTTGTGGTAGGTTTTATATCGACTTATCAGAAAATCAACTCAAACCTGATTCCAAAAATGAATTTTAAAAGTAGATTTTTATATGTAAAATGAAATATACCACATTCAAGATAATGCTAATTGGAATCAGGTTTGTCATCAACCATCAAAATAGGCCAAGTTAATAAAAAGTTGTGGGAGGTTTTATATCGACTTATCAGAAAATCAACTCAAACCTGATTCCAAAAATGAATTTTAAAAGTAGATTTTTATATGTAAAATGAAATATACCACATTCAAGATAATGCTAATTGGAATCAGGTTTGTCATCAACCATCAAAAAAGGCCAAGTTAATAAAAAGTTGTGGTAGGTTTTATATCGACTTATCAGAAAATCAACTCAAACCTGATTCCAAAAATGAATTTTAAAAGTAGATTTTTATATGTAAAATGAAATATACCACATTCAAGATAATGCTAATTGGAATCAGGTTTGTCATCAACCATCAAAATAGGCCAAGTTAATAAAAAGTTGTGGGAGGTTTTATATCGACTTATCAGAAAATCAACTCAAACCTGATTCCAAAAATGAATTTTAAAAGTAGATTTTTATATGTAAAATGAATTATACCACATTCAAGATAATGCTAATTGGAATCAGGTTTGTCATCAACCATCAAAAAAGGCCAAGTTAATAAAAAGTTGTGGTAGGTTTTATATCGACTTATCAGAAAATCAACTCAAACCTGATTCCAAAAATGAATTTTAAAAGTAGATTTTTATATGTAAAATGAAATATACCACATTCAAGATAATGCTAATTGGAATCAGGTTTGTCATCAACCATCAAAATAGGCCAATTTAATAAAAAGTTGTGGTAGGTTTTATATCGACTTATCAGAAAATCAACTCAAACCTGATTCCAAAAATGAATTTTAAAAGTAGATTTTTATATGTAAAATGAAATATACCACATTCAAGATAATGCTAATTGGAATCAGGTTTGTCATCAACCATCAAAATAGGCCAAGTTAATAAAAAGTTGTGGGAGGTTTTATATCGACTTATCAGAAAATCAACTCAAACCTGATTCCAAAAATGAATTTTAAAAGTAGATTTTTATATGTAAAATGAAATATACCACATTCAAGATAATGCTAATTGGAATCAGGTTTGTCATCAACCATCAAAATAGGCCAAGTTAATAAAAAGTTGTGGGAGGTTTTATATCGACTTATCAGAAAATCAACTCAAACCTGATTCCAAAAATGAATTTTAAAAGTAGATTTTTATATGTAAAATGAAATATACCACATTCAAGATAATGCTTATTGGAATCAGGTTTGTCATCAACCATCAAAATAGGCCAAGTTAATAAAAAGTTGTGGGAGGTTTTATATCGACTTATCAGAAAATCAACTCAAACCTGATTCCAAAAATGAATTTTAAAAGTAGATTTTTATATGTAAAATGAATTATACCACATTCAAGATAATGCTAATTGGAATCAGGTTTGTCATCAACCATCAAAATAGGCCAAGTTAATAAAAAGTTGTGGGAGGTTTTATATCGACTTATCGGAAAATCTGCTGAAATCTGATTCCAAAAATGAATTTTAAAAGTAGATTTTTATATGTAAAATGAATTATACCACATTCAAGATAATGCTTATTGGAATCAGGTTTGTCATCAACCATCAAAATAGGCCAAGTTAATAAAAAGTTGTGGGAGGTTTTATATCGACTTATCAGAAAATCAACTCAAACCTGATTCCAAAAATGAATTTTAAAAGTAGATTTTTATATGTAAAATGAAATATACCACATTCAAGATAATGCTAATTGGAATCAGGTTTGTCATCAACCATCAAAATAGGCCAAGTTAATAAAAAGTTGTGGGAGGTTTTATATCGACTTATCGGAAAATCTGCTGAAACCGATTCCAAAAATGAATTTTAAAAGTAGATTTTTATATATAAAATGAATTATACCACATTCAAGATAACGCTGACTGGAATCAGGTTTGTCATCAACCATCAAAATAGGCCAAGTTAATAAAAAGTTGTGGGAGGTTTTATATCGACTTATCGGAAAATCTGCTGAAATCTGATTCCAAAAATGAATTTTAAAAGTAGATTTTTATATGTAAAATGAATTATACCACATTCAAGATAATGCTTATTGGAATCAGGTTTGTCATCAACCATCAAAATAGGCCAAGTTAATAAAAAGTTGTGGGAGGTTTTATATCGACTTATCAGAAAATCAACTCAAACCTGATTCCAAAAATGAATTTTAAAAGTAGATTTTTATATGTAAAATGAAATAAACCACATTCAAGATAATGCTAATTGGAATCAGGTTTGTCATCAACCATCAAAATAGGCCAAGTTAATAAAAAGTTGTGGGAGGTTTTATATCGACTTATCGGAAAATCTGCTGAAACCGATTCCAAAAATGAATTTTAAAAGTAGATTTTTATATATAAAATGAATTATACCACATTCAAGATAACGCTGACTGGAATCAGGTTTGTCATCAACCATCAAAATAGGCCAAGTTAATAAAAAGTTGTGGGAGGTTTTATATCGACTTATCGGAAAATCTGCTGAAACCTGATTCCAAAAATGAATTTTAAAAGTAGATTTTTATATGTAAAATGAATTATACCACATTCAAGATAATGCTAATTGGAATTAGGTTTGTATTCAACCATCAAAAAAGGCCAAGTTAATAAAAAGTTGTGGTAGGTTTTATATCGACTTATCAGAAAATCAACTCAAACCTGATTCCAAAAATGAATTTTAAAAGTAGATTTTTATATGTAAAATGAATTATACCACATTCAAGATAATGCTAATTGGAATCAGGTTTGTCATCAACCATCAAAATAGGCCAAGTTAATAAAAAGTTGTGGGAGGTTTTATATCGACTTATCAGAAAATCAACTCAAACCTGATTCCAAAAATGAATTTTAAAAGTAGATTTTTATATGTAAAATGAAATATACCACATTCAAGATAATGCTAATTGGAATCAGGTTTGTCATCAACCATCAAAATAGGCCAAGTTAATAAAAAGTTGTGGGAGGTTTTATATCGACTTATCAGAAAATCAACTCAAACCTGATTCCAAAAATGAATTTTAAAAGTAGATTTGCATTTTATATATAAAACTTCTCAACATTTTTATGTATATTTGGCCTATTTTGATAATTTTAAACTGTAATTCTTGCATCGATAAAAGTTGTCCAGAAAGTTTTAAAAATGGAACAAATTTCATATTTTGTTTCAATTTTCTTCGTTTCTCGGCTAGTTTTTCGATGCGAGATTTACAAATCGTAATTTAGATTATTTTAAAACTGGCATAAATCATTTCATAGATATATAAGAATCTAGTTTTTGGAATCAGATATACATATTATACCTAAATATAATATAAATATAATAGTTTTAACTTTATAAATTAAATTTTAAAATTTTACCGTTTATTTTTTCCCCGTTTGTAATGGATCGGCGCTTTACAAGTCCACAAGCTTTGTGTGATGTCCAGGTTTGGGTGCTCCAGAGCTTCCCCCCAAATATTATTTTTTCGGCAGCTGAGGAGTAAAATGCCTGCTTCGCTTCCGTCGGAAAAATGTGACTTATTAGTTTTGGTAATAGAATGTATTCCGATTTTTGGAGTCTTTAATTAAAAATTATTAGTTTCACGTTCCATTGGTAGAATAATTGATACTTACAATTGGTCCAAATTATCCAGAAGGGTGTAATTAATAATTATTTCCAATGATGTTGACCTATCAGGCTCGTCTAGGCAATTCTTGTATTTGAACTTTTGTATAATTATTATGGTATCCAACTTTCCTCTAAACAGCAGGTTAAGAGAGCGTAATCAAAATCTAACTCAAAGAACACGGGTAAAATTGAGGGATGTTCTTTTTTTATTGAATAAAGCCAAATTTGGCTTAAGCTTTATTAGAACACCCAAGTGAAGTATGAAATGTATTATTTTGCATTTTTTTTTCAGTTATACAAAATTAGATTCAGCTTCATACATAATATAAAATTTCCAATTTGTTTGAGCTAAATCAAGTGAAAAAGTGAAAAAAAAAATTTTGCAAATTTCTCGAAATAAATATAAAATAGCTCACAAATTGTTATATATGTAGGTACTTAGCCTTATCCATTAAACAATTTGTCTAGAAAAAGTACTTTACATTTTACCTGGGATTAAATTTCACTTCGCTTTTTGATGTACAAACAAAGCTTAGGCTTAATAGGCATTAAATAATTTTGACCTCTTTCGTTAAATACATCTTTGTGTTTGTTTAGGCCCTTGTGGTGGACAATACGGACATATTGAAATTATTCTTTAAATAAACGATTCGCGCACTATAATAACTTAAATCGGTTTAGACAAATAAATGGTAACAACTCAATTCACCAAGTAAATTATTTTGTTTGACTTGCTTTACAAATACAGGACAGGCTAAATATACCGACTTCTCCGCTTCGATGAAAAGAACACAATACAATATAATACACAAGAACAAAGAAAAATGTTCCTGTTGAACGACGCGCGACGAAAATAATAACTGTACATCGTATTATGTACTTTTTGTTGCTGTTGCTTGCGTTCAGTGTTGCCATATTGCTTACATTTTGTTTGTAGAAGAACTCGGAATAAATACTTTTTATTATTATTATTATATTTTAAATTTAATCAAGGAAGAGTAAACATTTTATTTTTATCATAAATTTAATGTTGCAGATGGTCTCAACCTTTTAATATCTTGCTAGGTTCATTTAAATAAGCCAAATTTAGTGTTTAGTCTGTTTACATATTGCTTTTTTGTTGTTGTTTTCAAAATGTTAGTTAGCAGGCACTAGGTATTACTTCAGAAGATTATAAAGAAATATACGTTCTTGAGTAGAAGTAGTAGGTCAATTTGGTTTTTTTTTTTAGTAAAACCTTGCAAAAACCCTTAAACCAAAAATAATATTCTTGTTTTTTTAATGTATTACCTGTTATTTTTATAAGTTTTATATGTGTCAAGCTTTATTATCTCCCGACCATTGTAACACGTTTACCGAAATTTTGATAAAAACATAAAATTAATTTGAAACAAAAAATCAACAACAACATATTATTTTCGGATATCGTATTTATATGTATACATAATTATGTAAGCACATGGTTAAATTGAAGTAGATACCTACATACATTTTTACCGGAAAAGAAAATTGTATCTTCTTCATGATTTTGTTTTCCCGAAACACTGTGTTTTTTATAAAACAGTGGTAACTCTGATCGTTCAAAGCCATTCATTCAACGCCAAGAAGGCGCCAAATATGATAAAATTCATTTCATCCCTTATTTCGCATAAAATCCTACTATACGAAAGAGCGTTGTGTGGTATTTGGGTTTAGCGCTTTTTTTTGTGTGCGTTGGAAAAGGAACAAATTATATTTTTACTTATTAAACTTAAGGCTGATACAACACTAGTTTTTTTTAAATAAAATGCGGAAAAAATTTTTTTCTAAAAGGTATAACATGTTGTCTGAATATGTTCTCATATACTCACTCACTAATCTGTAAATTTCGTGAACGTTTTGATACGTTCAATAAACATTTCGTTTCATTTTCAATTCTTTTGTTCATTGACCATACCCACTTTAGTATAGGTTTAGACAAACAAATTCAGTGTCTAAGTTAGGCACACGATGAAACTTGTTTAAAAATATGGTTTTAGAGTTGGACAGCTGTCCAAAGTTAGACTTTGGTTTATAAATAAGACTAACTAGTTACTAACTAGTTTTCGCAATAACATCAGTACAAAAGTTATAGGTTTTTGCCAGTTTTGAAGTTTAATGGTGTGTTTTTACACAGCGGGATAGAATTTGAATATAAGCCGTGTTTTGGTGACAATTTTAACACATAAAATTTTACTGGTCACTTTTTTGGTCAATAGTTTGACATATATCAAAACTAATGTCGGATTTTGGACGATTTAAGTGATTCTGTCATTTCCAGCAAAAAATATGGAATACAAAATTATATTTTCCAAAACTTTGCTAAGTAGTGTGTGTAAGGGTCTCAGAAACTATTATCAAACAAAATTAAAACAAAATTATTTTTTCGCACATAAGTCCCCTTTCACACGAGGAAACAAGTTGCTGGGGTTTTTTTACGCTTTCTTTTAATTTCCTTAAAAATCTCTTGTACCTTTCACACAAAGAAACAAAATCGAAGAAATTTTTTGCAGTTTCCTTTTAAAGAAGCTTGTTTGAACACACTACTGTGTGTGTGTGAAGAGGAATGTCAAACAAATCTCCGCAAATTGTCGACCAGGGAGATTTCGTTTCGCACCTTACTTCGTGCCCTTTTCACCAACAAATAGAAATTTGCTGGAAACAAGGTTTCCTCGTGTGAAAGGGACTTAGAAACAGATTGTGGGCACACAAAATTAAAAGAATGTAAAACGGTAGTGTAGTCCTATCTTAAAGGTTCCCCCACACCAACGCGAATTTTCGGTGGCGACGACGAAAACAACAATAACAACACGTGGTTGTCAATGAAAACAACACGTTGTTATTATTGTTTTCGTCGTCGCCACCGAAAATTCGCGTTGGTTTGGGGAAACCTTAATAGCTTAATTTACCAACTTGGATACGGCAGGGTAGATAAAACTGAAAGGATTTTTCTTTATCGTTTAGCCACGGTGTGCGTTAAAATGACAAGTCGGTGTAGCCAAGCCCTTAAATTAAACATCGCGGCGTATCACTTTCAATACAAAAAAAAAATGCTTTTTCTCACATCAGTGTTACCCATATATGCTTTATCTCTCACAGGAATGGAAATTTTATCAACACGTGATGACATGTTTGCAGATTTATGTATGTAATGTAGGTAAAAACCGGTCAATTTGTTTTATATTTCATATAATATGTTTGGCAACCTGAAATTTCTTGCGAATTTGCACAAATTTTCATAAAATTTCTCAATTGTCAAAACCCATAAAATAAACTCATTTATACATTTTGAAAAAAATTATATGCTACCGAAACTTTGGTTTGATAGATCGGTTTGGTGAATGAAATTTCTTGCAAATTTTCGGAATTTTCTTGTATTCAAACCACTCATTTATGGAGGGTTTTAATTTTCTGCATAGGTAACACTTGCATTAAATTCGACACAAGCAACTAATAGAATTTAATCAGTGATGATACATGTATCCCTCTACGGGAAAAAATTACCAATTTGTTGAAAAGTCAGCATTTTCCTTGAGTTTTGGTACCTAGTAGGTAGGTATTATTCGACCCATGAAATTTTTAAATAAATAGGATTCAGGGTGTTAGGATAGATTTAAAGAAACCATATTTTGTATTAAATAAACACATATTATCTGAAAAATTGCTTTTTTAATACAAAATATGAGATGCGTTCCTTTACTTTGAAACTTTGTGATTTTCTGGTTTAAACTGCACATTTTTTTTTATATGAACTTTGACAGACTTGTGATCTAAAATCGTAGAAATTCACAGTTTTTAGATAGTACAGGAACAGACATGGTTTCTATTTATCCTAACACTCTGAATCCTATTTATTTCAAACTATTTTTGTTCAAATAATACTTCGCAATCTCAAAAACAAAGTTATAAACATTAAAGGTTTTCTCTATGTATATATCTATTACCTACCTACTACCCTACTTATATTTTCAAATTAACAGTCTGAAAAAAATTTAACAAGAGATCATAGCCCACAATATTATTTACCATTGCCGCCAGACTTTCAAGGTAAAAAACTAATTTGTGAAAATCATAATTCCATATACATACCTTACACTACATGTCAATCGTGGATTTTAAAACTTATGTTAAGAAGGCAAGGTATTTTTAGTTTTTTATACATAATATGTACCATCACTGGTTTCAAATAAGAAGATCGAAACCTTCCCTTTTTTTTCTACCCACCAAAACCAATTTCAAGCATAGTTGTTTTTGTGTTTCCATTCCGAGATCTCAGACTGACGCATATCCAGCACAATACATTTATAGTAAAAACCAAAGATACCGAATTATTCAGTATCTTTGGTGAAAACTGAACAGTGGTTCATATGTATGCGGTGGCCGACGCTGCGCGCCGATGTAGGATAACGGGAAACGATGATGGTTTTTGTATACGAAAGCCCCCTATAAAAAGATACCAAAATACCTATACCTATATAGAATTTTTGTCTGATTTGTGTGAATAAATAGACATAGGTTGGTATAGGGTGTGCATTTTTGTACTGACCATAAACGATAATGTGAACATAGGTTACATAGATTATCTCTTGTCACAAACAATTCGCGACTTATACACCCTAACTCGTAAATTATTCAACCTCAGAAGCATTGCTAATTATGAGCAAGACTTTTATCGTTTGTAACAAACAACTAACGAATTACCGGATAATAGCAATAAACGTTTTTGGATATTTCTAATAAAATTCGTCAACAGAATTTTTCCATTTTGGAATACAGGGAAATAATATTACCCACAAACAGTTTTTTGACAAAATGCTTAAAATTTTTAAATTTTTTCATTAATATTATTGTACTGACCATAAACGATAATGTGAACGTAGGTTACATAGATTATCTCTTGTGACAAACAATTCTCGACTTATACACCCTAACTCGTAAATTATTCAACCTCAGAAGCATTGCTAATTATGAGCAAGACTTTTATCGTTTGTAACAAACAACTAACGAATTACCGGATAATAGCAATAAACGTTTTTGGATATTTCTAATAAAATTCGTCAACAGAATTTTTCCATTTTGGAATACAGGGAAATAATATTACCCACAAACAGTTTTTTGACAAAATGCTTAAAATTTTAAAATTTCTTCATTAATATTATTGTACTGACCATAAACGATAATGTGAACGTAGGTTACATAGATTATCTCTTGTGACAAACAATTCTCGACTTATACACCCTAACTCGTAAATTATTCAACCTCAGAAGCATTGCTAATTATGAGCAAGACTTTTATCGTTTGTAACAAACAACTAACGAATTACCGGATAATAGCAATAAACGTTTTTGGATATTTCTAATAAAATTCGTGAACAGAATTTTTCCATTTTGGAATACAGGGAAATAATATTACCCACAAACAGTTTTTTGACAAAATGGTTAAAATTTTTAAATTTCTTCATTAATATTATTGTACTGACCATAAACGATAATGTGAACGTAGGTTACATAGATTATCTCTTGTGACGAACAATTCTCGACTTATACACCCTAACTCGTAAATTATTCAACCTCAGAAGCATTGCTAATTATGAGCAAGACTTTTATCGTTTGTAACAAACAACTAACGAATTACCGGATAATAGCAATAAACGTTTTTGGATATTTCTAATAAAATTCGTCAACAGAATTTTTCCATTTTGGAATACAGGGAAATAATATTACCCACAAACAGTTTTTTGACAAAATGCTTAAAATTTTAAAATTTTTTCATTAATATTATTGTACTGACCATAAACGATAATGTGAACGTAGGTTACATAGATTATCTCTTGTGACAAACAATTCTCGACTTATACACCCTAACTCGTAAATTATTCAACCTCAGAAGCATTGCTAATTATGAGCAAGACTTTTATCGTTTGTAACAAACAACTAACGAATTACCGGATAATAGCAATAAACGTTTTTGGATATTTCTAATAAAATTCGTCAACAGAATTTTTCCATTTTGGAATACAGGGAAATAATATTACCCACAAACAGTTTTTTGACAAAATGCTTAAAATTTTAAAATTTTTTCATTAATATTATTGTACTGACCATAAACGATAATGTGAACGTAGGTTACATAGATTATCTCTTGTGACAAACAATTCTCGACTTATACACCCTAACTCGTAAATTATTCAACCTCAGAAGCATTGCTAATTATGAGCAAGACTTTTATCGTTTGTAACAAACAACTAACGAATTACCGGATAATAGCAATAAACGTTTTTGGATATTTCTAATAAAATTCGTCAACAGAATTTTTCCATTTTGGAATACAGGGAAATAATATTACCCACAAACAGTTTTTTGACAAAATGCTTAAAATTTTTAAATTTTTTCATTAATATTATTGTACTGACCATAAACGATAATGTGAACGTAGGTTACATAGATTATCTCTTGTGACAAACAATTCTCGACTTATACACCCTAACTCGTAAATTATTCAACCTCAGAAGCATTGCTAATTATGAGCAAGACTTTTATCGTTTGTAACAAACAACTAACGAATTACCGGATAATAGCAATAAACGTTTTTTGATATTTCTAATAAAATTCGTGAACAGAATTTTTCCATTTTGGAATACAGGGAAATAATATTACCCACAAACAGTTTTTTGACAAAATGCTTAAAATTTTAAAATTTCTTCATTAATATTATTGTACTGACCATAAACGATAATGTGAACGTAGGTTACATAGATTATCTCTTGTGACAAACAATTCTCGACTTATACACCCTAACTCGTAAATTATTCAACCTCAGAAGCATTGCTAATTATGAGCAAGACTTTTATCGTTTGTAACAAACAACTAACGAATTACCGGATAATAGCAATAAACGTTTTTGGATATTTCTAATAAAATTCGTCAACAGAATTTTTCCATTTTGGAATACAGGGAAATAATATTACCCACAAACAGTTTTTTGACAAAATGCTTAAAATTTTTAAATTTTTTCATTAATATTATTGTACTGACCATAAACGATAATGTGAACGTAGGTTACATAGATTATCTCTTGTGACAAACAATTCTCGACTTATACACCCTAACTCGTAAATTATTCAACCTCAGAAGCATTGCTAATTATGAGCAAGACTTTTATCGTTTGTAACAAACAACTAACGAATTACCGGATAATAGCAATAAACGTTTTTGGATATTTCTAATAAAATTCGTCAACAGAATTTTTCCATTTTGGAATACAGGGAAATAATATTACCCACAAACAGTTTTTTGACAAAATGCTTAAAATTTTAAAATTTTTTCATTAATATTATTGTACTGACCATAAACGATAATGTGAACGTAGGTTACATAGATTATCTCTTGTGACAAACAATTCTCGACTTATACACCCTAACTCGTAAATTATTCAACCTCAGAAGCATTGCTAATTATGAGCAAGACTTTTATCGTTTGTAACAAACAACTAACGAATTACCGGATAATAGCAATAAACGTTTTTGGATATTTCTAATAAAATTCGTCAACAGAATTTTTCCATTTTGGAATACAGGGAAATAATATTACCCACAAACAGTTTTTTGACAAAATGCTTAAAATTTTTAAATTTTTTCATTAATATTATTGTACTGACCATAAACGATAATGTGAACGTAGGTTACATAGATTATCTCTTGTGACGAACAATTCTCGACTTATACACCCTAACTCGTAAATTATTCAACCTCAGAAGCATTGCTAATTATGAGCAAGACTTTTATCGTTTGTAACAAACAACTAACGAATTACCGGATAATAGCAATAAACGTTTTTGGATATTTCTAATAAAATTCGTCAACAGAATTTTTCCATTTTGGAATACAGGGAAATAATATTACCCACAAACAGTTTTTTGACAAAATGGTTAAAATTTTAAAATTTCTTCATTAATATTATTGTACTGACCATAAACGATAATGTGAACGTAGGTTACATAGATTATCTCTTGTGACAAACAATTCTCGACTTATACACCCTAACTCGTAAATTATTCAACCTCAGAAGCATTGCTAATTATGAGCAAGACTTTTATCGTTTGTAACAAACAACTAACGAATTACCGGATAATAGCAATAAACGTTTTTGGATATTTCTAATAAAATTCGTCAACAGAATTTTTCCATTTTGGAATACAGGGAAATAATATTACCCACAAACAGTTTTTTGACAAAATGCTTAAAATTTTAAAATTTTTTCATTAATATTATTGTACTGACCATAAACGATAATGTGAACGTAGGTTACATAGATTATCTCTTGTGACAAACAATTCTCGACTTATACACCCTAACTCGTAAATTATTCAACCTCAGAAGCATTGCTAATTATGAGCAAGACTTTTATCGTTTGTAACAAACAACTAACGAATTACCGGATAATAGCAATAAACGTTTTTTGATATTTCTAATAAAATTCGTGAACAGAATTTTTCCATTTTGGAATACAGGGAAATAATATTACCCACAAACAGTTTTTTGACAAAATGGTTAAAATTTTAAAATTTCTTCATTAATATTATTGTACTGACCATAAACGATAATGTGAACGTAGGTTACATAGATTATCTCTTGTGACAAACAATTCTCGACTTATACACCCTAACTCGTAAATTATTCAACCTCAGAAGCATTGCTAATTATGAGCAAGACTTTTATCGTTTGTAACAAACAACTACCAAATTAACAGATAATAGCAATTAACGTTTTTGAACATTTCGTTTGCAATTTGCACATAAAGGTTTTTCTTTGTGGAATATAGAGAAAAACTATACTCACAAACATTTGTTTTAAAAAATGTATTCTATAGGTAGAAGTTTTTGAGTAAAACAGTAAAATATTATTCCCCATATATTATTGTTGATATTGAGTGATTTATACTTCAGGCAAACACTACGAAAAACATATCGCTGGTCACAAGGATATTTTTCGGAGAGTGTGGATATTATAGAATTCAAAATGCGGTGTTTATATAGTACCTTCAATATTATGCAACTTTTGACGTATGTTATAAATGAAATTTAAAAATTGAAAACAAATATATCGACTTCGTCGAAAAATAGTTAACACTATCGCATCCTCGTTTGACACAGAATTTTTTGACTCTAGTACGGTCTTACGATATAAGATAATTAGCTTCTATTATTTCGGTTTAACGGGCTCTGTATATTTGACTCTAGTTAAGTGTGTACAATTTATAGGTGTACCTAAATAGGTATGCCAATACGTATAAAAGTAAACAAATAAACAGGGATCAAATTTAACCTTAATTTTAACTCTATGGATACTCGTCCTTAATTATTTATTTAACATACCTAAGAGTTAAAGATTAGAATTGAACAGCAAAAGTTCAGAATTCAGAAGGTCTCATTGAACAAAGGCTCATTATGAATAATTTTTTTGTGTTTGAGTTGTATCTTTATTCTGTTCATATCATCGTTGGTTAGATAACAATTCTTTCATTTCTCAGCTTTTCTTTTGGAGTGTTGTATTTTATGTTTTGTTGTCATTTCTCTTGGCGTTATGAATTTTGATAGTTAAATTAAACATTTTTTATAAAAAAGAAGGTAGGTGGAAGCTGGACATATTCGTCATAAAATTTGCTTAAGTTTACAATGAAAATGTTGGTTAACTGTCAAGTTCATTACATTGATTACAAATTATTAGTAGGTATTTTGTCAAAATTCATCAACTTGCTGAACGCCATTAAAAAAAGTTCTAACAGTATTTGATTAATTGGTTCTTTAGAATAATGTAAGGTAATTATATATAGTTAAACCGGTTTTGTAAAAAATTTATGGTTATATGTTGCAGGTATCCCTATTTAAAACTTAAACAAAATTTCAATTTTTCTTGCAGAGATTTACCTATAAGACTCTTGTCGCAGCTTTAGACTATTGTACATACAGACAGACGTCTCACAGAATTCTGGAACCCATTTTTTTGTGTAATCTATAATCATAGTTTGCTATGTCAAGTGTGATTAAAATTTTGTGTTCGATCTTGTACGAATCCAAAACTTACCTGCCTATAACTAATACTTGTATCAAAAGTAAAATTAAAACTTGTTTACAAATCTTCTTTATGGTTTATCCAAGAATTAGATTCTAAGTGACAATGTCATACAAAATGTATAAGTTCCTCTTAAGAATCCTTTTATATTGTTTAGTTTAAAATTCCTATATACATATATAAACCTACATAATTTGAATTCCCTATAGCTTAAAAAAAGAACTATTGGTACTTAAAATTCGAATTTCTTCCAAGAATATGTATACGTATATATGTAGGTATAATGTAATTGATACTCTTGTAAACCAATCAACATCAACTTAACTTATGGTAGCCCCATCTATATATGCTCTTTCCCTCTATACAATGTCAGGTACGAGTATAATGCAGCATTAATTAGTTTGTCTTATCTGATTGACGTGCATTGATTCAACGAACTAAGAAATATACGCGTTAATAAAACCGTCGTCTGACCAAATTGTTTGGAAGTTATAATCTGATCGTGTCGATAAAATATTACAGAAGCGACAGGCTTATAAAAAGCTTTATTAATTTTATTTTTTTTCTTTTCTTTTCATTTTTTTTTTTTTTATTTTTGATTTTGAAGAGAAGAAAATTATCTTTTTTAGTATCTTAATGGTTTTAAAAATAGGTAAACAAATAAGCTATTCGATTTCAAAAAAATTAATCTTTATTTATTTCTTTATTATATTATGTTGGTATAACCTCGCTATATAAGTTAGGTATAGTTATGATCGCAATAAGAATGGTTGGTATTTTTTTATTATTTTTTTTTTTTTTGTGGTGGATTTTGTTGTGTTTCGATAATTATCATGGATTTTATGTGTGAATGGAAATATTGAAGGAGATTATTAAAGATATTAAAGTGTCTATATGGGAGGGACTTGATCAATACCTTCATATGTGTGACATTAAGCATTGGGGATTTAAAATGACAAGAGCATTTAAACTTGGCTCATTAGTTATATCGACAAGATGAAGTCATAAACTGAAATCACAAGAATTTTCATTCTTTGTTTAGATCTTCATCAGTCAAGGTCGTCAGTTAAATATATTAATCTATACTCCAAATGTTTTTTTTTAACCCAAATGAAGTACATCGTCGATATAAAAAAAACTATAGGCAGGTACATTAGATTTTTACTTACTCACAAGTCACAGGCCACAGAGCAATGATGAGCCCAAGTGAGAACGCCGAGACGAAACGACAATTTTTGTGGACTAAAGGCCGTTGAAAGCTATTTTGAATCAATTATTGGTTACGTTAAAAAATTGAGTTTTTATCATTTTTAAAATTCCGATGATGAGGAAGTCCAAAAACGTGGCTTCGTCAGCTGTTTTTCGGTCGGGGACCGGGGTCGGTATTTTTGTCTGTGAGTCGAAGTGTATTTCGAGTTAGAGCCTTAACATATGGACGGATTTAGTTAAAATCTGCAGTACAGAGAATTAATGTTAAAGTAATTGCCTTGAAGAAGAGACATTTGAATTTTTGTTTAGCTCATCCAGAACGGGAAGCGGCCATAACAAAATTTCGTTTTTTTTTTATTTGAACAGTTTTGATAAGATTTCAAAATTGTTATTTTTATAAGGCAGTTTTTAATAATACTGCACATCAAGTTTCTCGCTGAAAATAGCCCAACGGAAAAAGGGTTTGATATTTTTTTAAGAAAATTGCTTTATTTGTAGGTTGTTCCCGAATATTTTGTTAATGACTTGATCGATTTTCATATAACTTCTAAGATGTTCAATTAATATTGCTTTTAAAGGTTTTATAAATAATTTATTTCTACAAAGAATACAAAATATGTATAAAAAAATAATTTATTTTTTTAGTTTTATTGACTTTTTTTTAACATTTTTTTGTTGAAAATATGATAACACTATTATTGAGACATCATCTATACATCTTCAATGTTAAGCTAGGCTATACAGCTTTGAACCAAGAAGGGGAAGTTCATGTGATCCAGTAGTGCAGTATATTGGTTATTTATGAATATACAATAAATATTTATTTATCGGTTCTTTGTGTAGATATCACTGTTCACTGGTTCACTGTTTCCACTCACTGGTACACAATGAACCAATTGGTATACCTACTTTTCTATTTTTCATGATTTATTTAATGATATTTCTTTAGAATGATACAAAGGTAAATAACCAAATATTAATTGCCTTTTAACCCCTTGTTTCAAAACATAAAGTAAAAGAAAAATTGGTTCACTGTTGAACAGTTTACCCTGCAAATTAATTTATTAATATAGGCAGTAAAAATTATTGCACTTGTTGATCACTAATCGACATGCTTAAGAACTTGAAGTACAATTCAGAAGTTTTCTTGACTAATATTAATTAATTTTCTTACAAAACTTCCAATACCTATATGTGAATATTATTATCTTCGTTGTATTGAATTAAGATCCTCCTTCCACTTTTAATAGTTCAAAAGTTTCTTTAGAAAACTCAAAACTTTTTTAGATTAACCATCAAATAAGTGATTAATTGATATTTGAAAACAAACATATTCTACTTAGCCCAATTCTAAACATTTCCCCGGGAAGGAATTATTTTTTCTAAAATTTTATTTAGTTGTATTTCGAATACTGAAAAACAGTTGTTTCAAACATTCGGTACTCTAATTCCCTTTTTCGAAGGGAAAAATGTTCTACCGGGGAAATCGGAAGAAGAGTAGCTATTCTACTCCCGAGAACACACGTGCAGGTATTTTATTTGGGAATTTTTAGAATTGGATTATGTAACAATATTATCAAAGTTGACAGCATATTCTAAGTATCAAACTTGACTAGAATTAATACATACAATCCTACATTAAATTTTGTTTATATTTATACTGGTCTAGTAACATTTTGTTGATATAATAAATCAACTTATTCTGACAACAGCTATCACTTTAATGGAATATTCTTTAAACTAGTTCAAATCGTTTTCCATCTCAAAACACGTGACATCAATCAAAAACTGAACCAAGCGTATATAAACGTACCACACCATGTAACTCTGATTAAAATCTTTTTAACTACAAGAAATTAATCATCTCCGTTACTTAAAAAAAAAACTTACTAAGCCAAAAAAAAAATCTTAATAAAACGAAAACGGGAACACCACATAGGCACCTATGTATATCTAGATACCTATAACCTTACTTATGTAGAAAGACACTCCAGACTCTGGGAAGATGACTTCTTCCGATTAAGTCATTGTTCGTCGAGAGCTAATTAGTCGTAGATAAAAGCTTTTTCGTGTCATCGCCTATATTCCAGTAACCACCGACTGCCATCACCAAACAACAACCAACATTCTTTTCACTACTTCCTCTACATCACTCCCCCCACCCCCCTCATCCACAAAAAAAAAAAAAAAAAGTAATAAAAACGGAGAAAAATAAGTTACAAAATTCCAAGGCCTTCTTAAGTGCGTGTTGATTAAGTCATTAAATCGCTAGACACCCGAGCAAGGTTGAGTGAGGTATGTGTGTTAACTGCATACCATAGTATCTTCTTAGACTCTTATAGTAGCAGGTAGCATCTTTTGGAGAGCTACCTTCTTTGTCTTCTTCTTCAGCTTCTTTCACCACCATATACATACATACCTATGATAGAAGAGATCCTATGGGTATGGTTTGTAGAGATAGCTATGGCATAATTATTTATTTTTTTCTTACTAAGTGTGTCGTTGGCGGACCAGTACCCTAATTGGAAAGAAAGAAAGATTTTAGGTGAGACTTTTATTGCTTTATTGTCAAAAACTTATCATTTTCCATTTTTCGTTGTTATTTTCTTCTCCTTCTTTATTTTTTTTTTGGAACATTTCTCTCAAATTGGTTAACAGTAATTTGTCACGGAAGAAATCAAAATATTAGAAAAAAAAAGTTTATTGGAAAGACATCTCTATAATTCTCAACCCAAGCGATAAATAACATATTGTAGCCAAACCAAAAGACGTTAAGTAGCTTTGGAAAATAGCTCCAAGCATTTGTATGATTAACCATTCTTATCAGTCAACATCATGAGACTTAGATATATCCTCTCTGCAAAAAATCAAATCATCACTTTTGTGTGGGGAGATATGATGGTTGGAAAGTTGTGTATATAGAGGAATCTTTTAACAAAATCCGGTCCTTTCAAGGATAACAATTCATTCAGCACGCCTATACATTATCCCATGGCATGGCTAGGCTACGGCAGACACGTGCACACACTAACACAACAACTAATTCAAGTGGAAAACAATCTAATTTTGTTTTCCTTTCGTGAGCAGTTTTGATAATCACATACACGAGAGGTCGAAAATATGTACAAAAAGAAAACAAAAATTATGTAACATCATTTAAGACCATGGTTGCCAGATTTTATAGGGAAGAGGAAGAAAACACACAGAAAAAAAAACGTTGAGTTTGTTTAAGACTGAACGACCTTTGATATATGATTTTGTTGAAACATGAACTCACAGCGCGAAGCACGAAAAAAGTTAAAGAAGGTTATTAAGTGAATATAATTTTAGTATAAAATAAAAATGGTGCGCAGTGCATTTCAGTTGTAATATAGGGACACTATAGGCTAATAGGCTGTTCAAATGACTTAAAAGTGACAATAATAGATGCTTGAGTATATAGTGCGATTTTATTCACTACCGTTTTTATTTCAGATTTTGAGTTTTGAAGTTGAATTTTTTGACCATAAAATTTTTTATGAAAGACTCCAAATTCCCGATCAAAATGGGGGAAGCTCAAGCTCCAGATGCATTTTAATTACGCTGACCTTTGACTGAAAAAAAGTTAATATCGGGTGGACGAGAAGAAAATTTTTAGATCTTCCCTGAATGTAGCTTTCTGGCAAAATCGTCCGAAAACGAATTCATGCTTCAAATGCTTTTTAATAAAGTTGAACTTTGACCCGAAAAAAGCAATATCTGGTCATCGGGAAGGAAATTTTAAAATCTTAAAATATTTTTAGTTCCGTCTTTACAACAAAAATTGTACTTGGGTATAAACTTTTGGATAGCCTTTAATCTAGCAGCACAGATAATTTCGGAAATCGTTTTAGAAAAGCTTCCTTCAGGTAATTGTTTTGAGGCGCATGAATTAACAAAAATCAATCGACGAAACTTAAAGCAGCCATTATTAGCAGGTTCCCGTCGTTTGTTATACATGGCTTGGGAGTTGGAACGGACAACGCTAGAAGAACATATCATCGACACAGGGGATGCCAAGTCCATAAAGCAGCGGCATTATCCCGTGTCCCCAGCGATACCGGAGCTGATGTACCTTGAGGTGGATCGCATGATGGAAATGGGCATTATTCAAGAGAGCAATAGTGCATGGAGCTCTCCTGTAGTCTTATAGTAGACAAACCCGGAAAAAACCGGATGTGCTTGGACTACAGGAAAGTTAATGCCATGTCCAAAAATGATGCGTGTTCGCTTCATCCATATATTGAAGGTTTGCTGTCTCTGATACAGTCTTCATTCCTGGCATTGTTCTCAAGGATGCATTCTTGCAGATCCCTTTAGAAAAGGCCTCAAGTGAAAAAAACCGCCTTTATGGTGCCTGGCAAACCTCTATTAGATTTTGTGGTAATGTAAATGCCTGTTGGACTTTGCGGTGGTTTTCAACGTATGTGTCGTCCGTCTAATGGACAATTTGATAACCTCTGAACTGTAAAAAATGTATTTCCATAATGTAAATGATCTTCTGGTAATTTCACACACTTTCAACGAACATATAATAATTTTAATGCAACTTGCTGGTAGATTTAGTGCTGCTGTCTTAGCCATCAATGTAGAAAAATCAAATTTTTTTTACAAACAATTAAAATTCTTAGGATATCCAAAGTAAATTTCAGGCTTCAGATGCATTTTCATTACGTTGACCTTTGACATTAAAAAAAAATGCAACATCTGGTATTTTAAAAACTTCAAATATTTCACTGATCGTAAGCTTTTTGGCGAAACTTCAAACTGACCGTTCCAACGAAGCGTTCAAGCTACACACGCATTGTAGTTACGTTCAACTTTGACCTTTGACATTTAATTTGCACATGTGGGAAAATATTGCAAATTTAAAATATATTACTCGTCATTTATTTTATACCTTTGTACATTTGTAATTTTTCAATACGGAATACATATTTCAAGTTGTCCGCTTATATGCAAAGGTTATCATATGGGGAAATTTCGGTAGGTACACTTCCATGACATTAAATTTCCATTATAAGTTCGTTCATTATAATTCACTCAATGCGTAACAATCATACTTGTCATTCCTTGAAATTAAATTGTCGCATCAGTGAGACTAACTTGTCACACCCGTAACAATTTCAAAAACTAAAATTTTGGACAATTTTCAGTGTTTTTTTTTTTTCTGAAATGGTATCTACTGAATCAAGTCCTTATTATACTTCTAGACAAAAATAATATTACGTACTTTCAAAACGGCTCCATGAAATTTGCAGTCTTCTATTTTTTAATCCCTATCAAAAAAGCAAATTCGAATGGCATATCTCGTTAGGAGCAATTACCGTAACAAAAAAACAAATATTCTCATATTTTCCTTCTGGTCAATAAGTTTTTACATTTTCAACAAAAATTCTCTATCAAATTGACTATCACAAGAATTTATAACAAATATTGGTTTTCTCTAAAAGCATATCCAATAAAACCCATGAGCGATAAAAAACACTCGATAGCCAAACAATGTTACTTCTTATACATCAAGAAGTAGCTCAACTTTTAATAACACACAAATCTCAGTTGTATATAATAATTGACAATAATAGGACATCCTGGCAACCACTTACAACTCTCTTTCCTGGTCTGTACGTTTATTATTGCCCTGAAAGGATTTTCGTATAACTATTGTAATGAAAAAATGAAGAAAAAAAAAACCCATCAGCCAGCATCAAAAGACAAAAGGACAACGACACAAAAACAAAGAAAATATACAAAAACAAAAATAATAATAGAGATGAAAAACAAAAAAAAAAATACTAGATAGCAATTGGAGATTAGGAAAAGACACCATCAAGGAAGAAAAAAAAGGACTAACCAAAAGGAGTGGATACAATATTTACGATTATTACACCCCAGGAGGTATCATATCCTTTTCGTATATAAATGTTGGTGGATAACCAACAAAAGCAAAAAAAACACAGAGAAAGTCTCATAAAATTGAAAACGACAACATAACCCAAATAAGGACGTCCTACACACTATGCTACTCTACTGGCTATACCAACATCATGAGGCAACTTAATTTTTGGTCCTTGATGGAAGTATATAGTCCCGGAATCAGCAACATTCACTTCACTTTCCACTTTATATATCCAGGATATCATCAGTGATAAGCGAATAAATGGTATTTTATTTCAGTTTTTCTTTGTCATTTAGGCCAACAAAAAAATACGAAATGTTTATGTAGGTATGTTTTGTTTTTTTGTTTTTTCCTCAAAAGGATAATAATCTTCTATTGAAGATGAAGAAGAAAAAAACATTCAATCGCTAAGCTACTCGCAGTTCTATCAAAGGCTATTATGAGCATCCAAAGAGAGCACTTAGGGATATAGAATTCCATTTAACTGGCAAAAAAATAAACAACACAAGGTGAAAAAGCAGGAGGAATAGAAATGAAAGCTGAGGCTTATAATGCTGTTTCTATGAATTCATCATTTATCATTACTCTCTGCCTCAAGTCAATGTCGAGGAAAAAAACAAAAACAGTGACATGAAGGGGCTAAAATAATCTTAAAAAAAAAAGAAGAAAATAACCTTCAAACGCACTCCAATCCAACAGGCATTTTTAAAGCAAACATGATTCTTAGGCAGGAATCACAAGAGATAATATAAATATTTTATTACGTTTCCATTCTCCAGGGCTTACATGCGGGACAAAGTAAGTCGCATTATAAGTAAGGAAATTGTTACAAAATCTTTGGAGAATAAACAGAAAAAAATAAAAATCTACAAAAAATATAATCAATCATCCATTTCTATCCCTATAGGATGCTCCCCTGGCTCTTATATACCAACCCACTGTTATGTTCTGGGTGAATCTTGGTCATATCAATAATTCAGCCTTGTGGTAATTTATATATATCTTTTAAAGGAATTTTTGGAATTTTTAAAAACTATTTAACTTATATTTTTTTTTTATTTATATCTACTTTTTTTTGGGGCGTATATTGGAATATGCTAATGGTGTAAAAGGCAGCACACTTTGTATGTACCAACTTGATTAACATTTTGAGAAAGTTATTTTCTATTCAGATTTTCAAATTAAGAACATAATTAATTTTTTTCTCATTTTTTATCGTCGCTGTTATCCGTTTTTTTTCTGTAAGTTCTATTTGGTTTGAAGGTATAGGTCGTATATATATGATAGCTTGCGAGAAGGAAAAATTCGATTATAATAATTTATTGATTGATATGGAATTTCTATAATCAGTTTGGAAAATAACGAACTTTTTGGGTATTTTTTTTTTAAATTAATTGTTTATTAAGGTGTAAGA
Source organism: Epistrophe grossulariae (assembly GCA_929447395.1). NCBI lineage: Eukaryota > Metazoa > Arthropoda > Insecta > Diptera > Syrphidae > Epistrophe > Epistrophe grossulariae. The sequence continues at coordinate 138,280,419 of OV839568.1, forward strand.
TCATGATAAAACAAAATTACCATTTTAAGAAAACGTATTTTTTATTTTTAAAAAATTAATAATAAATTTTCCTTGGTGTCTTTTTCATACATTCTTATGGACGGCAACACCCTGATGAATTGTCTTGCCTATAGCTTTGATAAAGGGAAATTTTATTTAGAAATCCATATCGCATTTTTGCAGATTTATTTCTCGGTTTCACCACGATAACATGATTATTTTTGGCTTTGAGTATTCCAATTGTCTATATAGCAGATAAACACCTTCTTTTCAAGTTGAAAAAAAATATGCACCACTAGATCCCACGAACTTGCTCTTGTGGTTAACAACTAAAATGTACATAGCTGCATTTTAACAACAAATCTTAACAAAATTAAAAGTATTAAAAGTGGGTTTTTTGTTTCAAAACAATAGGTAGGTATATATTTTCAAAAATTTTGAATGCAATATTTTGTGAACTATTTACAAGCACCAGATTGGAAAGTAATAAAAAAGATGGTGGAAGTCTTTTTAGAAAAGAGAAAAACCCGCTTATCTGAAACAGTTTTTTTCATCCCCTAGTATTTGTCGACCAATTACCTTTATAACAATTCGCTTATAAGCGAAACTCGCATAAGTGAAAAACCCGGATACCTGAAACATATTTTCAGTTAAATTTAATATTTTTCATTGAAAAAAACTCTCTTAAGTGAAAAAAAATTTTATACAACAGAGCAAAAAATTTGCTTTTACTTCTTTTTTATTTTTCACCTCCACCAAATTTTCATCACGAAAATGAATTTGAATTTCTGATATGTCAGAACCTTTTTTGGAATTTTAAAATCCGCTTAGGTGCAATTTTTTTTTTCACTTATCCGGACTCCGCTTGAGTAAAATTTTTGTTCACTTAAGCGGGGTTCGTTTAAGTGAAAAACCCGCTTAAGTGAAAGAAAGACTGTGACATTTTGCAGTTTCTCTTAAGCGGGTTTTATTGTATATGGCAGCTATATATATGGGTATTCTTTTTATGATGAGCTATAGCAAAAATTCTAATTTTCCCTCTAGAGAATCACGTAAAAATGATCTGTTCCAAATTTGAAGCAAATAGGTCCACCTGTTTAGGCTTTAGCTGAAATTACAGTACACTGAAGGACACAAATCCAAAACTTGAATAAAAAGGGTCCAACGTATTTAATGATATAGATGCCAAAATGGAGAAATGTTTCAGTACCTAAGGAACTTTTTGCACATGATGAGCTATGTTTTTTATCACTTTTGTGTCATGTATAGCGACATCTTATGGAAATACATTTGAAGCAAATTCATAGCTGAAAGGGACCAATAGTTTAATTTTCGAAACCAATTTAAGATTTTCCGGATAAGGAGGCACTTCAGGTCGATCAAAAAAACTTTAAAATTCTAGAACTATTAAAGCTTAATCTTCACCTTTTTATGTGGTGAATTTTGACATTTAAGTACGAAGCATTCTTGAATCGACTTAGTAAAGAAAATACAACTAAATACTGAAATGACAAAACTTGAAACGAAAAAAAAAAAAAATATAAATTTGGAAAAAAATTAAAAAATTGTTTCTCATCTTTTATTTTTTTTTTATTTTTTATTTTCCTTGGAATTCTTTCCCTTATAATCCCATGTTGCCAGACACAATTATACAGCCGTTCAAAAACTGAATAACTGAATTTTTACTGCCATATTATAAACTGTAAAATTGAATATATTTGATGAATTCACCAATATTTAATCATCGGTTTGGCAAGCAAATACCCGTCATCCTGGTTACGCTGAAGTCATAAATCCGTTCCGGGACAAATACCATCGGAATCCAATCCAACAAAAACCAAATTGTTGAATTGATACCTCAATTTGATGGAATTATTTTAATTTTGTTCAATAAAACAGCTTCAATAAAAATAAAAGTTAAAAAATGTTCGTTCTTGTCGATTCTCATAACTTGCACATAAGACTTTAAAATATTTTTATAACATCAAAAATGGTCTTGCTGAAATTTGTTTTTTTTTTTTGTTCTGATTATAAAAACAAAATATAAAATTTGCAACATTTGAAATAAAATTTGTCAAAAATTAAAAACCCTTATAATAATATTGCAATATAAGACCCAATTGTTTAGAAAAAACATCTTGATTGTTGTTTTAATTTGAAAATTATTCGAAAATGTCTCGAATACAAATAGGTATCACAAAAACAATAACATTTTTTATGAGGAACTCCTTAAAATTCTGAAGTATATCTACATACAGGTAATATAATATTATATCCTTACGTATAAATGTTCCTTATTATACCCATGTTGTATAGGTACCTACCTATATCGCTCTTGACGAAATGAAATACGTTTCCTATTAAATACAAAATTGGTATACTCCAAATAAATCGTAAATTTAGCATCAAGATTTATTCATAGAGGTACAGAGATGTTTTGAGTGAAATGAATTTAATAGAACATGATACTTAAAAGTAAACCCCAAAAGATACACACACGTATACACACATGTAAAAGGTTTAATACGACGATGTCAATTGTTTATACAGAATACGGGTACATATATATGAAATCTGCAACAAATGTGAATGTAAATGGTGTCTGAGAAATATAACATTCTGGTTTTCTGGAATCTCGGATGGGAATTGTTCTTCGGTACTATAGGTATAGGTTGGCAAGTGGTCTCTTGAGACGATACGCAAACTTTACCTATATCTATATGTTTCATTATATATGATGGCGTTTTCTTGCTCCAGTTGGCAGCAGGAATGTTATGAAACTGTGGTGGTGGGGTATTTTGTTGTTTGGTAAATCTCAGCATCAGAGGAAGTAAAGATATTAGAATCCATTATCCTCGTTTGCCTACTGTTTAACACAATATAATAGGTAGGTATACCTACTGTAGTAAGCGAGTGGGTTTGAAGTCTGATGACGACGACGACAACAACGAAAACGTAGGTGTGTAACACTTAACAACAGAAAGAGAGTACGATGGCCTTCATAAGAATGAGATTTCCTGCAAAATAATTCTCGCAACTCTTGGCAAAATAAGGAGGAACATACACACAATGAATCTCTTGAAGCTTATAAACAAAGCATTTCAAAATGTTTATAGAGAATAAAATTACACACAAAAAACAAAAGCTTATAGGTAGGTATATTTAAAATGATTAATCATAACTTTGTTGGAATTTTCTGGGATTGGAAGAAATAAACACGAGTTCGAAGAAGAAAAGATGAAGTTGAACAGCAGCAACGCCATAAATGTGGTTTCATAATCAAAATGAAATATTTTCAAGGAAATTTATTTTCGAAACCATAGTAGAAATTTTAATTAACTTAAGATTTTTATTATCCGTTGAGGAATAAAAAGTAAAAAATGTTATCAGGAAAAATAAAAATAATTATTATAATATGTAGGTATTTAAATTATGGTGATATAAGTATCTACGGGATTTATCAATAAAATTTTGTGAAGTTCTTATACAATAATTATTAAATAATAGCCGTATTTTATTATTTACGGGTCTGGGTCGGGGTTATCTTTTAACATGTAATACAAAAACAAATTTGGATCTAGGTTTCTATCGGGGTTTGCTTTATGAAACCAGAAAAAAGTTCTTAGTCTCTTAGCTTGAGCGAGTATTAGTTCCAAAGTTTTCGTCTTCGACAGCCAGCATGCTACTACAGATAATGGTTTCTCACTCCATTGAAGATGGCGCATCTTAGGAGGAAGTGCTCAATTGTGTCATCTGCATGCATGTTACAAATAGTATCTACAGATGTTCATTGGGTCAAAAGTTAAGTTTATCCCATGTAAAATGATCCTGTAGGCATACTTGTTACCTTACCTTATTTGTGAAATGACTTTATAGTTTTTGGATGGACGGTTTTAATGCCACCTTCAAGTAGGAAGCGGGCTTATAGGTACTCTGGCTCCTGTATATTTTCTATGCCAGAAGCATAGTATAACAACAGGAAGTTCAATTAGTTGCTTTCCTGAAATCTTCTTTTAATATAAGACCCTTTTTTGTCCTCTAGAATTCTTTCGTAAGATCTTCTTATATGATTGCTAAGTTTTGTTGTTCCCAAATATCATTAAAATCCCTCATTGAAAGGTCCTTAAATTGTGTTGCCCAGTTTGGACGCTGAGTGGAAAGATGAATTCGAAAATTTCATTAGGTATAACGTTTTTTTATCAGCGGGTCAACGGGGGCATTTAAGAGTTTTATCCAGAAATTCAAGCTTCTTTTCGCTATTTTATATATTAATGGAGTTGTTCCAGTTTCTACACGAGCTATACGTTGCTTTGAGTATTGTTGGCTATTTCAAGTAATTTCTTCAGAACTGTTGTTTGTATTACTTCAACTTTATCTCAAGCTGTCATACCCCATATTTCAACACAGAAAAGTAAGTAAAAAAAAGTAAGCTTGTATTAATCCTTCAACATATTTCATCCAAATTCGTTTTTTTGTATATTGACTTTGAGAATAAATTTGTGTTCTTAACTGCATACAGAATCTTTCCATTATGAAAGGTCACTGGCACTCATGGTTTTAAAATTTGTATTTTATTTTTAATATTCAGACAATATTTAGGACCTTAGGCCTTAATTTAATATAGAGGATCTCTTTGGGAGTCGTGGGGGAGAATACCGAAATTGAAAATCCAGAACAGCCAAAAAACCCTCTCCGCATGAATTATTGTTTAAAGAGAAAAAAAAATAAAATACGCTTAAAATGACTTCTTTAGGTTGTTTTAAGACGTTTTTTTTTTTTTTATTAAAAACCAAAAAAAAATTTGTTTGTTTAAATAAAAAACTCAACCAAATATGTATATTGGCAAGACTGCCAAATATGACTTACACTGTCACCTCTCAAACGAGCAGGATAATTCATTTCAAAGAGAATTAGACACACAATCAGAAATATATTTTTTATGACAACTTAACTCACCTAACACAAAAGTTATTATTATTTGAAATAAGAAAATTTTGCACACTTCCGTTTTCAATGACAACAAGTAACCGACTGACCTGCAAACATGAATATATCTTTTTTAAATTAAGATTTTATAAAATTGGATGGTGTAGGTACATCGCGTTAAATTAAATCGGATGTAATAATTGAAAATAAAAAAAAAATTCTTTACTATTTTTTTAGTAGAAATAGGATAGGAAGTTATTTCTCCAAATTTATCAAAAACTATAGAAGACATTTTAACATCTGGTTTTAAGCATTTGACTAAATATTGATAAGAGCATTGAATATTAGAAACAAAAATACTAGGTTTAGATACCTACATAATATGTAATGTAAAATTAAAAAAAAAAATTCAAATTTAAAAAAAAATTAAAAATTTTGAGTTTAAAAATTAATTTTTCAAAAATGATTCATTTAAATAATTTGGTTTCAATACAGAATTGAAGAATGGATTACTGACTTTAAAAAAAGATAGTTTTACCGTCATTTTTAAGTATTTTTTTTTTTCTATTTTAATTTATTTTTGTAGAAAACTCAAGATGGCGGTTTAAGCTTCAGCTCGAATTTCCCGAAAAACTACACATATGCACCTAATAACCACCTCTAACGAATAGTGAAAAAACAGTTTAGGTACCTACAATTAAATTTTTTCCGATCAGGTCTTTGTTGTACCTATACATATGCGACTGGGCCTCAAAACCCACATTAGTCGTTATTTGTGTTAGTTGACTGGGAACCGATTTAAATGGAATCACCATACCCTACAGGTGTAGATACGTAAGTAAAAATGTCAAAAATAGAAGAATTGAATTTCACATGTAGGTAACAAGGGTAGATAATTATATTAGAATTGAAATTAAAATGTCTTAACATTCGCATTCGAAGTCTAATTCCCTTGATTTTGGCCCAGACTCTCCGGCGAACTGCTATATGTGCACGTTGCCATTATCAAACTGGTAAAATTATAAGTAAGTAGATATAGCCAAAAATGTTTAAAAAAATGTGGCCTTTTTAACGACTGTAAAGTTGTTCTGAAAGAAGGAACCCATTAAAATGCTAAAAATACAATATACATATGAGCATTACGACATTTACACATTATTTATGTTTCTATATACCTATATCTATACATATAGCTATGTAAGCCCAAATTGAAAAGTCGTATAATACATAAATGTCAAACCCACAGTTCTTTTGGTATGTGTAATAAAAATAAAAAAAAAATATCCAAAAAAATACTTACACTCACAGAAAAAAAAAAACAAAAATAATACGCCAAATATTTCATTTATTTTAGCACAAGGGTAAGGGTTGTCCGTTGTTTTCAGTCCGATCTCCCCCTCTCTGTCCCTTTACAAAACCCGTCTGAATACACATATACCTATACATATTATATTGGCTTAAAAACAAAAACCCTTTATTTTGTGTGAGTTGTGTAGAGAGAACCCCCCGGGGGGTATAGTAAACGAAACGTAGTATAGGAATTCAATTCAGCTCAAGCAAAGTAAAGAATGAAATTCAATATCATACCCACTGTTGTTAGCCATGCAAGATATTATAACACACAATCACTCGTACATACATGCATACATACGTTTTAATATAACAAAACCCCTTTTACCCCGATCTACCGACTCGACGACGACGCGACGATACAAAACGCCCCCCTCAGAGAGTGATATCATAGAATTCCAGGATAAAGGAATTTCGTCATTTCGCGCTTCATTTCAAAACATATATACATAAACAGTCTGACATATACCACAGGAGAGGTGGCTGTGTCCTTATTGTGTTTGAAGTGCGAAAATGAAGTGTGAGAAGCAGAAACGCAGGTGGAGAGGTTTGAAAATCAACTGGGATATTTGGGATATATAACTCTGCAATGTCTATACATACTTACTATACGTACCTACCATTATTCTGTCCTGAACTGGGCTTCCTTTTATTTCTGGAAGAGTGTGATGTTTCACGAATGATTACGCGTAATGGTGGCAAATTGCAAAGGACCGCAACCCAAAAAAGGACGACGACGACTATTTGTCGGAGTGTTGTCACTTTTCATTTTATCCATTGTCCTTTGGTCTTTGTATTAACTTTTTGATAAAATTCACACCTCCTTTTTTGTTCTAGGCTGTGTTGTGTTTGTTCTGACTTCCCCCACTCTATATATGTACTTGAACAAAACAAAAGGTCTCGAAAAATAGTTTTTGTTGAGCCAAAAACTCCCATGATATAAAAGAACATTTAATTATATTTTTCTGTATGCCCCAGTGGCTGATGGTAGATATCTATGTTTGTCGTGCAGGAGAGAGGAAGTTGTTTTCATTTCTGCAGTCCACATAGCGATACAGTTACAATCCAATCTTCTAACTGATCCCTTAAGATCTGCCTGGGAAAATATAATTTTAGATGAATATCTGCCTGTTTGTGGAATATAAGGAAAAAGTCACTTTTCATCCCCGCAAACCTGTGCCTAACCATCGAAAAGTTGTTTGCCTCCCAATGGTGTTCCGTTTGTCCGGGGCTAACTGAAGCCCATAACCAACAAACCCTCTGTAACTCAATTCTTTACTTTCTCTAAGAAAAAAAAAGAAGAAGAACTGGAAACAGTTTAAGAAAATTCCCTTCGGTTTTGAGTTGGTGACACATTTCAAGTTTTCTAGTTTTTTTTTTTTTATTTTTCGTTCTTTGCTTAGCTTGTCCTTATTTATTTTCCCAGGCGATTGCGGTTGAGGTTTTTTATTTTTATTTTTGTTTTGGAAAGTGTGGAAAATTATTTTGGAGCGAGTATTTGTTGTTTTCCCTTTTCACACTTTGAACGAAGTTTTCCTTTTTTCCCCCCATCCCACCCCACCTCTCACTTTATGGGCCATAGTCAGTAAGCTGATAAAAGTATTTAAGTTTTAATCGGCCATAAGGATAAGAAAATTAGGGGGGGAAATACATCCTACCTACAGTATAGAAGATATTTTTTGTTATTCTTTACAAAACGAAAGAGCTGTGAGGGTGAATGAAACGGAGGGTTGAATTAATCTCGAAAAATCTTAAAAGGGGGGATATACATATTTAAGGGTTTTTGGCATCATCTGCGTTGAAACATTTAGTGGGAGTAAATAAGCTTTAAGTTGATTAACGATATTTATCGGTCAGTAAAAACAATATGGGTTAAAGTTAAAAATAATGCCTTTGAATAAAAAATAAAAAAACAAAAACAATTATTTTGGGAAAGAGGGGCTAAATGAAAAAGAGTAAAAGATTTATTGATTAAATTTTGTTTCTTTTTTAAAGAAAAGTTATGGAATATACAGCTGGAAGAAGAGCTGGAAGTTATTTTGCAAAATTGGGGACATTTTTGTGGGAATATACATTTGGAGGTACGTAAACATTTATATACACATGTTAAATTTGCTCCCAGCTTTTAGAGGGAACATGATATTCTGACAGGTTTATATTCAGTAAAAAAATGAAATATTGAACAAAGATCCCACAAAATGTAAAGTGACAAATTCCTTAACAATAACTTTCACAGAAAGTTAAATTTGTATAGCTTTTAGGAAACTGACTGGAAGAAAGATTAGAAGACTTTTCTTTAAAGTTTTATTTAAACAGTTGTAGGTTAGGTTAGGTTAGAAGGGTTATGTTACGGAAGGCCGTGTCATCTCACTCCGAACACAGTGGATCCATTGCGGTATAGGTAAGGTGTGTGTAAGGAGGGGAGTGGAAATTTAGGTACAAGGTGCTTCCCTGAACGATCTTGATGTTCCTTAGTGGTAGTGTTGTTGCTCGAGTTCATCGGAAAAAGTGTTCTCCAATTGCAGTTTTCTGATTCCTGCTAGGCTGGGGCATTCACTTAAGGAAGTGAGTTGAGCCCTCTTCTACATATTTATCTTGACACCCTCTCCATAAGTCAGATATGCTAATGCCCATTATGCTTATGTATGTGGGTTCCCATTGAGTGTTGTGACTTAACTGGTCCAACTTGGAGTGATAATTGAGGCCTGCCTATCTTAAGTAATTATTCTGTTTTTTTCTTGGAGATATTCGGCCATGGATTCCATAAAACCCGACAAGACGTGTCAATTGATGAACATCTGTAGCTGTCGGTTTTGAGGAAACTTTTTGGTGAATTCTCTTCTTTTCTTGTTCTATTGGCATAAGTTCTGAGGATTTGGTAAACAGCTGTAACATATCCATATATATTAGCCTCAAGAATATCAGGTATTATGTCCGCCTTATATTTGTTAACAGGTAACTCCACTGAAAAACTATCAACACCAATAGCTTTTTGTTCGCTGTGACGGTTTTGCCGTATAGCCAATTACTTGTGCGTTTTCTAAGGAAGGTTTGTCAATGTAGAAAATTCCTACTATCAATTTGAAATATTGCAAGATTTTTTTCTTTTTCATGCTGAATTTACCCAACCGAATCGCTGTTACTCTTGAGCCACCAACACACAGCTTTATATCTTTGTTTAATGAGATTATACAGCAATATACACTCTCTGCTCTAGGCATCTGTTTGCATATGGGACAACTGGCTTATATTAATTTGGGAAATTAGCCACAATGCCCACGCTACTTAATTGCTAACAATTTATTAAAACACAACAAGAGCACCAAGCCACAATTGATACAAAAGCCTGTTTGCTGCGATATGCTGGCCTGGTGGATACGCAGGGATAATTTATTGTTGCATGTAGAATTTCCTCTTGGTTGCGATATGAACGCAGCCGTTGGTCGGGGGTTAGAATTGATAGACCGATCTTTCAGAGCATCCAGTAATATATATAGTACCAGCGATAAGGGCATTTGATACAGTAATGAAATTATTATCTGAAAATTACTATCCAAGCATCCGTGAAAGCGGAGGCATTCATGTAGCAAATATTTAATGCTTCACTCCTTCTGAGAATCTGTATGGTAAATAAAAGAGTGAAATCAAATAATTATTGATGATGATAATTTCTTCAAAGGTCTTTAATTTTAGGCAAGTAATTTTAATTCTTTTCGAAATTTATGCATAAGTGGTAACCTTAGTTTTTCAACAAATTTGATGAGTTGGTTTAATCAAGGAGACATTTTTCACAAATACTGAAAAATCAACTATTAACTACTTTACTAGCAGTAAAAAGCAGTGTGATTAACCCACTCTAGCTTTACTCAATACCTACCTACTAAGAAATTCATTTCATTAGCATATAAATGTACGAGTATAGTACTTTCTTAGATAAATGGCTTCAAAAATAGCGCAACAGAAAAAAAAATCATATCAAAAGCTATTAATTTCACCGTCCATAGAATTGAGGAAGCAATATCCTAACAGTACTTAACTTATAGAATAAATTTCCTTTTCCACCACTCACTCACTTGATGATGATCATTCACACTTAAGACCTCCCACACAAGTCGCGCACTGCATTAAGACCCTATATCTCGCGCCTTGAGTCAAGTCTTGATGCGTTTTATTTGTGGAAAAAAAAACACCTTCGGATAAACTATATTTTTACAAATTTCCTGTCATTTATACTGAAGGCGAAATAATTACCAACATTTACTGAATACAAGCAGTACCTAGATATATATCGTCAGAATTTTGCATTTCGTAGACAAAAAGTGAAATAATCGAAATCAACCTGTGTGCAGTGCCCACCAGGAAAACGGTTAGATAGACACACAGGTACCCTTTATACCCCTTGTATGTTTTCTGGGATTCTTTCGTTAGGCTATCCCTCTGTGTATATGTTTCGTGTTCGGAAAGTTCGCAGTACAATTTATTCTCATCACGTTTCCCTTTAAGGTGTGCACCTCTCCCACAGCCCACCACCACGGATAGAGTAAGAGTAGGTACCTATATCATTTCAGTTGGTCAACCAACTGCAATCCTAGACCTAGGCAACTTGTATCTTCATATAAATAAGCCCGCCAAAAATGTATTCCATACAGTAGCTGAAGCAATGTTGGAATGAAGATATTTTATTTACCACCTTGTTGGTGTTGTCGGAAGAAGCGACTTACCAGCGGCGGCGGCGAGCGTCGGAAAATTGTTCTTTTAAAGGTATAGCGGCAATAGCATGTCTGCATACATGTATCTAATATTCTGATCTAAACAATTTTTGTTTTATTCCATGAATTTCTTATAATAACTATTTTCATCCGTTACATCACACACTTGGGTGGCGGTGTATGGCGCAGCGGTGGCATTGTTTAAACATATACATATCTAATTATGTAGAAGGTAGCCCGATGTGAGCTATCAAGGCTTTGGTTGTAATCATCATCTAGAACGTGACATCGATTAGAATTAACAATTTTTTTTGTTTTTATAAATTTAAAAAAGGAAATTTGTAATTATGGAAAACATTTAAAAATTAATTTGTTTTTGAAAACCTTTACAAATTGCTTTTACAAATAGACATGGGCTACGTGCAAAGTAATTTTATTTGAAGATAAGATGAGGACTTATGGCTGATAGGTAAAAATTTAAATAAAAGGAGAAAATCTATATTCTGCTTTTTTGTGCTTAAATTAAAAGGTATAGAATAGAGATAGATTGATACTTACAGATGAATTTATTAGATTTTTGACTACCTAGTTTAATAGTGGAGAATAGCTATGCTTTATTTAAATTTAAAAAAATTTAAACTAGTCAAGATTTAGACCACCGATTCTCTTGTCCAAGCAATATAACTGAGACAACAATAAAACATGTTTATTTATAACTGTCTAAAGTTAGTGAACCTTTATAAATACACCAAGAAAAAACACTACTCCTGAATAAACCAATTTAAAATTAAAAGTTAACATGCAAAAAAGACAACCGTATTGAAACGTATTCAATTTGAAAGTTACAATTTAAATTTTTTTAACATCAATGTGAATCACTGAATTTAAAAGTGAAATCCTTTCAATTTAAAGTTTCTCATTTTTACGCTGCAAAAAAAAAAATTTAACTTTTAAATCCCCAGCAAACACTTTAAATTTAATGACTCACGCTTCAAAAACTATATTAAAAGTGTTTAGGCATATTAAGACTAAAAGGGAACATTTTTAATTTTTAAAAGTCATCTGAAAGATAACAATTTAAAATTTAAAGTGTATTTTTGAATTCAGTTTGGCCTTCTTGCTTGCTTTGAAAATCAAAACAAACACTTTTAAAACTCACTTGAAAACGTTCATTACAAAATTTAAATGTAGATAATTAAAGCTAATATTTTCAACTTTCTAATTTTAAAAATTTTAAATTAAAATGTTTTCATATTATATTTAAAATTATTCTTTTTAAATAAAAATTAAAAACAATTTCTCTTAATTTGAAAACGAAAACGAATTTTTTATTTTTATTTGAAAAAATTTTTGTTGCATCATGAAACACTTTCTATTTGTAAAATTTAAAATTCAAAAATGCGAACTATTGATTTTAAAGTATTGTGTACCAAAATTTTGAAAACAAAATTTTTGGGATTTTTAAAAAAAGTTACAACCATTTTTTTGAAAACTCACTACATATTTTCAAAACGGATTATTTTTTAAAGCGGATTTCTCACGTAGTCTCTAATATGTAGTTAAAAAAATATTCTTATAGTCAAAGTTTAATAAAAGCTTATTTTCGGCTTCTACAATTTTTATTAAAATTTGTATGTGTACTAATATTAGTATGATCTTATATTTTAAAAAACCAAATTTACATATATGTATATTATTGTATGTTATAAAGAAAAAAAAAAAAAAAAAACAAATTTTGGATTTTTAAAAAAGTTTCAAAATTAATTTTAGAAAATTCGAAATTTCAAAAACGGGTAGATGATTTTTTTAAATTAAATTTTTAAAAAGTAATTTGTTGATAGTTTTGTATCTTTCAATTATATATTTTATAGCATAAAATGAGTTGACCATTTCATTTGGGTCGGCCATATTTATGTAGCCCGGATGACACTTACCTAAATAATGCCTCTGTAGAAATTATTGAAATCCAATTTAAATGGGAATATTAAAATAATTTAGCAAACGATCTATTTTATTAATCTAATAAACAACTGTATAAACAACTTACCTATATCTATACCAAACCTTTGTCGGCTCCTTCTTATAAGTTGGATTTGCAATTTTCAATTAATTTGTCTTCACATGCAATCGTTTCTATATATCTTCATTTATGTCAACTCCACAAAAATATTCATTCCAAAAATCTATTGAATATACGAATAAAACAATTTCGAATTGAAAGAAGCCTTCTTCACAAGGACATCAATTTAGATATTTTGTTGTTCTCAAATAAATATAGGATTTATTAAGTCTTCACTTAATTTTGGAGTTGTATGTGAGATTTTGTGTTCTAAGTCTATAGTCAAGGCAACAAAATACTCCCCCCTGTATATGTGCTCTTTAGCTGGGTAAATACGATATCATAAATATACCTCTTAAGGATCACAAATAGGTACTTCGAATGTCTCTCATTGTTCAAACATTGGGTCCAGAAATAAACACAACATTTATATTCTACAGGACGAAATACAAATATGGTCGATTTTCCTATATATATTCGAATTTTCTTATCTTTTCCCCCTAAAGCTCAATTCAAACAACCCACTTATTTCGCTTTATTCCATGGATGAAACTTGTGTGAGTCTCCTCTTTCTCTATGAAGGTTCGATTGTGCGATTGTCTATATCGTATATTTGGCATCATAGGTAGAAATTAATTTCCCGATCGTAATTTGTGATTGCGTTGAATGGTTGAACACACCATCATCTTCAGAGAGAGAGTTTCCCCCAGCTACAGCAGGAGAACTCTCTGATATAACACTCCTTAAAAATAAATAACTTAAAAAAAAAAAATAGAAAAATCCAACAAGAACGAGAACGGCAACGACGACCGACGACGTCGACTTCGACGGACAAATTCGATAAAGAAGAAGCGTGCGAGTGTGTAGAGATAGATATTATGATGACGACAAGGAGGAAGTTTATTTAATACAATACACCGGAAAACAAATCAGTAGGAGGAAATCCTTTTGGAAAATGAATGAGAAAATCGGGAATCTATATACCTATGTTTGTAAGTAGATATAGAAATAGAGGGAATGTGGCACCCCCAAGGTATTCAATTCGCAGAAACGTGTGTCGGTGGTGTACGCCTCAATTTGGTACCTACCTCATCGCTTCTTGTGCAAATCAAATGTATCGATTTTAAGCTTCAAGTGATTAGGAAAGTTTCAAACTTGTATCCAACAAAAAAGAAAACAGCCTTAAAGCATAAATTATGAATATCCTCCTGAGAGCTTATATATAGGCTCTCTTTATCAGCACACCATCAGCAGTGATTTGGGCAAAGTATATAGACCGGATTTGCCGTTGTATGAATTTCATAGGCCTGAGCTATATTGAGCTATCAACGCCATTTTATAGCAAGAACAATATGAAAATATTAATACTTTGAGTACCTGGGAGACCGAGCTTCGCTCGGCTTTTTCTAATTGAAAAAAGTGAAATATGTATGAGAAATATAGACATGGCAGTTAATAGAAAACAACATATGTCATCCATTAAATTTGTTCACTTTATAAATGCGTTCAATGGAGATGCTTCCATATTATGTACGTGGAGATAAATATGTAGACAGTTTGACATAATGTACAAATTTTATAATTTTGCCGAACAAAAAAATGTTCCACATACGTCTAAGTGACCCATAATAAAATACATTTTCTTCGAAAATTATACAATAATTCTTCCTTTCCCATATACAGGGTGTCCCGAAATCACCGCCTCAGAAGAAAACCAAGAGTTTCTGAGGTAATTTTAAGTCGAAAACAAAATCATCAAAATTGAAAAAACTAAAGCTTAGCTCCTCTTTTAAAAATAAAATTGCATCGTTAGACTTAAAATAGAATTCAGCATCCTTTGGCACCTCCTTATAAGGTCTGGATGATACTTATTTTTATTAGCTTTGAAAGTTAAATCATTATTTAAATACAAAATTTCCTCCAGATAGTTAGAACTGTTGCTTTAGCGCCCCTTTAGTTAAGGGCCTGGGTGATACAACAAAAGTGGGCATGGAAGGGCGTGGGCGGTTTTTCCAATTTTTTTTTTTATTTTGTTCTTGCTTATCAGTACACTTCCTGATAATTTCATCCAAATCGCTGAAGCCATTTACAAGATTCCAATATATAACAAAAGTGGGCGTGGCAGTGGCGGATTTAAATAACGCTAAATTCCAAAAAAAATTCTCGTTAAGCTATGCAAACTGCAAATTTCATTCAAATCTGACCGTTCCCGAAAAACCTAAGAAGTAAAAAATTTCATGCAAATCGTTGGATCCGTTTCGGATATTTTTTGTTTTTCAATTTTTCTCACTCATAAGAATGAACCCTAAAACTTTTACTCAAATAGTTTGAGTAGCTTCCGAGAAATAGAAATAATAAAAGTAGTCGTGACATTGGCGGATTTTATTAAAATCAATTT
This sequence comes from Epistrophe grossulariae, assembly GCA_929447395.1. Lineage (NCBI taxonomy): Eukaryota > Metazoa > Arthropoda > Insecta > Diptera > Syrphidae > Epistrophe > Epistrophe grossulariae. The sequence continues at coordinate 138,295,861 of OV839568.1, forward strand.
TCAATTTATTTCTTGTTCATATCTAAAAATAAACTGAAAATTTCGAATTGTGTTCGAGAAACCAAAAACTAATAAAAGTGGGTGTGGCAGTAGGCGAATTTTACATTATTTCTTTTAAAATTTTGTTCCTACTTATAAAAGAGAACGCTCACTGAAAATTTTATGCAAATTGTCGGAGCCGTTTCCGATAAACTAAAAACGACAAAAGTGGACAGAGCAGTGGGCGGATTTCACTAAACTTTTCTTAACTTTTTTCGTCTTATTGAGGAGAAAAAAATCTGAAAAATTCATTAAAATGGCTAGTTCCGTTTCCGAGAAACCAAGCAATAATAAAAGTGGGCGTGGCAGTGTGTGGATTTTAGTAAAATAATTTTTCAATTTTTTGTTATAAGAATAAACTCTTATAACCTCATAACCTCATTTAAATCGTTTGAATTGTTTTCGAGACACTAAGAAATAATAAAAGTGGGCGTGGCAGCAGGCGGATTCTACTTATTTCTATTTAAATTTTGTTTCTACCTATATAAGAGAACGTTCTCATAAAATTTCATCTAAGTTGTAAGACCCGTTTCCGATAAACTAAAAACGTAATAAGTGGGCGGTGCAGTGGGTGTTGCTGTGGGCGGATTTCACTAAACTTTCCCTTACATTTTTCTTCTTATTGAGGAGAAAAAACTCTGAAAAATTCATTAAAATGGATAGTTCCGTTTCCGAGAAACCAAGCAATAATAAAAGTGGGCGTGGCAGTGGGTGGATTTTAGTAAAATAATTTTTCAATTTTTTGTTATAAGAATAAACTCTTATAACCTCATAACCTCATTTAAATCGTTTGAATTGTTTTCGAGACACTAAGAAATAATAAACGTGGGCGTGGCAGTAGGTGGATTCTACTTATTTCTTTTTAAATTTTGTTCCTACCTAAAAAAGAGAACGCTCTCATAAAATTGTATCTAAGTTGTCGGACCCGTTTCCGATAAACTAAAAACGAAATAAGTGGGCGGTGCAGTGGGCGTTGCTGTGGGCGGATTTCACTAAATTTTTCTTTAAATTTTTCTTCTTATTGAGGAGAAAAAAACTCGGAAAAATGTATTAAAATGGCTAGCTTCGTTTCCGAGAAAGCAAGCAATAATAAAAGTGGGCGTGGCAGTGGGTGGATTTTAGTAAAAGAATTTTCCAATTTTTTGTTATAAGAATAAACTCTTATAACCTCATTGAAATCGTTTGAATTGCTTAAGAGAAACTAAGAAATGATAAAAGTGGGCGTGGCAGTCATAGAATTTTACTAAATATATTTTTTTATTTTTTTTTCTCGATTATAACAATAAACACTAAAATTTCATCCGAATCGTTGGAGCCGTTTTCGAATAGCCAATAACTAATAACAGTGGGCGTGGTAGTAGGCGGATTTTACTGATTTTATTTTTTTAATTTTTTTCTTACCCATGAAAGTGAACTCTGAAAATTTTATTCAAATCGCTTGAGCCGTTTCCGAGTAATAAAGATATTTCAGACCGATTCCGTCATACTTAAAAGTAAGAAAAGTGGGCGCGGGGTGGGCGGATTTTACTAAATTTAATTTTTTATTTTTTTTCTCGTTTATCGTAATAAACTCTGAAAATTTTATCAAAATCGTTGGAGCCATTTCCGAGAAACCAAATATATATAAATATATAAATATATAAATATATAAATATATAAATATATAAATAAATATACAAGAATAACTCGTTTAAAGTAATAAGATTAATACTTTGATATTTGTCAATCCCATCTCCAGAAGTCATTGAAATGCTCGAAAAAACCATACAGTTTGACGTTTTATTTTTTTTTTCAATGACAGTTCGCCATCAATTATATCTACACTTAAACGTCAGAATATACTATGTCGTTTAAGGTGTTCAAGTTGGGCTTTCTCCTCCCATTTTTTTTTGACGTCTCTGTAGGTATATTTATCTCACTCCCACTTCATGGAGAGAAAGAGGTGGCCAAGAAAGGCAAAAAGTACAGAGACGTCAAAAAAAGTCGGCGGAGGCAGTCCAATGTGAACACCGTCATTCGTTCCTTATCTGTCAAAAGTAATAAATTCCACAAAAAGAGAGCTCCGGTATCAATGAATTCCTTTTACCTAAAAAAATAAAACTTAAGCAAAGTACCTACATTTAATTTTTCGCCCTGTAATTTGAGTAATTTTCGGTGACATTTGGAAAGAAAGAACTGTCATTCTAAACTATTAAGAAGGCCTCTAAATCTTTGAAAGCGGCATCAATTTTCTATAAATCTAAGTCAAAATATGGATATTTGATTAAAAATACATTTTAAATTGTTTCAAAAAGGCCAGAAAAATACAATTAAAATTTATTGACATAGAGGGACAAGTGGAATTTGTGAACACATCCACAGAAATAAAAACTGCTTATTCAATTAATTTTAAATTGTATATTTCTGCGCTAGTTATAAATAAATTACCAATAAAACGTGGCTAAAGATATTTTTAAATTAAATTTAATTTTTTAATAGGGCGCCTTGTTATAGTGAGGCCCAAATTTGCCTTCAATTTGTCCCTGTCTATTACCACTCCCAGCCTGTTCAAAGTAATCTCCGTACTTGTAAACGCATTCAAATGAAAGACATTTATTTAATTTGCCATTATACCTACGAAGTTTTTGTTGTTGTTGTTTGTTGGTTGCTTAGTTGATCATGGTTGCTTAAGTATAAACGTTGCGTTGTTCCTCTTATATGGTGAAATCATATCTGCGCCAACACCCAACGGTGAAAATGTCTTTTGAGATTGAGATTTTCAATGAAATTTTGTAGCCGCGCAACTATAGAAATATTTAGCGGATGGCACATATGATAAGCTCATGTTACCGTAAATGTATCTTCAAGAAATAAACTCTTTTTTTTTTGTTGAGTTTTAAGCCCAGATGGTGGGTTACACAGGTGTGTGAGGTCAATCGTATATTTTTCAATACAAAATTATTTGTAATGGATTTTTGTTCGTATGATCATAATTTTAGAGGAAAAATGGATATTTTTTTAAAGAAAAGAATACAAAAAAGTTTATTAAAGAAAAATTTTAGGATTTACTATAGAGGCTTTGACGAATTTTTTAAGACTTTTCGTAAGCTTTACGAAACAATCTTCACAATGGTGTTTGTTTGTTAAAATGTATGATGGAGTAGAAAAAAGACAAGAAAGGAATATTTTATTTACCCATCCGACAACACTGCTTTCTTCTTATTAAAGGCGTGTTTTGGCGAAAAGTGTTTAGACAGCTCATAGATTTTTTACAAGGTTATAGCAATAACAAGCAAAAGGAGAATAAATATACTTTTTTTTAGTGTTTTCATGTGTAAATTTTCTGAACTGCCAATAAACTCACAAAAACACGCCTATTGTTTAATTTGCAACTTCAAAATTATGATTCTATTAAATTTGTGTTCTTAAATATACACTTACCAAAATTTATTTATATAAAAATACCTTCATATAAAACTGAAAGAATTTGAAGGCACTGACAATAATTCAAGTCGCATCATAAGTTTTATCAAAGAAAATTACTAGGAAGGTAGCACTGATTTTATTTTTTTATTTTTTTTGCAAAAATGTATACTTTCAATTATTTTCCTCCTTTAAAAATAATTGCATTTTATTTTGAAAAGAATTCATTGATTGGCAAAGGACAAGAAGCCTCTTTATCTTAAACCAGTTTAAGATCGTGCTTGGAAGCTCAAAAACAATTTCAAAACAAGTCATATAACAAAAGGCAAAATTTATCACTTAATTTCTGTAAATTGCTATATCCTTCTGGTATTGTTATAAGTTAAGTTAAAAAAGAACGCCAGCAACGTTAACTAATCACAACAATGTTGCCAATCAAAATATGTCCATCTTGTTTCCTTTTGCCAACCTTTTATGGTCATAACGTGATCACACACAGAACTATAACAAAACTAGATCTGAAAATACGGGAGGAGATGTGCGATGCGATGCGACTAACTGCAGTTAATAGCTTAATTGATACAAATTTGCGCAATGCAACTTAACAGGAGTAGGTACCTTACCTATACCTAACTATATATAAACTGCTGTCAAAGTGGTCCAAGCAGCGCCTTTGGTTCGAGGTTGGAGCTGAAACGGAAACGTAACGACGTAAACGCTCTGGCCAGCGACCGAACGCGACACAAACAAAAAAGTGATGTATGATCTGTCAAAGTCATGACGATTATCGATCGGTTGAGTTGTTCTGTTGTTCTGTTGTCCGCTGTCGTTGTCGCAATTGCATTTGCCACTGGACTTGATCGTCTTGGCCGGGCGCATAAAAAAGGTAGGCACATATCTATACCTACCTTTTGTTCTCGCATTAGTGGTGGTTAGTTTTATAAAGGACTGAACTAACAGAAAACTTGATGCCCCTCTGCGAGGCCGGTCATTAATCTGGCACCGTGCAACAGGCCTTAATGACACCCAAACAACTGTTTTCTTTTTATAGGTTTTTGGGCTTCGATGTTGTTTTTTTTTCATTTTCAGAATTAGTTTCTTGATTTTTGTGTTTTATTTTTTTTAACTCCTAGGATTCGTCTTGCTGTGGTCAATCACCAGGGTCAGGGGAATCTATAATAAGCAAAATAGTAGATGATCTTTGAAATGTGGATGTGCCATGCCATGGTTCTATGGGAATTCAATCGGTGCATATACATATGTATACTGACTGCACAGCTGGAGGCTTAGTTTATGCCATTTGGATTCGTTAGCCTGAGGGGGTTTTATTACCTGTCAAAAGCGCGACGGCCAAGAAAGAGATTTGTTCTACAAAACCTGTGTTGGTTTCTTTTTTCCATTTTTGTTTTTAATTTCAAAGATTCTATAAATGAAGAAAACGACGACGATGCCAGCGAGTCAGGTGCAATAAAGCATAATTAATAAAAGCCGTATAGTACAACTACAAATATTATATGGCCGGATTATGATGCGCTGTTATAAATGTTAGTTAATGAATGAAATTGATTTGCTCGCATCAGTTGAAGGAAACGAGCGTTAAAATGCATGAAATGTGTATTAACCTCTGACGTGCTGGCTCATAATTAAAATTAAAAAAAAAATATTTTGTGGGATTGTTTTTTTCTTGTCTTCTATATTCTATAATATCGAAACCGAGGAAAACTTTTTGGAAAAATATTCAACAATATAAGTGATTTTGGTTATTAATTAGGTTTTTTCTTTTTTGATGGAAGCAAATTCAAGTTCTCTAATTTTATGCTCTGGGAAATTTTATCGGAATTTTATTCTATAAAATTTTTAATTTTCTTAAAAGAGAAAAATAGTGACCGCTATAAACTTACAAAAGTTGCATTAGGAAATATTTACATACCTTTGACTTTTATTGAAATGAACAGACTAATTAATTTATTTTTTTTTCATTTTATTTTATTTTGTTTTGTTTTACCTATTATATTTTATTTTGTTTTATTATATTTTATTTTTTTTATTTTATTTATTTTATTTTACTTTATTTTATTTTATTTTATTTTATTTTTAATATTTCCAATAACATATATATTAACATTTTTAGATATTTAATTTTACATCTCTTAAAAACCCTAATTTTGTATGAAATAGATTTTATTTTGTATGATTTTGTAAACCTAACTTTAAAAAAAAAGAACAAAAAATTAATTGTAAGGAGAAAACGAACTTTAGGAACGTGATATAGCACCCATTTTTATTTGTAGTTTAAAAAAAGGAAAATTTTTAAAATTAGCATTGAAAACAGAAAATTTTCGGTCAAAATCTACAAAGCCGTTTTCGAGATAAAAATGGAGCCCGACTCTCAGGCAAGGGGGAAGAACTGGTTGATTGAGGTCAATGATGCAAGATGATATTTTTTAAATCCCAATGGATTCACGAAAAAAATTCCCACCATTTTTGTACTAGAAGAAAAAACAACACCACATTTTTTCTAAATAAAAACGCATTTGTGATTTCTAACGGGGGACTATTCAGTCGCAAAAAATGAAATAGTAAACAGATTTTCGATATGAGTGACCGCATATATGATACCAAAAATCGAGTCGCTTAATAGCTAAAATTTGTTTAATTTTCCTATGTGCCACGACAGCTCGTGTAGAACCAGGGCCTAGTGACTTACAACTCTCAACCATGTGTTTAGTAGCAGTAATGGGGACCTACAATTTTCTGCCGAATCCGAACGGCTTAGATGAGAGGCACTTTTTCATGACAAAAGATGCTCTTGGAGGATTTGTGTGAGATACACCACGCCACAGAAAATTTTCGAAGGAGTCTGAAAACTTGGGGAGCGGGTAGCTGAAGCATATTTCCAGAATCAAAAGAAAATAAGACGTGCAAGAATTAAATGCCGTCAAATTTTAATTTTTTACACAATCCTTCTCATATAAAAACAGTGGTCATTACATATTAAGCCCGGAGAAAATATTAAAAATATTCTTCTTTGGGTACCTTTATTACATTAAAATTATTCTTGTCCCAAAAATCCATCAATACCAAATAATTTCGCTAACTTTCTTCAGCAATTCCAATAAAATTGACAGATAGTGATTATTTTCTCCATATTTTCATAAGATTTTGTACTATGACAGTTATATGTGCGAAAATTCATGATAAGCCTTATTGTAGAACTATCAAAAATCAAGTGCAATAAACATAAACGACAGTAGTTTAGCAATTCATAAATATAGGTACCTCATGCCAGTTTATTAACTTGCAAAAATATTTATACAAGAAAAGAAGTAAACAATTTCTCAACACCCCCATTCGAATATGACTATAAGCCCTGAATTTCAATACTATATATGAATAAATAATTTGAACCCACTTTCCTTTGACCAAATACCAAAAACCCATATCAATGTCACGTCATAAGATGGAACATGCATATAAAGAAGAATTTAATCCGAACTTGTCAGATTTATAAAAATTGAAGCTCATAATATTTTTATTATCAAACAAAAAATAAAGTTTCCTTCCCCGGTGTAAGTGTGTGTGTTATAGCAGTGCCAGTCAACGAAAAATGCCACCAAGCCATCATCCCATCCCAATATATAGGAACCCAAGTTGAGTTGAATTACATCGTCCCATACGAAGGGACAAGAAAGGGCAGGGATCATATTATTTCCCTTTTTTTCTTCTTCAAATTATTGTGTTTCCTCTTGGTTTTCCTGTGATGCGGTGTTCGAGTTGTCATATCATATTCCTCCAGAAAGGCCAGATTCCAGAACACTACTGCTGGTTGGTACCACAAAACCACCATTCCATCCGTTCTGGACTATGTTTACATTTGCTTTGTTGATAAGTTGACGACATTTCATAACCCTCGCCCTCCTTTCCCACTCTTTTTTTTTGTTGTTGTATAGGAATTCTATTGTAGGAATATTGTTTTCTTTGGCTGTCTGGTAATGTGTGATTAACTTTTGGTGAATGGCCAAAACCACGCACCCACAATGGGTTCTCGTTGTAATCGGATTAGACGGATTTTTGATATTCTCATATATTTTTTTGTGTGTTTTTTTAGGGTGTGGAGATAGACTGCTGCTGGTGTGTTTCTTTTTGTTTTTGTTTTCTTTTTGTTAGCCTCTTAAAAAAATATATGTATGATCTGCGAATCATTTGCGATGACATTGCTTTTTGACACATAGCTGACAGCTGAATGTAAGTGCCAGAATATTGACAAGTAGCTATACTTTTGATCGAAACAGTAGCAATATATGTAAAAACTTTAACACCCTATTGATATAAAATGATTTGATAAAAAAAAAAAAAAAAAATGTTTATAAATCCAGATAGACCCAGACCCGCAGATAGACTGGAATATTACATTGTAGTTATATTGCCAATGAGCATAATGGTTTCTTGAATTGGATATTTATATATGATTTGGGGTGTGTTACCATCATAACGCGTGTACACGCACATAAATCATTTAGCTCTCAAATGTCAACAGCTTATGTAGGCATATAGGCCTAGTTACACGTAAAATTTTATATATAACGCCGTGTGGTTATACCACCTCCAGACGGTTTTTATAGTTAGGTAGCTCACAAATTATTTGTTACAAATTTGTTGCCAGGAATTTCTTCACGACATGAGGTTCAAAATATATATATATTTTTACTACATGAGAATGGGTGCCACACAACAAAAATATACACGCCCTGCTGGGTTGCGCAAGGCTGTAAATTGTCTCAAATTCAATGCGTTTCTTTGTTGTTTAAATTGTTATTTTATAATTAAATTATTTTTTAATGAAAGATCATTTATTTAAAATTTGAAATAAGAAGACTTGATAACGTATTTACCTAGACTAAAGCTATCTTTTGAACACCCTACAACACTATTTTAAATATCACGATTATTGGTAGATGAACTCGCACTCGTTTCAGTTCTATTTGGAAACTTCATTTTGATATGATGTGCACCAAATCACCTTCTTTGGCCTCGAAATATTAAAAAAATTTAATTTAGGGAAATTTTATTTGAGAATTGAGGGAACAGAAGAAAGACTTAGGAAGAAAAAAAAACACATGGGAATTTTTCACTTAACAATAATATTTGCATTATTTCACATGTTTGAAAATATTTATCAAAATCATTTAGAAAAATATAAAATTAATAAATAACTATTTATTTTTCATTTTTCAGATAAACTACCATCAGAATGAAAACATAAGACTGGCTCAGCAAAAAAAAAAAAAAAAATAAAAAAAATATACTAAATCTCAAGACAACCCAACTCAATTACTTATTATAGTTTTAATGAAAAATGCCATCACTCGTAACTGTACTAGCAAGTCCGTCCAATTACACAACATCATTTAGGAACAGAACACAATTCCCATCGATTAATAGTGATGGTGGAGGTGGTGGTGGCGGAGGCGGTATCAATGGAGGAATTGAACAAAATACCGAAGCAATATTACCAAACTTCCTGCCAGATTCATTTGAGTTACCCGCCACGTTTAGTCCACCTGGCGTAGGTAATTTATTAGCATCAGGTTCAAATGCTGTCTATTATGAAGAGACGTCGTTATCTTCGTCATCTTCATCGTCATCATCATCATCATCGTCGTCGTTTGAATTCTTCGAAGATGCTGCTGAATTTTTTAATTCACCTCTGCCATTTGATGCTAGTGAAAACGGTCTGTTTAATGGACGATTTGTACCGCCACCACCAAGGCCGCCATTTCTTATGGATGAACCTGTGTTAACTGATGGACTGACTACGTGTGATTTGTGCTCATGGGCAATGCCAACAAAGAGTACGTTCATATTTGAAGGAACGATAGGTAAGTTTTTGAGAATTTTTTTTTTCTTTAAAGTTCATCCAAAATTGTTTTGTGTTATTTGTGATGCAATATTTAAGTTAAATTAAAAATATATAAACAATTTATTTAACTACATCATTATGATGGTGTTTTTGTTTTTTTTTTCAGAGAAAGCATCCGAATTGGGGTGGCCACTTACGCTTATCATAGTCTCAATATTATCAGCAATACTAGGTGCAATAATTATGATCACAGTCGTAAGATGCAAGAGGTGAGTTAATTTTCTTAATTTAAAACCTGTCCATAAAATAAAATTAGGTTTATCAAACGAAAGCAGTTAATAGCTTCTTAATTTCTTGAAAAAAAAAAAATTATAATGATTTTGTAAATTCATTATAAATTTTTTTAGAAGTAAAAATATACGAAGTTTTTCATCAAAAAACCTGAACAAAATAATAGGTACAAAAAAAAAAAAAAAAATACAGTCAAAACTCTCTAAGTCAATTTTATATCGAACATTTAAAAAGAGAGTTCTTCTTAAAATAGTTATTAAATTCTATTAATTAACAGAATTTTCATTGACTCAATGAAAAATTTGTATAAGGTCAATGAAAAATTTCATATAAAATATTCATTTTCTGATGAAAGCTTTACTGTCCCAATGAAAATGCATCATTTACAAACTTTTTCCCTGTACTCTGAAGTGACGTATTTTATGTAGTGAACGATTTCATGATTTAATGAACAAAAAATCATCAAAATAAAATAATAACAATACGTAGGTAATGTAAAATAGTTAAACTAGTGGCAAAATCATGCAACCTTAAATTTTTTTTAAACCAAGCCATTTGAACGAAAATAATTTTGCGAATATAATTCATGAATTATCAAAATAAATTTACATTGACTCGCAATAATTAGTTATTTCAATAATTTTTTCGTCTTTGAATTAACCTGAAAACTTATCGTTTCGAAAAATATTTCTCAAGCTTTTATATTGCTTCATTATAAGGTTGAAATTTGTTCATTTACAAGATTTGATTTTGTTAAAGGAAGTTCAAGAATATAAAAAAATATGAAAATACATTTCAGCAAACAAGAATTCCACTATATCTATTAAATTATAAATTATGTACAAGCTGGTCAGCCCGACTTTGTACGGAATTTTTCATCAAAATTAGCATTTTAAAAAATGAACAAAAAATTAAAGGGGCTTCAAACAACACTTTACAATTAATTTTTTGGCACGCTCCTATTCTTTTTATACAAAAAAGTTGCAGTCTGAAAGCATAACGCCACCTGTTGGCGATCCCATTTTCGTTAGGCACAAAACAAGCCGATTGTCATTCTTTAGAATCAGTATTTACCCTTCCCGTAGATAATGGAATTTTTAGACATCGCAACCATTCACCCTGAAAGTTTGCAAATTCGGGTTTTTAAGATTCTCATACTTTTTGCTCGAAATTTCCAATTGTAGTGTGTTCCGTTCAATACGGATCCAACAAAAAAATTCTCATAGAAATCGAATGATGTTCAGCCGAGTTATATAAGCGTACAAGCTTCATTTCTATGTTTAGAATAAATTTTTCATACAATCTTTTAAATAATAATTTAATTATCATTTATTTGTAGCAATTTAAACAAAAAAAAAATGTGTTTTTCTTTTTCTTTTACTTGCAGAAAAAAATCATCGAACAATCGAAATGGTAAGTGCACGAAACCCCAACAACATCCTCCACTTCCATCAATTTATCGGCTTCCCATCTACTATAATCATAATCCGAATCATAATATCACCACCTCTGCTTCTACTACTACTACTACTTGTATCTCTACTACCAATCATATTACCACACGACCTCTACCACCACCACCACCTCCAATAAGGAAAACATGAATAAAAATCATTCCTCTTGTTGCAAAAAGCCACAATGCACAATAAAAAATAAAAATATATCAAAAAATAAAAATAAAAAAAATGAAATATTGATAGAAATACATAACAATCCAACATTTTTATATAGAAACCCATGTTCAATGGTGGTCGAGAAATAAACGACCAAATAACAACAACCATCTACGTCGAAGCAACATTTATACCGCACATCCTGCAGACAGTATTAGAGGATTGAATGCTCAGCAGCAGCAGCCCCCGCTTCCGACACCGATTCAGCAACAGCAGCAGCAGCTTCATCAACAAGCAACGTTACAGCCCCAGGAGTCGCAACTGTATCAACAGCAGCACAATCGTCATAATCATAATCACTACCCCCACACCCCGCACCATCAGCAACAGCTACACCACCATCACCACCTACAGCAGAACCATCAGGATCAACCTCAACTTCAGCAACAGCATCCGAATCACCTGCAACTGCAACACCACAGCAGCAACAGCAACAGCCTCACCAACATGGCCCCCACCACCACCACAGATACGTGCAATTGGCCAAACGTTTCAACCCTCGTTGTACCAAGCTGAAACCGTGTTTCCGCCTTACAACGAAAACCCCGAATCCTCTAGGGGCTGAAGCGACATGCAGCCATCCGAACTAACAGCAAAGTATCTTTCCTCCGTGTCATGTATTCATCCATCCATTTCCATCTCCATCTCCATCTACATCAACAATTCACCATCCAGCGACTGAACAGTTATTTCAACTTTTTGCACTTGGCTTGTCCTTGCCACCCCGGAAGCTACTGCGGTTCGACTGACCTAAATAAAGAAACGGGATGTGGTTGTTGGCAAATGAGCAGAAGGCAAAGGCATCCATCCGCTTCGAGGACTTGTGTGCATCATGTTTCGAAAATAGAAAGAAAAAATAAATATGACACCTCAATTAGAGTGGCCATTGAGGATGAATGCCTGTGGTGTCAGAGTTTATCATGCTGGGGTTGGAAGTCTCATCGTCGTGTCGTCGAACGTGGTCGAAGTTCTTTGTTGTTATTGCACCAATAATCCTACACTTGGGGGGCTGCAGTTCGTTATCAAGGCTATTGTAAGTTTATTTTCAAAGGAATCTATCATTCAACTGTGCGTGCGTATTTCCCATAATCATCTTTTTGATTAATCAAGAATTTTTATTTAGAAAATCATGTTTCATGTATGTAAAAAAAAATTACAAAAATTGAAAAAAAAAATCTGTTCATATCATAAATCATAATTTAAAAAAAAAATAATCTAATTGTAGATACAAAATAATTTCAAAGCCAGGCTTGAACAAAAAATATTCAAAAATTATTAAAACTAAATAAGCACATTAATTTTTTTGTAAATATGGAAATGTAAATCTTTTTGTAAATAATTTATAAATATTTAAAAATATTATAAAACAAATTTAAAATTGCTTTTATTGTTAGAATCTACAAACAAAACAAAATAAAATACATAAATACAAAATAAAAAATATTGTTAAACTCAGAATTGCATTCCTCTTTAGTTGTGTAAGTTTTAAAGTTATAAATTAAAACAAATGCCAAAGATTATTTATTTAAGTTTAATATTGATATAGTCTAATAAATAATAAAAATAATTATAAAAAAAGTAAAACTACAATACAACTTGCAATGTAACTCTGTAAAAAAAAGAGAAAAAATAGAATTTTAATAAGTTAAATAATTAAGAAAACAAAAAAGATGAAATCTATAAAAACAAAAATAAAACAAAACTACAAAACAATTTTATCATGATCTTAAAATAAAAATATTATGAAAAAATTAATGTTGTTTTTCTTTTGGAACTTAATAGTTTCTTATTATACACCATTTGAAATTGGAATCATCTTTGCCTTAAAAAAAAATTAAAATGTTTGAAACATGCCCCAAATTCTTAACACAGGCACATACATACACTTTACGCAATTGCTATTGAAATGCACTTCATGATTTTTACATTTCCTCAGAGGCCTTTCCATTTATTTACGCAAAAAAGGAGCAAAATTCTAGTATTTTGGGGCAGGCTCCTTAGCAGAGATTTAAAATATTCATTTTGGAACTCTTTTGTTTGGTATATTTTGTGCAAGTTATGCGTTATGAATTTGCCCAATATCCCTACCCTTTTCCATGAGGGTAAGTATTATAAAAATACTTTAAAAATATAATAAAATAATATACAAAAAATTGATGCTTTTATCACAAAATGCCCAACTACATAGAAAAGTAAAACCCTTAACTCTTCTGATTTGTTTAATTCAAAAACCGTTATTTAAATGAAAAAAAGCATGTTAATCTTTTTTGTAGAAAATATTTCAAGCTACAAATTAGTCTTTGATACTATTTTTATACAATTACCATTTTGGAGTTATTTCTGAAAAACCATTTTGGGGAGCCTTCAGCCCCCCGTAAAATTGTTAGCGGCGCTCATATCGATAGGGACTTTTGACAGTTTCTTAAAAACACCATGAGGAAGCTATATACGAAAATCCAGGGGCCGAATTACGGCATCATTGACTGAGCGACACGTGAGGGAAATTTCATACACAATATCGATTCCGTCACTGTTGCCGTAATTTGGCCCCAGCTTTCCGGCGATTATTTCCGAATTTGGTTGTTTTTTTGGCTTCATTGACTGAACTAAAGACCAAGGAAGAAATTTCCTGAAAAATTTTAAATTGTGCAACTCCGTGAATTCCAGATCGAATCATTTTGTCTGCATCATAAAATTTTGAATTACTATAAATTTTAGTGGTTTTTGTGTTTTTAACAAAATCACACTTATACAGGGTGGCATGCTCTGCTCTTTGAAGAGCTTTTCCATAACTTTTCTTAGAATTTTAGTTCAAAGCGCCCTCATTTCTTCTTTGATATTGGCCTCAAGCCTTAACCTTATTTTTTAGCCAGCCTCAAACATTGTGGATGTGTTTCAACTCGTAAACCGGATGAATCTTATAGTGACAAAGGTGTAACTGCCGTAAAATTCTTTGCAAAGACCTCCTAGACATCACTAAATGCTGAGAACCTTGGCCTGGTGGAAATTTCGGGGTTTTCTTCAATAATTTCTTGCACGAGCAATGTGCCCATCATTTCGATTCGAACTGCACGAGGTCTTCCAGACATCCCCTTATTGCTGAAAACACTGGCCCAATTGGTAAATTGTTGGAGCACAGACCACTGGGCTTATTTCCAACATGAAAGAAATTTCGTAATGATCTTTGTATCTGAATAATTAAATGTTGATTTTCAAAATAAAATTGAACAACTTTGGTTCTTTGTTCTGTGCTGAGTCTTTCCATCATACATTTCCCAAGTTTTTCAAAGTTTATTGTGGAAAAAAAAAATACATGCGTAAGCAAAAAAATTATTCAATACTTAAATCATGATTTTACTTATGCGCAACCCAAACAAAATCCAACTTTAACCTTTTTATCTGGATTTGAAAGGAATAAATTAGTTATGGTAGCCATGCCATTTCTGAATTTTTTTTTTAACAACATCCTAATTTTTGAGTACGGTATATCTATACAAAATTTGAAAATCGTCGAACCGGTTTTTGTATATATGATTTTTAAGAAAAAAATTGGGACGTTAATTTTTTGTATTTCTAATGTTAATTCAAAAATTCCATTTCGAAAAAAATCATTTTAATTAATTAATTTTTAATTATCGAATTCCCAAAGAAATGTTTTTGAAATTTTTCAACAAAATCCAAAAGTTTTTTTTATGTTTGTTAAAACTTTTAGAAGCGTTTGTATGAAACAAATAATTTAAATTGGTAAAACAGATACATACTAAAATGGATATAGTTTAAAACCAAAAAAAAAGAAATGGTTTTGTCGAAATCATATAGCCAGTCGTTTTCGAGAAAAATAATGTTTTTTTAGCAGTTGTCTGTTGTATGGTAGGGTAGGTACTATTATCTTTACTTACATAAGATTTATTTTGTCTTCAAAATCTGCTTGGCAATTTTATTAAAATCGACTGAGTGTTTTGTATGTTTTGGAATTCTTATACAAAGTTCTCAAAAAAAGAATTAAATATTTTTTTAAAAACCCAAAAATTATTACTTAGAAAATTTTACTCAAAACTGTTTTAAAAATTGACCAAAATCAGTTGAATTTTTTTTGTTCGAGAAAAGAGAAAATAAAAAAAGGTGCCGTTATAATAGTCATTTTTTTAATTTGATTTTTGTGTTGGCTTGCCTATAAAATTTATTGTTCTTGAATAAGATTATACTTAATTGGAAAGAAATTTTGTATGGCAGGTACCTATACCTTTATGTTTGGTGCTAAACAAAAAGAAGAAAAAACGTATCGAGTGCTTAAAAACTACTGGGTACCAAATTTAAAAAAAATCGAAGCATTCTTTTGGGCTATAGCCGATCAGACAGAATTGGACCCACTTTGATTCTCTTCCCCATCAGCGTTATGTTAAGTTTGATCATAATCTCAAGTTCGATTTTTTTATGAATCCATAACCTACTCGTAGGACCAGTCTTGGTATCGAAGTCCAGCCTAAGCCACCTAAAAATAAAATAATATTGTTAGCGAAGAAAAACTTAAGTTAGTACTAGTAGGTAGGTATACCTTAAAGATTTAAGCCTAGTACGCTGCTGATGCGAAACGAAATTTTTCTGTGATCTCCAAACAGACAACGAAACGCTTGCGAAAACACAACGGAAAATATCCTTGGAGAGTTTCACTAATTCCAAAAACAAAATCAAACATAAACGCAAAAAATCAGAGAAACCCATGATGTAAGCAAATGATAAACAAAAAAAAAACACAAACAAAACCCAAATGTCATTTTTCCGCCCACAATAAATAGTCTGTATATTTAATGCAGTGCGAAAAAGGAGCCGAGACTTCTCCAAATAATCTGCTACAATTATACATTTTGCTCTTCAAACAGCGTACTGCAAAACGAAATTTTCCGTTTCTGATTTCGTTGTGTCATTTTTGTAGGGGATTTTTCGTTTCGCATCAGCAGCGTACTAGGCTTAAGTACAGATAAAAGATGATATATATCATGGCGAAAACATACATATTGCTATAGATAAATTTCCTGTTAAAACTAATAGTTTCGGATAAAGCTAAAGGTTTATATGTGAATCATTTCTAGTTTTTTAATATACATACCATTTGAAACGGTTTCCAATTTCTTATTTTAAATGTCAAATTTAATTTCAAATACTTAATCCACCAAGATTCAGGACGAATATTTTGCCCTTCAACACCATCGCCTTAACATCGTCAAAAAAAAAAACATTCCATCTAAAACTGTTCTTTTATAACAATTTCTCCAATCCTGCAACACCTTAAAAAAAAATAGCGGTTATCAAAAATTTTAACTTATGCCTTTGGGACAAAAGAAAAAGTAACTTACTTACTTACTACCTTCTTAGTAGATATACAAAATCATGATCCCAGAAATGGCTTAAAGTGGATCGACAACAATCGCTTTTAATATGCAAAGCAACCTGATGTGACGTCGTCATCGTCATAGTCGTTGGTCGTCGTCATTGATTCGTTTGGCTAAGAGAGTTTTTTTTTTTTTTGCGGTGTGCACATGCGCTAATGAAGTTATGAATTGGCACGACGTTATTTTGTATGCACCCGGTAACTGGCATAAATTTAGCATCAGCCATCAGCGCATGCATCCGATGGAGGCGGTGCGATAGGAAAATGGACATTTTTTTTTTCCTTTTCTTTTCCAAACGGCCAGTATAGACAAGTTGTCGTGATTCATGTGACATACTGTCATATATACTCGCTGGCAAGGTAAGATTTCTTCGTTCCAGTGACGTTTTTGCCCCGGCTTAATCCACTATCGTTTTGTGAATATTTGAATAACTGAATAGGTCTCATTAGTCCATGGAAAGTTATCCCAAAAGTTATAGGCAGGTATCTTTAAAACCGAGGTCATTTTTTTAGTTTTAAATAATATTAATTTTTTTATGAATTATGTGGTTAAATAAAAAAAAAAAAAACACCTAAGTAATAAGGAAGATAAAAAATTAATTGCGCGAAAGCTTGTGGGGAACCATGAGGCTGTGGTCCAATTATGAAACTGACGCAAATATGCATTTTAGTCCAAAAATGTATTCGACACGAGCCTCAAAACTGGCTAGATCTTGGTGAAAAAATTCAAATCCTAATTATAGCTCCTCAGAACTTAATGAATGATTTAACTTGACAGTGCTTATTACTACAAATTATTCGTGTTCTTCTTGCTTTTAGATTTCCAACAAGGACTATTCATAGTAGATAAATAAAATCTGTACAATTTTGATGATCATTTAACAAACCAACACTTCTTTCAACCCATAAGGCCATTGTATATGACCTCTGAGGAATTCTGATTTTTTCCTTCTTTTATGCGATTATAAAAACCTTGTCATTCATTGCAACGTGTAGAACACTCAACAAGACCCATTATTGGCTTCCAAATTTGGCCAAACTAATAACTTTGCTCAACACATCGCGCGCGCGATGCTACACAGCTGCACAACACAAAACCTCAAAAGAATAAACAAATAAATAAAAAAACAAAAAAAAAGTCAACCTCCTGCCCTGACTTGAACCATTTTCTCTTATGGTGGGCATCCTCATTGTACCCACAGAGTAAACAAAAGCCTCTGCCATCATTGCCACCACCATCATCATCATCATCTGGTGCTGCTCCTTCAGGCTTATCAACAACGGATGATCAAGAAGTTCGCCCTTGCGTTCCACTTTCCTACGTCTTCAACAAGCCTCGCGGTATCCTTCAACTTGATATAGGTAAACCAGAAGAACTATAATAAAAAGAGGGGTAGAGCCTCGTCCAACTCTATAGCACAGCTTTAGAAATGCCCAAAAATGGTAATATACGGCTGGCGATTGTGATAAGAAATCAGCAGTGGTGAATAAATTCACATGATTCAGAGCGAGCGGCTTTCGCAAAAAGGATGCGAATCTGTGAATTTATGTTAGATAACCAACGCGAAGCTAAGTGATTCTGCAGATTCCTCTGTTTCCAAAGAGAATGATGGCCTCATAAAGATCCCGCTTGTGCGCAGCTTGGACGAGCGAGGACGCGAAAAAGATGAGGTTCGCTCGCGCGTCCCATATAAAATATGGTTCTGCAAAAGATTTCGATAGCCAAAACCGAAAAAGTCATATCAAATGAAAAAGAAAAAAGAAATACAGAAAAAGAGTCAGAGTGAGATAGAGAGCTATCCTATACTGTGTCGTCCACTTGCGGGTATAGCGGTCAGTGAACGAAATGAACGGTGCACGGTTTGCTTTCGGTATACAGGAAGAGGAAGCCATATATACGTATAGCTAGCAAAAGAATGTGGCCAAGAAGGGCAAATGGGTTGCATCCATTTGTGGGCTAGCTAACTGGTAAAATATAGATAAACTTCTGTGTTGCCTTTTTTTATGTTAGGCAATCTTAATGCGCATTGCAAATCAGCGCTTATCTGTGAGATACGAAGTGCGCATTTGGCTTAGCCTATAAACTAAACCCAGTTGCTTGTTTCATAATGTCGAATTACCAACGGAGAGACGT
The DNA here is from genome assembly GCA_929447395.1 of Epistrophe grossulariae. Taxonomy (NCBI): domain Eukaryota; kingdom Metazoa; phylum Arthropoda; class Insecta; order Diptera; family Syrphidae; genus Epistrophe; species Epistrophe grossulariae. Next base: position 138,314,649 of record OV839568.1, read on the forward strand.
CCGTTTTGAGAGGTTTTATATTTATTTTAAAGGATGACAGGTGATCCTTTGTTTGGGGAGAATTTATCCATTTGGTGGTGTTTTTGTTTTTTTTTTGAGAAGTAGGTAAATGCATTTAACTTAAAGGTTAAGAATAGTAAGTGCAACATCAGTGAATGGTGATGAATTCTCAGTGAGCATAATGACGGAACAGTGAATAACAATAGTAACGCCAGATAGAGTTAAACTTGTATATGAAAAATAATAAAGAAAAGTTTAAAATGTGTCTCTAAACTTTCATATGAAAAATGATAAAGGTCTTAAAATTTGAAAATGGTTCAAATGAATACTTGAACTACTCGCGATTCGACCTCTCCTTACTTCAATATATAAAAAAGACAGAATTTTTAAATTCGCAATATTCACTAAACCGATCAAGCACAAGCGCCCCACAAGCATTAGTTATTCCTGAGAGTTAAAATTCAAAAATCGTATAACTTACTTACTGACTGAAAGATATTCAAAATGATGGAGAATTCTCAGACACCGTAGAATTTTGTAATGTCTGCACACAACGGTAAGTCTTGTGGTGTATACAAAGAAAAACATAGAAAATTTGAGGTTTTCCATTAAGGAGGCGTGGTATCCGCCTTTTTTATAATGTTATTATAATTTTTATGGAACACCTGATTGTTGTACAGAATGATGAATTTTGGTAGAGCAGTGGGACTTGTAGAACAGTAAGACCAGCTTAAGAGAAACTGCAAAATGTCATAGTCTATCTTTCACCTAAGCGGGGTTTTCACTTAAACGAACCCCGCTTTTTCACTTAAACGGGCTCCGGATAAGTGAACAAAAAATGTAACCTAAGCGGATTTAAAAATTTCAAAAAGGGTTCTGACATATCAGAAATTCAAATGTCATTTTCGTGATGAAAATTTGGTGGAGGTGAAAAATAAAAAATAAGTTAGTGTTCAGCAAATTTTTTGTTCTGTTGTATTAAATTTTTTTTACTTAAGAGAGTTTTTTTCAATAAAAATATCAAATTTAACTGAAAATATGTTTCAGGTAACGAGTTTCGCTTAAGCGGAGTGTTATATAAAGGTAATTGGTCGACAAATACTCGGGGATGAAAAAAAGTGTATCAGATAAGCGGGTTTTTCTCTTAAACGGGTTTCTCTTAATCGGGTTTTACTGTACATACAAAGAAAATTTGAGGTTTCCACTTAGGGGGCGTGGTATCCGCCTATTCTTTTTAGAATTGTTATAATTTATATCAAGGTTGAAATATTACAAAAAAGATGCATTCAATTAATTATCAGTGCAATGTTCCGATCCACAAACTCTTCATTTATTGGGAGCTTTTTGGTGCTCACCTCTGAAAAGTGAAATGAAAAATTAATACATTCCACAATCTTCTAATGGTCATATTTTAATTTTCCGAGTATGTGATTCCAAGAGAAAAAGCTGGGGTAGTTTTTAAATCCCACAATCAATCAGTTTTGGTTAAACAAAGATGCACTGGAATGTAAAGTTAAAAATTTCACACTGACAATTTTGTTTCACTCGAATTGTGTACTAGACTTTACCGGCTATGTATGTATTTGCGACTCCCTTGGATTTTCGTCATTTTATTTCCGGGCATTAAGACGGAAGAGAACTATTAGTTTTGTTTAATTAATTCACAAAACGATAAGAGCAAAATTACAAATTTGGCATAGAACAAATTGTGGAAGCTATGAACTTAAAATTTCACATTTTTGGTTTGAGAAGTTGATTGAGTAAGATTATAAAGCATATATAACTAAGCTTCTTAGGTTTCTTGCCTTACATATCATATCTCGTATATTCCATGAACAAGAAGAAATAGTGCGTGAACAATTGCTGAAAGAATGTACCTACCTAGTTTTCACTTCACGGTATATCTATATTTTCCATTTTTATAAATAAAAATTAAAAACGGTTCATTTCCTTCTTAGGTATACTTTTTATGTAATAGTTCAAATAAGTGTTATTTACAATTTTATTATTCTCTCCTTTCTATATAGGCAAGGAACGTGTTTGAAACATAAAAGCAATCATCCTTATTACGGTGCAAGTGGTGGTACCAAACAATCGCTTCAAAGGCCATTTTTATAAGAAAAGTTGTTGTTTGGTGGTAATTGATAGATTCTGCCGTAGTTCTTATACATACAAAATCCATTTGCTTACACTTACACCACAACCACCACCACCGATTGTGAGATTCTCCCCCGTGGACACACTAAATTTCACTCCTTATTCCACTTGAATTATGTTCCCACCTAATCTTGCTTTCATCCTGCTTGCTATCCCGCTTCGAAAACAAACTATTTTGCATTATTTGTTTGCTTCCTTTTTATGCTGCATTTGCAACTGCACAAGGCACAACCACAATTGCCGGGTTAAAGAATTGTAACACAAGCCCTGAGGAGAGCTAGGTGGTATAGGTATGTACAAACGAATTATGCCCATGAAAAGCCCGTGCTGCTGGTAGTGTAATTCCTCGTCCAACCGTTTCGTCGCGCGTCGTCGTCATCGTTGTCCTATAGGAGCAGCACGAATATATTTCTATTGTGTACATAAGGAAGATTTCTTTGTGGTCGCTTCTGCTTTTGGGTGCACCTCCTAAATATTTCGGCTGAGTTCAATCGCGATGATACTGACTTGGGTTGGAATGTGCACCAAGAAGTCATGCCAGACCTTCTGCGAGCGCATAAATAGATATTTATTCCTAGACGTTAGATATGCAATTGATATTAATCACGCGTGTAATGCCGTGCGCCGTCGCTGCCGCCGCCATATCGTAGTGGTAGTCGTCGCTACCACCAACCGCTCGCTGGGCTGTTGGCACAAACCTGTGAAAAGGCCAAAGTCAAGCCACCACAATAGGAGCACAGGCAGAGAAACAATCTGTGAAGGATGCAACCCCAAACGACCCTGAGGTAAAGATTCACACTGTTCCTCCATGTTGCTCCATCTGAGGAGAGCCCAACTCTAAATAGGCATCTTCTTCTTCGTCATCATGCATCCTATACCTACCATAACCTATGTGCTTGATGCAGCATGTTCCATGGAAGAAGAGGCAAAATGCGATGCTGGAAAATATATATTTATGGACATCAACGATCGATTATTATTGTTATTATTACCAACTTGGAGAAAAGGACTATTCATCGTTAAAAAATCTTCCTGCGCTGAAGAGAAGACGGTGAATATACGTGGAGTGGCGGCGGGCGGGAGTAGCAGCGGTTAAATCGATGATTCGTCGGTTCGATTTGGTGGATTGTTATCGATTGTTTTCGTTTTTCTTTGTACCCGCAAGTGGAAAGTGTTGTCTCTTTTGGAACGTTTTCACCTTCGATTATTTATTGGCGGTCTAGTGTTGGTTATAGGTAGCTTTTGGGTCTCTCGGTATCGGTATACCGATGGTTGGTTTGAAAGGGACGACTTTCATGAAATCGTTGTCGTCATCGTCGTCGCTCGTCTGAGCGGTCGTGAGTTTTCCCTTTTTTTTACCTTTAAATATAGAATTACCTTAAAATTGTTAACAATCGGATCCGGACAAAAGCAAACTGTCATCTGAATATGATCTTTTTTTTTTTTGCAAAGATAAATTATGAGAAGCGATGACGGGGAACAAATGAGAAGTGAGAAAATGGAGCACGAAATCATATTTTTTTTTATTTTTTTTTTTAGGTACAATCTCAGAAAGAGAAACTTTTAATTGACGATGATTGAGAGTTCGATAAACTTTGTGAATAAATTGAAAAAATTACAGATGCATAGTTGAATTGTAAGGAATAGTTTAAGAGATAGAAGAGTTTTGTATATTCATGCGATATCTACATTCAAGACTGATAAGTCTTATTAAGATAACTTTGGAGAATGCTCGCTGCCTCGTAACCACCAGAGGATTACGGCAAGATGACCCGTTGTCATGTTCATGCTTTGTACACCTGCTTCAATATTGTGCTTAAAAATGTTGTCATAATCACTGTCACTTTCTTGAAAACATATGTAAATACACAAAAAGACATTGATAAATTAAAAATATTAAAATGATGGAAGATATATTAACAATCAGGGGCAAGTAAGCAAATTTTTTTGAAATCTGTAATAATAAATCGTCAATCTATAACTTTGATTGTTTGTTTGTCCTGGATAATCTCAGAAACCAGTTATTCGATTTCAAAAATTCTTTTTGTGATTGAAAGATTTGTCTTAGGGAAAGGATCTTAGACTTATTTATTTTAAAAAAATTTGCTTTTTATAGGGTGAAATGGGGTAAAAACATTACGTCATAGGTGTCTGATCTACGAAATTGTTTTTGTGTTTTAAAAGTAATTATGGTTGGACACCGAGGACCTTTTGAGGAGTAGATATATTTTTTGAAATTTTATTGTTTATAGGGTGAAATAGGGTAAATACAAAAATTTTTATCCGGTCAAAATTTTGTTTTATTTTTGAAAAGTTCCCGATAAAGGCTGGACTTCGAGGATTATTCAATGGCTGGATATTTTTTGAAATTTAATTTATAAATTTAAATTGAGTTAAAAACAATGAAATAGCACCAGCTTTTAAAAATGTTTTTTGTGTTTGAAAAATAATATTCAATAGGAAAGAATTGAAGGAGATTATTAGTTTTAAATCTAGTTAAATGAAATACTGGACATACATGAATCCCTAAATTTTGTATTAAATTATAGAATTAGCAAATTACCAAATCAATTAGAATGACTCTCTATATATCAAGGATACTGCTGAAACCTATACAACTCTTTACATACAAAAAATACTGCAAAGGATATTTACGTAATTAATCAATAAATTTAATTGAATTGAAGAAAGATCTCAGTTAAAATAACTTAATTATCGGAAATTCATGTAGGTTACTACCGAGTAAGTACGTTCCCTATACATATCCCTCTTACAAGAACGGAGAATGGAACGAAAATCATATACACATCAGACCATCAGGAACGATGCCATACTCCACAGAGTCTGGATTATTTTTCATGAAATTACGAAACATTCACCTGTGTTTCTGTACTTGACGAAATTCAATTTATACCTTCCATCCAGGTAACCAGCAACATTTTCAGCTCTCACCACATCAGACAACCTTTTTGAAAAAAAAAAACAGAAAATATATCAAGTGGTTAGTAAGCTATGGTAAACACTCTGAAGCTGAACACTTGTGTTTCGTTCGCACAAAACTGGGACCTATTGAATGAAAATCAAAAAAAAAAAAAATAAACCGAATAGATTCTGCAATTCAATTACTGTCGCTGCATCGGAAATTCTCTCCCTCTCTTCAATCTAAAACCCAGACTATTGAATTGGATAAGCAAAGAAAACTCAACGCTAGCACGAAATTGTCATGAAGAATGCCCTATGAATGGTCTGGGATTACGTTTCATCGTGGTGGCAAAAGCACCAACGAGACCGAGAATAGGATACTAGAAAAAGGATAATCCGATTTGCAAAATTTTAGCTTTTGTATCCAATATCCACGCCAACATCGCCAAAGCAAATAATGGAATTCCCAGGACTTGTCCTATAAAGTGTAGGTATACAATGCTATATACTCTATACTCACTCTTAAAGGCGACTCATCTTAATTGGTGCCAACTAGAGCATAGAGCATTATCTTTCAACAATGTAAGCTATCCGGCTTCTTCCTTGTGACCAAAAGTTAAACGTTGATAAGGCACCCAGGACACTTAACATGAAATTTGGGTCAAAGCCAAATTGCGAGGCGAATCACATATATGTATGAAGAGAGACATCGCCACTATTTTTGTTTCATTTCATTTTGTGTCCTTTTTTTTAACCAAACTATACGAATAGCTCCTTGGAATTTTGCTAATGACAGGATTTTCATCCTCATATTTGTTTTATACGTATATGAGTATCTTTGTAACTAATTGAAGAATTCATGTGATAAGAAGATAAGATAATAAAAATTTAAGACGTGTTTCTTTCAGGGTCTTCCTCACTCCCTCTCTCTTATTAGACTTCTTGTATAAATGGCGATGGTCATTAAACAGACCAAGGGAGAAGAGAGTATCTTTGGGTTTTTATGACATGACATTTTACGGTTTAGTGTCGTCGTCAGTTCCAGAGTTCATGGCTATCATAGGACAAACGATTCACTTTGGATAATAATCTGTCGTCGATGGGTTGACCCAATCAAAACAATGGATATTAACGTTTTTTTGGTTTTTCCTTTTTATATTTACGTCCAGCGTGGATATAAATCTTTTGTGCAGTTTAATTGTTTTCGGGGTTGGTTCGTTCACAGTTTTTTTTTTGTTGATATATTTTTTCATTTTATAGATTTGCGTTCTCCGAAGATACTCACTCGTTTATAAAAAAAAAAAGAAGGAAGAACGCGTCATTACATTATACTCTTTTGTAATGTTTATATTTTTTATTATTTTTTTATGACTTCGATGGAAAAAGTGAAGTGAATTTTTAAAACGTCCGCAATATAAAAACCTTTTCTGTGTCTCGTCACGCAAGTGCCTTAGAAGGAATAATATTGACATGACAAAATCATTTCGAAAGTTATATTAATAATACTAATATCATATTGGGTTTTTATTATTAAAGATAAATAAATAGATAAATAAGTTCTGATTAGTTCTGCAGATTAATCAAATGGTATTATTAAAGAAACTTTATAATGCTGAACATTTCTTATTTTTTTTCTATGAATAAATTTCTAATTTATGAGAGTAACGGGCTTGACAGCCTGTGGTTATATTTATTGTTAGCGACATAAGGAATAAATTATAGCGAGGTCTAAGGTTGAATTGGCTTAAATGATTTGTAATGAGTGGTCAATTCAGTCTGCGTTGGGTTATATCGCTTGTCACTTCCCAACGAATTTGACGTTTATGTCACAGTATGGCTAAGCTAGAGTTACTAAATGCCTGTAAATATGCTACAGTATTTCTAACTTCTTTTCTTAATAGTTCAAAAAAAATATTCTTTTGGTTAAAAAAGTTTGCTACTTACCGAAGACAAAATAAGAATTAAATCGCGAAGACATCATTTTGGTTCTATAAGTTTGATAACTCATTGAAAATTTCACTCTGGCAACCAGGCTTTTAACTAATACCATATGAAAGTGTTCATTCTTAGGCCAAAGTCTTGTGATTTTTAAATCTCAAAAAATACAACTTATAAAATTTTTACAAAATATAGTTATCAACGTTTAAAAAAAATATTTGTTGACGATTTTTTCGTCGAATAAGTAATAAAGCTAAAAAGCACTTGCTATTTCGTCCACGCGATTATTCGGAGGCAATGAAAAGAAGATAATATGACAAGATTTTTATGAAAATCGCGTGCAGTCTCAATGGATTCCATTTGATCTACAGTAAAACCCGCTTAAGAGAAACTGCAAAATGTCACAGCCATGCTTTCACTTAAGCGGGTTTTTCACTTGAACGAAACCCGCTTAAGTGAAAAAAAATTGCACCTAAGCGGATTGAAAAATCCCAACAAGGGTTCTGACATATCAGAAATTCAAATGTCATTTTCGTGATGAAAATTTGGTGGAGGTGAAAAATAAGTGAAAGCGTTCAGCAAATTGTTTGTTCTGTTCTATTAAATTTTTTTTCACTTAAGAGAGTTTTTTTTCAACGAAAAATATTAAAAATAACTGAAAATATGTTTCAGGTATCCGGGTTTTTCACTTAAGCGAGTTTTGCTTAAGCGGAGTGTTATAAAGGTAATTGGTCGACAAATGCTCGGGAATGAAAAAGTGTATCAGATAAGCGGGTTTTTCTCTTAAGCGGGTTTTACTGTATTTAATTTTGCGAAAAAATGTTGCCCCAAAAACGGAATTGATTCTATTTGTTTAATAGCTGCGATTTTTTTGTCACATAAATATCCATGCAATCACATTTAGAACCATGTTTTTATTTTTTGTTGCGACTATACGATTTTTTAGTAGCTGAAATTTAAATCGTAAGTGCGTGTACCTACATATGTAATTGAATTAGATTAATTTTATCTTCTGAAAAACGCGTGGCGATGAAGCAGGAAATGAGAGGTGTTATTATAAACGTTAATGCAAACATACATATACCTTACATGCGACTGAAAAATTGCTGCGATTGAAAAAATGAAACCAGTTCTATTTTGTGAGCCTTTTTTTTCTGTCACAAAACTAAAAAGATCAGTTGAAATCAAATGAGACTGCAGGTACCTACTTTCAATTTTTATAAATATTTTGTCATATTATCTTCTATATTTATTGCGTCTGAATAAATATTCGTGCGATCGAAATCGCAATTGTGTTCTAGTCCTATTATTCGACTCTTTAATAAATTTTTTTTTTTAAACATTGCTATTTATTTCTAGCAAATGCTTGCAGCGTTCTCTTAAAAGTTATATATAGGTACTCGTATTATTTTGTATTTGTTTGGATTGAAAAAATCGCGCGAGTGATAAATATCACCAGTTCATGCGAATAACAATAATTTTCTGTGATCGAGATTTTTTAAATTCAACGAATGAAAATCTCAAGTGTGTTCAAGTGTTCAAGGAATCCTTAAATTTTAAATAAATTTTAGTTCGTTAAGTTTGAATATTTTATGTATATGAAAGTATAAACATTTTTTCTGTATGAATACACTCAATACTGTATATTTTGAACATACCAAAACCATAATTTAATTCCAATAAATATGCAATTGGTGATTCTGCCTGCGACTATAGCACAATGCACATACACATCACAGATCATCTATCTACCCTTTTTGTTTTTAATTAATATTATTCCATTTATATTTTTTGCATTTTCAAATTGGATACCCATGGTTTTCCATATTCATGCCACATTGTCTTCATTAGAATTTTCAAAAACCCATTCAAAAATGTTTAATTTAATAAGAACAAAAAGGACAAGAATTCCATTTTTATTTGTGAGATTGATCCAGAAGGCATTTTTGTTGTTTTTTTTTTTTCTCGATGTTTATTTGTAGCCCTTGGCTACCGAACTCGTATATATATACTCGAGAGATGTAAATGCAAAGATAAGCTCATACGACCAGCTGCTGGAAGAATCAATATTTATGATGCCAAGAATAAGTAGACGGTAAATGGTTGGTTGCTTGAGTGATTTATAGACATAAAGGGATAAATTTCAAAAAAAAAATTTAAATTTAAAAACAAACTAATTAAAGATTTTCGTTTTTCTTTTGTGATAAAATAATAACAAAACTGCAGAACAAGGACGAGTAATAAATATTGTTTTATGACACATTGGATGGTTATATAGTTGTCATACAATGCCTAAAGGTTGTTTAATTTAATTAAATTTATTTAAGTTAATGATGGAACTGTATACGTTTTAATATGTACCTTCTTTTCTTAAAGAAGTATTATTTCAAAAGTAAGCATTTTAATTAAATTATTTTTCATTATTTTATTGGAAAATTTAATTTGCAATTTGACCTACCTACTGAACAAAAAAAAAATCCCCACGTTTTAAAAATTTCTTTTTTTTTAAATTTATTTTATGAATTATGACATAGGTAGACAATGGACATCACTTACCTCGTATAAGAAAGAGTCACTTTAAATCCCTGCCCAAATTTCCATGTATAAATTTAAATAACGTACGCTTAACATTATACATTCTTTAATTTCATAATCCAATTTAGTTTGATTGTTAAACTCAGCCCACCATATTGTCTCGTATACGAATGTATATTTGGTAGAATTTTGCATCATTATATCCAACCCACTTAATAAAACTAGATCAATTTAATTCCTAACCCCAGTGACTCAATGAGTCATTTATAAAAACTTAACTTACAAAAGGATATACAATTACCATCCATCCACGCAAATATTCTTGAAAAAAAAAAAAATAAAAAATGAACTCAAATGTATCGCTTGACCATTCATTCTCCTGCTGTCATTCTCTTCAACACAATCTCAATAAGGATATTGCCATTGCCATAACTATTTCCTCAACCCTCAAAACCTTTGCCTTTTAAATTTATAAGTGGCATTGCAGAAAATGGAATAATATTTGTAAATTTATTACAATTACCCAAATGACTCTCGATCAAGTCGCCAACGCTATGGCAGGTATACCTATATGCGAACGTAATAAAACGACTCTATTAAAAAAAGCTGGCCTATATGTACATATTATAGCTTAGCTGGTGGCTAAGGCTGACATGTCGTTTGCGATCTAATACTCTTGTAAATAGCCATGGATTCTGGAAGTGGAACAAGACGTTAATAGGGAATAGACGTTTATCACGTTTAGCAGCGATACTATACTCAACTGAGCCGTGTAATCATTGTGTTCGTGTTGTGTGTATATTACTGTGGGCTAAGTTATTGCAATATTTATTATGTCTCAATAACCTGAATGATTCATAAAGATAACCTCAAATGTCCAGCTGTATATGGTTTGGCTATATCAAATGCCAAGGGGCTTCTAAGATCGATTTTCAGAGATTCGAATCCAATAAAGTGTTGGTGAATATAGGTATAAGGATATGATATTATAAAAAAAGAAGGTTTCATTCTTTAATTTTGTTTTAATTGAATTGTTTAAAATTTAAAGTGATTTTGAAAGAAATATAAAGTAAGAGAGATGATATTTTTTTAAAAATCAAAATAAACGATAAACCAATAAAAAATCTGGCTTATCATGCACCACACGTTCACTTTCGCAAATTTTACAGGAGAGCAAAAAAAACAAAAAAAAATTACATTAGGTTCCATACAAAAACAACAACTACGATACATTGGACCAAAGTGGACAATTTGTGCAGAATGTGTTTCTTAATAAAATAGCATCAAAATCTCAATTTCGGCCAAAAGTGAACTTAGCAGCAAAAAATTTCATCAAAATCGGTTGAACATGAAATGAGATAGTCAAATCCCAAAAAAAAAATGGTTCTATGAGATATGTCATCATTAATGGATAAATGTTAAACTTTTTCCAATAATTGCTAAGATCGTAGTTATATATAAGCTCACAATTATTTTTTATATTTAGGTCGTAAGAGTCGTTTTCGAGAAAAATTAGATTTTCCTTAATGGTTCTTTTATATTTGGTTATAAGAATAATTTTTGTTCAAAATCTGCTAGATAATGTTAAAAAATTGTTGGCTACGTATTAAGTTTTCCAAAAAAAAAATTTTAACCTTTTTTTAAAAATCCCAAAAAAAAAACTTTTGGAAATTTTAGTACACTTGTAAAACTCTTAAAAATATTCTCCATAAAAAAATAAAGAAAAATCAGTCGAACCGTTTTTCAGAAAATCGAAAATCAAAAAATTGTTCTATGGGAGCTGCTTTTAACAACCATTTTGTAGAAATTTATTTTTGTACAAAAAGGTACAGTAGAATGTCGAAAAGATGAACAGATATAAAACAGAGCCCGTTCATCATTTTGAATTGTTCATCTTTTCGAGCATCAACGTATGTTTGAGGAAGAAGATATATAGTAAACATTAAAAATTATTTTCATAACAAATTAAAACAAGTTCAAAAGTATTGTTCATGAGGAACTAAAGGCAAAAGAAGAAGTAAAAATTATGTTTGGAATAAAGTATTCATCTTTTCGAGTACAAAATTTTAACCCGTCCATCTTTTTGAACACTGAAAAGTGAACATTTTCCGTTCATCTTTCCGAGCTGTTCATCTTTTAGAACCGTTCATCTTTCTGAGATTCTACTGTATTTAGCATTTAATGTGCAAAAATAACTGATTTTTTGTCTTTAATTGCTAAAAAAATGTACTGTTATTTTTGGGCTTAAAGAAAAATAAAAAAAAACGTGTCGGGGGAATGCCCAAAAATGGTAGGCAGGCTGCAGCCGAACGGACAAACAGACAGAAAGATGCTATCATTGATTTTTTGTACGAATCCATAATTTGCCATAAATTATATACCTACCATACATATGTACAAGTAGGTACATATATCGCAAGCAAAAATATTGAATTGTTTTTCCAATAAATATTTCATTGAAAATTTGTGTACGCAATATTTTTTTGACTCAAAACAAAATTCTTGTAAATTCTACAAATTTTAACGAGAAAGTAGAAAGCTAAAAATAATGGTAGCATAGAAGGAACCGTTATTGCCAGCTTGTGGGTTAATTTTTGACCACCCAAATTTAGAACATATCCTATTATATTACACATATACAAAGTTTTATTTTAGTCGAATATAAGAGCCCAATTTCAAGGTAAATAACCTTTTTCATAATGGTTGTATTACCGGTACCTACCGTTATTTTTGGAGCTAAAAAAATATTTTCGATTTATTTGTTTGCATAATATATCAACGGTTAAAGTTAAAGACCCTGGTAAGTCCTGTTTGCATGTTTTTCAGAAATCAATAAAAACCTTCCAAATTTTGTATGGCGATCTATTAATTTTATTTCTTTCTGCAACGCCAAAAAATATTGTTTACGCAAAAATCCCCGAACACTAGATGCATTAAAAACCAACATTACTCAAGTTATGGCCAAGACACCGCCCGAAATGTGCGAAAAAGTGGTTAAAAATTACCTCAAAAGAAACGCATGCTGCGAATCTTCCCGGAGGCGGCCATTTGAATGATATTGTTTTTCACACAAGTCCAAACTTTGTAATGAAATAAAATTTGCATCAAAAATGTATCTCTGTGTGTGTTTTATTTAGCTTAACTTTTGAAACCGAAAAATGAGTGACCCTTTATATATGAAGATTTGAATTCTTCCCTTTTTATGTAATATGTTCAGAACAACATTGTGACGCTAAAATTACCAAAAGGTGACTCTGATTCTGGTGATTTTTTTTTGCATTAATTTTTTATTATTTTTTTTATAATTATTCGACTTACGAGGTACTACATTTTAACCATCGATATGTAGGCTTAATAGCACTACCATTAGTTTATGGTCTCATTAAGGAACTTTAACTCGCATTAACAACATATAACTTTAATCAACAAAACAAAATTGTTTCTGATTATGAAAGCTGAGTTAGTTATAAACTCTAAACATAAAACGCCTCAATTCAGTTTGAAATTGCTTTAACGAGTTTTTGAAGAATTGAAGAAAATTTCCATTTTTTCTTTGTTGTAGAACTTACAAAGTGCAGAATCGGATTTTTTGAATCATTTCCTTAATATGATGTAAAATCCACTTCAATAGGAATGTGGTGGTCCCAAACACTGGTCAGTACATCATCAGTTAAAAAAAAACTTCATGAAAACATAAAGCAGAGTTCTTTTTTTTCAAATTCCGTTCAATGAAATAAAATTCAACCCACATTGAACTACCGCTACCAATTTTCCCACATCCTGTGAAGTATTTATAAAAGGTATATCAGCTTTTTTCCCGGATACCTTCTTTTTGGAGAATCTTTTTTTTTTTACTTTTGCGCGCAACGAGAAATCGTTTCAAATTGGAAACTTAATTAAAACTCATTCATTCACAGAGGTAATAAATTTTCCTTTAGATTAACTCGTAAACGAAGGGAAAAATTGTGACTTTCAACACCCATCCATCCGTTCATCAATCTCCACACACTCGTGCCATCTCCTTCTTCTCTTTTATCAATATTATAGCTTCAATTCCTTTTAATATGTTTTCTTAAATTCTATATATATGAAGCTATGAGATTGGGATTTCTTGGTGTTGCTCTTATACAAAATCCGGTATTAATTCTAAAAACAGTTAATATTCCTTTAGATGATACCTTGAATTCTTAGAAATGCTATGTAGGTACATTTTGTAAGTGTTCCTTTTGACTTCTTCATTCAACAAGTGTGTGTACTTAATAATTTAAAAAGCATATGTACGTTTGATGTGTTAAAGCTTATATAACTGGGCCTTTTTTGTCCTTATACCGATATTGTATATATAGCCTTCATGTACTTAACTGTGATAAAGGTGAATATTAAACTCTAAGGCAGGTAAAACATTTTTGTTGTTAAGGACGAAGGAAAGTAATTCAATACAAATGTTGTGACGATGGATGACTTATAAATGTATATGAACGCATTTCATGGTTTCATGGAAACAGAGAAAAGAGTGATTCTGTAAGAAAATTATGAAGGTGAAGAGTAATTTTTCTTTTAAGGATGAAAAGGACCCGCATGGGTAATGTATAAAATGTGTAATACTTTGATTTATTTATGTCTTTGATCTTTTTGATGAGTTTTTTTTCTAAAATTGACAATATTTATACTAAGTAATGAAAAAGCTTGCAAAATTGGATATATCATACTGCTGGTAGTTTCAATGGAGAAAGGTGTTTATTATTTAAATATTTGACAGTGTTTGACTATATAATCTCTGCACCAGAGGATGGATAGGTATATCAATAAAGGACATCCGTACATATAAGTAACGTTTCTTTTTACCATCTTATAGGCTACGCTATTTTGGAGCTATATTATAGCCTTATACACAGAAGGTGTCATCTGGTATTCATATATATGAAAATAAAAACATTTTTTTTCATTTGTTAAAAAGTAAGGATAAAGCTACAGAAAACCACATTGCCTTATTTATAATTGTTCTCAACATTTTTCTTCAAAAAAAAACCTTTTTTTATGTTTCAATTTTACTCTAAAAGTCATAAAAATTCTCTTTGCAGAAAATTTATTCTGCCACCTCAAACACATTCCACTTTTCACATTCCTTCCAAATGTACCTGTTTCGCAGTTGAAATCACATTCATTACCACATCCACAATAATTCCACATGCAATGCAATGCAACACTACACACATCATTTAAAATTCAGTCTTGGTAGAAACCCAACGAATAAATTACCAATGTTAATTGCATGTTTAAACTAATTAATTGTCGCCAGAGTGCGCTGTCTGTCCAGTCCGGTGTGGTGTGTTTGCTGGCATGGCATATAATATAAAAAAAGCTGCATCAGGACCAATTTTATGCCATTTTCACAACTCATGTTTGCCTAGCGTATATTGCTCTGTGTATAATCATGCATGCAATTTATGAGAATTTCAACACTCAGGTGATATTTTAATTTGCCTCTGGGTCTGCTATAGGACCCGGGATACAAAAAAAATATAAGTCAAAACACCTCGCTCTATACTATTATAGTGTTGATGAAGTTGCCTCTGACTTGCAGTGCGGCAGCAATCAGCCGCAGGAAACTTAAAGTACTAAGTTTTTATTTTTGTTTTTTGACAGTTTTTCCACCACAATGAATGCGAGAAGAAAAAAAAATATGAATATAAACTTCAACGGAAAAGTCAACAATAGTTGAAAAATGTTCGCCTATAGCATATGTGAAGTCGACAGGGTTAGTGCTACTTTACATTTTACTTTACCTTTTTTATACCGCATTTCGCGCATATCTTAATTTTGTTTAAATATTTGTGTATCGCAAATTATTTGTTTGCTCTTTTTCCGTCTTGCTGTTATTCTGATTGTTTGTGATTCAGTTCAGTAGAACTATTAAAACAATCATAACATAAGTACTACCAATGCACCTCATTGAGGGATATTTACGTTAGCCAACAAGGGATTTTTTTTCCATACATGACGTTATCCCCAAAGACCAAAATCTCAATCAAACGAAGAAAAAAAATATAAGATTCAATAGCCTGTAAATAGTTGAATAGTGCTATAAGAATAAATTTACACCTTTAGTTTTCCAAAAAAAAAATTATAAATTTTTTTTTTAATCTTATATCAGGTGTACGGTGGCGTATGTGGAACCTTTTTTTTCAACAGTATGTAATTTGATGGAATTATTTTAATTTTTTTATAAATTTATATACAAGGATTTTATTTTATAAATTTTGATAGTTGTAAGCTCGTACCTTCAAAGGCTTTTGAGCTTTTTTCCTACACCCCACGACAAAACAACAAATTGAACAGTTACAAATAAAATGCACTACTGAATCAGGCGTACCTGCTTTTATGGTTAAAAATTGTTATGAATGTTAATTGTTCAATATGTACAGAAATTCGAAAATTAATTTTTGAAAAACTTGATCGAAAAAGAAAATTATGTAATGAAGGCTTTTGTTGTAGTGTCCCTAGCCATGATAGTAATAATAAGTGTTTTGAGTGTGGCTTATTCTCCAAGGGTGTGGATAAAGTCGAAAATAATATTAAGTCTTAAGCTTAGCATACACGATTGGAAGATCATCCAATATGGGCCGACTTTTCGCAAAAAATTTTCACCAATTTTCTATCAACCATCTCCAATTTTATTGTCAGCTAATTGGATATTGGATGATGTTCTTGTCAAAAACATAATCCAATTTTCAATTGGCAGATAAATGTTTTCTATTGTGGAGGAAAAAAACAAAATTATATATTCGCTTTTGAAGAAAAAAAATTGAAAAAGTGTTTTTTAAAACAACGAAAAAGAATTGATAACGGTTTTTTGTAGAGGGGTCAAAAACAAGAATTTTTATTTTGGGAGGGGGGGGGGGGGTCTGTCTCGCCCCGTTTAGGAGGTAGGGGCAATTTTAGAAAAAAATAACTTTAATTTAAAAAAAAAATATTAAAAAACAGAAAGCCAGAAATCTGATCATTTTAAACCAAATTTTTATTACAACAGTTTTTGAAAAATTCGCATGCAAACTCAAAATTTTGATAAAAAAAAATGAAAAAAAAAGTTTAGACCAATTTTTTGTCAAAATTGTGAAATGAAGTGCTAAATTGGCTTTTTGTGGTCAATGTTAATTTCAATTCTAAATCGAACAAACAAAAAACAGAATGGTATTATGTTTATGTTTTATACTTCACTTCTAAAATAAAGTTTCAAATTCTCTGTCATCTGTCAAGAAAATTGTCTTCCAATGAGTCTACCAATTTTTTGATCTCTGTAGTATTCCAAATGTGGAAACAGACAATTTTTAATTGGAAGACAAAAAATTGTCGGCAATTGTCATCCAATTTTCTACCAAATATTTGTCTAATTTTTGGATAAAATCAAACAACCGTATAAACGGACAATTTTCACTTGATAGAAAATTGGGAATTGTCGACTCATTGGTTGCTATTTGCAGACTTTTGACAGTTGGGTCAATATTGGAAGATCTTCCAATCGTGTATACTTATAGCATTTATGGTCTCGTAATTTTAATTTATACAAACATATACTACATACATTTTATACATTTATTTGATTTATATTTAATTTTAATTATTTCAAGAAAATTTCCCTTATATCAACTGGAGAGGGGGTATACAGAAACCGTACGTCTACACGCTTCAAATTTTTAAATACATCTTAGCAGGAAATCCCCTTAAAAATTAAATGTAACCACTAAATGTATTGCTATGAGAGAAAGTTAGTGTGTATTTTATTTTATTTCAAAGTAAAGTAAACTGTGCTACTACTTAAGTGTTCAATGATTAATTTTAATTCGTTTATGTAAAAAGAAAGAAGTTATGTATGATGGAACAATCTATGACTTTTACTTCACTTCAATGCGGAAACTACGTAGGAAGCGTATCTAAATTGATATCGGTATTTACATTCTCACCACCTAGAAAGGCCCGTTACTTTTTCCAAATGTCTACTTAAACTAACTCTTCATTATTACCATTTATATGCATCCTTATTTTGGTTCGCAGTATTTTTATAGAAATTCCCATATGGGGGGAAAAACATCCTAAATCGGAATATTCCCATTCATCCTTCTCCAATCACAGTCACACACAGGAACACCGCGATGAAAGATATCTTGCCAGAAACGAACGTAAACCGCGACAAGGACACATTTTGTGTCGACTTGAATTATATACCGCTCATTGCCATCGCGTCGCACAAATACAAACGTTCTTCTGATTTTTCACACAGAAAGACGCGACGACGACGACGCTTGAAGAACGTTCGTTCGTGCTTGGGGCAAAATTTATTGTCATCACACTATTTTTAATGCTTGTGCAATCAGATTCGAATAGTAGTTCCTGCCATATAGCTTCCCGGCCCTAACACACCATTAAATGCGCGTGCAACATGAATTGAGAGCTAGTAATGTGTTGCTCCTTACAGAAATTCATTTTATTTCCTATATATTCTACGACGATT
The DNA here is from genome assembly GCA_929447395.1 of Epistrophe grossulariae. NCBI lineage: Eukaryota > Metazoa > Arthropoda > Insecta > Diptera > Syrphidae > Epistrophe > Epistrophe grossulariae. The sequence goes on from OV839568.1 coordinate 138,332,710, forward strand.
GGGATGGCAGTTTAAAGGGTCATACTTGTGGCTAGAATATAAATTAGAAATTGCACACTAAAGGAGCGAGAAGGGCGCGACCCGCTAGATATATGCTAAAATTGTACCAAAACACTTTCTGGCCATATATGAAAAGAGAGAGGCAATTGATCCGGGGATGAAAATGTTGCCAACGGAGATACAAATGATGACATTTTTTATAAAAAAAAAACGAAACTTCCGTCAAGAATGATTTGGTTTTTTAAATGTAAATTGTAAGTTAACAATACAAAATTAAAAAAAATATTTTCTTTCCAGAAGATATGCAATCAAAAATTTATCAAAATTGTAAAAATTTAAAATTCCATTAAAATTTGATATTTTCGAAAATTCGAAATTTCAAAAATTTTAGACCTGAAATATTGAAATCCAAAATCTTGGTAATCAACCAATTCAAAATTCAGTTAAAATTTTATATTTTCAAAAAATCGAAATACATACATATATACAATTTTAGTACCAAAATGTTGAAATCCGAAAACTTCTTTGTTATCAAAAACAACTCAAAATTGTAAAAATTCAAATTTCCGTAAAAATTTTATTTTTTTTTGAAAATTGAAAATATTAACAATTTTAGTCCCGAAATGTTGAAATCCAAAAACTTCTTTTGTAATTGAAAATTTATCAAAATTGTAAAAAATTTATATTTTCGAAAACTCGAAAGTTAAACAATTTTAGTCCCGAAATATTGAAATCCAAAAACTTCTTTGTTAAATAATTTTCTTGTTCCCCTTCTTTATTCCAGATTTTCTTCTGCACAACTTTATTCTTTTATACACTCTGGTTCGGTGGATTAGAACTTGCTAACTTTCGGTCTCTAAGTGACAATTAAATTTTCCTGAAGGACTTAAAGGCCGTTAAAAGCTATTTTGAATCAATAATTCAACAAAGTCCATTAAAATAGTGCTAAGTCTTCTACTTGGCTGTTGTATTTCAGTTGTATAGTATATAGAATTTGTATTATTAAAAAAACCTTCTTATAAATTTTCCTGAAGAGTTTTTATTTTAACTTCGAATTTCAGTATAAACTTTACCTACTAATTATTTCGTGGCAAGATTTTTGTGATTTTGAATTTTCAAGTCTGTGATTCCATTATATTGACTTTTATAAATCCAGGAATTATATCAGCAAAGAAAATCTTTTTCGAACTTAGATTTACACTTCATTAAAAACCTATTTGACCTCATTTGGCAATAATATATAAAAACCCCTTTATTATTGTAGGAAAAAAATTCTCCTAAATAGAGGCAACCATATCAAAATGATGGTTGGGATCTAGCGGTGGCGGCAGCGGCAGCAGCAGTGATGGAGGACGCTAAAGTGAACGCGACTCTTCGACTGCGGCAGGATTGTGATGCCATTTATTATCCAGTGCAACTTGAAGTTTATTACATGCGCATAAATTTCGCGCAAAATTCCACCACATTCGTTCGCTTTGAATTTAATTTATTTTGATCTATGAATGGGTATTAGAATGGACATGTTAAGTGGAAATAACAGTGGAGTTATAGTATAGTATACTTCGTAGTATCCCCAGCCATCAGGCTCCTAGGACTATGCGAGTATGTATATTTACACATGTGACTATATAGAACACACACAAACACAATGACAGCACCCTGTGTGACATTTCTCACGATAAATTATCAGCATCTACGGAGCGATTTTTTTTTCGCTTCGCATTGAAATTTATGCGTGTTCGCTGGCAACAATAGTGCCACAATGCATGTTGCTGATTGCTTATGCGAGTGAGTCAGGACAATTTCTATGTACCATTCTATGGAATGGATGCGATGCTTGCGATGCGCCACTGCTAACTGCCACTGCAACTCCACTGATGGGAGAACAGGAATAAATGCATATAAGCCATATAGATAGATGAGAGTGGCGATGTTGAGCTATGACTCTGGCATATAAGACAGTTGGCCAGGCCGGTGGAGATAGAGTCGTCTGTCAGAATCAGATTTCATGTGAGTATAGGTATGTGTGCAACTTGAATATAAAGCTTTTGATTTAATAATTCAAAAGGCTTTTAAAATCGACTTGATGAACTATAGCCAAGTGCAGTAGGACAGGATATACATACAAACAAAAGAAAATGGTAGATTTGGAAGCTTAATATGCATAGCTTTTCCATATGCAGATACTGGAAATTCAAGGCAATACCAAAATATGAAATCTCATCTCTTACATTTTGCTTAAAACAAAAATCTTGATAAGATGTTTCGGTGACTGATAGGCATTGCTTACCGGTGTTTAGTCCGTTTTAAAAGAAAATCTAGATTTCTGGTATTAAAATTGGCAGGAACAACAGCTAGAGTATGTAGGGCAATCATTTTTATTAGTAAATTATTTGTATTGGTTTATTATAAAGGATTTGCATAGTAAGACCTATTTTCTGAGGTCCTCTTTAAGTAGCTCATTGGTTCTCCTCCATGAGTTCCCTATAGGTTGTGTACTAGGGAGTAGCGAAAGGGACTTTCTATATATAAGAACCCCCACTGTTAAGCTCCTCTAAGCCCCTCTTGAAGCGGTTAATTGAACACGGTTCTCCTTCGTGAGTTCCGATCATTTTGATCTCTAAGTTACGTGCTAGGGACATAGGGCTTTCGATAAGGATCCCCAAATCCGTTTTCTTCTTTCGTATTCCTATTCAAGGATTCCGTTGGACAGAGTAGTCCTACAAGAGTTTCCGTCCGTTTTGTTCCCCAGGGGATACAGTATATGAAATACTGTGTTATTTAATTAAGCTGTCGAACATTGTATTGATTTAAAAATTATATATTTTTTGGAACAACAATCATACGAAATACCGTGGGCTTAGTTTTTTAAAATTTCGGTATTCTCAAATTTCAATGATCTGAGTCCAGACCCTTCATTTGTGTATGATCGTACAATATATGTTTCAGAAAATAATTTAAAATCGATAAAAAGCTAATGAAACTCACTTATTTAAACAACCTCATCACGTTTATTCTATAAGTATACAAATGGTGCACTGCAGACACACCCATATATTATTTTCAATCCAAAAACCAAAACCTTTTGCGAACTGATGCATTCTCAAAACTTTCATTGAAATTACTCTCTTTCTCATTCAATTTCAAAAGCAATATAGAGGAACACATATCCCAGCCCATGGCAGTAAACAAATATTGAACTTAAAACCAATTAACTAACGATTTCGTTAGATTTTCAAAATACAAAAACATCTATCGTGTTTCTAAACGCACTCACTCTGTAATGAACGACAGTGCCCAGAAGATGTTAATGTGCAACCTGAGACGAACCCATATACGCCTAAACCAACAGACCGCGTTACAAGAGAGGACAGTCATCAAATGGTGAACCTTTTCCTATAGTCTTCAACCAGAAGCGAATAGAATCTCATAACTGCAGCTTGCTTATTAAGTCCTGGGCTGTGTTTTGTGTTGTTCCCTTTCACTTTTTCCCGATTTAGTTTCGCATGATCAATGCTACCGAAAACCCAGAGCCAATATTCGCTTCCTGCGCGCGATGGCGATGATGATGATGACGTGCAATTCCACTGACGAAATGACGCAAATACTGCGACATGCGGCAGGCAGTAAGAGGGATAGGTATACTGCAACTGTAAGCTGGTAAAAGTCGTGAGGGCCTCCATTCCTGTTGCTGATAACTACGACGGCTATAATATACGACAACGACACTAGATACGCTTCATGCATTATACTCTACTCCTCCGCAGCATCCGCATCCGTATATAATCGTACTGCGGCCGCCATGTCAGTTGTTGTCTTCCGAACAAATGCATAATTTGTATTTTGTGTGATGGATTTGGGTTTGTTTCTGTGCGCTTGCTGCTGTTTCTGATGATGCTGGTGCTGGTGCTGCTGCTAGTTGTGCTGGTTACATCATGAAATCTGAGATCCTAATTTGCATGAAAATTGATTGAGTCGTGGGATTATGCAATCCGTTGCAGTTTCGACACCTGTTTCTTTTAATTGCTGCACATTCCATCGCAAGAGTCGAACTCAGTGAAGTTGATCTTTTCAAAAGAATATCGCATTGTTTAAGGTACATATACATATACATCGCATTGTTGAGCTGTTACTTGCTTTTCTAATCCGCTATTCTGCTTATAGCTTATTCAGTCATGATGATGATGATGTAAATCAAATTAAGTTACAGATACAAAATACAAGATACAACAACTGCTATGTGAATCCTTAACAATTTCATCATCATCATCGTCAGCGTGACAGTGATTAGTGTCACCAGCAGCAGCAGCAGAGCTTTCTGGAGGACTTCACCATCCATCGAATTCATGCGACATTGGGTGAAATCATCTGCAAACATTCATCGTCGCGTCGCATCGGGTGCTCGGTGGTCGGTTTGAATTGAAGAAGGTGTGGGATTTCTATACGGGAATAGACCAAAGCTGAGAGAAACATTTTGGCAAAGCGATTGCGGAATGCGGGGAACTTCTCATTTCATTGTGTACTCTGGTCACGGAACATGTATTCATTACATATCCTTCGAAATTGAGTCAGTCACCCTATATCAACTCGAGAGTGGATATACCTATATTCGAATCACTGCATATTCAATTTCGGAGTGGCTGTCAATGAAAGTAGGCTTTCTATATTGGATTTGGAACACCAGAGTGCAAACAGACTTGTCTAGTTTCAACATATATCTGAACATACCAAATGAAATCCATATCGACGAATGACAATTAAAAATCTAAAGAGGAGTTTTGTAATTAAAAGTTACCTAGAGTAAAGCAATTACTTTTTACAGAATATTTTTGGAGGGAAACTCAAAGGATAACAATTGGGGTGAAAACTTTATTGGCATTTAATGCTACTTATATGTAGTTATTTGATGAAGCAGTTTGGACCTTTTTTCATAATCTTGTGGTTTTTTATAAGTGGTCCCTATTATTAAATATACAAAGGTGCCAGAAGTAAAAGGTAATTTAAAAAAGGAGAACTCCAAATTTTTAACCAGGGGCTTACCTTGGTTTAATTCCTGATCTGTCAACATGTGAATTGGGACATTTTTTTAGAAATAGATGGAAGATTCCGCGAAATTAGGGTCCAGAAAATAAGGCTAAAACGAAGAAATTAAAATTAGGCCCAAAAACTATGCATAAAAAACCATAACAACGAAAATTTTAAAGTTTTATTTAATTTTTTGGGACTTTATTTATTTTTTTTTGGGGCCTTATTTCATAATGAAATAAATATGAGGCCAAGATTAAATTGGTGGTTTAATTTTATTTTGAGTTTAAAAATACTTTGGAGCGTTATTTCATTTTGCTGTAACAGCCTTATTATGAGTTTCACCCAAATAGTACTTCACCCTAAAATTTTTTGTTCCTGGAATTTTAAATGTTATTGTAAGTTTTGCTCGAACGATATTTCGTTAGACTACTAAAAATAAGTGAAAATTTAGGCCGTCAATGGCAGTACATTCCACCCAAAATGAATGTTTATTTTTCGAACATACAATTTGGGGTGAAACTCACAATAGGTGAAAAGTGAAAAGACAAATTTTCCGAGTGGAATGTTATTCGGTTGAAACTCACAATCACCCTTATTGTGAGTTTCGACCGAATAACATTCCACCCGGCAAATTTGATATTTCACTTTTCGCCTATTGTGAGTTTTACCCGAAATTTTGTGTTAAAAAAATTCCCCTTATTGTGAACATTCATTTCGGGTGGAATGTAATGTTATTGACACCCTATTTGTTCACTTATTTTTAGTAGGCGAACGAAATTTCGATCGGGCGAAACTCACAATGGGTAGCTTTTAAAATTCCGGGGTAACAAAAAACTTTAAAGTGAAATATTTTTCGGGTGAAACTCACAATAAGGCTGAATATCTTTCTCAAAAAGTATTACCAAAATCCGCTAATTGAAAGTTCAAAGCTTGAAAAATACCGCATTATGTGAATCCAGCAATCATGTTCCAATGATAGGATTATGTTAAAATCCGTCAGCAAGTAACATAGCTGACAAAAATTCGCGTGAATTTTTTCAACTATTCTGTTACTTCCCGATGGTTTTCAACACGAATTTTCATTTTGCATTCAGCACAAATTTTGCAATGCTTACAAGACAACAGAATTACTGAAAAAAATTGAGACTTTTGTCAGCTATTCTGTTGCCTTGTAAGCATTCAAAAATTGTGCTGAATTCAAGCGGAATCGATTGCTGAAGAACAGGAGAACTTACAGTTACAATGCAAAAATTATGAGAGCCTGTGGTCTAAAATAAGTGTTTTTAAGTTGATTAAAATAATACCTTTTATTAATTTAAGAATATTTTACAAGTGAAGGTTGATATGTAAAGTTTTCTACAATTTGTATTCTTTTAAATTTTTCTGAAGCGTTTTTGACTTTTGAGTGCAGAATAAAAAAATAAAAATGTAACTATTTTTATTTAATACAGTATTATTACAAATTTGTAGTTGTAAATTGTAAAGTAGTAGTAGTAGTAGTAGTAGTAGTAAATAGACCACTGGGGTATTATTTGTATTATTTCATTAAAAAAAAAAATATATCTAGATATTGTCAAAAAAATTTTGATCTTATTTCATTTATTTTTGGGGCTTTTTTTAATTTCGTTAGGGTCTTATTGCATGGGGAATTATGAAAAAAAATGGTTCCAATTTCGGGGCCTTATTCAACTTTTGCGATTTTATTTCTTGGGCCTAATTCAGCAGATTTAAATTGGAAGTGCAGAAAAAAGGGCACTATTCGTCCGTCTAGTTTCTTCTCTCTGCTGCCTTTAAAAATGGGAATAAATTCAACTGTTTAACGAGAAGAAGCTTGAAGCTTATAACATCTTTTTTTTTTTTTTGTTAAATAACAACTTTCTTTAAACGCACCCAATCTTATATTGAATCAAGTTCTGTGTTAAGCAATCAAACATAAAAATCACTTTGGCATTCCAACGCATTGCGTTTTTCGCATTCATTGTAACAAGGGTTATGCATGCATATACGCGGTCATGCCGCATGAAAACAACTTCGCTACGACTCATCCACCATCATGACTTCAGCAGTGAGAAAAAGAATTACATGCGAAAAACTTCAATTTAATCAATAGGTAATTACATCGCAGCGATTAGGCTCTCTAAGCCAGCAACAGTAGTAAATGAATGAGAAACATCGCGTTCAACAATTCCAATTGAACGATCAACAACGTTCAATCGAATGTTGATGATGACGATGACGACCACGAAGACGATCGACTATAACCTAATACAACGACTGTGCGGCGTAGACCGATCCGACATCCGACAACATCCAGAGACGATGCAAACTCGCGGTTATGCAACATTATTCTAGTCATGTAGCACATCCTAAACCAGTCACGCACTCTCTATAGTGTGCCATCGGTGGTGGTGCTGTAGTATGACTGTAGTGCTGGTACTGTTGCTGCCCTTGCGCATGCTGCGGTCTGTCCAGCTATATCCAGCCCCAAGAATGAGAGATCTTCATTCAGCAGCCATATAAATCTTCCATCGGTTCAATGGCATGGTTAGATTATCTCCAACTGGGCGAAGAAGAAGATTAGTGGTTGGGTTAGGTGAGTTTTTGAAATATCATGAATGGTTTAAAACTAGGAGAGCCGTAACTTTATATACAGACTGAGGAAGAAAGAAGAAGAAGATTCCTCGCCTCATCATCATCATTGGGGTCTAAGAGAAATTGGTCAGAAGTTGTACACACAAATTGTTGGCATTTCATAAAAGACCGCATTCTATGATCGCGCAGTGGAAGTGGCTACTCCCTTCTATCATGATTGTCACGATCTTTGATTGAGCTTTCGATTAAATGACTGTTTTTCATTTCTGTATTTTAAAGGAATTCAAGAATGAAACCGTCATTATTTATATAAATCAATTTATGACAAGTCCATCAATTAATCAAAGAACTAGATTTGAAATAGAATGTTTTTTTTTATCACACAGAAATTGCTGTTGGTTATTTCTTTCTTTTATTTTTTAGAACATGTTGGTTTAGTTTAAAAAAAATACATGAAGACGCAATGAAAAAAAAAATACCACAATAATCGAAGGCACGTAAGGTTTATATAGCAATGCTCACGAAATCATTAAAACAAAAAAAACGGAACAACTCCATATCCAAGCCTGAAAGAACGATTCGAAAAATTCCTCTATTTAGATCGAGTTAATTAAACAAAATCCTCAAAAAATTCGTAGAGGCTCCACACATCCTCTCTCATCTGAACAATATAATGATGCCACACATCCTCCCGACCGACATGACCTTACAAAAACAATAAAAAAAACAAACAAAAATGAAAACAAAGAATTGAACATAACCAGAAGATTAACGATCTGGAGTCTTTGCCAAAAATTGTCACCGAATTCCTCAAGCCCAAGAGAAAACGAGATTGGCAGGCCCCAGCATGCCACTAAATCGTTTCCAATCATCAACCTTCCCAGCATCGAAGGAGCTGAAACTGCAACGAGACTAATCGTTTGGTCCTCTCTCGTATTGGTATATAGGCAGATAATTATCTTGCGGCAGCGGTGGCGGCGAGTAACAAGGTTCACAGGTGGATATCACGATTGGACCAGCACTCCTCCATTTGGAAACCGATCAGACGTTTTATTTTCGGTGGCACAGGAATCTTAGATATTTCAGCTGGAATTATCCCAAACCAAGTAATTTCGGACTTAAGGACCTTTTCTTGTATATTATTGCGCAAAGAAAGAACTGATGGCTGATGGCAAAGCGCCACCAAAAATGACTTGATCAAGCAAACTCACAAGGCATATTACCTACCTATAGGGGTACTCCAGACCAGACTCCAGAAATATAGGTAGGTGCTCCCAACTTGATATCGATTTCAATGGGATGAGCACTTGGAGGACTCGATGGATATCATCCATTCAGCAATTATCCACGGTTTGTTCATTGGTGCGTAGCGTATATACCTTGGAGACGATGAAGATGATCATTGTTGTGTACGGAATCTGGAATCCAGTAGCAGAAGTTTCGTGAAAAATTCCACCATTTTTCGTGCGTATGCACAGTTGGAATTCTTAGCAAATTTACTTGGAAGAGCTACGAGCAAACGATTGCATTCTTTTCTGCGAACGAATTTGTGGTGTGCATTGAAATAAACTGTCATTGGACCACCACCGATTGACTTTTGGGATTTTGGAATGATCTACTAGGTACATATATTTTGTACCTGGAAGTAGCCAAAGCAATTATTTGCATTTTTATTTTGTGTGTTGTTTTTCAGGGCGGTCTTTTCTTAGATCTTTTTGGCAAACAAATTAAAATTGGATCACGCCTTTTTCATGTCGGTAATTTCTGTAACCAAATATTTGTTATAGGTATGGTCGTTAGGTATGTATATATGTATATATGAGGATGATCCCCCAAAGGTGGTTGATGCGGACAAGTTATTTTGTGTTCTTCACTTTCCCGTCAGGTTATTTATGTTAATTTTCTGGTTTATTGAATACTTCTATACCGTCGTCGCCGAGAGATAACAAATGTTTTCAAAACCCGCCAGCTTTATTTTCTATTTTAACGTGTAATCTCTCAAAATGAAATGGATTTTGCCACCTAAGCAGGCCATTTTTACAAGAGTTGCCACTTTTTTAAAATAATAGTTAACTATAGTTTTAAGTAAACAAAAATTAAATGGATAAAATGAATAAAAGAAAAGAATTAGTGAAAAACATAGAAAACATTTCATGTCAAAATTGTAATTTTTACAAATTAATAGAGACTTTCTAACTTGATATTAAATAAGTAATAAACCACTCAAAATAGGATATAAATTTAATTGATATAAATTTATCAAAAAAAAAAACATAGAAACATTTAAAACTGTCACAACTAAGAAACGAATAATTAATGGCAAATTATTAAGCAATACATCATTCTATATTCAAATTTTGTACCACTTTTTGAGGGATGCTATGCTAATATCATTTCAACAAAAAAACATAAAAGATTGCACGACAAAACTGAAATATTAAATATAAAATTTGTGTAGATACCACTTTTTGAGGAGTTGTTAAAAGTTAAACTTTATATTAATATGGTGCAAAAGCTGAAACAAAACATAGAAAACATCGCATGACAAAATTAAAACTTTCACAACTAATTGAAGACTCACTAACCACAAATTATTAAACGATACAGTGCTTCGCTAACTTGGTAGGTATGTATATTTATCAAATCAACAAAAAAACAAAGAAAACATTGCATCGTAAAACTGAAATTGTCACAATTAACAGCAAATTTTTATGCAATAAACCATTTAATAAACAAATTTTTAAGCGGTCTATGAAGGGTGCTGTTCGAATTTCATATTAATTTAGCACAAAACGCAAAAAACATAGAAAACCTTGCATAACAAAATTAAAACTGTCACAATTTATTAAAAATGTCAAGTTACTACTAACCAATTCAGGAATTTTGTACCACTTTTCGAAGGGCTGCTTTGCCAGTTTGATACAAATTTAGCAAATCAGTTAGAAAAAACATAGAAAACATTGCACGACAAAGCTGAAAATTTCAAAAATAATTACGTAATGAATAATTAATGGAAAATCATTGAGCAATAAACCATTTTAACGCTTTTTGAGGGCATTCTTCGTTAAACTGATATACATTCAGGAAATCAGCTGAATAAACATAGAAAACATTGCACGACAAATCTTAAATTTCACAATTAATTAAAACAAAGTTTGTACAGATTTTAGAAGAATTGCTTCTCTAACTTGACATCAACTTAGCAAAGAAGCGAAAAAAAAACATAGAAAACATTGAATGACAAATTCGAAATTATCACAACTGATTAACTGCAAATTATCCACAAAATCACTTCCAAAACGACGAATGTTGTGTTGACCTTCATAAATTGTAGCCATTCCAACGACTTAAAATTTTTTATTTTAATTTTTGTTATTTTTAATAAGTTTCATCCAAAATGCGATCAAAGTGGCAACGCCGTTGAAATCGTTTGTGGAAAATGCAAATGAAGATGTGAGCGCGTCATGTGTGCGTCAGTCCTTCTAAGTCTTTTAAGATAAAAACAAAATCTATACTCTTGGCAAGGGGATCACGGAGAGCTGTTGGGACGTAATTAAGATGATACTTCATGAACTGGACTTGCAGGTGGTCAGTTCTTTATTCAGCTGATTTTTCGTCTAGAACTGGATTAAACATTGGATTACACCTTGCTACCAATGCCGCCACCACCACCGCCACTGTTCACTACGGCAATGTATAATCTGCGGTTAGACGAAAAGAATCAGGAATTTCCTTGCGCAAGCAGATCAATGATCTCTTCAATGGCGGCAATGCATTTCTCTCCGTTTAGTAATTAAAAAAAAAAAAGAAATAGTGTTGCCTCTTGCATTGGACTAAACGTCTAAGAGTGCGGTGGCGGAGTTGATGGCATCCATTAAGTCATCGGCTCTTCGTCGTCGTCGTCTTAAATTATTTGATAGGCAGTCTGCTTTTTTCCATATTAATTCTAATGATAGGGAAGCCGTAATAATTGTGAGTGGTGGTGTAGTAAAATGGATGTTAAGTAAATTCGTCCGCGTCGCTATATCATTTAGTCACAGGTTGAATCTTTTGTATAAGAAAATATATATAGAAATAGTGTTGGTTTGTTGAGTCGAGTCTGTGCGGAATGTGCCAGATGCCTTCAAAGTCGGGCTGCGTTAATTATGTAAAAAAAAAAGTTTCCGACTAATTGCTGGTTGAGTTGTGTCATTGGAGTATCGCGTGGGGATCGGAAATGCTATATATGGCGACGCTTTTAAAAGTGTCAACTTATTTTATTGTGTCGGCACTGGAGGAGTATAGAATAGATGTATAGTGGCATCAGAGCGATAGTAATTTAGATGTTACTTTGTCATTCAAATTGGAGTGAATGACGGTTAAATTTGAATGGACAAAAATAATTGTAGCTTTCGACTGACTATATATGTGGAAGCATGACTAGAAGTGAAATGACTAAAAAAAGTCGGAGTTTGAACCTATTTCAAAGGAATTTTTAATGATTTTTGAATTAATAATTCGGCTGTCAATGCTATAAATTTCCCTAACACATTAATGACGGGTTTTTAGGAGCGCGTTTGGTTGCCATATCTTACGAACTACATATATCTTTAATCAGTTTTTAAGTAGAATCAATAAATTTCAAATAATAAATTAAAGAATGTTTTCTTATCATTTGAAATTCGAGCTAAAAATTGTAACTTACTATCAAGACTTTCCGCCTGTTTATCCGATACAGAAATAATCCCATGATATTAATGATTCCCCGCCCAAAATAAAAGGAGTTTTTCCAATGTTCTTCCATATAACTATGGAAAACCATTAATAGCTTTCTGATGTTGACTGTGACATCGAAATCATGTAAGGCCTCCTCTATTATCAGATAACAATAAAAAATTAACCAACCTTTTTTCTAAGATTTCCCAGTGAATTACGATCACAAAGATTGAAAACAATCTTAAGTGACAACCTAAAGATCGATGTGTCATAAATCAGACTGCTCGTTTGAGCATCGAGAGATCCCACTACATTTATATAGGTACAATGTGGTAGCAGCATTGGTAATGCACATTATAACTGGGCTGTTAAATGTATACCTTCTGAAGGCACTGGCCCACCGTATGAATCGACCCTCATGCCTCATGTTGATAGCCATCTGTTTATATGTACCTTACTACCGGAAAATCAATTGAACCCTCATTGGGCTTTATAAGTGGGTAAAGGTATAAGTACTTGAACATATACCTACCTACAATTTTGATTGTCTTTGCACGACCGCCCATGCATGAGATGTTGGGACATTTTGATTCCAATAAGACCGTACACAAGTCGAAATCAATTTTTGATTTATGCAGCTACAACTGAATGATCACTCAAATGGTTTAGTTTAGTTTCATTTATTTATTTTTTTTTATTTTCTTGGAAATTATTGTGTGTGGCAGCAATTTAATTGCTCATATAACGAGGCTGTTTAATTCAATAGATTGGTTCCATCCAACCATATCGAACAATTAAAAACTATTTAATTTAAATTGACTGTTTTGTATTAACACTGAATAATTATTCAATTGATAACATTGCAACAGAGAATGAAATATTGTTGTAAGGTATTTTAATCATTCAAACGAAAAACAAAAAAAAAAATAAACTTATTTTCTTTTATGATGAAGTTTTCAGGAAAATTTATTTATAATTTCATTCCCATTAGACCAACACCAAAAAGAACAATAGGGAGGAATCCAAATATTCAATGACATCACTCAAAATAATTATATATTTACTTCGTCGACTTTATAGTTCACACTAGGTTGTAGCAGAAAATATAACAAGAGAGTGTTAGAAATTTCAACAGTTCAAAGTTTATCGACTAGCATGATTTTCTTGTTTTCGAAAGTAAGCAGCTGGGTAACTTGTTTTTCCCACGGACTAGCCTTGCACTGGAATAAGTTTCCTGCTGACACTGCCATCTTACTGTTTCAGTATAAGCAGCAATCTCGCATGGGTTACATAGAATTGGCGTTAGGCAATTACGCCCAAATCCATTTGGAATTATCAACCAAAAAAATTCTGAACAACTGTTGTTGTTTTTTTTTCTCGATTTGGGCGTTATTTCCAATTAACATTTTTGTTTTAATTTATTTTTAAAGGAAAGAACGCCCAAAATAAAAATTTTAAAAGTCAAATGGGAAATAACGCCCAAAATTGGAAATATCGCCCAAAAAAATAAAGAAAAAGGAAATAACGCCCAAATAAAAATGAAAAATAATGATTTTTGCAAATTAAAACGGCGTATAAACAGTATGCAACCCCCCTGCGCGGGCACGTTATAGGATTTGGGGTAGGTGCGAGGCTGTGTGTATGCAAAGTTTCTTAAAATCCAGATTCTTTAAATGCAAAAGAGACTTTGCATGTACCCAGCCTGGCACATACCCCAAATCCTATAATGTGCCCAAGCAGGGGGGTTGCAGGGGCAGCCCCCAATACATACCTCACTGTTTATGCACCGAGAAATTTTTAAGAATATCTTATCATTGAAATGTCACTTTGGAAATTTAAGAAAGAACGCCCAAATTTAAAATAAATGTTTGGAAATATCGCCCAAAATTGAAGAAATAACGCCCAAATTTTACAAAAACAATTTACCTTGAATATATTTGGGCGATATTTCTAACTTAAGATTTGGAAAAATATAAATTTGGGCGATATTTCCAATTTTGTTTTTTTTTTGGGCGATAAACAAAAAATTTGGGCGATATTTCTAAATCGATTTGGGCGTTATTTCCTTGGGCGTTAGAAGATCCATATCTTAACAGATTCTACGAGTCAGTATTGTGTTTCACCTTTAATGTTACACATCTATACACATTTATGTCGATTATGGAATCCGCAGTGATGATCAGTACAGTGTTCTCTTTTATTTTCACGACAAATGGGTAGAGAATAAAGAGTTTACTGCTCTGCGAATCACTGCGGATACAGTATAGCAGATTCCATAATCGACATGATTATTAATTTAATCCATTGTTAAATTAATTTGATTTTAAACCACATTCTTCATAAAACCATATTAAAACACTTAAAGGATTATTTTTTACTTGCACCAAAAAAATCAATAAAATTCTAATTCAAACTTTTGAATTCACCAAAAAGTTAAAAAAAAACACACACACACAGCTTCTGTATATGTCTACTACATGCATTTTAGACTTGACATTTTTTTTTTCATATAATCGCTTTGTGATCTCGTCCAAAAAAATAAATAACCCAAGGAACTCAGGACGAAAGGTTATTCCATAGAAATATTCCACCAAAAAAAGCAAATTTGACATCAAATTTGAATTTTTGCTGCAAGATATTGTACTGCAAACATCATATACGTACCTACGAGAATATGTATATAGGTATATACTGCAGCAGGCCCAGTTTCCACCTCACAACTTTTTAGAAGAGTTATGTGGCACAGATACTCGGTGTGACATTTAAGACAAATTTCCAACGCTTCAGTATCTAAGACTTGGCCGATTTGCATAAAAGGCTTGAGTTGCTGGCTATGGCTGATGCCATAGGTATACACTTTGCTCCTGCTGCTCTCTCTCTCGCTTCCCGAAATAACAATAGAATTCAAGTTAAAGGCTTTTGTATATTTGTATGTATATGCAGACATACATATAAAGAGATATAAATTGAGAAGGCTTGCTGCCACTGTGTGTATATATGCTCGCTTAAAAAGGAACCCTTTCGCAAAAGGTGGCAAAAAATTTGCATATCTGGATATTGAAATGCGATTAACCGATTTGGTGAAGATTTACGAGCTAAGCTGGGTACAATTCATTTGAGTGAGCGCGGGGAAGATGTATATTTGCTTAAGCTTCCCAAAAAAGAAAAATAATAAAAAAAAAAAAGAATTAGTCTTTGTGAACACGGACGATTACAGATGTAAGCATGGATTTGTGCATAATGCATGGAGGAATTTTGTGAAGGTATGTTATTTATTGCTATCACAGCCATTCGATATTGTTGTTGTTGTACCTATATCTACAATCCTACATAGTTACAAGTTATTTAGTGTTGACCTGGTGTTGTATTCTCATTAATTAAGGAGACTGTGCTGTTCTATAAGCCATGCCTTCTGGAGCATGACACATAAGCAAACCATTTATGGGATCAAAATGTCTTTGAGAGCAGACTTCTGGAAAAG
The DNA here is from genome assembly GCA_929447395.1 of Epistrophe grossulariae. Classification (NCBI taxonomy): domain Eukaryota; kingdom Metazoa; phylum Arthropoda; class Insecta; order Diptera; family Syrphidae; genus Epistrophe; species Epistrophe grossulariae. The sequence goes on from OV839568.1 coordinate 138,348,506, forward strand.
GGTTGTAAGTGTTGGGGGCTTAATTATTTAAGTGATTAATGGAAGTGCATTCTGTTTAAAAATTTAAAATAAATTAATGAAATATGGTGCTTACATTTTATCAGTATTATTCAATTATTTAGAGCACCTTTTGAAATAGTTCCGATTTTACAACAAATTTAAAATTTTAATTGAAAAAATATTCACAGTGAAAAAGAAGTTGACTTAAGTCGAAAATCGAATGGAAAATAAAGAAAAATATACGATTTACTTACGTCACTGTGAGAAAGCTGTTTCAAGTGAAATAACCCAGCTTTAACCATCGATACAATGATTAAATTTCTCAGGAACTTAGCAGTTGCCACACAAAAAAATCACTTTTTCTTGTGCGTATATTATGTTTTCCTTTCCTTTCATTTTTGAATTGAATGAAATGTTCAAAGTCAAATTACAAGGAGTATTCGGCATCCTTAATTGCACAAACAAAACATTTCATCTGCGTTGGCTATATAGGTACCTAGATATAGGAGTATTTTTGAACACACGCTGTATTTTATCCCATAGCAATCATGTCACATTTGAGATGGAACAATGCAAACATTTGCGCCACCTTAAGGACCCCATCATCATCATCGACAATTGTCGTCTTGGTCGTCCTACAATTTGCGGCCTTGTCAACATGTGACATTGCCTTCACTATATAGCTATATGTTGTTGTTGGTATAATGTTGGGGCGAAAGCATCAAACGCGCCTGGCAAATGATTTGATTGCCTTTAATACTCCATAGTATGTATGTATACAGTTCTTCTGATCTGATAGCTGAAGGCTATATAGCCTGACCATGGCCCAGAGACTTGAAAAGAAGACGCGCGGCACTTATAGGTATAGTGGCCGCGACATAGACGATGCGCCTATGCGCGGCCTGGCCAGTGCAGCAGTCATCTTTGCGGCCTCCAAACGTCCATCCACCGCACATATAGCTGGGCAACGGAGAGAAGATTCGCTTGTCACATTAAATTGTCGCTTTATAGCATCTAATCTGGAATTTAAGATAATCCGTCTAGTCGTCGTTCTTTGTCATTGTCATCGCTGCCAGCAGCTCAATGTTGTGTTGTTCTTTGGTGTGGTGTGTTGGTCGAAGAAGCTGGTTGTTCAAAAAACCTCTTCGTCGAAACGTCGTCGTCATCGTCGTTGTCGTCGTCATCACTGTTGTGCTGTTGCCGCCGTCGCCGCGCCGCCAGCGCAACGGATAGGAATCATGTCCCCTGTCAATTGCAATTCCAATAGGTGCATCTGTTCGAATTGAAAACCGAAGCAAAACAGCAGCAGCAACATCAGCCCTGCAAGCAATGATATGACGATTTCGATAGATGAGACAGGTAAAATGTTGACAATAAACTATTGTTAGGGTGACCATTCATGATAACCGTTTAGAACTTTCCAATAATTATATTTCTTAGACTTACTATCGTTAGTTAGAAAACTTAAAGAGAAAACGACCTGGTGTTGTTTTAAGCATGAAGAAGATTTTCAGAATAATTCGACAAACTTAAAAAAATGAATCATAGCAACATTTTCCCCAACTCGTACACCGTTTGGAGCTGCTTATGACGACTGTGGGACAACTCTGAACTCATATCGATAGAGTGGGATCGCATTGTAGTAGATAGATATCTCCCAAATGAAGCCTATAATTCTTTGGAAGAGAGCAGGACATGTATACACTGTACACAGAGAAGTCTTCCTCCTCCTCGTTCATATACAGTAAAACCCGCTTAAGAGAAACTGCAAAATGTCACAGTCTTTCTTTCACTTAAGCGGGTTTTTCACTAAAACGAACCCCACTTAAGTGAAAAAAAATTTCACATAAGCGCGGAGTCCGGATAAGTGAAAAAAAAATGCACTTAAGCGGATTTAAAAATTCCAAAAAGGGTTCTGACGTATCAGAAATTCAAATGTCATTTTCGTGATGAAAATTTGGTGGAGGTGAAAAGTAAAAAAGAAGTTAATGCTAACAGCAAATTTTTTGTTCTGTTCTATCAATTTTTTTTTTTTTTCACTTAAGAGAGTTTTTTTTCAATGAAAAATATAAAATTTAACTGAAAATATGTTTCAGGTATCCGGGTTTTTCACTTAAGCTAGTTTCGCTTAAGCGGAGTGTTATAAAGGTAATTGGTCTACAAATACTCGGGGATGGAACAGTTGTTTCAGATAAGCGGGTTTTTCTCTTAAACGGGTTTCTCTTAAGCGGGTTTAACTGTACTGCTTCTGTATGAATATGAATATGAATATGAATTATAATATGAATATTAATATGAATATTAATATGAATATTAATATGAACATTAATATGAATATTAATATGAATATTAATATAAATTTATTCTTTGATTATGCGTCAAAATTTGTACCATTTCGGTTTTAACACCTACATATTACGTTATTCTATCTGTTTAAAGATATCAAACACTAAGAAGCAGTTTTCGGTATGAAATTCAAGTCTAACCCGAGTTTACTCAGCAGGTGTATTGAGCATAACTATTGATTAAATGAACAGATTCTTTTGATGTTTTACTCACAACTTGTCAAAAGTTTTAAATGTATAATAATAATACTGGTATAATCATCCAATTAGGTATATACATATCGCAATTTTTTTTTTTATTATTTTGATCAAATAAAATAAATATTCTGGTCACCATATATATTGAGCACCCAAGGCCACTCTCCCAGTATATCCAACACAAGCATTCTAATGGTGTTTTAAGTTTTGTTTGTCATAGGAATGACGCTAACCCAAAGAAACATTCAGCGGCAATCAGTTTCGCTGTTTTGCGGTATGTTACCAGTTACCATTTACCAGAGTTATCCGCCGCAGCTAGTAACTGCGGAAAAACATCTTCCCATCATCATCATCGAAGATTCGTCGCCATGGTCGATCGGTCCGGTCGGTATACTCGGTCGGACGACCGGACAAGTTCAACCATGCTAACTGATGGGGAGGAAAATTACATCTGAGTTCGATGCCGGTGCCAGTGCAGGCGCTTTATAGCCGTGTAATGAAAATACCAATGTTTACAATGAACAAGCCTTGAGAGTTAAAGGCAAAGCCAAGCAAAACCATCGCGCCTCTCTTCTCATCCTCAACAAAAGGGAAAATATCAATTTACAGCTTTTAATTGTTAATTTTTGCATTGAATTACTTGTGATCGAAGGTTTGTGTGCGCCGAATTGCTGTGGCTCTTCTACCGCGCCGCCATTATTGCGAAGGTTGCAATGAATCGGGGAGGGGCTTGGGAGGCGCAGTCGGGCAGGAAGGAGGGGAATATAGAAATACCGCAGTGCCAGTGAGTGGAATGTTTTGTGGTTAACTACAGGGGCACATTTTGTATGGAATAGGATAAATGGTATTTGGAAAAGTCTGTCATTCGTCTTGGGTTACACTCGTAACGAGGTTGTTCACCTGTGAAGACCATAGCACATTGCTGGTGTAGGTTTGGTATAGGTATATTAAATTCATCGAAGATGATGATAGATTTTAATCTTAAGAAATAACCATTATATGGTTGCACTGTGGTCCGATAGCGGTGTATAGTGTTTGGCACAAATTAATGAAGACCCCGATTTGGGTGGGAAAAATAAATAACCATTCAAAGTGGGCTAAAGAAAAGGATAGAAACCGCATATGAGACATTGGACATAGTGATACAGAGAGGTTATAACAAAGAACTTCAAGGTTAATGCAGATTCATTTAATGATGAGAGTCTCGGAAGTCATTTCAAAAAAGTTTATCGATTTTTTTAAGAATTGCACGAATACTGCGCAAGTCATTGATTGTACTAGAATGAAAAAAATGTACTTAACGTTCAAACAAATTCATACATACTGTTACGCCCGCATATTATTCCCTCGATACATCCAGATTAAAATTTAAATCTGGATGTATTTACATTGAATTTGTATGATTTACATCTGGATTTAAGTTTTAATCTGGATGTATCGAGTGAATAATATGGCGGTTAATGTTACATATTGATATTTTAAAAAAATTCCCTCAACGACGATCAACGGTGAGATAAACTCACGTCTTACATACACATTTGTCAACTTTATAATTCTTGTTAATAAATTTGTAATCTCCTGTGACTCCCCAAATTTCGGGAATAAGGAACGGATAACTTTTCAAGACACACATACAATTATATCTCATAAAGGCGTTTTTTTTACTAAAAACACTTTTTACAAAAATCTAAATATGTAATAGAGGCATGTAGGTAAGTACTAGAATATTGGTACGATTTTATAAAGTGTTGCCGTGCTTCCAATAATAAATATTGGAAAAATATGACTAAGCTAAAATATGTTTTTTTATAAGAATTATTGCGGACAATAATTAAACATTCATATTTATTGAAAATAATTCAGAAAGTATTCTTTTTGAAACCTCAGACTGTTTGAAGAGTTTTTTAAGTAATTTAAAGTATGAATTCCATATGGAAAACATTTTTCTCTAATTGAATCCATGCTTTTTTGTACACATAATCCATTTTAAAAATAATTAGTTATATGCCACTATAAAATCAATCCAAGACTATACGACCCAGTGGTTTTTTTTATGTATTACTTGGGAATAAAAGGACAAAGCAACATTTTTTTATTTGTAAGCAATCGATACGAAATAATAAAATCTGAAACTGAAAATGGTTTTTTAATTTAAAAATATTCTCCAACAAATTCACCTGAAATATAGGCTTTATGAATCTTGAAAAAAATGTTAATAAAATATTTAAAACTCTGCACTTAATTTTTTAAATGAAAACAAAAATTTTATTTCATTTAAAACCATTCACAAACTCTCAATATGCCTACCATCTCCATTGCGCCGAATTTCATATGATAAAGCTAAGATAATACCTGTCACTTTTTCAAATTAAGCTCTTTTAATGCCTTCCTTCAAAAATCACCATCCATCGCAGTGATGCGTATAAATAAGAGGATTTCAAATAAAAAAAATTATTTAAAAAAAAAATATCTATATAGGTAGGATTTGTATTCTTTATGTTCATTCGAATTCACAACAAACATTGATAACGAACCACTGTATAACTGAATTTTCAACAACAATAAATTCATTCTCTGAAAACAGAAATACAAAAAAAAATAATTTTTAACCACAAAAATAGCAAGCAATACTCCCACAGGACTAAAAATACCAAAACCAAGCCGAACTGAATTGCCATCAGGACTCCACAAACCAGACGCGATTTTGATAGCGATATAGTCGTCTAGTTAGTTACCTGAATATTGCATTGTTCCATCCTTGCAAAAGATTCTTCTTGTCGAGGACATAAAACTCTGCAAAACTAGCAAATAATATTCCAGACTTATATACCAAAACCCAAAACTACAACACTGGAAGGATCAAGGACCAAGAAGTGCGGTTTGATTGTGTAGTGGTTCTTCAAACTTTTACTCTTGTGTCTTGACTATGAATGCTGTTGGCTTTTATAGCTCATTCTTTGTAGCTGACTGCTGCAGCCTGCCTGTTGGGGGTCTAACCTCAGTCGGGTTGAATGTCATTGTCCGGAACTATATGTATACAAGTACGGGTCGGTGATGTCGTTTGGTGTGTCTCTACCTGGGATACAAGGGGTTCAATTTTGAACAGATTTTGGAGGATTGTTCCTTTCCATCGCGTTGTTTAATATTTATTAAGTTAGCCATTTTTTTTGTGGGTGTGTTTATTTTGTTTTGTATTGTTGGTGAAAGGTGTTAAAAAGTTTTGCGACGAATATTTTAATAAAATTCTTTGCCCTTTAGGGTTAAAAAAGTTTTTTATTTTTTTCTTGACAAAAAACTTTTCAAGGACTATAACTCTATCCTTTTTCAGATTAAATCAGGAAGGGGTTCCATATGATGGTAAATTTGTTTTTTTTTTTTGTCGTTCTGACCTGAAAGATGTCGAAGGGATGTACAAAAAATAAAGGAAAATTTATATACAATAAGGTATTTATTGAATGTTGTTAAAAAGTTGAATTTGACTTGTAATTTGAAAAATATTACATAAATAAATGTAAATTAGAACACAATAACATTAATTGAAAATGATTTAAATATTTTTGTTTGTCAGTGACTGCAGAATAAAATAAATATTTAGCAAAAATTTTGTTTTAAAGTGTTAAAGTATTTTAAAAAAGTGATTGAAGAAAAACACTACATAATTGTAATATTATTTTTGTAAGTTCGAAATTATTAAAGTACCAATAAATGTTTACAATTCCTTAATTCAGTTGGGTAAAGGCAAAGCCAAAATTCGTATTATTTGAGGACATTTTCTCCATTCATGTTAAATAAAAAAAATAGTATTAGCTGTTTTAGTAGCCAGAAATCTTTCTTATTATTTTGTATAGGTAATCATAATCAAGTTATTTCAGTCAAATTAATATTATTTTCATATTCAAAATTTGTTAAATAAGTAATTTTAGTCTGATTCTGAAAACATGTAGTTTTTTGTTCTTGAGAATATTGAAAATAAATCTAAACAAAACGTTTTTTTAATTCTAAAGCCACTTGGTCGATTTTTATTATACTTGGTGCCAATTGATTAATATTATATAGAAGATTTTAAAGAAATCAAAGGGCACGGCTGTGTCTAGCCAAGTTCTGGCACTACACCCTTTTTACAGGAACAAACTTAGGCGATTTTCGATCCCCCTCTAACTTCAGTACCAAAAAAGTCAGGAACTTCAAATTCGGAATATTTTGTAAGCTAGATAAGCACAGGTGCCTTACCAAGTTTCAACCCCGTAACATAAGTGGTTCTCGAGATAGAGGACTTCAAAAATCGCGAAAACCGTAACTGACTGACTCACTGACAGATCATCAAAATTATGGAGCACTTACCGACACCGCACAGCGATAGGTCTTGTGGTGCATACAAAGGAAACACAAATATCTGAGTATTACGATTCCTACTTTCTCAAAAAAGCGATCAATTGAATGGAGGACTTACAATTGCTGTAGAATAGTGAAGCGGTAGGGCTTGATGTGCATACAAAAAAAAAATATAAATTTTGAGGTTTTCTATTCGGGGGCGAGGTATCTGCCCACTTTCTCAGAATTGTTATCAATTATATGGAGCACTTCCGGTTGCTGCAGAATGATGAAATTTGGGTTAGGTAGGGATTTGTGTGCATAAAAAGAGACAAAAATTATATTTTAGGTTTTCTATTCAATGGGCGTGGTATCCGCCTACTTTCTCCAAACTGATTTCATTTAAATGGAGCACTTTTGATTGCTTTAGAATGATGAAATTTAATAGAGCAGTAGAGCTTAAAATGCATACAAAGACAAAAATAGAATACTTGAGGTTTTCCATTCAAGGGGCGTGGTATCCGCCCACTTTAACAAAATTTTTATCAATTACTCTTATGATTGTTATAGAATGATATTAGTATAGGTATTTTAAGAGGTTTTGACCTGAAAACAAATAAATATCTTTGCAAAAAGGAGTAAGATCAGAACAAAAACATAAATGTTAAAAGATACCCAATACCTAGTTCTTCTATATAAATCCCTGTATGTAACAACTTAGCCGTGAAAAGTAGTTAGATCTAAAAGTATGCCAAGTTCTTACTTCATGAAGGTTTAATATCAAATATTTTAAGTAGACTAATATTGAAACAACTCCAAGTTATGAGAGAAAACTATTATTTAATAATTATAACTACAGACTAAAATTTGGTGGGTTTACTTGGCAAGTTTTTTTTTTATTACGCACAATTCAAAACGTTTTTCAAAACTTGACCTTGAGTGAACCCACCGCAAATTTTTGTCAGTACGAAAACTAATTTCAACTTCTCCCCCAATATATGTTCGAATATTTATAACACATTTTTTTAATTTTTTTAATTATGTAAGGTCAGATGAAGACAAACAACTTACATGGATTTTTCAGAGGGAAAAAGCGATTTTGGAAAAATTGAATTTTTAGATGATAATTATTTTCAGAAATCCCCAAAAATTTTATAAAAAATTCCCTCGTGAAAACATTTTTTTTTTTTCATTTTAAAGCAGGAAATATCTTTAGTCTGATTTCTTTTAAAATATCTATCCTGGTGTAATGTAAGAAAATCCAATTTTATTGGGTATAATCTTTATTATCATCCAAAAAAAACCATTTGACTGTACCAAGTTCTTTGAAAAGAAAAATATTCATTTCTGTCTTCATGTTGCTAGACTGTTCTCATCACAAACCAATTGGTCCCTTTGGTCATTCTCACCCAATTTGATATTACATACTTATATATGTACATATAGGCATACCAGAAATGTTTATATTTTGTTGCAGGTACACATGCTACAAGATCATGATGACATCGAATATATTAGCCACAGCGAGTAGTGGCAATCAACCTGAAGGTACCAATTCTTCGTAAAGTTCTTTTCGAAAAAACAGCCCAATCTTCTCCTACCACACCACCGCCACGCCATAGAATCCCATCATCATGCTTCCAGCTATGGTAAGGGCAGTCTGTTGCTGAAATGCACAACATTCGCTGTAATAATGCAAATTTTATATGCAATTTCACAAAATACCTCCGCCATAAATCTACGCGAAAAATGGTGTGTGTTATTCAAACACGACACGTTAGCCAGTATTATAGAAGAAGAAGAAGCCTCAAGTCAGAAAATGATGGCAGAGTGGGGAGGATTTTGATGAAAGGATTCAAAAGGGCGCAAATTGAGATTTCAGATTAAATCCTAAAATCAGTTATAACTGCAGTCATCACTATAACGCACAATTTAGCTAAATAATGTGAAAAATATTCAAATATATAAAAAAAACTATAATTGTTATCTTATCTTCGATAATGAATAAAATAATGAATATTTTACAATTAATGTTATTTTATAGATAAATCAGTAAAGTATTGTCCTAAAGACAGTTTAAAAAAAATTTTATTTTTTTTTTTTCTGTTTCTTAAAATATTAGAAATAAAATAAAGTCCTTAGAAACCTAAATTCCCAGTAAAAACCATGTAACCTATAATAATTTATTTTTTCGATTTGTATTTTCCCAATTCTATTTTTTACTCAAAATTTGAATTAATTTAATTAATCATTTCTATTTTCAGGAGTTTTTTTTTATTTTATTTTACTCGTCAGCTTTGAAAATATGAGTTCAGGCCCATAACAAAGTTAGTTCGGGCCCTTAGCTCTAATAGACTATACTTGGGTTGTTCTGAAAATCACCCCTACAATCCTTTGCTATATCACCAGTGTTATACAGTTGATTCAGCCGGTGGTAGTGTGGTGTTGTTGTCACAAGGATTTTCGCATATAAAACACTTCCTTTAGTGTCGCGGCCATTCTGTGTGTTGTGCAGTGCAATTTCAGCAGGCCTTTGCTTTGAATGGGCCAATGTCATGATATTCATTCCACACTCGCCAGCCATCCTCGATTGCTCCTTTGGCGTTCGGTGTGCACCTTCGTCGAGGCAACATTCCTCAAATAGGTGACATTAGAAGCAACATGCAAATAATTAATAGCATTATAAGATGCACTCACGAAATCTGCGAGCTACACACAATCACACACTCACACTGCTCGTTTACTCGCTCGCTATATAGCTGATGGCTCGGTGTTTGCACAAACGATGTCGAAGTGTAGCAAAGGTGTTTTGGTTCCGTTTTTGATTTTGTTTTCTATTTTTTATTTTTTGTCATTTTAGATCTATGAGCTGTTACAACGAACGATATTTTCCCATCTTAGCTTCCTTCCAGCACCTTTTTAGATAGCTCGCTGATGTGTTCGCATAAATATTCCGCAACGACGACGAAGACTATACGACACGTTGAGATGGTTGTTTGCCGCGTTTGCCAACAACTATAGCTCTCGGGGACATTAAGTCTGGCGTCATAGTCAGGCGTAGATATATACTAGAGTCGAATGCGTTATAGGAATGAGCCTTAATATTGAGTGAGGAAGTGCAATGGTACCACATGATTTAGGTGGCGAAATATTTATATTCCTGCGCATCCTGTGTACGAATATTCACTTTACATGGCACGATGACAGTCATTTGCATTCGAGGAATGTTATATGTTCCCAAAAATGGTATATCTATCTACTTATGTGCAAAAAAAAAACAAGGATGTACCTTTAAAGTTTTATTGTTTGAATAATAAAATCTAAAAGCTCTAATGGACGTATGTACGTACAGATTTATGGGTCTTTAAGTTATGGCTATAGAAAAGACAATGAATTCCCACTAATGAGACTTTAACGAGATTTTTTTTTTTAAATCTAAGGTTTTTGATATCTCGAATATAACGTATCTATATAAGATAATTTAAAGGAATATTAGTTTCAGTTCTTCGAATTTTGGTAATTTTGAGCTCCAGAATCCATAAATAGAGAAATTTCACGAAGGAGGTGCTGTGGGCCATTGTGGTATAATGTTGATGATGATACAAATTATTTCAGAGTTCTAAAACTCATGTAATTATAAAAAATTTATTAACCTCAAAAAATTAAGAAATTATTTTTTTAAATAAAAAAAACGAAATAAAAATATACAGATTGTATGTTAGACTTTTCAAAGAAAACTACATTTCGTCTCTCGCTTATGTTAACTCTTTTAATAATTTCAGTTCGTTTGAACATTTTGTCATTTCGTTCCAGAAGAAAATTCCACAAACCACGAGACTTACAAGTTAACATTTTATTTTATTTTTTAACAGTTTGCATAAAACTTCCATAAAGCTTACTTATACAAGAAATTGTTCAATATTTTTTCTTATGGTTCTGAAAATGAATTCTACAATTTTTGTAGAAGCTTAACTATAGTATTACAATTTTAGCTCCTTTTAAAATTGTGTTTTTTTATATTTTTTCAGCATACATTATAAAAATAAAATCATTTCCTTACTTCTTACCATTTAATTATTTTATCACACACGTTCGTTTTTAAAATTTTAATCAAAATTGTAGGAGATGTTTTTGGGAAAAATGAGATTTTTTTTACCGGTTTTCCACTTGTACATAATATGGTAGTTTCGTTATTTTTGGTTTCAAGAATATTTTTTTTTTAAATCTAAATAAATTTAATAAAAATTGATAAAGTCGTTTTCGATTTATTAGGTTTCCAAAACAAAAAATTTAAATATTTTTCAAAAACCACCAAAATATTGCTACACATTTCTTTTAAAACTTTTTTAAACATTTTCCAATATAAAAATTTTTGATATCATTTGAAATCGAATTTCAAAAAAAATTTTTCAAATTGAATTTTTTTTAAAGTTGTAGGCACGTTTTTGAGAAAAATAAGATTTTAGGTATTTTATAAAAAAATTTGTGAGACAGATACCGTTATTTTTTTGGCGCTACAAAAATTTAAAAATCGGGGGAATGCAAAAAAGCGCTAGGTACCAAGTTTAAAGAAAATTGACCCACTCGTTTAAGCTGCAGCCGAAATGGACAGACGGACAGTGGGACGAATTGCGGGAAAAACTTTTTTCGACTTGCATATCATCATCGTTATGTCAAGTTTGATCAAAATCTCGAGTTAATTTTATGAGACCAAATAATCAAAATTGTCTGCCCCTCAAAACCAGGTGCTCTGGGCCCAGTACCGGGGACAGCCTCCTCCTCATGCTTATGTACCGGGCCTGAGTCATTAAATTTTATCAACAAAAAGTTTTAAAACGTTTCATTTACCACGAAAATTAATAATCAAAAAATAATCAGTATATGTAATATACAAAGTTTTAAAAACGCATTAAAAAGTACTAAGGCCGATTTTATTCACTCGAAATTGAACACAACTTGAGGATTTTTATTTTCAACTTGTGAATTTCTTTTTATTCACTCAAAGTTTGCGTTTTCAACTTTCGAATTTAAACTCTAGAGTTGATCAACTTGAGATTTGTCAACTCCTGGAAATAGTAGAAGTTGACCGAGCAAACTTGAGATTTTACGTAGGTACACAAATTTTCTTGTTTATATTTGTTACAAAAACACGTTCGCTCCTACTTATGTTCCAAAGTAATCATTTTTCTTCGGGCACATGAAAGTTATTTTTGTCTGCCATTAATTATTTGAATTCACACTTTAGCACAATTTGACACAATAATTGTATTTTATTGACACAAAAAAAAAATACAATTGAACACAAAAAACACAATTAAACACATAAAAACAGTCAAATATGATTGACAAATACAAATTAATTATAAAAATGACAGTTTTTGTTTTATATTTCACAAATATCCCAGGGATTTTTTTCAAACGTGGAGTTGGCCACCTTTAGATCTTCAACTGGAGAGTTGAGAAAATAATTAGTGAATAAAAATAAATTTCAACTTGCGTTTCAACTCTCGAGTTATAGTCAACTCTCAAGTTGGCCAGCTCGAGAGTTTGCCTCAAGTTGAGCAATAGTGAAAAAAATGGCCCCAATAATTTCTACCTGCCCCATACATTTTGCACGAAAAACGTGGGTAGATGCAATAGATCGTTAGTAATAAGGGGAATATTCATAATTATTTTCTCAGTTGTATAAATTCTGAACAAATCTGGCAAAAAGAGTATTAACTACGATGACAGCTCTGACCCTTTGATAAAAACAGTGCCTTTTGATAACGGATGATTTAAGTCTCACTCAGTCACTTTCCAAGACCAATTTGCACTCAATTCGATTTAGTATATAAATTACAATCAATGAACATAGAACGAATAGCATATTTATTTTCGTGTTCTAAATACAGTTCAATTTTAAAGCTTCACCAAAAAAAAAAAAAATTTTTTAAATTTTCAAAATTTAAAACAAGGTAAGAATAAAAAAAAAAAATTATTATAAGAAATTTATATTGAAGTCGATATAATTTATTCCTCTTCGCGTTCAAAAACAACAAATATAAAAATTGTAAAACATTTTCTCTTGACGTGAACTTTCGTTACTTCCAATAACTTAACAATGACAATCATGTGGATGGATTATTGAATATTCATTCCACATAATGCACAATTTACATGATGTTTACCCACAATCAATAACTCAAGAGAAGAGACATCGTGGCAAGGCGGCTCGAATCAAAGAGCCTTTTTTGCCCAGCAAACAGGTGTTTTTCTTGTAAACACTAATTACGATTCTTTGTACAATTTCCTGGTACCTACCTACATATTATAGCTATTTATTCTCAACGAATAGGCCTTGACTTTCCTTGAAATTTGCAAGCCTGACTTGTCACTTATGTCCACTTCCTCCTATATGTACATATCTCGTCAAGATTTGCGCTGACACTTTGACAGCTAAACGTCAATTTAAAATAGGTTCTGAATAAAAACGAGCATCAATATTATTTGTAGGTACATAACCTCAACAAAAAAAAATGAAGAAGAAAATAATAAAAATTAGTATTCAAAACATTCGGAGGGAGTCATTGTGGGAATTGATGATTTCGGAGGCTCTGTCCCGTCAGCAACGTCATCGTCATTGATGCACCAGAATAATATAACATGATGATGGTGATGGTCAGTGGTCACACCACAATGCAAGGGGAGGGGTGTGATGTATAGGAATTTCTAATTTTTTGGAAATCATCGAACACGAAACAGTGAACTGTTGATGGAGATTCCGCTGCGATATGAACCGAATCAATACATTGGGATCATATTTCGTCGTCGTCGTCATCGCAGTGCTGCAAGCCCCAACCGTACAATGTGGTTCCTCTTTTTTTTTTAGTTTCGGGAATAGAGACACGTCATTAAGGTGAAGACTTCACGACATATCAAGACATATTTTATGCAATGGCGCGTTGAGACATTTCTAGATAACGATCTTGAAAGGTTCTTGTTTTTTTTTTCTCCTGACTTTTTTATGAAGACATCACGAGAGGTTTTATTTTATCAGGGACATGTGATAAACATGTAAATTTTCTGATTCCTCCAGAGGAGGAAAAGAATATGGCAGAGCTTGAGTTGGATTTTTTTTTTTTTGAGAATGTCATGGCGTGAGTGATGGGGTTGAATTTGATATAAATAAAGAAGCTCAGTTTGTGACCTACGCATATTATGTTTCGAAAATTATGGAATAAAAATGGAAATCAATGAGTGATAAAAGGTGTTTTGTCTTAAGACGTCTAGGAATGTCTCGTCTCAGTTCAAATATAGAAATCATGAAGGTAGGTGCAAATAATGAGTTCCCCATGATGTGGGGGCCATCAAAAAACAATATTTGACAGTAAATAACAAGGTTATATCTCTGGCAGTAATCTCTTGAACAGGTGATGAAAAATGAATTTTTACTAGCAACTGAAGACGACGCACGGGATGTGTACTTGTTTTGAATTGAAAATTTAGAATTCTGCGGGTTTGGTGATTTTGATTTTTCAAAATGTGACACTTGATTGGTGTGATGCTTGATTTTTTGGTATGAAGAATAGAGTCTGCTCTTTGTAATATACAACATTTTAAATATACTGCACAGATGGTATTAAATGTACGTAATAATTATTACATATTTTTAAATAATACCTACATACATACCGCATACGTATATAAGAATTTAAGTAAAACAACAGCTTCTGTCAGTTTTTTTTTGTTAAGCCTAGTATACAGTTCCTCCTCGAAAAAAAAATACATGTACTTCTTATGGGAGTGATTTTATCGCAAACAAAATTTTTGACGTTTAAAATTTTATTATCGAACTGTAAATCAAACCTGTTGAAAAAAATTTATATTCACCACGGAAAATTTTTCGGACAAAACAATGTTGGTGACATTGTTTTGTGGAAAAAAAGAGGACAACGAATACAAATTTTTTATTCCAACTCAGATTTTTTTTCTTCTGAAAAAAAAATTCTTACCACTTATGTTTTTTTTTTGTTCAAAAGAACTGTATACTCGGCTTTAATCAGCGTAAGTTTAGGTTGCAAGCTATACATAAATTAAATTTATTTGGCAACATATGTTTTTTTTCTTGGCTGTGTGATGGAATAGGTAGAATTTCTTTTCTGAATTAAAGATGACTTTGAATGAGGTTTTGGTTATAAAATAGAAAATAAAGAAAAAAAAATCAAAAGTTGCAACAAAGTAATTAGCAAAATACACATAAAAGCCATGTTTTCTTAAAACGTCTATATAATAGGCAGATCAGTTAATATTTACAGGTAAATAATGTATAATAAAGAAGAATCATTATAAAATAGGTACTTTGTTGTTGGTTACACACAAAATAAAAGATCATTTCAACTCGTTTCAGTGTTTTAAACAAACAATTTTTAAATGTATACAAATTTTGTAAAAAATTTTAAGGACAAAGTTGGTACGTCAGTTTTCAGGATTCAATAATCTGAATTTCGAAAAAATCAATCACTTAAAAAATAATTTTGATTTTTTTTTTTTTTAATTCAAAACTTTTTTTTCGAACATTTTAATATGCAATGTTATTTAAATTTGTTAGAACCTTTTGTGAACAAAATTTAATTTCAATCGGTTAAATAGATAGTGAAATATAGGTAGTTGAAAATCAAAAAAATGGTTCTATGAGATGCCACTGAGATACCATGAGATACCATTTTTCGGATTTTGTTTACCGAAAAAGGTAGCCTTTAATTATTAAAATTAATATTTTTTTTTTAAATCCTTGGATTTAGCTATTTTTGAAAATATTTTCTAAAAATAAATTCTAAATTTTGGTTATTACGGAAAAAAAATTGAGCTGCAACAGTAGTCAGACTTACTTTTGTCATGTTTTACTAATTTTTAATGCGTAAACTATGCACGGCGCGGCTCTTCATACAATTATTTTAGTTTAACATTTGCACAAAAGTGTTTTGTATTCAGATCGATGATTACTGTAGCTTAAAAATATTTAAATGTTTCACGTCGTGTTGGAAGCACTGTTTGTATTCGCGCTAAGAGTTGAGTTATGAATATTTTCCAGTAATTTGTTCTCCAAAATAAGAAATAATCATCAGAATTATACGATTTTATGTAGATATTTAAATGTCTTATTGGAATCACTAGCTAGTTTAAAATTTGTCCTTTCCTGTTCTCTACTCAAATCTTAAAGTAGTCTTAATTTTAAGTTTGTACGTTTTAACTATACATATGAATGTTTCAGTTATAAACGTTTTCAAAACGATTTGAATTGTTAGTAATAAAAAGGAAACTTGCCAAGTAAACCCACCAAATTTTAGTCAGTAATTATTAATTAATACATAATGTCTCTCATAGTTTAGAGTTGTTTTAATATTACTCTACTTTTAAACCCAAATTAAACCCAGGGCCGGACCAACCATATGTGCAAATGCACAGGGCGCAAAATTTTATTTTGGGGGCGCATTACCAGCAGCAAGAAAATGTAATCTGATCTGGCGCAAACAAATATGTACTGCCATTTCCATTTTAACCACAAAACTTGTTCAAATAATCCGAAAATAACATCCATCACAACTGTGCTAAATTATTTCCTGCACACTAACTAATATCACTTTCATTGTTGCATTCAAGGAGAATTTAACTCAAAATATCGTAAAATTAAAGACACAAGACCTATGCAAGTTCAATCTTACCTACCTAATCTCAAAATATTCCACCCTGTTCGTACAAAAGAAAAAAAATTAAAAAATCTCAACACAAAAAAGTTCCACGACACCTCATCTGTGCAAGTTTCATTTCATACACACTGAGTCCCAAAATTAACATGGGAAAATATGACAAAGAAAGAAACTTATTCATACTGAATCATGCGGGCTAGAACGTGTAGGTTTTGTATTATACACTGTACCTATGTATGGGACTTCCCAGTGGGACATTTCTAAAAATTCATAGGTGAATAAACTGCTTTTCCCTTGAGAAAACTGAACTGCAACCGCTTCTTTTGTGCGGAATACATTGAGGAATTTAACATGGGGGGGAACTCATGCCAATTTCTCGATGAAAATTTCACAAACAAATAACTACTTCCTTTGGAAGTTTTTTATTCACCAGTTGGACTGAAGATTCCGATGAAAAGTATGATGAATATTCAACGAAGAAATCACTAAACAAAAGTAACAATAATTGCTTATCCATCAGATCATTAATTTTTGATGAAAAATATGATGAAAATTCTTTTATAAACTCACTGAATAATTTGGAGTGTTTTTTTCATTACCTCAATATTTGCCGATGAAAAATATGATGAATATTCAATATTTTATAAAAAAAATTAAATCCGGACCTAAAATAACTTTATCTTAATCTGGATTCTTGAAATCATAACTACGCAGCTGTTAGAAAAGTATGTATTCATAGATAATCAAGAGATAACTCACCAAATCCATCGAGTTAAAGCATGTTTCAGGAGTTAACTCGGGTTTAATTCCAAAACTGGGATGATCTCGCTCCCAAAAACTGGGCCTTAATCGGAGACCATTTGTGATTATGCATTGTATAAAAAGAAAAGAAATGATATCTTACGATATTGTTCAACTTTTTTTGTATACACATTTCATCTCTCATATACTAATTTGAGAACTTCCAATATCTTCTTCCATTTCTTTTATCAAATTCATTCTACGCGTTGTAGGCCATCTGTACATACTATACATACATAGGTAACCGTTCGACTACAAAATCAGATATAAGTCCAAACAGTCCATAATTATACTCTATACCTAGCCAAATCCATATGAACTCATTTTGTATGCGCAAAAAAAAAATTATCCGCAATATCCGACTAACGGAAAGAGGAATCTCAGGTGTCCACCAAACAATATATCCGATACCGAAATTCCATACAAAAAAAAAAATGCTTCACAATGAGAGTGTGTGTGGGTAGGACGATAGTTCTATGCCATTTATATTATACAAGCTCAAAAGAATTCCATAATTGAAGCATACTCCGCGCTTCACGTTTGGCATTGCTTATCCTCGGACCAGGGTTCGTAACAGTAGCACAACGCAAATAGCCAATAATCATAACAATAATTTCCTTGTGCACATCCGCCAACCGCCAATGCAACTCGAATTTGCAGTTATTCCGATTCACCCAAGACCATTTGTAGCTATTTAAATCGCCTAAAGAGGGCGGGAGTTGAGTTGCGCTCTGGGTGCAGCAGCAGTAGCAGGAGAGCATCAGCAGGCTAAACGGAAACGTAACAAAAGTGTCACATTGGTCAATGCCTGCGAGTCATGGCTACAATGAAAACGATTCTATCGCGCCATAGCTGGATAACAAAGGACAAGTGCGGGCATTAACAGTTAAATGCAATCGATAGGAATCTTTACAGCTTCGTTGGTGCCTGGACTGCATCATGTGCTTGTGCTGCAGTGGGAACAGTGTGCGAGGAGCTGGCTATAGTGCAGCAGTAAAATTTACATAGCCAACCAATTGAATTGACAATGTGTGTTCTTCTGTATGCTGAGGATTAGACAATAGGCCAGGTTCTTAGGAGGCTAAGAGCAACCCAAGCCACACAATGTAAAGGCGAGAAGCTGTAGGTTCGAGGTGTCCCAGGAAACGCTCGCTATAGTCTGCAGTGGTGACCCGATCAGGCGAAGATTAAGCGGCCTACAAACTGCTTCCATTTACCATCTGGCAATGTGCTCCACAGGCCACAGCCCAGACAAACATAGAATTGCTGCGATGGAACGCTCCTCAGCTCAGAAGACGACCGAAGACAGACGCAAATCGGAAAGATCGATCGGGATATGCAGGATGTGCTGCTAGGAGAGCTCCAGCTAGGCGAGGAGTAGTCTCCATCTGGCTATATGGTGGAATAAATTGCTGTTTACGTAACTGTCCTCGCAATTCTTGCAACTTTGATTAACATGTGTAGATCGAGACGTCCGCGCTGACAGCTCAATCCGCTGACGAGACTTCTTGAGTTTTTATTTGACGATTTATTGCTGGCTTGCTGCGGTTGTTGTTGCTGTTGCTTTTGCTTTTGCTGTTTCTGAATCTGAAGCTGCTGCTGCTGCTGCTGCTGGGCTTAGGGGGATTCGATCTCGCTCAAATGATATGGAGGACGTGTTGGCTGGCTGTGCTATTCGGTCATGAAATTCACGAACTGGTTTATGCTACTGATATGCAGATATAAAGAAGTTATACGAACTGCGTACGCACAGTTTGGCAGAAGCATTACTTTTTTATCCGGCAAAGTGATCGGATTTGTTCTTATATTATACTTTTTGTTATTGCTAAAAGAGTTAAGGTGCAGGTTGATATACTATACAGGTGCTGGGAACGTGTCATTATTGTGACTACTCTTGTAACATCATGAGTGAATCCAAAAGGGATATATATGTACATACCAAGAGAAGAAACCCATGAGCACAGGAAGCCATAATTAATGTATCGATGATGGTGCGCACGAGCGATCCGATTGAAATAAATATTCATACAAGTTCTTTTGCTGCCTTTTTTCGGTCATGTTTTCATCATGATCTTGGGAAGTTTTTCTCTTAACACCTTAAAGCCTTATTTCGAAAATCTGTTGATCTTAATTACAGACGTGTCTGTGTTGCTAGATGTGTAACAAAAACAAGACGCTTGCCAAGTCCTTTTGGGACATTCATTTCTCAACTTTTTCTTTTTACTTTGAAGGGTGTAGCAGTAGGTACTTCAATTTGAAAGGCTTAGGAGAGTGTTCGAAGAAAATCTAATAAATTCGATTGTAAAGGGTCATTTATTTTTCGGTTTCGAAAGTAGAGCTAAATAAAACACACACAGCGATACAGTTTTGATGAAAATTTTATTTCATTATAAAGTTTGGGCTTTGCCATTAAGTGTGAAAAAAAAATACCATTCAAGTGGCCGCCTCGGGAAGATTCGCAGGCTGCGATTGTTGTGAGGTAATTTTTAACCATTTTTTCGCACATTTCGGGCGGTATCTAGGCCAAAACTTGAGTAATGTTGGTTTTAATGCGTCCAGAGTTCGGGGATTATTCGCGGAAATAAGGTCTTTTGCATAGCCCCACAAAAAAATCTAACGGTGTCAAATCGCATGATCTTGGTAGCCAATTGACGTCGCCAAAACGTGAAATTATCCGACCAGGAAACTTCTTACACAATAAAGCCATAATTGGTCGTGTTGTGTGGCCTGTTGCCGATATGTGGTTCTTGTTGGAACCACATATCGCCCAAGTCATGATCTTTAATCGCAGGGCCGGCTAAAAAAAATCGGTTATCATTCGACCATTGCTGCGAACGCCGGGAAATCGATAAATTCGGATCATCAGCAACACTTGCACTTGCAGCAGCAATATTTTCGACTGAGCGTGCATTACGATGATGCACAGGCCTTACAACATCAGTAACGCTTCCCTTTTTTTCAAATTTCTTCACAATTTTACCGATTACTTGCGTAGTCGGTCGATTATGACGACCATAATCATCGCGTAATGTACGAAAAGTGGCTACGTTTGAATCATCACTTTTGTAGTAAGTTTTAATAATTTTGACGCGTTCTTTGATTGTTAAACGTTTCATTATCGTAAATGGCTAACATTCAAAAAATATTATGACACTTCAAATGACAGCTGAGATTAACAGGCCAGCGCTACCAACTTGAAACCACGAAATGAATGACCTGTTATATGTCTTAAAACTTTTCCTCTCTCATTGATAAATAAACAGAGTTTTTTTTAAAAGGTGAAATATTTGGAGAACCTTTGGAAAATTAATACGTACACCAAAATTTTGTCCCTTAATTTTGTTTCTACCTTACACTTAAAAAATAAGGCTCAGCTTGTTGCAAATAATGATTTAATCAAAACTCTAAACTGTTTATAAACAAAAAAAAAATTGAAATGATTGAGTTGGTACAGTTAATTTTTCGTCAACTTCTTTGATATTATGGCAATACCTTCAATTTAACCACATAAATCAAATCCAAGTCATCAGCATCATAACTTTTATCATCCCCATCCATCGCCATAATCTGGAAATGTATATAATTCAATGCAAGTGCGCGAAACCAGAACAACTTCGTGTTCCTTTTTAAAGATTCACAGACACGGTTCGATGAAATTCGCCGATATATCGACCTGATAGATACCAGATTCCAGAATCAAAAAAAAAACATAAAATCCAGAGGAAGAGTGCAAGAAACCACTGATGTAGGAGGGAAAATATCAGCTTATGTAGGTATATGTAATCTTGTTTGGGGATATACGGGTATAAAATGCTAGTTGGAAATTCCTTCGTGTTTTAAAAATACGGGCACACATGTACATGTACGGTACCTACTACTTTGGCTAAGGTGGTAGCACACAACACAACAAATACAGTTGTTGTGTTTTGCAATTTTTGTTCAAGAATTCGACCTGATACCTGATGCAACGGCTTCTGTTCCTGTTGTTGGTTGTGCTGATGGTTCCGTTGATGGTGGTATTTTGCGATCTCTGGACACGTAACATATATTATGATAATAAAATATTATTCTTCACCATACATCATTGGATTGGGATGATGGGAATAAGAATGTAGTTTTTCATCCTTTACGATCATCGGCTATTTGGTCATGGTTCATTTGGTGCAAGACGTTTTGGTTCTTCAACTGAAGAAGTCAGAGGAACATCTGACTTTAATATATATTGCTTCTTTTTATTTATTTGTATTTTGCAAATCAGTGTTTGATTCGTCCTTTTGAATTAAGTGCTATTTGATTTTGCTTTAGAAACGACAATGAAGTCGAATTTTGTTGAAAGTTCAATAGTTTGCATTGAAAAAATAGAACACCAGCGTGTTAGTTAAACATAAATATTTAAGTTTCTTATCAGCAAATGGGACTTGGACTAGCTGCCAACATGAAAATTAATTGTTCCTGTTCGAAAAATACGTAGAAAATGTTCGAACAAAAAATTGCGTTCCTTTAAAACGCACAATATGGTTGTACCAGCTGAAAAAAAGGTTGGAAGATGCTTTACTTATAGATTGGGTACTAACTTTTTGTTCTTATGTTACAAAAAAATTACTTACCAATAAATAATTGTTTTTTTTTTAAGTTTTCTAAATGATTTATTTTTTGCAGGTCAACGAGAAAATGGCTCTACCCTATTATCTTCCACCATCCGTTCCTTTCGGAACTGGAGTTCCGACAACTTCTTCTGTTCAACAAATAAGTCAAATCTATCAGCAACATAATATTCATACAATGGCTTTCTTGCAAGGCATGCAATATCCCCCACCTCATGTCGGTTACAATTTTACACCAATCCCATTCAAACCATATTATACAGCTCCAATCAATAGTTTCTTAAAACCACAAAACAATCTGGAAAGCTTGCCTTTTTCTCACGCTGTGCCAAAAATGATTTATCCAATGGCACCTTTACGTTTAAGACCATCAATGCCTTTAACTGTTTCTACTCATAGCTATCAATTCCAGCTAAGACAAGTGGCAAAACGTGTAGCAGCCTCTGATTCACAAATTAACGCTGAATCGAAGAGACATAAGCCTTCTGAGGTCAAACCAAGTTTGAATACTAACGGAAATAAACCGGCATTTGAAAATAATCGTCCCATAGATTTAGTTGTCATACCTGATGATGATGAGCCGATTGATGTAAAAAATCAAACAACTTTTTCCGGCTCAAGAATGAATCCGCTTTTTGTTGGACCGAATGCTGCATCTGGAAATGACCTGTCTTTAAACCCAGATCCAACCTATCGACAAAAACTTTTATTAAAACCAGGACCTGGCCAGCAGTATATTACGAAAATAAGAGCACTTGTAGAAAGAATACCCGGAGATGATAGTACCCTAAACCCATCAGCTTACAATCTCACAAAGGAGAAAAAAGTTCGTCAAAAATCAAAAGCCAAAGAAAATCCAAATAAAAAAAGGAGAAAAACTTCAGGAAACTCTGTCGCCACCGAAACTGAATCGAAAATAATTCCAAGTAACTGGCATCCTGATCCTGAATCATATACTAACGATCATTTGGTAATAGGATCAAATGGGACATTTATATCAAAAAGTTTTTACGACAGAATTCCATGGCAATCTTATAATAAAAGTACAAGAATTTTAATTGGACATTATTTCAATAATTACACTCTTGCTACACAAAGTTTAGATGGAGATAATCCTTTGAATGTGAATATTATTGAAGACATCATAAATCATGTTATGGCAAAGTGCAATGTTGGAAGAGATTCTGTGAGAGATATAATCTCATCTATATGTATTGATGAGGCTTTGAGGAGAAGACGAACTTAAATGAAATTTTCTTATTAATATAAAAATAAAAAAATAAAATATTTTTAAGTTTAATTTTAAACATTTCTATGTTTTTGAGTATATAATCGTTATTTAACAAACAAAAAAAATCGTTTGAAAATGTTTTCGAAAAAATCTTGTAGTATGTAATATTTTCGCACGTCTTTGTAATTTCTATGATTGTGAATTATTTTTAGTATCGAAAAGAAGTTTATTGTGATTTAAATTTTGTCACTTTTTTATAAAATGGCTTTAAAAAAAAAACAGCAAGTTGAACTCGCATTAATTCAAATTTAATTTAAAATCAAAACTTTTGTCCATTGTGAACTAGACATTAAATATACTTACAATGTTTTTAAAATGAGGTATATAACAAATATATATCTGTATATTTTCCATACAATATTTTCGTATTGTTAAAAATTCAAAATATCGTTTTTAAATCTGTCTAAAAAACTTTTTTTAAATAAAAATTTCTTGAGAAATCTATAGTCATAATTAATGATGTTGAAATAAAGCTTCTTTAATTGTTTTTATTATATGTACAATGGTATATATATAAATAACTCTTAAATATAAATAAATTGTAAATTGATTTTTATTTTAGAACTATCGTATTTAAAAATGTCACTATAATATAAAGGATGTGTATTTATTTCGGCACTAATTTTGGCAGTCATAAATTATTCATTTCTTTTCCTAATATTTACACAAAACGAACTTTTAAGAAAAAATGTTTCGCTAAATATACATTTTTAAAACAAATTTCTTTTCTTTGTGATAATTTTAATTCATATTTACTATATCCACCTAAAGCCTAGTACATACTTGTAAATCAAGTCGTGAATCCATACAAATTTGCATTTTTGTTCACCCGTGAGCGTGCTCGTGAAGCCATGACAAAAAGTGGAGAGTTTGCGTTCACGAGCGGTGAACCATCCATATTCACGCCCAAAATGTACTGGAACTCTTTTATTTTTGGTGAAGCTTTGACAATTTGACCATAAAACCTGCAAAAGTCAAGCAAATTAAGGCTTAAGGCTCTAGGACGATGTAGACTGGGACAAGACAGTTAATGAAATATTATTTGAAGGTGGTCTATTTTTTGCCATTTATCCGAAATTATTTTATTATTTATTTATAATTATTTAAATTCAGAAATCGTAAAAAAAACTTAGAAAATCTACAAAGCTAGATAGAACCATATTTTTAAAGTTTAAAATCGAAAAATAGATTAACGCCCATATTATTCACTCAGTACATCAAGATAAAAACTTAAAGCATGTATTAACATTGATTTTGTATAATTTGCATCCGTATTTTAGTTTTCATCCATGTATCGAGTAGAGCTCTCGATTTTAAGCGTGTATATCTATGTAATTAGACGTGGATTTGTGTCATGTGTACAAGTGTAGGCAGTAAACAAATTTAAGCACGTGTACAAGTGCAGGTTCTAAATACACGTGTAGTTATAAAAGCAGCTCTTTTTCTGTAATTGACCGGGGTGAAGTGATTTTAAGATATTTTTACATTGGAAAAGAACGGTTTTTAGGTTTTTTTTTTTAAATATTATGACATTACAACAAGATACAATTTTTTATCAAAAAACTAGTTACGACTAGTTATCTATTTTCCAACGTCTTTTGGACCAAAAAAATATCAAAATTACAATTTAAAAGTAATTACACGTGTACTTCCTATAATACATATGTGTAACTAAACGTGTTCCTACACGAATAATTCAATTACAGGAGCACTAGGGGGCTCTAGTATATCGATTTAATAAGTGGTATAAGTAACCAAGCATTAAAAAAATATTTGATTGAGATAAATTGTATACGTATCCCTACTGCCGGAAAGCTAATGAACAAAAAACTATTCTTAATTCTGTAATTTCTAGATTGGTTGTGTTTTTTAAAATACAGGAATTTTTCGGCCAATTTTTTGCAAAGCATTTTATGTAGGGGAGAGTGGGGCCAAATGTAACACTTTTTACTAAAACCGATGTTCCTCCTACAACTTTAGAAATAAGTCAACCAAACCTTTTTCAAATTATTGGGCCATGTTTTAACTACAAGATCCATCAAAAAAGTTCAGGAAAACCTAATCGTATAGTGCAAAGATATTGCTTTCAAAAAAAAATCGTGTTGTTTCAACTTACCCCGCCTATGGGGCAAAGTGTAACATATACCGGGGTAAGTTGTAACAAGAACAATACTTATTGCAAAAAAAATATTTTATATTAGTTTGTTTTAAAAACAGACAGCCTTTGTTGCAACACAAAATAAATAAGATAATAAAAACAAAAAAATCACGATTAATTTGGTAAGAAAAAAGTAAAATAAAGTGGAATGAATTGAAATTATAGGAGGAATCTCCATCTGAATCACAGTTTAGGCAAACATATAAGCGAATGGATACTTTTGTATACTTGGTGTGTGTTCACTTCCAACCCATTTTTCACCAGGCAAACCCTGAGAAAATGTTTCACAGCAAATAAGGCACAAATATGGGCCATCTTCTTCTCTGTTTTGTTTGCTTGGTTTTGCTTCCTTTTTGGCCAAGGTTTTGTTTCTTTCTTCAAGAAATGCTTGTTTCTCCGGAGTATCAGTTAAAATGGCATATCTTGACTTTCTCGAAGTTATTTTTTTTCCTGGTTGGGATTTTGGATAAGGCTTAATTCTTTCCGGGTTAAAAGAAACTCTTTTTTAGTCCCGATGGTCCCGGTGAGCAGTGAGGAGGGGGAGTCAAATGAGTTGCCTAAGGGCCTTGTTCATTGGTTGTGGGCTGGTCAGAAACAGATATCATTTCGTTTTGTTCTATTGGTGGTTCGTCCAAAAGAAATGACATCTCGACTATTGTCTCGTCGACAGGATTTTCTACTGGTAGACCTGGATCGTCTGGATTCGGACGATCGGTGACAAAACATATAAACCGTTCTCGATCGTTCTTGTTCAGAATTATCAGTTTGAAAAAAATGTACGGGGTAGGTTTTAACATGTTACAACTTGCCCCGGAAAATTGTTACAAACTATCCCCAGCATGAAATTTAACACAGAGAACAAAATTGAAAAAAAAAAAAACCGAAATTCACAGACACATAACATATACACACAATTTTAGCCAAAACACGAATGCATGAACAAAAACACTCAGCACTATATCTCTTTCATGTAAAGAGGTAGACCAAAAATAAAAAAAAAAAGTTACAAACCTGCTTTTTTTGGGCACCACTAGTATAACTTCTCCCGCTGACGTCCAATCTGCAGCTGAAGAAGATATGCCGGTAGATATAGAAAAACTGAACCTTTTCTCTTTTACGCGATTCTTAATATTGAGAGGAACCCTGTTTTTTTAGCTGGTACTTCTTACCATTGTTACTTTTAAACCCACCCTCCCCTACCTATATATTTTCTTGAGTTGGTTTAAAATAGCTCAAAATGTAGAATTGTTTAAACAACTTCAGAAATTGTGTTTACATCAACGCGTTTATTAAAATAATTATTTTTAAATCGGTGAATTTGTTTTTTTAATTAATATTAATTTATTAAAAATAAAATTAAAGAAAACAAATTAGTACACCATTTTGTAGTATTTATTCCTGTGAAGTTAAAAAATTGATTTTGAACAAAAAAAATCATCTACTAATTATCAAGAAATAACTTAAAATTTTTTTTTTAAATCCAAAATTTGTTTTTTTTTGTTGAACATTTTGATATGCAAATGCAAAACTATTGAAACTTATTAGTAGCTCTTGCTGTGTATATAATTTTATTAAAATTGGTTTATCAGATTATACCTTGCGATTTTAGTAGAAGTCGAAGTAAAAATTTTGCGAAACCAAAAACTGTGTTTCAAAAAATTTAAAGTGAAAAAAGTTTTTCGAACGTGAAAATCTAAAAAAAAATCTAAATACAATCAATCTTCTTTAAATACACCTTTGGCCGTCACCCTTTGCCCTTTGCCCTTTATCTAAATCATCATCATTATAGACTTGGACCACCCATGAAGTTTCAAATTTGTTTCATAATCGACAAGAACACATTCTGACCAGGGTTGTGACTTTACTGCAATTGCAGTAGATCTACTGCATTTTTTTCGAAAAATAAATCTACTGCCTGTAAATAAAATCTACTGCACTTTTGGTTTTACAAAAAAATCATTCATTAGACGTTTTTCTTTTTTAGTTCAGAGCTGAGCAGAGTCTGAGCGAACAGAATAAGTTTTGAGCAGAGTTCAGAGCTCTCTGATTTAATTATGAAACAACTTGATCACTGAACTGTCATTGATTATAAATTATTTATTTATTATTATTATTTTACTTTCTCCACTAGAGCAACCAGCCTCTTCCGCCATTTTTATTGTTTTGACGACGATTTTTTTGTAATTTCCCGTCATCTCGTTTGTGTTCATCATTTTACTCCGTTTACTCTACTATTTTATTCTGAGCTCACAGAGCGTGCCTGAACATGCTCAGAACTAAAAAAGAAACACAAATTTGAAGCTCTGCACGATCAGAGCTAAAAAAGAATCTGCCCTAGCGAGGTATTCGGAGGATTTTTGCTTCGAGTTATTCTTCCGAACAGCGTTCGGAACGTTTTTCCGACATTATCAAACGCGCAATGTTGTTTTGCGTTGCAGTGCGAGCTAGTGTGTTTTGAAGTGACATTTTTGACATCTCTAATGAACTTTGAACCTCCGACGTCGTATGCCTTTCGGAGAGTTTTCCGCTCCGACGGATACCTCGCTAGGGCAGAATAGGTATATATTTTATTATTTTAAATTATTTATGTTTATTTATGTTATTTCTTGTTTATATTTTGAAAATATAAAGTCTACTGCGAAAAAGTTGAATCTACTGCGTTTTTTTCCAAATCTACTCCGGACATTTTTTCAAAAAGTCCCATCCCTGATTCTGACCAGTGCCACAGAGCACCGATCGATGATTGCTCTATCAGTGTGAGTTGTTTTTATTGTTTTTAAAAAAACCACCCAGAATGCTTCTATATATATTATAGCGCCATGCCATGCCAATCCTAATATAGGAACCATTTACAGTTCTATTTGAATCCTTCCTTCAACTTCAAGGCGTTAGAGATAACAATCGCCTTTATAGGTATAATATAATATAGAATAGACCTTAACACACAGAATGAAAGAACATTGTCAAAAGTGCTCTTGTTATCTATTTATCGATTGTTTTTTTTTCTTTATGAAAAGAAGGTCTTTCATTGTAGGTTGGTATAGGTACCTAGTTTTCCATTGCTCTCATGGAACTCCAATGATGATTAATTTATTTAAGGCTTTATGTGGGGAAGCACGCAGTGGGACGCGCGTTCCACAATTGGATTAATGACTTTCATTGTAAGTTATTACCTGGATAATCTTGTTCTGACAGCTTGATAAATTTGATTGTTCAGAAGAGATGACATTTTTCCTATTGTTATCCATCTTCATGAGCGAGGAGCGAACGAGCTAAAAAGAATGGTCCATTCGAGCGAGTGAGCGAGGGTGTGAGCTAATCGAAGCGGGATGTAGGGAGATTCTATCTCAAGGAGCCCATAAATCATAATCAGCTGCGGCCTCCGAGGATAATTTAGTGCAATCGATGAAATTTGTTGCTTATCAAACATTCATCTCACACTGCTCCTTCCATACGCCTTGGTAGGTTAGATATATAATTTATTGGAATGTCAGCTTGAGGCTGGCTGACCTAAAAGTTCATTTAACCATGAAAAAGCGTTGGTGGGGTAATTAAATATCTATTAAAATATTAAAAAAAAAACAAACAAAAATTCAAGGGGTGGGTATATTTTGTTGGCTATACGTGGGTATTTAATGATACAAGCTGTGGCTACCGAGTATAATGCCTGGAAGCCAACAATGTGCCACAAACTTATCCAGGTGTATATAGGTATAGTTTTTTTCTTTTTCTTATTCGAAGGTTAGAATTGTAGATTTAGCCAACCTGGTGAATGAACTTATTTTTTTGTTAGGAGAAATTTTTATTTAAACATCAGAGCTGAAGCTGCATTTTGTAAGTGGTTTTTGAGTGTTACCACTCAGACAGTGCCTGATGCATCCAGACAGAGCTTTTGAGCGGTGGTGCTCAAAAGAAAGCCTCATTAGGGTGACGAGTCGTATGAAGGTATATATATTTACCCTTCTATAGCCAGTGGCGTTATAATGCAATAACATTATTTTCATAAAAAGAAGATGAAAGGTTTTTTGTCTCATATCATTCATCAGTATGTATAATAGCAACCCTTTTAAACACGTGCAGTTGCATCGTAAGGCGTTATTTTCAACACCCTATAGTAATCTTGATGAGGGTGTTTTTTCTTATATCGCGAAAATAAAAATCGATGTGTTTAATAATAATAATAATTAAACCTCGTGCAATTCTGATTATAACAAAAGATTTATGCTGATGGGTTATTACTTCTGGTTGATTGTTCTTTTTTTTTTAATTCATACATATTGCGGTTGATTAAGCTGAAATTCCCTAAGGTATTCTATAAGGTAGGTATAAATTTGCAATTTACTTTGAGTAGCTTTCTGATGCCTTTTTGAAAACTTCAGTTAATGATTACTTATACTTATTGCTTAGAGATTTTATTGCCAAAGGCATTTTAATTGGTTATGAATTGTTAATATAGGTAAAGGGAGTTGAATGATTTCCTTAGGGATGTGCGAAATAAGCTGCTATTTAATTTACTTTATTGTATTCCTCTAATTAGGAAAATTTTTTTTCTGTTTTAATACCTGTTGAGCCTGATTAAATAAAAGGACGATCTTTACTTGATGATGGTTTGTATAAAAAGGGAAGAGATTTTATTAACAGAAAGTTAAAGTCAAAAAGTTACAAATAATTTATCTGCATTATGCAGTTGGCACAATTGATAGGTATTGTACAGTGATTCTCAAGATTAATATTACAATTTTCACACTCCCTCTTAATATTAACCCAGTAAACAAAAATTCAAAAAAATTTATTTTAAATTCATTACTAATTCAATTATTCAATATTTCAGAATATTAATTTCAAATTCATTTAGGCACAATATTTAATTTTTGGCAAAAGTATTCAAATTTTACTTTACTCAGTGGCTTTGTAAGAACATCTGCAATCTGATCTTGTGTTGGCACATACACCAAGTCAAAAAGGCCTTCTTTAAACTTCTCTCTGATGAAGTGGAACCGGATGTCCACATGCTTGGTCCTCTTGTGAAATTGAGGATTTTTCACCATCTTAAGAGCACTCTGGTTGTCCATGAAAAGAACCGCTTTAAGTTCCCTTCCAGGAAGGAGATCCTGGAATAGCGACTTGACCCAAACTAGTTCCTTTACAGCCTCAGATGCAGCGACATATTCGGCCTCCGTTGTCGACAGACTAACACTTTTCTGTCTCTGCGAAGCCCAGCTGATTGGTGTTTTATTTATCAGAAAAACGAAACCACTTGTAGACCGCCGAGTTTGAATATCTCCGGCGTAATCAGCATCGCTGTAAGAATCAAGATTAAGTTTAAAATTATTTTTAAAGAGTATACCATAAGTTGTAGTCCCCTTTATGTATTTAAAAATACGTTTTACAGCATTAACATGCTCTCCACACGGTTTGTCCAAATATCTTGATACAACTCCTAGAGCATAGGAGATGTCCGGCCTTGTTGCTACTGCCAAGTACATTAGGCTTCCTACAGCCTCACGAAAAGGAAACTTGCCGACAGGAATGTCTGAAGATGCAAGTTTTGATGTTTCTGCAGGTGAGCACACAGGATGACAGTCTGACATATTAAACTTTTGCAGCAATCTTTCAGAATAACTGGATTGGTTAAGATGAATGGACCCATCCCTTTTTCGCTCGATTTGAAGTCCCAGATAAAATTCCGCATCAGACACTTTTATCTCAAAAAATGTTTTTAAATACTCGATGAGTTGGACCACAAGCTTTCCATCACTTGCAGCAATAAGTCCATCGTCGATATATAACGCCATTAAGACTTTCTCTTTGCCTGACTGATGGACAAAAACACACGAATCCGCTGAACATGGGCGAAAATTGAACTGTTCTAACAACCTTGTGAATTGTAGGTTCCAACATCTGGAAGCCTGTTTCAGTCCATAAAGGCTTTTATTCAATTTACACACACGTCCGCTGCAGTCATCATAGCCTTCAGGCTGCGACATATATATATCTTCACTGAGTTTACCATAAAGAAACGCCGTCTTGATGTCAAACTGCTTCAAAATGAGATTCTCAGCAACAGAAATAGCAAGGATGGCTCTGATTGATGCGAATCGAGCAACTGGACTGAATGTCTCCGTATAATCTGTGCCTTCCTTCTGAGTAAATCCTCGTACGACAAGGCGGGCCTTGTATCGGTCAATTTTGGCATCCTTTGACAGTTTTACCTTAAACACCCACTTGTTGTCGATCACTTTTCTGTTGTCTGGAAGAAAAACAAGATCCCACGTTTTATTAAAATGAAGTGCATAAATTTCCTCGTCCATCGCAGCTCTCCACTTTTTGGCATCGACTGACCTTATCGCTTCATCATACCCTTTCGGCTCCAAACATTCATTTACTAACGCGTACCCTTCCAACATATTTGTTAAAGCGCTAGTTGTCGCACAAGCTTGATTTTCTTTGTGGCTGCGAAGCCGCTCTCGATAATGCTCTGTTCTACCTAAATCTGCGACATCTTCTTTGTCTTCTGCAATGTTTGGGCGGTGATCCGATTCAGAGTTTTGTGACTTAAAGCTTCGAAGCTTCTCTCTATAATTTTCCCTGTTTTTATCCTCATCCTTTTCCAGGTGGTCACATTTCTCAGGCTGTTTCAAGGGTCCGAGGTCCAATTGTTCATCTTCGATTGTAGTCTTATTGATAGGGTCTGAAATTACAGAAATGTTAGACTCATTTTTGAAAATAATATTTCGAGAAATATCGATCTTATTTGTTTCGGACAACCAAACACGGTAACCCTTTTGATTGTTAGGGTACCCAACAAAATATCCATGTTGAGACTTTTTGTCCCATTTTCGGCGCTTTTCTTTAGGAACATGAACAAAAACTTCGGTACCAAAAACCTTAAGGTTTTCTAAAGAGGGCTCTTGATCAAACCAAAGTTGGTATGGATTTTTGTCCCTTTTAGGGCTTGGGCCATATCTGTTTATAAGAAAAACAGCAGTATTTACTGCCTCAGCCCAAAGTTTAATTGGAAGTTTCCTTGCGTGCAACATTGTACGAGCAATTTCAACGATGAATCTCATGTCTCGCTCAGCACGCCCATTTTGTTCGGGATTGTATGGAACACTGGTTTGATGTCTTATTTTGTTGCGCCTTAAGATCCCCGCCACATCATTGTTCTTGAATTCTAGCCCGTTATCCGATCGAAGAGTGGCTATGGTTCTATTTACGTCGAGGTTAACCGAATCCAAAAAAATCTGAAGAATAGAAGAAAGTTCACCTTTTTCTTTAATAAAATATACATATCTGTAATGGGAGTAATCGTCCTTGAACAAAACGAAATATCTTGACCCGCCTACCGATTGCATCTGCATCGGACCACACAAATCCGTATGGAATAATTCACCAGCCGATGTAGCCCTAGATTCACTACTTTTGAAGGGTAACCTCGATTGTTTTCCATAGATACAATCGTCACAGAAAAAACTCTTGTTATCTAAAAACTTGATACCCCGTTCCTTAAGCACATTTCTTACTTGGTTTGCACACAAATGGCCAAACCTCTGATGCCACAATTCCAGCGTATCACAATCCTCCACCACATTTGCTACCCCCATTTCACCATGTGCACCTCCAGTGTCACCATAACCACCTTTAGAACCACCATTATCATCTCCAGCACCATCATAAACACCTTCAGCACCAACATGATCACCTTCAGCGCCACCATGGTCATCGTCATGCGCTAGGACATGAAACATCATCTTGTAGAGTCTTCGACATCGTACTCCCACGGCCACAGTGCGATCATTTTTCAAAATTTCACATTTTTTTTCATCCGACACCATTTTAAATCCCTTTTCCATCACAGTTCCTGAAGAGAATAAATTCATTTTCAGTTTTGGAACAAAATAAACATTTTCTAGACATTTTCGCAACCATTTCTTTTGATCGAATACTAAAACGTGGATAACACCGATCCCAAGAGCAAAAATTTTGTTCCCGTTCCCTATAACCACAGGCATTGGTTCGTCAAGCAATTCGTAGTTATGAAACCACTCGTGACGAAAACTCATATGATGACTGGCACCTGAGTCAAGTATCCAGTCGTCAATTGTTACTGTATTGTTGTCGGGCGACAAAGTGTTTACAACAAAGGCATCAAAATCTTTTGTTTCGGCGAAATTAGCTGTAGATTTTTTTCTCATGGGACAATCCCGTTTCCAATGCCCTTTTTCTTTACACACAAAGCACTTGCCTTTTTTGTTGTAATTTTTAGACTTTATTCTATCACCGCCTCTCCTAACTCGATGGGCTGCTAAGGCACTCTGCTCTTGTGTATGAGTCACGCTCGAAGACGATGTACAAGTCTTGTTCAATGATTCCAAACGTGTTTCTTCCATTATCAGCCTCGATGTTAAATTCTTCAATGTTTTCTCCTGAGAAGATGTCGACTCCCAAGCGCTAAAAAAGTGATTCAAACGTGTTGGTAGAGTCATCAGTATTTTAGTCATGACCATATTTGGGGATATAACTTCTCCTGCTTCTCTCAGTTGTTGCACAATTGATTCCAACTTTGAAATGTGCGTTGCTATGTCATCGTCCGAACTTCTTCCGAGTGAATAAAATTTCTGGTGTAGCATGTGAACACTTGCTTCCGATTTTTGTTCATAAACGGCATTTAATTTGGCCCACATATCTTTTGAATTCGTGCAGTTCAAAATGTGGACAAGTGGTTGCCGTCCTACAGTTGTAGCTATGATCTTTTGCGCTTTTCTGTCCTTTGAAACCCAAGACTGGTATTCTTTGTCAAATTCCTCCGGTTTTACCTTGGCTGTTTGAACGGGTACATCTTCTTCGCCAGTTACAATCTCAAGAAGATTACTAGCATTTAGCAAAATTTTAACCTGAAATTTCCAGGTGCTCCATTGCTCACTGGAGACAAATTTATCGATCTTCAATAAATCACCATCCATTTCGAATTGCTTAAAGGTTAAACAAATTTTGCACCTAAATCTTACCAAACAACCAAATCTCAATTTTAAACTTATTATTAAATGTAAACCAAAAAAACTTTTCTTTACAAAATAAAGTTTAAGATTACCGAGATTAAAACGGATTTGAACTTTTAATTTTTACTACGGTAGTCTGGGCCCATAACCTGTTGAGCCTGATTAAATAAAAGGACGATCTTTACTTGATGATGGTTTGTATAAAAAGGGAAGAGATTTTATTAACAGAAAGTTAAAGTCAAAAAGTTACAAATAATTTATCTGCATTATGCAGTTGGCACAATTGATAGGTATTGTACAGTGATTCTCAAGATTAATATTACAATTTTCACAATACCAAATAATTGTTAAAATGAACATTATAGAATCACATGAAATTGCTCTTATATTGCTCTAGTGACTATAAAAATAGTTAAAGTTAATGAATATTTTTAACAATTTCGGTGAAGTGAAGGCCCCGAGTAATCTCAAAAAATACTTGACTGTTGATTGTAAACACATTTTTTTTATGTTCTTAGTTTTGGTGATAAAGTCATGTTAATTTTTCTTTCTGTTCCTTAGTTATTTTGTTAAAAATTAAATAAGTATTTAATATTATGTATTTTTGTTTGTTGTAAAAATTAATTTTTTTGGTTTAAATCCGAGTGTGTGAAGTGAAGCCCACCTTTTTTGTAATTTTTTATTTTTGAAAGTTGTTCCAGGTTGTTCCCGATTTGAATATTTTTTTTGAAAAATATTCAAAAATGAGGGTTTTAGACCCAAAAAACCGTTTTTAACCAAGCACCCCTTTTTGCGAAAATAAAATCTTTGAAAGTTGTTCTGAACATTGTTCCAAGTTTTTGGACCCCTATATTCAAAATTTCAAAAGTTATGGGCAAAATTCGAATAAATTCCAGCCCCTCTTTTTCGAAATTCTTATTTTTGAATTTTTCTTCGGGTTTCAAAAAGTTTTCTAACTATTGTTCCAAAAAATTAAAATTTTAAGACGTATGTATTAGTATATCTATTTTAAAGATAAACCCTTCCAAACTTTTTTTTTAAAATCCAAAAAAACGGTTCTTTAACATTTTCTTTTTTTTAATGCATTTACTTTAGAAACTTGATGATAAATGCATGTATTGAAAAAAAGTTCTGACCTTATACATTCATACTATCAGCTTAAAAACGAACTTTAAAAAAACTTCTCCATATTTTTAGCTTTTCCAAAACTCCCGGTTTTATTCGTTTAAGAGCTATGATTTTTGCAACCATTCCGTTTGCCCTACTGTGCGTCATATCAAAATTTAGAAAGTATTACAAAAAATCCACTTATAGGATCTAAATTTTATAGTTAAAAAAGGTCCCGAAAAATTATTTCTACATTCAATATCTTATTAACATACATTGTTTGTTTCCCCACAATAAATAGGAAAAATAAAGATGGTATATCTCAAATATATCTCAAAATAACTTTTAACGCCCTTCAGTCCTACAAAAATTTGGCGTTTCGTCCCGGCGATCTCACTTGGACTCATCAGTTGACTAGTGAGGGCCTTGTCAGTACGCAATTTTTTGTTAAGTTCAGTTCATTATAGTTCATTCGAATATCTAATGTGAACTTTATCCATCAAAACTATAGAAAAGTTATTTTGAATCAATAATTCAACAAGTCCAAATAAAATAGTGCTAACTTTTCTACTTGGCTGATGTATTTCAGTAGTAGGTATTAGAATTTGTATTATTAAAAAAAGCTTCTTAAAATTCCTTTTCTTTCTATATAAGCAAACCCTCCTCATATCAATTCACT
Source organism: Epistrophe grossulariae (assembly GCA_929447395.1). Classification (NCBI taxonomy): domain Eukaryota; kingdom Metazoa; phylum Arthropoda; class Insecta; order Diptera; family Syrphidae; genus Epistrophe; species Epistrophe grossulariae. The sequence goes on from OV839568.1 coordinate 138,384,688, forward strand.
CCATTACCATAACCTCAAACTTTTGGCCCTAATTCACTATAACGAATTCTCATATGCAATTTATTTTGATTGCACTTCTCTAAATCCCATAAAGGATTCTACCGGTTTGCTTGTTCCTTTATAGCAGTATATATATGTATATAGTTTCATCATTTTATTTGACACTCAGCTTAAGGCTATCAAGGAATATTTGAGTAGATATTCTATAAATATATATAAACATAGTTGAGCCAAACGACAACGACAAAGACTGTTCATATACAACTACTGTCCTAAAAAGGAATCAAATAAAAACAGTTATAAAAAGAACTATATACTTTAGCAAAAATATATATAGAATATATAGACACATCCACACCTTAAGGCCTAAATATCGAAACGATGGATCTAACGTCATAGTTTTCTCTATGCCACCGTGCCAAACACCAACTGAACCACAACTATAACCGCCATCACCATTCATACCATCACTGCAGTTCACCACCCACCCATCAAGCTCAACAAAGCCATCATCATCAGCATCATCATCATCATCTGAGCCATCAGGCTAACCAACCAGCAGCAGCTGCAAAGGCATCTCAATTGCAAATTCATATATGCACACATCCGGCATAGATAGTCAATAGATAAGACCACAAAAAGACCTACACCCTATGCCTGATATCAGATTTTGAGGATCCCAAGTAGGAGACGTCTGATGGTCTGGTCTGACTTGGTCTATAGCTTATAGTCTGGCCTGGCAACAAAAACGAAAAAAAAAATTACGAACATGAAACGGGGCCAAACAAGCATCGACGTGTGAAGTCGAAGTCTTAAATTGCTTCCTATAAAAGTGCAAAGTTTAGATCTGATTAAGAAAGGGAGCGTATATATAGATGCAATAAAAGGGCTTCATCTATATTTTTCTAACGAATCTTTGTGGATGGAGGGCACAACATAGAAAGGTACGAACTTTCCATGGAGAATATCTATACCATAAATGGATTAGGGGGTGTTATTTAGACCAGGTGTTGCTTTGTTATTGTACATTTATCTATACGACTATAATAATATAGAAACTGATGGCTAAGCACATCGTCATCTTGTGAAATGTGTCACCGGAAGATAAGAAAAACATAAGGAGCCACCGCAAAACAGCATCCGATTCTCATCGATGATAAATGCGTCTTTTAGGTTCATTTAAGTGCGGGATATAGTTCCACATTTAGCTGTTTCTGTTCATGATGTAGGTATAGTAAATTCGCATCCTATAGGAAGTCCCATTGCGTTCAAACGATGAAAAGATATACAGGGCAGACAAAAACTCCCAGATGATATCGATTTCATTGTTATAATATGAGGTTAAATACAGTTATAGGACAGAGATGATGCAAGAGTTAAGCTACCGTTCGACATTCATAAAATATTCTTCAGACTATGGAGTTATATTTATTTCGTTTTATGAATTAAATTCATCTTAAAGTTTTAATAGATTTTGTAGTTAAATATTTAAAATTAAAAAAAAAAAATAATAAAAGAACCTCTTCTTAATTTTTATTAAAATAATTCAATATTTTTTCGAACTTTTTCAACTATTACTGTTCAAAAGTATTGGTGTCGTTTAAAATTTCTCTATAGGTTTTTATTAAACGCTGTTTCATCAGAAGTCTTATAAAGCATGACCTGTTCATCTTTTTTCCATGAATCCATTGTTATTCGACCTATAAAGAGCCTACAAAAGGCTAAATCGATTTTCTTGTAATTTGGTACAGAATCAATTTTTGCAAGAGGAGGAGTTTTGCTTTAGCTCATCTGCAACGCAAAGCCCACGTACATACATGCATTTTGGTTTGTTTAAACTTTCTCAAAACCGGCTCTTTCTATTTTGATTAAAATCCAAATCTTTAATTTTGTTATAGTCTGTGAAATAAAATTGCCTTTCTTTAAACTATTCTAGCGAAAAATTCACAAATAACCGAAAAAGAGTTTTCTCGTTATTTTGAGAAAATTGTTTTAGTTTTTGACAAAAACATTCTAATTAAGAAGTTTAACCAAAATTCGTAAAGTCGTTTTCGAAAAATATTGAAAATAAAAAAAAAAACTAAATTATTATACGGCAGTTACAATTTCTTATAATTTTATAGGACTTCTCCGTTATTGTATAGTGTTAATTTTATCATGAGAAATGATTTACACAATTTGGTTAAAATTCCTAGAGGATTGTGCTGCGGAAAATTAACCACATTTTCTTAAAAAATTTATCCAAATTTTTGTCGTTTAATATTTGACTTTTAACGAATGTCATAAATCATTCTTCGTAAGAAAGTTGATCAAAATTAATCGAATCGTTACGTATGTCAAGTAAGCACTACACTTTTTGAAATTTAAAATACTAAGTACACAATTAATTTTAGCATTTTTGTTGTAAATTAGTTGTGGAAAGAAAAAAATTTGTAGCCTATTATTTGTAACAAAAATGGTATGTCAACTTGATTACAATTTTAGAAATTGTACGCCATTAATTGAAGCCTTTTTTTGTAAATAGTTGCGGAAAGAAAAAAATTAAAAAAAAAATTTCCTATGTTTTTTCTATTTAAAAAAAAAATGGTATGTAGCGGTAACTTGATATCAAGTTAGCATTACACTTTTGGAAATTAAAAAAAACAAAGTATGCAATTATTTTAAACTTTTTTGATGTAAATTTATTGCGCAAAATTTTTTTGACAAAATTTTTAAAAACATGCTATGTAGGTAATGCTTATTTGAAATTCCCCAGCTAATTTACAACGAAAGAGTTAAAAATAATAATTGCGTACTTAGTTTTTTGAATATTCCTTGTTGATGCCTGAACTCACAATGTCAAGTTAGCATTACCTACCTACCTAACTTGCTTTTAAAAATATTGTCAAAAAAATTTTTTAAATATTTTCTTTCGGCAACTAATTTACAACAAAAAAGAAAAAATTTATTGCGTACTTAGTTTTTTCCACAAATAATTTACAAAAAAAGCTACATTTAATTGTTAACCTACTTAGTTTTCTTTAAATTTCAAAAAGTGTAGTCCTAACTTGACATACGTTTAAATTAACAAATTTTAAAAAACCGAAAAAATTACTGATTTTTTTTAAAATCATTTTTGAAAAAAATAAGATTTAAAAAAAAATCTAATAAAATTATATGACCCAGGTACCTTTATTTTTGTTCCTAAAAAAATAAAAAAAGTATGTTCAAAAAACGCTAAGTATGTATATCATCAAGCTTAAATAAAAAAGTCTAACCGAACCGAATCGTCTTCCCTATATCATCGTAAAATGTCAAGTTTTAGTAAACTTTCGAATTCCATTTTTATCTTAGCTTGCAATGCTTAATTGTAAGTCCATGATTATACAATGCACAGGTACAAGGGGAACTCTCTTACTATATTATGAGTAAATCACTTGCAACACGCATGAGAATTCCCCATCATATATAAAGTAATTACCTTTTTAAGACAGGTAGGCTTTTAAACGCCTGTTTTCTTATTCATTAGCGTGACAATTCAAAGCCTTCTATATATATGAATTAAACCACCAAGAAGATTCTCCCTTGAAAAAAAAAAATTATTTAAAAAATCAACCATTTCAGTCCTCAAAGCCTAATCCATGAGATGTCTCTTGAATCGAATTCGATTGAAATTAATTGATGTGAAAACGCCGGAAAAGAAAATTTGAATATCCTTATCCTGTATAGGTAGGTATATAGGTACTATCAGAATTGACACGCCAGGCTCCGTGATGATGCTAAGCCTGCTGTGAGATGGAACGATAAACAAAAACCTTACGTTGTCGGCGATTGGTCATAAATCTTTCTCTAACTAAGCTGGATTGTTTCTTTGTCCAGGAGTTAGTATAGTTTCAAGTTGGAGGGGAACTAAAGTTAAATGTGTATTAATCACTATCTTTAACGTGCCTCAGAGGCTAACAATAATATCGAATGAAAAAAAAAAAAAAAAAAACAGTGGCAGACGTTAAAGTCAGACACACCCATTGTCGTGATACCATTGAAAGTATATATAGGTATATTTAGCTTCCAGAAGACTGGCCCCCAGTATACCTACGAGTATATAGGGACACTTTCACTTTGTCCCATCATCACATGGACCAGGAAATGTTCGCGAAATGGAATTTGATCGACCAGCTTTATATATATAGAGGAGGTATATTAAACCAACCCTACCCTATACCCTGTCGTAAGCGGCATGATGAATAAAATCCATAAAACGGTCACAATAGTCCTCCTATTAGATGGAGTGTGCGGTCTGGATGACTGACTGAATAGACTCATTAAAAACCAAACAAACATGTCCACTGTTCCGGTGGGTCGACGTTGAGTCAGTCGGTCGGCGGCGGGCGGCAGCGGCGCTCGGTGATCAGTCTCCTTGTAACAAGTTTTCGAGTCTTTCAGTGTAAAACCGCAGGTGATAAATTATTTTGCGCTGCTGTCGTCGTCGTTTGCTATTGCTGCTGCTGCTGCTTCTACTTGCATCCGGACCAAAGACTAGTCACAACAAATTCAATCAATTTTCTCATCATTAACTGCTACTATATAGGTGCTTGTAATAGGAAACAGCATTGGAAGTAGGTACTGCTGACTGTGAGGCTTTGAAACAGGTGCGGGTCGTTGAAGTCAGGGGTTCAATGAGATTGTCTTCATCTTAAATTTATCTTAGCCAGGGTCTAGAAGCGGTAGCTGAAGTATAGCTGTGATGGAAAGTCATTTAGGCTTGTATAGTTGTAGAGAAAAAAAGTTAAACAAAAAAAATGGCCTTAGTGTTCGAATGAGAAGATTTATTAAATCCAATAGATGAAGAGTATCTTAATTGATCAGCGATTAGATACTCGATGATGTTTAATTAAAATGATGTCGTGATCTATTCATTTCACAAGTTGAGACTTCTTGATTATGTTTTTTTAGTTGGGTTTGAAATGTGATTGCTACTTTGTCGTGGCTTTGGATTGATGATCGGAAAATTTAGAAAACAAAAATGCATATTCGTGCAGAGCTGCATGCAGTGAAAAATTTGATTTTATTGTAGTCACACTCATATTTTATAATCACTCCCAGTAACCCATTTGGCAATAAGTATATAGGTCCCTCTTCAGTAAATGATGTTATTTTGGACCAAGGCCGCGGATGGTCAAAAAAAAATTAATAAGTTATGGAAAAATTATACATACAAAGATTGGAAAAGTATATGCCTTCTTATTATTCCTACGACCTACTTGAGCTGCTTGGAAATACCTTCCTGATGTGAAACAACTTTCACCATTTTACATACGATTCCACAGCTTTTACACATTGAAAATGATATCGAGAGATAGAGAAGTCGTCAATCATATAACGCAACAGCTATAAGATCCTTATCAAAAACACACAAAGGATGAAACCACTCGACAGGCATCGAGTTGTTACCTATCACTTAAATAATAAGCATGATGCACGAGTTCTCAACTCTGATTCCAATTCAATTTCATTTTCGACCACTTGACGCAAGTTCCTTCCGTCAGCATGGAAGTTATACACAAATACAAACGCCCTAATCCTCCTTGAATTTTTGGCTCACAATAAAAAAGTAAAAAAAAAACCATAGCCATCATATACCTTTAATAATATTCAAGATCATGTAGAACATTCCAATCGATCTCGTGATTCTCTGGTAGGTTATACTTATAAGACACTCTCTCCTCAAGAACCCGACAAACCACCATCGTTGCACCGCACCAGCTACAACCTGTGTTCCTTGTCGTGAACTCTGGACGGATAGTTATCACCTATGAAGCTGAGCTGGGGGCAGCGCAACCAACCGACAACCACAGCTATACAAGTCGTCGTCGTTGGAGTCAGAGTCAAAGTCAGAATTTGTTGCAATCCAATGAAACTGAAATGAAATCCAAAACGCTGACGATGAACAAGCATCTTCTGTCCAACTGTGTGAATTGGCCATTAATCATGTCTGTTCCAGCAATATTATATACCATAACCTATACCTTCGGTGAGCTTTAAGAAAATTAAAAAAAAAAAAAATCCACTGAGTCGGCTCTGAATCGCACTTCTTTGGTTTTTAGGTCTGATTTTTTTTTTTTTTTTGTATTTGATTTTATCACAACCAATTCATCAGGAGTGGAAATTAATGAAATCTTTGCGGGTCTATACGTCTTTACTTTGAACAACAATAATGCCCAACTGTTTCGTTTCGTTTGGTTTGGTTCGATCGGATTGTCTGGTAGAACAGAAGCTCGAAGTCGTAATTCGTGATCAATGTTGGTATTTTTTCGGAAATATTTCGATTCTTTGGAAATGCATTAATTTTTGTTGTTATTTTTATTATATCAACGGAATCAATGAAATGGTTTGGAAATTTACCATTAATTTCAATTAAAATTTTTTTTAAATAGTTTTATGACCTTTGATATGAAATATTGAAAATAGTTAAATAAAATTATGTTGATTTTGCAATATTAATAATTTAAGCGAGAGGTGTTTTACATCTGTTTGTTTTTTTTTGTAAAATAAATGAGGGTGCAGCAAAAAAAAAAAGGTTTAAATTTTATATTTATTAATCAGAATTGGATATTTTTTGATTAGACAATAATTTTAACAAATCCATCAAATAAGAAATAAAAAAAAAATAATAATTAAATTTTATAAAAAAATCGTATAGGTAGGTTAGGTACTCACTTTTTTAATACAATTCATTCCTCCAAAATTGTATAACATCACTGACTAAAAAATCGAAATATATGTATTCATAAATATGGTGACATCGACAATTTACATGTGTATGCGAACATATATATGCATACATATTGTTTTCAAAAACAAGCTTTATAGTAGTTGTTTAAAATAACTTCTATTCCCAGCTAAGTGACCTATAGAATCTATTATTTTTCAAGCCTTAACGAATCAACTTCGGTAAGCTTAACAAGCCTTTATAGAACTGCATACATTTTAATATTTTGGAAAAATAACTATGTACTTAAATGTTTGACTTCTATAATTAAGCCTTATGATAACTTTATGCAAGCTTTAGCTTACAAAATTCTAAAAATTGAATCTTATAGAAGTTGAATTGTTTAGTTGGAGAGGAAACTTAAATTCGTTGGAGTGGATGATGAATCTCTCCAGCATTTTGTCGTCTGTCCCAAAAAAAAAACCACTTCATACCCAGAATTTGATGTAAAATTTTGAGTTCTAAATTTGAATCTGAAGTAGGTATATCTTTGGGATTTAATTTCACTACAAACGCCCAAATAATGGATATCGAACAGGTTTGGTGAAATGAAAAAAAAGATTTCTCGTTTTATTTCTACGCATCAAGTTTTGAGAAATTTCGATGCAAAAAGCATCAATAGTAGTGAAAACAAATTGTATATTCTCTTTGAAATTTATTAAAGATTTTTAGCTTGGAAATTTGCTACAAAAAACATTATCATACTTTTTTTTTTCATAAAAATAACCGTTTCCGAAATAAACCAAGGGTCTTACTTTTTTTAATTAATTAACAGAAATAAAATTTCATCTTTCAATTGAGTGTCAAGCTTAATAATAATTTTCATTCATGAAAAAAAAAATATTATTTACCTATGTACATCCCTATTCAATTTACATCATTTGAAATGGCCGAAAGAAGGAAATCCCAACTTCACACACAAAGAGAAGTCAATGTTGATACAATGCATTTTTGCCGAAAAATATACGGTGGAAAAACGGACGGGGCCACTTGGAAGGAGAAGGAATTAGCCTGGAGTAGAATCACCGACAGCTTCAACTCCCAATCTGGGGTTACATGCTACAGAAGCTGCGAAGCATGTACAGCCTATACAAAAAAGAAGTAAGAAAGCTTCCTTTCTGCCTGCTGCTGAAAAATATTTAGCACTTTAAACAGGAGGGGGCAATACATACACTATCAAGGATCCAAATTTTGATCTTGCAGTTACAATAATGAAATGTTTTATAAAATGATAGTTCATCAAAAGAATAAAATATTCTTTTCTTTCCTATAATTGCCGGGGCACAACTTCTATTAACTCGAGAACTTCAACATCATCCTCAATTACGTCAGTAGCGTTTCGAAATTCATTTTCAATTTATAAATTTGTTTCTTTTTCTGACAAATTTATATCAAAATTGACAACAAAATTATTTTTTGATTTATGTACCACCTACATATAGGAAATTTAGGTTCTACTTTTTCTTCCCCCTAAGTTATGTTCTACATAGCAACTTTTAAATTTAAAATTTTTGCTGGTGCAAACCAAAAAGGAGGAACTTAGGCCAGTATGTAGAACTTAAATATTTAAGTTTCTTTTCAGCAAATGGCCCTTAATGATTTAACTTTTAATTTTTCCAGGAAAACGAATAAAACTCGAAAAATTATAAGTTTAAAAATCTTATTCAAAAACTAAGCTTTAAACTAACGTAATTTAAAACAATTTTTTTTTAATTTTTTTTGTACAACTTAAAATTTGGGAGTTATTCCTGAAAAACCATTTTGGGGGGCCTTCAACCCCCCGTAAGATTGTTAGCGTCGCTCATATCGATAGGGACTTTTGACAGTTTCTTAACAAAGCCATAAGGAAGCTATATACTAAAATCCAGCTTTCTACTTTATCTTCACTCATTAAATATTATTGGATTTCAACAGACCATACTCAATTGATTCGAATATAAACTCCGTCATTTTGAAGTCACAAAATGTGCTCCTGATGTTTGAGGAATTTTTTTTTTTTTAAGTTTCACTTCGGTGGTGTATGTAGTTTCCATGTCTGACGTGTGTTTCTGAAACAAACAAAAAATCCAAACCAATATAACGAACTAAATTCACTGAAGCGATAAATTTTGAGAAATTGACTTTTCCGATGTTAAGAGGAAAAATTTTGCAAGAAAGAAAAAATAAAAAAAAAATATAAATCGTGATTAATTCCACCAGCATTCTGTTGCCACCATCAAATAGTTCATTCATATTTTTTTATGTTGCTCTATAACGACATAGGAATTGAAAAATGCAAAGGTAACTTCAGATATGCTTTTGCACGCCACTTAATTTTTTTCACATTGGCTGTGGCATCAATATAGGGAATATTTTCATATTTTTTTTTCTAAGATATACAAAAAAGGAAACAAAAAATAAACTCCAGAGTATATATGATAGCTTCAAAATTTACAGCTTCCAGTTGCTCCTTCAGATAAACACCATAATATCCACCACCAACACACCACACTTGCCAGACAACGACGATTAGGAATCGGAATATGGCACGAAGTTTGTGTAACATCGCATTCTATTTGCCACGGATTAATTTCTCATGTCATGATCTTCGAGTTTAAGGTTTATTTTTACGTGGAAGTGAAAAGTGATAAAAAAAAACAAAAATAATGAACAGGTTGAAGAAGTTAATCACGCACTACTCTACCAAGATTCTGTGGAGGAAGACCTCTTAATTTACTCCAATAATTAATTAAAAAAGTCTTTTCTAACTATCCAGGGTGGGGAAACTATACGACTTAAAATTTTTTTAAGAATTGATTTATTGGGAAGAATAGAATTTTTTTTTTGTATTTGTATGGTAAGGTAAATATTATAATGGGCTTCCCATAAAGAAGAGCTTTGTACCATATATAAGAATCTATGTTCATTCAATACATATTTGAATGATCAGAAAAAATGCCCTTATCATCGGAGCTCTGGATATAAAATTTTGCATTTTAAGAGTTCAATAGAAAATAATATGTTTATTTATTTTGTAAGGTGTTTTGTGTGATAACAAACTTGAAGTTAGGCTGCCAAGATTTCGCACCATCATATTATTAGTATCGAAGTTTTTAATGAATAACAACACTTGAGTGAGCTACCACCAAGTTTTTATAGACTGGAGTTATAGCTTTTTCTCGACTGCCATCATCAAACTCCATTTAGTGGTGCTTGGTCTTTTATCAATTTTAATTGAAAAAACTTTCTATGCCCAGCTGAGACTCGAACTCGGTAACTTGGAACTTGTTTTGCTTAAATTCCAGACAACCACTTTAGGTTGATGTTTTCTTGGACAACCAGTTCATCGGATGACCCTCTCGCGGACTCATAAGAAAGGTAAAGCCTATAACCTAAAACGATACCTACTTTGCTAGTTTTGTTTTATGGTTTAAATTAAATTTGCAAAGATATAAAGTTTTCAAATTGCATGGTGTGTTTTAAAAATGTCTATAAGCTATAAAATCTTTTTATAGCAACTAATCTAACCATAGGTCCGGCGGAAAACGAAAATATATGTAATTGGTTTTATTCCTCTATACCTCAATAGGTATGTACCTTAAGATTTTCTTAATTAGTCATAGATATTACATGATGAAACAAAGTAATAAAATTTCCCTCAACCGAAACATTTTGCCCCTTGAGTCTTTTATGGTTATGAGTCTGAATCTTGTGGTTGAATGTTAAATTAATTGAAACATGGTCCCACCAATAATATACACATAAAACTATTTCTTGTCCCTATATCATCAGACAAGCTTGTAAAGTAGATACAACCAAAAGCATACAACTTCGCCATCACTATAGTGCGGTTCTATACTACTTGTTTGCATATAAAAAAATAAAAAAAAAAATAAAAATAAAAATTAATTAAAGCACCCTCAATATTTAATTACTTCTTCTTCTTGTTCTTCTTCGATTTCAACTCCATGCATATCCAATCTCAACCTCATCATCAAAACCAATAAAAAGTCATTCCTTCTCTCAAAACTCAACCGCGAACATCATTAACATACCAACCGAACCAAACACTAACAATGAGCGAGCTAACCAGAACGTTCGTACTTCGTAGAGATTTTTGTTGGCGAACTTTTTTTTTACCTCATCTCTCCTCCGTCAATCATATCATCCTTCTCTATAAAGCAAAAAAACAAAACTCAAAACTTTATCTTCTCTATACATGTTCTTCAACTTTGAGCTGGAAATTTTTTTTAATGTACAGCTACGCAAATTTAAATTTTCAATATTCCTTTTAATGTGACAACTTTTGGATTACCACCACAGAATCCACAGCCAGTCCAATTTCCATTCCACACGTCATCGTTATGAAGTAGTGCATTATGAATCCAAAAGTTTTCTCTCATAATTTAACTGATTTTGATGACTACTGCAGACTGTTTTGATTAGTTTTTATAGCCGAAAACTCATTCATTATGGGACTGAGCTGCAATCCAAATGATGACCATCGTACATTTACGTCATCATGAAATATTATAATGCAAAGGTAGGTTCTATCTTTCTGTCCCCCTCTTTACTCTCACTGTGTACAAGGAACATTAAAAAGTTTGATATGAAATGAAATCAGATATTTTCACAGTTGAAGAGCCATCAGCACAGATTTGTCGCTCTTCCCATCATAAAAGAGTTTCTCTATATACTTGTATCGTCATCAGGGAACGCAAGGGTATAATTCAAATGGATGGATGGACGCATTCTGTATAGAGATACTGTAACTACTCTGTACTGTTAAGCAACTCCAAATTGTCATATTGAACATTTTTTAGTGTACTCATGCATACGTTATGAAATTGAATTTTATTCAGGTTTTTTGCTTATGGCTTTGTGGTGGTTATTGCATTTCCTTTTCCGGGTATATGTAGGTATATGGCCCCGCAAGGAAACGCAAAACTTCCTCAGAGTATATAAAAAGTTTTACAAAATTTTTATTTAATTTGCAACGGGAAGACTGCAAATATGAAATTTGCTCCCATAGGTATAAACATATACATATATCAAGGACGCACCAATAGAGGAACTTATTTTACAAGAATTTTTGTTTTCTCATATATAAAATTCGTAGTTAAGATTCCTTTCATTTTTTATCAATCGAATTTTCAGTTTAAATTAATTTTCCGTCTATACTTTGTACGAAATTTTTTAACTGTGGCCGTCAAACTTTCATTATTTTGTAAATAAATTGTTAAACAATGAAAATACGTTGTACATAACCTTTGTATGTGATTCACTGTGTACCATTGATGTACAGTGTACACAGTGAATAAGTGCATGGTACACAATGAATCAGTTTATTGAGTAAAAACACATTTGTATTTGTACAAAAATGTACATTATTTTTCCCTTTAACTAAAATTTTTTTATTTTTTAATAATTTTAAATGTATTTTTATAGGTAAAAAAATGTTAAGTATTTGAACACATATTGGAATTTCATAATAATAAAAAAATAATACTTTTAATAACGTGTTTTGTGAAAAAAAATCATATCAAAGTCAAAAAACAACCTAAATATGCTTAAAAAATGCTTGGTATTAAATTGTGGGAAACTTCTACCACACCGAAAATGGTTGTATGGTAGATACAAATTTCTAACTGTTATTATTTAAATAAAAAATAAATTTCAAAAATCGGTTATAGTTTGCCAAAGTTAGAGCCAGTCAAAGGAAAAAAGAATAAAAATCATAGAAACCGTGAATTTGTTCGAATTGAAATAACCTCAGGAACTCATGGTTTTCTTCTGAGGCGGTGATTTCGGGACACGTCTTCCTGCCACTTCTTCCTGGTACATTATAAAAGAATCATTTTTCTAACAAAATACTGTTGATTAAGAATAGATTTATACTTTTAAAGATTTTTGAACATTAATTTTTTTCAGGACAGAGTAAACGGAACTAAATTCTCTCAGTCGTTGGGCACTCTTACCCCATAAATGATTTAAAGTAGGTTAAAATAAATATGAATTTATTAAATTAAAATTAAAGAATAATTAAAACAAGGGTGTAACTTATATAAGAAGGCATTGCTTCCGCGTATTCATGATATGTTAGGAAATCTATCTTTTCTTAAGAAAGCTGTTACAAAAAGTGTGCAATTCCTGCTCATTTGTTAATGAATAACTTCAACAAATGCATCAAATATGGAATAAACAAAAAATATTATGTAATATTATTTTATACGAGTAATAATATACTCAGCTTTTGAATAAAATTCAGGGGTGAAATCGGCTAAGGTGATAAATGATTGTCACATCAACCATAGTCACATGTGATTGTCATTTAGTTTTCCGTCTGGGTAAGGTGATTCAACTCAATTCAATTGAATTGAATACTTTCCAATAGAATTTGTCAAAAACGTGGTTGCCATAGTGAATGTTTCAAATGTTTGTAATGAGCTATCGAAAATATTTATCGAAAATGACGTCCTTGCGATATAATTCTTATTTTTTCTTCATCTTCCGGAATGTATAGTACCTAAACTTTTTTGATCACAAGAATGTTTATTTTTGTTTGTATGAATGGTACAAAAAAGAACTCTGAAAAAGTTGTTCAATTTTTGTAGACTGGTGGTAACTCTAGTCGTACTGCGGCAGATACGTCAAATTTGTTGGAAAATGACAATCACATTTTTGATGTGATAGCTCTTTAGCTATCAAATGTGATATCATCTTACACAGACTGAATTGTTTGAATGTGACTCTTACTTATCGCAAATCACCTTACACGATTCCACCCCAGTTCTCCAAAATTGTATAACATCACTGACTAAAAAAACCAAATATTCATAAACATGGGTGACATCGATAATCTATATGACATGTGTGCGAAATATACTCAAATTCATTAGAACGAATGGTGTTATCTCTCCTGCATTTGTCAAGTTTACCCCAAATTTTTCACCCCCAATCGGCATTCACACCCATTTTTTTACAAAAAGTTTTAGAAAAAAAATGTTTCAATTTTAGAAAAATAAAATCCCTTGAACATTTTTAATTTTATCTTGTTCAACATTGAATGAATTCCAGAGAATAAGAATTCTATAAAACTCATCGCATATACATATGTACATACATATAGGTTGGTTTAATATACATATAGGTACTTGTTATATACCTTTCGACTTAAGCTATGAATTCTTTTTGTAAAGGACAACAAATTTTATTGAAATCCATCCGGAAGGCAAACACACAATACACAACAGTCAAGGGTTTAAGCATTACGCATCGATTGACATTTGAAGTTCGTTTTTGGATTATGAATTGGTTCCTCGTCGTATAGTCATCGTCATCGTCGTCATTGTCGTCGTTATTTTCAATGATGTTGCGAGTCTTTGTCGTTTTATACTTGTTTATATTCTTGTTTGATCCTAGAGAAAGCAAGCGTCTCAATATATATACCTTAGCGAAGGAGAAACAGCCTGTGGAATGTAAAGCATTGCCTATGGCAAATATGCTAAAAAGAATTTACTCTGCATGCCAAGCTGGGGCTAGAAACATGCAGCAAACCAACTGCACAAACAGCCAACAGCAGCGTCATTCGTTAAAGGTTTATTATTCCGCTCGAATGTCTATGTCCCGATCCCGATATTCCAATCCCGAACTTGGTATGCCTGTCCATCGTCTTTGCACTTCAGCAGCACTTACATATATACCTACTATACCTATTGAGAGTCGGCGATGGTGGTGTGTAGTTTTGTAGTCATTATTCCCTTTCAATTGCAATAATTTGCTCAATGTCCAGTCTAGATTAAAGGTAAATCGATGCAAACGACGACGACGACATCACAACGTCCGGTGCGTCGCGTCGCGTCGGTCGGTCGGTCCATGCGCGGAGCTGTCCCGCACTTGAACCAAAACGCTTGTATAGGGATCAGCTCCTCACCATATACATAGAGCCCCGCCGCGCCACTCTCGCTGGTAAAATGAAATACGATGTGTTCTTGTTGGTGGTCGGCGCAGCCTCGGACCTCATTTCAGACGTCCATGAACTCTGCTGGGCCTAAAGGTAAAGATCTTCCCCCACCACCACCACAGTGCAGTGTCGCCAAGTGACTTTTGTTAGGTATATATACCTCGCGATTCAATTCAACAAATAATCATTTAAGGATGTGTCAGGATGAGATGCCTTTTGCAGGATGGGCGCGAAGTGCATATTTAGGACAGTCCCAGTGCCAAAGTCCCAGGGTAGATGTCAAACACATTTATTGTAAACCCATCAGAATAGGGATTAGGAATTCAAAACATGATGATGTAAAGCCGATTTTGCGTTGTTAAGGTATTACGTAAATGAGTTCGACGTCGGTCGACCATAACGATGCTGATAAAATGGCAAGCACTAAGGAGAGGACCTCGAGCACCACGTTATGTTATAGTGTCTGATTGGCCATCTGTTTGGATATGCTCATAATTGGAGTCATACTTAAGGCAAGGTTTGTCGTTAAAGCCATACAGTCAACACATTGTATATACAGGTATATACAACGACGGACTTATTTTGATTTTATTTATGGAGTGTTAAGGAGTGCCTAGGCTTAAGAAGGACTTATGTCTAATTTTGTTTTGCTATCCTATTTGAGATTTGATCTAGTTAGCGTTTTGTGATTTCTGATAATATAGAGGAATACTCGTATAGAAGCGGAATTCCTTTACTTGAAATCATTCAAAGATCAAGAATGAAAAAGTGCTAGGAATTATGACGGAACTTTTTTTTTTTTAAGGTTAAGTAGGTACTTTTTCTATAATTTTCTGTAAATGATCAGTTTTTTTCTATCCGGAAACAGGGTTATCAGCAGAAATTCTTTGACTTTACTTTAATTACTTTGACTTTAATTCTAATCGAGGTGACAAGTGAATCCGTCAAAAATAACCAAAACCTCGACAGACCTGCATTCGAATATGTGACTGGTATAAAATACAAAATTAACTTACTGGATAATCTACGCAATTAATACCACAAATAAAAAAACCATTGACTATTAGTGGAAAAATACATCCATTCTGAGCTGATTGGTATAAACTGGTCTAATGCTCGTAGCCAGTAGGACGATTTAAAGGAAAAGCTTTGTCTCAGAATGTTAAGTCTTAGTCAGGTTTAACACACAAGAAAACTGAGAAACACTGAGAAAAAAATATTTCTGAACATCTGACTGGTATAAATTAAAAACCGAGTGGCTATCATACACAAATTTTAGAAACCAATATTTTGCAACTATATTTTGATTATTTGCTTACGTTTAGCGAAGGTTTAGTTGATGGTGGATGCATATTTTACACAAAATTCTATCAACTTTTCCAATGATTGGTATAATAAACCCGTATAAATAGTAATCAGACGGTTAAAGGTACTAAATTATTTGATATTTTGTATAAATTTGTTAGGCGGTGCTCTGTTATTAATGTTATGTAAAATATTTGCCTACAAATTTGTATTTACTTATCAACTTACTATGGTATAAACTGGTCTAAAGTTAAGTTACAAGTGCCAATAAAACGATAAAATTAAGGGAACTTGATACCGAAATATATAAATAGTATTTCTGCAAGGTAAAGTTCCTTTAATTAATTAAATAATATAATAATAAAACTATGTACATAGCAAACCAAGAGATTTTGTTTCATTCCGAGAAACTTCAAGGCTTCTCACGCACCAAAAGCCCAGAGTGACATTTTACATTTTTTTTTCTGACAAGAATCCAAATTGAATAATACCATTAGCAGAAGTACAACAAGTCTTGCAATAAACATGACTTTTGCTGTTTTCTTCTTCCCCTGATGATACCTAGATGCTGTCAATTCTGGGAGGCTATCAAAATTTATTTAAAAAATCAAAAATTTAAACGAAAATCTGCAGTCAATATAGCATTTCCTGTCCATGTTCAGAATCTGCAAGTATCCCAAAAATAATCATGAATATTTAAACTTTTATTCTGCATCAATCGATTCAAACAAAAAAAAAACCCGCCACTGACACCAGCCATCAGAATGCCTTGCCAGCGGGCGGGACTCCAATGTACTAACTCATTGTATATATATGTATAAACGGTAGCCCAGGAAACCAATTGGGATGCGAATGTTTTTCAATTAATTAAAATGCCGCGTTTATGAAATACCAACGGCTAGTTTGCCTCATGCATGCCATTCCATATGATCTCTCTCACCACTCTGGAATTGGGAATCCGCTCCAAAATTCGATACCCTTTTCCCTTCGAAAACTGACCGTCCTGCACATCCCTTGTGATTTGTGTTCTTATCGGACCGAAGCATCGTTACAAATTTAACCACCAAAAATGTCCTTCTGTTGTCTAATTAATATTTAATAAACAAACCGAGTGACAAAGGACGTGCAGTGCAGCGCAGTAGTATAGTAGATGTGGTGCAAGCAGCCGCAGGAATTTCTCTGCGCTCTGTGATCGATTCAATAAAACACGATTTTCGAATTTCTTTTGGTGAATTTAATAAATTTCAGCATTCTTAATCTCCACCTTCTCTCTTGATGGGATGCTGGGTCGAGACACAGCATCAAAAATCTTTAAATGAAAGAAAAAAAAAATAAATAAAGAAAAAACAGCGCCACCAAAATGAGAAAATGAGAAGCTTCCATACGCATCGAGGGCCTCCGAAAAATGTTTCCCGAGTTAATAAATCACTATTTGACATTTCGTGAATCGCGTATGTACGTCACGTTGCACGAAATTTAGTAAGCGCTCGAACATAAGACAAGGTGACAAAAAGCATATTGGGCCCTCTTGTACAACTGTCCATAAACTACCATCATCATCGTCAATCCTGACATTTTGTTGCTGCTGCTGATGCTTCGCTAGAGCATCGCATCAGGAGCAGTATTTTGTGTCGACGTTTCTGGTGTCATCCGATGGACGGTCCCGGACTTATGGACGGGCGGCCATCATTGTCATTACCAAAGAAACCACAGCACAAACATCAAGTTAAAAGCGGCAGTACCTATATAGTGTGTTGACTTAGGGAATATATATGCCACGATAGTCGATTGAACCATGATTTTATATCTTTTATATTTTTTGGACTTTTTGATTTTATTGGTTTCATCGAAATCATTTCGGGCTTCTTTTACGGTTTTCTTGTTTTTGTTCCAGACCAGACAGACAGACAGACAAACAGAGAGACACAAATAAAAATGTAGCACAATGTTTTCTGTTGTAGTTAGGGAATAAATAATGTTCGAAAAGGGTTAAATTGTGTCATTTTGAAAGGACCGGAACCATTTTACAAAGATGTCCTGATAAGAAATCAATATCAAAATCTGTGCGAAGTTATATGGAACAGCATCACAATGAAAAACAAGGAGAGGTGCGGTTGCTGCAATTTGTTCGATCAATTTTTTAAGGTGAATAAAAAATAAAAATGCAAAAAAAAATGTTTAAAAAATTCTGCTAGCTATATTAAATGCGTTCTTTGTATGAATTTGTAGAGTTATATATATTTACAGTTTAATCTTTTGGATATAATATACGAAACTAGAATAGACGATGCTTAGTTATTTTGAGACTTTTTGAAATTGCTCTTTTTATCGAGACCGGGACAAAACTTAATCAAATTTCGTGTCCTTAAAGTCCTTATAGTATTTAATTATGTTTCGCTATTCTCGTGAACAGTCAAGTATATTTTGATAAATTCCTGTGCGCACGTTTCGTCGGATATTAATGGCGTTGTTGGAAAAGATCTTACCAATTTTAAAATTAAGGCCGTGTCCGAATTGCATTAAAATGTTGGTTAAAACTTGACGTTTGGTTAAATTTTGACACTAGCATGGTGAATACAATGGGTTAAAAATTACCCAGAGCAGGTTAAAATTTAACGTTTCTCAAGAAAGGGAGAAAATTGAATTTGAAATTATTTTTAAAAGTGCAACAATGGACAATGGAAATAATCAATGTTATGAATTTTGAATTCTCATGTGCATGTACACATACCTCGCGTAGTCGTTGCTGTGTCCTCGTAATGATGCGCTGATATTTTAAAAAATATAAAAGAATTAATATAAAATACTTCCTCAAATTGTTATTCATCTTGCAAAATTAATGCCATTTGTTTGTTTTATTTTGTGAACTAGTGTTCGCAGACTGCATAATCAAGCAATACCAATAGGATTTTTTCCGTAATGTTTGGGTATATAATCGATGCAAAACCTTTAAAAGTAAATCAAATTAAGGAATTTGTACTTTAATCGCATCGAATTTTTATTTTGATACATTTCAAGCTTGATTTTGTATAAAATATTTATTTTCTGGAATAATAAAACACATTTCTGGTTAGGGAAATTTCTTTAATCTTGCGGGAATTTTAACTAAAAATCCCTTTTGACCCATCCTATTTTAATCCAGTTCGGACAGCAAAAATAAAAAAAAAAACCCTTTTTAACCAAACGTCAAAATTAAACCAGTGGTACCAGAATATAAAAAACACGACTCCAATTTAAATTTCGATTATTATTTTTTTTTAATGATTTAATTCGAAGTTTTGTTCGGAAATAGATGGCAGCAAGCCAAGCCAAAAATTGTCGTTATACTAAGAGTTAATTGGAAAAACCCTAAAAAACCGAAAAACCGAAAAACCAAAAACAAACAAAAAAAAAACATTAACAAAAACCAAATTATGCATTCTGTCAATGGCAGAAGAATTTATAATCACTGATATTCACCTCACCATCATGCGGATGGCAATTGAAGGCACATCTTTTTCTCTTCGAATTAACCAATTTACGGATGCTACGCAATACGCATCATCGGCTGCAATCGCCACATAAAAGTCAAGAATACAACAACAAACGAAAAAAAAAAATCCCTAAGATAAACCAAAGATGCATTCCACGGTATATATGCCCACACACTCCATGCGCGTATTTCGGAGTTGGTTCCGATTTCAATTTTGCTACATAGTACGTAGGTATACACGTATAACAGAGTGCTCCAACTTCGTTGGGCTCCAAAATCTGCCAACAATCAAAAGCCAATATAATGAGGGGATCGCCAAATCTTTATATGTTGTTGTTTTATTCCCGAAGAAGGATCAGCAGTTGCACTCTCTTATATATATGGACCTTAACAACCGACTTCAGTACGTATATATGTAGGTATAGTAGGTACCTCTACCTACCTACTTAAAGGTGAGTGAAAATTATGCTTCTTCGAGTCCATTTAAAGTGAAACTTTTTAAGATAACAAATTTATTGTAAAACCTTACGTCCCCTTTTTGTATATCTATGTACGCAGAAGAAGGAGATCCGTATTGGACTGCATGTCAGTGAGCTGAGTATATCTTTGGGTTCCATTTAATTTTGTCGTCAATGGCGGTACGACTGATTGCTGAGTTGTATATACATACTTCTTCAAGATTTGTTGTGGTTTATTTTCATATATGTGTAGGTACATTGAAGCTGACCATTAATTTTGCTCCGTTGACGTATACAGTCGCTCTCAACATAATCCGTCCAAAAAAATTTAACATTGCGGCTAAAAAGTGAACTGAAACGCACAATTTATTGAATAGTGAACGAATCCCGTTAACTTAATGACCTCTCTTTAAGAATTTTTAGACCTGGCATATATGCAAAAGGAATACTAAAATTATAGTTTAAACTAAAACAAAAAAAACAAAATACAACTAATTGATAAAAATGTAACAGTTTTTGCCCGGGCGCCATTTGGTGTGATTCAGTTGACCGTTCATTTTTGGAAAAATTACTTCTTGGGAACCATTTTAAACAGTATTAAGCACATAGAAGGAGCATCTTTAGTCAAAGATTAATTGATACATATTCGCTTTTGGTAACTAATGAGAATACTATTTTAAACCAAGATCTTTATTTTCAAAGACTTCAATATAGGTACTTTGTTCGCTAATTTAAACGTTTGTTAAAAATTGATTTCGACTATCATGTCTCAAAGTATATAAGTAATTGTCATATATTTTAAATAATTGATGGATAATAACCTTGAGTTTACTCTTAGTTAAACCAAAGTTAGTTAATTCTACAAACTAATTGAACCCGAATTAACTCAAAAGCAGTTTTCTAGTATTGGCTATGTAAAACTTCCAGTTGTAAAAAATCTATACACTATGCGCTTTAGAAAAAGATAGGGTGACAATATCTATGCGGAAAGGGTGACAATATGTGGGAAGGGTGATTTCCACAGAGTAACCCTCTCTATTTTGATAGTGTTTTGACACACTTCTGTCAGAAATATTTATTTAGTTAATCCATAACTAAATCACCAAAATTGGTCTCGATAATCTCACACTGGAAAAACTGGTTCTGGATATCCCTTTGAAAGAAATTATAAAATCCAGACTTAGATTGAGGTAAAACTGTTAACCATATAAAGCTAAGATCCCTCTCGGGCGCCATTTTTTGAGGTGTTTTTTTTTTTTTTGATTTTTAATAGTTGAAATAAGCATTGAATAAACTCCTAAAAGAATATTTAGGTATAAAAAACTTTACACTGCTCACAACGATATAATGCAATAAATATTTATGTATAGAAAAATTTTAAAATTCCCAAAATTTAAATTAATTTAAAATTGTTTTCGCGATACCTTTATTCATTATTTCAGGCATGTGTCTGACAAAATACAATTTTTTCTGTCACTATGCGCGTGTTTTTTCTGTCGTAAAACATTTTTTATGACAATAAATGGCTAGAAATATGAGAAGTAAGTAATTTAAAATCAGCATTTTCCATTTAATACACATTTTCATGCCTTAATGAAATTTTTAAGGTCAATTTTTTCGTAACTTATAGACGTAAATAAATAAATAATGGATTTGGTTACTATAACAAATAATTGTTTTATACATAATAAATTGCCCTAAGGTTACAATTATAACCTACACAGATTTTTGAATTTTATTTGGGTAGAAAAAAAAAACAAATTTGAGGCGCCATGCCAGCTTGAACTTGATCTTAACTTCCAAATGTCATGTTATTTGATGAGATAAAAGATTCCTTAATTCTTTATTTAAGTATAGGAATATGTGGTCAAACTTTTCTTTTTGATTAACCTACAGAGACAACAAATATTCAACCAACTAATTTTATTGCATTTTAATGGTAACGAAGATAAGGTCTACACAGGTCAAGAGTGATGCATGATGTTATAAATAAAAAAAAAACAGTCCACACTATCTTCCTGTCTTTTAAGTAATTACTGTACATCAACCTCAACCTCACAAAATTATCTACCCAAATTCGTAAGATTGTCGTCTGAAATTCACAAAATATTTTAGCTGGTTCTTGACCATCAGCTAAAATATCCCCAGTTCTCTTTCCGTTTCCCCACCACGAGACCCAATCATCAGTCCGCCAAGCAACGAGAAAAATAAGTGCGCGGTTTTTTGTCTCAAATACGATTACAAGCCGAAATGTTCAAATCCAAGGAAGACACTAATAAACTTCATTGTCCTACTCCACAAGTCCATGTTCAGGAAAAGAAAGGATCAGCGAACCGAGAGAATCAGAGTCGCGTTGAGAGGTCCCGAAAAGTTAAATAAAAATAAAACAAAACAAAATCCTGCACACGTAGCGCCAAAATAAAATTCCACTCGACCATTTTTGGTCATTTTAACTTTGCTTATGTACTGAATTAAGACTTTTTTTTTTGTTGTATCGTGGGCCGACAGGGGTTATTTTATCCAAGGATTGGGGGGGGGGGGGGGGGGGCAGAATGATTTTCATGTCCTCAAAAGCAAACATCTACTTTTGCTGCTGCCGTGTGTGACTCTGGTGACTTTTGTCATTTTTGCGATTTCGTAAATCAGGGACAGGGAACAATTCTGGCGATGATCACAAATCAAGTGAAATATACGTAGAAAGCAAATCACAGCCAGAATGCTTATAACTGGCTTAAGCATGAAGGAGAATAAAAAGGTTTTTTTTTTTTTTTTTTGTTTTTACACGCAGGTTTCGTGTTTCCGAATGTTTTGCAATCGACTCAATTTGTTATTTGAGAAGCCCGGGAGATATGTGAAGATTCAACTACAAATGAATCGTTTCTAATTACACTGAAAGAAAAACCGATTTACCAACCATTGAATGTTTTAATTTAAAAATGTGTTAAAAAAGTTCTCTTAAAACATAATTCGCCAGAAAAATTGAACTTTTTTGATAAAACTTTACAAAACGATGATACCCATATGGAAGAATGAATAAGTGGTCCGTCAGTCTATTTAAACGGATGGGTCGGCCCATCATGCGATCTGCATGGGTATTTTTTAGTTAAATTCGTATTGAACCAGGGTAAACACTAACGGTCCTGAAAATTGGAAATTTCGACCAAAAAAGTCGGAAAATCGTAAAAACATAGTGAAAACATTGTTAAATTGCATACTTTCAGGGGCGGATTGATGGAGATACCTAAAAAGAGTTCGCCAACAGATGGCGTAAAGCTCTCAGACTGCTACATTTGTGTATGAAAATTGTTGGAGCGTGCAAAAATTTCATTAAATGCATTTAATTTTTATTTTCACTTTTTAAAATGCTAAAATAAAAAAAAAAATCCGTGGAAAGCCAGGCAGACCAGCTAGTTTAAAATAAAAATAGATTTTCCTTTTTTTTTTGAGAATACAAAAAAAAATCCTTTGTTTCAGGTTGTGGTTATTTTTGTCAGTGTGCTGAATAAAAAACAGTCGAAAAATAATAGGGGTACCAATTTGGTCTTTTAGCTCGTTTGAAAAAACAACGCGACAGAGGTGCATATGGCTGTGACCTCATATCCTTAGAACAAGCCTTACAATTGACAGTTAGTCGAGTCGAGTCGAGTTAAAACCAAAAATTCCACCCGGTGTGCCAAGTCGGTAAATCACAATTTCTTGCTTGCTGCTTGTATAGCTAGCTATATACACTCTGACTACCTATCTGACCCAGCAGCAGCAGTATAGGAAGCAAGAGCGCAGTTCAAGAGTCTCTCCCCAATGACACTTTGCGTAGTGGTGGCTATACAATTAGCTTTCATGGGACACAGAATAACTTACGGTAAATGCGTATTAACACGCCAACGCATAGATCGCATTAGAGCACGAAATTTGCATAAGAGAGCAATCATTTTGATTCGCCACCACCGCCGCGCCGGATTTGGCTGTGAATTTCACGCCCAGGTGAATGGGCGAAGGTGATATCTTAACTTGGCTTAACTTAACTATATACGATTTCCAACTAACATCAGAGAGATAGACTGCGTGGATGTGATTACCCGCCGCTGCACCGCACCACTGCCCGTCCTCAATAGCCCTTTTTGTATATCAGTTTCTGTTCTGATGGTTGAAAATAGAGCGAGGAGCTGATTTGTAATTAAGGATAAAATATTATCTGCGCGGCAATGTAATTAAATTTAATTTCCCATGGACGCAGGAATGTTGCGTTTCAAATTGCAAATCGGTGTAGGAGGAACTATATAACTTGCTGCCTGGTGATGATGTTGAATATCCTTTATACAGCTGTATAGCTCTTTACACTTATAGCCGAGGAACTAATGTGTCATTAGGAGGATTTAATTGACAAGAACGTCAAGCCAAATTAAGCCACACGGACGGATTGTATCTATGTGTGTGAGTGTGTATTGCTATATAGTGACAAAATTCCGTGCCATAGTTGTTTTAATGATTATTTTCGGCATTTCATAGAGCTTAGCTATCAGATAGTGATTTTGAGGATTAAAACCTTGTTCATGAATATACAAGTCTTGATTATATGCGGAACAGCATGTGTGTGAAGTATTAAGTTCAAAATAGTGGCGTTTAATTATGTAAAATAGAAATGGAAATCCTATGAAAAGATTTTTGGAAAATTCGAAACAGCACAGCACAGCGTGAGTGCTTGTATAGATAACTCAACAATTAAATACCGTATAAACAGCTTGAAATTTTATTTTATTACTTTAAACCTTCTAATAAAGCTCTATAGTTTGACTTATTTTATTGCACTTATATTTTCGACAGAATAAACATTGTCAGGAATGGAAATATGTATTGCAAATAAACACTCAATTTAAACCTGTTTCAGACCTGTCTTAAAGGAATTTTCCATCAGCTTCTTTCTTTTCCTTCATAAATTGAAGAATCTAAAAATTTTAAATTTGTATCATAATCTCCGTTAACTGTAGTTAACTCTGCTGTAGTATTGTATTGTATAAATAAATGTCAACGATCCTGCAGAGATGTAAGAACTGCAGTCTTTTCTTACTGCAGCTAATTGAATAAAAAGACTAATTTTCTTAAGTCTTTTAACTTTCAAAAAAACTTTAACTGTTATCCGGTATTCGCAGTCAGATCCTGCAGAGTTGTAAAAGCTCCAGTCTTTTCGTAGTTTAGTTGCTTGAATAAAACGACTAATTTACTTTAAAAAAAACTTTTACTGTAATCCGGTATTTGCAGTCAGATCTTGAAGAGTTGTAAAACTGCAGTCTTTTCTTACTGCAGTTAATTGAAGAAAAAACTAACTTTCTAAACAGACTCTCCTGCAGAGATATAAAAACTGCAATTTTTTTTCGTGCTGCTGTTAATTGAATCAGTCAGTGCTAATATTCTGACTGCAGTAAACAAAATCAAAGTTATATGACGAAAAGTTAATCAACTGCAGTACTTTTTAACTGGTTTTAGCCTTTATGTCAGTTGAAAGCATTCAGTATTGCCCTTGTTTTGATTTAAGTGAATCAGTTTTTTTACTGTAGTTAATAAAATGTAAGTCATTTCACTTATTTTAAGTCTTTTGACTAGTGAAGAATTTCCTAAGTGGACACCTAGATTATCGCAGGTATTACGTAATATCTATTTTTAGTGAAAAAGTTTAACAATGTTTGTTTTTGTGTTTTTGCTTTTTTGACTTAAACCAAAAAAACAACGGGGGTACTGACTTAACTTTCAACTGACTTAAAGACAAAAACAATGTTAATAAATACTGCAGTTAATTAATAGTCATTTTTTTTACTGCGCAGTCAGAATATTAGTACTGACTGCTGACTATTTATTTTGCAGTTAAAATAACCAGTCACAGTATTCCATTGTTAAGTTAATTTACTGCGAATTTATAGACTGCACTACCAAAGTACTGCATGTATCAACATTTATCATAAATTTACCAGCTCTCTTTAATAGCCCTATATGGTTAAGGGTTTGTCTAATTTTTCTGCGCAAAAATTAAATAATAGAAATACTGCCCCTTACAACTAGCAACAAAAAAATTGACTCTCATTCTTTGACTACCGCCCACAAGTTGAGTCGCACAGTTCACTGTTATCATGCTCACATTCAGAAGTCCTGTAACCTCTCACATGTTTGCAACATATTCAATTTGTATCTAAAGATATTTAAGATGAGCTGACGTGCATATTATAAAATATACGCTTCTAATCTATTTTAACAGTTACGTTGAATGTGTATTTTTGTTATACCTATATACGCATTGTATACTGCTTAACTAGCTATTCATTGGAATAGACCAAACAGCGCACCATCAGGCTCTCAAATTCCTTTTTCAAAACATCTAAACTTAAACTATTGAAATATCTATAGATATACTGGACGAAGCGACGGATGGCGGCAACGGACAACCGTTTGAAATTCTCTCAAACTAACTAATGCAATTAATATTCACTGCCGATAGGTAAACATTATTTACGTGCTGTGCCCCTGTGTGCATAGTTCAGATACTCCCAGGTGCTCCATCCTTCGAGCATAGCTTTAAATGTGGATTTTTTTTTTATAATTTTCTTATTTTGAGGTTAGAATGCTGACTGAAGAGGTATTGATTGCATTGCTTGCAACTTGTAAGTCGAACTACCTCAACAATGTTTTGTGCTGAAGAAGCACGTGTTAATGGTTGAAGTTCTATATAATATGTGGGGAAGATCATTTTATTTTGTATATGGAGTGGAGATAATGCAGTTTACAGTATAGGTATAGACTATATACATAGCTGCTGTTTTTAGTGAAAAATACTTTTCTCAGGAGAATTTTTAATTAAATTTGTTTTTTCTTTAAACATTTACTTAAAGTTTTTTTTTTTTAATTAAGGTTTTATGCTTATTAGTTAAATAATAAATGTCTGATAAACAAATTTCAGTGTTTGAGGCGTCATGATATTTTTCATCCAGTACAAAAATGGTGGGATTTTTTTTCGAATCCGATGGGATTTTTTAAATCTCATTCGGCATCGATAAACCAGGGCCTACAACGGCTTACAATCACAACCACAAATCATGCGACAGCCAACTTTTCCAGGAATTAGACTTGGTGAAAATTTAGTAAACTTTTTCGTTGACATAATGAAAGTAACGAAATAGAGTGATTTGTAAATTTTTCTAATCTGAACCATCTGGAAAAATCTTGGTGTTGTTAGAATTTTAAATTAAGGTTGACGACTCCATACTTGTCAGCATTTAAACCTCCCAGGGAAGATATCTAGCTTCCTTGAGTACAATAAACATTTCAAATTCCAAAAAAAAAACATTTCTGAGAATGTCAATATCTATTGTGTCCCACGAAAGGAGTATATAACCCTCTATTCCTTACTGCATCACTGATCCCTTTGTTTGTTGCAGTTTGCTCCTTTCGAAAATGTTATAGATGACTTCCTTTGCTATTGTTTTTACTCTGATTTCATATTCAATAAGCGCGCATTCAATACCAAAACCGTTTAGAATAATTCAGCTGTTAAGATTTGAATATGTCTTCCTAGAATCAGTCCGTCTACTGCAGCAACTACTGGGTATACTGTGCAGGCTGCTTTATATTGAAGATATCGAATTTGTAATTGCAGAGCGCTGCACCCAGAAATCACTCGAATAACTTTGGAATTCCCTTATTCCATCTCATCCATTCCCAGATGATGATGCATTATGGTTGGCTCTTATATCCTCGTTGATGCTGATGCAAGTTAGCAACGATTTTAAAACTATTTCAGTCTCAGCCACAGGAGCGATTTTCTATATTCGCTGAATTAATCACTGGCGCGCATTTTAAATATGGAAAAATATTCATTGGCCTTTATGCGCATATCACATCAGATGCATTCTGCAGTGCACAGAGAGTGCTGATGCTGGCAGCATCCGCAAAGACTCATCTCAAGCCATTATGCGGTTCACAGCCAGTGGTCTACAATGAGCCTACAGCTGCTGCTAGCTGCTCCTGCTGTTGCTGTTTGCTGCTGCTGCTGTTGCTGTTGCTGCCGGGTGAGCCAGTCTTATTAACCCCTTACAGTAAATCAAACGAAATTACATTTCTCAGGTCCATATGGAGCTATAAAGCTTGATGGCATTCGAATAGGATAATATCCTTTTTTTCCAGCACCATCATACAACAGGGAGAATCTGGATATGACATTCGTTTTGTTGGCATATATAGTACCTACCGTATACCTACCCTGGGAGAACGATGGAATGGTTATTGCGGACGTCTTCTTGTTTTTTTTTCAATTTTTTTTCATTTGTTTTGAACAAATTGCCGAAGCAATTCGTACGACATTATGATCGATGACAATCCATTCGGTATTCGAAATGGGAATTCCCAATGCAGAAGTGGATATTGATTGAGGATTTATGGCATTGTTGCGGCAAGCGGCAGGCAAAGCAAGGTGGAGCGAGGTGGAAGACAGACATTTTGCTGTAGAGTTCAGATGGACTTATCCATCATCATGTTGAATATAACAGCCCTCTCCACCCCTCTCCGTAAAAACCACCATCCCAAACCAATGCTAGGCAATTGAAATATGAGAAGATGTCTTTTGAGAATATGGAGAAGTTTACATTAGAAAATATTGAACATGGTTAAAGTAAATTGTCGTATCGATCTATAAAAGTTGGTTAAAACGAATTGTGAAGGCGTTGGCGTCGTCTTCGTCTTCGTCCTCGTCTTTGGTTTGTTTGATTGTAATTGAAAACTACCATTCCATATGAGTTGAAATCGATTTTATATCGATTAATCGAATGTTCTTTCTCCTACGCATGATGATTTATGAAAGGTTCAATCTCCGCAGGTCGTTGACAAATTGAGATTGGACGATTTTTGATCAGACAAAAAGAGATGAAAATAAAATAACAAAAACAAAAACAAAAGAAATTGAGAATAGACGACTTGAATTGCATTTAAAACGACAAAGATTACTTAAGTCAATGGGGGGGGGAGAGGGCTGTATATCTATCGAATCCAAACATACGAAGAAGTTATTTGGATCAATAACTTAAATTTTATTTCAAACTTGCAAAAGCTTTTATTCTGAATCTTAAAATATTGAAAAAATCCCCCACCCTTATAAAACTTTTCACAAAAATCACCTTTATTTTTGGAAGTGACTAAGTCATACGAATTTATAACAGTTTTGATTTCATATATAACGGGTGATTTTTTAGCTGGTTTGGTTTTGGCAACACTGGTTTTGACAGCTGACGTGTGTTTAGTACCTTGTGTCACTGTCAAACAGCTTCAGTTTGGTTTGCAATTTAACCATGGATTGTCTTACAAATGAACAACGCTTGCAAATTATTGAATTTTACTATCAAAATTCGTGCTCGGTTCGAAATGCTTTTTTATCGAAAAATTGTGTTCAGCGATGAGGCTCATTTTTGGTTGAATGGGTACGTAAATAAGCACAATTGCCGCATTTGGAGTGAAGATCAGCCAGAAGCATTGCAACAGCTACCAATGCATCCCGAAAAAGCCACTGTTTGGTGCGGTTTATGGGCCGGCGGCATTATTGGGCCATATTTCTTCAAAGATGATGCGAATCGCAGCGTTACTGTCAATGGTGAACGCTACCGAGCGATGATAACAAACTTTTTTTTGCCCGAAATGGAATTTCTTGACTTGCATGATATGTGGTTTCAACAAGACGGTGCCACATGCCACACAGCACGCGAAACAATGGCGCAATTGCGAGGCGAGTTTGGTGAACAGTTAATTTCACGTTTCGGGCCGGTCAATTGGCCGCCTAGATCGTGCGATTTGACACCATTAGACTATTTTTTGTGGGGGTATGTCAAGGCCAATGTCTATAGGGACAAGCCCGCTTCGATTGACGCACTGGAAGCCAACATCCATGCATTCATTCGTGAGATACCGGCCGATATGTGTGAAAGAGTATGCCAAAATTGGACTCAGCGGATGGGCTACCTGAGACGCAGCCGCGGTCAACATTTGCATGAAATTATCTTTAAACATTAAATTGCAAGGTTCAAACTATCGATTCAAATAAATATTTCATTCATTTTTTCGAAGTTTTTGTGTTTTTTTTTTTTTTAAAGTTCTAAATCTCTTAAAAAATCACCCGTTACATAGGTACTGCTGGTCAAGGGTCTTCCACTGTTGGGCATGCCCACTGATATCTATAGTACATTGGATAGTGAATAGCCTATAGTGTATAGCAGTTTTTGTGAGGCAATTGTTGAAAGGGTATCGGCCACGACCTCATATCTCGCTCCATACAAACGAAAAAAAGAGATTGAGATATTTGGCGTAATTGAGCATTTATTTGATGTCAGTTGATGTCAACAAGCATAGCGGCTGTAAATATTGAAAAAAAAAATACAAGAAAGTCTAGGTCCAGTAGCGTCCATTACCACTGGCACCGCTGTTATACTGTTATATGAGGGTACCGGCCACGACTATATTTTTGCCTAAAAAAATTTGTATGAATACATTATCCAGTGTAACCCATAGTTATTTTTTTCAATCCAGAAGGAAGCACATTAATACTATTAATGGCGATAAACTGTTATAACTGGTATAAAATGGCATGCCTCAGCTAGTCTCGTCATAATTTTGAAGGACAGTTTATCACCAGTAAAAGTTGGTGTTCCTTGTCCGACTTGGAAAACAATTTTTTTGCGTGCTCGAAGTATGCCCATCGATGGCCCAATATTAATTTTAGATCTAGTTTGTTATCAATGATGAAGACATGGAAGAATTTTGTGTCTTTCAAGGTGTACGTATATTTGAAATCATAGCTCGTAAAACTGTTGCGGTTCCTCTGAGCTCGGTTTTATAGACACAAAAGTTTTGGTAACTAGTTTAAGCAATAATAATTAGTTTGAACCCTTGTTTAATTTGAATCATATTTTTGACGAAGTATTATTAATATTAAGTGGTTAATTTAGAATAAGATTTTTATGTGTTCAAACTCTTCGGGTGTAAAATTTATGATGTCCTGTTAATAGCTCTACAGCGGCTTACGGAAAATAGTTTTTTGTTATAATTAAAATTAATATTTAATAAGTTCAACACGCAAAATAATAAAATTCACAAAGAACCAACAACTGAATTTCCAATTATTATTATTCTCAAGAAACATAGAAGAAAAATCCTCCAGGGGCTTCTACTACGCCCATAAAAAAAAAAAATCAAGCTTATAACCACATGTACAACATATATAGGATCAAGTCGCCATGCCAGCCAATAGTTGTACCTGATACATACATATTATATTTTCAATACCAGAGTCATGTGCTATCTATATAGCCCCCTGATCGTTTGCCATTCATCTTGATTGCCCGAATATGTTTTTAAAAGAACCCAACCATTGCAAATTGGTCCGATATTCCAAAAAAAACCCTCAAGCGTTAGTAGATATAAAGGATTTGTTTTGTTTTGTTGCCCGCATCTTGGTACATAACTCTTCCTTTTTCCTGTTTTGCTCATCGTCATCATCATCATCGTCGTAGTCGTCGTCGTAGAAAACACCAACTTCTCTAGCTTCTGATATTATGGATGACCGATGATTACCGCCAATGAATAATAAAGCCGAATGCGATGCGCGGATGGAGAACTGAAGCCGAAAGAGTATAGGTACTATATATGCGCCGCTATATGTGGACCACCAGAGGCTAAGCCAAGCGTCGAGAGGATGATGATGATGATGGAGTTGCTGTTCTCGATGCCCAATGTGTGTCTTTACATATGCCAAAGTGTTATAGCAGGTTATATCCCACCAACTGGAGCCAGTGTCTACCTGCCAGTGATAGTGCCGGGAATTAAGACATTTACTCCTTGATGCCAAGGTACATATTTATACGGACAAAAAAAAAGAGCACCGTGGCATGCGATTCTCCACGGGCGCAATGATCAGACAGAGACAGACAGACTGACTGACGGACTGAGATTAAGTTTGTTCAAGTTTATCATATATAAAACAGGGAGGCCAGATTTAATTTAATTCAAACACACACAATTTTGACCCACTCTCAAAATTTTCGTTTTATCGAAATTCAGTTTGATGAAGTTTTACAGAAATAAAATTAAGAATATCACAAAATAAATTGAACCATAATTTAACAATTAAAAATAAAATTTGGACCCAAGTCGTTACAATTTGGACCTGAGATCATATTTGTAAAAATTTTCAAAAATAAATGTGGTTTTTTACCTCTGATTGATATTTTTTTAAGAATCAGAAATAAAAGAAAAAAAATTGCACAACCAAAATTTAAAAATAAGCAAAGAAATTTGGACCTAAGTCATAACTATTTTGACCTGAGATCATAATTGCACAAATTTTCAATAACAAATGTGGTTTTGAACCCTGATTGATATTTTTTTAAGAAACATAATTTAATCACTGAGCAACAAAATTTGGACCCAAATCATAATAATTTTTACCTGAGATCAAATTTGTAGGTACAAATTTTGAATAACAATAAATGTGCTTTTTAATCTCATGATTGATATTATTTTAAGAAACAGTTTAAAAATGAATCAACAAAATTTCGACCCAATCCAAAATAATTTTAACTTGAGATTAAATTTGTGCAAATTTTTAATAACAATTCATACTTTTGAACTGTGATTGATATTTTTGTTTAATATTGAACGAATTTAGGCAAAAATTATGATATGTATATTAAATTCGGGTGCAGAATTTTGTACATGTCACGAATTATAAAAAAATTTTGTGTACTTAATTGTTGTATGTATTGAAATTTTGATTTAATATACTTGTATTTTTCGAATTTCTGAAATGAAGCAATTTTTAATTGTAGTTTAAATTTAGCTTTATACAAATATCAGAATTTGCGTACAGAATTTTGACCCAGTCTTAAATTTTGAGAATCAAAACTCAAATAAAAAAAAAAAAAATTTGGAACACAAATTTTGGATGAGGTGTTCTAACTTTGGAAACAATGTTTTCTACCTGTTGTCATTTTAGAATAAGAAGTACCGGCTGCAATTCTCGTTTATGATTCGGAGTTGCTAATTCTTATTCGGAAAAATTTTGTCTGTTTTGGGCAACAGGCTTCCGGATAAACGTTCAAATTCTTTTATCTCTTTGAGCAAAATTTTTTCCGTTGCTACAGATGTTTTCAGAAGTATTTAATTATTTTGTACTTAAAAAATTAAGTACACATAACTAAAAATTTATAAAGGTTAGTTTAAGTTAGATTTTTGACATAAACTTTGTATGTTTTTAAATTTTGAATATTTTGAAAAAATCGTCTTAATAATATATATCTCCCCATAAAATGACCAAAAAAATTTGTGAAATTAAACAAAATAAGAACCAACGCGATGGTCACCCCATAAGTAAATCATCTTCTGTCGTTTTGCTTAGCACTTGTTTCCGAAATTCCTCGAGAACACACAATGGAAGAACACTCAATGCTGTGGTTCCATGGAGAGATGAAGAATAAGATGAAAATGATGATGATGATGGTCATCATATACACTGGCAAGGTATCAAAAGATCTGCGCGCTGATGCAGAATCTCATCCTGGAAATCCCAGGAAAAGAGATTTCACTCCCTCCCAATTTGAATGGCCTCACCTCACGTAGGTTATTTTCTCAATAACAAAAAAAACTGTACATTGAACATAAATAAGGTTTCCTGCTTGCATCATGGAATGGCGGCTATACAGAGCAACAATGACGACCGGCGCGGTGCGGTTGTGGAGGCGAAGACGCGTCGGTGGTGGTGGCCCACAAGTGGCTTGTAATAAGCTCCAAGTGAATCTTATTTCAGCGCGGCACGGTATGGCGGTGGTGAGAAGGTGTTGTGCAGATTGTAGTTGCTTGGCATTGTTAGAGGTGCAATTTTCATTCCACATTGTTGTGGACCTCCCGTCCGTCTCCGCACCTATACCTACTCCGCGTTCAAGTCAAGTCAAGCCAAGTGCGGATCGTCGCACTGCTTGTGCGAAGTGCTTCAATTATTTTCGGCTGTCTTGTGGCATGGAAAAAGAGGTGGGGCTCCAAGGGAGTGCCTGTGCTGAGAGATATACTGAAGGAATGCTTCTTTTGTGGCCAATATGATTTTAGCCAAGATAAATTGGTATTGTGCGTTTTGAGGACGGGTTCGCGCGATAACCTCTCTGGATATATCCTCGTAACCCTAAAGTTCTATACTCCCCATATATTTACCCCGCGGACTCTCTCTCTCTTTGTCTCTCTTTCTGTGAGTGTCTCATATCTGATTGATCTGCTTTAGGATTTATTTTTGGGTTGAAATTAATAATAAATTGTGATATGGAGTGCTCTCAATCTTCTGGTCTGATGATACAGGTCATATACGACTGCTTTGCACCGATTTGATGGAAAGAAGGAATTTGTGCTAAAATCGGTTTTGGTACTTGGCCAAGGCACTAAAGAGCGACTATTATCGTCTCGTGAGATTATAATTAACTCCAGTTCAGTTTTATCACAGATTGCCAATCGACGACCAGTGAATTTGAAGTAGGTACTCGTATATGTGTATGTATTGTACCTATATGAGAGGTCATCAGAGCCTTGAGGCAGATATTGAATCAAATTTGTCGATGTTGATGTCGAAGGCGCGATTCTATCCGAGAAAGTAGGTATCGCTTTCAATTATTTTAAAATTAACAGATCATATTTTTTTTGGGGAAAACAAGTTTGTCTGGAGGCATTTCTTTGAATTACATTGCGCGCAGATTCAAATCTACTCGTGTGAAGAGGTTATCCTGAAGGTGAGTTAATTTTTTTGGATTTTATTTATGTAATTTATTCCTTTGATAATAAAATTACTGGTGATTTAACAAAAAAGATTTAGATAGGAAGAGATTAAAAACTTAAATATTGAATTGGATAAAATGTGGACAAAGTAGTTTAGAAATGGATTGGATATGGAAGACAATAATTATCCACATTGCAAGGAACACCCATAGAAATTTTGTTTTAAATTAAAATTGAAGTTCTTCTTTGACTATCTTTTTTATTTTTATTCTACGAAAATAGAAAACAAAATATCGGTTTTAGGAAGAACGTCTTGACTGGAGTTAGGTAGTAATTGTTACGTCAAAACTGTTCCTAAAAGAAACTCGATGAGCAAATTGTAGGAAATAACGTTGTATATGCTCAAGATTTGGAATCGTTCAAACCTTGAATATTGGTTAGTTATGAAGCAAAAGGTATTGCTTTACACTTGGCAATATAAATCTCTAAATTGATTTTGAATTTTGTGAAGAATTATGATGTTGAAAACTTGGTAGGATATACAGTGAGATACAGGAGTGTTCAATGTCATTAATAGGAGAAGAATAACAAGAAGAAGAACTATATGACTTGCCTGTATTTTGAACAACAGATTTTGGAGGTAATTTAAAAAGTATATACAAGAGGAGGAAAACTTGAAATAAAAACCTACCTAAGAAAATATCCTTGCAATGAGCACTTAAGATCTATTGCACCCTTATCCAGTGGCTCCATTGGCAATATTTAAGAAAATAAATTGATTGGCTCAAATCTGTTGCCTTGAATATAGCCAATGGAGACTCTCTGGCAATGGCAATATTGACAGAGAGAAGGAACTAATAGAGAGAGTCAAATTCGACGGTGGCTCTCTTTTAGCCTACAAGCTACGATGTTGCGACTGTATAATTATTAACTCCATATAAAAAAAATGTGGGGACAAATAACGGGTGATTTTTTAGCTGGTTTGGTTTTGGCAACACTGGTTTTGACAGCTGACGTGTGTTTAGTACCTTGTGTCACTGTCAAACAGCTTCAGTTTGGTTTGCAATTTAACCATGGATCGTCGAATTTTTGGTGAATGGGCTTTTGGAAAGCTGGCCGAGGATCCGCTTTTTTATCGAAAAATTGTGTTCAGCGATGAGGCTCATTTTTGGTTGAATGGGTACGTAAATAAGCACAATTGCCGCATTTGGAGTGAAGATCAGCCAGAAGCATTGCAACAGCTACCAATGCATCCCGAAAAAGCCACTGTTTGGTGCGGTTTATGGGCCGGCGGCATTATTGGGCCATATTTCTTCAAAGATGATGCGAATCGCAGCGTTACTGTCAATGGTGAACGCTACCGAGCGATGATAACAAACTTTTTTTTTGCCCGAAATGGAAGTTCTTGACTTGCATGATATGTGGTTTCAACAAGACGGTGCCACATGCCACACAGCACGCGAAACAATGGCGCAATTGCGAGGCGAGTTTGGTGAACAGTTAATTTCACGTTTCGGGCCGGTCAATTGGCCGCCTAGATCGTGCGATTTGACACCATTAGACTATTTTTTGTGGGGGTATGTCAAGGCTAATGTCTATAGGGACAAGCCCGCTTCGATTGACGCACTTGAAGCCAACATCCATGCATTCATTCGTGAGATACCGGCCGATATGTGTGAAAGAGTATGCCAAAATTGGACTCAGCGGATGGGCTACCTGAGACGCAGCCGCGGTCAACATTTGCATGAAATTATCTTTAAACATTAAATTGCAAGGTTCAAACTATCGATTCAAATAAATATTTCATTCATTTTTTCGAATTTTTTGTGTTTTTTTTTTTTAAAAAGTTCTAAACCTCTTAAAAAATCACCCGTTACATATGCAAGAAGATGTGCAAACTCACCACCTTTGTTTTTGTTTTGCACTGCCCGAGGTGAAAACATGTACACACCGATAGGAATTCAACACGTTATAAAAAATGTAAACAAAAGGTTTCGAGAGGACGGAGACGAGAAAATTTAACTCTCTCTATTAGTTCTTTCTCTCTGATATTGCTCGGTAGATGGAAGGAAATTATTGGTTTCCATCGTTGAGGCAATAAATTTTGACGTTTCACTCTTTTTAAAATGGTTTTTCCGCGATTTTGAATTACTTTTGTTTCGTTTTGCAATTAAAGTTGAAAATATAAGAAATTAAGTGAATTAAAGTTTTTTTTATTACCAACAATAGTGATTTTAAACATTTGGCACCTGAAATTACCTGGCAATAGAAGGCCCACCCAGTCAATAAATTGTCATTGTCATTGAAATCGACATCGCCTCAAATAATGCCAATGGGGCCACAGCGTCATTAAAAGCTGGATGAAATTCATCATTTACTGCTCTTCCTCCATATTGTGGTCTTTGAGAAACTCAGTATTTGGAGTTTTTTAAGAGAGGGTAATTTGTTCTCTTCTATCTGGTGATGTCCCAGATATCTTTCTTTGATATATAAGTGCTTTACAACTTCTTAAGATATTGTCTTGCGTCTTCTCCTGGTCACCAAGCCAAGAATGCTAAAATGTATTTTTAATTGGCCGTGGTCTGTGAGGAGGTCCGTCATTTTCCCTCAGTTTTTCTTACTTTAGTTGATATAAAGCATGTAAATGGTTGTAGTTCACAAGTAGCAGATTTGCCTGTCTCAGCTTGGGGAGTTGATTCCAGATTTTTATTCTTTTGGCTTTCTCTACTGTTTTGATTTTGTTTTTAAATCACCTTCTTTCCTATTCCGTAATAGGGCTCTGAACCGTAAACGTTGTTGTTGCTCATATTTTTGCTTTGGAGTCTACAACTTCATTTCCTTGAACACCAACGCGGCTTTTCTTGCGACTTAATTCAGTTTGGAAGTTTTTCTCGTAGCTATATACTTATAAACACTTCTAGATCATGCCATATCCTAGAATATCAAGAAGGTTTGTTACTGTGGACTTGCAGATTGAGTTTCATTCTCTGAGATCAATGCATCAATTGGCTCCCATAGCAGCACTACCTTAGTCATTCATGAAGCCGTAGATTTGAAATAAATTGCATCCTGTATAATTAAATATAGTCATAATATAATACAGTAAAATATGAATTTTCTATTTTATAAGAAATTGGTACATAGTACCTATGTTATTTATATTTTACTCGAATATTATAAAATATCATTCCTAAAATCACTCAATTTATTTTTTCCTCCCAGTCTT
This sequence comes from Epistrophe grossulariae, assembly GCA_929447395.1. Lineage (NCBI taxonomy): Eukaryota > Metazoa > Arthropoda > Insecta > Diptera > Syrphidae > Epistrophe > Epistrophe grossulariae. The sequence goes on from OV839568.1 coordinate 138,422,614, forward strand.
ATATATGGAGATACACTTGCTCTTATCAAAAGATCGAACTTATAATAATAATAATCCTTTACCAAATCCCAACTAATTTAATTTCACACCTCATAAAGTCCTCCTTGAGACGATTTTAATCCTAGACACAAAACATAAAAGAAAATTATGCCCACTGAAGCAACGTAAGTCTTTGTCTACGCTTCTCGCTATATATATACCGCCGGGCATCGCGCAATATTAAAGAGTCCAACGGATTCCGATAAAAATTATGGAAATGACTTAATTCTGCTGAATTGATCTCAGCTTTGCACCAACCAACGATACGGTCATCATCATCACCAATTGATTGCCCTAAACGTTCTCGTTCATACAAAGGTATAGAAGGTCTGTTTAACTCACAGGTCTACAGAGCACGCATCGACCACATCAGAAAAAAGTTTCTTAATCAACGCTCGGTATAGAAACCCATCTATCTCCTAGAACGAAAACAGCAAAAATAAAAGCGCAATAATAATAACTTCGGATGATAGTCAAGGGCACGCTTGTCCCTGTAATCAAATCCTCTCCCAGACTTCCCATCAGAGCAGAGCATACGGCGGCATATCAAATTTTTGTTAGTTGTGTGCGCGTAAATTGAAGCAAAGAAACTCAGAGGACAGGTTTTCATATATAAAATGGTCCAGCCAACCAGCCAGCCAGCGGCCATCCCTGTGTGATGAGTGCGCGATCGCAGAAACAGTGCGCACATACATATATTTAAATAAGGTTTTAAGCCCGGAGAGGCGCATCGGGCCTGTGTGATGGGCCCAGGAGTAGATCAAAACCAGCACCACAAACCACAACCGCAGCTCATATAAGGAATGCGCGCTTTACGAGCGCAAATTATTTATCGCTCTTATCCACTCTTAATGGTGACCAATAAATCGCCTTAAGTAGATAAGGAGGATTCATTCCCTTGGCGCGGAATTCTACATATATGAGAGGTATGGTTCCCGCTGCCAGCACATAATAAGACTTGCACACATTATACAGTATATACAGTATATACACACAATGCGAGAGCTTTGCTGGACCCCAGCCGTACACACTACACAGTACACATGGCCTGGTCGCAGCCGCGAGAACAACATACGACATCCTCTTGTGACATTCTGCTTGGGTACTTGTCATCTTAATTAAGCCAACAACAAGAATTATTAGAGATCGCTGTAGCGAGTTCTAACTTATGACCAGGATCAGATTTGCTAATTGGGTTGAGTGTGATTTGCAGCTTGTACACAGTGAGCGACATATATACCAGGTATATATAAAATGAGAAACCTTTTTTAGTTTTGGAATATTATTTTTTTTTTTTTTTTTTTTTGGTAATAAATCTTAACTCCGACTCCAGTGGAGCTGATGTGTTATGTGTGAAGTCAAAAAACAAGACAATAACAGAAGTGTCTTTGTTTGCTACTTGTGCAATGGTTTGGTAGTTAAGAAATTTAGTAAGTACCTGGAATAAAAAACAACAGCAAATAAAAGCACAAATGGGTCGCTAGTACTTGCTGTTATGTTCAGGAAATCATGGACTTACTATTGCCTATACTTAAGGTGTCCCTAAAGTCCGGTTGGTCCTGGGTCTCCACCAATTACAACTTTCTCCAGCCTGCTCGGTTCCTATATCGGACTATCTCCACTTTCCCCAAGTTTGTTGAGGTTCTCTCTTCTATTTGTGTAAGCCGCTTCTGAGTCGAGGTCTTCCTCTACTACATCATCATCGAATGTAGATTCAAAGACTTTCCGGGTCATAACGTTGGTGTCCACCCACCTAATGATCCATCGCGGTGCAGGGATATAAGTCCCCAAGCTAAGTCCGAAAGTACTTTTGTCCCATTTCAGTTGGGCATAAGTCCCTTATCTATTTTGGGACTTATGCCCAACTGACACGGCAATAATTCCCGCTTCATGATCCATCTCGGTGCAGGAACATAAGTCCCCAAGCCATAGGTCCCCAATGTACTTTTGTCCCATTTGAGATGGGTCATAAGTCCCAAATCTATTTCGAGACTTTTGTCCCACTCGCACACGCTTCATAATGCAACGCGGTGCATCGACATAAGTTTCGAAGCCATAAGTCCCGATAGGACTTTTTTCCCATTTGAGTGGGACATAAGTCCCAATTTTCTATTTCGGGACTTTTGTCCCGATCACAAGGGCAATAATTTCCAAAAAAAAAAGTGAGGACTAAGGCCTCATCAACATTTTTTTTTCATAGGTATGTTTCTGTTAAATTTGTAAATTTTAGAATTTCCTTGGTTACTTTGAGTGGCTCATATCGCTGATTAGAAGTATATTTACTCTCTTTTTGGGTTTTTTGTCCAGCTCACGTAACTCCTTTGCTCCGATTAGGGTGTATATTCAGTTGCCAGGAACTGGACAGTTTTCTCGGACAACAATACCGGACATATACTTATGGAAATTATGTCCTGTCTTCGAAAAAAACGAGTCTTATGTCCCTTTTGACCGGGATAAAAGTCCGGAAAAAGATTTGGGACTTACATATTATGAATACACATCATTTTCCACCCTTACCGCCTTACAAAAACTGAATTTTAACTACATGAGAACAAAGTCCACTTTAATTTAAGTGTTTATTTCTTTCTGAGTGGGAACTAAAACCTTTAGTGGACTTAATTCTCCGGGACAATTAATTCACTGCATCGTTAAATTTAGTAATTTTTAAAACCTTTTATTTCTTGAGTAATTGTCGGAATGTTTTTAAACGACACGTCGATACGTCGTTCCTTTTAAATATTTGTGCCAACTGAAAATGCTTTGGACCAATCTTAAAACTTTTGAACTGAACGATTTTTTGTTTAAGAAATAAGTTACTCTGATTCTGACTCTTGAGTAAAATACTGGTAGTCAATAAAACACACAAAGTTGCATTACCCTACCCTTTTGCAAGTCAATGGTCTTCGCTATAACTGCCTTAATAAATCACTTAAGAGCTAAGTTAGTAATAAGTTTGTTTTATGCGTGACCAAAAAGAAAACTACATAATATTAAATCAATTTAAATTACGAACATTATACATTTCTACAAATCCCAGCAAAAAAAAAAACATTGCAGATTTAGCGCCCGCGCCTACAAGATACGTGTTATATGAAAAAGTCAATGAATTATTTTATATGTTGATTTAGATTGCATTATAGCAATCTTTTCTTTTTTGATGGCAGGTAATCCTATCAGAATCAATAATGCCTTCTTCCATAAAACCTTCAATTTTAATTGCAGTCTTGCCCTTTTACACTGTTACAACCCCTGCACATCAGCTTCAGCTAAACCATCATAAGCAAGTCCTGTAATATAATTCCCTCCGCATGCATCGTGGACATGATAGTATAAATTACAATTTTTGCAATTCGCGCTTATTTGTACATCTTGTCCAACACCTACGGGAAACGACTTCCAGAAAATTGCTCTTAACGCACAAATAATGAAACTTCCACCACACACAGGCGGCCATGTAAACGCCTTTTTGATTATGTTTCGCATTGACTACTGGAAATCTTTTTTTTTTCCTTTCGTTTCGTTTCGTTTCGTCCATTTTATCTTTTTTTTGTTGATAAATCTCATAGATGCATAATTTCAACTGACAACCTCTCGCAAAGCCATTGTGCAGTATCTGGCGGATAACAAACTGCCTTCAATGCGAACAGGGCCTATGTTCCATTTGACAACTTACACGGCTGACCATTCAGCGAGAAAAATCTGAGTCTCTGAAGGGCCCTGTTCAAATAATCAAATCTACGTGATTATATTTATATCAGGCTGTCTAGTCCGGGTGTCTGTCCCAGTGGTCTTGTCCGAATGGCTGCAGCACTTTATGCGTAGCAATGGCTTAGATAATAATTTCGTTCGACTACTTACACATGTGTGTGTGTGTGTTTGTGTGTGTAGGCCCAAACCTCATTTGATATTAGCATAAATCTGTCAGAAAACTGTTAGGCAGAACCTGCTGACAAACATCTATCTGCTGAAGTTCCAAGGAATTCGTATTCATTTCTCTATAGAGCTCCGGAGATAGAGGATCTGGGCAGGAGCAAGCGATATGGCAACTGCGCGTTTGCGTTGGCAATCTCTATATGAACGGCAACAGAGTCTATGATGTGCAACAATTCAGCAATTTTTCTATAGAGAGAGTCAGCCAGCCTACCAGTTGGACAAATTCTTCTGCACAGCTCTGGAGTGCTAACTGATTCCAAAGCGCATGTATGTTCGATAATCATCTCGGTGCATATTTCTTCTCCTCTGTTCACTGACTCGATTTTAAATTAACATCCTTTTGGAAATTTAATAACCTCATCAATAATCTTGCTGCGCGAAGACTCTCTTGTTGTTGTATGTACATATATTGGACTATGTTGTAATGGCGACATGAAGAGGGGACTGCAGCAAATGGCAGTTACAGAAGGTACAAACATATCGACCTACACGCGTCGTTCCTTCACATTCATCGGGCGACACAATTTCCACCAAGACGCGCACATTGAATGGACCTCCGCTTGTCCATAGTCGCACGTCCATATAGTGGACTCCTCGACACAACCCAACAGTGGAGCAATTCCGGAGTGCACACCAAAAGAAAGGAATCCCATCGGTCATTGTCAGGTGCTTTCATAGGGATAATTCTCGATTTCTCTCTGGACTTATACATTATACAAGTATATGCGCAAGTATATATACATTTATGAGGGTTTGGCAGCGGTCAGCGGCGGATCGGTGCTGCTTATTGAAAATTGAGAATGATTTTCATTTTTTTCTGGGCAAATTGTCAGGCTCATAATACTCACAGCGGGACAGATGCGGTTGGTACTCGAATATATCATGTGCTGATATATGTCCAATCTAAATGCCAAGAAATGAATTTTCTGTAATTATATTTTCTGCGACAAAGACAATCTTCCAAATATAGAAATGCTTTTATTCTAGGTGAAAAATAAACGTATAGAAAGATTAATATTGACAATAGATATTTAGACAACCGTTTAATTGGTTAAAGCTGACCCGAATACGTATTGCTTTGTCATTTTTTTCATTAATTAAATATGAATGGCCGTATTTCATAGGAATTTATCGCAGTATATATTTTGGACGAGACTTAGAGAAATGGCAATTTATAACAATTATACCAGTTTTTCAACATTAGAACTGGGTGTCCCTTAACCGACTTCATGCTTCAAAATTGAAAATTATTGTTTTTGTTGTGCAAAACTCAATTTAATTTAAATTCTTTAATTTTCAATTTGATATTATTTTATTTTGAATTTATATATCAGTTATTTTTTTTTTAAACATACAATTTCAATTTCCAAATAGATTATGTTTAATATTTTGTATGTAACCTTCAATACTCGTATTTCAAAAGTGACTACTTTATAAAATAATTCTTAAAATTATCTATCCATTGTTAAACAAAAGTATTTCATATGTAGATATACTTAATTAATAAAATATACTTAATAAATAAAATTAACATTGATCATTGTAAAATTAAAATTCCCTCTGCTTTCATTTTACAGATATTATTTGGCGCAGGGTCATAAGTCTATAGGCTAAAGAACCACTTGGGTGGGTAACAAGTCCACAAATAAGTTGTGGACTTTTAACCCACCCTCATGAGCCAGAAGTCCATAAAAAAGTGGGTCAATGGTCCATAATTTTAGAAAGGAAGTCATAAGTCCACAAATATTTTCTGGAATTTTTTAAAATTAACCAAGGAACTGTTCATTAAGAACACTGTAGACATTGTTGACTGGACATACCCTAAGCGGAGCAACGGAGTTGCGTTTGCGGAACAAATCCCCCCAAAAAGGGAGTAAAAAACCTTGCAACCCGCGAAGCGGGTCACCCAACGTACTGCAACGAAAATAAGAGTGAGGTGCAGAAGACCAAAAAAGGTAATTAAAATCCACTGAACTCACTTGATATACTGGTTGTCCAAGAGAATGCGTATTTTTCCTATTGAATCTTTCAAACTGAATAAACTGAATATTATTAAAATCACTTAAGTGAGTCAAAAATCCACAATCAATGGGCCAAAAGTCCACAAGAATTTCCTGTGGACTTCTGGCCCACCAAGGTGGGTTGTCCATAAATCGACAGTGGGACAAAAATCCATTATGGACTTTTGGCCTGTGGACTTATGACCCGATGCCTATTATATAGCGTGAAATTGCATTAGGAGTGAAAACATAATAATATTTTTGTTTAAAATCACACTATACGCATAAAAGAAACAAATTAAATTGGGTATTATAAAGTTAGCATGAAACATTCTTAACTTTCATGACTTTGTTATTATTTATAGCAGAGTATTGTATCAGTGAATGAGTGTCAGTTGAACAAAGACAAAATGTTTGCAACAAGATCAATAAAAGATTCAATAAAAATCGTCGTATTAATTTAATATTAGGCTCAATATGATTTGAAAGGAGTTATGTATCGATTTAACATGATAGTCAATGTGATTCAACATTATAGTCGATATAATTTAATATGATTTTTAATGAGACTAATTTTTCCGCTCCCAAATATATAAATAATATGGTATAATAATAATACCAAACCTTTCTAAAAATCTTTCCAGAATTTCTGGCATTTTTTCCAAATTTTTTCCATTTTTTCTGTTATTTCGTACATTTTCAGAAAGGTAGGTCCAAAGAAACGCGTGGAGCAAATCAACATGAAGTGGTTGTATGAAATTTAGGGCCAGTTTCACAGTGCACACTTAACAAAATAAGTGGCACTTAATTTTCCTATTTTGTCACTTTAGCCGCAGTTATATTGTCTGAGTAAGTGGAATTTAAGTGGCCAACATGGGAGACTTAAGTGCCACTTATTCCGATGAGCTTACACTGTGAAATTTGTACATTAGTTTTTCATATTTGGCACTTAAGTGAAACTTAATAGAGTGCGTGAAACTGGGCCTTAAGCTTACCCAAAAAAAAATATTCCCTGTTCTGTTTTCTAGCACATTACCAAATTTGTATACCAATCTTTCCAGAATTTTTTGCATTTTTTCCGAGAGAATCAACAAAGAGTTGTTGTAAGAAACGCTGTGTTGTCTATAAATTTCTTAGTTTTTATTTCTTAAATTTCTGGATTACTCATATCAAAATTATTTAATGAGCTCCTCTCTTTATTTAAAAATGTCCTCTCTCTAAACTTCAGACGTCTCCTATATTAAGATGCTAAAATATTATTATTCCGAAATACATTTCTATACCATTTACCTACAGTTTTTGGGTGTAGGTATATTTTCCTCCCCCCTTTCCATCATCAAGTCAAACTCTAATTCAAAAATCACTATAGGTAGTTCTCATAAGCTTGAAGGAATACAAGATCTCAATAGCACTCCATTCGACAAAGTTTTGCAGTGCTCTTCTTCTCTTCTTGAACAAAAAAAAAAAAAAAAAAAAATACGCAGCCACCAATCTCTAATCCCGTCTCATTAATTAGTTCCACCTGATTGACTCTTAAAGAAGGCACTTGTCTGCGTCTTTATACCGATTAAGTCCTTAGGACATTTCTAATACCACATAATCCAATTTTCCCAATCAAAGAAGAGTGAGTGAGATAGAGAGAGAGAGGGAACGAAAACAAAGGAAAAAAATGTCTTTCCTTCGAATCGGCATTCAATTTCATTTCACGCAGCAGACGATAGGAAGGATGAAGGAATCAATGATTTTGCCGGAAAGCATACCTCCGTTCCAAGGGATTAACGCTGGAATGATTCTAAAGTGAGTGGAACAATATTGAACTCCAGACGACGATGACGACGAACTATACGAACAATGCGATATCCTGGTTAACTGAAGTTTTTTCCTTTCTCTTTTACCATCGATTTTGGTAATGAGTTTTATAAAATGACTTTATTTTTTTTTTGTATCCAAAGTTAATGTGAGTAGGTACGATTAAGACATGACACTCTATGGCTGGGCCGGTTTTCGCTTAAAGCCTGTGGTCTAGCTCATGACTAGCTTGAAAAACTTCGCGTGAGAAAATCACATAAAGCTGGAAATTTAAGATTTTATCGATTCATGCAAAATACAAATTAATAACCGACGATCTATAGAGATGCGCACTCGATAACAATCATGTTTCCTCAAAGTCGATGAAAGCCTTACAACATCCATCGATTATTATTTTTATTTTTTTTTATGTTGGTTATATAGGGAAACGCACTCTGGTGCTTCCTTCGTGTCAAAAAAATGATTTATTTGGGTAATTGCGTTGCAGTATATCGGAGCGTTACATTTTGTTACAATACGTACGCGATATGTTGGTGTTTCAGAGGAAAGTAGGTTGGGAGGCTGCAAATTCCATATGGAACTCGTCTTCTCCACAACAACAAAAAAAATGAAAAAAAAGTTGGATTGAACCAATTGTTTTATGAATGACCAACGTGCGGCAGGTTTTTAACCGCTAACACACGGAAAAAACATTTATGCCCCGGCAGACAAAAACAAACTCCATTCCAACTTTTATTCAAACATGAATTTCTGTTTTTTTCCCTCGTTTCCTTGACCACAAACAATGTACCTTTATATTCAGTTTTGATGGCATCCTGACCACTAAAGAGTGGCTCGGTGGTGGCTTTGGTTTTTGGCAGTAACTCAAATGAATTTTTTTTTTCCGGAGGAGCCAATTCTGGTTGAAAAGGTCGATTTCAGGATTTTCAACATGGAAACGGTATAATTGGTAGTTTGAGTTCTTTTATGTACCTATATCAAGGAGAAGCTATATGTATGTGGTTGAACTTTTGTTGGGCAAAAGCTTAATACTTTTGTAGGACGATTGGAAATGCACTGAATTTTTTTATTGCCAACTTCTTCCAGCTTTAATGTATATTCTTACCTTTACGTTTGAAAGCTTCTTACTTCTATCGTTTGCTTAGTTTGATGTCGAAATAATGAAAAACCTGTATAATGAATCGTAAAAAAATATATTTTTATTTTAAATCCTTAATTTTTGTAATTTTGAATTTTCTCAATAACTTTAAGAAGACATAAATTCATCTAGATTTTAGACTTTGACTAAAAAATCGGGACTTTGTAGGTCCAAAGTCACTCATAATATTATCAACAAAATTAAGCTAAACTAACGCCAAGATATTAAAAGCTATACCAAACTAAAACATCAAACAAGTATACCTACCTACATTTATAGTTATCTGCCAGACTTATTGACAGAACAAAATGTAAATGTTTTTTCCTAAGTCATTTAAATGCTGATTTACACTGCAAAAAATCTGTAACCTATACCGTCTATGTGTATATAAAGTGGAACGTCAAATGCCAAAGAACTGTCCATGACCGTGACGACAAATTCAATGTTCCATATGCAAATTTGCACAAACAGCACAATACCCACAATTTGACATAATTCCCATCAAATGGATATGTTTACACTTGAGCCAGCTACAGTAAGTCGTCGACAACTTCATTTCCACCGAGAGTAAAATACCAACATCGATAGGTCTTACACTATGTACTTTGAAACGTCGCTCGCGTTGGTTGGTTACAATTGACAGCTTTTAAATCTGGTCACGGATGCATCGATAGGCGTTTGTCGTGTTGTTGGGTCTGTCTGTCTGTCTTTCTAACTGGCCAGTCCATCCATCCTTCACCACAACACAACAAAACCAATTATCGGGAAAATTTGCTCATGGACCAAGTTCTATATAATATCTACTGCCCAAGAACAAGATACCAAAGCGCCTTTTTTTTTTTAAGAAAAGAGCTCTTGTTTTGAGTTCGATGCAAGCAGACATAAACTTAAAAACAATCTGACAGGAAATCAACTTAAAGAGTTCCTTTTCACAGAAAATATTCAGATTCACACAACAACAACAAAAGTAACAGAATTCAAGGAGTCATGATGGAGATGGGAAGAGGAATCACCTTCACCATCATCAGTCCTTGTAATTGTCATAATTGTCATTCAAAGGCTTTACTCTGTTGCTTGTTATTTCTTTCGTTAAGTTTGGACGAAAGAAACGAATTGGTAACATGATTCTAAGAGAATTTCACCAGCAACAAAATTGCTAAATTGAAGGCAATGAATATAAGAAAAATGTGTAGCTTAATGTTAAAAAAAGCCTCTGATAAAACTTAAGTTTTAAAAGAATATTATAAAAATATTTTCATAAAAATAAGAAATAAAATTCACAATGGGTCTCATGTACTTGCTCTTATGTACGATCACACTTTGGTTTTAAATTCTGAATGTATAAATCTTTTCATCTGATTTTAAGGGCCAGTTTTTCGCAGTGCTTGTATTAACTCTGAGTTAAACTTAAACCAGAGTTAAATCAGAAGCAGTTTTTAAGGATACGATTAACATTAACTTTTAGCTGTAAAAATCTTATCGAAAACAAAGTGTGACACTATGGAAATGCGATTTCACTATTAGAACAGAGAAAGCAACACAATGCGGAACGCCCTCTCTATTTCGATAGTGGCAGAAGCTCGCATCTGTCAGAAATATCTATTTCGTTAATCCAACGCTAATTAATAAATTCGTCGCGTTAACTCGGTGTTAACTCAGCATTTAAAAGGCCTTTAACTTGTTTTGAACTCCTAAACTGGGATGACCTCGGCCTGAAAAACTGGGGCAAATGAAATAAATTGGTTATGGGACCGCATATTCTCTGCCACTCATATTTTAATTTTCTCTTTATTGAACGTCCTAAAAATATTTTTTTTTTTGAAATCCATCCCTCTTCAACCTAAAGTTTGACATTTTTTGTTTGTCCCACCCAAATACCACGCCTACTTTTCTTATATTAGAATTTTATCCTTATACAACGTCCTAAGAAGGCTGAAAATTTCTAATAAATCTCACTTGAGCCAAATCCACAACATATGTGCAGTTTTTTGTGAAGATCCCCCTTCTAACACGCCCACTTTTATTATATCTGAGATTCCCCCTTCTTTTTACATCCTTACAAAGCTGCACTTTTGTAGATAAAATTTCTTGAACTTGATATGCATGACAGGTGTAGTTTTTGTTAATTCCGCCTACTCCCACACCCACTTTTCTTATATTTGAGCTTTTTTAATATCACATACGATAAAGTTTTTGTTTGAAAGTTGAAATTTTGTAGTCTGACAAATGTACAATAGGTGGTGATGCAGAAATTGAAAATGTATCGAATTTTCAAAAAATTATTTTTAATTATTTCTTAAATCCAAAACATATTTTTTTCCGGAAAATTTTAATATGCAGTTATGTTAAGATTCATTAGGAGTTTCTGTGTACAAAAATTAATTAAAATCCGTTGTGCAGATACTGAGATATAGTAGCAAATAAAAAAAATAGTTTTGTGAAATTCACCTACTGTTATACCTATATCGCCTCTGTGAAGATGCCACACATCCTTTTGAGTCTGGCCTTATTGCTATGATGGAGACACAGAGGGCTAATTGAATTATATGGTTTGTTGTTGCAGCACAAAAAGATACGACAAGTCAGCAGCCATGCTGTGCGAGGTGATATTTGCACATCCTCACGTTGCCAGTGCAATTTATTCAAACTCAAAGGGCTTGCAAAATCTGCATTTGTTGGGCGACAACAACAACAGCCGCTAACTGACTAATAAGGCAGGACACGAGGATTAGGTTCACAGTAGGCGATTGTGAAGGCTGGTTGTTGGAGACTTCAGAGCTTCAGCTTCAGCTTCACTCAGCTCTTGCTCGCGCGGGTATATATTGGAATGCTGTCCGTGTGCCTTTCGAAAGCGAAAATTATTTGTAGATTTGTTTTGTCACCGCGTTTTTGTTGCCGAACACACACAACAGACACAGAGGGATCCCTCTTATATATTCTTCTGTCTTGACTATCTGTCGTTTGGATTCCCTTCGTTGTCGGTCTCTCCTGATGATGATGATGGCAGAGTATTGAATTCCAAACCAATTTGACCAATCCCCGTTTCTTTGAGATACTTCGCGCAAAGGACACGATTGTCGTGATGATGATTATTCCTGTCCTGGCCAAGAGAGTCAGGCTATACATATATAGCTGGCGAGCAAATAGACAAAATGTTGAAATTCGCGGTATGCATCCGCCACGCTGCGCTTGTCGGGGAACGCCGCGCCAGGGAACGAACGATGATGATTGTTTTCGACGCGAAAGGAAGAATTTTGTCGCGATTTGGTTTCTTGTGGATATGTTTGTTTAATTTTTTTCAAATCAAATAAACACGAGAAAAAAAACATCAGAGAGTGCAATTGAATTAAAACAAACAAAAAAAAAAGTTAAAAAAAAACAATCCGTCTGTCATTTGGTGCATATATGTGTTATGTGACTTAGAGACGAGAGTGTAACGTGGGGGAGATTTTCGGATTAGACAGTCACGCTATTTTAATAAGTCATGTCTTGAAGCATGACAGGAGAAGTATAGACAAATTTTTTCTACAAAATACAAAACATTTTCAGATCTAAAAAGAAAGAGCAGAAATATGTATACCAATTAAATTTGACTATATACTAGAATTTATTTTTTACTCGTTCTTGTAGTTTTTGTGACAATCAGAATCACATACTAAGTTGAGAATATCTCAATATTTCTTGAAGAAAATTTTACATTAAGTTTATATCACGTATACTTAGCCTATAATCAGATTGTAAAAATCAGAAATAGAACAGTCAAATTAGGTTTTGACATCACAATAATTTGGACTTGCAATTAGGCACTGTATCTACGATATCCAGCCACATTTATTCGGAACGCTCATATGGAAAACGTCGATTAAAGAGTAGAGACGAGGCTTTCTATTCTATTCCATACAGGGGCGGACTGGGAGCCAAAGGGCCTCCCGGGACTTTAAGAGAAAGAGCCACAAAATCAGTAGAAAGAGTAAAGAAAATAAGTTCTGGAAACGACGATCAAAAATTTTATCGTTTTGTAATTGAAGCCATAAACAGTCTGCTCCGAAATTTCTAATATGTATTTGCATTAACAAAAATACAACTTGATTTTTGAAAAATGCAAATGGAAATTTTATAATTGATGTTTCCTTCTTCAAAAATGCTCACAGTAATCGATGTTCTTTTCTATTCTTAAGTCAATAAAGTTTACTATGAGTTATTTCGGAGCCTCGTTATAGGTATTTAAGCCCGTATGATACTACATTTTTTTCTTATTTTTAATTCATTAAAAATGAAACTAAAGCAGTACGAAGAATTCATTACTGAAAATTCCCTTATGAGTGAGTGTGTACACATCAAACCCTAAAAATGTGAAAATGTCAGAAAAAATGTATTTAGCCAGTTCACGTTTCTGAGATCTCACTGAGCAAACGTTTGTCAGCTCAACTGAGGAGAAGGAGAAACCTGAACAAAATTTCTCCTTTAGAAGTCAAAAGCACTCTCCATCTCGTTTTTATAAATTGATCAAATGCGACAAAAAATTATTGAGCAAACGAATCCAAAAAATTTCAGTCTCAGCTTTTTGGCAGCAAAAGTGAGGAATCTCACTGAGGAATTACGTCAGATTTGTGAGATTGCTGAGATCTCAGAGATCTCAAGAAACCTGAACTGGCTAATTAAAAACGTGATTCGATTTACATTTTTCAGCTTCTAACAGCTTTTTTTTTGACATGTCAAAACTGAAAATTAAAATATATTTCAAAAAGCATTAAAAAAATAATTTTCAAAAAACATTTCGGATTAAATGGATTTGGATATTATTTTGTGTTGTCGTTTATATAAATTTATCAAATATTGCAGCATTACAATTGAGATATCAACAAAAGGATTTTTAAATAATGTTGACAATTCATATTATTTTTTTGCCAGATAAGTGCTTTTCCTTTTTTAAAAACAACATCTTTCCCTATTTCTCTTGGCTGACCCTTTAGTATGATTTAATGAGCTAAAAATGAAGAAAAAATGTAGTGTCATACGGGCTTTAGTATGGTAGCCCCAACTATAGTTTCGTTTAAAGTGTTTGAGAGTACTATGAGGGGCCCCCTTGGGCCTACAACAGCTCAATAATTAGTAGCGTGGGGGCCCCTTCAGCAAAACTATAATTTTTTTTTTAATAACATTGTATGAACCCAACAGCTTTATCCTCATTGTATAGGCCCTTACTGTAAGGCCCTTACTTTCTCCAAATTTATGTTAAAGTTTTCTTTTAAAAGACCATACATTAGTGGAGTGGCTTTCATGTACTTTTTATTTTCCCAGGGGCCCACCGGGCAAAATCCCGGTTGCCTGGTGGCCCAGTCTGCCCCTGATTCCATATATAATTCTATATTCTACATTTTATAAACCAATATAATACCTACATTTTTTTAAATTAAAAACCCATATTTTCTATCATCTTTTTGTGTAAATTTTGGGACACCCTTTATATTGCATTCAAATACATCCCAAAAGTGCCAGCATAAATTCTTTAAAGACTATATACATATATGTACATATAAATGGCTTTTATTTTAGGAAAGTTTCTATTAACCTTTCCAATTTTATTAAATCCAATATAAATATAGTAAAGTTGCGATTTAAGATAAACTTAAATTTGTATCATTGATTTGAACATAAGGGCCTAAATGTTAACATTTCAACACTCGTCACAGTAAATCAAATGCTCATTCCAATATACATAAATTATATATAAAATATTAAAAAATTATATATATTTTATCTGTCATTCTTGAACCAATGACCTGACATTTATGCCGCTCCTATAGCACAACTTTTCTATTATACTATTAGGTACCATATATACCACCATAAAAGTTTACATTCATAGAAATAAATATATAAAATCTTGATCGTATTGATTTTTCATAACAATTGCGCTGTGAACGATTTTGTTTTGTGTTTTTTTTTTTTTGTGTTGAATATTTTTTTCTAAGTATACCTAGGTACAGGCTGGAACTTGTGACTTGTGTGATATCCCGCAGGTTTTTTTTCTTGAGATTTGAGTGTTGGCCTTATTTAAAATTGAAGGTTTTCCCGCTCCTTGAAAATTAAACACAAACCACGTTTTCAATGTTCATGTCATAATTGCACAAATTTGATTTCAATTGAAAGGTATACAACACTTTAAAGTTGTTTCTGAATAAAAAGAATTTCTTGTTGATTTAACGAAATTCTTAAGAATTTTTGTATGAAATATTTTATTATTTCATTGTTATTGATTTAGTTATGCGACATAACAAAAAAGTTCAATTTGGACAGTGTTATTTATTTCACTTTTATATGAACTTAAAATACTGTTCTTCTGAAAGATATTAAGGTAGGTTTATTTTGATTTCTTAAAATTTGTAAATTATTTTTGTGATTTACGGACGAATGATTTACTTTATTTGTAGTAATTCATATGCATTTTTGCCGTATTAACTTTATAAGATTAACCAATTATAGAGCAAGAGATGAAATAAGATTCATGCAGTTTAACTTCTGAATTAAGTTTTGAGTAATAAATAATTCTCTAAGTGAAAAAGTATTTCTAAGAGCTGTTTGCTCATATACAAACTTTAAATATTAAATTTCTACTCAGCGTGACTATATCACATAACTTCTTATGGTATTGGGATCTATAAATAAAATATTCTTTTTATTTAAAATTAATAAAATAAATAAAATTAAGATAAATTATGTAGGGGTGACCGGGGACAAAAGTAACATTTTTTACTTTTGAAGTTCCTGCTCTTTCCTGTGTAGGAATAACCGAAAACGAAATATACCACCTTAAAGATGGGTTATTTATCTAGAAACTGATAAAGAAAACTTTGAATGAAATGACGAATTAACCTATAGCTTTTTAAGTTTAAACCATAAAACCATTCAAATCACAAAATGTGACTGAAATTAAACAATTATAAATATAAGAAAATATTTAATATTTTAATCCAAAACATAAAAAAGTCCTTTATTCAAAAAAAAAATGTGGGATAAATTCATCAACATCTGGAATAAATCCAGAATGCAAAAGAATGCAAAAGAAAGCAAAGAATGCTACACGGAAAGAATTGAAAAATCACTAATTGCGAAATTTTAGGTTGTAATTTACAAAACTCTTTTTTTTAGTAAGACGCTTTTATTTAAAAATGATTAAGAAAATTGTAAATTAGCATTCAAATCTTCGTAAAATACAAAATTTTATAATTTGGTATTTATTATCAAAAGTCATAATTCGAGCTTGTTGACTTCAATGCAAATTACAACTTTTGAGTCGCAATCTACTACTTCTGGGGAATAATTTAATTTTACAAATTATTAATCTTGTTTTGCGAAATGTATATGGTGATTTTCATTTTCTCAATGCTCAAACCAATAAAATTTAATCACGATATATAAATATTGAGCCCACATGATAGTAATTTATGAAATACCTATTTGCTGATTTAAGATCAAAACTAAACAGTAAATTACAACTTTTTAGTCGCAATCTACTATCTTCAGGGGAATAATTTGAACATTTATATGGTGATTTGCATACTTTCGATGCTAAAACCAGACCACGGGATACTATTTTTTTCTAACTGTCTGAGTTTAATCAAATTCTATTATGAAATATAGAATTCACAGTGCATTCATGCTGAGAGTTTTATAAGAATCGGTAAGCATTGACCATAATTCGCGTCTTAGTAGGGTACGACAGCATCTGACTGATAAGCCCAACTGTCGTACCTGGCCAAAACACAATCTTTGGAGTTAAGGTCACTCGAACTTATAAATTGAGGTATGTATTTTGCAATTTCACTACCTCATCAGACTTTGTAGCTAAGTCGGAAATTATTTTCACTTAATTTGCAGTTTTTCATTTGCAGCAAATCGATAGGTTTAAGTTGTAAACGAAAAATTGTTCTTGAATCTCGACAGGATTGCTTGAAAATGGAAAGTAGATTATTCTTTAAAAGCTGCAAAAACAGTTTCAAATTACGACTCAAAAGTTGCAATTTAAAGATAAATAAGTATCAAAACTGTGATCGTCATTTGCAAATTGCCGAATAACCAGTTTCAAATTACAACTCAAAAGTTGCAATTTAAATATAAATAAGTATCAAAACTGTTACTGTCATTTGCAAATTGCCGAATAACCTGTTTCAAATTACGACTCAAAAGTTGCAATTTAAAGATAAATAAGTATCAAAACCGGCAATATTTTGTTTCCTCGATCAATTGATACTCAAAAGTGGTGAAATATGATTTTTGAGAGTCAATATCTTCAATTCGCTCATTTTATGAAATTGCAAACAAAAAGTCGTAATTTACTAATTTCGAAGCCAAGGTACAAAACTGGATTCATTTTTCGTGATTTGTAGCTTATTTTTCTTGATCTGATCTAATAATTTTTTCCGTGATAAAGAATGCAAAGAAGGCCAATGAATGCAAATAAATGCAAATGAATTCAAAAGAATGAAAAAGAATGCAAAGAATGCAAATGATTGCAAAGAATGCAAATGAATGCGCAAAGAATGCATGAATTTACAAAAGATTGCATTCAATTGATTGCAGTAAAATAAATAGAGAAAAAAAATACTTGCAATCTTTTTGATCGAAATGAATTGTCATTGCATAATTTGAAGTCTAAAGTCTTAAGTGAAGTCAATGAATGCAATCTTTGCATTCAATTCAATAAATGATTTTAAAAGACTGCATTCACAAAAGAATGCATTCTTTTACAAGCCTATAGTGTCAATCGTCCGTGAATAGTTCTTCTACCCTTACTCTTACTCCGCTAAGAGTATGTTCAGTCCAGGCAGGCGCCTATGTCAATGACAGTTTTCCTGGACAATAGACACTTGTACTTTTTTTCTTTGAATGGAAATCCACAGGAAAAAAGAATTAAAACCCACAGCTTTTGTTTCCATTTCAAAAAGGAAAAAAAGCCCGCGGGTGTTATTTCCCTTTATTTCCGCGGGTCTTATTGCACTGCACCACACTTTGGCGATAGCAGAGTTATCGTTGCATGTATTGTAGATTTTTTTTTAGTTTTGCTACTTCAAATGAATATATTCCAATGAAATGGATTATTTTCTTTGCCTGATATAAATCGTTTGTTGCCAAATATTCCTCCATTTCGATTTTTATTTTCACAAAAAATAATTCACACAAAATTCAAGAATA
This sequence comes from Epistrophe grossulariae, assembly GCA_929447395.1. Classification (NCBI taxonomy): domain Eukaryota; kingdom Metazoa; phylum Arthropoda; class Insecta; order Diptera; family Syrphidae; genus Epistrophe; species Epistrophe grossulariae. The sequence goes on from OV839568.1 coordinate 138,440,728, forward strand.
ACAGAATTCATTAGAATTTAACTTGAGAATAAATGTACCGAACAATTATTTCGTACACTAAATCATGACTGTATAAGAAACAAACATTTGAGTTTTTAGCTGGAGCTGCGCACCTCTGGGCTAAAATGCTTTGCTTAATTTTAACTTGGCTAAATTTTGGAGAGAATTTAGTATGGAAGCTAAAATTTTGAGCGATCTGCGTATCAAGCTTTAATATTAAATATTTTAATTGGTATAATAATTTCTGACCATTGTTTTAGTTGTGAATTTTGTATGAGTTCTTGACTATCGTTAGTGCCGCTTGTTGGTCTACTTAAAACTTTATGACGGAAAAAATAAAAATCAAAAAAATTTCAAAATCTACTTTCTTAACAAATATTCAATTTATTGATAAGATAACAATCATCATTTGGGACCAAAACAATAATACGGCTAATGACTTAACTCTCAAAATATTCTTCAATAATTGGTTTCTATTTCAGGTTTTCTACCAAAAATATTTTTGTTATATAATCTTGTGCATTCAAAGATCTTAAATTATAGTTGTATAAATCTGCGGTCAGAATAAATGGCGCTCTCTGCTCCACATCTATTCAATAAACAACAGATCTAACCTATTATCATTTCGATCCACTTAAATCCTTATACTCACCTGTCAGTGTGCCAGGTGATTGTTGAATTGTTGTAATGGTTGCATCAACAGTTGTTGTTTTTGTTTTTTGTACCTCATGACAGACCACCATTTAACAATGCATTTTAAATCAGAACTTCACCTTGACTTCGATTTTCTGCTAGGCGGTAGGTAAGGTAAACGTCGCCGTCGCGGTATAATAATTGATGATCTTAAGTAGTTTTTCACTATCGGGTGCAGTTAAGAGTTGAATCACGAAGTGATTTAGATATAGGAAGATCGTCTGCTAAGCCGCATACTTACACAATGGAAGGAGATGATTTCTTTCCAGAAGAACGTCCTTTCATCGCCAGCGCAACGAAGTCACTGATCCCCATTGAACTTCCTTCCTCTATCTTAAATTACATCGAACAAAAAAAAAAAAGAAAAATTCTATTCAGGTCCTACGCACAAATGTGTGCAATTCTACGAAAACATGGCAGTTGAAAAAGATCTTCAATTATGGCGTGTTATGCAATGCCAGGCGGTCGCATTCGCAGCGCAGTTGCTTGGTGTGCCCCAATATCGATCATATAAGCCCTCGTTCGGGTGTAGATCCAAATCCGTTTTGCTAAGCCTCTCAACAAATCATCTCAGCTTATAGTTCAGTTCAGTTCATAGCTGAGGTACTTTTCCATCATCGTAGGTCAAGATCCTTATCGTTGGCTCGTTACAAGCTGCGCCTGTGTCTAGGCCATGCAGGCTGAATGGATTAATAACTTGTACACCAGAGCTCTCATACGGAAATTACCAAAGCAAAACCACAACACAACACAACAACACACATGTGATGATGCAGGAACAGTCGCTTTAGAGATGACATCTTCTTGACAAACTGAAGAGAATCATTCGGAGTCAGCTTCGCCCCTAAGGACATGGCTCACATGTCTTGATGATCATTTTCTGGAAACATTTCGACATCTTAAGCGAATCGTGTCTTTTTCTAGAATTACTTCACAAGGAGCGATGAAGTGCTCCGATAGAAGACAAAATAGAAATGTAATTCTCATTGGATTTGGTCCGGGCCGGGCCGGATTGCCTTGTCTTGTACGTGAGGGCATGTTCAGAGATTTTCAGCTTTCCATGCTTGAGCGAGGCACATGGATATTTCAAGAGGACTCCCAGTCCCAATCCCAATCCCAGTTCCAATCGCAACTCAGTTAATGGAGAAAACCTACACTCATCAGACGGACAGACGCGAGTGTGTCATTCGTGTGCAGATTGGAGTCGTTGTTACCTTTATTTTTTGATTCTGCTATATATGCAATGCGCCGCAATGATGCACCGCGCGCCGTGTTGCGCCGGTACACTATGATTTCTTCTTGTCTTCCATAGAGAGGCAGCAGGAGGCTTATTATAATCTCTCTCAAGTTGTCAGGTAGACATATCTTGATTGGTTTTTGCGGATCTTGGACTGCATCTCATATGGGAAAGATATTGCATGGTGGTTTAAAAGATATAAATATACTTCTCGGTGTTTTTTTTTTTTTATTTATTTTTTTTATTCACAACATGAAATAAAATTAAAGTTTTATTTTGTTTTTATTTTTAATTTTGTTTTATAAATAGTTATTATTTCTGTAACTGATCTGCATGCTTATGACTAATTTTTAAATGGCTTTTGGAATATGATTGATAAAGCAGCTAATAAATAGGAAAATAACATGTGAACCCCCGTCGAGATTGATAATGGTGCAACGAGACTCTACTATACAAAAATATTCAAGTGGATTCCTTGATTTTAAGCAAAGGAATATGAATTATATGTTATTTGAAGTTATTTCATAAATTAAAATGGAATTAAATGAAAGAAGAATTTAAATTGGTATTTCTTTAATAGTTTTCGAGAAAAAAATCAAAATCGTGTCTGCATACACTAAATTTAGGCCTGGGCACGCGACGAGAAAAGTCTCGGTCTACGTTTAATAGTCTTTTCAAATCCATGACGAGATTGCATGAAACGAAACTATCTCTTAAAAATAGGGGACGAGCCTGTGTCTTTTGGACCGAGAGTTGATCAAAATGGCTTCGCCTTTTTCAACCAAAAGCAGCTTTTAGGTTCACACTCTAGTTCGATATTTTCTAATTTTCTTAGTTGAAAGTTAAAAACAAAAGTACTAAAGAAAATGGATTTACAAATTATGATTGATTTTGTTGTTTTTATTTTTAATGTTTTCAAAATTTTGAAATGCAATGTTATGAAGCATCAGATTGCTAAATTATTACAAAATCGGACGAATAAATATAATAAATTAATAAATTAATAAGTTAATAAATTAAAAAAATAAGGAATTTTTTCAAAAACCGTTGAAATTCTATTTTCGCAAAATGCGATTTTCTTGACAGAAACCTGAAACGCAGTTTTCTAACATTTACTTTCATCATTACAGATACAAAGTTTAATCGAAATCGTTAGAACCGTTTTCGAGAAAATTTGAAAGGACCGAAATCGATCTATCTGACACAATTGAGTTTTTTTTTCTAAAAAATAAAAAACACCAATAAAATATAAAATAAAAAAATTATTATTTATAATTTTAAATTTATTAATCCATTTTAATTATTATATCGATCACTGTCTGAATAAAATAGCTTCCATGCATCTTTTATCGATTATGTAATTATTTTTCTACGTCCATTAGAAATTAAAGTTCCGTATACCAAAAAAAATGGCTTAAAATGAGATGAAAATTGCCTTCTTTCTAAATCTTTTATCCCTTCTAATGCCATAGCAGCGTGTTTAATTGCTAACATTAGTTGGCTATAAAAGCCATTCAAAGACAAACCACAAATGTGTATTATTATTAGAATTAGCCCATTCAAATCGCACCACACATCACAGCACCACAATCAACTCGAACACCTCGCATAGGTATACCTATACATATATAGACTGAATATCATCATCAAAGATGAAACTACAGCTGTAGCATCACCTGGACAAAATTGAGTCATCATTTAATTATCCAATTATATTATAAGTTCTTATGTTAAAATTGCGCATTAAGCTGAGAGTGACCACAATATAAACCAACAATACAATGGATGCCCTCTAAGTCCTCGCTTATTCTTGGCCTCGCTACTATAAGCTGCATGGGGCACATAAGTAAGTATTCCCCTTATATATCGTAGGTTAGGTATAGTATCTTTTTGATATCAGAAACGTTTCTGCTTCTGTGGCGAGTATTTCATTTATCAATTCATGAAGAAAAAGAAAAACGGAAATAGCAGCGCAATTGCAAATGTTTACCCCCTGCGTTCTTTAAATCACATTTACCTATATACCCGGCAAAATGGCATTGAATGGGCATTTTCCTTCACATGAAGCCGTGTTTCCTATCTTTAGGTTTACAAAGTTGTTGCCTAAGAGTCTGATTTTCCAGAGTGTTACAAGACGACCATCAGTGTCTGGATCCTCCTTCTGGTAAGTGGCTACACTGTTCATCAGTCGCGGATCGAAAAAATATGATTGGAAGGGGATTCATCTCATGATTAATGAACACTGGATTAAATTAAGTATGGAGGTATTTGTTCAAAGATTCCTACAATTAACTATTTAAGAGGAAACTGTTCGACAAAAACAAAGATTTGCAAATTTTCCCAAAGGACTTTATCAAAATATCGTCTGAAACTCATGAAATTTTATGTAATTTGTCTGCATGACCACCATCACCCACCCATCTGATTCCGCTCTCGCTAATTCATACGCACTCTGTGCTCGCTCTCTCTTTCTTTCTCTTTTAAAAAAAGGGAATGTTGATTAATTGACTTTCAAAATTGCTGAGATTTTTAATTTATTATCCTCGTCAAAGTGATTAATCAAATTTTTGTGGTGTTCCTTTTGAATTTCTTGCGCTTCTTTTGGCCAAGTTTTCGACTCTGACTCGCTATATAGATGGAAAATGAGGACACAGTCACTTTAGATCATCACTTGTTTTATAAATGTGTTTGTGTGTGGACAAATGCAGTTATTAATTGTCAAAAAAAAAACAACAAAGAACAAAAAGTCCCCCTGGGGGTTAATTAGTCGAATCATTGGACAATGTCGAAACATATGTTCCGAGAAAGATGTTCAGTTTTTATACGTCTCCATATATCTGGCTGTGTATTAGGTGATTATTACCTCTTGAGGATATACTGAATTTTAAACAGGGAATAATTTATTTTATGGACCATCACAGGTAGGTAGAGGAATTTCAGTAAATCAGCAATGATCAGAATTTTAATGCAGTTTTTGATGTTAAAATATTTTCAATTTATTAAGAGAGTCTTATAGGAATATTTGGCATTCATATTTGAAAATTGTGAGTGAGGTTAGATTGTGTTGGAATACGTATCTTTTTGAACTTTTTTTTATTTTTTTCTTAACAAAGTAACTTGGATGTTACCTTAAATAAAATTAGAATGCAAGTAGTTCGTTTTTTTTTTCATTATCAAAATAATTTAACTTTTATTACTTAATGAGTTTTGAATTAAAACAAAAAAAATGGAATACAAAATTAATGATTTTTAAAATTTTAAAATATGTATATATAGTTACTTGAATTGAACATACACCCGTTAAAGTCTTTATCTGTATAAAATTAGTTAAAACATCTATTTGGAATTTGGATTAAATTTTTGCGTTTCTACGTGAAGATTTACCTCTGAACTAGGTGTAAATGGATAAAATTCACGTCCCTAATTTTGGCCTTAAGGCCAAGGACCATATAGAGAGGGAATTCTTAAATTTGTGTTTTTTTTTAATTTTTTAAATTCCGGAGCAGAAGTTGAATCGGAGTTAATTTACTTCAATAAAAAAAAAAAAAAATCTACTCCGCTTTTTTTGGGACCTACTCCTTTGTTCCACACTGAAAATTTAAATTTTTTTAGTGAAACCACATGAGAGGAGATAACAACACTATTTTATTCAATTTATTCAATTTCCTAACCAACTCTTACTTAATGTTTGGATATAAAATTCTATTCATTTCCAAAACGAAAGGAATTTATGTTTTTTTTTTGTTAAAAAACATTATTTTTTTTAATAATTGTTTTGTAAAAAATACAGTTTTTAAAGGCATTAGTTTTTCTTTTGTTATCAAATCTACCTACTCCAGTAATTTTCGATTTACCACACTTTTTTTTAAATCTGCTCCGAAATTTTTCTACTGTGGTTGTAACATCTGCCCTTCGGTTTATTTTAGGTGTTGATTTTTTTTCATCTATGAAATGAGAAAGTACTAAGGTATGAGGAGTGAATTATAACTGAGTTCCAGTTTATTTCCCTTCTGTTCATTTCGTTTTTATATACACCCCGATATTCCAAATTTGATCAAATATACTTGTCCTGGTTTCGTTAGGCACCATTCAAGAACTGCTCTGAAATTTTATTTTTAAGATTAACAGCTCTGAAGGCTATTAACAAAAACTTAACTATAAAAATAAGTTATTCTAGACACTCCTTTAATAAATTCCCTTTTAAAACCACACACATTCTATGATATGTATTGCAAGATTGTAACCATCAGCCCATACAGTTTGCATAGTTGTCAGAGAGAGAGAGACCAATTAATACTCAATTCAACCCTTAAGCGAATGGTAATCATTTGGCTCTTTTATATAGAACTGCGCACCGTTCCAATATCAAGCCATGCAGGTATAGTTGTTAAAGATGATTTTCCGGATCGCACACAGTAACTGCACTGCAATTATAGGATGCGAGTATTAATTTCAGGTTCAAAGAGGCTACTCCAATTTGTCTCCAAAACGTAACCGAAGGCGCAATTAATGAACCCACAACCTCAATAGGTTGAACGTAGCAGGCAGCATCCGGCCTGGCCTGGCTTGGCTTGGCTTGGCCTGATGATACTCTGGCCATCGAAGTACTGGAGAGAGCAATAAAGAAAGAAAAATAAGTGAGAACTGGCTTTCAATAAATCTCCTGTGTCGTAGCCAATAATCGGTAGGTGGACCAATATAATATCGAACGTGTGCAAGGAATATGTAACTATAACCAAAAGATACATATACACATTCTTCTATCTATCTGGCAAGTTTAAGGTATGTATATGATGTTCCTAGAGAGCATACCTAGTGCAAACATATAATTACTGAACATATCTAGGAGGACACCACCACACACCATCATTGTTCCACAAGTCGATGCACATGTGCCAGGAATACTATCATCATCAGGCAAGCATTATTCGTTTGGCCAAAAAGACCCTACAGCTTGACTTTATATACAAGACTTCGACAATGTCGACGATGAGCAACGATGGAGCCATGGAATCTTGACCGTGTTTCAAGCGTTTTGTTGTTTCCATCATTTATTAATCTGTATTGGGAATCATTTTGCTTGCTTGCTGAGATAAGATCAAATGGCTGAGAACGATAAATTTTTCAAGTCACATCCAAAATGGGGCGTTAACTTGATTTTGTTCTCTTGTGGCTGTGTGTCACAAACGATTGCATCCGGGGTGAGTGATGTGGATATCATCCCCCTGAAATGATGTATTGTATATAAAGGATTCTCTGCTGTTTTAGTCTTTAAGCACTTTATAAATAGGAATGCTATACAAGGTCGTCTCTCTTGAAATTTTAAACTGAAATTCACATAAGTTATACTGTGATCGATTTTGAAATGTACCGGTCCCTTTAATTTATTAGCTTATTAAAAAAAGGTGTCTCGGTTAGTTGTTAATAATTTTTTTAAATTACGTACAACTAAATAATATAATATATTCTTTATTTCAATATTTCATTTTTCATGAATTCCACTTCAAAGTATTCTGTTTTTTTCTTGCGAATAAATCTAAGACATTTTCGGTTACTTTCGTTTGACTAAATTCCTCATTTTTTCTATCTAATATATAATTCTTTAAAATGTATCAAAGAAAAATTGCTCAAAATGCATCTACATTAGCATTATCTTGTCGTACTAAATCTTAACACAACATTAGTCTTAATATAATTCGTCTATATACTTTTATTATTCCTTTGGTATTTATTTAGTTTACATTAAGATCTCCTAAAACAAGATTCAAAAAATATATGTATTCTATACTGCGATAAAATCTTTACTTACCTCATGAAGTTATTCAATAATAATGTTAGTATTAATTAACAATTGATTTTTCAGATGTCATTTTCCGATCTATCAATAACAAAACTGTTCAACATATACTTTTAGTTCCCAAGATCATAATACCAAACCAACAACATTGACTGCTTATATTGTTATTGCACGATCATTGTATAGTGCGGCGGCCATTTAAATTGACAAAATAAAAAAAAACTCGTCATTATATTATGTCGCGAAAGGCAACACAACATGTCCAAGACATGCAACATGCAACCAGAAATGATCGTCCCAATCGAATGACAACAATTTGCACGTTAAACATTAAACAAAAAGGGAACCCCACCGCCATCAAGCTAAAAGAGAGACAATCAGACTTATTAGCTCCAAATACCTAAACTTAGCCTATAGCTTTTGTAAGCATAAGGAATCCATTGAATGTGCATCAGCTATAAAGCGGTGAACATCATCTTCATAAATTTTAAGACCCAGCATGACAGCGTCGTCGGCTGTGATTCCACATAAACATGATACACCTCCTCTTGTCATCTCAAGCTTCTTTCCCAATTTTGCAGTATATATACCTAGAGTTTGACAATGTTTTCCCTTTCGTTGAAGTTAAAGAGCTTTTCATTTCGCTATAGCGAGTGTTGGTCTGGCATCATAGATGTCACCGGTATACAATAACTTTCAATTAAACAACAAAATGAACCCAAAAAGACAAAGCCAGAAAACCTCATAAGATTTGCCACCATTTTGCGAAGCGGTATACGTGTTTAGTCTCGACTGACCCCGCGTTCACTAAGAGGCAGCCTTAATAATTGTGCCACACCGCTCAGTCGCCGCTATAAACTAATCCGTATACAAGCTACCAATGAAACTTCAATAGGAATCAATAAAAATAAGGGTTGCCACTTTTTGTGAGAAAAATGTTGAAAATAATTCATCGAAAAACACTTGTATTCGAAATAGAATTTTTTTCACATCATGATAGGTATTTTCAAACAGTGTTAGCTCCACTATTTTCTTTCAATTTATTAATAAGGTAATTAAGTATTATTTTATGTCATAATTCAGTAAAAATAAATTATATTTTAAATGTATTTTTTTTTAAATTTAAGAATTACGATGTTAAATATTTCATAGAACTTCCTACTATAACATTATAAATTAAAACATTTGATCAGCTAGAAAAATCGATAAATAATGTTTTAAAAAATAATTGAATTATTTTTTTTTTTTTTGAAAAATATAAAGTGGCAACATTTATTTTGCTAAAACATTCTGAGACTATTTTTATATTATTTTTATGCTCGCTCACGTTAAAGAAAATGAAAAATACTGAAAGTGAATTTTATTTTGAAGAAAAATGTCACATAACCGTACTTATAACATGCTGGTTTTGCTTGATACTTCAATCCTCTGAACGAAATCCCGAACTTGCTTACCTTTGGCGTATACATATATACAAAGCTCATGACAGTTGTCATTGCCAGCCATTTGAGGCTGAAGATTTATGACTTCACAAAATGCTTTGAAGCCCAATCCCACCACACCACACACACCCTTGACGTCCGTCGTCGACGTCGTCGTCGTCGTCAGATCCCAGAAGCCAGCTTGTCCTAGCTATCGACAACGAAAGTCATAATAAACCCGAAACCAATTGGTCCGCATGTCTGATGCATTTTGGTCTCTTTGGGCGGCATTTGAAAGTATTTCGATAATTTTTACGACCGTTGCGAGCGTTGCAAAGTTTATACTCCACGCTCACCATACCTACCACTAATAATCGTTACATGCTCGATGTCGTTTTCAATTTAAAATTGATTTTACATTTCTCTTAATTTATGTCGTAAGATAAAGTTTTGTGTTTCGAGACTTGCTACTTTGCTCAGTCAAAAGCATAGCGCAGCTTATAGTGTTGCACTGCAACGACCGACTGACGTGACGGCCGATATGTTTGTATGTCTTGCCATTATTTTGACATGGTAGATTTGTCTAGCTCGATGAACCAACTAAGAAAAAAAAAAAACAGAAGGAAAATTAATATGCAGCGCACTTTTCTATGTGACTATGTGATGGTTGGTGCTTGGTGTCTTTTTCCTTTTTAGGGAGATTTGTTTTCCATAGCTTTTATTATAGACATAAGTAGCTTGTTGTAATATAGTATTAAAATTGGACTGAAAAATAAACTAACGAAGGAAGAAAAAGCTAAAGTTAACTAGAAAAGACGTCTGTTACCAAATAGGAATTAGATATCGAATATTATAGTTAGTTCGACTTACTTTTGATTTCGAACGAATTTATTGCCTTATCGAAATTGTATGGGATTTTTGTATAATTTTATTACGTATACGCCACAGTACCCGCCTGTTGTAATTCTTTATAATAATATAGCTCTTACAATAATGATCTTAATAATGTTTTTAAAAAGTCTTGTCTTTTATGCAGGAAATTAAATAGTTAAGTTCATTAAAGACGAAACGAGGGTAACGCGCTCTGGCTTTCATTTTTCTTAAGCATATTGTGGAAAAAGTCTTATTAAAAAGGCGTAAAACAGAAATTGTAGAGAATGCGGACGAAATGTTATTATTATTAATATATTATTATTTTATCAAAAATTCACAAATGATTTATAGATTTAAAAAAAAATTACTTTGTATAAATCTTCAAAAAAATTTTAATAATTTAAATTTGGTTTAAAATAAAATGAAATAAAATAAAATAAAATAAAATAAAATAAAATAAAATAAAATAAAATAAAATAAAATAAAATGAAATAAAATAAAATAAAATAAAATAAAATAAAATGAAATAAAATAAAATAAAATAAAATAAAATAAAATGAAATAAAATAAAATAAAATAAAATAAAATAAAATAAAATAAAATAAAATAAAATAAAATAAAATAAAATAAAATATAATAAAATAAAATAAAATAAAATAAAATAAAATAAAATGAAATGAAATAAAAAAAATAAAATAAGACAAAATGAAATAAAATAAAATAAAATAAAATAAAATAAAATAAAATAAAATAAAATAAAATAAAATAAAATAAAATAAAATAAAATAAAATAAAATAAAATAAAATAAAATAAAATAAAATAAAATAAAATAGAATGAAGTTAAAATAAAATAAAATAAAATAAAATAAAATAAAATAAAATGAAATAAAATGAAGTAAAATAAAATAAAATAAAATAAAATAAAATAAAATAAAATAAGACAAAATGAAATAAAATAAAATAGAATGAAGTAAAATAAAATAAAATAAAAAAGACAAAATGAAATAAAATAAAATAAAATAAAATGAAGTAAAATAAAATAAAATGAAGTAAAATTAAATAACCTCAATTTTTTCAAATTAACTTTGCGCAAAAGAAACAAAATTTGAATTTTACAAAATAATTTCAAATATTTTTTTAAAAATCGATAGAATATTTGAGAATTTATGACCGACTTCCTTTCGAAAATAAGAGAATATTGACTAAATGGCAAGTTATGGATTCGTAAAAAAAACCAACTCGAGATTCTGATCAAACTTGACATCACGAAAAAAGTGGGTCTCGCAATTCTATCCTTCTGTTTCTCCTCTCCTTTCAGCTGCAGCCTAAATGGGTGGGTCGATTGTCTTTAAACTTGGTACCTAGCGTTTTTTGGACATTTACCTGACACTTTTTTTTTAGGCCCAAAACTGTACAAATTTATTAAGCAATAATGAAAATCTTATTTATCTCAAAAACGTGCCCAAAACTTAAAAAAAAAATCAGTAATTTTTTTGCAAAAAAGCTACCATTTTATAAAAAAAATAGTTACAGATGGTACCTCACATAGAACCATTTTCTCGATTTTCGATATTCTCAAAAACTGTTCAGTTTTTAAAGACAATTTTATACAAAATGTTAAATTTGATTTTTAAAAAAATAATCAAATTAAAAATTTGGTTTTGAGAACTTAATAATTCGACTTGTTCGATTTTTACTAACCAATCAATTTTTTAGTTTTATCTAACAGATTTTAAATAAAAATTTTTCTTGTAACCAAAAATAAGGGTACCTCCCATACAAATGTAAACCTTTAATTAAAATCTCATTTTTGTTGTTGATGTTGATTAAAATTTTTATGAGACTTAATATCAAAATCGATTAAAACGGTATCTTGGTTTTCAACTATTTCTTTATCAGAGTTAAATGAATTTGCTTACATAAAATCTTTTAATAAGTTTCTATAATATTTTAAATCAAAATTTTCAAAAAAAACAAATTTTTGATTTTAAAAACAATTTTTTGAAAATTCGATATTTTAAAAATAAATAAAATATTTTTAACTCCGCATTAATAAAGGCTAAAAAATTTCGTACCATTTTTTTTTTCTTAGAAATGTTTACAAAAGTTTATATATAAATACATACAAATATTTTTTTTTCTAAAAACCGCTCCAAAGATTTTCAATTTTTTTTTCATAAATTAAGATTTGTTTAAGAAATCAGATGGAAAACAATTTCGAGGAAGTTAATTAATTTATTTCTAATTACATTTTATTGATTTTTTAACATTTTTCCAGTTTAAACCGCATAAAATGCATATTTGCAACACGGTGCTATATTGTTCATATTTTGTGTACACATCTTAAAATAAACTTCGTTTTTGGGAGGTTGCATAAAACATAGACTCGCATAACTAATTTATTTCTTTTAAAAACCGAGTAATAGATCTTAATTATTCATATTTAATATATTTAATCGTGGTATATAGTCTCCTTGTTGTGTATACTTTGGTTAAAAAAGAAAATAAAAAGTATAAAAATGTTTGTTTAACTTTTTAAAAAATAATTTAAATTTAAATTTATTTATTAATTTATTTAATAATATCACATTTTCTTTTTCATCTAAATTATTCAGTCTTTAAAGCCGCAGTGTAGTCGCACATAAGGGCAAGTTTGTGCGATGCTTGCGTGTATTTTATTTTCTAATTAAATAGATTTTTAAGAAGTTTTCAGTTTTAGCTGTGAGTAAATTTTTAGGAAGAATATTTTATATTTATAATTTAATTTAGAATTTTGTGTTCAATGATTGAAAGTTACATATATATAGTAACATCAATGCATCACTCTTAATCAATCTTAATAAAACTTTATATGATGAAATATGTAAAGTATCAAAAAGTTCCACTTAAATTGTCACTCAAAGACCCAATATTGGCATTTTATTCTATAAAGAGACTCTGCAACCTTAAATACTTATATAATTCTCTGTGAATTGCAAAATCGATCCCATTTATTTTAACTCTCATCAATTAACTTTTATAACTTTCACAAGGATTACTGCTGCATCCGTGGATTTATGTTGCTGTTCGCAAATCATATTTAAAAAGCCAAAGGTGCGCGGTCAGGATCAGGAAGCAACTTTTTTAAACGAATTGAGACATTTATTCAATTATTTATTCTCGTGTTGTTTTTTTTTTTGTTTTTCGTTTTGTAAAATGGTTGGTCGGCCCTTGGGTTGTTGCATGCCACTATACGGTATACCTACGGACTACCGATTGCCGACTATACTGGTCAAGTTCAAGTCCCCATCACCGCATAACAGAAATACCAATACCAAATAACAGTTGTTGTCGAGCCACTGAATAATAATGAAATAATATCCATGATTGCCTGCTCTTGACATTGTTGTTGTTGCTGTTAGTGAAACTGACGTTGTTACTGCATAATACGCCCCAAAGAGCGCTGCGAGCGCAGCAAAGACAAAAGGCTTACAACTTATTCCCATATATGGAAATTTTGGATTTATCCATTTCAATTTATTTATTTTGTATTTTTGGGCCGCTTCGAGGCTCGCGGAATTATTTTGTCGATTTTTCATTTTTCACAAGCCTTTCAGCTGCGGGGTTTTGCTGGACCTTTGTACCGCTTTGTGGGTTACATTGGGCATTTCATATGCAAACGAAATTCAATTTATTTCCTTCGATAACAAAATAATATACAAACAATTGCGAGAGTTCAAGAAGCGGTGCGGTGGTATGCCTTTCTGTGGAGGATGACATCCTTTGTCATTCCTGGCAAAAATAGGTTACACGTTGCTTTTAATTCCGGGGAGCCTGCAATGACGACGACGACAACAACGACGACAACGCAAGATTACCATGGCTACGCGGGTTCGGGTGTATCTTTTTGCAAAAATATTACATTTAGCTACTTCTGGCCAGATCGCTGTTGCTGGAACATTTGTCCCTGTCACTGGACCATGATGTGACTGCGCGAAATGCCGCAGGGCCTGCACTGCACGGTAGGTACATGTCAATTGGGGCACAGGCCCTTTCATATAAAAATGAAGAAATTCAACGAACCCAGAGAGCTTGCATTCGAGCGAGCAGTCATCGCATTGTAAGTGTATAGTGCACAGTTATTATAATTTCTTTTTAGGGACACAATAGTCGAGTCACCGTCGCGGTCGTCGTCCGTCTCTTGCGCGTGGTTCTCCAGGTCCGCGTACTCATGGGATCAGCAAGTTTAATTGGAAGAATGGAAGTATTTGCAAATTGTATGCTAAACGACGACGCGGTAATAAAATTCCCAGCCGCATCAGCCGAAGAAGAAGAACATCGTTATCTCTTGGTCTCGCTGGCTGGGAGTTTTGAGCGGTGAATTAGCATTGGAGTCATAACGATGACGATGTTGACGAACGGCAATGCAGCTGGATTGGCTTGGGCTTGGATTGACCATGGCTGCAGAGTCACAGTGTTTTGTCCTCAATTTGGATTTTTTCTTGTAAATTAGGATTTTTGATTGACAGACTGTGAGGAGTTGGATTTTTTGATGCCATTTTTGGTTAAAAAAAAAATTATGGCAAGTCATTTGCATAGGAATTTCAAGTCAGGGAGTATTTTTTTTTTTTGTATTTTTGATTTAACTATCATAATATACATACATTTGCTGGTTTAAACAAAAATTTATTTTGCTTTACAAAATTGGTAGAATTTTGTTAAACAGAGTATAACTGTATTTTTATGTACAAAAACTTGATTATATTTTCATAATGTGTCAGTCAAATGGATTGGAAATTGCTGGTGCATTTATGAGGGAAGGTAATAGCTACGCTGAACTTGAACAGTGTTAATTTAGCTAGTGATTTCTATATATTGATGTCACCTTTCGAGGAGATATGCCCAGCTAGAACGTATGATATTTAAATTATGAAATTATATCTGAGTCACCGATGTTAAGAGTTCTCTTACGATACCACCAAATATGTACATACATGTACTTCTCCTCACTCTTATTAACACTCAAGTCCAATTTTGGCATAAAATAACAGACTAAATGTTATACGCTAATATTCACAAATTCCCTACCTTCTGTTCAGCGTTGCCGAAGTGACAGAATCGTGGTTTTTTGGGACGCAAAATTCAATATGAAACGTTTGCAGTTTTTAACGAAGCGAATTTTGGCAAAAAAAAAAACTGGCAGAAACTGTCAATTTTCGATGAAACACGAATAGGGCAGATTATTTCTTTTAATTTGTTGTTGTATTTCATGATTGAATTATATTTTTTAATATAAGAATTTGAGTTTTTTCAAGTGGTACGGTTTTTTAGAAAATGTGGCGCGAACATTTTGTTTGGGCGGGAATGCTGCCTTTGTTCATGAGATTTTTTTTAGTAGCGATTTTTGTAAATAGAGACACGTCTACACGCGGTATGTAAATTTGAACCCTGTGAACTCGAATATTTTTTTTTCATTTCATTTTTTAGGACCAAAAATAACGGAGGTACCTGTCATACATTTTTTTTAGCAATAACACAAATCTTATGTTTCTTTCTATTACTTTAAAAAAATAAAACTGCATTATTTTTTTACAAAAACGCCAACATTTTATAAAAAAATTGAAAATTGTTATCAATGGTAGGTAGGTACTTCCCATAGAAACATTTTCTATATTTTCGTTTTCTCAAAAACGTTTCAACTAATTTTTATCAATTTTTTCATGGAGAATGTTTCAAAAAATTTTATATAAACAAAAATTTTCAAACATTTTTGTTCTGGATTTTTAAATAAAGTTTTAACATTTTTTTTTGAGAACTTAATAATTCAAAAACGACTTTGACGATTTTTATTAAATTTGACACCCAGCAATTTTTTACAATAATCTAGCAGATTGTAAATTAAAAATATTTGTATGACCAAAAATAACGGAAAATCCCATATAAGTGTTTAAAATGCGGCAAGGAATATCTTATTTTTCTCAAAAACCGCTCAATTTTGATTAAAATTTGTATTTCAGCTAATAAAAGTACGATCTACCATATTATTGATATAAATTAGTACTTGGTATCTCTCATTGCACCATATTTTTGGGTTACAACTATCACGTAATCTGTTGAACCGATTTTAATGAAATTTTGGATTTAAAAAAAAAATTTTAAATAATTTTTTTTTGAAAATTTGATATTTTGATATTTTTTAGTGGCAATTTTGTAAATAGAGACACGACTTTACGCAGTATATAAATTTGAACCCTGCGAACTCGAATATTACTAAACCTATGTTGAATGCTGCCCACACTAGCCTGAATACAACCCCTATGAATTTTCTAGGCATCCCCTTAAATTTAATAGGTACCATTTTTACTAAGTTCTATACAAAAGTTTTATAAAAGTTGTATCCTTACTAACCTTTAATAAAGGTACAAACATTTGGTCCTTCGAGCCGGATATGAACCATTTGATCTATGGATCATTGTACTGATGTAGAAATTTTCCAGACATTTTTAAAATAAGTCTCATCGGAAACTATTTTTCTTTTCTACACATAAAATTGACAAACAAATGTAAAGTTTACTACCAGTATTGCAGAGTTGCACAAACATACATTTAAGACGAAAAAAAAACCAAGTAAAAGCTTATGACTTATGACTTTTAATATTTCAATTATTAAAATATTAAAAATCACTTTTTGTCATTATCCAAAATGATTGAGAATAATCACTTTACTTTTAAGCGTCATAAAATAATAAATTTTAATTTTAATTGATTATTGTCATCTATGTAGTTGTCCACTAAGACCTTAAAGTTGAAGTTCCGTCATGTACTTTTAAAGTTACAGGTTTATTATTTTCAGCAAAAAAATCTCAAAACTGCTCCCCGTCCTTTTAAATAGTTTACATTTATTTAAATGGTATTTTTTTTAGAAGACGATTGTGGAAAAATCTTTATTGTACATTTTTTCAAAATTCTGAAATTTTTAATAAATTTTTGAATTTAGTAAATAAAAAATCGAATTAGTATAAATTTTTCTAGTTTTCAACTTCAACCCTTAATGCTTGTACATATAGCATTTTTAAGTCATTTTTCTTTCTATTTCAACACTTACAGATCCAATTAGAACTCAAGTTATAGACTCTACATAATGACATCAACTGTTTTTTGGCAAACAACCAAATACAAAATTTTGTTCCTAATTTGTCGTGATTTCAAACTTAAATTCGGTACCTTATGTATTTATTATTATTCCATATAAATTAATTAACTAATTTCATTCTGATATTCTCGTTTAAAGTGCAGATATTCATCCTGCCCGTCACAACGTCTTTACAGCTAACCGAAAATGTTTACCCTCAATGCGCTGTAAAAAAAAAGATTAAACTTAAAAATATTTCCCTGCAAGATGTCTTCTCAGAGCCATTAAAAGTAATTTCGTACATTATTTTGTTCTTAACAGGAACAACTATAACCGCAAATAGATAAATAATCACGGTTATATTAAATTGACATTCACCCAGCCTTCCATGCGATCCTTCTCATTTTACTAATTACTGATTTAATCCAATTTAAACGATTGCCAAAGCTATCGCAAGATGCCTCTTATCTAAATTATCCGCTTAGTGCGAACATAAAGCGGGCGCCATTCGACAGAAGACACACCTTTTCAACTTGTGAATATGTCAGGTTTCAATAATTTTTCTATACCCTACAAAGCCCCACAATCACCATCACAACAACCACCACAAGTTTCACATCTATAAGATCCAATTTATACGAAACATATCCAAGTAATTTCTGACACATTGGACACTTGGACAGTGCACAAGCAGTGGCAGGCAACAGCAAATTCCAACATCACGCGCGTCAAACCAAACAAACCTGTGACATTACTCCCCAACCCAACCCCATAGCCCCCATTATATAGTCGATATATGTAGGTACTCGTCGATAGGAGCGCCATCTAACAAGCGAATGAAAATAAATTCGTAAAAATCGACTCCATAACGAAGCTGCTTCCGTTAAACGACTTCTCGCATGTCAACCGTCAACGTGACGTGTCGCAGCCAGTCAAGTGTTTGTGCGCAGATTGCCCATAGACACCGAACAACTCAATTAAGCCGGATCGTAGAGCATTTAACTGTCGGATGTTGATGCCGAAGCCAAAGTCGCGAAGTCGAAGCTATGAAGATGTGGCGTAACCAGTGTGAAGCTGTTGCCTTGTATTAATTACCGATCGTTAGGTAGGGATCCTACTGTGCCTTTATTTGGCATCCACATAGACAAGGATGCTTGATGCTGCTGCTGGCTCCTTTGGTCTTGACTTGTCTTGACTCACTTGAATATAACACATCGGGCTCCAGCACGTTCCGCAAATTATTAAGCAGTGCAATTAATTTGAATAATTAGCGCGTAAGCAGGATCCCACCACGATCATGTATCAGACTAAATGCTAATATTAACTGAAAGTTCCTGCGCGATGATGTTGGAACACTGCTGGGAACACTCTTTTGATTCCTATGCAGGATTATTCTTTATGTGTACTTATACTTTGTTGCCCCGGACTTGCTTGGTTTGGCTAGGTTATATAGGCTGTTGAGCCTATACAATATGCTGATGTATGTATAGGTACCATCGTTTGTTTGGTTCTTTCTTTGAAAGCTGAGAGCAGTTAATTGAGATGTTCAGCCTTTTGTTACATGTGGTTAGTTTACACGGTTTGCTGGCGAATAGTGCACATGCTGAGCATTGC
Source organism: Epistrophe grossulariae (assembly GCA_929447395.1). Taxonomy (NCBI): domain Eukaryota; kingdom Metazoa; phylum Arthropoda; class Insecta; order Diptera; family Syrphidae; genus Epistrophe; species Epistrophe grossulariae. Next base: position 138,459,475 of record OV839568.1, read on the forward strand.
TTATAGTTTAAACTATACCTACTGTTAGAGCTTCCTTGCAGTAGGCGCATATCTATTCGCTGCAATTGTTAGACCTTTTAGACTTCTTTATACGAGTTATACACAAAGGCTTGTGGAATTCCTTTTGTACATAAATTTACAACATGAATACATGAATCTGAGATCGCGATCAAGACTTGTCTGTTTGGGGCTCCACAGCAATGAAGCCCATGTTTCATTGCGTATGCTGATGTATTCAGAGTGAGGCTGGCATGAGTATAGAGCATAGTAAAGGAAAAGTTTTGCCATAGGTTCTGGGGGTGATGGTAAGATATCAGCACCGAGAAAAATAATTATTTTCCTTCTCATTTATTTACTTTAACATTTTTTTGGTCGTGCTGGCTAAGAAGGAAATTTTTCAGAAAAGTTAGAAATGCTTTTCAAATTCTGCCGGATGTAGTTTCTTAAAAAAGTCGCAAAATACTGTAATTCTTCATTTTAATTTGCTATCTAAGCTTATATCTAAAGAAACTGACCGAAAAATCACAAATTCCAAATAAAATGTAAAGAAGGAAAAGGAGCATATCCTCGAATTTCCGGGAAGAATTTAAAATGTATGAATTTCGGAATCGGAAATTCAGTTGATGTTTTTGAGTGAAATGCTGGTCAAGTTGATTCAAAGGTACAATTTGGAGAGATATCTTAATGCTGTCTTCGTTTGTGTTTTTTTCAGTGTAGTCTTCTAACCCAACTCATTTATATTTTTTCTTCTTGAAAAATAAAACACACACCTACACCACCGATTGTTTGCCAAAACTGACTCAATATAAAAGTTCAAAAAGAAGTTTGGCTTTCAGGATATACCTATGCAGTATATAGGAACCTTTATTTTCTGATCCTAACGCCCGCCCGCCACCAGCACCACTGCTCCCAACAACATTGTAGGTATCCTCCTTCTCAAAAAAACATATAAGTTCCTCCTTAGAAATGGTCAAGCATTGTTTTGCCTGCCATTATCTGCTGCAAGTAGGTATACAGTCTGCAGAACACAAGCATATTGTATCTATGGAATAAAAGAAACTTCACAGAAAAATACCGCTTCCACGAAAAAGCCTACAAGCATATACGCGATCTAATACCATATTCAACCCAAAAGTATATGCAACAAGCAACAGTCTCTAGCAGGAACCCTTAACAAGTGAATAATAAATAATTGCGCATGCATTCCAAGGCGCAGACGCAGACATAGTATGCAGTTTATGTTCCCGATTGGGAGGCTGCTTGCAGCATATGCGCAAGACACTGCGACTGCAGGATGCGGATTGCGGACAGACGCGCGTTTCAACCGTGCGTAAAGACTCACCTCTCGAAAAATTGCCAAAGAACACTCTCTTTTTCCATCTCAAGGCTCGAGGACGATCGATGACTATACGACAACAACGACAACAGCGACGCGCTCTAATGTGATGATGAAAATGATGACGACGATGCGATGGTTTGGTGATGCAGAAGACAACCAAACCACGTCCAGAGCAGACCACATCGCTTCGCCACCACTGCTTAAAGTAAGCCAAGCTGCTTCTGTGGCACCTCATGGTATATATGCAGTCAGCCGTATACTTAATGGATGCAACTCCACTGTCCTGAGTTTAGATGCAAAAGAAAAAATCCGTAGATGGTCATTGTTATCCGCTGCAAGAAAATTGCGTACACAATAATTGGAATTGTGAAACAGAGCATCATCAGGAGAAGCAGGGATATGAATGCTACACTGCACCGGAATGGGGGGAAGGTTGATTCTGGATTATCCCTTGTGTGACGAAGTCTCATTTTGTTGAATCGATTCAACCTTCTATCTCCCCTGCTGCTTCATTGCTGCTCCCGGTGCGGCAGTGTGTGAGCGTGAGTTAATTTTGAAATCAACTGGTTGCATTGTACGAGGCTCGTTAAAGGATAGCCCCACACGTTTTGATATCTCAAAGACTCAAGACTTCAAAGGTCCCATGTAACGCATGTTTAGGTCACAAGGTACTGTTTTAGTTCTTCTTTTTTTTTGTTGATCAGATTCAGAATTTTTTGCATAGTCGAGGTAATAATCCGTGAATCCGTGATGATTGCTTGGATAGTTTTCTCGCGTTGTTGAAGATTTCACCCTTTTTTTTTGTATGCACGGCACTTTTATTGGTGGAGGCATATTTATTTTATCATCATGAGGTGAGGAGGGGTGACAGGGAAATCGAAGAGGAGAGGTGTATCAAATCAGAGTGGAAATATACATTGCAAGTGGCTGAATTGAGTATTCCTAATCAAAGCGGAATGGTGCGACAATTATTATTATTTCTGTTGGAAGTTGTGCTTTGTGAGTGAACGAGTTAAATCGGTAGTGACTGGCGGATTATTATACGCATATCTTGTTGATAGTTTGTTGGAGATACCTGTAGAGTTTAAGGACATGCCAATTAAGAGATGTTCGATTTAAATCCTACACACAAACACACACACACACAAGTTGACTGTTTTTCAATGAGTTACGGGCAATGACATAAAGAATCACATGTGGATCGTCTATAGATCCAGACTGATTTGCAACTTTTTTTTAAAGAGTCACATGAAACATAGTTCTCCTAATTTTAAATAATTTGAATACAAATTGACTGCAGAAATAGAAAATGGCATAAGACTACTTTCAACTGAATTTGTTGCATTCAAAATGGAAACAACTAGAGGAGTAAAAAAATAACCGGAGAAATGGATTATATCTTATGTATGAAATCTGTATGTGTATATTTGAATGTAAAACGCTCAACGTTCGACTGTGGTTGACAGCATACTGTCGTTGAAAGTGAATCCCGCTCAATAAATCTTTAATGTTTCATGAAACTTCTGTGAAAAAAAATTTAAAAATTATCAGGCAATTGATATTTAACTCAGCTGTAATTTTTTGGAAATTTTCCTTGTTTTAGTTTACCATTATTTACATTAAGGATATTCATACAACGCCAGTCCTATATGATTACAATTATTGTTTAATATGGTAAGTTTAGGCAAAAATTTTCATGAAAACGCCTTTAATCGATTACCTGGACTAAATACTATGTAATTTGGCGCGTTCAGAAAAAGTGAGCAAGCGCGAATTTAAGATTTTTCTGCTCAGCATTTTGACACAAAAGCTGAAAAATTTTGCTGAGGAATCCTGTTCATGTAACTGAGATAGATTGCTGAGATCTCCGAGATCTCATTTTCCGGCGCCTGTGGAATCAGCTGTTAAATGTCAAATATTAGATATTTTTGAGCACAAACTTTTTTTTTAATTTATATAACGACATTTAAACACAAAAACAAATTGGTTAAATTAAATGAGAAAATTGCTATCAATTTTATTTTAAAAGAACTTCTTTACTTACAGACAACGGCCACAGTTCTTTTTATTCTTTGAGATATTGTATCTATCATATTTCTGAGTTCGCCTTATTAAAAAAGTCACAATAGGTTTGTTCGATATTGTCTGCCCAAGGGTGACCTGGAGAATGTCAATCAATTAAAATATTTCCTTCTTGCTGGATGTCAAATGCCAGGTGGACTTGTGTCATATGACAGAATATGACAGTTGAATTCAAATACACCAAAAACCGATCGCCTAAGTTTTAATTTTATTTTTATTTTATAAAGCCGTGTATACAGTTCTTTTGAACAAAAAAAAAACATAAGTTGTAAGAATTTTTTTTTTTTTTTCGTAAGAAAAAAAATCTGAGTTGGAATAAAAAATTTGTATTCGTTGTCCTCTTTTTTTCCACAAAACAATGTCACCAACATTGTTTTGCGCGAAAAAGTTTCCGTGGTGAATATAAATTTTTTTCAACAGGTTTGGTTCACAGTTCGATAAAATCACTCCCATAAGACATGTATTTTTTTTTCGAGGAGGAACTGTATACTAGGCTTAAATGGGTGATTCTCTGCCAACTGTGATTTTTTAAATTAAAATTTTGCTAAAATTAAAAGTCATTGAAAATTAATTTTTTTTATTTTATTTGTTTTTAAATAGACATGGTATTAAATATGTAAGAGCATTTTACTACAACTTTAAAGGAACAAAAAATATCGTAAAAAGTACTAAATCTCGAAGACATGATGCTGACACTGATTTTTTATTTTTGAATTTTTAAACGTTTTTATTCATTTTGACAATATTTTTGGTGAATTTCTTAATTCCCTCTTACGTTTTGATGTTTTCAACTTTGAAAGGCAATGTTTTATTCAAAATTGAATGTTTTTTAGTTTTTGAAATTTGTTTTTTGAGGTTGGAGTCTTAATTTTTATGCTAGGTTATAATTCAACATTTATTGCACGGATTTGTTTTTATATGTTTTGTCCGAAGTATTGGTACCATTCTTAGTAAAAAATAACAAGATTTTTAGCATAATTGCCTGAAATCATTTAATTTACGTTCATTATAAATAAATATACCACGGTACTGACACCCACGGTACTGACATTTAGGCTTTAATATAACCTCATAAATTAGTAAAATAAATTGACTTTTGTAAACAATAAATAAATAGTGCCTCTTTCAAACGGTACCACATAAATGCCATCAAACTAAAAACAAAATGGCGGTTCAGCTGAAAATCCTTCGAATTCAAAAATAAAATGAAATCCAGGGACACAATTCCTTTAATATTATTTGATTCGAGAGCAAATATTTTGACTTGATATTGTCAAAATTTAATCAAGCAACTATTGTACTCAAACTTTTCTGAGGACAATATTTTTATTCAATGATGTATTTTAATAGAACATAGTAGATTTAATTGGAAAAACGGATGGGACATGCCACGGTACTGACATTTTGCGTATACTTTTACGTGCCAAGGGGAAAGGGTAACAAATTTTTAAACAATATATAATGTAAATTGTAGTACAAACTTATTTCCACAATTCAAACCAGAAATTCATAAGGAAATTGTATATTATGTTACAAATAAAGCCATGGACACAAAGAATCACAGTTGACAGAGAATCACCCAAATAAATAAATTTAAAAAAAAATGTTGGTATGTTAATAAGAAAAAATATTTCTTAAGAAGAAAAAGTAGAATTGCATTGTATTTCTTTTAGAAAGACGCAACAATAAAGCTTTATAATTTAAGTACTATATTTAAAGATTTTTTTTTTGTTTCATATTAATAAAATTGATTTTATTAATATATTTGATGCCTACGTTTATTTATTGTTAACCTTATATTTTCATGATTTGTGATTATTGAAAATGTTGATTAATATTTATCACTGATCTACGGCAACACTAGTCGAATATATTTTTTGACGTTAAAAAGTGATGCGTAAACTTTTCTTCCTTCTCTCTGAGAGCATTTCATCCCCACTCCTCAAAATTTGACATTTAGCCAGATTTAGTAATTAGTTCGAGGAATGTTGGAAATAAATTTAATAATTTATGTAAATCATTTCCCACATAAATTTTGATAGTTCTTTAACCAAATTGTAAAATTACGTAAATCGCAAGTGTTTTAAATCGTTTTTTATGAATACTCTTAATGTTATAACGTATTTTATCTATTAAGTGTGAATACCCGTAATTAACGCCACGCCTTTGTTTTATTTTGTTAAACATCACAAATGCATTACTTGCCATAATAATATCAACATGGATTCTAAAGAAAAGCTAATTAAAAAATAATCCATCTTTGTGACCTTTATAGGACCTAGATAAGTCAAACATTTAAAGGGTGTTCCATGGAAAGTAATAACAAAGTGTTGACATTTATAAATCTTTTTCGCAGCTCAAAATTAATTCAGGAACTTTCATCAAAAAAAAAAACCCATAATCCACCCAATGACAGCTTTTCAAGGCTTACCAAAAATTAATTATACAGGTATGTATATGTATGTTTTCTGCAGAGGTTTTGAGGCCTATCCTTTTGCCCAAAACGTCTTTTCTAGTATATCATTTCATTTGAAAGAACGGGAATGATTAATTGAAATCAAACCACAAAAAGTTTTTCCTTCACGTCAACACACTAAATAAGTGTTGGTTGGATTTGCTACTTTAACTGCGGTGGCGTTGGAGTAAGAAACTTCGTCCTTGTTTCCATAAAAAAAAAAAAAAAAAACAAAACAAACATCTTTCCATTTCGTCATCATCATCATTTATTTGGACGACCTTAATAAAGTCGAAATTCACATGTGTACATTTGTTATGTTGGTGTGTGGTTTCACCTGAATGAGGGCAGCAACTTCATTGTGCGCCTCCTGCTGCTGCTGCTGCTCGAGCTCGAGATAGTGCTGTGGCAGGAAAAGTTCCTTTCCATCTGCACACAAGTCGTGATTCTGAACCGAGCGAAATGCAGACGTGTGGCACGATTTTCGTGTTATGTAGATCTATTTGCTACAGTTTAATTATGATCGCTGCATAACAGCAGCGGTTGGAGGGAGCTCTGAAGCAGCAAGTAGCTTGGGAGAGCAAACATTGGCTCGCAGCCCCGAGATGCATACAAATGTTGCAGTTGCTTTGCTGATGGTTGCTGCAGCAAGGTCTTCGTGTAAATGCAGTGAGCACGTCATGATGTGAGGCTGGGGCTGAGGCGTAGATTTCATGGCCTACAGTGTGGACTGACTCGCAATCACTCACTCGTCTTCTTCGTCTGCAGCAATTCCATGCTATAATATGATGGTGCCTGACTGGCTCGAGGTGTGTAGAATTGCAATACTTTCCCTGATGGGAATTTCGTTTTCAGGAACTCCGAAGCTCCTCACAACATATTTTCGTGGAATGATGAAAGTAGCGCATTTAAAGACTCTTTCGCAGGTAAATATTTTGCCGTGAGGGAAATGTCTGCCATGAAATTAATATTCTAAAGTTTTATGTTTATGTGCAAATATAACACTCGACGATGACGATGGTGGTGGCGGGAAACAGAAACGTTTGGTGTGGCGAAAAACAACCATCACCTTGCAACTTAGGTACTCAAACGATATGCATGTGAATCATGGCCTGACTAATAGGGTTGCATGTTGACATTTTCTGGAAGAGTTTATTAGCGTGCTAGGAAATGTTACGTCTACTTTCTTTCGTTAAGACATAGGCATATATACCTAACCTACGAGTATTTGCTTTGTATGTGTAGATTGTTCTCCTTTGTTTCACAAGAACGATATGCTAATAGAGAATGTTTTCAGAAAATTTATAAAAGAAAGGAAGCTAGGTATATATGAGGAGAAAGAAAAAGAAAAAGAAAACAAATTGCAAGGAGAAACAGATTATAGTTTTGAGTGAAAGGATTCAAAACAACACCTGCTTAAAAAAAAAGTAAGTGACAAAAGAAAGAAAAGTATAACTTCGTGATTGAATACGTTTAATAGTTCTAGTTGAATGAAAAACAATTGAACTTTCTACATATATCTTTACAGCATGTTAACAATTTTTTGAGTACTAGAGGTTTTCGACTAAAATTCGTGAAAATTCATAAAACTTCAGCCAAATAGATTGAACGGAAAATTTTAAACTTTCCAAAAATTTGTTTTTTTTTGTATCTTTTTGTAAAAAAATTATTTAAATTTTTACTCTCAATAAAATAAACACACGTGTTTAGCCGATTTCCAATAACTGTTTATGCAGATGTTTCAAAAAAGTATCTATAAATTGTATTGTAAAAGAACATACATATACCAAAATTTCCTAAAAGATTTTTCTTTGAAAACTCAATATAGGTATAGGACAGGAACATTTAAGTATTATGTATTTCGAAAACGCTTGAGTCAGTTTTTTAAACTTTACAATTATTGGTTTTGCACACTATACCTACAGATGGTTAAAAAAAATTTAATTGCTTAGGACCAAAGATAATGGAACGTATCTACCATACAAATAGCAAAAAGTCGTAAATTCAGATTTTTCTGAAAAATAAGGCAGAGGTATTTTTGAACATTTTAAAAAAGAGTCTGCTTTTTGTTTTGAATAAATTTTTTTAAAAACCGTAATTAACGGTTTTGATTTTTAACTCAATCAATAACAGCCTTATTTATTATATTTCACTAATACTCGTTTCAACCTCGGAATAGTTAAACCGAGTCGATCGAAGGACTTACTCCGTCTTTACGACGCGTCAAACAAATTCTTATTTTTTAAGTCGTTTTAGCGACGGAGTAAATTTACTCCGACTTTACTTCGCCTCTAATCCTGAAAGACTTATTTATAAAAAAATAAACGATGATTAGAGAGGAGTAAGCTAAAACTGGTACATAGTAGGATTAAAGCCGTAGTAAAGCCGTTTTAGTATCTAAATGACATGACATTTAGTAACTAAAAAGGAGTGTAGAAGAAGTTTTTTTATCCGTTTGTTACTAATTGTAAGGCAAAATGGATAGTTATTTTGCATTTATAAATGATTTAAATTCTTTAAACGCTTTAGTTGCAGTACAAAACTCGTTTAATCTCATATTATAATAACCAGAGAGATTGTTTTTTTTTGATAATATATTTGACATAAGGAGGGTGTATCTAAAACCGTTTGACGTGGCGTTATGACGGAGTATAAGTGCTTCGACTCGGTGTAACTATTCCGAGGTTGAAACGAGTATTAGTGAAATCTAATAAATAAGGCTGTAAGGGTTTTGGCAAAATGTTTTATGAATTAGTTCTTAAGTTTATAATATTTAAAGCCACAAATTGGTTTATTTGGTTTTCCAAATTTATACTTTTTTGTGTATAAATGTTATCAAAGCTTCCTTAAACCGCCCTATTGATTTAAAAATTAAGTTTTCTCATACACTTAAATGGCCGAATGTATGATTTCTTGAATAAATTTTAGGTTAAAATAATTTCAGAGAATGACTTCCATGCTTTTATAAAAATATATTGTCATGTATTTTTAATACATCTCTTTCAGCTGGTGTGTTCCTGGATGAATGGAAATTTTCCTTCATAGATCCTGTTTATAAAAATGGTCTTAAATATTTAGTGAAGAATTATACACCTATTTCTAAGCTTTCTACAGTACCTAAGCTGTTTGGTAAAAATGGGAATCTACTTTTCTGTTAAGGAATCCTCTTCCCCATATCAACATGGTTTCATAAAGGGTAGATCAACTTGCACAAATTTAAGCCTATATACAAATTTTTGTATCAATCAATTTCTAATGGTAACCAAGTTGATGTCTTTTATACCGACTTTGTGAAAGTATTTGACCGTATACATCATGGTCTTTTCCTGCAAAAATTAACAAGGTTGGGGTTTGATACAGCTTTTATCAAATGGTTAAAATCATATCTATCCGATAGAAAGCAAATTGTAAAAATAGATGGCTGCACCTCAAATAATATGGAAGTTCTATCGGGTATCCCACAAGGGAGTCATTTTGGCCCATTACTTTTCATTATTTTCTCTAATGACTTACCTACTGTACTAAGATATTGCAACTGTTTGATGCATGCAGATGATGTCAAAATGTTCCTTTTAAAATTTTCACTCACAGATTGTTTATTTTTGCAGTTGGACATAGCCAATCTTTTAAATTAGTGTAGCTATATAATCATCTTGAACTGAACTATTCAAAATGTAAAATTTTTAGTGCTACAAGATTTCCAAATGAAATGAAAATGAATACAAATTCCATGATACTAGCCTTCTTAGAGTTAAAATTATAAATGATCTTGGAGTCCATTTTGATTCCAAACTGGACTTTAGAATGCACATAGATTACATTGTCTCTTAAGGTATTTCCTTATCAAGGTTTTTAAAACGCAATTCAAACGATTTTAAGGATGCATATGCGTTAAAGACCTAATTTATGTTTTTAGTTTTATACGTGTTTTAGAATACTGCTATGTTGTGTGATCTGATCACCATTTATTGAAAATAATATTTTTAGAATTGAAAGAATTCAAAAGAGATTCACCACTTGTGCGTTGAGGAAATTTAACTGGATTGGAAATTTACCAGACTATAAGTCAAGGTGCTCTTTTATAGATTTAAAAAAACGCTTAAATGACGCAGGCAAGTACAATGCATTTTATTTGTAAAAGACATTTTAGATAATCGAATATCTTCTATGGGATAAGAGGGATTTTGTGAAGAAAAAAAAATACTTCAGTTATGTAATTGATTTTTTAGTTTTGTTTTGTTTTTTCGTTCTGTTTTTAATTTCATAATTAATTTCTTAAATTTTTATTATTATGTAAGTAAGGTATTTAGGTATTATTATTTAAAAAATGTTCTTGTTAAGATCTTGTTATCAATTGATAAATAAATAAATAAACTCAAACAAATTTGAATTTATAGATACCTATACCTACATAGTATTTCGCATTTCTATGTTGTTCTTAAAAAAATACTTAGCGACTTGAATTAGAAGATCAAGACGGTCCTGCGACCCAGTCGTTTTTTTGTTTAAGGAAATGATCAACATAAATCTCATTTTTAATTCGCAAATCCCACCTGCTCTATACCCGGTTGTACTGAGATTTTGTGATTGTTTCAATATAAATAGAATGCGAGCACAGGCACTTCTTGTTAAAATATAAACTTTTCATAAAAATCAACATACTACCTATTGCTTTCATTTGATGCCTTGACAATATAACATTATTTAAGAAAAACCCAACAAATTGGCATCCATTAGTCAAATCAATGCATTTAAAGTAAACCAAAGCTCTAAATAATGATCTAATCAGCGCATTTTACTATATAGCCACCTACATACGAAAACATTTAGTAGCCAAATTCGTTAGCGCTAAACACTTGTTACTCCACACGCCAGCTAATGACATTCCAATGCAAAACCCAGCAACCAACAACATCAGATCAGATGTACCAAACAAAACCAGCTAAACAAATCCAATCGAGACGAAGGCAACACGAAAATCAAATAAGAATTAGCCCAGGCTATAAGAAAACGCCATCGCACCATTACAAGTGCAGAATAAGGCAGCCATTTGCTGGTGCATAAGCAAGAGTCCTTTATATACGTAAACGAACTTGTTCGTTTTCGTTTGGCCCAAGGCCCGAGGCTTTGGCCACAAATCAAAGAACGACACAATTCAAATAACACTAAATCAAAAATCACTTTTACCTGTGAGACATTAATGTTCGTTTAAAACGTGAGCATAACGCGCGCACGGTCCGGACGTCGTCGGTCGGTCGTCGTTGTCTTAGTCGCGGACGTTGGACCTGGGCCACAAGAGCTTCTCAAAGCCACAGCTTAAGCGCTACCCATTGCACCATTGCCCAAGTCAAAAGGTGCTGAAATGGTGCTGAGTGCGAATCTCTTATTTAAAGACTCTCTATGGGTTAAAGCCTATACCTACCTACCAACCTACCTAATAATAAACCATTTCATGCTATATGCTATGCCTATGAGGGTGGGGCGAAGAACGAAGACTTCTTATATAGCTTATATCATACAACGGACTGTGTAGGGTAGCACGCAATCTGTGACCGCGCGTACCACTTAATTAAACCAAATATCTTTGATAACCGAACCTGATTGTAAGCAATAAATCAATTTGCATTATTCCGAGCGAAACGGAATTACAAATATATCCGCCATTTGTTGGTATTTGGTTGGACTGGAAAACAACAAGGCTCCATCCATACGCAGGATGCGGGAATTGGCTTTGGTTTGCCATAGTTTGCTATCAGTTACAGACAGCTATATAAAGTCACAGAGAAAAATGTTGATAGCTGTCAGGCGACTGACCAAACGAACGAACGAACGAACGTTCGACCGACAACACGACAACGACACAACGGCAACGCAATGCCGGTCACTTGTGGTATTGCGTGAACCAATTACAATCAATCGATCGGATAAAGCTAAATACCAACATATCGGTTTCATTATAAACAAAAACAAAAAATCAATCACAGAGAACAGGGATGTTATTTATAAATCAGAATATTTTAATACACGTCGTTTTCCTATTAATAGTCAAAATGGATTTTTTTTTAAGGTTAGGTAAATGAAATGGAATATTTTGCCTATTTTTATGCAACGGTGAAACTGTCTCATTCAACTAAATTCGTAAACTTAGGAATAGTTCTGAATTCAGAAATGAAGTGCTGTGATCATGTAAAAGCTATCTAACGCAAAATCTATGGCAGCCTAAGAACTTTGAGACTCTCGGCCTATCTTATGTCGACCTACCTGCGTCTGCATCTTTTTAACTGGCTGAACACAATGGATACGGAGCTGCAACTGGAAGCTGCAACTGAATAGCTGTCAAAATATATTATACACACAAGTTCAATGTTACGAAGATTCAAAGATTCATTCATTATACAACAAAGATTCACCAACTTTTAACTTTTTCACGTGCAGCACTTCTGAAGTTTCAATTTATATGAAGAAAAAAAGAGCCGGATAAAATATTGAAGTTTTTAGTGCTCATTTGTGTCGCGAAAAAAAAAATTAATTAAAAGAAAAATATTGGAAATAAAAAAAGTGAATAATAAACTCGTGGTTGTTTTTTTTTCCTTTAAAATACAGTAAAACCCGCTTAAGAGAAACTGCAAAATGTCACAGTCTTTCTTTCACTTAAGCGGGTTTTTCACTCAAACGAACCCCGCTTAAGTGAAAAAAAATTTCACTTAAGCGGAGTCCGGATAAGTGAAAAAAAAATTCCACTTAAGCGGATCTAAAAACTCCAAAAAGGGTTCTGACATATCAGAAATTCAAATGTCATTTTCGTGATAAAAGTTTGGTAGAGGTGAAAAATAAAAAAGAATTAAAAGCGTTCAGCAAATTTTGTGTTCTGTTGTATTAAATTTTTTTTCACTTAAGAGAGTTTTTTTACAAAGAAAAATATTAAATTTAACTGAAAATATGTTTCAGGTATCCGGGTTTTTCACTTAAGCGAGTTTCGCTTAAGCGGAGTGTTATAAAGGGAATTGGTCCACACATACTCGGGGATGAAAAAAGTGTTTCAGATAAGCGGGTTTTTCTCTTAAGCGGGTTTCTCTTAAGCGGGTTTTACTGTATATAAAAAGCTGTACAACACATTGTGGGCAGATAAAAAAACGACGTACGACATTTTTTTGTTTAAGCAGTTGCAGCGGCAGCTCCGATTCCAGTTGCAGCCCGTAAATCGTTAATTCTTCCGTATTTCATCCAAGGAAGACTTGTGTTCCCCAAACTTTGTAGTAAACTTGATTTTTTTGGTGGAACTTGAGGCTTTTGCCTCTATAGAGCAAGGAAGATCCCTGTTTTGTATAAAAATTCCAATGAATTTTTGTGAAACTTCTGCATCCTAGGAAAATTTTCGGCATGTTTTCAAAAGCACAGCTAATTATTAGACAAATTAAGTTTCTATAATATGTTTCTCTATATTTCATAGAAACAGAATGATATTTAGTTCGAAATATTTATCCTGGGAATTAGCTTTGAGGTGAAATAGGAAATGAAAACGTTAAAAAAATCTTTAGTCTTTCTTCACAATTTTGTCCATTGAGACCACAATAGCTTGAACAGTGTTGATGGTGATGGGGAGACAAGAAGAGATTAAAAAAAAACACGGTCATTTTTAATCCATATAATAGTTAAATGTAAAAGCGTAATTTTAACGTGAAATTTGTTTCATTATAAATATTTTTCACATCACATATAACATAATTCTTCCATAAGAATCCTGAATGTGAATTAAATCTCTCCATTGACTTTTACTATCTTCATTAATAATTCAACTGGCAACTGGCCTTGATAATTATAAAAGTAAAAATTTATCATAAAATATTCTATAAAAAAGAAACAGTCAATATAACGTCCCTGCCTTGGAACACAATTATTGTTCAAGTATTTAAGCCTCATTACGAGCACTGCTTTCTCACCCACCCACTCTAATCACGAGCTCGTGTATTCCTATTTCATTTCAATTATGACAATTATTTGAATTTAAATGTGCGAAGCTTGAACACACACAGAGTATACCTAGGTATACAGACTCCCATGGGATTTCTTAACAATTGGTCATTGAATTATAGAATTTAGTATTAATAACTTCGAATAGGCTAATGTCGAAGCCCGATGGCATAATGGTGTGGGCACGCCCGAACTTCAAATTTTGCAAAGTATTGCTATTTGCTATAGCGACAACCGACGACGACCGACGCGACGACCACAGCTGGCAGCAACGCCGCGCCGCCCGCTTCCGCCAGAATGCGGCAAGTGCGCGCTGCAGGCTAATTGGTCACGACATCGCGGACGTTTTTTGCGTTCTCCAATCGAATATTAAAGGCATTTGGAATGGTTTCAACTATATAGACATCGTATTTTGTGGTATAGGTATATGTATAGCTTATGGAGGTATATATATGAGCTGGAAATATTTTGTGGTTGTATATAGATAAAATTTTAGTAATGGCGAAGAAAATTGATTGCGAATGAGGGATGTTTATTGATTGTTTTTCAATTTATCGATAAACTATATGGGAAAACCACAATTTGATGAAATTTAATTTAATTAATTTATGAATATGGTCAAATTGTTCTGCAATGCTTTGATAGTTAATATTTATTAGTGAAAAAGTGATATTTTCGTATAAAAGTGTGAGAATTAAATTAACAACTTTATAGCAACAAGAAATGCGATAAATTGTCAATTTCAAAAATAAATTGATATATGAAAAAGAGGTGAAAAGTTTTTGAAAACCTTTAAAGCAGGTTGTGGATAAGTAAGTTTTAAATTTCACAACAATTTTTATTATGACTTTAATCTTTATTTTTCGTAATAAATTCACAATTATTAACTTCCCATTGGAAGTTATTGGAATTGGAATTGAATTGAAATTTTGACAAATCTCGTTGGTTGGTAAATGTAATTGTACGCCTTTCGTCCAATGTTTAGCTTGTTTTTTTCGATTAACAAAATATCGAAAGTGATGGTGATTTTTATTTTTAAAAACTAAAATTCAAAAATTTTTGAAATGCATAATAATTACATAATAATTTTTCGGTTGGACTATTGAAAATAGTTATTTTGTTGTTAATTCGATATTTTGTTGACTATTTGTTAAATGCAGTCGACTTTTTATTAAGTAAAAATTTCGTGATATCGATATGTTAGCCATCATTTTAAATTAGTTGACATTTTAATAATTTATAAAAATTGTCGTAATAATAAGCGATACCGCAGCATTTTAAAAAATTTACCTATATGTTCATATATATAAATATAATATATGATATAATAATAAGTTTTCTTTTTCTAAAGATCCTACTTCCACTTTGAAAGAAGAAAAATGGAATTTATTATTTTCGATTATTTCAAAAACTGGAAGACGTTCAATCATCTGGTTTTTATTGTTTAACGAGAAATTGATAGGAGCATTGAATATTGAAAACAAAAATTAGAACAAATAAAGTTGTATTCAAAATTTAAGTTAACAAGTAATGAAAGTTTTTTTTTATTTTTTAACCAAAACTTTGAGTTTAGAAATTAATTTTTCCAGAACTATTTTCTCAAATAATTTAATTTAAAAACAGAATCAAAACATGAATTTCATTTTGGGTGTTGCCATTGATTTTAAAATATATTTTTTTCTATATCAAGTTACTTTAAAAAAAAACTATAACATGACATTTTACGTGTTCCCATTAATTTTAAATGATTTTTTTTCTATTTCAAGTTACTTTTTCAGAAAATTGCCCCTCCCGCCTAAACTAGAGGAAAATAGATCCCTCTCTCATAGATTTTTTTTCTTGTATTGACACGCCCTCGCCTTTTGTCTTATGCAAACACCCCGTATATGTTAAAATGTTGGAAATTTTTTGGTTAACAATTTTATTATGGAAAACATGAAGAAAGTTGAAACGTACAGAAATGAAAATTAGAACAGCATAACCTCAAAAACAACAATAACAATATCAATAACTATAATCCATCAATGATTTATATTTTCCGGGTTTGTCAGGTCGATCCGCATGAATGTTATATACTAAAAAACTGCCTCTTCAGTTAACTGTTTAGGTACATTTATGTCCAAAGTTAACTCTGGGTTAACTCACCACTGGAGCTCAGATAATTATTGTTTTGCATATAGACTCAATAGGAACTTAGGTTTTTGAGGTTATAATATTAATGATGCGCCTAGGTTTAAATTTTGTCTTAATATTCGATTAAACTTAATGAGGTTTCTTAATTCAGAATTAGATAACATGCAAAAGTACATACATAATATTGTGTAAACAATATCAATTTACAACCAATATTAAAGGGGTGAATGTATTATATTGCCCCTTTGAATTGGTTGATTTTCTATATAAAAAACACGATCTCCCAAAAAGACCCTCCTTTATTCCATTTAATTTCCTGCAAACAATATGGAAGCAACTATTCAAGTATACGCACATGCACAATGCTCGTTATCCAATTGAAAACTCTGCGCAACTAGGGGGCAATTGAGTAATCTTGCCCAACATCTCCTATATATAAATTACCAGATCGCATTAAGATCCGCAATAAGATAACCATGGCGATCGCATTGGTTCCCAAGTCAAACGTGCCATCGCAATCCAAATTTAAGGGCGACTTTCTACTTTAAGTTTCCCACTATTTGTCGCATGTCGCAAAGACGAAAAAAAAATAAACACATATAATCAAAAAAAAAATAAAGATAAACCTGCCGCAATTTCTTCCCCGAGGGTGGAAGTACAATAATAGTAACGACCGATCGTGGTATAGGCGCTACATTGAAACAATATGCCGCGATCGTCGCGAGATACGATCGTGATCGCACGCCTCTGTGATAGGAGTGAGAGAAAAAACCACTGAATAATATGCCCAAAGGGAACACATCCACTTCCATACTCCAT
Organism: Epistrophe grossulariae; assembly: GCA_929447395.1. Taxonomy (NCBI): domain Eukaryota; kingdom Metazoa; phylum Arthropoda; class Insecta; order Diptera; family Syrphidae; genus Epistrophe; species Epistrophe grossulariae. The sequence goes on from OV839568.1 coordinate 138,476,274, forward strand.
TGCCATTCTATATATGCTCAGGCTCGCAGGTTCAAGCTTCAGACTCAAGCTCAGGAGCCCTGATGCTCTAATCTGCATAAACATGGCCATCGGTTTGAGAGAATATGTCTTGCCTGTGTGATAGCAATCTACTATGGTGGCACCGTATAGTAGGTATAGTCCTTGTCGCGTGTTTAAACAACAACAACAACAACAAAAAAATTAAGTTAATCCGAGAGAGAGATCACGAGAGAGAAGCTTAGTAAAGTTACCCAGGATTCGATCAAATGAAGATGTACCTTCGCATTGTAATATTCTAATTTTCTTGCGATTATCATTATGAATATCAATGAGTCGCCTGGAACAACTTAATATGGAATGCCCTATAATCTGTGTTCGTAAATACCAAACAATACCGGTAGCAAAAGTACTTATATTGGTGGTATTATTATATGTAAATCCTCAAAGGGCAGGGATTTTTAAGGAATACAAAAACGTGATTGAAAGTAAGGGGTTTTCGATTGCTTTTTAAAATAACCCTTTTTTTTAAATTTAAGTTCAAATGCTATAAAACCGTAATAAATAAGTTTGGCGCCTTTTTTCGAGTTTAGGAAGGCATGTTGACAAAAATTAACGATTATTTATGAATTAAAGTCTCGTATATGAAATGGAACTTCAATTTTTTTTATAAGAACCTATAGATAATGCATGCGCCAAATTTGACTTTAACCGCGGCTGTAAATTTTTTTTTCTGGATCAAAGAAATTAATAAAAATTTTACTTAATCCAAAATTCTGAATGATTGCATTTTGAACCCCTGAAATAAATTTTGGATCACCAACTTATGATCGTGCTTTTTTGACACGAGAATTTCATCGTGGCACGTCTTCGGCACGAAAAAATTCAATATGACACGTTTTTCTTATTTGCTTCAAATAAACCGAATTTTGAAAAAGAAAAAAATAGGAAAATTGTTTCAAATGGTGTAAAAACTGGGCGGCAACGCTGGGTACTATGTGAAATAACAATTCAGTGCTGCTATACGGCAAAATTCGACATGTCAATTTTTTCGGAAAGCGATTTTCAATTTTAAAACTTTCCCAAACCGGTGTGAAACATTCGGAGGAAATATAATCGCAGATGTGGGTACATTAATCACCACATGTAAATTTATTAATACAGGCGAATGTTTCGTTTTCGTTCCGAAATATTCGCGTTGGTAATTATCTTACTATATATTCCAGTGTATTAAGTTGTTGTTTCTTATAATCATGTCGATTATGGAATACGCAGTACTGGATCCGCTGTCATCAGTATACAGTGTTCTCTTTTCTTTTCGCAAAAAGTGAATCTGCGAATCACTGCGGATCCGCGGATTCGATAATCGGCATTAATATTTAGTTGCCGCTATCTTGAATTTAAGTTGATTTGGTTTTACTCGCACAAAATCCATATTTTTTTATTTAGGTATCCCCCACACCAATGTGTCGTGGCGACGACGAAAACAATAATAAGAACGTGTTGTTTTCATTGACAACCACGTGTATTGTTTTCGTAATCGCCACGAAAAATTCGCGTTGGTGTGAGGGATCCTTTAATCGAAAAAACACATACTTAACCATTTTTGACGAGCTCTACAAAATTGTATATATATGATATTTTTTCATATTTTGTCTATATTTAAAGGGTTATAGCAACTAACACATTTCTTATAATGTGATTGTAACTACACTAAAGAAAAAATATTTTACCAGAAAAATTAAATATTAAAAATATGAAAAAATTAGCCAGTTCAGGTTTCTTGAGACCTCTGAGATCTCAACAATCTCAGAAATCTTACGTAATTCCTCAGGGAGATTCCTTTTGCTGTCAAAAAGCTGAGACTGAAATTTTTGTTTGATTTATTTGCTCAATTATTTTTTGTCGGATATGATCAATTTAAAAAAACGAGATGGAGATTTTGAAAAAATGAGAAATTTTGTTCCGGTTTCTCCTTCTCCTCTGTGGAGCTGACTGCAGAAGTTTGCTCAGTGAGATCTCCGAAACGGGAACTGGCTAGATATAATTTTTTCGAAATTTTTGAATCCAATTTTCTTGTCAAAAATCAAAAACACTCTTTTAATTTGCCAACAACTGGTTAACTTTTTAATTTAAGATAGCGTCAACCCTAAAAGGGATTAATGGTTGAATCCTTAGATTTAAGCTTTCTATATCTCATACATACTGAAACGATTGTAACAAAAAATTTGTAAACCTCTAAAATATTAAAAATTGATCTGGAAAAATTAAGTTTTTCTCTATAGACAAAGAAAAAACACTTACATCAAAATTTTTCTCAAACATGGCTAAAATGTTTTTGTATTACCTTTTCAAAAATATAAAATTCAACAATTTTTCTGACTGTCTAATTTTCTACTTTCGTCCTGTTAAACGTTCATTTCTGGAGCTCTAGATTTTTCCGAAAAGTTTCTGTTACATTTTCGATTACAAACACAAATACTTCTCTACGTCTCCCTGCTTAGAAAATTATGAAAACTGACTTAGATTTAAGCTTCCTATACTATAATGAGTGCCTTATCAGAAAACTAAATTTACATATTAAATTCCCATACGAGTCATTACTATAAATATACTGGGGAGGAATCGTGGAAGGTGATTTTCGAAAGCTCATTAGAAACATTAGAAATATTCGCTATGGCAACCATGTTTTTGACAAATGTCATTGGAAAGTATTCAATTGAATTGAGTTGAATCACCTTACCCAGACTTCCCCATGACAATCACATGTGAATATGGTTGATCACTTATTACCTTAGCCTTAATCGACTCTTCTAATTATAGTTAGATTGAATTTCTTTTTGACGAAATTTGGAAAGAAAAACACTAATCCGATTTCATAAAAAACACTAATTTAATATAGTTTCTCAAATCTAAAAAAGAAAAAATTAAGAGGAAATTTAATTTTATTCTAACATTCGAAATATATGTAAAAAAAACATCATAGCTATGTAGATAAAAATACCACAAAATGCTTAAAAACACGGTATACGGATAAAATCAACAAAAGAGAGAGAAGAACAAATTACACCGAAAAATTAAAAATGTGATTATTGAGACAGTCGCTAATTTTAAAAGCACATGATTATGGAATCACTGTGGCCGAAAATAAAATATAAATGTGAAGTTAAAATATCACTACACCTTTCTTACTGGATTTAATGACATTACACGGCTTCACTTTTAAAATAAAAATGAAATGAAAACGCGCTTTTAAATTATAAAGACGTTTAAAAGCATTTTAAATATAAAAGCAAATTTGAAACATAAAAAAGAGAAATTTTTACAAAAATTATAAAATCCGTTTTTGAGAAAAACATGTATTTGTAAAGCTGTGCCTATACGTTCTGTAACTCTCGCATCGTTAAAATTGGTCGAGAAACGTTGAAAAATGGAAAAAAAAACTCATACCATTTGTTTCAATTTTGATCGTTACTCGACTGATTTTGTCGATGCGAGAATTACAGAACGTAGGCACTGGTAACGATTAAAAATTTCAAGGTATCAAGTAATACTGTAAGTGGACAAGGTCTTAATTTTTTTATAATAATGTTGGATATTTCACAATTTTTAATTTATAGATATACTTAACACCGTTTCTAACTAACAACTTATAAGCTTAACATTCTAAAAACATAAACTAAATTTAAAGTAAAAGTCAGCTTTAACGAGAATTTGTCACTTCAAAACTACATTGATAAATCATAACGTCAATAACAGCCTATACAATGCATTTAACGGTCATTATTATTGTTTGTCAATTCATAGTTTTACTTATGTAAGGCAATGATTATATACTCGTTTGCTGTCCGATTTCGATTTATTTTATACGAGCGTCGTATTTTAAAATAACGCCGACGACAGCCGTCTCGTTCGTAAAATTTAAAATAAAAGTTTCAGAACCCCATTTTCTTGTTTGAGTCAATCCTCCTATATTGCATATACTAGTATATAACAAACCTTGTGACACAACACTACCAAATATTGCACACAGATCACACATTCCGTCGTCATTAAAAGCCCTTTCATTTGTTAACTCAAAAAATATTTACGACTACCCGTTTAGAGAGCTGAGCTGTCACATTCATATTCGGGGACTGGGCCGGTAGTATGGCTTATTTGAAGGTTTCCAACAAAATAGTTTCGTTTTACGTTTTCCGTGTCTATTGTCTGTCTGTTTAGCTGTGGAAAATTGTTTGGTGTGGCATGCAGTATATTTATTGTCTGCATTTTTTTGCTGTTACACCAGTATCGGTTTGTTTGATAACATTTTTTTTTTAAGTGGACAACGCTTGGAGCAAGTTAAACGAATAAAATATTAACTGATAGATTTTGTCATATTTTGTTTTTGCAACTTTTAATGCAGTTTAATTCAAGCTCTATCTAAACTGTCATCGAAATCGAGTTGGTTTTGTTTAAGTTGTGGCCCATTGAATAGACTTGATTCAGTCAAAAAATGTGTAATTTATCAAAGAAAATTAAGGAATTTATTTAAAAAAAAGGAAATGATTGTTTTGATGTCTTTGGGGGTAAACATCGTCCATTACTTCCACTTCATTTTGAAAAAGGCGTGGCATTTATCATCCCAGCACCTCCATTTTTTTCCTGAAAATTTAACAAAAAAAAAAAACATGTAGTTATCATTTTTTTTATTTATCTTCAACACCAACCAACAAAATAAACATAGATACAACGAAACACCAGATGGATTTAAGATCCAAGAGAAAAATATTTTTTGCTGATGTCAGTTCTTCTTTAAGGACAGATGTTAAAGTACCTTATACTTGTACTTCGAGTTAAGCAAAAACAACAAACAAAAACCTGAATTGTATACAGTGGAATGGGAATGGCAACTTTATCCCCGTCCTTTTTGAAAAATTACGACTTGTACAATCTCACTGTACTCCTCCTCCTTTAAGCCAAGTGATCCAATTGGCATGAATTCAAAAAGGGTTAACTCAATGCAAAGCATATTCCACTTCTACCCTAAGTGAGAAAAAAAAACCATCACCATGAACACACAAAACTACCAGTGTTTATCAGGACCAGGCAGGCAGGCAACCACACAAAATGAGAAGCAGGAAGCCAGAGACGCAAAACCAACATTCGAGCCCAGGACGATTGTTATCTTCAAAAATGCTTTTTCGGTCTTTTTCCTATATAACTATATACACATAGAATGAACTGGGACTCTATCACATCCGCTGAATGAAATACACAAAACCATTGACCGCCGCCAACATAACATAATATACTATATATATTCACAGGACCACGACTATAACGCCCAAGGGATTACGTTCTGATTGCATTCGGACATTGACTGCAATTAGAGAAAACATACGTGTGTTGAGCAGGAGCTACAAGTTGCAAGGATATTATGCTTTGCTATACGATGCTATATATGTTGCCATGATGGGGGGTAGCTAGGGCAACTCTTAATCAACTTTTTGTCTTTAAAGGCCATTTTTTTTACAATGCAAATTAGATGATATAATCGGGTAGACACGTAATTTGAAAAAAAAAATAAACAGTGATGTTAGGTATATCCCATATATCTTAATATTTAAGAAAAGAAATTACCCGTAGGACACACAATTGGTGGTGCAAATCATTAACTTGCATTTCTATTTCCTAGATTTTTTAATGCTTACACCTTAAAAACACCGATGGGTCATAAGTCCACAGGCCAAAAGTCCATAATGAATTTTTGACCCACTCTGGTGGGTTAAAAGTCCACAAATCTACTGTGGATTTTTTACCCGTCTTGATTGTGGATTTTTGACTCACTTTAGTGATTTCAAAAATATTCAGTTTATTCAGCTTTAAGGGCTCCATAGGAAAAATACGCGTTCTCTTGGACAACCAGTATATCAGGTGGGTTCTAAGGATTTTTACTCCCATTTTGGGGGCCTTGTACCGCTCACGCAACTCCGTTGCTCCGCTTAGGGTATGTCCAGTCACCAGTCAGGCGCGAATGTCAACATTTTTCTTAATAAACAGTTCCTTGGGTATAGTTTTAAAAAATTCCAGAAAATATTTGTATGGACTTATGACCAACTTTTTTTCTTAAATTATGAAATATTGACCAACTTTTTTCTGGACTTCTGGCTCATGAGGGTAGGTTATAAGTCCACAATTGATTCGTAGACTCGAAACCCACCCAAGTGGGTCAAAATTCTATTGTGGACTTTTGGCCTGTGGACTTATGACCCTGTGCCAAATAAATAGGTATAACATACAAGAAACCTACTTATTAGTTTAAGGCTTGAAGGTTAGATCAAGAATGGAGATTTAGATACATCTTATGAATACAAAAATAGAACTTATCGTCAAACTTGAGGGGAGTAAAATTTAGTTCACTGCAAGCATCTTCCTATATATAGTTATAAGTCTTCAAGCTTTCAATCCATTGTAAGCATTCTACAGAAACCTACATCTTATAGCGTAAAATACGTTTAATATTATGAAATCAGCAATAAATCAATATCACAATTGAAACCGTTTTTCAGCGTTGCAATCCCAAATGAAGTAATGCGTATTGAATGCTTGTCCAACCGATCGATTGTTATATGCAAGAGAATATACTTTAGACTCAAAGGGACCGTGCAACAAAAAAAGTGTGTTCGATGAGGTTCTACCTGTCGCGACTTAAGTTTACCAAACGCGACGAATATAAAAGAAAAACAAAACTACTTTTCACGGTCATTCGTGGTTTTTTTTTTTTTAAGCCAAATTTTATAGAATAATCCCATTGCTCGCTTGGAATACAACAAAGACAAAAGCGGCCTCCAAAAAATCGTGGGGCATTCAATTCAAATTGGTCACTGGTCAAACAGGCGTACACTGATGCCAAATGACACCGACAGAAAAATATATAAAAATTTGTTAGGTGTATCGTACATATATAGCCTCCCTTGATGGTCCTGGATCATGTTTTCACTTCTGTGCCTCTCCATAGTGGATATAGTGGATGATGATGATGATGGCCTGAAGTCTAGAGTGAGCCAGAAAATATATACATTTACACAATGTCGGGTAAACTTTTTTGAAAAGAACGAAATTCCAATTCGGTGTCGTTATGAAAGCATGCGAAACCAATTCAAAATTCTCGCCCATCCTATAACGCAGCCATATCACAGATGATTCAGACATATTCAATGCTTCAGAGTCTCTCTCCAGTGATGGTGCTGCAGTGCATGTGGTGCTGCTGTTGTTTGTTTCCTTTTGTGGGTCTCGTCAAATGGAATTGGAGCAGCAGAAGCAGCACCAGCATCGAGTCACAGTCGCGCAGTGTCAAATTTTTGATATGGGTGGTGAGGATTTTATATGTGTGTGTGTGTGTGTGTGTTGTTTCGCGGCAAAAAAGTAGTCCCGTCCCGCGATGCAAGGCGATACGCTGGCATGCCCTGCCGGTAATCATTAGAATCAGTGTTGAATTCGTTGGGTCATGGGAATTGAGATTATATTTATAAGGCAATACACTTGAATATTCACTTTATAACCTAGTTTTATAATTTAAATTTACAGTTTTGGAATAGAATATAGGAATTGGTGAAAGTATTCCAGAGAGGCCTGAGCTTTAAACACTGTGTGTCCTTATTTAAGAAAAATTTGTGTTTTTGTTAAACAATTCAAAATGTCGCAATTCTTCGAAAGCTATAATTCTTCCCGAGTGTCATCAACTTCAACAATAATTAATTTTCTAAGTTGTCTGAATGTAATCAAATGCCCTTAGAAATATAAAATTCACAGTATATTCATGCTGTGAGTTTTGTAAGAGTTGGTATGCATCGACCATAATTCGCGTCTCAGAAGGGTACGGCAGCATCTAACTGTTGAACCCAACTGTCGTACCTGGGTGAAACGCAATTTTTAGAGTTGAGGTCACTTGAACTTAAAAATTGAAAATTCAACAATCAGTATCAATAATGAGAAGAAAATTTCAAACCCAGTTTCCCAGTGTCAATCTGTTTTGACGTAGGTTTTTATTTCTCACCTTTTTAGAGGGAGGCGCTAGAGTTAAGTTGAGAGTTAAGACGGTCAACGCAAATGACCAATACGTGTTGACATCTTATCAAAATGTCGTCAAATTTTGCCTCAAAGCTGTCAAGGCGTGTGATCATCGATGCAGAATACCATCAGTGGTTTCACGCAGAAAAATGATCGGTTAAAAACAATGTATAACTCGGTTAAGTTAAATAACAAACATTGTTAATATACAACCAGCAAACTCGCCATGTTGAATTACACGATAGTCAACTCGATTAAACAACATTATTTAACTCTACACACTGACTCGGTTAAAGTGTACTAAATTTTAATAAACAACTTCTGGGTTGAATTGTTCGGTTAACCAATTAAAATAGTTACTGAAACATATTAAATCGCTCATAGTAACCAATCTACTCCGAGATGTGTGAAATTAAATAAATATAATTATTTGATTTATGCAAGCTCGTTTAACACATACGATCTTCAAAATTGCAAATTCTAACCAAGTAATATCAACAACCTGTTACGTTTTTATTTTGAACAATTCTTTTTAATCAAGTCGACTTTGTTAGAATGAACATAGTGAAATATGTAATTTTTACTCTTGACTATGTAAAATTATTTAACACATTTTTGTTTTAACCCACCGAATCTTTTTGTGTGTTGATGACTGCGTTGGCAAGAATTTTAAGGTCAACGTGTTGATTATTCTGTGTATACACGGTCACACCCTTTTGAACGCTGTTATGACATTTAAAAATTCACATTGATTTAACATTTGAACGTCATGTGATCGTCAACGCGAAAAATAATTGAATTTTGGTCTTGTCCACTCCGAGTCAACTCTTAAGATGTTCGGATGTGGTCAAGTCGTGTGAAAGCAAAAAAATCAACAGAATCAGAGCCACCGTTTGGGAATTTTAGCTTAATAATGTTGTTCTGACCATTTTAAAGAATTAGGGAGAATTAAAAACCTCTTTTTATATAGACCGCCATACAAAGTTTTAACAGGTTTTTTGTGATTTCTGAAAAACATGCAAAAACGACTTACGAGGTTCTGCATTTTAACTTTCTGCATTTTACATTTCTAATTCAATGTAAATCCATCAGCTAAATGTTCAATTTGAAAATCGAATTATTTGAGTTGAGACTGCAAACGATTTCATTCTCCTTTCAAAGCCTTTCATCGCCCAAACGGATTGAACGTGGATTTAAACCAGAAAGGGCTTTATAATAGATATATGTAGATATATACCTACACCAGGCAAACAACAAAATAAATACAAGACCAGCCGAATTCATGTCAAAATTTAAATAAAGTGTGAAAAGGAAGAAGACGTCGACACAAGTGGAGTCCATACAAGTGTTGTTTTGGTTGCCAAACAACCGCGACAGTGAAAGAAAAATAAAATTAAAATAAAATAAAATATTCCCTCTTGTCCTTAAGGAAGAACGAATAAAATAATGGATTTTTAAGGCAATTAGTGCGAGGCAAAGGGAGCTATAGGTATATCTGTTCCCAAGTCCCTATAGGTACACTTGCTGGTATGTACATATGTGCATTGAAGTTTCTCTCCATACTCGTAATCGCACAGCACGTAAAAGTCCATCGATGATAGCACGCCATTTGCATTTCCTTAATCACGTAAGCTCAGTGCTGTCTGCCAAGTTTAATCGATTTGACATTACCATGTAATTCACCTTCTATCCTATATACATACTTATATTTACATATGCGTATATAAACTTACATATATAATGAGTCCTTTAAAACTTATTACCATGGATTGGCAGCTTCTGGAAGGAAGGCTCTCCTAGTCATCGCCTTATCTTACCGTATCGATCGGTGATATTCATTCGCACGCACGCGCATTTCTTGCTGATGCATAATATGTATCTCAACTAAACCAGTGTTGAGTGTGGCGTATTTGTGCTAATATTTCGAAAATTGCCTTTTTATGCTAATTTCGGTTGAGATAGTTTCCCTGCGATAAACCCAAACCACCGCAGATCGATCGAAATCTGAAAGTATTATATAGACGCGACCGACGTGATCGGCAAGACGTCGGGAGGGGGTGGTAAGGTATAAAATTACAGGTACATAATATATAGAATGATGCAAGTGCGGCACACAAACTAACTCCCCCCTTGGGCAATGTGCGGTGGAAATTTTATCACTTATATTGCATTCCCCTGACAGCGGTCCAAATAATAATTAAGTTGTAAGAGGCACGAGATGCAAAATAATATATGCCACTGCCATATTATATGCCCAGCCTTGTGCTCCAGCTGGACCAACTAAATATTATATACATATATATAAAGAGAGATGTTGTGAGGAAAGGAAGTGATCCCGTACGTGGCAGGATCTCTTGCTGTGCACACGCTCAGTAGGGCCTCTAAAGCTAGTATTGAAGACAATCCGCGCATAGGCGAGAAAATGTTATTAGGAAAATGTTTTAATATGTGTATCGAGTGGGAATTTATTGCCAAGAGTGAACCATGATCCTTATCAGGGATCTGCATAGCATTTATGCCATATATATAGCCATAGTCGAGGTATGTTATTAATGAAATAATCCAACAAGCGTGGCCGCAATGATCAATGCATGGACCAAAAATATAGAGTGTGGTATCACATTCACATTCACATTGTTGGTGTGCACATATAAGGGTACAATTAAGTTATAAGAAATATTATAGGTATGGTATTCTTTTATTAGGAGAAGTTTTTAATGATAGAAATAGCAATGGCCAATGAGATTTTACAATCTCCTTCTCTCAATGAAATCAGAATATACATACCTACTTTTCCGAAAAATGTTTAAGCCCTGAATTCGAATTCTACAAACTAATAAGAGTTTCTTAATAATTTCCGAGTCAAGAAAAAGTATATTCCATATTGTAAAAGCACAAAATATTGTATCGCTTTATTTGATGAAGTGATCTCAATACGGTATTAACCTCCATCTAAAAATTTATTTTGAATCTGAAATATCGAAAATACACATTTTAGGTTAAGTACAGTTATTTCAGACCAACAATGGGGGATAAATCAATATAATTTGTATACCAACGCTGGAATTAGCATTTTATTGTTCCTCAAAGCTTCGAGTAATATAAAAATTAGCTTCCTGTAGATCCCATTTCATATGGCATAGGGATGGTGTCTATTAGATGTGTCCAGTTTTGAATATTTTAAGACCTAGCTTCGTTAGAGTTTACTTTTATGTAGTCCTTGATCTACCAGTTTGTCACACATTCTGGGGATTCTAGAGTAGAACTTTTGTTTTAAAAAAAACACCATTTTTTTATGAAATTGCTTACTTTTAGATTTTTAGACACTCATGTACGATGTTTTTTTTTTAAATTTATTTCCATCTTTTATCAATTTTTCAATTAATTGCTAGATTTAAAATAATTTAATTTAGATAATCTTCTAGATTTTGTAATTTTTTGTTACTCCAGGTATGACTGAGTTCCAAAACGCATCAGATACGTATGTACTTGATGATGGAACTAATTATGAGTTCCAAAAGTCAAAAGAGAAAATGCTGACAAAGTCATGATTTTCTAAACGCATGCCAAACGTCAGCAATGCTTTTTAAGCGCCTTTTTACAAACTCGTTTTATTGAAAGTCTTTTTAATTAAACCGTGTCCAATGTCCATACAGTGAAGAAAAAACTCTTTCAGGGCAATCTATATATACCCTTCCCTATCCCACAACCTTAAAATCCATGGATATCCCACTCACACAAAAACAATATTTCATGTTGCACACGAAAATTGTCATATACACCCTGTTTAGATTGGGAAGATTGAGTCCGGACTGATGCGCGTCATTGTGTTTACATTTGAAACTTTCAGGCGCCTCATTGAAACAACATCAATTTCAACATTCCACACTTTGAAGCAACAACAAAGTAGACTCATGAGTCCGGTTTTTATGTTTTCTTCGTGCCTCACGAGAGTCTTCACCCCACCCTTCTTTTGTCTACTAACTCCCTTGATACCGGCCTCAATCTTCCCAATCTAAACAGCGTCATATACTTCAATCTGGCGCATCGGTGGATTTTGGGTGAAATCTACCCTTCTCATTTCTACGCACAAAAAATCTGCCTGTCTCACTGGATGTTCTTTTCAGTATAAACGGCTGTGTAAACAGGTACTAACTGACCAGAAAACGCATCCAATTTTGTTTGGATGCTTTTATTTGACAATTTGACGTTTGAACTGAAACTAAAACAAAAATATGAAGTCTCGGGCGAAGTAAGTTTAATCTTCTATTGTTAAATTTTTTTTTTCTCGAAAGTTTTGGATATTTTCCCTCATTACATTTGTCTATTTACTAAAACCTGAATAAAATGCGTTCCGAAATGTCAAACTGATGCAAACCTATATGCAAGGCATCCGGGATGCGTTCCATGTGTACCTACATTAATATTGTAATGCTACCGCATCAAAACTTTTTATTTGACGTTTTGGGATTCAACCTTATTTTTTGTAAGTTTTTGAAGTTTGGTATTCCATGAAAATAACTTTTAACTTTGACACGTTAGTAACAACGTTTGCGTTTGAGCGGCTTGAAAGGTCTTCCTTTCTTTTGAAAAGATATTTTTTTTTTTCAAAAGATGCGTCTCTTTTAAATGAAAACCTTGACTATAACATTAACCTAGATGAAAGATTAATTCACTTCACCACACTAACTGTATACAAAATAAAAAAAAACCACACAACTTCAAAACCACCCATCAAGAGCATTGCATATTCACTTTGGTACGTGTTGAAAACAAAAGATTCACAGAAAACTATGCACACGTAACATCGCCTATCTATCTGGGTCACCATTTATGCTCGTACTCCATTCAAATGCAAATACTATTATATTATACGAATCCGTGCTCGTTAAAACTGAATTCAAATTCAAAAAAATAAAACAACTTTATATTTCCTGATCTGTATAGCGTGATAACGGTATGAGAGGATACCAAAGGAAAACATTAAAATACAAAAAAAAAAATAAAAAAATAAAAAGTGAAAGCACACCGCATGCAAAAAACTTAAACTACAGGGAATTTTGAATTGGAAATATCCTTTGGGAAATTTGAATTATATTTGAATGCTTCACTTGTTATTTTGTTGCTTCTCAGTCATATAGGTAGCAACATCGACATTCAGCACTAAAAAAGAGATGAGATCCTTATCCATAGTTTCTCCTTGCAAATAAATGAAATGCGTTTTCGAATTCAGTCAAGGATATGTGTAGCTGTGCTGTGCTGATATGAATGCAGATGCAGATCTCTTGGGAAATGATTTCTCTCTCACTTGTATATTTAATTGTTCGTTTTGGTGCCAAAGCCAGTGCTATTTGTTCACACCGAATGGCAAACACTTTAAGCCTCGCTTAGAATTGTTGATGTCCTTTCTGAAATTAATGGCTATATACTGGCACTATATACACGGTTCCTTACAAGGAGTACAGATATCTCAAATCGGATGGCAGTGCAAATGCCGCGGCTGCTGTTGTAACTGAGTGTTGTAGCTTCTCCAACTAATTTAAATTAAAAGTCATTTCAAACATGAATATTAATGCCTTATGTTGGCAATTAACACACTGAACATGGAACTCCGTGGACCATAGTGACAACGTGCATTCGCACTCGCAGGCAGAAAGAGGATATATTTATGGATGGATGGATTACTGGCGAAAGGACGTTGCGTGGCCTGATTTACGCGCCAACAAGGTGCATCTATTTCTTTGCCAAACAATTAAACGGAATAGCTCTGCGAAGATGCAAGTAGGTATATATCCTCGTAGCGAGGATGTTGAATTATGCAAATCCATACATCCTTGCAATTCATTATAGTTTTATTTATTCACAGAGCACAGTAGGTTCAAAGATAAGAATGAGAAATGAGCTGAGTAATTCCAGAGAGTTGTAAAAATAAACAATTTCAAAGGTAGTGTATCTTAAAATAACGAGACAAGGCAACACCTTTTTTTTAGTTGACATACGCTATATAATTTTCAAATTTAAAATTTTATTCTTATGTTTGTGATAAAAATAAGAATTTATTTAATTGCTATTTATTGGAACGCAAATATAATTTTTTCATATAAATAATTGGGTAAGGACTACCCAATCAATTGTCAATTGTTTGTGGGTAAATAGGAAACATTTTAAAACAGATATTTTCGTATCTTCTATAGACACAACTTTTAGAAGTAATTTCGTTTTAAATTGACTGCTATTATAGAAGTAAGAAAATATACCGCTTTAAATTTTAATTTTTTTAATCAATTATAAGTTAAGTTTGAAAAATACAATAGGTGTGTTTTTTTTTTGCAAGTCCATAAGAATTTGGCGAAAAAAATTACATCGGAACCTAAGCGATTTACACGTAAATACAACAACAACTTAATTAAGTCCACATAATTTTATGGGGACTTAACTTAAGCCCCGATAAAAACTGTATTACCTATCGGCGATAATTATCGATAATTTGTATAGAAACGTCAAATTATCAGATTCATAGAATGAAACAAATTTTTTTTTTTAAATGGCGATCATTGTCATGGAATTTTTTTGTTTGCTATCTACGTTTTTATTTAGTTTTATTTTACGAAGGGGAATAATTTTGAATATGAGTTTTCTTTTTAGTTTATTGGTTTAATGTATCGTGGCTGATTAGTTTTTAATTTGTATGCTGAAAGGGTAGTGATGACATTTTGTAACTTTGTTGCGGGAATGTTTGCTGTGATGACGTTGGTAAGTTGTTTTTTCGACTATATGGACTTGCAACAAACGCCTAATTAGTATATGGTTTTTAAAAATACTAAAATATGTTTGTCCCAAATTTTGAGGTCGGGTTAGTATTAACATTAAGAGCTTTTTTACAAATTGTTTTATAAATATTTTAGTAATTATATTTAAAATGAATTGTTCATCTTTTCAGTAAGTTTAAGGTTGCGCTTATAATTTTAGCTGCATTTTACTATCCACATGATCTGATCTGGATCAAATATTAACACTTAAATACAAAAACAACACGTAATCCTGTTTTTCATCTGGATCTATTTCAATGATCCAAAAAATAATACTTTTTTTTTATTATTATCGTAAGCTAGACGTGTCGTTGCTATAGTTCAAAGAAAACCGTCAACACACACATGAAAGATATAGAAACGCAATGAAAAAATAGATGCTTATATTCCACTAGCTGTCACTGTGATCCTGTAAGTTTTATTATGAGGATCTGATCCAGATCAGATCATGTGGATAGTAAAATGCAGATTTTAAAAACTATAAGAAAAAAGATCTCTTACTCAGGAAAACTGCCAAAATTAAAAAAAAAATAAAATCTGTAATTTAAATAGGTACATTATAGATATGTCCAACGATTAACATGCAAATCAACCCAATTATTGGCACTTGTTCAAGGATTGGAACAAGCCCACATTTTGCCTTTTCAAATGATTGGCGTGTGCCAATTACTGGTTGATAGAATTTTAAAAGTTTAATCATCTTCCAAATTTCAGATTTGACAAAAATCATTTTTAAAAACCTTAAAAATACAATTGCTATGCATACGTCAGCAAGGTATAAAGTTAGAGCTGTTAACCCTATTTCATGAAATCCTTGATATCATTTTTCTAAAAGTGCATAAATTATCATAATCTTCGTACCTTTAAACATTTTTTACTTAGATGGCATTATTGTCCGTTGTGAGTTTCAAATTCAAAAAATATTAAAAATTAGCGCCACCTTTTGGTGCATAGAAAAACTACCAATCTCAAGTTTAAAAAATTCTGAAAAGCATTGCAATGCGGCATCTTTAGTAAAAACCATGCAATATAATAATATTATGCAATACACGAACCGTATGTTAAAAGGTTCTTAGAATTGATAAAGTTTAGTTTGTTCTAAAGCAATTTATAAATCAGAAAAAACTTTTCTTTTAGTACACACTTAGGTTAATGAAGTGAAGTACAAAAGTTCGTGTTTTTAAATTGTTTAAATTAATAACCTAGGTAGGTAGGCGGCCACGAGCGCCTAGCTCCGTGACCCAATTACCGCTTGATTGCGCCGTTTTGATACCATAACTCGTTTGACCTGTTTAAATAAAGAATTGTTGAAACGAAATTGTGGAATCATCATTACACTCCCCCAGCCACAGTATGCTGAGGTAGGTAGGTAAATTGATTTCCGGTTTAAAGTGAAACTATAATATGACTTTCAGAAGAAAACATCATCCCCTTACTCGCGGTTGAAGTTCATCTTAGAGCCAAGAATAATAACCTATTTAGGTTTATTTTTTTTATATGCATAATAATTATGTAGGTCACATCTTGCTGGTTTCAATTTTTTGCTTTCGGATCCAATCTTTTGACATTGAGTACCTATACGTAGGCTTATTATTGTCGAAAATTTTAATTTTTATCACAAGTTTTGAATTTATTTTAGTTTATGCGAATCGGTATAAAACTTACACATACCTACATAATCATTGGTGTACCTAGGTACCTATTTATCGATGGTTTGTTTGAAATTATTAGATATTTTAATTTCATAAATTATGTACCTAACCTACCTACTTGAGCTTGACGTTTAAGCAACATTCTAAAAATAACCGCAAACATGGAGTCTTGCATTTTATATGAATTAATTTTAAAACATTATTTGCTGAAACTATTTTTACAATGTAAAGTCCAACTATGACAAGACAGCATCCCAATGCGAAAAAAAAGTTTTGTCTGCCAGATCTGTTTATTCAGCATGTGACTGACCAAGATCACAGCACGCATCGTTTGTATAAAGATATACACAGCTATAGATATAGCAAACAAAAATGAGCCGGTTATTTCGAATTCTCTACATATGAAAATACTTGGCACAGAGTGGTCGAACCTACGTGATTCACTTCTCGTTTCTCTATATGAGGTTACCTCTACCTATAAGTATTATGATGAAATCCAAACTCTCTACCATGCAATTTTCTTTAGAAGATATGAAGGAAACAGATGCATACGTGGTACGAGTAGATAGTAGTGTAGTACATTTGTGCACTGAACATGAAGTACCTTCTTACCTAGATAGGTATACTCACTTAGCCTGAATTGAAAGTGTTGTGTGATAGTCGATATGAATGTACAATAATGACGTCTTTTTCGTCATTCTATAAAATGTAAACAAAAACACGTTTGAATTTTTTGTTGTGTATACCTATATGTACCTGCTTAGGGTATGTTATGGATTTGTACAAAAAAATGTAGGTATAGTTTGGGCATAAACATTTAAGATTTTTCTGAAAATAATCAGTAAGCTGCACACAACAACGATTCAAAATCATACTACATAGCAGCCCCTCAGAGATTTTTCTCACTCAAAAAGTTAGCAAGCGAATCCAAGATTTTTTTTACTCAAAATGTTGACAGCAAAGCTGAGAAATTTTGATACAAATCCTGTTCATATGTAACTGAGATTGCTGAGATCTCCGAGAACTCAGTTTCCTGCAGAACATGCCTAATGTATGAATATTTCTAAATTAATGAAGTTTTACAGCTCTGAGACATTGATGAATATTTTGAAATGAAGTGGTGAAGTTTGATGATGTTCTAGAAGCTGGCTTAGTTAGACTAGGTTTATAAATAGACTGCGTACAGCCCAGTTTTTTAGTGCAAGTTTATCCGAGTTTCGTATTTGATAAGTAAACTGGAGTTTAACTTTTATCTACAGCACTTAGAAAGTGCGCCTTAAGACCAGTTTCATAGTGCATACTTAACAAAATAAGTGGCACTTAATTTTACCATTTTGGCACTTTAGGCACAGTTTCACTGTATGAGTAAGTGGCACTTAAATGGCCAACATGGGAGACTTAAGTTTCACTTATTCCGATAAGTTTACACTGTGAAATTGGGTATTAGTTTTCCATATTTAGCACTTAAGTGACACTGGGCCTAAGACTCAACGGTATATTATTACATATAATTGAAGGCATTGACACTAAAATATATGGCGGTGGCTTGATATATTATTAAGCTTCTTTTTTTTTGGGGGAAGTGATGACAATAATGACATAAATATTCGGGACCTTAGATTTAAAGGTTTTTAAAAAAAGATTCAATGATTTAAAAAAAAATTTCTACAAATGTTTTTTTTTACGTGAGTAAACACGTTCAACCCAGTCGAACATTAATTTTTCACTTTCTTGTTTATATTTTCAAGATTATGTAGATATACAGCTGCAGAAATATACAGCACATAAAAATGACAAAAACTACTGAGCATAAACCATCTGTGTACTGTCAAATTTACTGTCACTAGAAATAGTGTTGCCAATTAAATTACATAGGTACCATACCTCTATGAATCAATACAAAATATTGTACCCACATTAATTAAATACCGCCCAAATAAAATGTATAATACATATCTAGGTACCTATGTATAGGTAGGTACTTCTACTTGAAAAATAAACTAATTCCAGCCCCCTAAAATTTACTTCATCTCTTCTTTAAAGTTCTGCTTAACTACCTACCTAACCTACACGTCATATTCTTCTCAAATCACGAAACTGAATTTCACGATCGATCTAGCTATTTAATCAGTGAATTTATAATTAAAGACAAATAAACACCATCGTGGTCAAAATACAGACAGATACCTACCTACCTATTCATGCGTCATATCAAATTCTTATGATTCACACCTGATATTGACTTTTGTTAACCCGCCCATGAACACCTAAACAGAAACCACCACTAACAACAAAAAAAAAAAAACGTTTGAATTTCAAAAGTTTCCAAAATGTTTACAAATGCATCTTTCATTGCAAAGAAATTGCTGATATCGAGCACGAACACTTCCTTTATATCTTTTTTTTATCTTATAGATACATATTCAATGTTTCCAGAAAATAAAAGGTGCAAGCCCGCACAACTACAATACAATATTATTGCCGCGCTCCTCTAAACATACCAAAGGTCACCTTGAAATAATGTTCAAAAAGCTTTCAATTCCAATAATTTCGTCATCATTTGTGTGCGCAAGAGAGAAATACCCATATTGCTCTGCCTGAAGTATCTAATGCTCCCTAACGCAGTTCTTTTTCCTTCCAAAAAAGATATAAAAATTTTGTATTTATTCCATTCGGAATTCGGATACGTTGAGTCTTTAACAAACATTCAAAACATTCAGTTTCACTGTTTCAGTCCGAAGAGAACCGGCAAAGTGTGTAGACGTTGAAAAACTAAAAGATACTTTTGTTATAAAAAAAAAATAAAACTTAACTGACAAACACTCAGTGATATAGTGATAAATTAATTCCCCTTAAACCAAATTAAATGTAAGCTAATAAATTTTAATAGTAAATATAAATACTATTTGTGATTAAAAAAAAAAAAAAAAACCTATTAAAAACAAACTATACATATACATAAAAATTAGATACATATCTATAAAATTTATTCATTACTGTAAGTGTCTATAATTTCTGTGATATCATCAAGTTTGCAACTTTTCATACCTATACCTAGTAAAACAACGAATAGGTCACATTCTCGTGTAGTGAAAAAGTAATTAAAATTATTAGAAACAAAATAATGTGAATCCCCAAGCCCCAACTCTGTTAATGAGTCTATTTTTATTGAATTCTAATAATAAATATATTCCCAGAACTGGAGACCACTTTCTTCTCTCACAACAACCAAACGAAAAAAAAAACAAGGGAATTTCTTTCTTATTTTTCTAAATATAGAAAAAAATGCCACTAAACCGCTATGACCTTCATTGGGGGTGTTGTTGATAGTGCAACAACCCTTTAAGCCGGGTACTTGCACTTTTCATAGAGACATGCGTCTTGTACCATACAAAGATATGTATCAATATGCAAAATATCTCACTTTCAGAAACTGGGTTGAGGTGAGATAAATGCTGTTTTTTTTTGTTTGGTCTAGCTTTGGAGTCTCGGCTACCAGAAAAAAAGCTCAAACACTCTCAAAAGCTTTTCCATTGAAGGCATCCTTTCTTTTGACTTTGAAACGGAGTTTTGAAGGACACAAAACCCGAACTTCTTTTCTTTTTTAATTCTGATAAATACATATGCATTTCCTGTGCGCGGTTAATTTTAACTGATGGTTAGCAATTAATTCTAAGAATATTTTTGTTTAGTCATATGAACGTACATGGAATGTGATTAACCAGAGAAATCCAGATAAGAATTCGATTACAATTCAATTTCATGTTTTTTAACTGAATCGTGTTTAGCAAAGATAAAGTGAAGTATAAAGTGTGTAAAAATTTTCAAAATAGCGTCGGCTCTTTTTTTAGAAAAGTCCACAAGAAGAAATAAAAAATTATCATTCATTATAGGTTAATTCAATTTCTTTTGAAGTTGTTCTTGATAGAAATTTCATTTAATAAAATATTAAAAAATTGTTTATAGGTACATTGCATTTCTTATAAAAAATAATAAATAGGTACCTAGGTACCTATCTAGGCCTAACTATGGATAAAATATTTTGGAGATCCACAATCATGTGTAAAGTTAATCAAGGGGAACAATTTAATTTTTTTTGGGAGCAGGTACCTATACCTACATAATATAGTGATTTGACTTTCAACTTTTTATTGCGGACAAGGCGTCTCTGAATTATTTTTTTTTGTTTAGCTTTTATAGACAGTCATATAGGCGGTTTATGATGTGAGATATTTGAAGGTCAAATGTGGACGACTTTTAATTTAACATGACTGTTTTTGATGATTTAGATTATTTTATGTTTATTGTAAAAGTTTTCCAAATTATTTTCACATAATAATAAAATGATATAACCTCAAAACTGAGAATCAGTAAGAACGAACTTAAAGAATTATTAAGTGAATATGTTGGCATAGGTATATAAACTTTTCAATTTGTATTTAATAAAACCATTTTATGTAGGTGGTAGGTTAACAAAACAAAATGTTTTTTTTGTTTATAGCTCCGTTAGGTTTTTAATTGATGATAGGTGTGTTCCTTTGGGCTGTAGCATCTACTGTCAAGTACTTCTAGCTGCAGTCAACTACTTCTACTCTGTAGTCTAGGTAGTTCAAAGCACTTCAATAATGTAGATATCTAGTAACGAAATGAATCCACGCAAGAAAGTGACACCATCAATAAAAAGAAATTGCATAGTAAGTTATTCATGTTGATGTTTATCTAATCTAAAATCAAATACAGATATAAAACAACAAAATTTCAATCTACATTGAGATTTTTTGTTTGGCAAAATTAACGCGTTCCATTCATCATCTACCGGGAAGTACTAAAAAGTACTTTGGAAGGCCCAAACGAACACACCTGTTATCATCAAATGATTAATTATGCGATCAGCGCACGCCGCGCCGTCTTAAAACTTTAGGGGCCCGTAAACAATTTTTGTTGAGGGCCCTTAGACATGAATAAAATTTATTGCACTAGTCTAGGTATGTGTCGATAAGAAACGAATTTCGCGAATATACATAATAGCCGCGTTTTGTTATCTACGGATCTAGATCGGTATCATCTTTTAACACGGTAATACCACAACAACTTTGGATCCTGCTCTGTATCTGGATCTATTTTAAAGATCCAAAAATAAGTTTTTACTCTGGCGAGTAGACGGCTTTTTAGTCGGTAGGGAGTATAAACTGTAGTGTAAAGAAAGAAGACAGTATATCTACATAAAAAATAAACAAACATAAGAAAAAAAGAGATGAGCATACAACACTGTTGTCATTATGAATCCGTATCGTTTTATTTTCATGGGATGATCCTGATCCGGATCCGTAGATAATAAAACACGGCTAATATAACCTATAATTAATGTAGATAGGTACTCATGTAGTAGCCTAAGTATTATATATAAGATAACGAATACAGAAGTACATTTAAGGTGCCAGCTACACATTTCATTGAAAACTGGAAGTTTTTTTGCGATCTAAGTGTCCAAAATATACATTTCTAGGTATGCGTTTCGCCCAGGCACGACAGTTAGGGAAAAATCTTTCAATTGAATTTCATTCAATACAGTCTACTAAATTAAAAAAATTTTAAATTATTTTTTTCTTGATTTTGTTGTTAATTCGCCGGCTGAATGCTTAAATGCCCCATATACAAAAAAATTATTCCTCAGAAAACGAATTTTAAGGTTTGAAACATAATTTCGTAATTTTGCATTTGAAAATTTCGACCTTTGAATTTTTATATACATGAATGGAATATTTCTTTTTTAAAATTTGAAGTCCTAGGGTTAAAAACATTTATGGTTATTTAAAAAAAAATAAAAGTTTAGAAAAAGTCAAAAATGGATATAGAACCCTTTCCATACGAATGTTAAATCTATGAAAACCAAACTGCAAATTTCCTATGGATATAGAACCTTTATGCTTTTAACATTGGGAATTCAACGATAGCAAAAATATTAGCTGTGTTTTATTTTCCCCGAGATCCGAACCAGATTGGATTTGCTTACGAAAATACATGTATTACAAAAACAACACAAGATCCAACTTTGTTTTGGATTTGGATTTCCAAATCCGTTTTGAACACACACCCTTAATTTGTAAATGTCGTCAGTAGTGTAAAGAAAAAAGACAACGGGTGTATACAAATAAAAAAAACAAAAGGAAAAAAGAGTTGGGTATATAACAAGTTGTCACTGAGATCCTGAGTTGTTTTATTTTCATGATCTGATCTGGATTGGATCTGGGGGAAAATAAAACGCAGCTAATAATAAAATATAAAATTTCTAGCACTTCTAATTTTTTTAAACCTATTTGTAGTGATACAAATAAAAAACAAAAAGGAATATTAATATAATGGCTTAGCCCTTCCCTATATTACATTGGCTTAATTTTAAGTCGATAAAAAAAGTATGAAAAATGACAAAGTATTTTCACACTTTACAATTAAAAATACCCAACTTGAACTTTGGTTCTTAAAATTTCCTAGAAAAATACATTCAATTTTATTCGGAATTGGTTTAAAAAATACTTCAGCATTCATAGGATTAAGTTTTAGTATTTTTTCACAGTTTTTCAAATTAATTATTTTTGGTTTTTACCTTTTTTGTTTTTATCCATTTTAGTAAAAACAAAAAAAAATGCTTGAATATTATCGATAAAAACCTTATTAAGAATACTCTAAATGCATTTGTATAGTTTGTGAACCTGAAGATATAGAAATAGTCTTATTAAAAATATTTTTTTCCCCTTATTTTTACCTCGTTTTTATTTTTTTAAAAATATTAAAAAAAAAAATATTATGGCCTTTTTTGAGAAATTATCCTTATAAACACACCAGATATTACTTAATCAGCCCTGAAAACTATCAAAACCAGAATTGAAGCGTCGAAAAATAATCAATAAATATTTAATTAATTATAGACAGCATTTACTTCTATTTATACTTTTCCAGCTGATTGCACTTTTGTCCATGGATATAGGGCACATAAGCAGGAAAAATGTCACTTGGTTTCAATAGATTGTGAGAGGTTACATGCTCTATATGCCATCTCATGTGGATATGGGGCAATTAAGCATTGAAAATATATTTGAGTGATGTTTGATCTATATCCATTGCCCATTGCAATGAGGAATTTAAGCATTAAGCGTCTGTTTTTAAAACTTTAATAGAAAAACTGCCCCACCTCGTACAAATTTTGGATATGCGGCAAATAAGCACGAACAGAACCGAAAATATGTGGTCTATGGAGCAAAACTGGTTTCTGTAACTTTAGTAATAATAGAGATAGAGCAACGGGAATAGCACCAAACGAAAGAGAACCTACGAATTAGTATAACTGCATCTTTAACTCAGTTTCCCGAAAAAGTGGTCTGTGGGGCATTTAAGCATTCAGCCGGCGAATTGTTGTTGTTAAATTGTTTTTGAGGCACTTAAAAAGCGAAATCTGATCTGTGATTATTTTGATGCCAATATAAGGCAAATAACTTTGTTATTATTTTATTGCTTCATTTCGGCCGAACTTTTCACAAAAAATCATTTCTAATTTCAATGATCAGTATAATAAGGCAGTTCAATAATTGAAATAATGAAATTCATTTCATGTGGAAGGTTGAGTTAAAATGAATTTTGTTGGCAACAATTATTAATTGAGTTATAAGCTTTAAAAAAAAATTAAAAATATGTAAAATGAAATAATAACTGAATGTTCACATGACGTGTTTTGTTAAAACTTAAAAGAAATGTTAAAGAAACTTTATTTTAAAATATTAAACCAAATATCCAGTAGGTAATATCGGGATTGGTTGGCAACCATCATCAGAGCGGATATACAATTAAATCAGTTATTAATTGTTGTTTCATTTAAATTTTTATTAGATATTCTTTAGATAACAGTGGATTTATCATTTATCAGAATTATAGATATTTCAACTCAAGGTGGATATGAAAATTAATTGTTTATTGCTTTCAATTAAATTTGGATCAGATATTCATTTTATAACTATGGGTTATCAAATTCTTGAAATCTGAATTATATTTGTTGATTCACTCGTAAAAAGTCTATTTTGTTAAACAGTTTTAACATTAAGTACCTACTCGTATTTTCGTCTTATCGAAAAAATTTATCGGTAAATTCTTTTTTTAATTTTAATCGATATGAATGGCAGTAAACACGTTGAATATTTGACCATTTTTGTAGAGAACCTTTCAGATTGACATCTATCAGTCAGTAACAACTCGAAAATCTATCAGTACTTGATTTCTCTTTTTGTATAAAATGAAAAAAATAAATTCGTAAAAAAAAATCGAATTATCCTTAATTTCCATAAAAATGCAGAAAATGTCAATGCAGAAAAAAAAGTATGACTGTTCCCAAGTTCATTGATTCCTTTTTGAGATACATATATTATCAAGAACTAAGGCCGGAGAGTGAAGGTGAACTGGTGAAGACTTGCACTTTCTAGACACGGATTTTCTTAGATTATTATCGCGAATTAGTAATTGATGTTAGATAAATTAGTAAAACGATTTTAATAAGATTAATGAACATAATAAAATAATTTTAAAGAGATTAATTGTGATTTCGAAATATCTAACAGGAGATAATCATATATATAAGGGCTTTAAACAATACTTAACACTATTTCTTTTGGCGCCATTGAATCATTTTTATACTCAGTAGGCATCAGATATCGCCACCATCCACCCCTGAAAGTATGCAATTTCGGGTTTTCACGATCACGATCACGAAATTTCCAATTTTCAATTCCGTAGTGTGTTTACCTGATTTAATAAGAATCCCCATGTAAAGTGGGTGAAGTTCATAGTTTATTACGAATTAGAAATATAACCAAATTATTTCACACTGTAATTAAAAAGAAATTAATAAATTTCAAAAATAATTCTATATACATACATATAATTCTATATTTTATATTTAACTAATTTTTTATAATTTTGATATTTTTGTATTTTTTCTTTAGAAAATATTCCCAAGATGAGTACAATAAAGGAATGCCTTATGTCGCAAGTTACCGATGCCTTGCCTTCGTCTGGCAACAAAATCACCATTGTTGGTATTGGTCAAGTGGGCATGGCTTGTGCTTTCAGTATTCTGGCCCAAAATGTGTCCAACGAAGTTTGTCTTATTGATGTGTGTGAGGACAAACTGATGGGTGAAATGATGGATTTACAGCATGGATCCAATTTCTTGAAGAGTCCAAAAATTACCGCCAGCACTGATTATGCTGCATCAGCTGGTTCACGTTTGTGCATTGTCACAGCTGGTGTCCGTCAAAAGGAGGGTGAATCCCGTCTGTCGTTGGTGCAACGTAACACTGACATCCTTAAGCATATTATTCCTAAATTGGTGGCAAACAGCCCCGACACCATGTTGCTCATGGTCTCTAATCCAGTTGATGTTATGACCTACGTCGCATGGAGACTTTCTGGATTGCCAAAGCATCGTGTCATTGGCAGTGGAACTAACTTGGATTCGTCACGTTTCCGTTTCTTGATGTCGCAACGCCTTCATGTTGCTCCAACTTCCTGTCACGGATGGATTATTGGTGAACACGGAGATAGCAGTGTTCCAGTTTGGTCTGGAGTTAACATCGCTGGCGTCCGCTTGAGGGAATTAAACCCAACCATTGGAACCGCTGATGATCCAGAGAAATGGAATGAATTGCACAAGCAAGTTGTAAACAGTGCTTATGAGGTTATCAAGCTAAAGGGATACACCTCATGGGCTATTGGTTTGAGCGTTGCTTCGCTCACTTCTGCCATCTTGAAGAACTACAGCAGTGTTATGGCTGTTTCAACATCTGTTATGGTAAGAATTTAAATTCCTTTCTTTTTAACAAAAACAAAAATATTTATAAACTTTTTTTTTTAACTAATATAGGGTGAGCACGGTATTGACAAAGATGTCTTCCTGTCCTTGCCATGTGTCCTCAACTCGAATGGAGTGACATCCATTGTCAAACAAATCTTGACCGAAACTGAAATTCTACAACTTCAAAATTCTGCCAATCTTATGGATCAAGTTCAAGCTGGCCTAAAATTCTAAGTCAAATATATTGATAATATAAGAGATTTTTTTGTATGAACTTATAGAAATTATTTAATTTATATTTATATTTGTAACAAATTGTGTCCAATGCTTGTTTTTATTTATAGTTTTTTTTTTATCAACTAGAAAAAGTCGAACCAAATATAAGTTTTTAATTTAAACATTTAAATTTTATTGTTTTATTTTTGATTTTTTTTTAATTATATAGTACAAATGACAACATTTAATCAAATAACTACGTATTATGAGAAAAATCATGAAGCATACTATAAGTCAACCGAAACTACCTCATTAGCTAAATGGATTGATTGGACAAGCACATATACAAAAAACGAAGATGATGTCGATTCGAAAAAAAGGAAATGTCTAATAGTTAAATTAATTAAATACAGAATTAGTATAAATTATTAACTAAAAATAAATTTTTATTATTTTACTTGCACTTTACGTAAGTAATTTATTTTGCACATAACTATAACTGCTAAATGTACAACTAAGGTCATGGATTTGAAATTAGACATAAGTTTAAAAAAAAAAACTGTAGTTTAAAATTTAAATACAATTTTTATTCAGAATAAATATTTATTGATGGTGTTTTCTTCATGTTGATTCATCATACTATTTAATCGAACATTATCAATAAAATACCTACACATTTTATTTATTTTACTTAAAATTGAAGAATTTTAGAATCAAACAGATTTAGATTTTCGACTAGTTAGACAGTGTCTAACAGTATCTACAGTGCTCGAAATAGTTGGAAATATGCTTTATTTACATAGTTAAATAAAATGTTACACTAGTCAAGGTTTAGACAGCCGATTCCGTTGTCTAAGACATCAATTAAACATGTTTATTTATAACTGACGACTGTCTAAAGTTATCCAACGTTGATAAATACGACTGAAAATGTTTAAATTCAGAAACAATTAAACTATGGATGTTGATTGAAGAGGGCGAAATGCCACTTGCATAGTTTTTGGCGGAAGATACCGTTTGATAAATTTAAAATTTAAGTTTTTAGTCTAAACTGAGTCACACTGAAAAAAGTAACGAAAACTGTAACTTAAATTTTAATATAATAGATGTTTATAAAAAAGCGGTAAATATTAATTTATTAAGGGTATTTAAATACAAATCTGATGTATCCCTAATAGTCCAGTCAATGAAGCATTTGACTCGTAAAAAATCGCCGGAAAGTTGGATTTTGGTATATAGCTTCCTCATTGTGTTCTTAAGAAATTGTCAAAAGTCCCCATCGATATGACCGCCGCTAACAATTTTACGGGGGGTTGAGCCCCCCAAAATGGTTTTTCAGGAATAACTCCCAAATGGTAAGTTGTCTTAAAAAAGTGTCGAACACTAATTTGTAGCTTGGAATATTTCCTACAAAAACGTAAAATATACTTTTTTCATACAAATAACGGTTTTTGAATTAAGTCGCCCAACTACATAGAAAAGTAAAACCCTTAACTCTTCTGATTGATTTATTTCAAAAACCGTTATTTGTATGAAAAAAAAATGTTCTACGTTTTTGTAGGAAATATTCCAAGCTACAAATTAGTCTTTGACACTTTTATTGTATAACTTACAATTTGGGAGTTATTCTTGAAAAAGCATTTTGGGGGGCCTTCAACCCCCCGTAAAATTGTTAGCGGCGCTCATATCGATGGGGACTTTTGACAATTTCTTAAGAACGCAATGAGGAAGCCATATACCAAAATCCAGCTTTCCGTGCTTATTTCCGAATTTAGATTTTTTCGCTTCATTGACTGGACTATAAAGTTTACTTCACTTTTCACACCATGACGAATGACCATAAATTTTACATAAATTCTAAGCCTGTTTAATGTTTGTGGATTATCAAATGTATGGAATGTGAATTATATCTTTAGATAAATGGTTTAAGTAAATAATGGTTTTATATAAGGTGCGTTTTTTTACTCTTAAACTTTGTGGTTTTCTGTCCGAAACTACACATTTCATTTTTGTATATAAACTTTGACAGGCTTTTGATTTAAATTTGTAGAAATTCGAAGTAGACAAAAAAGAAATTCAAACATTTCCGAAACTAAGCATTACCCAAATATTTATGAATTATGAATTACTTTGTTGAGTGTGAGTCAAAGTGACATTTCTGCACTAAAATATCTTTATATAAGCATTAGTCACATTCAAACGCTTTATGCTTCATGCCATCTAAGTATTCAACGTTTCATTAATTTTGTAAATAACGTTTTCGCGTTTATAAGCATTATAACGGGTGATTTTTTAGCTGGTTTGGTTTTGGCAACACTGGTTTTGACAGCTGACGTGTGTTTAGTACCTTGTGTCACTGTCAAGCAGCTTCAGTTTGGTTTGCAATTTAACCATGGATCGTCTTACAAATGAACAACGCTTGCAAATTATTGAATTTTACTATCAAAATTCGTGCTCGGTTCGAAATGTTCATCGCGCTTTTTTATCGAAAAATTGTGTTCAGCGATGAGGCTCATTTTTGGTTGAATGGGTACGTAAATAAGCACAACTGCCGCATTTGGAGTGAAGATCAGCCAGAAGCATTGCAATAGCTACCAATGCATCCCGAAAAAGCCACTGTTTGGTGCGGTTTATGGGCCGGCGGCATTATTGGGCCATATTTCTTCAAAGATGATGCGAATCGCAGCGTTACTGTCAATGGTGAACGCTACCGAGCGATGATAACAAACTTTTTTTTGCCCGAAATGGAAGTTCTTGACTTGCATGATATGTGGTTTCAACAAGACGGTGCCACATGCCACACAGCACGCGAAACAATGGCGCAATTGCGAGGCGAGTTTGGTGAACAGTTAATTTCACGTTTCGGGCCGGTCAATTGGCCGCCTAGATCGTGCGATTTGACACCATTAGACTATTTTTTGTGGGGGTATGTCAAGGCTAATGTCTATAGGGACAAGCCCGCTTCGATTGACGCACTGGAAGCCAACATCCATGCATTCATTCGTGAGATACCGGCCGATATGTGTGAAAGAGTATGCCAAAATTGGACTCAGCGGATGGGCTACCTGAGACGCAGCCGCGGTCAACATTTGCATGAAATTATCTTTAAACATTAAATTGCAAGGTTCAAACTATCGATTCAAATAAATATTTCATTCATTTTTTCGAATTTTTTGTGTTTTTTTTTTAAAAAAAGTTCTAAACCTCTTAAAAAATCACCCTTTATAATGAGTCTAAATCTTTATATACTCGCTATAATCCATTTATAAATAAGTTACTGTCTTGTTCTTATCGAAGAGCTTACACACGGTTGCTGTTTTGGTAGAATCCCACCAAACTTGATAGGGATAGGATTTTTTTTAAACTAAAATTTGCAAAACGAAATTTTCTAACAATAACTTAAATAAGCTCTTAACATTTTCCAAATAAATGTACAGATTTAACCAAAGACTAATTGAATCAACTGATTTGGTCTGCTTGGTAACGTGCAATTTCTGAACCATATTCTTATGCAAAAAACAATAAAAAATCGTTGACGGGGTTTTCTTAAAAAAAAATTTTTCACATAAGTACATATAAAAAAACTTAAAAACGAACCCCGTTTAAGTGAAAAAAAATTTCACTTAAGTGGAGTACGGAAAAATGAAAAAAAATTTGCACCTAAGCGGATTTAAAAATTCCAAAAAGTGTTCTGACATATCAGAAATTCAAATTTCATTTTCGTGATGAAAATTTGGTGAGGTGAAAAATAAAAAAGAGGTTTACCAAATTTTTTGTTCTGTTCTTTTAAATTATTTTTTCACTTCAGAGATGAAAAATATTAAATTTAACTGAAAGTATATGTTTCAGGTATCCGGGTCCGCTTAAGCGGACTATTATAAAGGTAATTGGTCGACAAATACTCGGGGATGAAAAAGTGTTTCAGATAAGCGGGTTTTTCTCTTAAGCGGGTTTCTCTTAAGCGGGTTTCATTGTATTCATAAATGTTTTGTTTTTCACTAATATAGGGTGAGCACGGTATTGACAAAGATGTCTTCCTTTCCTTCCCATGTGTCCTCAACTCGAATGGAGTGACATCCATCGTCAAACAAATCTTAACCGAAACTGAAATTCTACAACTTCAAAATTCTGCCAATCTTATGGATCATTTTCAAGCTGGCCTAAAAGTCTAAGACAAATATCTGACAATTTTTATTGATTAACAAGAAATAATTATTTTATGTAAAAAAAAATCTTTTGAAACATTTTTTGAAAAAATTAAAACCGGTATCACAAACTAAGAAGCAAAAAGCGTAAGAAGTTTCACTTCCGTTGTGCGTTCATTTGCTGACACACGATTTTTAGTTTGTACACTTCTACGTGTACGTGTATTATAGGCGTCTTGAATTTAATAACTGCATTTTTTTAACTCAAATTTAATTCCAACTCTACCGTGAAAACACTTTTGATAAGTGTGTCAGATTTTTTCTTTTTTTGTAGGTATAACTCATGTACTCAACTATTACTTCCGCTTAAATCTCATGCGGCCACGCAACTTATTTTTAAATAAATATTTTGCGCGTATGCATAAATCGGAAGTTCACACGGAAGTAAGTGTTTAAATATGAAATCCATACTCATAGCCATCACTTAACGTGACTTTCGCTTATTTCAAAATCTACTGTATTTGCTGATTTTTGTTTATATAAGTTGTTAATGTTGTGCTTCAGTAAGTAGAATCTTTTAAGTCTTCAACAATTCATAATATGAACAATTGCAAACACATTCGTTTGTTTCTTATAGTTTCCGTTATTGGAATTAATCAAGGAACAAGTTCCAAAATAGAAATCGTTCAAAACTACAACATTAAGACACTCAAGGCAGCCCTTCCATTAGGTTGGAAGAATTTTTGTAAGTAAACGAGAATAGAAAAGATTTTTATTTTTAAGTTCCAGTTAAAAATTTGTCTTCATTTAAGGTGAAGCCGATGTCGATGAAGGTGTTATGGCCTTTTTTCCTGGAAGTGATCCCTCAGATGCTAAAATTCATCTCTCCACACCAAACAATGTCACCATTACGCTGCCAATAAAATACATTTCTAGAATTAAGGAATACGGATTAAATCCCCGGTTGAAAACTATCATCTATGTGAATGCATTTTTTGCTGATCATATTTACCATATTCACGGAAATTTGGTTTACATGCAAGAATCACGAAAAGATTACAATATAATCATTGTGGATTTTGCTCAAACCATTCTTCAGCTTTACAACACCATCAAACATAACGTTTTCGTTCATGGCTATTTTGTTTCCAAGCTCATTTCTGCATTAGTTTCTAATGGTGTGAAACAATCGAACATAACACTTATTGGCCATTCGGTGGGAGCTAACCTGGCAGCTCTGGGAGGACTTCTCCATAGCGAAGAAATTGGTGGACAGAAAGTTGCAACGTTGATTGCCATCGATCCAGCTCTGATGTGTCATCGTGAGGATGTGTTCGTAAGCCCTCAAGTTTGCAAAAAAGTTATCGTTATTCACGGGGAAAATGATATCTTTAGTGTATCAAAACCGCTGGGCACAGTTGACATATATCCCAATGGCAACAATGGAAAATCTCAACCCGGCTGCCATACAAAAATCTGCAGTCATGTCTTCCCATTTTTCCTCTTTCTTGATGCAGTCATTGATAGGACGCCAATTACAGCGGTAAAGTGTGAATCATGGGATAGTTTTAATCGAGGAAAATGTGACTACACTTCGTTGGTAACGCTAGATAACTTTAAATTTGGAAATACAACACAAGGCACATATTACTGCATCACAAAAGAGAGACAACCCCTTGGTCTAGATGTAGAGTGTTCAAAGATTAGAAAGAATCAAATTAGTTTGTAAGTTTTTATTTTTTATAATAAAATGTAGGTTTTTATTTCGCAATGTTTATGAAAAGGAGCAATCAAAGGATTTAAGTAATCAACTTATTTTTGGGTAAGAAAACAACACAGTAGTATCTAAATACATAATATTATTTTTGTTCAATTTTCTGAGAATTTGTACTCAAAAATACTGAGTCTTCCTTTCCTCTCTTTTTCTTTTCTCCTTTTCCTTTCCTTTTCTTTTCTTTTCTTTTCTTTTCGTTTCTTTTCGTTTCTTTTCGTTTCTTTTCTTTTCTTTTCTTTTCTTTTCTTTTCTTTTCTTTTCTTTTCTTTTCTTTTCTTGTCTTTTCTTGTCTTGTCTTGTCCTTTCCTTTCCTTTCCTTTCCTTTCTTTTCTATTCTATTCTTTTCTTTCTTTTTATCTTCTTTTTCATTTCTTTTTCCTTATTTTTTTCTTTTTCCTTTCCTTTTTTTTTATTTACTCTCCTTTTATTTTATTTCCTTTCATTTCTTTCCTTTCCTTTTCTATGCTCTAATTGTGATCTAAATTTTCGTTATCTTTTTTTAATTTATTTAAATAAAATGTGAAATTATTTTCGATAACTCAATTAAAATACTTCATTACATTTGAAGACCCGATGTTCTATTTCATTTTTTTTTTTTTGACTTTTGAGCATAAATACATGTATACTTCAAGGCGATTGACTACAAAAGTCTATTTACGATCTAAACAAAAGCTCTATGAAAAGCGCTTCTCTTTGGAAACAGGTATTTCACAAACAGGTTAAGAGAGAAATATTTCTTTAAGATCATTAAAAATAAATCGTTAAGCTGAATCGCAGCTCTGACGAGAGTTTAATTCGAACTCAACTCAACTAGGTGTCTCGCGTAGATCTAAACATCAAATTTGTATCTCAGCAAAGTATATTTCAGTCTTTCGATAATTTCAGCCACCGTCGGTTGTGTGTCTATCCCCAAGTTACACGTTCCGCGGCTGTGAATGTTTAGTCTACCTCGAATTTCTAAACAAATAAAACATACTTTGTGATTGAAAAAAATCATTCCGATCGATTTGTGTGCAATTTCGAGTACATAACAAAAAAAAATACGTGATTCTAAATTTGATGTTGAGAAGATAAAATATCCACCAAGTGCATTTTTGGAGGAATATATATTATAATTTGTGCTAATTATTTATTTTTTTTTCACCAAAAGAATAATTCGATTTGATACCTTTAATGTGAGTGTTAAAGAAATATTAACTTATGGAATTTTAATTATTTTATTTTAATATTATCTACAAAGAAAAAATTGATCTTATTCCAAATAATTTTGTTGATCAGTACAAATCTCTCTTTTTGTGTGCATCTCTTTGTTGGGAGTTTTAAGAGAATAAACGATTTTTGCTGTCAGTTTTTTTGATAATATTTTATTTGTATCATTACATTTTGGTTAAGCTCCCGCAATCCAATGGATTAACCAGTGCCATTTGTTGTTTGATCTTATTTTGTATTGCAGTAATTTTTTGAACATTTAATTGGATTTTCATAAGACCTTATGATTGAAACACGAAAAACTAACAGAAAATTAAATGACTATTAAATGAAATTCAATTACAATTAACACCTACACACGTTAAACTCGATGTCTATCGACCAAAACATCAACACAGATGACAGCTGTTTTTTTTTTTAATTTTTTGTTGCTGTCAAATTCTGCAGTAAAGTTTCTTTATGATGATGTGGACAAAGCCGAGAGTTATCTCTCTCTCTTTCTCTGGGTCTACTAAAATATTTTTCATTCAGGTGCTAAAAATGTTGTATTGCACTTAGCAACATGAGTTGAGTATACCTACCTACCTGTGTATGCATTTGAATATGCATCGTGCGGCTTGGTACCATCATGCTACAACTTTCTGTTTAATAAATTTTTCCTTGTTTTTGGGGAAATCTGAGAATGGCCTTGAAAGTTTGAAAACTCTTAATAAAGTATATCTACCTACCAACCTACTTGTTTGCAGTAAAACAAAAACACTTTGCCTTTCCTGTTTTTCAGGCATTGTTGTGCAACAATAATATAAGCTGTCCTTTCTTTCTTCAGCTCTATAGTATTATTGAGAAAGCTATTTTTAGATTCAATGAAAGGAAAAGAAGTGGGAATTTTTGATTTTTGCTGTTGATGTTAAACGTCTGCCTTACTTTCTTGCATAATCTCCTGGAAGTTATAGATAAACCCAAGTTACATACACTTATTGTGTACATAACTAATATTGTTTTCTAAATTAAAGACATGAAGGTTATTTGTGAGCTATAGATTTAAGCTCTAAAAAATCGACTGAATCGATAGAAAAAAGAAGAAAAAAAGTTGTCTTTAAAATGCAATTAATTTATTTTAACTTGATGGTAGGTAAGTCTTAGATAAGTAAAAAATCAAAGTCGAAATTTTGATGAAACTTAATTAGCATAATAGAAAATACGAAAAAGTAGATCCAGCAATTCTGTCTGTTTGAATGCAAGTCTGTTTTTTGGGCTGTACCTCGATCTACAGACCCATGAAGCAACTGTCTTTAAACTTGGGACTTAAGGTTTTAGATGAATTCCTAGGAAGGAAATTGAAATTTTGTTTCAAATCCAAAAATAACGGTACCTGTCATATAACCATTGAGAAAAGGGTTATTTATAACTAGGTAGATATTAGCTTTAAAGGTTTTGTATAACAAAGTTGTCTGTGTTTTACATGTAGTTATGGTCTACATTTTGGTAAAAACAAATGTTGCAATAAATGTTACTAATGGTATCTGCTAGCGAAAATAAATTTTCGTCTTTCTACTATACGGCGGAATTGATTTTTGTTTTAATTTTTTTTTTATGAAGAATTTATTTTTGCTCAAATTTATTATATCAATTGTTTCATAAATTAAATGAATAAGTTCCATTTTGTACTTATTTTTTCTTTGCCTACTTTCATTTTTATTTTTAATAAAATCTTTAAAATTCTAAACCACTTGAACTAGCCGCAGTTTTTATTTTATTTTTATTCCAATTAATTTATTATGAAATTAAAAAAAGGTATTCTAGGAGCATTCACCAATTTATAAATCCTCTCTTCCAGATTGATACTTGGAAGTATACCTACATTTTAAGCATTGAACATTGTATACTTAATTTTTACTGCAGTAAATCCTTATTTTTTTTTTAATTCACTAAAATTTGCCGTAGAAAAGTATTAGCGTTTACATTGATCTCTATACTGATCGAAAACTTTGGAAATAAAAAAAGTGAAATACATATGTTATTGTAAATTTTTTTAGCCCATTTTACTTTTAAAAATTATTTATATTTAAAAATCGTACCTAAAATTTCTCAAATAAATATTGGAACACCTTGTTTATTTATTTATTATAAGCTTAATACAAGCTGGACTTAAAAACTATACATAATTTCTTAAAACTAAACTTAAACATATAAAGGTAGAGTTGTCCTAAGTGGGAAAAAAGGACTAAAAGAAGGATGAGTTAAGGATAGCTTGTTTTAAAGCAGGTTTACTTATGTTGGGGTTGAAGGTATTTAAGTTATTGACTTTACGTAGCATTCGAGTTAAAGGCTCGTTTATACCATAATCAGTACGGTGGTAGGCAATGAGGAAAAAAGGAACAGATCTTAAATGGCGGGCGTTTGGATTTGGATAAGTCCCAACATGCAAGAGGTGTAACTATGCTAGACCGATTTTAACCGAACTTCACAGAAATTTTAGTTCCCCTCTATATTCCTACCATTTAACCACACACACAAGGAAAATCAGTGTTTATTTATATGTCAAAATGAAGGTTATGACTCAATTATTATATTTAGCCCAATAGCCCAATTTTCATTTTGGCCCAAGATTCCTCATAAACTAATAACTTTTATTTTTTCAATGATTGAACTACCTTACCATTGATCTTTAAAAACTTTAAAGTTAATTCTATTTGAAAGGTTGGGCCGAAATGGAATTTTTTTTTTGGATAAAAATAATAATTGAGC
This sequence comes from Epistrophe grossulariae, assembly GCA_929447395.1. Lineage (NCBI taxonomy): Eukaryota > Metazoa > Arthropoda > Insecta > Diptera > Syrphidae > Epistrophe > Epistrophe grossulariae. The sequence goes on from OV839568.1 coordinate 138,512,714, forward strand.
CATAAGCTTTATATTGGCATCAAAATATTAATTTATTTTTCATTCTAGATGCCTCAAAATTAACAATTAAAATTTTCAATAATCGTTTTCAATGAAAGCTATAACTGGCACCTTACGCAAATTAAACATTTTTCGATCTTAAATTAAAACTTGTAACCTTAAAAAAAAAAATTGGTTTAATATTTTAATGCATTAGGTAGGTATATGTAAATATGTATGTATGTTGATCGATAAAATGATATGTCTCTGTTTGAAAACCACATTATTTACTACTACAACCCATTTAATTAAGCCTTAAGAATTTAAACACCCCTATATAGTGTATCAAATTAACATAATCTTTGTATAGGTTTATCTATTTATTGAATTTCTAAAAAGCTTAAATAGAAGTTTAAAAACGTGTGGCTTTTGATGCAAAACACATATCAAATTTTGCATAAACAAAGGCACAGGTGTTGGAAATATTTTCAGAAAAAAAAGACCTGATATTAACAAAGTTTTGTTATATTTTTGTTTTATACATATATTTTAGATTTCAAATCTATAAAATTAAGCTCGATTGTGGGCTAATAGGCGTTTTTATTTTGTTTGTTAACTAAAATGTCACGTTTCAAGTTAAATGACTGATTGCATTCTTTTTCAAGTAACAATTATTGATTTTAACAAATTTTTAACTGCATATGTAATCTTGAATTGTTTTAATTGTTCCCTCAGTCTTTAAAAGTCTTGAAAAAAGACGTTTTACAAATAAAAGGAATGTAATATATTTAACCAAAGAAAAGGTAATGAAAACAGAAATTACTTTTCAAATTGATTAATAAAATCTAAGTTGATACAGCTATTTCTATGCTTCTTGGGAAAGAAACTTTAAAAAAATTACATCATAACTTGAAATCGAAGATAAAAATTATAGATAAAACGTGCATATTCATATATGCTATGCCAAACATTGATAAAAGATATGTAAATTTAATTTGGTTTTTACTTTGAATGCAAATTTTTATGTTATTTATGTGATATAATGAAAAGAGAAGCCATTATTTGATTTAGCTTTCAGTTTTCTTTAAATTTAAAACAATTATTCAAATTAAAAATATTTAAAGTGTGCATATTGTATATAACTATTCTTAAACAGAAAAAAAGAAAAATATTTTTATGAAAGAAATTTCTTAAATATGTACAATGGAAGTTTGAAGTTTATTAAGGGAATTGTTTGTATAAAAAAACCATAATTTTACTTATTATCAAACATTAACCCTAAAAATGTATAAAAATCACAATTTTATATCGTATAATAGACATAAAAGTTACAAAAATTATGATGGAATATGAAAATGTGCTAAGTCTTGGCTGATGTATTTCAGTAGTATAGTATATAGAATTTGTATTATTGAAAAAAAAAACCTTATATGAAAATGAAAGATATTGGACATTAAAGTGGAAATTTGACAAAATCACTCCAAGATTGTCTAATATGTAATATAAAATTATTATAAGTGAAGAGAGAGTGAAAAAAACATTTTTTATCACTTATACAACATTTTAAATTAATCGAAAAATGTAATTCTTTAAATAATTACAATTATAAATGGAAATCTACTCATTCATTGCTTCAAAATGTAGATTTATTTTCTTTAGTGTTTTTACAAAAAAAAAATATTTAAAATTTCAAATTTACCTAATTCAATACGGAAGATAAACCACATTATAAAAATTGAGTGTGTGTATATAATATTTACTCTCCCAACCGCATTTTTTATTGATTATTTTAACAAACAATACAAAAGTAAGATAGAAAACTATAAGTTAATTAATCAATAGAATTTAAGTACACAAATTCAATGTTTTATTTAATCAACTGATGTGGGTTTTCCCATTTTACAAATGCTATTTTTATATTCTCTTCATATGTTTTTTTTTTTTTTGTTTAAAGAAACATTATGACACAATCAATTTTAATTAGTTTTCTCATTTACAAGAATTTTTTTTTCAATTCATGCAGTTTCTTGATTTTTACAGTCACAACTTAAATAAAATAAAATAATATAAATTAACTAAAATTTAAAATCTGTATTTATGTGTTTTCATTTGATATTTTTTTTATTTTGCTGTCAATGACATCAAGATCGATAAAATTTTTTTGAAATTTTGATTAACCTCTTTTTGGGTCTGGATGTTTTTTTTTTGTCATCAAACAGAAGAATTTGCACAGTTGATAACAAGCAAACAGTAAAGTTAGCTATTGAAATTGTTGGTTAAAAAAACAGTATTAACAATTTTCTTGTTCAAACTGAACAAATAAAAACATTCAAAATTTTACAAAAAAGTTGTTTTTTGGCAACTTAAAAATGTATACATTGTATTGTATATGTACAAAAATGTTTATACGAACAAAATTCTTTATTTTATCTGTTATTTTTGTTGTTAAGCCCTAAGTTAAAAAAAAAAATGTCAGAAAACAGAAATTGCGCATTAGACTATATAGTTTAATAAAAACTTCATACAAACTTTTCTTTAGTTAAATTATAGGTTTTAAGTTCAAATAAATTTGTATTTCGAATTTTAATTTTCGTCAACGTCTCTGAATAAAAGATTTTTCTGTCACAACACGAAGAAAGCTAATTTTAGATAATTTAAATTAAATTTCATTAAAAAACAACCACTAAATTCAAATATACATAAATGTAAATAGTACTTAGTTTTTTTCCACAACTTATTAGTTTCAAATGAAACGTTTAAAATAATTTTTCGCTATATAATCAAAGCAAACACGTAGCTGATTAAAATTGAATAAATTTGTTTAAAATTCCTTATTTTCATGAAAGTGCTAAGCTATTTTTTTAATGAACAATTTATACAATGTATTTTCTCGTAGTAAGAAATAATAATTATTACTTAATAGTAACTTATTTTAATTAATTTAACTTAACATTATTTTTCATATACATAAGTAATTTTTTTTTTTAAACACTCAAGTTCTCTTGCTATATAGATTTCCACTTGTCATTGAAAAACGAACTTCAACAAAAACCAAAAACCGTTTGGCCTGGCCTGATACCAAAACAAAGAAAGGAGTAGCACTGTTTTCTAGTATCACCCAACTCTCACTGTTGTCAAACTATATGTACCTTTCAAAGTCAAGTGGAAATCTTCCTACATAGATTAACTTAAAATAATTAGCGACAAAGTGTGTAATCCTTTTTGAAATATACTCCTTTATGTACTTTCTATCGTCGCCTAGCCCTAAAATTTCTGAGAAATAACAAGTGATTTTTTTTTTAACATGACCAGTTTCTTTTAATAAGCCACGACTTTCTTGTTATTATTAAATTAAATGTCGTCGGAAATTCATCTTCGTTTTTTTATTTTATTTATTTTTCTTACAAAATTGACCGATCATTTTCTTTTAAAACGATGAAATTCCGATCGATTACAAGTTCTACATCATGACTACAACAAAACTTTGTTAATAAATCAATAAACGTCGGTCGTGGTTGTCGTTGTTTGGCTTCGTAATTGTGACGGATACAGTTGTTTTTGTTGTTGTTGACGTTTTGATGTTTTCTTATTTTATTATATTTGTGATTTTTATTCAATCAAATGTAAAGAACACAAAACAAAAAAAATTAAAAACATGGCGCTTGCTCATCTCTACCAAACTGCTATGTAGTATGTATATTACTTTTTATTACAAATGAAAGATATATGTACAATCCCTTAGATTGGAGATAAAATGTAAATGTCAGACTTATAAGTTAGATTTAAATAATTGAGATAACTGCGTCGTAATTTTGTTGTCTTTCAAAATATTTTTTTAAACTCACTTAATTTGTTTGAATATTTTTGTTTTTATATTTACTGACTTTTAACAGCTTCGTGACATTGATATGTTAAGAAATGTTTATATTTTGACTTCTGTTAAAGTTTAAAATGTATTGGACAAGATTTACAAAATAAAAACGATCTCTTACTCAAAACTTTGAAGTACATACTATTAATATTTTTTTTTTGCGTTTTAACATCTTAACCATAAAACACTTAAATCAAATATTTTAAATAAACCACAAAGCAGAGAAAAATAATTAAACCTCAAACTCATTAGGTTATTTATATTAAAAGTACATAAAAGGTACAAATGTATAAGCACTTAAAAAAGTCTTAACCACTCAAACTAATTTCAAAAGGTCAGACAATTTTGCCAATATTTGCGGTTTTACGTTTGTCAACAAACAGAAAAATTTTTTTTTTTTGTTAACTCTCAAACGAAGTGAAGTTAAGGCGTTTAGACATAGTAAAGTTGATCATAATTTTATTCTATATTAAAAAAAAGTATAAAAGTTTTATTTTATGTATAAAATATTTATGTAGTTTTTTTTCAAATACAGTGGAAGCTCGTTAACTTGAACAAGTAGGGTTACTATAGGGTTGTTCAAGTTATTGATTCAAGATAAAAAAAATTCTTGCTTTTTTGTAATAATAATTCATTTTTATGATTTTAAAATTTGAAAAAAAAAATAATACATGTTATCCCCTTTGAAACATCAAATTCCTTTGCACTAGAAGTAACGCTGAGTCCGTTTTTTTTAGTTTTCAATTATTGCATCTTTTTGTCTTAGTGTTAAAATTCTTAATTTTTGGTCAAAAGTTTTCTTTTTCGGAAGTGAATAAATGATTGTTAAGAATCTTAAAAAAACCCTCTTATAATATAAGGCTTTAATATGAACGTAGTGTGCCCGTGAGATAATGATTTGTGCGTTACAATGTCACACCGAAGGCCTCTGCGTTTAAAATTTCAGCAGTTGCCAACTAAAAACAAATTTTTTTTTTACCTCTTGTGAGGAATGGACAGATCCTCTAAAAGTATATTTTGTGTGAAAAAGTGAACGAATGACAATTCTTTTAATGTAATTATTTTGGGGACAAGAGAGTTTGGATAAAAGAATGGTAGTAGGTGAATCAGGTTTGTAGTAAGGTTGAACTTCACATCGAGCGAGTTTTAAATCTGTTGTCGATTTTCTTCAACATAATCGTCAACTGTTAAACTGATCAAATGACAAATCCATATAAGGTTGATTTGATCAACAACCAACTGAGTTAACAAGTAAGTCCCCTTTCACAAGAGGAAACAAGTCGCTGGAGATTGATATTGACGATTTTTTTTTTAGTTTCTTTCAAAATCTCTTAAACCCTTCACACGTAGAAACAAAATCGTAAAAATGTTCTGTAATTTCCTCTTAAAGTAGCTTGAAAAGGCAGTATAGTGTATGTGAAGAGGAATGTCAAAAAACTCTCCTAAAATCGTTAACCGTGCCCTTCTCAAACTGTAAGTTGCTGGAAACTTAGTTTTATCGTGTGAAACAGGATTAACTTTAATAGTGTATGGTGTGCTTAAACCGCAATTTTTTCAACTGCTATACAAAATGATTTCTCTTAATAATGTTCAGACAAATTAAATAAAAAATATAGATGTTCATTGGGTAAGGGTAAATTTTAAGTTTTAAAGTTCCTGAAATTTTGTTCTTTTGTAGATACGTACACATTAAGTGCTTAACGCAGAGAAGGAACATTATAATATGTATAATGTATATATAGTATATACATATTATAATATGTATAATGTATATATATGTATGTATAATGTATATTTTTATTACTTTAAAATTTGTTATAAAAAAGATAAATATTTCGTATGACTAAAAACGATGAATAATCTAAACAAAAATAAAATCAGAAAAAAAATACCTATGCATGTACGACGTTTTTTTTAATTCTTACCGAATTGCTATAATATCTTGACAGGTAACATTGACAACTGTTCATCTTCAGGAGGAAATATAAGTCTATATGAAGATACAAACTCTGAAATATTTTGTTGATAGAAACAAACATACAACTGATTTTGACATCTTGTTCATTGTTTTGCTTCCAGGTCACGTTTTCATTAAGCTTCAAATGGTATCATTTGGTTGCGAAACCTAATTCTATATAAAAATTATTTTCATAAATTACTCATACTGAACAATATTCTAATTCTTACTTTAAAATTCAAAGAATTTGGTAGCTTATCTTTATTGATACTTCTATGTACCAATGTTTTTTTTGGGAATATACAAAAACAAACTATATTAAGATGAATATTTAGAGAAATTTAATATAGCACTGCACTGTTAATAAATAAATTGTTTGTAAATAGGTTTATGTCATTTTTTAAGTGGTTTTAATTTCATAACATTTGATGGTCCATTGCTATAGGCTTTTATCATATCAAACTGACTAAAGGTCGGTTATATGCAATAACAAAAGTTTTTAAGTGATGATTGTGCTAAAACAGGTTTTTTGTTAATGGACACAGCATGAAATTCGATGTATGTCAAATTGAGGATTATCTGGGCAAGTTGATGGTATCTGCACAGTGGGAGCTCGAGCCCCTTAAACCCATAAAACGTAATGAAATCCCATGCACCGCCTTAATAAACTGTACTCAATCAACATAATAAACTCTCTTATTACACCTATTTTCTTTTTTTTGTAATTGGAGAAACATTGAAGAAATTCAAAATAATAATAATATAATATAAATTATATTAAATACTTTAATTGAATTTTATGTATATATGTAAGTACCTAATCTTAAAAAATTAAATTAAAATATGCAATTTTTAAAAAAATAATTAAAAGTCCATTTCTTGCCTAGGTTTTTGCAAACAATATTATAAAATAAATAGGATTATAAGTGTACATTTTGTACATCACTTGAGTACATTTTTTATGAACCTATTATTAATTTTTCACCAGGTATTCTTGACACTCAAATTCAATTTCATCTACATATGTACATACTCATTTTGAATTAAAAAAAGACAAAAGGAAAAACAAAAATAATAATTCTCTTATTATTTGTGTTTTTCTTCTTCTTCATAAAAAAATATTTTAATTTGAATGGCTGTCATCGACACTAGAAAATATAATCGTTTAATCCGAAATAATTTTTTCTTATTTCAGAATTTGTTTTTTGGTCAAAACAAATTGACAAATTGATGTCACAATTTTCCACAACAACTTAATTTTTTTCCTAAGTTGCCGTATATTGGGAAATGTAAACTGTTGAGTGCAAATGATTGAAGAATAGGTTTTCATATTTTGGTACTCACTTCTTGTTGTTAATAATATACCAGTGAAATACGCGTCAATTTTTGTATGAAAATTTCATTTACACTCGAACTAAGTACTAGGCTTAATAAATAAAATGAAATTAAACTGACTGAGGTAGCAATATTTTAAAATTTAGATATAGAAAAAAATGTGGAAGGATGGAACCGAAATAACTTTACCGGAAACTTCACTCCCGTTTTGCAATTCGGATTTGTATAATAATCTGAGAAACGTAATTCAGGTTCTTTGTGTGTGAATATTCACAAGGAAATCGGTGTGATCCCTGAAGATATTATGGTGAATTAAAAAAGGAGGATGGAATTAATACTTTCACCTTACAATCTTCTATTACCTACATCATTATTTCAAACTAAAAATATCAAAAAATTAAATTCATTTCGTAACTTAAGGAGTGTTTTTTGTGTTTTTCTTTTTTTCGTTTTCTTACTGAAATTTTACTTCTTATTTATATAAGATGGTTAACAATAAGAAAGATTTTCATATTTGTGCTAGTTTTGAGCCAAACAAAACCCTGCGTACGCTACTGGTACTGCAGTATTGAATATAACAATAGTTAAGTATAATTTCAAGCAAATAAAGAAATACTACTCGCAGTTAAAACAATTCTGGGGTTTTTCCAAAGAAATGAGATTTGGCAAAATAAATAAAATAAAGATACGAAATTATATGAATCATATTTATTTAAAGACATTGATGAAAACAGAGAAAGGTGCATCATATTCGGAGTTTTAATCAAATATTTACTTACCACATGTTATAAAAATTAATTGATGTGAAAAATTAATATGTATGTATACCTTATTTGCACTTTAATAAACATTTGTTTTAATATTTCGACTCTTTTTGGTCAATATATTAATGCGACAATAAAACCGAAGAAGATAATTTTAAATAAAATCATTTTTTACATATGGATATTTTCATATCCACAAATTTATGTACATATGTATTATGCATTTGTTCTCAACTAAAATTTTAAGCTAAACATATTTTGAAATCTTATAAATTTATTCAGTAAACTGAACTCTTCTTCTACCTATACTTAAAGCTTTTAGTATACTGATCTATAGTCATAAAGATTTTCAGTCGTATTTCTTAAATTTCCTTAGAACACTCTTGGACAGTTATCCAGCAAGCCACTCTCTAAATAGTTGGACATCTCCTTGATCTACACGAATGTGAACATTTGGATACGTTCAGTGAACATTTCATTTCATTTTCAATTTTTTGTTCATTGAACATATCTACTTTAGAATATAGGTTTCGTCAATTGGAGTGTCTATAAGTTAGATACTCGATGGATCATGTTTATAAATAAGGTTTTGGAGTTCGACAGCTGTCAAAAGTCAGACATACTTAGTTAGACAAATTTAGACATACTTCCTCAATATTAATTTTTGAAGAGATCAAGGAAAAAATTTTCAAAAATCAGTTCATCTTAATTGACTTGAGTGATTTTTGGAAATCTACAGGCCTTTATCAACTAATGTCGAAATTACGAGCTGAATATTTTTGTCTGCACGCTTTTCCTCTGCGACAAATAGAAATTGAAATAAATTACAATTACAAAAATAAGACTGCCGAAATAAGGGAGAAGCGCTAAAAGGGGAAATACGCTAACATTGTGTTGTTTTATGCCTTAGATTATGAAACACAATAAAATGTGAAGTTCTTACACTTTTTTGTTGCCGGTAAGAATTCTGAAAACAACAATTTTTTTTCGGCATATAAAGCGAGAATTGTAATACAAATGTACTCGTTTCTGCTTTATCAATAACTTTATAGCGCTACAAGAGTCATCATATTTTGTTTGCAGAAGAGAAAAAAAAATGCGCATTTTTCTTCTCGACAAATATATTGTGAAAGTCTCAGTTTGGCTCATTGGATTGGATAAAATGTTGGGAAAAAAAGCACCAACAAATTTGTATCTTATAGAAATCACCATTTCTATATACAAATTGCAGTTTTTGATGTCCGTTAATTCATTGAAAATTGGTTATAATATAAATATAATCGATATTTGATGGTCATATTAATTAATTATACTTAAACGTTGCTATACGAATTAAATTTGACATTTCACGTTGCAGTTAGCCGAACCGGCTTCATTAAAATATTTTCCCAACACACACCTACAATGCAACATGAATTTTAAAAAACACTTAATTTAAATGTCTTTATCAACATTTCGACTTTACATCGTTGGCTAATTATTTGTTCAGCTTATTGTTCTACCAAAAGCAATTGATTTTAAAACTTCTCCGCTGTCAATTAGTCAAAGTAAAGTGTTTTATAGTATCCCACTATAATATAACCTTTCATTAATGAAGACAGACATAATCTATTCGAAATTCGATTAACAAATCAAAAGCAATGATTTACATCGATTGAACCTAACAATAAATTAAGAAAAAAACAATATTATTAAGATACACAGTTATAAGAGGCTATAAACTTGGCGATATAAAAAAAAAACAGAGAAATACATACACTTAATTACGTAAGCTGTACAAAAAAAAATAATATAAGCTGGCACTATATGCATCAATGGCTTTTGTGTAATTTAAGTATATTTTTTTTTTTCATTTATTTTATTTTTGCAATTCTTTGAATTTTTCTTGTTATACATATGTATATTTGTTGGGTGTGATGAGTGTTAACGAAATTGTGAACTGATATTTTAAAAAATAGATTCTATTTCTACTGAGCTTGCAGTTTGCACTTAAACTTTAAGTAATTGCAACAATAATTTTCAATTATGAACGTGCTGATAGTTTGTTCATTGAATTGTCACGGTATTTTTTTTTTATTTGAATGTTTTTGCTAAGTTTAAAATTTTATTATTATTTCAGATTTATTTTTATTTGATTCTAAAGTTTACCTGAAGAATAATTCCTTTTTCGTGACCTTTTTAATTTCAATCTAATTGAATCCTACTTTGTGGGCTTCAGGTCTTCTTTGTAAAAATTTGTTTTTAAATATAGACGACGTTTCGTACATGTTTATGTATACTTCCTCAATCCTCAGGTCTCTAAAATTTTAAAAATTAACCTGGACAAAAAATTTGAAGATAGCTGGTAGTACCTAAACATCTACAAACGTTTTAGGGAAAATAAGAATATTTATGTTCTTTTATTTCCAAATAAAAATTACTCAAACTCAAATGTCAACGCAAATGTCTTAAAATTAAAAAAAATATTACAAAGAGAGTTTATGTAGAATGACGAAGAGAATAAATAACTCTGAGATCATTAAGAACATAAATTTGGGTAAATAATTTTGTTAACTTGTGATATTAAGTATATGTACGTAATAAATTGTAAGTCATATACAGGGTGTCCCGAAATCACTGCCTCAGAAGGAAACCATGAGTTCCCGAGGTCATTTGAAGTCGAAAAACTTAAGAGGTAATTTTCTCATTTTCGCTTCGTTTTCGATTTATAACGGTTTTTATGATTTTTAATCGTTTTTCCTTCGACTGGCTTTAACTTTGCCAAATCACAATCGATTTTTAAATTTTTTTTTTTTTTTTAAACAAAGACAGTTAGAAATTTGTATCTGCTATAGAATTTTTTTCAGTGGGGATAATGGTTTTCCCGTAATTTATTTTCAAACACATTTTGAAGCATTTTTAGGTTGTTTTTTTTTTTTTTTGACTTCGATATGATTTTTTTTTCAAAAATCGGTTGTAGTTTGGAAAAGTTAGAACCAGTCGAAGGAAAAAATGAATAAAAATCATAAAAACCGTTATAAGTCGAAAACGAATCGAAAATGAGAAAATCACCTCTTAACTTTTTCGACTTCAAATGACCTCAGGAACTCATGGTTTTCTTCTGAGACGGTGATTTCGGGACACCCTGTATATGACAAGTCACCTACCTATACATTCTTTAAAACATAAGTTTGGACTTTTTTATCAAACTTATGACATTGTGATGATTGGGTATAGATGAAAAAATGGATCTTGCAATTTCGTCTGTCTGGTCTATTCATTACAGCTTAAACGAATGGGTCGATTTAGCATACCAAAATTTATAAAATCCTTTATATTAAAATTCCATAAACATTTAAGACTTCCAATAAAAGGCATGTACTAAATTTTGAACTAATTTACCAAAAAAATACAACTAAATCAATCACTATTATATCGATTACATCTTTTTTTATTCTTTGTTTTTTTTCTTTTTATTTTCAGATTAATTCAGAATTCAATCTTCATCACTAACCTCCATTCGACAAAAAAAAACCTCTAAAAGAAAATGTCTGTCAATTTAAAAAGAAAAAACAAGAAGTGAAGTGTTTATTTATGCTAATAAAAATCTTTGTATTTATTATTCGGCCTTTATAAATACAGAAAGTTAAAAAAAAAATCATTGTATGTATATTGTGCGTATAAAACAAAAATAAATAATGTCCACCACGGCAACGGATTATAGAAGTGTGTATAAAGACCGTGTCTAGATTTTCAAATTATTGCAAACAGTTAACAGTGTTGCAAAAAAAAAAGTAAAAAAATTAAAACTCCGTTGCACTTTATTTATGATCAAAATATACGAATGTAAATGATATGATATGTGCAATAAATTAACTCGTTTGAGCCCTGTATTAATTTAAACAGAGCCAATCAAACGAGCAAACACTATGACAGTATCCTATTCAGGTGAAGTTCCAAATGGAAGCAGTTTTGGATGTTTTTGGAAGATTTTATGGAAGTAAGTTCACAAACTAAAACTTTGTTACTGTTGATATTATCATTCATATTAAGAAACGCTGTACGAATTATTACTTAACATTTTAACTTGTTTAATTTATTTAGTAGGTTTTCTTTAATTGACTGAAAATATATGTAATTTTATTTTTATTTTACTTCCTAAAAATTGTTCGTGTGAGTAAGTTCCTGTAAGTTCCTTGAAATTTCTTTGTCTTTGTCTTTTGGTTATACGTCGAACCACACTGCGCAAGAACACTCAATTGCAACAGTTAGAACATTTTATTTTAGCTCCTGAGTCCTGATCTCATTTAAATTGAGTTCCCATATCGATGCGTCTATATGAATCGCGACAAGCTTCTTTATAATTTTTAGCTCTTTTAAATGGATTTGATTTGCAAATTTAATTTATGAAAACTTTTTGGAAATAAATGGGTTTCTTAGTTTTAATAATTGTACAAAAACAAACAAAGTGTGTTATCACACAAAAAACTCCGTCATAGCTTAAGATCAACAGTATTTTTTTTTTCTTTTGGGACAAATAGGACCCCCATTCTTTTAAATGTATTTTTTAATTTCCCTATCCTCTTTAATGATGACCAATTTTGTATGATATAATTTTCAATGTTTTCCCATACCTATATCTTAAATAATTATTTCTGATGATTAGGTAAACCAAAATTGAGTTTAAAACACTTTGTCGTAATTTCTTATATTAAATATAACTTGAATGTGATTCAACACGTCTTTAATACTAGATGTCAGTTTAATCATATTTGTAAATATGTTACTGCATTTTAACAAATTCAGTATCAATGCAGCTTCTTAGCATAGAAGAAGACAGATTCTTAGAGAATTAAATTTAACATGTATAGCGATAACGTGACAAGTTTTAAAATTCAATTAATTTATAAAATCGTAGTATAATTTTAATTGGTGTTTTAATTTTCTTATCCAAGTTGTTGTTTTGTTTGTGTTACAGTTCATGGAATTCAACAATAAAAAAAACTGTATATACCTATTGTTAACTTGTCTTGAATTCGTATAGCAGGTCAAAAAAATATTGCAACGGCCTTGGTGTAGATATTTCTTTTTATTTTTACAGTCTAAACAAGTTGTCCAGTCATAAATGACCAAAAAAAAAGAAACTCAATAAAGAGATTTTACACCATAATTATGTCAGCTTATGGATTTTTTTCCGACAACATTGTTATAAGTATAGTTTGAAATTCATTCACAGTTTGGGGCAACCAAAAGTTCAAATAACATACAAAAAACAGAAACTTCCCATTGACATAAAAGAAATTCGAAAAACAAAAACAAACAAATATCTGGAGAATTAAAATAAAAACAAAAAAATTTTTTCAAAAAAAAGTGTGTCCCATTAAAAGTTTGTCAGTGAAAAAAAAAATAAATAAACAAATATCGCAAAATTTTAAAGGAGTTCCCCTTTCAAATTTCATTCGAAAACCAGGCTAGATGGCCATATAAAATGTGACACAACACACTAAATATCCCAAAATGGCATTGCTATTTTGGCGTGTGCCGAATGATTAATCTCGCTTTGGCTCTGCAAGAGTTTTGTTTTTAAAAAGCGTTTGGTTGTCATTTGAAAATCTTTTATATATTTAGTGTGACCATCTGTTATGTTTTATAGAAAGATTCAAAGTTTTTTTTTTTTAATTTAATTAATTTATAAACAAGATTTTCTGTACAAATTTTGCAATTGATTTTATTACTATAGGAATGTTATTCTGATATAACTTATACGCTACTGACCGTGTTATATAAGCGTCTCGCAATCAATAATAAATAAACGAAGGAATACAGAATTGTATTTAGGGCTAATCTACAGACTCAAAAATAACTGAACCAATTTCGCTATATGAAATTTAAATGTAGTGTCCTATTTGTCCATACTCCACCCAAGCCCACACTGTTTCATATTTAAGTTTTTTCCTCATTGAACCACGTTATAGATCGTTCAAATTTGGTATTTAAGCTTTTTTCAGCCTAATTTATGATTGTGTTATTTTTCCCGCCCACTTTCTTATATTTTAATTTTATACTTTTATATTGTTCTAAGAAGGTTGCAATTAATCTCTCTACTTAGCTCTCTTTTCTTATATCTGAAATTCCTCCTTAAATCCGTAGAAAGTTGGAACTTTGTAATTTAAATTTCTTGGGCCAAAAGCATAACATTTCCTTAAGTTTGAGTTTTTTCTTTATATTACATATATTTTTTTCCTTCGTGTTTACATATAAAAGGTGTTTTTTTTAGACGTCTGGTTTTCAATCTGGCAATACTTTTTTCGGAGTTAGTGTTTTTGACAGCTGTCACTTGATTTATGCTCAGTTTAGTTTGCCATTTCATAATGAATAGACTTACTCCTGAACAACGTTTGGAAATCGTGCAAATTTATTTCCAAAATAATGGTTCGGTTCGCGCGACGCATCGCGCGCTGCGTCCAATATTCAGTTGACATAGTCGCCCAGCAGAGTAATTCGAGCAACCATGGATCGGTTTCGCACCACGTTTACTCAAGTGGATTATGCGCATCCTCATAGACGCCGTACAGTGCGCACCGAAGTCGCTATTTGCTGCTGTAGAGCAGAGTATCGAAGAAGACCCGAATGAGTCCATCAGCCATCGCGCGCAACAATTAGAGCTGGGGCCTCTTGGGCCTTTCGGCTGGAATTTATTCGAGCCAGCCTCGTCGGCAACTTGTCCGAAATCATTTTTAAAACATAATGGCAAACCCTTATCTTTAAATAAAGCTAAATTCTGGACCATAACATCAAATTACATGCGTTTTATTTCTTCTTGAAAACCACACGTCTAAAAAAAAATTTTTATAAGGTTTTTTTTGGAAAATCCATTTTTTTTAGTTTTATAAATACATATTCAATAGGTGGCACTTCGAAAAGTTGCAGGGTTCAGCTATTCAAAATTAAAATATTTAAATATTCGCGGTTTATTTTTCAAAAGTATGGTCACCCTAAATAAATGTAATCTTTAAAATGTGGGATAAATATGGATCTTAATATATAGGTATATAACGTAAGCAGGTTCGTTTACCTTAAAAGGCAAGTAGGTATACCCTGATTCACCTGTTTCTTTTTTATGATTTTAATATTATGCCAGAGAGGGTAAAACTCATAAGCCACATATTTAAACGTAAATTCCTCGAAATATTTACTTTCATTCTTATCATTAAAATGTAAGCAATAATTGTTGCTGTCGGATAGTCTGTAACGATAAATTTGTATTCATTAAGCATGCGCAGCGCCGTTCATTTTATTTCCCGTTCATATTTGTGCGATGTTCCTGAATATTCATGCCGTATCGTATTATTTTGTTTGAATATTCTCATCATATAAGATATTTTAAACAGATTCAATTTTTACTGACGTAGATATTATTTATCGGTAGCTATGCAATTCTGATTCACCAAACTTTTATTTAGATCGTTTTTTGATCGTTAAAATTCAAAACCACAGAACTTTTCTACATTAAATTTGTATTTATTTATTAAAATCGAAATCTGCTTCAGATATACATTTGTATAATGAAAATAAAATATATGGCTTAGCCATTTAATAGATTCTTGTGAATATATGTACAAAATAATAATTATATGTTGTACGTACATAGGTATGTCGTTGAAGCTTAATGATTTTTGGTTCTACGAAGTGGCTACATAAGTATATTTTCTATAATCAACCAGGTTCTTCCCAAATTAAGCAACTATAATGAATTTGGAGGATTAAATCTCCAAGCAATATAATAATATATTTTGTTTAAATTTTAATTATTCGGGGATTTTCGAGAAATTAACCAAATCACCAACAGTTAATTGCAGGTTATATGATGGTTTGCAAGCACAAGGTTATAATATTACATACTTGAATTCTTTAATCAATTATACGAATAAAAGCGAGTATTAAAGAAAGTTATTTGCGGCTTTAAGTCCGTCATTTAAATTTCCACGTAATCAATTTCTCGAATTAATTTGTTGAATAATGTTAATCTTTTTTTAAGTTAACCTTTTTGAATATTCTGGTCTAAGAACAATTTTATAACTTACTTAAGGTACCTACTTGATAGCCCTCAAAAATATATTAAAAACTTGTTAGTTTTTATTTATACTAACAGAAAAATAATATTTTGTCACATCACACTAACTTTTTCTTCATCAATATGCAAAAAACGAAATTGTTTGCTTTCACAGCCTTCACCTAGAAATATAAGAAAAAACAACAATAAGAAAAAAATACGATATCGTAAAGTCTGCCTCACGAGCCCCTTCAACAATACTATATATAAATTCTAATTATCCTCACAAAAAAAAAAAAAAAAAAAACTTACTAATAAATTAAGAATTTCATTGTGTACCTACTTTAGTGCAATGATGATGAGTTTCCCTTTAAATACACCCTTGTTTAACATCGAACAAGTTATTTAAAATTGAATCATCATCAAAAACACAATATTTTCTCGCACATTTTAAACTCATTAAAAAATCGACGTGAGAAAATCTCAATCTCTATTAGCTATATGAATAAAAAAAAAATATCATATAGATACTATTACTCGTATTTTTTTTTATTTTTATTTTTATAAACAAATATGGCAGACATGAACGCATTCGCATTACATTGAAGATTAAAATGATTCTAGGTGAACCAGTGTGGCACGATATCAATGATGTTGACAACGTGAAAACTACTCGAACTTCAGTTTTTATGTATGCTGAACATGACGGTGGTGTGTTAAAAGTGAAAATCTAAACTAGCAATTCATTCATTTAAATTAATGAACTAATTAATTGCAAAAAAAAAAAATAAATAATTATTATAATAATCCACACCACAAACTTAATCTATATCATTAATCTTAATCATCTTCCGACTTGACTCGCATTCTAATAGGCTTGAAACTATAGATCTTTATATGTGGAATCGGTTCACGCCACCTGTGTGTTATAAAGTTTAAGGTAATTTCAAAAAAAAAAAAAATTTATTTTAAAATTTGAATGAATTGAAAACTAAAACTTACTTTTTTTTACATGCGATGTATATTAGGGTAAGTAAAGGGGTTCATAAAATAAAATAAAATAAAATAAAACTCGATCTTAAGGTTTTCATTAAATTTAAAGTTAATAAAAAAAACTTTGAATTCTTTTATAAATGTTGCATCCAGCTAAAAGGTTCGGTTAATGATTATACCTTGTATATATTTAATATCTTATATGTCTGTGACAAAGTCCTCAGCTAAAAAGCTGAATTGTATATCGACGGTTAAAGTGTAGGACATCGTGAGTCGAAAAATTGAACAAAAATATTATTACTGCAAAATTTGCAATTTCAGCGTAACAATGTTGTTTTGAACATTTTACAGAAAAAGGCAGGATTCAAAACCTCTTACTATAGATTGTCATACAAAATTGTTTAGTTTTTGAAAAAACATGTAAATTTTTTTAACAAAAAGTCCAAAAAATGGTTATAAATGGTACCTCCCACATAGAACCATTTTTTTTATTTTCGATTTTCTCAAAAACGTTTCAACTGATTCTGATATTTTTCTTTTATGGAAAATGTTTAAAAAAGTTTTAAAAGTAGGAATTAACTAGAATTAATCATTTAATAAGCTTATAATAAATTAAATTAATATTAAATAAAATTATATGTACTTTAAAAAATTATTTATATATTTAATAGAACTGTATAACAAAATTTTCAATTTTTTTTTCTTTGATTTTTTAAAATATGTAGTTTCAATTTTTTTTTTTTTTTTTTGAAAATAAATAATTCGAAAACAACTTTATCGATTTTTATTAAACGAGGCACCCAGCAGTTTTTAAACATTATCTAACAGATATAAAATAAAAATTATTCTTATAACCAAAGACAACGGTACCTTCCACACAAATGCCTAAAAACAGTATGGAAAAACTCATTCTTTTTGAAAATTACTCCTAAGATTTTGATCAAAATTTGTATGATCTACCATATTATTGAAAAAAAAAATTGTATCAATCGATTTAAATTGGTATCTCTCATAGAATCATTTTTTTGGTTTTCAACTATCTCCATTATCTGTTAAACCGATTTTAACACAAAAGAGCTTCTAAAAAGTTTGAATAATATAACATATCAATATTTTCAAAAAAAATATTTCGGATTAAAAAAAATCAAAATTATGAAAAAAACTGATATTCCGAAACCTGCCTATACTTTTAGGCACTAAATACAGATTTGAAACATATAAAATTACAAATGTTGAAAAATGCAAACTTAATATAGGGCTTATATGAGAATTGAAAATAAATCAATTTAAAAAAATAGGGCTAAAAGATGGGGAAGGGTTCCTTGACTTTAAGGAATATATATAAAATGCAAAGTCCAGCCTTTTACAGATTTTTGTGAAAAAAGCTAATTTGATACTACATCTTCTTAGTTAATTCGGTAATTTAAAAGCTTCAGGGTTCGTTTTTGAATTTTATATCAGCTTGAAGCAATCTAAAGTTCAGACAAATTTTAAAAACTACATACCTATATGTAGGTATATTTAAGAAAATCTTTTCTTTAAAATTTGAAATAGTAATTTGCATGTGGATTTTTTTAAATAGGAAATTCTGATCGGAAAAATCTCAAAAACGTGAAAACCTGAAATTGCTTACTTTAAGGGTGTAGCGATATCTAAAAATTCTAATTCTATGACTCTATAACGAAATTAAAAAATCTGCTTATCTAATTCATGAAAATGGAATTGCCACAGATGGTGTTAGGCACTCAGACTGCTATATTTGAGTACACAAATTATTTGTTTAAAGGGTTATTTGTAGCCTCTATACATTTTATTTTCATTTTTTAAAATGCTAAAATTGATGAAAAACTCTGTGTGAATCCGGGCCGAGCAGCCAGTTATAAAATAAATTTTATTTTATCTTTTTAATTTCATCTTTTAAGTAAATTATACTCCAATGTTTGTGTATGCAACGTGAGCAAGAACATTCGACCAAGTTAAACATTTTATTAAATTAAATTTTATTGCGTGACACTCTGTGGCGTAGATCCGTTTGGGATCGCATCGACAAATTTCCGGGGTCTCTCTCATGTCAGAACAACCTTACCAGACCATTGAACCGTGGCCGCAATAGCTAAACGTACTCAACTGGAACCGTGATGCTATATGGTGTTGTTATGTGATGTACCCTGTGGTGGGTGATGTTTCTATACGAGTATTTAAAATAACTAGGCTGTGAAGTCTCAAAGTTTGTAGATATATTGTCTATGAAAATATTTAAATTTGCAACAAGATAACAAGATAAATAAGATAAAATGATGGAGTCATGGACTTTCGGATTTAGATACTCGAATCTTATTAAATGCGTGCCATTGCCATTTGTTTGAACTTTAAAGTGAGAGAATCACCTCTAAAAATATATTTTTTTTTAAATGTTTATTCATATTAATTGCTGTATTAAATATATGTATAATTTTGTTTTCCTATTCTTCTCCGCATTATCAAAATAAAAAGATTTTTCTGTTGAATAACAATTTATTTTTAAATAAATTTAATAAGAAATTCCCATATAGCTAAAGTGTACAACAACGACGGCAATCAATCAATTCATCAATTCTTAGAATTCCCATATTTAATATGCTATGCGCCTGTTAGAGTCAGACACCTGCGGCTTTCTCTGGTTAGAACCGTCAACAAGACGAATTATTTCTTGTTAAGTACCTATATGCAATTGCATTACCATGCAATTAAATAATTTAATGATTTGGAAATTGTTTGTTCCTTTGGGGGTTATTAAAATTTTCAACTTGATTTGAATGTAACTATATGTATTGTTAATATTATTATAAATAATATATAAAAATAAGTATATATTAAGTACCTAAAAGTTGTTACATTTTAGCAATAAATTAAAAGTTCGAATTCTTTTAAAGTACATATTTCAATAAATAATAGATTTGTTGGTACGTAAGGTCGTCCAAAAACATGGTCTAGTGACTTACAAGTAACACAATCGTTATAGTTTACAGGAATAGGTTTTCTGCCGAAACCAGACGACTTACATGATGAGGGGACCTGTATCAAGTTTACGGCTTTTGCCATGTTTATGATTTTTGAAAACAATATGAATAATGCAATATTCAAACGAAATCAAGCAAGAGATATTCTTGGAGAATTTGTTTCTTAGTTGGAAGAGGTAGGGCCGCTGGCAAAGAAAAAGACATTTTTATTAGGTGGGTGCATAGACTGGGACTCGGAATATACATACGTAGCTATAAAGTCTTTAGTTAACCATTTTTTTTTTGTAAAGAAAAATTCAATTTTTATTATTTTTTGATAAGTAAATTACATATCATAAGTGTGGTTCACTATGGCGTATGTGGAATATTTTATTTTTTCTGAAATTTAAGAACACGAACGAGACGATTAAAAGCAATATTTTGCCAAAATTTTTTATAATGTTTATTTTATTTATAAATACATAACTTAAAATGTGTAAAATAATACGTGAAGTAATTATTTTCGTGATAAAAACAAAACCAATACACATTTAAAACCAGCTAACTCATTTTTTTACAAAAAAAAAAATAAAAAAAAAACTTTTCGGAATATTTGAATAAATATAAATATATGTATATATAAAGTTATAATATATAAATTATACTTAAATTCAAAAGAATTTAATATATTTAATAATTTACTGTATTTAATTTGAATTTTTGAAAGAATTTATAATAATAAAAATAAATATGGTAAACATATCATGACGATTTCACTCTAAGCCGCCGATATTAAATTTATTGATTATGATGACTTTTTTCAGAGATGACGTTGTTTAAGAAACGCGCAAGCACAGACTGTTTTTGCTTTGTATTGATTTTGTGATCAAATTTCAATTGTTGTTAGCAAAACTTGTATGGAACTAAATTACCAAAATAAATGATTTTTAATAATTTTTGGCTACTTATTGATATGTTTTTTTCCCGTCTAAACTGCGAATTTCTACGAAATTTAAACGAAAGTCTGTCAAAGTTCATATAAAAAAAATATATAAAAATTCACAGAGTTTCAAAGTAAATTCCCTTGCACTTAATTATTTACTAGCAAATTTACAAAATATAATTTTTTACAAAGAAAAAGCAATACAATTTGCATAATTTCTAAGAACTTGAAGTTTTTAAAATTTCCCCCTGAATGAATTTATTAAAAGCTCCACTGAACATTTATATAATTTAATTTTCTTCCAATTATTTAAATTTTGTGACAAGAACATATTTATTTGATTTATGGCGAACTATTTCTAAAACTTTTTTTTTGTTGAATATTCGAACCTTTATATTTAAGTTTTTTGTAGTTAAATGTGTTGTTTTATTTATAAATTCTCTAGAATGCAAACAAAATCAATTTTACTACTTTCCATTAATTAGAAAAAGGTGTTTTAATACCTTTTTTATCCCACTTTTATCTTTTCATTTGTAAAAGAAAAATTAATATGCAATTTTTAGTATGTCTGAACTTCTTAACTTCTGGTAAAATTTATATTTTATTTTATTTTACATACATTTATTTATTTATTCCATGTTTTTTTGTATAGTTAAATTTTACTGTAAGAAAATATTCAATTACTCGTTAGCCGTGGGGTTCAGGACTATACCTAGTTCCAAAATTTTTTTTGAGAATACAAAAAATTATTTTAAGATATGAGACCAAAGTTGATGTGCTCCAAAATATATGTAGGTATGTAGATACACAAAATTCAAGAAAATATTCTATTCATAAATGAACACTGATGGTCCATATTAAATAGTTTTTGAGGTACAGTGCATAAGACCCACTTTTTTCCCAAAATAAATAAAAATAACACCAAAGGGATTTTTTTCCTTTCTGAAATGGAAATAAAAGCATAGAGTTTGCTTTTTTGTAGTTGATCTTATAGCCACTAAAAAAAAACCAGCAAGTATAATATTTCCTTTTATTTTGGGAAAATTGACATTACTTCCACGAGTCTTATTGCACTTCAAGAGTTTCTGCACAAGAACTTTTAGTCTATTTATCATTTCTAACCAAAAATAAGTTACAATAATTATGCCTCTATAAGTTAAGCTAGTAAGTTTTAAAATTTGCTTCGACATGTGTCTTATACGATTGCAATTTACAAATAAAATCAAAACACATAAACTTAAATTACTCACAATACTCACACATCATCAGGGGCATTAATATTGGAAAACGATTGGAAAATGCGATTGAGAAAAAAAAACAATTCCAAGCTTACAGCAATCTACCAATAAATATAAAACATATTCCATCTCAATATAGTTGAGTGCTCCAATTTCCTGCTACTATTATAGCCTTATGCAAGATCTTATAAGTAGGTGCATACATATGAACATAAACGTTGCAACTTGTATAAGACTCGTGCACGCTCACCTTGATCTTCGACGCAATTCGTATCGAATTCAATCATGGAAAACGCGCGACAAAACGTTAGTTGTTGTCATAATTTATCTTATCGCACAATATTGATCCATGTACCTAACCTACTAATTCGTCGTATAGGAACTCAGTTTTACTAAGGAGGTATACTGTTCAAATATCGGCAACATGCATAAATTAAAATTGACTGTCAAACAACTTTTTCTAATTAAGGAAATCACAATTTATGTATGCTCTTATACTCCATGTTAAGTTTTATGAAACAAAATGCGTGTGTGTGTTGGTTTAGTAAATTCGAACTTGAAGCCGCAGTTTATCATCATGTCAAAGATATACAGATACAAAATTTTCATTTGGAAATTTTTATAACTGATGTGTGTATTTGATAGCATTTGTTGTTGTTTTTTTTATTTTAAGTGTTATTATTTCGTCATCAGCTGAAATGAAGATAAATGCAATCTATAATGGAATTCGACTTCGAATTTCGTGTTTTATGGGCATCGATGTTAAATAGTTTGTTGATTTAGTGTTTATGGATGTGGCGTTAACTAAATGAATTTTCAATAGAAACACGTAATTGATTAGTTGTTTTTTGTTTTATTTAATTTGAATCTAACTTGTCGGTTCATTTAAAACTGGAATGCACTTGTTATACATTGTGTTAAAATTGTAAACGTTTTTTAACACAGATTTTTAAAAATTTTAATTAAAAAACAAATAATTTGGAATGTCAGAGTTATCAATCTGTCGTATATTTGATATAATTAAGCAAATATTGAACTAATAGTATTTATGTATTTAAGTATTAAGTCCATATAAGAAACTGAGCATATAGTACTCGTGGAAATGCAAGTGTGAAGTAGAAAATATTTTTTTTTATGATGCGCAAGTTCAGATCTCCCCAATAGACACAGAAAGTCATATATAGCTACGGCTCTGTTTACACTTTACATAATCAATTATTTAATTATTATTTTTTATAAAAAGAAACTGAAAGCGATAAAGAATGGACATAATCAATTTTTGTATCTAACCCGTAAAATAATTATCTCAATCCGTTTTTGTCTATAAAATTTTTATTGCTTTTCTCATATTTAACATGACTTTCTACTTCGCCAAAGTTTATAAAACTCAAGGTTATTACAATCATTAACTATATAAGTTATTTCTCTAGCTCTGTGAGCTTTTAGCAAAACAAAATCGCGCGTGTTTATATAAAATTAAACAAAAAACACGCAAATTATATTTTTAAAATATTCTTTTTGAATTATTCATTTGCAAAAAATAAAAACAAAACTTAATCAAATGCTATATAATTAATTACCCCACAGGCATTTCCATCATTATTATATTTACTCAAATGGCATAAGTCAAATTTCAATTTATAAATATTGAAAAAAGTTAAGTAAAAAGGTTGATAAATCAAACAAAACTATTAAAAAAATTATGTATCTTCTCTTTAAATCTTAAAGAGGAATTTGTATTAGTGCGTCATAAGTTTACAATTAAGTAAAATTTTGTAGCTTTATTTTAATTTTAAGCGTCATTTATATCAGTGTTAACGCCTTATAGCGTTTGACATGCAATTTGATGCTTTAAGATAAGATAAACATACATATGCATAGGTATATACTTAAAAACAGATATAAATCACTTAGATCCGGCACTTTACGCACATGATTATCAAATAAAGTTTAAAAAAAGTAAACACAAAAGCCGGCACGAGGTAATAGGTATACATGCGCCGAGGCAACGCTGATGGCATCTGACAGATACACATTGTTTAAATATTTTCTGTCTGGCTTTGAGCATGCCATTCGTTATCTTTCTATCCATTAAGAAATTTCAATTTTAATTAGGTATAGGTACCTACGAGCATATATACATCGGCACCTATACTCAATTATAATACAGAGATTCATCTTATGCGCGACTTTTGTAGAAATTGGATTCTTGTATTCAATTCATCAATTTATTTTAAAATCAAAATTTAGAATCAAACCATTAACACTTTTTTTATTCAAGTAAAAAAATGAGAAATAAAATTTTAGTTCGTAACCGAATTTGAAATGATTAATTTCACCAACATGCATGCTTGCGTAAATAAATAATAACGGCTAAGTTTGAAGAATGACACATTCTCTTTAAAACTTTTTTAGGGGTTTAGTAACCCGAAATTTTATATTTTTATCATATTTTTATATATTAAAGCAAAGTACATGCTACCATTAATATTCGGTTAACTGAGGGAAAAAGTGCACTTCAAAATCAAGAGTTCACATTTTTTAATTTAAATTGTGCAAATCTACAGTGTTTTTGGAGAAAAATAACAAAATTGCCAAAGCTAAAAGGAAATGTTTTCGTTTTAAAACGTTAAGCTTTGAAATTAAGAGAAATTGCTTTTAATATGCATTTAAAAACACAACAATTTCGAATATACATAATATGAAAAATAATTTAAAAACACAACAATTTCGAATATACATAATATGAAAAAAAAATTTTGTATAGATTGAAGATTTGATTTAACTTAAAAAAAAATACATTTAATTTGTAAGCGTTCACATAAATTTGGCATTCAAATATAGAAGCCATTGAATTGAAAATTCCAACATTCCATATTTTAAAGTGTTTGCTTTTAATTTTATTTAAGAGTTTAATTTCAATTTAAATATTTTTTGATACAAAAACTTAAAAAAAAAATTAACGACGTGAATTGAAAGCTAACGCTTTTATTTAGGGGAAAAGAAAGAAAGAAATTAAAAATTAGAAATGCTTTCGAATGACTCTTAAAAATGTCACTTTCAAATTAAAAGTGTTCCATTTTAGTCTTAATATAAACACTTTTGAAGTTTTTAAAGCGTATTAGTCATTAAATAAAAAGTGTTTACTTTGAATTTAAAAGGAAAACATTTCTTTGCAGCTAAAATTTGGGTAACTTTAAATTTAAACGATTTAATTTTTTAAATTAAAAGTGATTCGCGTTGAAGCTTAAGAAAAAACCAAATTTTAATTTTTAAATCGAAAACTTTTTAATACATATTAACTTTTAATTTTAAAGTGGTTTGTTCAGGAATTTAAAGGGTTTTTTCTCTGTGTTTACTATGGAACAGTTTTTTAAAATTCTTTAGATGATATATTTAGATACCACTATTCAGTTATTTTTATTTGCAGATTTTATAACCACTAACTCCACATGATATTCCTAAGAAAAAATTAACCAAAAACCATTATAACACGAGAAAAGTTAAGAAACAAACAAATAAGATCGTCAAAGCTTAGAAACAAAAATACGGATTTTTTACATTTTTATTTAAATGTTAAAAAAGTGCATTAGTATTTGGCTCGCGCATTCATTATTCGCAAAAAATCATTATTAGCGCCTTGGCTTGGTTGAAACAATTTTGGTCATACATTCTGGGCTTATTGACCGATCTTGCTCTAAAGCCTTAATGATAATTTGTTTATGTAAGAAGCCGGGTTCTCCAGTTGTCGTCGTGGCAGTAATCGCACATTATTTCTATGAGGTTGAGGTCAGGAGAATAATATGTAGAAATTGCGATTACTTTTAGGCATTTGTACAGCATCCATTCGTGGATAATATGGGCTTTATATTTGGGGTCATTATTTTTATAACAATGTGAAGGACCGAGAAATACCTTATTTTTTTTGGTATGCCAATTTTTTTGTATTTAAAAATATACACGAAATTAAAAAAAATCAGTTTTCAAAAACAAAATGAAAACTTTGTTTTAAATCCAAAAAATATTATTATACCTATTCAATATTATTTTGATTAAAAAAGTCATACTTTATAAATTTGTTAATCATGTTAATTTTTGAAGTGTCAGTCCAAAATTTAACAAACGATTTTTTTTAACTAGCATAACTTATTTTTTATAAAAAAAAAAAGGATTTAACTTTGGTAAAGATCTGAATCTTTCGAGCGCTTATAAATTACATAGACAATTTAACTCATAAAGTGATAGGAAAACCCCTCAGGTAAAGCTAAATAAAACGTAATAATAAAACACACAATATAGCTATTTATGTATTATCTCATCATGAATCAAATTTTTGCTAACAACGAAGTTTCACTAACTGCGTTAAACAAAATTCACAATAACAAATACGATATTTTTATAAGAAAATTTATTGTAATTTATATAAAAAATGATTTCTTATAGATTTTATCAATTTTAATAATAAATCATTTATTTCTATCTATTTTTTTCAGATGGCGCGGCAGCGTGTACAAATTAGTGTGGCGTGAATTGGTTGCTTATTTATGTTTATATTATACCATTAACTTAGTCTATAGATTCGTACTTAATGATTACCAACAACAGTGAGTATATTTTAATAAATTTGTTTATTTATATCTAAAAGTGAAAACAATTATTACCCACCAACATGAATTTAAAAAGACCACAACACACGTGCTAATCGAAAAAAAAATAAATAAATACCACTTTGCAAATTTAAAAAACCACATTTGGTTTAGGTTTTCGATTGGCATTTTGCCCTGCGGCCAGGAACATGTTTTCAATTTTTGTACATATACCTGACTGTTTGTCTCTAGCACAATGAGTATATACGACTTAAGCAAACAAGTTCTCTTAAAGAAAAACAACGACAAACAAAAATAAAAAAAAAAAAAAAAAGAACACTTTTAAAGCATATATCTTGAATTTCCAGAATATTTGCCAAAATCCGAGTTTACTTTGGTGAACAGAGTGAAACTATCCCGATGTCCTTTGTCCTCGGATTCTATGTAAGTCTTGTGGTGAAGAGATGGTGGGAGCAATACAGATTACTGCCATGGCCAGACACTCTTGCCCTTTTCATAAGTGCTGCCATTCCTAACTCCAATGGAGGAGTAAGTGTAAAAACATTTTCAGGCCTCTTTTGTATTCAAAAATCTTATTAATCATAACTCTTTCTCTTTCTATAGAATGAGACAGGGCGATTGATGCGCCGTAATATTATGCGGTACATGGTCTTGGCTTATGTCATTACTCTGCAGCGAATTTCACTTCGTGTAAAAAGACGCTTCCCATCGACACAGCATCTTGTAGATGCTGGGCTTATGCACGAGAGTGAGATGAAAATCTTCGAGACCATGAATGCGAAGAGTCCCATGTCCAAGTACTGGATGCCTCTGGTGTGGGCGACAAACATCATCAATCGTGCACGCAAAGATGGTCTGATATCATCTGATCATATTGTTCAAACTATTCTGGTGGAATTGTCTGACATCCGACGAAGGCTTGGCGGATTGATTGGCTACGATACGGTCTGCGTGCCATTGGTTTATACACAAGTAAGTTGCAGTATTCATACTTTGAGGCATATAACCTTTGTTTTTTTTTTTTTTTTTGTAATTTAATTTTTTTTTCCAATAAAAATGATGTAAGCGGAATATTTAATACGGAACTATTTATTATAATGAACTTATAATGTCATTTCATTTCAGGTTGTCACTTTGGTATTGTATATTTATTTTATTGCCGCTGTTGTGGGCAAACAAATGCTCCCTAATATGCCACCTCGAAATGGAAAAGCAGATACAGACTTGTATTTTCCATTGTTTACAGTCTTACAAGTGAGTTTTTCGATTTTTTGCACTTAAGTGTTGATGTTTAAAAGTCTATAATTTTATTTAAATTTTTGAATTTTTGTAATATTCCTTATATTTGCAAAAATAATTAATACATTTAAAATCTTCTTTTATTTCAATAATATTTTTTTGGAATTATTTTTAAATGACAAACAAAATGATGATAAAACAAAAAATTGCATTGCATCAGCAGAACATATTAATTTCAACTTGATTGATCAAATTTCTAAGCACCCAATCTCTTTATTGGTAAAAAATATAATCTGATAGCTTGTATTACTGCAGATATTCCTACAAAGTCCAAACTTTAAAAATGTTGATAAAAATAAATTAAATTAACAATTCACAAAAAAAGTTGAGTCTATATGCACATAAAAAAGTGACAATCAACAAGAACAAACATTCAGTAATGAATGAATGAACAATGAATTTCCGTACTTTTTGTTTCGAATGAAATTAAAAAATAGGTCTTGTTATTAATCAATTTAGCTTATGATAAAAAAAAGTTTTTGTTTCGTTGATCAATTTTACCTTACAAAGTATTTTTAATGAAAATTAGTAGATTTTCGTAACAAGCAGTTTACATATAAAATAAATTAAATACTTCTTTAAGAGACATGTATATTGTATACTTCTTCTATTAGCTCTAGTGACATGCAATAATTGTAAAATTTGTTCAAATTAATATAACTGTTCATTGAAGTGAGCCATAATCATAGCCAGGGTTAAATTAGCTTGGAAAATAAGGACAGAAGTGTCTTGAGTAAGTTTTTGCAGAACCAAAGAAATTGTTTAGAATAAAAAACTCAATTCTAAGAGTTCGAATTTAGAATTTTATTGAATTTTATATTAAAGCTACTATGTAACAACATAATAGTTAAAGCCTGAAAGGCGCAATTCCCTCACAACAGAGTTTTAATAACAAAACTATACATTCTGCTAAATAGAAAATTAAAACCTTTATGCTCTGTTGGTTCGTTAAAGTCTCATGTGACACAACACATAATATGGGTGTTCTAAATTGGTTCAACTGTAAAGCCTACAATCACGGTTCAACTAGCTTTTGAAAATATTAATTCTTTACAACCGCAAACCACCACACCGCAGTGTGTTCTGCTTTTGCGTAATACACTCTAATTAAAAGTTGTTTCTTGTTCTTTTTTATACCTTGTGTTTTGGTACAAATATTTATTTAAAAAAAAAATTTAATATTAACCACAGTAAAAATATCAAAATTTTCATATACGCGTAGCAGCATACGTTGTTCAAGATCACTCAATTAGAAAAATAGAAACACCGTGCTTAACGAAACGGGTGCCAGAAAATTGTGTTAATTATTTCTTTTGACCATATTCCATCGTGTTGCTAACCGCAAAAGCTATTTAAAGGTTTATAGATAAAACAAAATTTTATAAATTTTTACTATATGCACATTATTAAGAATATAATGCGGTTGAGTGGGCTATTAAATATAATATGTTACACAAATATTTCTTTTGTACAATATTGCTAGGAGGTGCTAAAAATATACAATTTTTATTGTTAACATTAGAATATTTTGCATGTGAATTTGAAAAAAAGAAATTCAAAATTAAATAATTTTTTATATTTTAAAACAAATATGAAATTTTTGTTTTATATAATCGAGAGGACTTTCTGTAGCTACTTTTAGTTTCTAAGTGAGAGGGGCATACGAAGTGTATAATTGAACAAAATCAGTCGGGTTCATAATAATTTAAATAAATTTTAGTTTTGTTGTTAATTTTTTTTTTTTTTTAAAGATCAAAAGCATTCACCTTCACATAAGAGACTTAAAAAATATAAATAAAAGATATTATTTTAAATAACTTAAAAACACTTATTTTATTTATTTATTTACTTAAATGCATTTCGGAAGCTATGCTTCCATCGTCAGTAAGTTTTATTTATTTCATGAAAAAACACGTTAAAAATCTCCAATATCAAATCAATTTAAAAAATATATCTATCTATATAAATATTATAAAGGGCAAATAGAATACTTACTTTTGTTTACAAAATAATTTATGGCTTGCCAAAATCCCAATAAAAAAAATTTTTACTATTGAAATGCTTCGGCAAGAAAGCAACCCCTTCTTTCTTTTTTGTTTAGTAAAAATTCCACAATATTTAGTATCTTTCATTGACAAGATTGTTTTATTTTACTATTTAATACAACCTCTTAATAAACATACATACATATCGACACTTAAAGTAGAAAACTCCGCAAGCCGTTTTTGTATGTTTTTTTTAGAAATCAATAAAAACCTTGCAAATTTTATATGCTGATTTATAGCAATAGGTTTTGAATTCTGCCCTATTCTGTAAAATGTTCAGAACAACATTGTTACGCTAAAATTGCCAAAAGGTAGCTCTGATTCTGCTGATTTTCTTGCATTAATAATATTCTTTTGGAAATTTTCTACTAACGAGGTTCTGCACTTTACACGTTGATTTGTGGTTTGTATTTTGTAGAAGTGTCATTTTTTTCATTCTCTCAATTAAATAATATTTTTTGGATGAACCCTGAGTTGCTCTTTTCCTCCAACCTTTATAATACCAAGACTATACATTTGCATGCTTCTCAACAATTCTGAACGTACTTGACCGTTGTTTGTTTAATTTCCTCAACCAAATTTATTTGATTGATTAGAATTTACGTATGCTCTGTACATAGGGACCAACACAAAACTATCTTTTATTTATAAAGTTCATGGAAATTAATTCATGCTATAAATTCCTTGCAGCGTTTTGTGTTAAAAAATGAAAATAAAATTTTTGCAATAGCTCATTTATTTGGTTTTAAAAAAAAGCTGCATTTGAATAAGCTACATTTTAAAAAATCTCTAAATTTAATTTAATTAAAAAAGTAATAGTGAGAAATATGATCAAATTTACTGATGAACATTTATGCACAATTTCGAAGAGGACTTTTAAATATTCAAAAGCCCATTTCCAGAAATCTTTAATGATCTTATTAAATTTAAGAAGTTGTAGTAAAAGCAATTTAAATTAATTTTTATGAAAAGGGGCATTAAACTGTTAAATTTTAAACTCGACCTTTAAGTTTTTTTTTCTAAAAATTTATTAAAAATACAAATTAATGAATCATATACTCGTATTTATTTGTTTTTCTTCTTTATATGAAGTTCGTGTTTTATGTGGGATGGCTAAAAGTTGCAGAGGTGCTAATCAATCCATTCGGAGAAGACGATGATGATATTGAGCTTAACTGGCTGATAGACCGACACATTAAGGTAAGTGAAAAAGAATATTATAATACCTAATTGCATGGTATTGAATGAACAAAATTGACCAATAATCCAATTCCATCAATATATGAATCATCATATTATTATGTTCAGTAAAACCAACATTTATAATAAATTATTCAGAATAATAATAGTGATTGCACTATTAACACTTCGTGAAAGCCTTATTTGAGTAAATAATTCATCTCAGTTATGGGGATTTTTTCTTTCTTGCAACAATCATTTTTTTTAAGAACTTGTTTTTTTTTTTTCATACCACTTGTTTCACCAGAAACATGGATTTCAATTTAATTTGCAAACATTTCTCATAATACAGAGTGGAAAAGACGAGAAAAGCTTGACTAATCTAGATGTCAAAGTACAAACTCAGTTATAGGTATAAAAGTTAACTTGTTTAATTGTAGATTACCCCAGTAAAAGACCAGTTGGGAAAAATTAAAAAAAAATTAGTCATCTTTTTCTTAAGCAAAAAACACCTTGTTTCAAATAATATTACCTTTTAACGTACATTTATGTTAGCAGGTTAAATTCAGATCGTATAACCGCATTTAAAGCGGATCACCTGTATATTCTTTATGTACTGGTAGAACTGCGTTCTTTAGGTAGACATTTAATTCTTTTCAATGTAAATTTTTTTTATAGGAAATTTGTTCCGATTTCGGAGTATTTATTTTAATTTCGTTGGTGACTAATTTCATGGAGCTAGACCAAAATAAAACCAATTCAAGTCAACGGGTCCTAACTGATCCTTGCAGTAACACAGAAAAGTGTTACATGGTTTACAAGAATTAATTTCAAAAGTAATAAGCAACGCGCCAACTGCTTTTTGTTAACCTAAAAGCCTATAACTCTTAAAACCTCATATTTATTTAAAATATTATGTCATTTCATGAAATATTTTTAATGTGATTTATTTATTTAAACACACATTAATCAAATTCAAATATTCTACAACAAAAACTAACAATTGATAACCGAATGTCAAAGAGTCAAAACATCTCAAACCAGTCTTCTTTCTATACCTAAAACTTTTTTGTTTCTCAAGTTCAAATTAAGACAGCTCTTTATCAAAAATCAAAAACTGGATTTAAACTTTAAAACACAATCGTTGTAGAGCTTAAATTTTACCAGTTTACATTTTACAGGGGTATTTTTTTTAACCTCTCTTAGCCCGCATTTTTCGCCTTAAGCAAAAAAAATTAAAAAAAAAAAGCTACAATTATTATTATTACGATTGCGTTTTGTGTAAAAGTTGATTTTTTTTTGTTCATTTTGTGTGTAAGTCACCTTTTTTTGATTTATAATTTTGCTTAAAAAAAAAGTATATGTTTGTTGAAGGGCATTTACTTAGCAATTAAACTTATTGATTCTCAGCTCTTTAAATTTCCTCTTGTTCATAGAATATTGGTATCAAAGATTGAGGAAACAAAAATATTTAAGGCCACAAATTATTTAAACTTAGATTTAATTCACTTTAAGGTGTTTATTTTTTGTTTTTTTTTTTTTTTTTGTTTTACTTTCCACTATATTCAAAAACTAGATGAGTAGGACCTAAAGAAAGCTTTAAATTTTTTATTTGACATTTATTCCCATTTTGTATAATAGTAAAATTAATTTCAATTTTTTTCTGCAGCACGAGAAAAAAAAACATAGGTATTAAAAATTTAATTTTAATTATTATGATGAATTATTTCAGATGTATTTTGTTTCAATTATAATGCAATTTCGAAATACGTGACAACAAATAAAATTACTTTGTTGCACAACAAAATTACAATCGCGTATACACTCGTAAATTTGACGACTTAAGTATTTTCACTTTTCATTTTTTTATTTATTCTGCTCTATAGCTAACTATTCCATTATCATTACGTGACCTGATGGCATCGAAAATTTGGTTGATTTTTTTTTTTTTGTCTTAAACTAATTTGTATTATCGGTTCATTTGTTACAAAAATTGCTGTTTATGGTAAAAAAAAAAAATGACATGCAGGGCAGGTATTCAAGTTTGGCTCCTTGTGTCTTAACATGTTTACTGGCGACATGTGGTTTCTACAAAAGATACAACTTTTGCCAAAAAAATCGTTCATAATTATTGGGTGGTAGTTAGGTACTCTCACAAGTGTTTAGATGTTGGTAGCGTAAATTGATGGAAACTGTTTTTTTTTTAACACGTCTTTTTTAAATAACCTAGTGCGTTGAAAGTGAAACCAAAAGATACAAAAAAAAAATACACAAGCATTTAAACTGAAAGTTGGGTTGGGTCTTTGACTTGATTTTAATTGGCAACACATTTCGTGAAATTAATTCAGAGTTAAGTCTGTGTTTTGATTTGATAAGAGATTTAAATGTTATAAATTTACATAAATTCAAAAAAATATATCAGGTCTCTTATTAACACTAAGGTACCTATACCTACATTAAGTTAATTATTTTTACTTTTCACAGGAGATATCATTTTAAATTATTCAAGTCATAATGTTTTTGGTGTAATTTTGTGTGCTTTGATTATGTATACCAATTGGTAATTGAATGAATAAAAATTGATAAGAAATACATTTTTCTGAAACTTGATGAATTCTTAATTTTTTTATTCGGCATGGGTGACTCCATCATGTGCTTTAAGTTAAATAAAATAAAATGCACAATATATACTTTCACGTATACCTATACTGGCGTTTATAGTTCAAGTAACTTTGAACAATGTTTCATATTTTATATACAAATTTCTGAATATACATACTTAAGGGTAGTTATAATTTAGAAATTTTTCAAAATTATAAATTAGTACAAAATTAAGGTCCATACTCTTAAAAAGTTCTAGATGATGCAAAAACCAATATCTTATTTTCGTGTTTAAATTTGTATCTCAAAACCCTTCTGAACTCCTTTTCCTGAAGGTACCTAATAACTCCTCAAAATTAACTTTTGTTGTCAATATGACTAAGACTGAAATTTGTTTTGTATTTGGTGCCCAATTTATTGTTGATTAATATATTATAATGAAAGAGAAACATTTTGTTCAAGTTTCTCAGTCAAATTAACATTAAGTCGTAGAATATGCTGGATACTGTTGTTCAAGAAAACTGTTGACAATAGTTCTGAATGAACTATGATAATAAAACATTTCGGAATTTTTACCATTTTTACTGAGCAGTTATAAGTTTTAACCGTAAATTCTATAATTTCAACTTTTCTTAATTTTAGGGTAAAATTCACTCAAAGAAAAATTTGCAAGAAACTTTTTGTTTCCTTCAAATATAAGTACAATTCAAAAATTTTCTGTTATTTGATTATTAATTATTACAATAAAGTATTCATTATTTTTGTTTGGTTATTATTTTAGGCTTCCTACATGATTGTCGATGAAATGCACGAAGAACATCCTGAGCTACTGCGGGATCAGTACTGGGAGTGTGTTGTGCCGAAGGACTTGCCTTACACTGTGGCTTCAGAACACTATCGTCGCAATGAGCCTAAAGGATCTGCAGAAAAGTATAAAGTTAAAACTGCTGATGCTATGTACGCCAATATAATTCCCGCCAAGCGTAATATGGCCGATGACTTATATGCTGATTATGTAAGAGAGAAGTTTAAACAAATTATATTTTGGCAAAAAATTAATAGTCTTTCATTTTCAGGAAAGTGTCGATACTCCAATGGTTGAACGTCGCAAACACAACTGGCTCACCCGTCAGCTATCCCGAATGGGTTCAATTCGAAGTCAATCAACGGCTGACTCCTCAGGAGGCACAGCATTCAATCGAAACCGTTTGAATTCGGTGTACTCTAGCCCAGAGTCTGGTCTACCTCTGGCTATACTTCAACAGCAGCAGCAACATCAGCAACTGCAATCGAAGCCAAGTCTCTATGAGAAGTTCGTCCATCGGAAGTCATTGCGTGCTCAAAAGCAATTAAAGCAGAGTAGGTTTACAGTTGAGATGCTATTAGAAAAGTAAGTGTAATTATCTGTTTAATATATATGTAGATACAAGGCTTAATGTTAATGGCCTTAACGTGGCTGCGCAAAAAAACAGACCTCGCATTCCAACTCCAGACGTTACCAAGGAAGGTGTAGAAAAAGAAAGTAAACTAATCTTTACCCCGGGATCGACGGGAACGAGTACATCTGGAGCAAGTGGAGTTGAGCTAATGGCGTCGCATTTATCTCACAACATGTATCCATATGCCAGCGGGCAGGATGGACAGGTTCTTGGAACTCTTCTACTCTCACCAATCAAAGAGATGGACAGTTGCTCATCAAATAACACTCTAATCCCGGGTCATCCAGCAACAGCTGCACTCGCCCAAGCTGTTCTTCCGAAGAACCTACAGGACGTCAATTTTGGAACTGTATCCTTGAGCCCTTCAAGTAAATTATTTAAACATTTTCAAAATCAATATGATTATAATATTGAACTCTTCTTTCAGATCTTCCGGTCACGACATTGTCATTCCCATTCACAGTCACTACATCAACGTCCGATTCAATGCCTCCAGGAACTCTCAATATAGTTTCCATGCCTCAAATATCCACCACAAATGCCAACGAAATGATGACGTCGATGATGTCCCTGACCATTCCACATTCGGTTTCGGCCGTTTCAGTACCAGAAACAGCTCGAGATCCATCCAATAATAGATTCCTCACTGTTAAAAATGAAAATCACACACCAATCTCGCGAACGAGTAGTTTTAATGATGCCTTCATTAGAGATTCTTATGTACTCGAGCGAAAACTCTCTCAAAGATCACTCAATCATCAAATTGAAAATCGAAATAATTCCTCCAATCCTCAAATTGCAACAAGCAACGGTAACAGCCTTATGCCAAATCCTGTTAACGAAAATTCAACTTCAGCTCCGACAACATTGACAAAAGGAACACCAGAAGCTAAAAACGGAGAAGTTTATGTTTGAGAAAGAAAAAACAAAAACAAAAATTCAACTTCAAACTCGAAAACCCCTATTTATTTCGATTGGAATATTGTAAATATCCATTATAGTTAGGGAGATTTTGTAAATTTTAAATGAACTCCTTTAAATTGTAAACATCCTTCTTGTTTAGATATAGGTACCGTTAATTTTTTTTTTACAATTATTTAAAATTCTTGTGATATTTTCAAAATATGCTGGCATAAGACAAAACGTGTGTGTTAAAGTTATTTTATATGTTTTTGTCTTCGTTATTGTTAATCTTTTAAACTTGAATCTCGAAATATATGTATGTTCTATATTTTAGGAAATATTAGCCATAATTTTTTAGTACTAGTTGTTGTAATATGAATGTGTATAAATTGTAAAACATTTATTGTAAAACAAAATATAGAAACAAACGTAGTTATATATTTTATTAGTTACATCTAAGAAATTTTATTTAAATTCTAAAATCAAGAGAATAAATTTGATGTTATAAGATGAGGAATCAAAAGTTACGAATTTTACTATCACCATCAATATATTTTATTTGAGTTAATATTGTATATCAATAGCTTAATAAGCCCCATGAGCAAGAGGAACACAGATTCAGTTTCATATGCAAAACAATACGATCACTCTCAACAGCTTTGTCTTCATATGCATTTGAGATTAATATAAAATTTCTCAAGGCTCTCCACTTTAACTTCATTGTTTATGTTCAGTTTTGCAAAACAAAACATCAAATTGGAAATACACGTATAAATAAACAAATAAATGAATAAATTAACAAGCCAGCAAAACATAAATATATTAATAAATAAACAGAATATAAAATTAATTAATTAAAGAAATGAATAAATAAATAAATATATAAATCAAAATAAACAAATAAATAAATAAAATAACCCTTCAACAAATAGTAAAGTACCTACTTCTTGATCTTTTGACCAAACAAATATTTAAAATATTTTATTTGAAAATTATTTCCATAAATCAAAACTCAGAGCAACTTAAAAAATTATATTCCTTGGGCTTTACCAATAATCAAATTTAGCGACGACTTAAATATTTCAGTAAAATTAACCTTAATTCTGGTGATCCCAAATAATGTACCATTCATGGAATGTTTAAGTTTTTGAAGTCCATTTCATATATGATTCATTATTAAGAGTCCACTTGAATATTAAGGTCATACTATTAATGGTTTATTAGCTAGAGCCTATTCTATATTATGGTCCATTTTACTGAGATATTTAAGTCGTCACTAAATTTGATTATTGGTAGGGCCCCTTGAAAATAAAAATTTATTGCATGCTGAAAAATCTAAATTTATAGGTAATGCATACTAGCCAATACAATATATTCTTTTCTATGTACTTCCAAGTTTAACTGGGCGCCACCCGTGAAATTTAATTATTTATTTATCAGTCCACTGTCCCCAGCAAAAAAATTTATTCCCATTCTTCTAACTATAGTGCCGTGCATTTCAGGTTGCATTTAAAAGATCTCAGGTCTTACAGCATATATAGGAGTAATGTTGTTTATTTCTTTAAGTATGATTGCAAAATATACTAAATACACTTTTGTTTCCCTTTTTGTTATACAAAACAGAACAGAAACAGAACAGAAATTGGTGCTGTTAATGAATAAAACGTAAAATCTGCAGTGGCTCATTTTGCAAGCAAAGAATATTTCATTTCAACAGGGATTCGTAATTGCCTAAGAGAAATTAAAATTTCCCAGAGAGTGGCAAAAATTGTCAGTTGCGATTTCCAAAACATGATGTTTTCGTAAAATTGGCGGTTTACGCAAGATTGATATAAAAAGTAGTAAGTTAGCATTCGAAACATCGTAAACTACAAAATTAAATCTAACGGTGTTCATAGCAAAAAATAATATTTATACTTGCGCAATTTACTAGACCTAGAAAATAATTTCATCAGCACCATTTAGCGACATTAACAGAATATCAATTTTTTATGACAAGAGATTTATCACTTTTCCGCTTGAAGCATTACCTGTTTCAAACAATTGTTACGGAGAATTTGTATGTAATTCCCTAAGCACAAATTCGAAATATGTATATGTTTTAATTCATTGCAATGAAACTGAGTTTAAGGTTTTTGGTGAAAAATTCACGCAATGGAAATTAGTTTTTGACGTTCTAAAAATATATCGTCTAATTTTTTTGGGTTTTATCTTTCTCAAATTATGATTTAATGATTTCTATCAAACATCACAACTGCATATTTATTTAAACTAATAAAATTGTTTATGTCTTTTTTTTCAAAACTCTAAACTAAAATAACGCAATGCGTAGTCCATGTGGCTCTAAAGATGCTGCTCTAGGTTCAACTCCCGGGGACGGCAAAAGTTTTTGAAATTAAATTCAATTAAAATGGATTAAGCACCACTAAAAGGAGTCTGATGATGATTGGCCACGCAATCATTTAATATCTATAACTCAATCCTATACAAACTTGGTGGTAGCTCACCCATGTTGTTGTTGTTTCATTCAAACCTTCAATATTAAAATAAACCTACTTCCTCCACAAATGAAATTATCATTGGAATTTCATACATCTTATTGCTAACTTTAAATATCTTTTAAAAATAATAGAGCAAGTTTATGCGATTCAATCATTTATTTTATTTAATAACCATTATTTGCATTTATCAATGTCAATATCATCAAAGTATTCGGAGTTACATATGTACTTATGTATAAAATGACTTGCAATTTAGTTCTTACTATTCTATCTAATTGTAAGTATGCACTTTCTATTTGAAATAGAAACGCAACAAGTTGGCACCTTCATACATTAAAATATATGATAATCAAGAGATGTAACCAATAAAATATTTTATGAGTAGTTCTTAACTAATTATACTATACATATGTACATATACAAATTTTTAAACTATATACCAACCTATGATAAGAAGTCGTACTTCTTTATAGCTCTCTAATTAAAAGACTCAATGGCTGATAAGTGATAGATACCAATTACATAATTGTACATATGTAAACCCACAATCACTACAAATATCTTTTTATAACACTTATATTTTGCCCCATACCGATAGTAAAATTTAAAAATTCATTGATGAAACCATAGTTTAATTTTCGAGTAATGCCTTAACAAAAGGCGTAAGCGACTGCGCAAGATATAATGTAATGTTCTCACTCAAGTGAAACAAATCAAATGATTTAATTAAATATTCTTATATTTCTTCAACGTCAGTCACAGTCGCAGAAGCAATTCGATCTCTGAACTCTCTAACGTGTGCCCTAGCAGTTATAGCACTATATATAAATTCGAATACATTCTTACCAATAGACCAATATGAATTTTTAATTTCAATTATTGAGATTCGTCGTTAAAACAAAAATATCTACTTGTGAGTTATAGGAACAATATTACACTGAAACACTCAATATGCTGTCCGATGCGACAATTGGCAAACCCATGCAAAACTATCCAAATCAATTTCCAATTTAACCAAGTGAGATCG
The DNA here is from genome assembly GCA_929447395.1 of Epistrophe grossulariae. NCBI lineage: Eukaryota > Metazoa > Arthropoda > Insecta > Diptera > Syrphidae > Epistrophe > Epistrophe grossulariae. The sequence continues at coordinate 138,552,405 of OV839568.1, forward strand.
TTCATATTTAAGGCAGTTTCAAGATCTAAGCAATTCTTAGTCTTCGCGATATACTTGATGTATTCGGTTCTCTTGAAAAAGAAATTAAAAACGCTAAATACAAAATAGGAGAGTGACAAAATCTTTCAGATTCGGATATTTTTTAACGTTCTTAGAGAGCCAGTGTTTCGAGAAAAAATTTTCTGCATGCCTTAACCAAGGATTAATAAGGCAATAGAAAAAAATTTAAGAAAAATGTGAGAAACAAATTTAAGCTGAAATCTGATCTTTTTTATTTATATAAATTGAAAAGTAGCCAAAAACACTTCAACATTTTAGTGCTTAACATAAAATACTTAAATAAAGCTGAAAATTAACTTCAAAATATTATAATTTGTTTAAAATAATTTTCAAATTCTATATGAGGCGGTTGATTTTGAAATGCTAACCAAATAACTGTGACATTCGAGAAGTACTACATATATCAGTGCATCATGAGCATTTAATGTGAACAATAGTTGATAATTTTTAAACTACATAATATGTACATATGTACATTTTATTTATGTTTATTTTTAAAATGTATGTAAACAGATTTCGAGACAACTTAGATCTCACTTTGTGCTCAGACAATTTGAAAACTACCACTTCTACCTCGGGAATACAAAATTCTACCACTTTTTTGCCATATACGAAATAATGCTAGCAGTAGGCTTTTTTATTATTCATAATCATGGGATTCCTTAAACAAAAATTTTAAAATCGTTGGAGCAGTTGTTTTAAAAACCATATAGTATGTACAAAATTTTGAAAACATTTAAAAAAAAAAATTTGTACGCCATATTTTAGTATTTATTAATGCGGACTTAAAAAATTAATTTTTATAAAAAATGATCTACTCATTTTTGAAATATCGAAATTTCAAAAAATAAATTTGAAAATTTTACTAAAAATCCAAAATTTTTTTTTTTTTAATTTTGATATGCAATAATATTTGAACCCAAAAATGAGATTTTCCTTAACGGTTATTAAACACTTTTGTGGTTATTTTTTTGGAAGGATACCAAACATTCTGTAATGAGTTTTTCTCTTTAAAATAAATCTTGTGAATGAGACATTGGAAGATCTTGAGTAAAATCATAAACATTGAAAATTGTATCCTGAAAAATGTAATTAAGTAGATATTGAGTTTTTGGCTATAAGTACTACAGAAATATTTAATTTTTCTGTTAAATTTGACATTTTTCGTTTGAATACAAGACGTGTTAAATTTAAATTTGTTTCAGCACTGATACAGACAGGCCTCTAATAGAAATCTAAAACGGCTATGTGAATGATCAATTTTATTCCACGTATAGTTCATATTTTCCAGGTTATTAAAGTTTCACTAAAACTCACTTCGTAAAATATAAATTGCCATTCATCAATGTGAACTTATTTTGAATCGAAAAAATTATTTCCCAATTTTTTATTTCGTCTTTGTGATCATCGGAACGTGAAGGAAGTCAAAATGCTAGCTTCACAGATTGCATTAGTTTTCTTTATCACAATAAGTTCTTTTGTTTTTAGAAAATATCGCATGGTTTCGCAAAAAATAGTTCATTTTGATTTAGTTCTCAAAACGTATATCATATGGGTCTATGAAATAACTTCCACGAAATAAGTCCCACTTTTAAAAACGAAATAAGTCCCACTAAAAATTGCTTAAAAAAATGAAATAACTCCCACGAAATAAGTCCCACTTTTGAAAACGAAATAAGTCCCACCAAAATGAAATGATTTAAAAATTTACTTGAAATGAAATAACTCCCACTCAAAATGAAATAACTCCCCCTTGAATAATATATTTCTTAAATGAATTAAGTCCCACTTTGTCCCTTTTACGTAATGTCCAATATATAACTTTTTGCATAAGAAAAAAATTTAGGGGTATGAAATAACTCCCACTTTACAAAACGAATTTATTCCCACTCAAAACGAAATAAGTCCCACTTAAAATAAAAACGCGTAACGAAATAAGTCCCACCAATTGACGAAATAAGTCCCACTTTTAAAAACGAAATAACTCCCACTTTCAAAATAGCAATTTTTGGTGGGACTTATTTCGTTTTTAAAAGAGGGACTTATTTCGTGGGAGTTATTTCATAGACCCATATCATATATTGCCAACTAAAGCCTAGTACGCTGCTGATGTGAAACAAAGTTTGACGAAATGTTTCCAAAAATACAGCGGAAAAATATCCATCAGGGTGTGTTTCACGATTTATTATACATAAAAAGCAAACGAAATGTTTTTAAAAACACAGCGTCCATCTGGGAAAGTTTCACGATTTATTAAATAAAAATCAAACAAAAATGAACGAAAAAAAATCACCGAACGAAAAAAATAATCCCACATGTCAATTTTTCGCTTGAAAGTAATGTCCCAAGCAATTAATTTTATGTGCGAAAAAAAGTAGAGACTTCTCCAAATAACATAAAAACTCTTTTAAGGTCATGGTTGATAGAATTGGTGACGAAATGGCCTGGGGATAGAATTCCAGCATATTATGACTCCTAAAAATAGAAAAGTTTTTTTTTGTTTCATGGCTGCTGCCCTCTTGCTAGTAATTGACAAAACCTAGAGTGGTGCTTGAATCAACATAACTTTAAGTTAGTAAAAAAGACACTACTTCCACTGTACCATTATATTTATTTTTTGTTTTATTAAAATAAGGTAAAAAATATCTCAACGGCATTTTTGTTTATTCCAACCGTGTATTTACGATTTCATTAATAAGCTCACATCTTTTGTTCTACAAACATAGAAAGTTTAAATCTTAATTGAAAATTAAACTTTCAGTTGACTTCTTTGACCCAACTCTGCAGTTGACTTTTCTAGCGATCTTTCAAAAAGCACACGCATCATTAAGTTATACATTTCATTTATAGCTGTCGGCTTCGCAAAACTATAGCCTTTGAATTATTTAATAAGAAATTTGCGATTGAAATTTTATTCAAGGATGAAACAAAAATTAATTGGAACATATATTAGATTGATTGTTGTTTCTATTTAAGGTCTTCCGTGGGAGAAGAATCTTCTTCGGCAAAATGTGAAGAAGAACCAATTGAGCCAGCAAAGCCGGTTGGTTTCTTTAGACTATTTCGATTTACAACTCCTTGTGAAATATTCCTGCTCTTTATTGGATTTATAATGTCAGCAATTAAGGCTTTGACACTACCGGCAGTTGTTATTATTTACAGTGAATTTACAGCAATGTTAGTTGATCGAACACTAGCTACAGGAACAAGTTCAACCACCTACTTTTTACCCCTCTTAGGAGGTGGTAAGACATTGTAAGATATTATTAAGTTAATCTTAAAGACATATTGACTTGAGAAAGATCATAATTTTTTCAGGACAAATGCTACACGAGAGGAGAACAATAAAGAACTCTACAATGATTCGATTTCTTATGGATTGTTGTTAACCATCACATCTGTCGTTTTGCTGTTTTCGGGAATATTTTCGGTTGATATTTTTAATTTAATTGCTCTTAAACAAGTGACTCGAATGAGAATGAAACTCTTTCGAGCTATTATGAGGCAAGACATAAGTTGGCATGATACTGCAACGCAACAGAATTTTGCCCAAAACATGACGGAGTAAGTAAAGTTTTTTGGAGAAATTTTGAACAGGAATTACACTCATAATTTTCAGTGATATTGAAAAGATTCGTGATGGAATTTCTGAAAAAGTAGCCCACTTTATGTACCTGATTATTAGTTTTATCATAACAGTCGCTATATCGTTCGCGTATGGTTGGAAACTAACTCTGGCCGTGAGCGTCTACATTCCAATTGTTATAGTTATGAATTATTTCGTAACTAAGGTAAATAGTTTTAAGGATTTCTATGAAACTCGACAGTAAATCCATTTGTTTTAGTATCAAAGCCGTTTAACGAGTCTGGAGCAAGATTCTTATTCAAGTGCTGGAAATCTTGTTGAGGAAATTCTAAGTTCGATTCGAACAGTTGTTTCGTTTGCTGGAGAAAAAAAAGAAGCCGCTAGATATGATAACTTTTTGGTTCCTGCCCGAAAAGCAAGTCAAAAGAAAGGAGCTTTCTCTGGCTTTAGTGATGGAGTCTTGAAATCTCTGCTCTTTATTTCATGTGCAGGGGCTTTCTGGTATGGAGTGAATCTTATTCTAGCTGATCGAGACAAGGAGGATAAAGAATACACTCCAGCAATTCTGATGATTGTAAGTAGGACTTTTTTTTGAGGATTTTTAAAAATAGTATGAATTTCTTCAAGGCATTCTTTGGTATAATTGTTGGGGCTGACAATATAGCTAGAAGTTCACCATTTCTCGAATCTTTTGCTACGGCAAGAGGTTGTGCAGCCAAAATATTCGACATCATTGATTCCAAATCAAATATCGATCCAATGTCAACAGATGGAAAGATCCTTAACTATGGACTTAGGGGTGAAATAGAGTTTCGGGACGTATTTTTCCGATATCCTTCTCGACAAGACATTATCGTTCATAGGGGTCTGAATTTTAAAGTAAAAGGAGGTCAAACTATTGCGCTTGTTGGTTCATCTGGTTGTGGAAAATCAACATGTATACAATTATTACAAAGGTTCTATGATCCTGTGTTCGGACAAGTGCTTTTAGATGATTTAGACATCAAGAAATATAACATTAGCTGGTTGAGATCGAATATTGCTTGTGTTGGTCAAGAACCGGTTCTATTTCAGGGAACCGTGAATGAAAATATTAAACATGGCAAAGCTTCGGCTACACAAAAAGAAATCGAAGCCGCGGCTAAGTCCGCTGGTGTTCATGACTTTATTGTTAACTTGCCAGAAGTGAGTACATACTGGAATGAGTTTCCCAATACAAAAAAGTTATATACCCACCGATGTTTTTTTTTTTTGTAAATCTAGAGCTATCAAACTTTTATCGGAGAAAAAGGTGCTCAATTGTCAGGCGGTCAGAAACAGCGTATTGCAATTGCTCGGGCACTCATTCAAAATCCAAAAATTCTTCTCCTCGATGAGGCCACATCAGCTTTGGACTATCAATCTGAAAGACTTGTACAAGAAGCCTTGGACCTTGCCAGCAAAGGGAGAACAACAATAGTTGTTTCTCATAGATTATCAGCTATTAAATCAGCTGATCGTATATTTTTCCTTGACCAAGGAAAAGTTGTCGAGGAAGGATCTCACAATGATTTGATGAAATTGAAAGGAATGTACTATCACATGGTTCATGCAGGTGATCTACAAACTGTCGATACAAATGATCAAGATATTGATGAGAAAAGTAAGCTATTCGGCATTTATTTTATCTACCGCATTTTAACAAAACAACATGTATTTCTTGTAGAAAAACCACTAGGAATCTATGAAAAGTCTTTCGAACTAAACTCTAATAACTTGGACAAAAATCTAAAAGACGTTGTTAACTTCGAGGCACCTGTCTTTATACCCCCCAAGACTGATGAAGACGAAAAAGATGCAAAGACTCAATATTTAAAGACATTCATAAGGATTTTAAAAATGTCCCGACCGGAATTGGGCTATCTTATTTTTGGCATTTTTTCAGCTACTTTGTATGGTTTTACATATCCTGCGTTTTCCATAGCATTTGGAGAATTCTATGCTGCTTTATCACAAAATGATGAAAACGAAGCAAGAAGCAGAACAGCAATACTTTCAATATGCTGTTTGGTGATTGGTATTGTTACCGGTATTATTTCTTTTCTTCAGACCTACCTTTTTAATCTAGCTGGAGTTTGGCTTACAACAAGAATAAGGTAGGGTTTATAAGATGCAACATGATTATCATATTTAATTGGTCATAATTTTATTTTGAAAAAGGTCTTTGTCATTTAAGTCGATCATGCAGCAGGAGGTTGGATGGTTTGATGAAGAAAAGAATAGTGTCGGAGCTTTATCGGCTCGATTGGCGGGAGATGCTGCCAACGTTCAGGGGGCTATTGGCTTCCCCCTCAGTGGATTAATTCAGGCTTTTTCAAACTTTATATGCAGTGGAACTATTGCGTTTTATTATTCCTGGAAGCTGGCTCTTCTTTGTATATGCACATGCCCTATAATTATAGGATCAGTGATCTATGAAGCAAGGTTAAGATTTTACATGAAGTTTTTGCACTCTTATACATTTAATTGTTTCCTCCTTAGTTCCATGTCAGCTGCAATGCTTCGTGAAAAAAAGATTCTTGAGGAAGCTAGTCGCATCGCCACAGAAGCCATTGTCAATATTCGAACAATAGCTGGTTTGAGAAGAGAAGGTGAACTTATTGAAAAGTATAACGAAGAAATAAGAAAAGTTGAAGTCGAAATTAGGAAGAAACTTCGGTACCGAGGAACCGTTAACTCTTCGGGACAAGCTTTCGTGTTTTTTGCTTATGCTGTGGCATTGTGCTATGGTGGAGTTCTAGTTTCGCAAAATTCAGTACCGTTTCAGGATATTATTAAGTAAGTAGACCCAATATTTTAAAAAAATTCTATGCAACCATTTTTTTTATCAGAGTATCGGAAACACTCCTTTATGGTTCAATGATGTTGGCTCAATCGCTTGCATTCGCTCCGGCTTTCACAGCAGCCTTGGTATCAGCTCATCGTATATTTCAAGTTATTGATAGAACACCAAAAATTCGTTCACTATCAAATAAGTGTAAGAATCTTAGCAAGTTTAATCATGTAGAAGGTGTTCACTACCGGGACATAGAATTTAGATATCCAACAAGATCCGAGGCACAGATCTTGAATGGCATTAATTTGGAAATTCTGCAAGGCCAGACTGTGGCCCTTGTTGGCCATTCAGGATGTGGTAAATCAACATGTATTCAACTGTTGCAGAGATATTATGATCCTGATAATGGAAATATTGTAAGTTAATTTTTTTTGTAATTTTTAAAACAAAGTTTTAACAAAACATTCTCCTCCAGCACATCGATCAAGATGACATTAAGACTGATCTATCATTGGAGTCACTTCGGTCCAAGTTAGGGTTAGTTTCTCAAGAACCATCCCTATTTGAACGTACAATAGCAGAAAATATTGCCTATGGAGATAATTCCAGGGATGTTTCCATTGCTGAAATAATGGAAGCAGCAAAAAATGCCAATGCTCATTCTTTCATCATTTCACTGCCAATGGGTTATGATACTAGATTAGGTTCCCGAGGAACTCAATTATCCGGAGGACAAAAACAAAGAATAGCCATTGCTAGAGCTTTGGTTAGAAACCCGAAAATTTTATTGCTTGATGAAGCAACATCAGCTTTGGACTTGCAAAGTGAAAAGGTTTGTACATACGACTTAAACTAAGAGAATTTATCGAATCCAGAAATATTAAATTTATTTTTTTATAGGTTGTTCAACAAGCTCTTGATATGGCATGTTCAGGACGAACATGTATTGTTATTGCACACCGATTATCAACAGTTCAAAATGCTGATGTCATTTGTGTATTGCAAAATGGACGGGTAGCTGAACAAGGTAATCACCATCAGCTCATCGCTAGAGATGGACTTTATGCCAGACTTCATAAGACACAACCAAGCTTTGAGTAGAACTTGATTTTTTGTTTTACACAGGTTCACTAGCAAATAATAAAACTGTCCAATATTTAGTTTAAGGTATTTTTGTAATAAGAAAAAGAAGAATGAGATTTCTAAATAAAAATAAAAAAATCGACCAAATTTAACAAATTTTTTTAACAGTCGGCCATAAGGTCTTCTTTTTGTAAATAACAAATTAATTGCTTAACTAAGCAGGAATTGAAGATAATTAAAACTCATCTTTAAAGTAAAAACATTGTGCTATTGAAATATGAGATTTAATAAATCTAGATGAACTAAGTATAACAAAAACTGGGATTTCTCTTCTAAGGTGAAGAAAAAAAGGGTTCACAATCTTAAATAAGGAGTACCAATATACTTATGAGAGAAATAATTGCGTATAAAAGCATAAAGAGCATTGGAAATTTAAAATGTTTATATTTTTTAATAATTTTAATAAAGAAAAGAAAATAATGTCGGATTGCCAGCTTGTAGAGCAAGTCAAGCAGATTACCAACCTGACTTGCTATTCGTAAAACAGGCCCTGCTAATAAGATGGTTTGTGTTGTGTTGCTAATTTAGTGGTGCGGCTGCTATTGCGATCGCTGCTTTAAATCACTCTGCTATTTCACTGAGCAGAGAGCAGTAGCGATTGCTCTTCAATGTTACTGCTCTCACTGCTCAGTGGTGAACGTCCAAGCAAATGATAGGTGAACAGATGAACTACAACTACACAGTCACACACACATCAAAAAACATTTCACAAAAAAGATAAACACAACGAACGAACATGCATCTTTTTCCCACGTACAGTAGGTAAACGTTTACCCCTTTCTATGCTTATCTAAGGAGAAACATTTCAAGAAAATGAGCAAGAAACAACATTCTCTATTTCTTTCTTTTGTGAGCTTTGACCACTGAGCAGTGAGCAATGTAAAAAAACTGAGAACACAGAGAATTGAAAACGATAATATTGTGTCATGTGTGTAGCTGGCTGTGTGCTTTTTAAACTGCTCTGATGATTTATTTAGCATTATGTTCTTGTTCTTCTTGATAATGCCCAGAAACGAAATATCTATTAGCGATTAGGTGAGCAGTGAGCATTTTATCTGCTCACTGCTTTTTTTAAAATAAATTGCTCATCGCATACAATGAAGCGATGAAGCAAAAGAGAATTTTGAACAGAAAGAGCAGGTTGAAATCGCTAAATGAAATCGTATTATGTATTTTTGTGTCGGGGGTCATTGGAAAATTACATTTATGTATCTTTTTTTGAGTTTTTTATCTAAAAAATAATAGGCAAAACGAATATGTATATTAATTTGTTGGGAAGTTTGCTTCTTTGAGTTTTTTGTTTGAAAAGGATGTGGGGAATTAAAAGCAAACAAAAAATCCTGTAGATGTGTTACGAAAATGAAAGGGAAAGGCTTATTTAATATTTATAAGTATTTGGGGAATTCGCTTTTGGTGAGTTTTTACCATATTATTTCAATAAATATTTATGTTTGCTTCTTTGATACCTTTAGTTTTATGAATGAATCTTTAAAATAAATGTTCCTATATTTATTTATTTATTTATTTGTTGCTTAAGTTTTATTAACGAATTTTGTTTTTTTGTTTGACATTGTAATTGTTCCTTTTGTGTTCGCAATCTTTATATAACATATTTTTAAATCAATCTTAATAAATGACAAAAGTGCACAGCACAAGCAATAAATAAAATCTTTAAATGAAATGTTCCTGTTGGTGTTAACTTTTTCAAAAACTTGTTTTTATCGCATTATTTGAATAAATATTTATTTATGCTTTTTGTTAACCAACTATAGGTACCTTAAGTTTTTTTTTTAATGAATCCTTTAAATAAATGTTCCTATTTGTGCTTATTATTCTAAGAATATATTCTATGCTTTTTTGTTATTAACGATCAAAATCAAAAAAATGAGGCAAGACAAAAATTTTAAATCAGATAGAAACAACTTAAACCTATCTGTATTCTTGAATTTTACTGCTATCTAAAGAGCGATTAAATAGCTGCTATTTATAGCTGCTCATTTTGTGTACTGCTCTCTGTGATCGCTGCTCATTTGAAATCGCTCTTTAGCACATCCCTAGTTGCTATTATCCACTGCAAATAGTAGCTCACCGATGTTTTTTTATCAACCAGTTCACAAAAATGTGTTCTGACAAAAGGTCCTAAATGATGAATTTATTTGTTTAGCAAACAAACAATTTACTACCAATCTCTGAATACTTCAACAGGACTCTGGGATCCAAAATTATATGAATTGGTGAAAGTTCTTTTGACAGACCCTGTAGTTATATGAGCGTCCCCAATTAGCTTATTTAACAAGCTCAGTGACACTATTTACGATTTACGTTATTTGAAACGCTTCTTTATTTATTACTAACTTTTTAATTTGTGCACAAATTTTTTAATCTATAAAAAAATATGTAGTATATTCAGCAATACATATAATTACATAAATGTGTTCCCGAAAAGCGATTTTTATACCTAGGAAGTTTTAAATTACAGCTTTCATTGAAGATTTTCTAAAACTCGATACAATCTGATAATTAGTTAATATTAGACTTGATTGCCTTTATAATAATCCCTTAGCAATTTATAACGTTGAAAACACATTATCGTGATATTTAATTTTAATACAAAAAAAAAACCGATGTCATCCTTGGAGAAAGCTAATTAATAGGTACGTAAGCCCTTGCTTTTTTGTTTTTAATATAATCGAAGCTCAAATGGATTTTAAATACAAATTAGCTTAATAGTTACTTTATAAAGGTTAAACACTAAGGGTGAATAATAAATAATTCATTCCTGTCTTGATCATTTTGTTAGTTCCAAACACTTTGTAAAATCTCCCACATCCGAATACCAAAAAAAACAATTTTTTTCAGTTTCAGCATATCTCCATCATTGTGACATCATAATAATTAAACAATAGTGAATAAAATCAATTGAAACTATACTAATTCTGTACACTTTGGGGTATCGCCAAATAATGTTCTATAAGATCTAAAACGTGCCATTCACATATTCTTCGTTCTTTTGCAAGTTTTCAATAAAAAACAATTAAGTTTCGAATTAATAAATTGACGTCGACAGACTAGATTTAAATAGATACCTCTATAAGTATGGAAAATGTCTTCCTGATTGGGGTCTTGAAAAATATGTCCACAGACTTTCAGTCTTAAATGATATCAGTTCTTGTTAAGATCTCTAACGATTCTGACAAATTGCACCTTTAACGCAAAGCTAATGGAATAGATAGTGGCATAATAAAGTTTAATAATAAAATAGTATTGTAAATAAAATATTTCTTGCTAAGATAATAAGACTGGTGTATATTAAGTGCCTTATTGTATACGTAAGGAATGTGAGTGTTGATTTCTTACTTCTGTGATAAATTTTCATAATTTTATAATTACATATTTCACAAACAAATAAAGTTCTTAACTTTGAAACTATTGATTAAGAGGTGTAGGTATTTAATCTTAAAATTAAGGGCAAGGCAAGCATTTCATACCTATATTAATTGACAAAAATTGTTCTTGATCTTTGATTTTTCCTAAACGAAAAGGTCATACATTGAATTAATTTTTTTTTATTGAATTAAAGTGCTTTTAAAACGAATAAAAAACAATTATGTGCAATTTTGTTCCCATTACTTTTTCACACTTGCCTTTTGAAGGAAAGCATAAAATGGCGGTAGTGAAACTATCGACTGATTTTGAATTCGTCATAAAAAACCCTCTTCGTTCCCTCTGGCTTAGCGTAGTACCTTTCTCTCGAAGATACCATGGGAGCTTTCATCCGCCTGAAAAAGCAGGGATACCGAATCTCGACGTATAGCTCATCCCTGTTAACACTGTCATAAGCTGCTTTCAGATCGATGAGGTGATGAGTATCAATATTTAATTCTTGGGTCTTCTCCAAGATTTGGCGTAATGGGAAAATTTGGTCGATGGTATAGACATTGCAGGTCTGAAACCACACTGATAAGATCCAATCAAATCTGCCGTTCACAAAATATTCTTGACAACATCGATCTTGTAGGCGATAATTAAAAGATTAATGCCTCTGTACTTGGTGCAGAGAAGGCGATCACTTTTTTTATGAATCGGGCAAATGGTGCTAACGTTTCACTTGTCGGGCATACTTTCCTCCGAACAAATTTTGCTTACGAGTTTGTGTATGTCCCTTACCAGATCATATTTATCGAGCTACAAAAGCTCCGCCTGTAGGCCATCGTCACTGGCAGCTTTTTTATTATTTTAGCCTGGTGATGGCTACCTTGAACGCATTTAGGTCGGTTGGGTGAACGCATTTAGGTCGGTTGGTTGAAACTCCAGATCATCAACCAAATCTTGGACTTCATCGCCATTAAGCATCTGGTTAAAATGATCTCTCCAGATAACATAAACTGACTCTTCTGTAGAAGTTTCTTACCTGTTTTCTGCTAAAGCATCTCTGCATTCCCATTGAATTCATTGATCTTTTTTCTGAGTAAGCAGTTTTAATTCCTTCTCTTGTCAGTGTAGAGCTGATGGGAATCTCGTGTCCCCCTTTGCTGCCACAAAGCCTGCGTTTTGGTTTTTTTTTGCCTCAGCACATTCGGAGTCGGATCATCATATTACTTTTTCTAGTACAAAGAACTTAAAAACAATTTCCACGCAATCAAACAACATAATATTTGAATGCTGATATCATATAACAATATAAATTTAAGGGCGTCCACCATTTACGTTGAGGCGGTCATAAGGACAGTCGCAAGGTTCATAGAGATTTACAACAAATCTCCAGTTGGACGAGACCCATTGACGATACAACTAGTAAATTTTCCGTTGAAAATCTATACGAAACATGCGACCGTCCTTACGGTCGTCTAAACGTGACAAAGAAATTTGTATTGATGTGGGATTTCTTATGAAGGATACTCAAAAAACAATCTCTTTAAGCTCAATTTAATTATTTTAAATGTTGCATAAACTATTTAACCGAATTTTCTTAATCTGGTCGCTAACTACAATGTGGTAAGTATAGCTACATTTTAGGAAAATATTTGGCAAGCATAGTGACTTGTGGGATACTTTTTCCTTTTTTTGAAAAAAAAACTCTTTTTCAAAAAACTACATTATATCGCTTGGTTTCAATAGATTTCATTACTCAGTTTAAAACTCTACAAAAAGTATCTTTTCTTTCTCTTTTTTATTCAAGGGGGTCTAAAAACACTAACAGCAGTAAATCCGTCAGTTTCTTGAAGCTATTTCGCTATGCAGCTCCTTTGGACTTTTTACTTTTATTCATTGCATTTACTTCATGCATTATCAAAGCCTTTATTTACCCTTCTGGCATAATTGTTTATAGTGAGTTAGTTGCAATGTTTGTGGATCGTAATCTTGGCTTTGGAACTTCTTCAAAAACCATTTCATTGCCTTTATTTGGTGGTGGGAAAGTACTGTAAGTTTTGTAATTTTAAGTTCCTAAAATAGCGGCGCGTTGATTTTTACATATTTTTTTTTAGAACCAATGCAACTAGAGAAGAAAACATGGCCGAATTACGAAATGATTCGTGGGCATTTGGATACATTTTGACAATACTATCGATTGTGATGTTTATAACTGGAATTATATACGTCGATGTTTTAAATTTTGTCGGCTTAAGAATCACTGCAAAAATAAGGCGGGAATTTTTTGAAGCCACATTAAGAAAGGACATTGGATGGCATGATGTTGCAACAAATCAAAACTTCGCTGTTCGAATTACAGAGTATGTTGAAGTATCTTTAATTAATTAAAAATTCAAAGGATCAATCTTTTCATAATTTTCAAGCAATATGGAAAAAATTCGTGATGGAATATCGGAAAAACTTGGTCACTTTGTGAACCTTGGTATCAGCGTTTTTATTGTCATCACTATTTCGTTTGTCTACGGTTGGAAGCTGACGCTAGCCATCAGTGCTTATATACCTTTAATTTTAGCAACAAACTATATTGTAGCTAAGGTTAGTAGAAAGAGTTGTTATTTATCATTAAAAACTCAGTAAATTCATTCTCAGTACCAAAGCAAACTTACGATACGTGAGCAAGACTCATACGTAGTTGCCAGTAGCTTGGCCGAAGAAATAATTGGTGCCGTACGGACTATTGCTGCTTTTGGTGGAGAAAAACTTGAATGCGATCGATTTGATAAACTTCTGCTTCCTGCTCACAAAGCCAATAAATTAAAAGGTCTCTTCACTGCCGTAGGAGATGCAATAACTAGATCAATGCTTTTTTTCTCAGTTGCACCTGCATTTTATTATGGAGTAATTCTAGTCTTAGGTGATCGTGGCAAAACTGATCCCGAATATACACCAGCAGTTCTAATGATTGTATGATAAATTTTGAAAAAACACTAAACCTCTTCTTATTAAACTTTTTAACTCACAGTCTTTTTTTGGAATCCTTGTTGGAGGAGATAACATTGCAAGGTGTTCACCGTTCTTGGATGCTTTTACATCAGCAATGGGTTCTGCTGTGTCGATTTATGAAGTCATTGATTCAACGACAAATATCGATCCAATGTCTGAAGATGGAAATATTCCTAATCATGAACTCAATGGAAATATTGAGTTTCAAGATGTCTTCTTTAGATATCCATCCCGGGAAGACGTTATTGTCTTAAGAGGACTTAATCTTAAAGTTCGAGCCGGACAAACGGTGGCTCTTGTAGGTCATTCAGGATGTGGAAAATCGACTTGTATTCAACTTCTACAACGATTTTATGATCCAGTGTTTGGAAATGTGATTTTAGACCAAATCGATATACGGAAATATAATGTTTCATGGTTGCGATCAAATATATCAGTTGTGGGCCAAGAACCAGTGTTATTTCAAGGCACAATAGGTGAGTTTTGTATATTTTTAAATGAGAAATTTATGGACATTTTGGTTTTATTTCAGGAGACAATATAAGATATGGAAAACCAGGTGCATCGCAAAAGGAAATCGAATGTGCTGCCAGAGCAGCTGGAGCACATGATTTCATAATAGAGTTGCCATTGGTGAGTATGAAATGAAATCGATGTTTTAGAAAGAAAAAATATAACGAATATGATTCGTTTTGAATTCGTTTTTTTGTCCAAAAACTAGAATTTAAATATAGATAGACAAATATTTTACTTTTGGAATAAATCAACCCTAAGATTTTGATTTAAGCTACGCGCAAACCGATGTGATGGCGGTGGCGATCACTATAAAAATGAAACGGAGAAGTAATAGTAAGAAACGGAGAGTAATAGTATAATGTTCCTAAAAAACAGATGTCGCTAGGAAATCGGCTAAAATTATTCTATTTTTAAAAGAGGTGCAAGTTAAAAAGTATCTAACGAGTCTTTTTGTCAAAAGTTTTCAGAAGTATGTGCAGATTAAGCACATTTTGGGCTATTTTCCCAAAAAAACGCAATGGCTTCCGTATATCAACTTGCAATTGTTAAGCTAGTGTAGGAGTAAAACTACTAAAAATTCCAGAGTTTGGACTTGTTCATTTTTAAAATGTGTATTATTCTCTGTTGGGCGCCATTTTAAATTTCATATATGTATTACTTTTCTTTACCCAAACATATTTATGAAACTGTATATTTGTATTTTGTCTGATATCTACTTAGAGCTACGATACTTCAATTAGTGAAAAGGGTGTGCAACTATCTGGTGGCCAAAAGCAAAGAATCGCTATTGCTCGTGCTTTGATCCAAAATCCAAAAATTCTCCTTCTCGACGAAGCTACTTCTGCTTTGGATTATCAATCTGAAAAACTTGTCCAAAAAGCTCTCAATGCAGCCAGCAAAGGTCGAACTACAATTGTTGTGTCTCATCGTCTGTCGGCCATTAAGGACGCTGACAGAATTATTTTTATTCATGAGGGTAAAGCTGTTGAAGACGGCTCTCATGATGACTTAATGGAATTGCGTGGTAAATATTTTGACATGGTAACAGCTCACGAATACAACGATGAAGATGTCAATGAAGAGGATATTCTTGAAAAAGGTACTCTGCAAAAAAGAATATTAAATGCAAATATATGAAACCCAAACTTTGATGGATTTCAGAAAAACCCTTTGACATTACGTTCGATCAGACTAGTATCAACTGTGAGAAAAACCAACTGAACAAACATCGCTTTTCAAATGCTTCAGCAATTGCAAAGAGTATCTACAGCGATGACGATTTGCAGGAAGAAACTCAATTTTGGAGGACATTTCAAAAACTGTTGAAAATTGCAAGGAGCGAATGGTGTTATTTAGCGTTTGGAACCTTTTTCGCCATGCTATATGGCTGTATTCAACCAATCTATGCCTACTTGTTCGGAGAATTTTATGCTGCATTAGGACAAACTGACCCCGAAGAAGTGTTGTCCCGTACAACCGTTCTCGCTCTTATTTGTGTGGGAGTTGGGATTTTTGTGATAGCTGTTTGTTTTATTCAAACATACATCTTTAATTTAGCTGGCATTAGACTTACAACGAAACTAAGGTTCATTAAGTTTAAAAGAAATTTATTTTTATACAACTTCAATATTTACAGATCATTAACCTTCAAGGCTATTCTCTCCCAAGAGATTGGATGGTTTGATGACGATGATAATAGTGTGGGTATACTTTCCGCACGATTATCGGGAGACGCTGCAAGTGTTCAAGGATCAATTGGACAGCCGATGAGTGGAATGATACAGGCAGCAGCGAATTTTGTTTGTTGTATATCGTTAGCTTTTTATTTTTCTTGGCAGATGGCGTTGGCTTGTCTGTGTACATCACCTTTCATGGTGGGATCGATTGTTTTCGAAGCAAGGTAACTCACATTTTTGCATATAATTGTCATTAGAACAGTTAGGAATGTTCATTGATGTTTTATGAAATTATAGTTTCTATTATAACATAACCTTTAACTACAATTCAATATGACTTCGTTCAACAAAATATAATTGAGAAAATATGGTATTTACTGTTTTTAACATTTTGTTTTTTCTAAATTATTTATTTATTATTTTAAGATATATGGCGAACTCAGCTATTCATGAGAAACGCACTCTCGAGGAAACAAGTCGAATTGCAACAGAAGCTATTGCCAACATCCGGACTGTAGCTGGACTCCGTCGAGAGCCTCAATTAATAAAAGAATACAACAAAGATGTTGATAAATATAAATTACAACTTAAAAAGAGGCTTCGTTTTAGAGGAGTCGTTAATTCAAGTGGTTTTGCATTAATGTATTTTGGCTATGCCGTAGCATTAACATACGGTGGAATTCTTTGTTCGGAGGGGAAGATTAAGTTCTTTAATATTATTAAGTAGTATTTAAATTGCATAGTTTTTTGACAGTTAATATATTTTCAATTAATTTTCAGAGTTTCCGAATCACTACTTTATGGTCTTTATATTCTGGCACTTGCCCTGGCATTTGCTCCATCGTTCACATCAGCCCTCATTTCTGGCCATAGGTTACTACGAATATTAGAAAGAAAGCCAAGAATTAAATCATCACGACACTGTCAGAACAACTTTAAAATTGATACGTCGTTAAAGGGAGTAACATATAATGATGTTTCTTTCCGTTATCCAACTCGCCCCAATGTGCAGGTCTTGAATGGTTTGAATTTGGGAATCTTACAAGGAAAGACAGTTGCGCTGGTAGGTGCATCTGGTTGTGGAAAATCAACTTGTATTCAACTTCTGCTAAGATATTACGAAGCTGATAAAGGACAGATCGTAAGACGTAATTAACGTAACGTATGAATAAGAATTTAAAACTTTAATTTTATAATTTTAGTGCATAGATGGCCAGGATATTGAACAAGATATGACATTGTCAACACTTCGTCGTCGATTGGGAATTGTTGCTCAGGAGCCAGTCTTATTTGAGAAGACTATAGCTGAGAACATAGCATATGGAGATAATTACAGAGAAGTCTCAATGTCCGAGATTATTGAAGCTGCAAAGCTTGCAAACGCACATTCGTTTATTACTGCATTGCCAAATGGATTTGAAACGAAACTCGGGGCGAGAGGTACTCAGCTGTCAGGTGGTCAGAAACAAAGAATTGCTATTGCTAGAGCTTTAGTTAGAAACCCACAAATTTTATTGCTTGATGAGGCTACTTCTGCTTTGGATTTGCAAAGTGAAAGGGTTAGTATATGTATAGTCTAGTTCAAACTTCAAAATTTATTAATTTTTGCTAGTGTTAAAAATATCTCTTAATTAGCCAGTTCAGCTTTCTGCAACAGCAAAGATTTTATTCATATTCGTACATATGTAATTCTTCAACTAAATTGTTCAGTTTACTGCCAAATACCTACAAAAATTAGAATTTCTTGCTCAATTTTTGAGAAAGAAAATTTGTGTGATCTCAGAAATGCAAACTGGTTAAAGGTAATATGTTCCTACATCTGCGTGTTTATATTTTTATTTTAAAATTAGATAAACAAAATCTAAACACTATATAATTGGATTGATATATAATAATTCATTCAAAAATTCTATTTTAACAGATCGTACAATCAGCTCTAGATACAGCTTGCAAGGGCAGAACATGCATTGTTGTTGCTCATCGGTTAACTACGATTCATAATGCAGATTTGATATGCGTTTTACAAAATGGAAAAATAATCGAACAGGGTAACCATCAGCAGTTATTAGCTAGGAATGGCATTTATGCAAAGTTATACAAAAGCCAACCAGCTGTAAGCTAGATTTATATATACATATATGACACATTTATATAATTATTTAATTTTAAATTACTCTTTTTAACTAAAATGTTTGATGAATATGATTAAATTGAATAAAACAACAGAACAAGACTTACTATAGCTTTTATTTGATTTTGATTGGATTGAAAATTCTTGATGCTTGGAATTTCCATATCAAAAACAAAATTTTAAAAATTGTAGCAAAACAAAAAAGGTACGGTACTATTACATTCTTGGTTATTTTTTTTATATGTATACCTAAACTAGACTAAAAACGTGAGCTTCACGTGTAATATGTTACGTGTCACACATTACTTTGTAATTGGGTACTTTTAGTAACAAAATTACAGCACTTGGACAATTCATTGATGTTTATATGTTTAAAAGGTTTTACAGCCAAAACACCCACCTTAATTGTGAGTCCCGGAACTTTCATTTCATTTTATTTTATATTTTTTTTTTAAGAATAGTAAATGAAGAAAATTAGTTAGAAAATTACAAATTTGAACTTTTGTTTTTGGTTTTTACTGATTTCTAAAAAAACGGTTTGAATACCTGGCTAATATGAAAGTAAAAATCAAAAAACTTTTTTGAAACCGTGCGGAAATCAATTTCGTAATTGGATTTAATTTTGGAGCAGAAATCAGAACAAGGGTGATTAAGTAGGATTAGATAGAATGAGGACTTATTTGCACAGCAATTTCAAGTTAAAACTGAAAGGAACTGACAACTTTGCTAATTTTAACAGTTCTTTTTTCCCACCCACCCAGAAATCTGAAGTTTTTTCAATGGTAGAAACAATTTTTTCTATTTTTTATTATGAAGAGTTGATCAATTGTATTTAAATTAATTATTATGTAGGTTAATTGGGCTTTTTGATCTTTTATTTTTTTATGCAACTAATAAAATTAATCCATTTCTATTTTTGTCTGAACAATCTACTTTTTATTTACTTCATATTTTAATCGGACGTTATTTTCTGTATTTAACTTATTTCACTCTATAAAACGAAACAATTTTTCAAATATTTAGACCTTAAGATATCTAAATATAACGACATCGGCGACCTTTTAAAATCGAATTATAAATTTATCGCATTTCCCCCTTTAAATAGTTAAAGTTTGAGCTAGCAAAACAAAAAAATTTCTCTTAGTATTTTGACAGCAAACTGAAAAGTTTGCTAAGGAATTATGTCCATGTAACTGTGACTCATGAGATCTTAGGATAACGTGTGTTGCTTTTAAGTTCAACAGATTGAAATGTTTTTCAAAAAGTAAATAAACGTTTTGTCAAAAATTTAAAAGTAATTAGTATAAAGAACTTTCCGAGATTTAAGATTTTGAACAAACAAACATTTACATTTTTATTTTTTAAGAAAAGAAGATTAAATTTTGCCTCGAAATAATAAAAAAAAATGTACGACTGAGCAAAGCCAAATATATTGTGCTTTGTTTATGGGCAATAAAATCAAATAAACTGAAAATTAAAAACCAGCTTATTTAGAATTTAGAATACACGCGTTCCTACATTTTTATAATCCAAGCCGAAATGCAAATATTTGTTCAATTGTTATTTTTTCTACGTATGAATACAAATTTAACAAATGAAAGTACCTACCTACATATTCAATTCTAACAGTAAATACGTATAATCAATTATACTTAAAGAAATCTTCAGGATTTGAGCTAAACTTTCGAAAATTCCCGTATTTTTTAGTTATTCTCATATAATCGCTTCACAGAATTAGGTAGAATTAAGGGTTAAAGGAATACTTTATATATAAAAATAGTTTTTATAAAGAAATCTTTAACATATTAATCAATTTTTTTAGTAGGTACTTGCGACTTCTTTAACACTCTCTTTAAATTTTACAAAAAAAACCACTGGAACAATTTTTTTTTTTACATTAGCTCTGTATTGTTCAAAGTAATTTCTTTGCTTTAAAATTTTGGATATTTTTTGAACAAGGACTTATTTTTATATAAAAAAATTTACCTCCCTATCTTTAATGCTTCGCCACTTTATTGTCTTGAGCTATTGAAGAGCAAGTTCATGCGATCCAGTCGTGCATTATTTTTTCTCGGTTTTCACCATAAAAAATTAAGTTTCGGATTAATAAATAGAAGCACCTATGTACATTCATACACTCATATATATAAATATTATGTATGTACATTTTTCAGTCTTGATAGATGTCAGTTCTTGTTAAGATCTCTAATGATTCAGTGAAATTAAACCTCTAAAGCAAAATTATAAAAATAGTTAATAGTGTCTTAAAAAATAAATATATAATAACAATTCCGTACTTAGTACATTATTATTATAAGTGGAAGAAATGTGAGTGTTGTGCTTTTACTTCTGCCAAAAATCTATAATCAACTCATAAAAAATTATGTGCTTGACTTTAAATCCATATCCATTTAAAAAATCGCAAAACTTTTGTTGCATTTATAAGGTAGAGTCATGCGACCCAATTAGTGCCAAACGACTGGCATATTAATTTTCTTATCTATTTGAATTTGTTTTATAAATTTTGCCACGTTTATTATATTTTTTTTATAAAAAGTGATTTGTGTAAGCAGTGAAAACTAATGGGTTGTCAAATTGTTAGTTAGCTTGTATAAATGAAACATTGGTAAAAGTGCTAGGCCAATAATTAAAAACATATGTGCAAATTGCGAATCACTAGTAAAATAAATTTTCTTTAATTTATGGGGCTTGAAATGAAAACTAAGACAGTTCTTTTTGCGAAAACAGATGTTGAAATGACTGTTTTGGAATTGTTACCTGCAGTTTATAAAAACAAATGTTTTTTACCTTGCGTTCAACATATTGAAAACTTATGTCAAACCATATGTTACGGAAGTGAACTTTACCACATTTCTCGCTTTTAGAAATTTTGTCAGCATGCATAACACAAAGTAAAAAAAACACCTGCTTTCTACAAATTTAATGTGCCCGAGTTATGTACACTACACGACATACCCACTGTACAACCCATCAACTATACACAACATAATTCCAATAAATTTAATTATGAATATTATGAAAACTTATTTTGTAACTAATTAATAATATTATGTAAGCTTAACTAGTAATTCGGTATTCTTGCCTAATAAAAATTGACGGAATAAAGAATGGGCAAGTCTTATAAACTGACATTCAAGTATGAATAATACAATAAATAATAATAATAACTAAATAACTATCATTTTATTTTATTTGGTTCTTTTCAATGGTTGTGAATCAATCAAAAGTTTAAGATTAACTCTGGAATATCACAAGGTAGCCATTTAGGACCCGTACTTTTTATTTTATTTATTAATGACTTACCGTCTCTTCTGAAATATTCCAATTATGTATCTCATTTATGCGGACGATGTTACAATCTTCAAAACTATTGAAAATACTTGAGATTGTGCAGAGTTGCAGTGTGATCTTATTTCATTTTTTGATTGGTGTGTTCGTAATTGTTTGATTTTCAATATTGATAAATGTAAAACTATTACTTTTACGAGAAAGCTATCTGTATCACCTGCAAATTATTTTCTTAATGGTGTATTATTGTCTCGAGATAGCGACTTAACTGTCCTTGGTGTCCTATTTGATCAAAAAATTGACTTTATACAACAAATGAACTCCATAACTAATAAAGCTTATTCAATTCTTGGGTGGATAAACAGAGAGTCAAGGCAGTTTTCTGATCCTTTTGTTTCCAAACAGCTTTTTGTGACTTGTGCGGCCTATTATTGAATATGCTTGTCAGGTTTGGTCGCCCCCACTATGACTGTCACAAAGCCAGATTAGAACAAGTGCACAAAATATTTCTGAGGGTTGCACTCAGAGGATTGGGTTGGGAAAATCCTTACGAACTCCCGCCTTATATAACAACAGACTGAAACTGATCGACATGCCTACTGCCTAGTCTTGAGAGCAGACGCTTGTATTTATCTTTTGTCTTCATTGTGAAACTTATAAACGGAAACATAGACTCTTTGCACCTTCTGTCTCGCATAAACTTTTATATTCCCCAAAGGAGCTTGAGGAATTTGTCCGGAAGCATATTTATTTCAATTATGAACGATTTTTTCCTCTCAATAAAATGTAAATACATATACTAATTTGTTCAACCAAACTGTTAATACTTCAATTAAATTTAAATCAACTTTTTTTCAATTTTATAACATGTACATATAATTATAACCTTTAAAGCTAGCAATTAGCTGAGTAAATAAACAAATCACTATTCAAAACCTGTATCTAAATTAAGTTACGTTTTTTTTTTTTTAGTTAGTTACGATTTTATATGCATCGCCAGTAGGATTACAACCGGTAAAAGCTAAAATAGAATCCTACTGTGGATAGATTTTTTTAAATTTCAAATTATTTTGACAGGTGATCGGTAGTACCAAATTTTAATTAAAAAAACCAGGTTACTGCCGATGCGTTTTTTGGGAATTTAATACTGTACTACGCATAGAATCCCAAAAAAACACCTATTGTTTTGTTTCATGTGATTGACTCAGTTTAAAACTTACTACCTATACATTTTCCTTTTATTTTATTTTTTCAAGGAGCTCCATGGGAACTGCAAATGACACCAACACTAAATCGGTCAGTTTCTGGGAGCTATTTCGCTATGCAGCCCCATTAGACTTTTTACTTATATTCATTGCATTAATTGGCTGCATTATAAAAGCTTTAGTTTATGCCTTCGGCGTAGTGGTCCACAGTGAATTGGTTGCAATGTTTGTGGATCGTAACCTGGGCTTTGGAACTTCTTCAAAAACCACTTCATTGCCTTTATTCGGCGGCGGGAAAATACTGTAAGTTTTGGTTATTTTAATTCCTAAGAACAGCGATTTTAAAATTTATGTATTTATAGAACAAATGCAACAAGAGAAGAAAACATGGCCGAATTACGAAATGATTCGTGGGCATTTGGATACATTTTGACAATAATATCCATTGTTATGTTTTTATCTGGGGTTATATACGTCGATGTTTTAAATTTTGTGGGCTTAAGAATCACTGCAAATATAAGGCGGAAGTTTTTTGAAGCATTAATTAGAAAGGACATTGGATGGCATGATGTTGCGTTAAATTCAAACTTCGCTGTTCGAATTACAGAGTAAGAAAGCAAGCAATAGTGATTTTGTTAAATTTTTTTCATTCATTTTATCATATTCAAGCAATTTGGAAAAGATTCGTGAAGGAATATCCGAAAAACTTGGTCATTTTACGAACATAGTTATCAGTGTTTTTATTTTCTTCACTATTTCGTTCGTCTACGGTCAAAAGCTGGCTCTAGCCATCAGTGTTTTTATACCATTAATTTTAGCGTTAAACTATATTGTAGCTAAGGTTAGTAGAAAGAGTTGTTATTTCTCATTAAAAACTCAGTAAATTCATTCTCAGTACCAAAGCAAACTTACGATACGTGAGCAAGACTCATACGTAGTTGCCAGTAGCTTGGCCGAAGAAATAATTGGTGCCGTACGGACTATTGCTGCTTTTGGTGGAGAAAAACTTGAATGCGATCGATTTGATAAACTTCTGCTTCCTGCACACAAAGCCAATAAATTAAGAGGTCTCTTCACTGCTGTAGGAGATGCAGTTACCAATTCAGTGTTGTTTCTCTTAGTTGGACCTGCATTTTATTATGGCGTAATTCTAGTATTAGGTGATCGTGGAAAAATTGATCCGGAATATACACCAGCAATTCTAATGATCGTATGATAAGTTTTGGGAAAGTATCAAACCCTTTTATTTTTAATCTTTTTAACTTAGGCTGTTATGGGTGTCATTATTGGAGTGAATAACATTGCAAAATGCTCACCGTTTTTAGATGCTTTTACTTCAGCAATGGGTTCTGCTGTATCGATTTATGAAATCATTGATTCAACGACAAAGATTGATCCACTGTCTGCAGATGGAAAGGTTCTTAACCATGAACTCAAGGGAAATATTGAGTTTCAAGATGTCTTCTTTAGATATCCATCTCGCGAAGACGTTATTGTGTTGAGAGGACTAAATCTTAAAGTTCGAGCCGGACAAACGGTAGCTCTTGTTGGTTACTCAGGATGTGGAAAATCGACTTGTATTCAACTTTTACAAAGATTTTATGATACAGCATTTGGAAATGTGATTCTAGACCAAATGGATATACGGGAATACAATGTTTCATGGTTGCGATCAAATATAGCAGTTGTAGGCCAGGAGCCTGTTTTATTTCAAGGCACAATTGGTGAGTTTGTATTTTTTATGAATTATGCCGTTATAGATATTTTGGGTTTATTTCAGGAGAAAACATAAGACATGGAAAACCTGATGCTACGCAAAAGGAAATCGAATATGCTGCCAGAGCAGCTGGAGCACATGATTTCATAATCGAATTGCCATTAGTAAGTACGAAAAGAAATCGATATTTTAGAAAGGAAAAATTGATTTGATATTGGAGATTTTTAACGTGTTTTTCATGAAATAAATAAAAGATATTATTATAAATAACTTAAAAACATAGCTTCCAAAATGCAAATAATATAAATATAGACAGCCAAATATTTTACTTTTGGAAAAAATCAACCGTAAGATTTTGATTTAAGCTACGCGCAAACCGATGTGATGGCGGTGGCGATCACTATAAAAATGAAACGGAGAAGTAATAGTAAGAAACGGAGAGTAATAGTATAATGTTCCTAAAAAACAGATGTCGCTAGGAAATCGGCTAAAATTATTCTATTTTTAAAAGAGGTGCAAGTTAAAAAGTATCTAACGAGTCTTTTTGTCAAAAGTTTTCAGAAGTATGTGCAGATTAAGCACACTTTGGGCTATTTTCCCAAAAAAACGCAATGGCTTCCGTATATCAACTTGCAATTGTTAAGCTAGTGTAGGAGTAAAACTACTAAAAATTCAAGAGTTTGGACTTGTTCATTTTTAAAATGTATATTATTCTCTGTTGGGCGCCATTTTAAATTTCATTTATGTATTACTTTTCTTTACCCAAACAAATTTATGTAACTGTATATTTGTATTTTGTCTGATATCTACTTAGAGCTACGATACTTCAATTAGTGAAAAGGGTGTGCAACTGTCTGGTGGCCAGAAGCAAAGAATCGCTATTGCTCGTGCTTTGATCCAAAATCCAAAAATTCTCCTTCTCGACGAAGCTACTTCTGCTTTGGATTATCAATCTGAAAAACTTGTCCAAAAAGCTCTCAATGCAGCCAGCAAAGGTCGAACTACAATTGTTGTGTCTCATCGTCTGTCGGCCATTAAGGACGCAGACAATATTATTTTTATTCATGAGGGTAAAGCTGTTGAGGAGGGCTCTCATGATGATTTAATGGAATTGCGTGGTAAATATTTTGACATGGTAATAGCTCACGAATACAACGATGGATATGTCAATGAAGAGGATATTCTTGAGGAAGGTACGATTCAAGAAAAAATATTAAATGGGAATATTTAAAGCCCAAACTTTGATTTTAGAAAAACCCTTTGGCATTACTTTCGATCAGAATAGTATCAACTTTGAGAAAAACCAATTGAATAAACATCGTTTTTCAAATGTTTCAACAATTGCAAAGACTATCTACAACGATGACGATTTGCAGGAAGAAACTCAATTTTGGAGGACATTTCAAAGACTGTTGAAAATTGCAAGGGACGAATGGTGTTATTTAGTGTTTGGAACCTTTTTCGCCGCACTTGTTGGCTGTATTCATCCAGTCTATGCTTACTTGTTTGGAGAATTTTATGCTGCATTAGGAAAAACTAATCCCGAAGAAGTGTTGTCCCGTACAACCGTTCTCGCTCTTATTTGTGTGGGAGTTGGATTTTTGGTAGCAGCTGTTTGTTTCATTCAAACATACATCTTTAATTTAGCTGGCATTGGACTTACAACGAAACTAAGGTTCATTAAGTTTATATTAAAAAAAAAAAATTATTTTTATACAATTTCAAAATGTACAGATCATTAACCTTCAAGGCTATTCTCGCCCAAGAGATCGCATGGTTTGATGACGATGATAACAGTGTGGGTATACTTTCCGCACGATTATCGGGAGACGCTGCCGGTGTTCAAGGATCAATAGGACAACCGATGAGTGGAATGATTCAAGCAGCAGCGAATTTTGTTTGTTGCTTATCGTTAGCTTTTTATTTTTCTTGGCAGATGGCGTTGGCTTGTCTATGTACTTCACCTTTCATGGTAGGATCGATTGTTTATGAAGCAAGGTAACTCACGTTTTTGCTAATTTTCAATAGACCATAGTTAAAATTGTAATTGATTTCATTAAACTAATATTATTAATTATATTAAACCAAAATTGTTTTCATTAAACTAATATTAGGTGTGTTCCTTTAATTTTTATCTCTGTGCATTTCTATGCATTTAAATTTGTGTGTATATTATATAAACTTTGACAAACTTTTGTATAGAAACTCATACAAATACATAGATTTTCAAAGTAAAGGAACTAGGCTTTTAATAAATACCTGATTTTTTTTTTTTCGAAAGTGTCCTCTTCGTTCGGAATTTTTTGCTTTGTTTTGGGATAGGTTATGGTATTTTTATTTTATAATATATACTTTGAATCTTCATATTGCTTATCGACATTATCTTGAACCATATGACCATGTTCGATCCATTTGTGCATTGTATTTGTTTTTTATTTATTGGTTTTAGATATATGGCAAGTTCAGCAATTCATGAAAAGCGCACTCTCGAACAAACGAGTCGAATTGCAACAGAAGCTATTGCCAACATCCGAACTGTAGCTGGACTTCGTCGAGAACCTCAATTAATTGAAGAATATAACAAAGATGTTGATAAATATATAGGACTACTTAAAAACAAGCTTCGTTTAAGAGGAGTTGTTAATGCAAGTGGTTTTTCAATAATGAATTTCGGATATGCCGTAGCACTAACTTTCGGTGGAATTCTTTGTTCGGAGGGGAAGATCAAGTACTACAATATTATCAAGTAAAATTTAATTTATAAATTTTTTCTGTGCAGTTAATAGAACATTTATTTTCAGAGTTTATGAATCTCTTCTTTATGGTCTTTTCATACTAGCGATTTCCCTATCATTTGCTCCATCATTTACAACAGCCCTCATTTCTGGCCACAGATTACTTCGAATATTAGATAGAAAGCCAAGAATTAAATCATCGCCCCACTATGGAAACAACTTGAAATTTAATACCTCGTTGAGAGGAGTTACTTATGATAACGTTTCTTTCCGTTACCCAACTCGCCCCAATGTATCTATCTTGAAGGGTTTGAATTTGGGGATCTTACATGGAAAGACGGTTGCGCTTGTGGGTGCATCTGGTTGTGGAAAATCAACTTGTATTCAACTTTTACTAAGATATTACGAAGCTGATAAAGGACAAATCGTAAGACGTAGACGTAACGTAAGAATAAGAATTTTAATCAACTTTATAATTTCAGTCTATAGATGGCCAGGATATTGAACAAGATATGTCGTTGTCAACACTTCGTCGTCGATTGGGAATTGTTGCTCAGGAGCCAGTATTATTTGAGAAGACTATAGCTGAGAACATAGCATATGGAGATAATTACAGAGAAGTCTCGATGTCCGAGATTATTGAAGCTGCGAAGCTTGCAAATGCATATTCGTTTATTACCGCATTGCCAAACGGATTTGAAACGAAACTCGGAGCGAAAGGTACTCAGCTGTCAGGTGGTCAAAAACAAAGAATTGCCATTGCTAGAGCTTTAATAAGAAACCCACAAATCTTAATACTTGATGAGGCTACTTCTGCATTGGATTTGCAAAGTGAAAAGGTCAGTATCTATTAGTTTCAGTATACCTATACACGAGATCGATAAATCTAAGAGATATAAAATTTATTCATGATTTCGAATTTCAAAAAAGCTATCACTTAAACAGTTCAGGGACCTCATCTGCACTTAAAACAGATATAATAGAGAGGCAAATATTTTGATGAAAATTTGTGAAATTTGAACGCAACACTGGTTAAATATTTTGTTGAGTTAAAATTTCACTTATATTCGCATAATTTTAAAAAGTATGATTGGAAAGATAGTTTTTCTGGTTCTGAGGCCCAATAAATAAAAAACTCAACGATTTCAATAAGTAGGTAATACCTGATTAAAATAAAATTCTATATTTGCAGATTGTTCAATCAGCTCTAATTACAGCTTGCAAGGGAAGAACGTGCATTGTTGTTGCTCATCGGTTAACAACTATTCATAACGCAGACTTGATTTGTGTTTTACAAAATGGAAAAATATCCGAACAGGGAAACCATCAGCAGTTATTAGCTAGGAATGGCATTTATGCAAAGTTATATAAAAGCCAACCAGCTGCTGTTAACTAGATGCAGAAAAAACATTTATACTACGTTTTCATTGGAGCCGAAATGAGGTAATTTCGTAAATTACAGAAAAGGTGTTTTCATTGCAAATTTGAGAATTTCGTTTGACAGATAATTTAATTTTGAATTTGAATTGGCAGTTAATTGGTGTGTTCAGAAAAATGAGATCTCAGAGAATTTTCTCACTCAAAAAGTGAGCAATCGAATCCAAGATTTTTTTTCCTCAGAGTTTTGACAGCAAACTGAGAAATTTTGCTGAGGAATCCTGTTCAGGTAACTGAGACTGCTGAGATCTCCGAGATCTCATTTTACTGAACATGCTTCTCATTAATGGGTTTACACTATGAATGAGTTCATAAAGTTTTTACGTAATTTCAAACCTAATTTCGTGCAAATTTGGTTGAAATTACCTCATTTCGGAATGTGGATTTGTATGGGAAATGATATAATTTGGTCCAATGAAAACGTAGTATTATACAATATAGCAATCTTAATTAAACAATCTTTTAAACTAAAATGATTGACGGTTATGGTTTTAAATAATAAACAACACAACAAGACTTGAACTTTAAAATGATTTTTCAATAAAACAAGTGTGGCAAATGGTACCTATTTTAACTTACAAAATATTATCTAAAATCTTACCTGACAACGTAAGCGAAACTTGGGAGAAACATGACCCTGTGGTAACTTTTATTTAAACAAATTTCCAAAACTGAGATCTTTTCCTATGGTTGTCAAACAGACTTACAGTAAGAGAGCGGTAGGCATAACTTTCAATTTCCGTAAGTCCCCTTTTCCACGATGGAACTTTCTGCATCAAACTTTTTCGCTTGTGGACAAGAAGGGTAGGAAAGTGAAGGGGATAGCCAAACACCGCCGGGCTACGTTTTGAAGAAACTTTTTTGACGTTTTCTTTCGTCAAACCTAAAATAATCATGTCGATAATGGAATCCGCAAAGCTGGATCCGCAGTGATTTGCAGTGCAGTGCTCTATTTTCTTCTTACCCATTTGTCATGAAAAGAAAAGATAACACTTCTGAGAATCACTGCAGATCCAGTCTTGCGGATTCCATAATCGACATGGAAAAGGTCAAAGGAATTTTAAGAGAAATCATCAAAAGTTTCATCCAAAAAGTTCCATCGTGGGAAAGGGGACTAAGTAATAATGGACCCTCTTATCGATAATCTCGAGTGGAATTTAGTTCCCTCGGAATATTTTACTCCACCGAAAATTTATTTATCAGGTCTCTCATGATCGAGAGCATCAACACTCCCACTTGGTAAATTTAAAAAAGATACCAGGTATATTACAATTACAATTATTTATATTAATTATTTATGGTATAAAAGAAAACAGTTTATTTTTTTTATAAAAATTAATAGGGGTATTCCCGATTCGATGCAACTGGTCTTGTATCATTGCAAAAGTGTAAATTTGCTATACCCTAACCCCATTGTAAAAAAAAACTTTGCACTTTTGCAATGTTGCAAGACCAGTTTGCATCGGATCGGGAATACCCCTAATGTTATTCCACCATTAAGTTACGCGCAAACCAACGCGATGGCGGTGGCGATCACGATAAAAATGTGGATGCCGCACATATAAATCAAAGGAGAGGCACACATATCCGCAATTGAAGTATGCCATGTCTTTGATCTTTATATGAGGCATCCACATTTTTATCGTGATCGCCACCGCTATCGCGTTAGTTTGCGCGTAGCTTTAAGAATCTGAAATAGTGTGAACATTGAGTAATTCACCATATACCTTTTTATTCTATTGCACCATAGGTGGCGCATAAAATATGTCAAATTTATTCACCACCAAACAGCTGTCACATTCGAAATGTCAGCAATTGCAAAAAAAAACCATAAAAAAAGTGTCCCCCGCCTGTCAGTTGACGTGTTTAGAATTTTCATCTTCATCCATAATCGAAATCAATTTTTTTCTTTTTTGCAAAAATCTCCTGAAAAAATGCAAAAAATCTAATAACCCAAATATCTTTCCAATACACAATAATCCAAGTAATTTGATTTTTATTGTAAAATTGTTGCAGCCAAAATGTTTTTTGCCCACGTATTCATTATTTGTTTATGCGTGTTCGGAGCTACAAGCGACGAGCATAATCACATTGTAAGTTTTTTTTTTCTAAAAAATAAATAAAATTAATTTACAAAACTGCCCCCGCATCGAGAAATATCTGAAACTTCAAATTAATTCCATTGCCAGTACAACGACCGAGAGGAAGTCGTTCTATGGATGAACACTGTCGGCCCGTATCACAATCGCCAAGAGACTTATGCATATTTCTCTTTGCCCTTCTGCTCCGGGTCCAAACCGAGTATCAGCCACTACCATGAGACACTCAGTGAAGCGCTCCAGGGAGTCGAACTCGAGTTCAGCGGCTATGAGATTGATTTTAAAGGTAATTTACTTTATTCGTGTGAAAATTGAACCTAACAAAATTTACTCATTCTGTTTTGCAGTCGACGTCTCATCAACTGTGATCTGCATGGTCGACCTGACCGAAGACAAAGTCAAGGCTTTCACCTATGCCGTTAAGAATGAATACTGGTATCAGATGTACATCGATGGTCTACCCATTTGGGGTAAAGTGGGTGAACGTTCCGAGCGAGAGAACAAATACTCCATCTACACCCACAAGAAATTCGAAATCGGCTACAATGGCAAGCAAATTGTAGACATAAATCTGACCACTGAAAAGAAGGAGCTACTTGTACCGGGAGCCAAAATCAAGTTCTCCTATGAAGTCATCTGGAAGTTGACTCCAGTTAAATTCGAAAACCGTTTCGACAAGTACTTGGATCCGAACTTTTTCCAACACAGGGTATGACTATTGTTACTATTATCATTTTGTTATATGACCATTTCTGGTTGCAGATTCATTGGTTCAGCATATTTAACAGTTTCATGATGGTTATCTTCTTGGTTGGACTTGTGTCAATGATTCTTATGAGGACTCTGCGTAAGGACTACGCCCGATACAGCAAAGATGAAGAAATGGACGATATGGTGAGTTCAAATGTCGTTCTTGCTTTATCAGCATACAAAATTGCCAACGATACGTTAGATATATTTTGTTGCTGGTTATCGTTGAGATAAGAGAATTTTAAACTCATTTCAATTTAAATTGCGAAAGCATGTTTTTTTAATAGAGTCAAACAGCGTTTTGCTTATTTAAAAATCTAACTGCGTGGAAACAGCGAAAATTGAATGAATTTGAAGACGGAAGAACATTACTTCCAGAATTCTTTGCGTTTGTTTTTATCAAATGCAAATCTTTTTTTTTTTTACTTGATATGAATTATTTTCAAGCTAATCTAGGCATAAGTTATGAGTCTGTATACATTTTAGTTTTAAATTTAAAGAAACAAATGAAAGGTCAGCAGACTACATTTCCTACTTAAAAAAAATTCAATTTCAGTTCCTATTGTAAATCGGAGAGAAAGTGAGTGCATAGAAAATATTTAGTTTGAAATTCTTGTCTCAGGTCATATTCTGTAGTGAGTGTTTATAAAGATAGCAAAATTTTCATTCATTATTTTTGTAGTTAAGTCGAAAGTAGTAATGGTTGTCAAAAGTTTTGTTCAGAGAATTATAGTCGTGCGCAGTTTTTGTTTTCTCAATTGTGACAGTCTCCCGCTTACTTTAATATACAGCTATAATTTAACCATGAGAAACTCATAAAAGTCAAGTGAGAAGAGTTTTCCTCAGATGACATGAAATTGTATAAATAAAGTAAACTAATTACCAAA
This sequence comes from Epistrophe grossulariae, assembly GCA_929447395.1. NCBI lineage: Eukaryota > Metazoa > Arthropoda > Insecta > Diptera > Syrphidae > Epistrophe > Epistrophe grossulariae. The sequence continues at coordinate 138,584,846 of OV839568.1, forward strand.
AATATACTTAACATTATAGGAACGTGACTTGGGCGACGAATATGGTTGGAAACAAGTTCATGGTGACGTTTTCCGAACTCCACAACACAGCTTGTTCTTTTCTGCCCTTATCGGAGCTGGGTATCAACTGATCTCAGTTGTATTTTGTGTTATAATTTTTGCAATTGTAGGAGAACTATATACAGAGTAAGTAAAGGAAAAAATCATTCCAAGAGCATTCCATGTTTAAAACAACGAATATTTACCCTTCAAGGCGAGGATCTCTTTTGTCAACTGCGATATTCGTTTATGCCGCTACCTCACCTATCAATGGCTACTTTGGAGGATCTTTATACGCTCGTCTAGGAGGCCGCATGTGGATACGGCAGATGGTAGCATCAGCATTTTTAGTGCCAGTCTTCGTTTGTGGGACAGCATTTTTCATCAATTTCATTGCCATTTACTATCACGCTTCAAGAGCAATTCCATTCGGTACAATGGTTGCCGTCACTTGTATTTGCTTCTTCGTTATTCTTCCACTAACCCTTGTGGGAACAGTAGTCGGACGTAATTTAGACGGCCAACCAGACTACCCGTGTCGCGTGAACGCAGTACCTAGACCCATTCCGGAGAAGAAGTGGTTCATGGAACCAGCGATTATTATTTTGCTCGGAGGAGTTCTACCCTTTGGATCGATTTTCATCGAAATGTATTTGAAAATAATTAACGTAGTAGCACAGATAATTTTAATCGAAGAAACAAACTTTTTCTAGGTACTTCATATTCACGTCGTTCTGGGCATACAAAATATACTACGTGTACGGCTTTATGCTTTTGGTGTTCTCCATTCTTACAGTCGTCACCGTATGTGTAACCATTGTATGCACGTATTTCTTACTAAATGCCGAGGACTACCGGTGGCAGTGGACGAGCTTTCTGGCGGCTGCATCAACATCAATTTACGTCTATGCGTATTCGTTTTATTATTTCTTCTTTAAAACGAAGTAAGTTTGAAATTTATTGTTTTTTTTTTTTTTTTAAATATTAACGTTTTAATTAATTTGAATATTTTATTTTTTTAAGAATGTATGGTCTCTTCCAAACGGCTTTCTATTTTGGCTACATGGCGTTGTTCAGCGGAGCGCTAGGTCTCATTTGCGGCACCGTTGGATATGCTGGAACAAACTTTTTTGTGAGAAAAATCTATTCAAATGTGAAAATCGATTAAATTCTTGTATATCGAATCACAAAACGAAATACAAAATAGAAAAAAAAACCTGAAGTTTTCCTCGGTAAATATAAAAATAATTAATTAATTGTGATGACTTGATTCTACGATGTACTTCTTTGGCTCTTAATCTCAAACACACCACAACCATGTTCTAATCTTGACCAGTCCTTAATCCGCAAAACTTCTATATAATTAGTTTTAAGTATTCTATACAAAATACATATGTATTATTACTATTTTTTTTTAATAATTTTGCTTAAGACTCGGATTGTTTAAACTTGCGATTTAAGGAATTAATACGAGTCTTTGTATTTCTACTCATTTTTATTAGTTTTCCTTGATTTTGTACTAGTGAGCGTTTTTAGTATTTAAATAAATAGAAAAATCTTGATCACAATAATAGATTATATTGCAAAATGTAAAATCATTAAAAATATACTTTATATATTTTATTTTTTCCATAAATTTAACACGCGAATGCAAGCAATTTTGTGAACGATACACAAAATCACTGGACAAATGTAACAAAAAAATAAAACATAATATGGAAAACAATACAAAATTACAATTAATAACATTATTGAATAATTAGGTTTAATAAAAAATATAATGAAAGTAGATACCTATGAAGAAGGAGTAAACAATTTGTATTATTTTTATTATTTTGTAATTTAAGAATTTATATTAATTTTGCAAAAGGAAAAGCTGTAGAAGATTTCGAAAATCCATCTTGAACCAGCAATAACAGTTGATTTATATTTTCAATTAAAAACATATTTGTGGTAGTCGCAAATAACCAGGTAAGTCGACAAATTTCAAGAGTAATGTTTTTTTTCAGCCTATTCCATTACCAAAATTAAGATAGTTCAAAAACTAAAGAAGTGTTAAGAAAATTTTGCAGAGGGGTAAAATTTCGTTGTAACGTATTGCAACTTTGAGATTACTAACACTTCCAATTGATTTTGGTGACCTGAAAATATGAAAATTAGTACAAAAAATAGAATTAGTTTCCGTTTTTGAAAAAAAAGTTTTTTTTACCAAGAATTATAATCAGCCTTATTGTGAGTTTCACCCGAACAACATTTCACTTTTCGCCTGTTTTGAGTTTCACCGCGAAAGTCAAAATAGCTTTTAAAATTCTGGGCGAACAATTCAGCAACAGATCAGCAACAATTTGGACCTTTCAAATGTTTTTTTTACCCTATAACTTAGTGTTTTACTAAGGTTTCTCGGATCAGTAATATCTTAACTAAGAAATAATTTTTATAGAAGTGGTAAAAAAAAACAAATTGATACATTTTAATTTTTTGGAATTTTTCGAAAAACCATTGAACTTACAATTTGGAACTCCATTTGAGTGAAATTGATTTTGATCAAAATACAGAATGTGCTTCGAAATTATTTCAGTTTTTTTTTATGGTAGGATGGTACCTACAAGAATTCAATTTGAATTGGCGCGTTCAGAAAAATGAGATCTCAGAAATTTTTTTTACTCAAAAAGTGAGCAAGACGTGAATCCAAGATTTGTTTCCTCAGAGTTTTGACAGTAAAGCTGATAAATTTTGCTGAGGAATCCTTTTCATGTAACTGACATCTCTGAGATCTCAAAATTTATATCTGTGTCGAAGTCTAATTTTTATATCCATGCCATGCGCCTATATATACGGATTGTTAATTTTTGTTCTCTTTTTCTTTATTGATGGAAGAGAGTTCCGAAAAACTACTGAAAAATTCGATACAATTGTATTTTTTCGGATACATTAGACGCAAAATGTGTGTGCAACACGGATGGACTGCTTTAAAAATTGTCTACTCCTGTGATCCTCGAATCCACCTTAATATTGCATGGGATGAATGAAATTATCCTTAACAATCAAACAAACAAAGCAAGACAATAATTGAAAATACAAATTTCAAATGTTGTTATTTTATTACTTTCATTTATTTTTTAAATACTGCACACTTACTGTCGCAGATCATTTCCTTATTTATAATTTTATTCTATTTCTCATATGAAGTTAATATAGGTAGTATTACAATTTTTTTTTTATAATTCATATATTTCTTGTGAATGCCTGTGTGCATATCAGAAACAAATTAAAGGCGTGTTTAAACACCATGCAGACTAGGCCTAATAAAACACTGTTTGTTTAATTATTTTCTCTGAATATTGAATGGAGCGACCATAGCCTGTGGATGCGGGGCATGGGGTTGATGTCCCGGATGCGGTAAATGCGAGTGCTGATGGTGCATTATTTGGGGTGGAATCTGTTGGCGCTGGGGGGGAAGTTGTTGCAATATTTGTTGAGGATGAAGTTGTACATGTTGCGGTATATGCTGTTGCAAATGTTGGGGCCCATTCATTTGCTGGTGTTGAAGTGGATGTTGTTGGGGGTGTTTTGGAATTTGCTGGGGATGCTGTTGTGGATGCTGCTGAGGATGAAGAATTTGCTGTGGATGCTGCTGCTGTTGATGCATTTGATGAAGAGGTTGGCCGTTGCCAGGTATAATATGGTTCGGCGGCATCATATTGCGCATCATCGGTGGCATATTTCTCATATTGTGCATATCCATGGGAGATTGACCTCGCATAAAAAACTGTGGAGGGGGTGCACCGTGTATCATTTTGTGAACTGGTGCAGGATGTGGGGCAGTCATATTTGGAGGGGGAACATTGAATTGATGTGGCATGACAGGTAGAGGTCCAGCTCTAGCAAGAGGTGATTGGGGCAGTCGAGTTAATCCCGTCGGTCGAATACCAGGAAATCCAATAGGAGACATACGTGCAGATGACCCACTTACGGAAACAAATCCGCTTGTGAATTTTGGCGACGGTACTTGTGGAGGAGAAATGTGGGGCGATATTTTTGGTGATGCAGGTCGCTGAGGTGGTGGCGTTTCAACAAGGTTTGGTTTAATTGAGGGACTTTCACGTCTTGAAACAGATGGGATTTTGCTCAGTTTGGGTGAAGAAAACTCTCGAGAAGAGTCTTTCTTAGAACTTGCAGATGGTGGAGAGACTGTGGTCGAGGGAGAAGGAGCTGCTGCTGCTGTTGTAGGTGTAGCTGCAGCAGTTATTGGAGCTCCGGCAGCGTTTAAATTTGGCGGAACTAGTTTGGGATTAAGAAGACGCGGTGGAATGGGATTTTCCATTTGTGAGACATACATAGAATGTACCACTGCATCAAAGTGGAAATAAAACAGCGGTGTTGGTGTAGGCGGTCTCAGATATACTGGTTGTTCTAAATTAGCTGGAGGTGAACCTGGTGGTGGCGGAGGTGGTGGTAGGCTATCTAGCTCTGGATCAATTTTATAGGCCAACTCAGTTGGCACGGGATCTACCTCTTTCTTAGATTCCGCCTGAACCACCTCGATTTCTTTAGCTGGCTTTAAACCGTGCTTTTTGCGTAAAGCCTTCAATTTCCGACGAATTTTAGTATCCACAGCTTTTCGATCTTCCTCGTCGCTGTCACGATTCGGAAAAATACCATCTTCGAAGTAAACTTTTTTCCTGAGTGATTTCCTAGAAAAGTAAGAAAAGAATAAAGATATCAATTCAACTAGTTTTAGGTTTTAAAACAAACTTACTCTTCCAATGCCATTTTTTTAAGAATTCCTCTTGCACTTCCTTCAGATTCTTTACCTAGTCTTAAGACAGCCGATGCTATGTGTCTATTACTCACTTCTTCCTTCCACGAAATAGCAGAAATTTTCTTCACTTTCTTCGTCTTCGATTTTTCAGGGCTTACTTTTTCAACTTTAACTTCTGCTACGGATGGTTCCATCGATTGTTCTTTATTACCTTCCGCAGGTTTAATCGATGGTACATCCAAGCTTGGAACGATTTCCAGTACGTTGCCCTTTTGCACGGCGACCGCAGCTGCTTTGGGTAATTCTTTGAGCAATGACGAGGGTTGTGATTGTTGAAGATAGGGTTGTTCTTCGTAGAAAAAGTTTGAATTACTCATTCCTGAACTGATTGTTGGTATGTTCGAATAGACTTGCTGATCGGAGGTGTTGACGTACTGATTGGCATAGTTCATGTGTTGATAATTAGCCGGTGGACCGCCTGGTTGAGGTGGCAATGTCATGTAACCATACGTACTGTAGTTGTAGCCTCCATAAGGATTTTGTGCCGAACCATCATGGCCGTTGAGTACGATATTTATACGAGCGTCGAGTGATATACGATTAGATTGATCCTGGTAGTAGTACGACTCTTGAGGGATATACGATGAACGATGTGAGTTGTAGTGATAAGTTGGCGAAATAGATTGAGAAGAACGTCTTGAGGGTGAAATGCTACGACTTCGTGATGAACTTCTTCGCATCGGAGGCGACGGTGGTTTGAATGGAAGTGGAGATCTGGAAAATGTTCTATCGTAAGACGTACTTCGCGATCGACGTCGTCCAGGTGGACATGGTGAAAGTGATCGCGAGCGCGAATGAGTTCGGCCTTTACGTGGAATAGGATCCGGGCGACGACGACGACGAAGTGGTGAGCGACTGCGACTCCGACGACCTCTGTAACGAGCTGGAATCACATTCCATTTAAGTTAAATAATTATACTTTTTATCTTTTTTACAAATTGATCATTTTCACATTTCTTCTACTAAATATTAAACAGAAGCATTAAACGGATTTGTATAATCTATGCCTACGTTCTGCAACTCTCGCATCAATAAAATTAGGCGAGAAACGATGAAATTTGAAACAAATCGCATGATTTTTTTTTTCATTTTCCAACGTTTATCGACCAATTTTATCGATGCGAGAGTTACAGAACGTAGGCACTGGTATGGTAAACTCAATGAAGCTACTTACAAATCTATACACAAAGGCAAAAAAGCTTGTAAAAATTGACAAGAATCAAAGTCTTCAAAAAGAAATAAAAACAACAAACTACTCACCACCTGGTCCTCGTCTCGGTTGGGGCGATGAAAAGCGTCCTCTTCTGCGTGGACTCATTGAGAGCGAACGCATTCGTGGCCTCATGTCTCTCGTCCTGGACGAAGATCGACTTTCTCGCCTGGTATACCTCTCGTCCGAGCGACGATCTTCACTCGATCTCGAAGTGTTTGTATCGATCATTGGCTTTACAATTGCCACTTCCTTTGCTGGCTTAGCTAGCAGTTTTTCAGTAAAGTCTGCATCTTCTTCCTGCTTTAGAGGTTCGATTGCTTTCACCACAACCGAACCACTAGCCACGGCCGTTTTGGGTTTTTTCATCGGTGATATTGTCAATTTTATTGCTTCTCGGTTGGCATTGAAGATTTTAATGTCTTCTTGTTCGGAGTTTTTCAAATCATCCATACTGGCCTCCTGCAGTGTTGGAATAAATTGGGGTTGAGCAGCTAGATTCTCACAACTACTCTTGGTCGAATCGACACCCGAATCTGTTGTGGTTAAATCTTTGGCATATTTCTGTAAGATCAAATTCTTTTCTTGAAGTATAAGATTTTCCATCTTCCTTAGCTCTTCGACAATTTCATCACCCGAATCATAATTCGCTCGCATACTTTGTATATTGGCGAGATTCTCTTCCAATTGTTGGATTTTCTTGAAATCATTTGCAACTCTATTGCCACGTTTCTTCTTCTTTTTCTTTGATGCATCTGATTCTTCGTTTTCATCCTCGGACGAAGATGATGATGATGAACTGGAACTGGATGACGAAGAAGACGACGAAGTGGAAATCGTCGATGTTGTAGACGTCGACGAGCTGGTACTTTCTTTGTGATCGGTTGACTCCGATTCTGCATGCGAGATTTCTGTTTCAGGAGTTTTATCTTTGACTCTGATTTTCGTCATATCAACACCGGTTCCTTCAACGCTTCGTATAAATTGGTCGTACAATTCTTGCATTCCGAATAAAACAGTTTTATCTTCTCCCCCTATTGGACTTTTTGCATTAAATTGATTTTTTGTTTGAACCAGTGTTTCCGGTTCTATTGCCTCCAATTTAATAACGACTTCCTGTGCAGGAGGCAAGCTTACTTCAGAAACTCCTGTAGACTTAAGTTCATCTCCATTTGCCTTCAATGGCGGTGGACTTGGATTAACCAACAAGGGATTTTCGAAACCATCACTAAGCTTCTCACTTTCTACAATAGGAGATTCCTTCTTCGGATGATCTGTTTTGAGAGTTTTTTTCAAGTCCAAGCGCTTGGTTGGCGTTGAACTGTCTTGATTTGTCATAAAATCAACGTCATTCTCCCAATTGTCCATGTAATCGTCAGTATCTGGGCTCTCGTTGCCCTTAACTACACCTGTAGTTTTGTCTTTCTTATCTTTCCTCGGTGCAAGATCATCGATGAATGAAAGGCGTTCCGAGGTTAATTTCTTTACGCCAGGTTTCTCAACATTTGATCCTCTAGGAGATTTTGTTGTTGATTTAGTCCGCAATTCCTTACTTTTAGATCGAGATTGATTATGAGTCTCGGGAGTTTTTCGCTGCTTATCACGAGAGAGTGATCTATTGGCAGATTTTCGATTTTCGGCGGTTGGAATTTCACGTTTATCGGTCTTGGTTTTTGATGTTTTATTTTTTTCAGGTGGCGGTGTACGCGAACGGGATTTTCTTGCTTTGAACGGATTCAATGGCTTCTTAAGACCTTCATCTATGTCTTCAGCGAACATATCAAATACTTGATCTGATTTTGAAGACTTTTCAGTTTGATCTGATTTTGAAGATTTTTCAGTTTGATCTGATTTTGAAGACTTTTCAGTTTTATTTCGCGAATCCGAAATTTTTTCGTCTAGAATCGATTCATTTTTCTCGTCCATTGATACTCGTCGTGCAGAATTAGATGATTGTCTTCTCTCTGATCGGTTTTTGGGCGTCTCGAGGGATGAATTACGTCTTTCAACTGACATTGAACGGTTGTCTGATCGTGATGTTCGCCTATTGAACTCTCTACGATCTTTCGAAGAATACGGCGATTTACCATGCACACCCTTGTCCTTCGAACTAAAAGGATTACTACCAGGGGATTTACTGGATTTGGAAATGGATCTGTCATATTTTTGTTCGGGTGTGCGCTTATTGAACTGGTCCCTTGAAATTGATCTTTTTTTAGGTGATCTAGATCGCCTGCCTTTGGAAAAGGATCTATCAAACTCTGGCTCTGGCATCTTTTTCTGTCTTTCCATTGAGTGGTTCCGTTGGAAATCGTACTTTTCCATCGAAACTGATCGCGATCGTGGCCACTTTTTGTCCGCACTTCTAGCTAACTGAGAATTTGATCGCGACCGTCGATTGCTTCTAGAACTTCTGTCCATACTCACATCTTTATGGGGTTTTGATAAATCTGCTGACTTGTCCCGCAATGCGAACGGATTTCGTTTTTCTGGTGTGGAAATTCGTTTTCTTGAGCTTGAACGAGATCGGTTTTGAATTGGTTTACCAGTAAATGGATTTCGTCGCTCTGATGGAGTCGTTTGCTTTGTTTTGGCGACAATTACCTCATCAGATCTCTTCTCAACGAAAAGGCTTTTCTTTTCAATTGACACTGACGGGGCTCTTATTGGCGACCTGCTTTTGGGACTGATATCTAGATTTGATTCTTTCAAATTAAATTTCTCTATTGGAATTGGAGGAGTAGACCCGCATTGAGAATCCACTGAAGAAGATTTCTTACGTGGTTTTGGTCGTTCTTCAACCATTTTAGAATTATTTTTCAATTCCGGGGAGGGTGCAGCAATTATCTTGGTATCATCTTTATTTCTCTTTTTCATATTTTTTTCTTTACTAGAATCGCGCTCTGTTTTGATCACTATATCCTCTATCTCCTTATTTTGTGATATTTCCTTGTTTACTTCCACGTTTATGATTGTTTTCAAATCAGATTTTCTTCCTTGAGGACTATCAACCGAATCTCGAAGCTTCTGTATAAGTTCTAATGGATTCGGGCTAAACGATTGAATTATTTTTTCCTTTGAGCGCGATTTTTCTGACTTCTTTTTCTTACTATGCTTTTTTTTCTTCTTATGCCGTCGTGGCGGAGTCCCCTCTTGACTTCCTTCGGTTGATTTTAGTTCATCATTCATTTGCTTGTAACTTTTTGGTGGCGTTGCAGATCGACGTTTTGGACTTGAATCTTTGTCTTCATCCCAACACTCTGGTTCCAACATATCATCTTGTTTTTCTTTTTTAATTTGAATCTTTAGCAATGATTCTTCTTTTATGTCATCTAATATTGGTTCTTCATTTTTATGTTTTTTCGAAGATTTTTTACTCTGCTTCTTTTCGGGTTTTTTCTTTGCTTTAGGTTTATGGGGTTTCTTTTTTTTCGATTTTTCGTGAGTTTTGTTTTTTCGGCTTTTGACTTTTTTAACTTTTTTCTTCTTCTTTGAAGCTTTTTGCAGTTTTTTAATTCCTTTTTCGATTCCAATATTTATGGTTGAGACATTAAAAGAATATGAAATTGATGGTTCAGTTTTTGTCCACCTGTAAGAGTAATTTGTTAATAAATTTGATTTTTTGTTCAATAACTTCAATGATCTGTAATAAACAAAAAAAAAACTATAACTAAATGAGCAATCAAATAAGGAGAGCGATATAATGGCCAGAAATGTCTTTTAAAATCATGCAATTGCAATTTTTAAAAACAATGTACAAACACATCCGTTAAAATATTTAAGATTATAAACAATTTTATAAACGTTTTGGACTAATTTGGAAGTTAACAGTAACATATACAAATATTATAAATAAATAGGGTGATCATTATATCGGTCTTCTTGGTGTTCTACATTTGGAAGGCGTTTCAAATTCCACGCCTGAGTTGGACAGCGGAATGCCAAGATAGGCAATTTGCGAAGTCGTTCATTTCAGGGGATTAGACTAAAAAGATGACATTGAAACTTGTATGAACTTATATCTGATTTACAACCAAAAATGACAAATATAAAATTGGCCGACTTTTGCAGTCCGCGCACATATTGTTTGGGAAACTGAAATCTCGGTCGCAGCAAGTGAAATTTATACAAAAAAGATAAGTTCTCTTGATTTCTTGCTGATAAATCTTATACCTGTTCTAAGTTAATTTTTGTGAAATATCCGAAATATCGATCCGAAGTTTACAATTATTTACAGATTTGAGTCGATTTTTTTTTTCGTTTTCGCGACCTGCCCAGAGTACCTATTTTCGTAAAAAGTATTTCTAGCCATAAATCGTAGTTTCAACTTACTTTAGGCTGGATTTATCTCCTTGCAATTGGACAACGGAGCTTGGAATCTTTTTAAGAGGACTGGTTGGGCGCTGATCTATGAACGGTCTAAAAGAAATTTACAAATTTAAATAATCGCTAATCGAAATTAAGCTAAAGCATTACTCTCGATAGTGAGGCGCCGGGAATCGGTGCTTCGGTGGGCCACCACCACCCATGGGACCAAAAGGAGCATGAGGTCGAAAGAACCCCCTCATTCCCCCACGCATTCCACCACGACCATCGAACCTGGGCCGGTGGTGTGGTCGCATTTGATGAAAGTTTCCTCGACCACCTCCTCGCATGAAAGGATGCATCGGTGGGCCGATAGGTCGGAATCTCTTGAAATTGTCCTGTTGGTAGCCAATTTGATAATTGATCGGCTCCTTATTTCCTCGGTCAACACTGCTTGCTCGGCTACTATCACGCTCCTCCTCCTCGGGACTGTCATATGTCGGTTTTCCTGTCCCCAGATGCCGTTTCCTTGGTAGCTCGCCTTCACTAATATCGCTCTCAATGATTTCGGGTATTTTCTCTGTAACAAACATAATTTATATATTATAGTGCTTTTCCATCTCATATCAGCTTTACTAGAACTTCTTACCTTTTTCTTTTTTTTTCTTCTTTTTCTTTTCGTTCGAACGTGCTAGCTTTGCGATTTTTATTTCTTCCAATATCTTCTTACGCTCAGCCTCTTTTTTTTCTCGAATAGCATCGAGTTCCATTATTGCCCGAACTTTATCTTGGCAGAGAGCAGCTTCAGCTTGAGAAGCTGATTTGAGCTGTTCACGCTTCTTGGCTGCATCCATCTCTGAATCAGTTCGAATTAGAGGTGAGAGGATTGGTATTGGTTTGACTGCTGGACTGGCAGGAGGAGTTTTAACCTCACCCGGTTCTAGGCTACTTCTGCTGCTATCTGCATGTTGGTCGTCAAGAAAATTGAAGTTCAACTTTGCAACACCATCGGCCGAGACTATTATGTCGGATTTAGTAATTTCCGGTATTTTTTCTTTTATCGGTGCCATTTTTATTGAATAGAATAGATAGAACCTTTAAAACTGTGCACTTTTTGATTTAATTAACAATAATTATGTTCATCTAACTTGTCCAATGATCTATTTTGGGTCGGGACGTAATTTTGTTTTCGAGCCCATTTCACGGGACTTAATATAGAGAAATTCTCAAATGAGTCTTGAGTAACTTTTACTTTATCAACTGAAAATCTCTTTTTTCGATAAGGAATGATTTTTGCTTGAGAAAAATAATCAAATTTAATGAAGAAAAATACAAATTTCTTAATTAAAAAATCTTATTGCAGCACTAAACACACGAAAAGTTTGACAAGTAGAGAAAAATGCATTTTTCCATCATATGTCCAGATAAATTTCCCAAAGTGATGCCAAAACATATTTTGTAGATACACACCTTTTTCACAAGAGGAAATTTTTGTCTATTTATGGAGAGTAGCACATAAATAAACAAGAAAAGAGAATAAAGTGATTTTCTTAAATTTGTTAGAATAGGCGTGTTTTTTTGCAAGCCCGGGGGGAATTGGTTGAAAAAAACGACAGCGGGGATTAGCGACGCCATGACAGTAAGAAACATGGAGTTTTCATACAAACTATCGATAACATGTATGTGCCGGTAACACATTTTTTCTGTGCGCTTGCTTTGTATATATTTACAATGGCTTAAGTTAAACCCCGAGAATTCTCTGGAATTAGTTTTTGTTGCATGTAACATGTTAATTGTTTAGCACCGACGTCATTTTTTTCATCCAATTTCTCCCGGGCTTGCAAAAAAACACGGTTAATATCAGAATACGAAAACGAGGTAAAATGGATTTTGTGAGGTTTTCGTAGCACAGGTAGTTCAATCACAATTCACAACTTGTATGCCTGTTTAATAACTTTTTTTCAACAAATGTTTTTTCTATGGGTTTTGACAGCAAATTGTGAAATTTTGTGAAAATTTGTGCAAATTCGCAAGAAATTTCAGACCACCTAAGACTGCTTTTAAACGATGCAATTACCCTCTACACATTTTAAGCACGTAGTCGGCAGACGTATGCGGTGGCCGGTGTAAAGTTGCTGCGGTTAAAATAATTGCAGAGTTATTACTCTTTCTTCTTTGTGCTTTTTCTTTTGTTTGGGACATAAGCTTAGAATAAGAAGATAAGGAAGAGAAATATATCACATATACAGTGTATGTGAGGCACCAAATTAAAAAAAAAAAGGTGCCTATCTGTCATTTTGCCGAAAGTGTTTCAAGATTTTCAATCGTTAAAATATTGAAAAAAGATAATTAAACTAAATACAAAAATGAAATAAAAGTGAGAATAGTGAAAGCTTTCAGTACTTTATTATAAAAAATATAAAACAACATGCGGTGCTGTGTTAAATTGTGTAAAAACACCTACAATATGGAGTTAAAAATCTTTTTATTTCACGGGCTGATTGTGTCTCAAATTCCACATAAATTGATGTGAAGTGATGTTTTTTATGTAGATACATTATCGTAGAATACTTTTAAATTGATATTTCATAGCATTTTGCTATAAAAAAGCCTAATTTGTTGAAAATGCAAATATACTTTGAAACGTGGTATGTCAGGTGCCTATCTGTCAAAATTGAAATTCTCTCCCAGGGTCGAATTGAGCGCCCGTAGTGCAGAGTAATTTTACTTACTTTATGTGGAATATGAGACACAGCTTACCTGTGATATGGACAAAAGTTGCAATGATTATTATAGATTTTTTTACAGGATTTAACACCGCATGTAGTTTTATATTTTTATTTCAATGAAGAATAGCATATATTCACTTTATTTACTTTTATTTCACTTGTTTATTTAATTTACTAAACTTTTTTTTCTATTTTAACAATTTAAAATCTCAAAATACATTCCTCAAAACAACAGCTAAAAATTCCTTTGGGCGCCCCATGATTTAGCTGTCTAACTGCATGCCTTCTCTGTGTGAATGCATCTGTGTTTGTGTTTGTCACACTATTTTGAAAAATGCTTCACTTTTTCCTCGATATGCCCATTCCTCTATTTCTTCTTCTATGGACATAAGTAGAATAAAGAGTGTGAAGAGATTTTTTCCTATGGGCTTAGCTAAACCCAGATAATTTTCGGGGCTTAACTTAAGCACGGAGAAATACTGTATTACCGGCGAGAATTACATACTTGTTATCGATATGGCGTCGCTAATCGTTTTTTTCAACCAGTTCCCTCTGGGTTTGAAAAAACACACCTAATAATAACAACACGTGGTTGTCAATGAAAAAAACACATTTTTATTATTGTTTTCGTCGTCGCCGCGATAGATTCGCGTTGGTGTGGGGAATCTTAAGTTGTGAAGTTCAGTTCCGCCGGCCGAACGGGGTCTCTCCTTTAGGTTAAATTTACTTAAATGTCGGTTTAGCGGCCGTTGAAAATTTAGTATAACTCTTGCATACACTGCGTTTTATTGGTAATTTATAGCTAGTGCAGTAATCAGATATCAATAAAACAAAAAAATTGGAAATTCACCTTTTTCAAAATGGTGTCTCCGTGATTTTGAATGAATTGGGCTTTGTTTTGAAATTAAAGTTGAAAATATGAGAAATTAACGCCCAATTTCTTCACAGAAGTACTAAGCGAACCTGGTACCCAGTCTAGCTGGATCTGGTACTATACTAGCTCTGATACTCGGTCACAAACGAAAAGTTAGTACCTGAGCATTTCTTCACATCACTAGTACCGGATCTAAGTTCACAAAGCGGTACTTATAATACGTCTAAAACTGGTCCAAATCAGATTTTGACTGTATTTTTGACATATTTAAATAATATTTTGATATTAACTGATAATGTATAGTGATGTTTTTAAATAAAAAAAATCGTTTATTATGTTGTGAAGTTATTTTAATATTAGAAGTTTCGTATTTGTTCCTCGCGTTTGTTAAAAAATTTTATAATTATTTAAAATTTATAAATATTGGCTATTGCTATAACGGAGCCACAGCGTAAACTACAAATATCATAGAACACACCAATTTGAGAGTGAAAAACAACATGCAGATTCAAGTCATGAATAATTATAAACGAGCCATCTTCATATTCAAAGTTTCAAGTTTCTTTATCCACTTTTATTTATATTCACTATTTTTGCTGGCTTATTTATCTTCACTTTTTGGTTTTTTTTCTTTGTTTACCGAAGGAAATTTTACTGCGTTTATGGATAAAATTAGCCGAGAAACGGTGAAAATTGAAACCAATCATGAGTTTTGTTCCATTTTTTAACGTTTTTCGATAAGTTTTATCAGTGCCAGAGTAAGGTACAGAAAATATTATAAGTTAATTTTTGAATTAATTTTAATAATAGGTAATAATAATAATTTTAACTATATTCCTGTAAGACCTAAGGTCTTTTAATTGCAACCTGAATTGCACGGCACTAGTTAGAAGAAATAGAAGGATAGGAAAGAATTTTTGTTTAAGAAATTTTATATCCTTACTCAGGGTTACCAGAACCGGAGGTTTTTCCAAAACCATTGCATGTCCTTCATTTTAATCTCCAATAGCGAGTTTTTTTGCAAGTCCATAGGGATTTTTCGAAAAAAAAGACATCGGAACTAAGAGCTTTACACGTTACACCAATAACTTATAAGTACATATGGACTTAGCTAAGTCCAGATAATAATTGTTTGCCATTTTTTTTAACAAATTTTCTAAAACTGAGTTTTTTTTCCTACTGGTTTTGTCAAAATGTGTGCCAATTCACAAGAAATCTCACGTTACCAAAAAGATTTTTGGTTTTCTTTTTGAATGCACAAATTTAAATTTTGCATATGGGGAATTGTATAAAGGACACTTTTTCTATAAGCTCAAATTATTTAAGTATAGGTATACTTATTTAAATAAATTAAAGAATAAATTCTTTATGCTGATTTTGAACATCTACATGTTACATGAACATACATATATTTTTTTTTTTAAAGTTTTTAAAATTCTAGCCTCTTTAACTTGAGCACAAGGAAGTTCGTGTGACAAAGGCATGCATTTTATTTAAATTCCACGAATAATGCCATAACATCCTGGAGCCCTAAAACAGGGTCCTTAAAAAAGTAATAATTTTCCTATACCATATTGCAAAATCTAAGTAGGTACCTATGTATGTACATACGTACATATGCTATAAATCCAGTCATCAAAATACAGCAACTCATGATTTGAAATGTTTTCTGTGACATGGACTTTATTTGTGGATTGATGGTCTGTAGTAAATGTATAATATAATATGTCTGTGACCAGAACACAACTCTGCAATGTTTTGGATTTTATTAACTTTCAGATTTAGGTACAACGACGGGCTATACCAGAAAGAAATATGAATCAATCAATTATAACGCATGCCAGGTTATAGTTTTTTTTTGTTTAGAAAAACTGCAGCCATATGAGTATTCTTGAACTATCTACTGTCCAAATTCACTACTGATGCCGCCTGGCGCCCTGCAGAAGACAATCATAATAAATTTCCTTCGTGGAATCTCTTTTGGCATATGAATTTGTCTGAGGTTTTCCAGGCAGTGCCTTAAATGATGGTGAAGGTGGAGGCGGCGCGGCGGGTACCTTGGTCCAGGTCCCAGGATATAGTTTAACTGGAAACGGTTGAAGCCATTTAACTCGAATGAGGTTGTTCTCTTCTGTGTTTTGTTTGTTCTTTTTGTTGGTTTTTATGTCCTTGGTCCTAGAAAAACTGAGTGAAATTTATTAGCAGTACACAGCTGGATAAATCACTATAATGGAATGATATCCGCCATAAATACATATAACAATCAAATTTATCAAGTCATTTGACTTACTGACACTCTTGGCTCTCTATATATAGAAATCCTTGTAATAGGACGATCGGGACCGTATATATAGCATTAGACTGGAGCATTAGTGTTTTTGAAATATGTTTTTTTTTGTGAAATATTAAGAAAACATTTGAATTAAAGGAATGGTTAGGTGTATTTATAATGTTCGAGGTCTTGATAAGAGCCGTTTGGAGCCGGGCGCCCACTGTTCGTTAGGGTGGAGCGTCGATGTATGGAGAAAAGTAAAAGTTGTTGTATCAATTTCGAATACCTCCATTTTTTTGCGTTTCGATGAGTAGAATAATTTGACATTAAAAAAAAAAGTTTGGATTAAGTCTTTAGCCTTCTACCTTAGCTCAAAGTTTCGACTTTTTGGAAAAAAATTTTTTTTTTTTTGGAAACGTTAAAATCATTTCACAAGTTTGAAATAAATTATATGATATAATTCATGAAAACAGAAAACACAAATTATAATATATTAATTTTTTTAGACAAATAAATTAACACAAACTTGAAAATAAAAACTTAAAAATTTATAATACGCCATTCAGAAACTAACCCAATTAAACTTTTTATTTTTTAAGTTGTAATTTTTTTTTGTATGGAAAAATGGCAATATATTTCGAGGATATATCTTATTTTTTAGTAGCCCGTCTCTGGCCTTTTTACCAGCTACTGTTATTGAAGCTTCGGTCACCATCTTCACACAGCGCTCAACAGCTTGAGTGTGACAAGGAAGTCCGAAAATGACATGCCAATAAGAGATTTTTTTTTTAGAAATTCTTCCAAATCCTGTGCCTACGTTGGGTGACTTGTGACTCGCTCCAGATAAAAAAGATTTCCATAGCGCAAATATGTATATGAAAAAATTTAATTTATGTAACGCCTTTTAACATACATATATCTCGAGAACGGCTAATCATACAATATAAGTTGTTGTACATTTTTTAAAGGAAATTTAATTATCTTTCTTTTTACTACAAATATTATTTTGTAGGATTTATACTTTCGGAAATACAGAGCACAGCAAAAAAATTTACGACCTTTTTTCCAATTTTGCAAAACTTTGACAAGAAAACTTTGATAAGAAAAGCTATTTTTTTTTTTTTTTTTTAACGGGTAGCTTACGTAATTACGCAACTTTTTAGTGCTAATCGGAAAAAAAATTGACGCTCCACCCTATTATACATGCCCATGTAAACCTTGTCAGTTGTCTGGCTCTATAGTTGTACAATAAATGACTCGCCCTTCCTATAAGTCTATGATAAGATAAGGGAAAGGAAAACAAATACCTACAATATTATGTACAAGCAAAACTCTTACTCTTCCTGTGCACTTAAACCCATTACTCTATTCTATTGTTATTTCCAAGACGTCTTAGATAAAAAAAATAAATTATGTATACCTATAGTATAGTTCTCTTGATCAGCATAATCATTATAAAAGATACTCTGTTGTTTAAATCTTATGTTAAATAAACGCATTAACCACAACTTTGTTATAGTTTATCCAACATAAATAGGCAGTACACGTCTTATGAGAAAGCTGTTTCAAAATCAGTAGCGTGTCATATTTGCAGCATACTAAATTGAAAGAACTCCTCCATAAAAAAGTGTTTGCCCGCCCGTAAATTTCCGATTGCATCTGACGCAGACCCGATTTCCTATTGAGCGCACATCAGAGTGCGGTGCGGCGGCGTGCGCACTGAATTGCTATGGCATATGGGATATGGCTGCTGCTGCTATTCAACCCCCATTAAATATTGATGTGCATTCAGAGTTATCCGTGTCCATTTGGTAGGTCGTTCAGTTTTTTTTCCTTGGGTTTCTGATGAGGTCCTTTTGATTTTAGAGCTTTAAAAAAAGTTTTTAATGATGAGTGTTATCGTGGAGTGTTTTCGTCTTTTGCATTTCTTTTGTGGAAAATACGTTAAAATGCAGTTATAAAAGCTAAGCTGTTTTCTAAGAAGAAGAATATTATTTGCGTAGATTTTCGTGTACCATGTGCAGAAGTAAAGTATTTTTATGTAAATTGTATTTTTAAAAAGTAAAGTGTGTTTTAATTTTTATTAAGAAAACAATTAAATGGAAATTTTCATCTAAAAAAAAGGTTGGTAACCTTACATACCTACTATTATTTCATTTTTCAGTCCATTTAAAATAAATCTACGACAACCCTGTGAGAGCTTTAATTAAGGACAGATTTATGCAATCCACTGTAGCCAGAATGAGAGGCAAACGTCCTATCTTGCTTACACTGCCTATTTTTGTTGGATGAAGTACATATAGTTCTAAAGACCTGCGCATTCTCAAAGTAACTAATCTCAAATCTGTATGTCATAGATCTAAAGCACTCATTCACATGCTCGTCTCAAAAGCACTTTAACTCTTCCTCTTCTTTTAATTGTCGTTCCTTCATTATAATTCCCATATTGCAAGAGGACAAAGTCTCAATATAGGGGAAACAAAAATAGGTCTGCATGGAAATTATATTTCTTGAAAGTCTCTATAGAAAGATGACAAGGAAGTGTATTATATCTGTGTAATATCCATGATTAACCATGAATACATTATAGATTTTGAAACTAAATGCTCAATTGATTTTGGATTCAATTCTAATCGAATCGAAGCTTTTGTAACACGACAAGTTGAACATGCTTATAATGGGGGTCATCTGCAAGTGATATCGACAAGACGAACAATAAACGGATTTATTTGAGTTGGGTTTATGGCAGAAAATTCTACAGACACAGATATATCTACCTTCTCTCCATATAATCCATATACTCCTTATATATTAGTTCAAGAACAATTTGTGAAGCATTATTTAACCCAATTGGATGATTGCAGATATTTTTGTTAAATAGTGGGTGGGTAATGGTATCGTTCGCATACTGATTGAGGTTCAATTGAAGGAAGTTTATGAGATTGTTAAAGACCTGCATTTGAAATGAAGAATAAAATGTTCAATGGTTAACCAGGATGGTGTTAGCTAAGTATGATATTGGAAAGATGAAGTGGATATCTATATAGGAATGATGATAACATTAAGGTCAATGCAGATTATTTGTATTGATTATTTATAATTTGAATGTGATTGGGACAACAACACACATCAGAGTTAGGTTTGAGTACTTATAATATGTTTTGTATGTTTACGTTTAAGTGTTCATAGATAGCTGACAGAAAGACAGAAGTATAATATATCGACCTGAACTGACCGCCCAAGATCCAGATCCTTGGTAGAGGCACATAGGTATACATCATGAATTTATATTAAAAATATGTAAGGACATTCACGTCGTAATGGACCCATCATAATCGATAGGTTCGCTGATAACATTATTGAAATTATGACAAAAAAACAAAAAAAAAAAAATAAGTGAAATCTCACATTGCAAGGCTCTATTTTGCCATTAAAAACGGATATTATATATCCATTATTTTGAAACAGAAGTTCTGACAATAAATATGCAGCATATAACTGTCGTGAAATGTATGAAAATTTTATATCATATGTAGTTATGCATGTTAGCCGTGTTTTGGTGAAAGTTTATAGCAATTTAGCAAAATTTCTACTCATACAAACAACAACATTTCATATTTTGTTTTGTGTACCCACAAACAATAAAAAAGTATTTAACATTTTATAATAGTTTTTATTGTGTACGTGTACAAATATTTTGGACTTCTACCAATGCCGCTGAAAAATTCTATATGTTTTACCGGTAAATCGATTTTTAAATTCTCTTGAATTACAGTCGACTCTCCTTAAGTCGTACTATCTCTCAAGGCTCTATACTATCTTATCGCCATATTTTATCATTTCCTTCAATTTTCCATTCAAATACTATTCTTTAAGTCGAACTCCCTCTATATGTCGAACTCTTTTAACTCGAGCACATTCTCTTGATTATTGGCATCTTTTTTCACCCCTTAAGTCGAATATTGTTTAAGCCTAGTACGCTGCTGATGTGAAACGAAAAATCCCATACAAAAATGACACAACGAAATCATAAACGGAAAATTTCGTTCTGCTTTTCGTTTTGCTGTACGCTGTTCGAAGAGCGAAATTTATAATTGTAACAGATTATTTGGAGAAGTCTCCGCTCCTTTTTCGCATTGAATTAATTGTGCAGACTATTTATTGTGTGCGGAAAAATGACATTTGAGTTTTATTTGTGTTTTTTTTTTTGTTTATCATTTTCTTAAATCATGGGTTTCTCTGATTTTTTGCGTTTATGTTTGTTTTTGTTTTTGGAATTAGTGAAACTCGCAAAGGATATTTTCCGTTGTGTTTTCGAAAGCGTTTCGTTATCTGTTTGGAGATCACAGAAAAATTTCGTTTCGCATTAGCAGCGTACTAGGCTTTAGCACAAAACAAAATAAAAAAAACATTACCCCTTCGGAATTCGTGTTTGGGGTATATAACAACGAACCATCAAGTAGGTACCTATATACACTACCCTTAATATGTATCGCTTGTGCCATCATCGTCAGCTCTTCGTGTTTCTTTCTAGTCATATCCCTCATACCTCCATAAAAAGAACCGTATCTTTTAGATTTTCTTATAACCTTTTTTTATTAAATAAACCTTCCAAAACGAAAAAGTGTTTCTCTCTATAACTCGAATTATTCCTAAACTCTCTCTAACTCCAACAAATCTTGGTATCCCGTGAAAATTCGACTTAGGGAGAGTCGACTGTATACAGTGTTTGTCAGCGTTATAAGTTGCGAAATTTTGTTCATTTGTAGTGTTATCACAATTACCATATGTACCTATGCCAGTACCTTAAGTCTGCGGCTTATAAGTCTCAACCATTCCTTTGAGCGTGTCGTATATAGACATGAATTGAGGGGAACTACAATTTTTTGCAAAATTCGAACGGCTAAAATGAGAGGTATACTTGGAGGATTTGTCAATTCCTCACAAGACGTAGGTAGTATTTAACTCTTCAATATGTTAAACGAAAGTCTCTTCATTTAAAGTATTTCTCTCTCCGCTGAAGCTATTTGTAGTCCCAAAAGTTACAAATAAAAATTCCAACATTCTGTATCTACAATATACATAATGTATATATGCTATATGAGCTACTATATCAAACAGTCATTTTTATGAATAAAACAGTTATTTTAAATTCTAATTCTTTATATAGGAAATATATATGTATTATGTAGGAAGTAGGTAAGTATATACAATTCAAATGTATTCAAAAAGTAAGCCCTTTTGTCATTTTTAGCAATTCCAAGAAAAAAATCCTCTCTGTATACGATCGAAAAGGCATATTCTTGCAAAACCATGAAAATAATGTATAAAGAACTCAATACCATTCCGATATGTGTCCTTTCAATCCGCCTTAAAGGATTTTATATTCGGTGTTAGGTAACAAACACCAGCACCATACCGCAAACATTAGGTGGCACCTATACAGCCACTTTGAACCCTTTTTTATTTGAATCTCATTATATAAACTCAGAGGTTTAACAATATCAAGGATATGTATAATATATACCAAAATGAAAATAATTTACGTACGCCACTTTTCCGCTTGAACACGTTCGAATATGAAAAATCGGTGCTGTTGCGGCTCAAACGCCTCCGTCCTCACTCAAATAAAAAAAAAAAAAAAAGGGACGTGACAATAAACATATTGTGCACGTTTTGTTGCTAAACATCCTAATAACATCTTCTGGCACACAAGAAGAATCCATCGTCCATCCTAAATCTCTGTGATGAGCTTAACAATATATATATTCAGGTCCGAATTTGTATATATTTTTTTGTTGTTCTGAATTGGTCCCTGTTTTGAACAAAACAGCAGTATCGCATGTATATAACAACAATATCAAAAGGACAGTCTCTAACAGATGTTCCTTTGGCCGGAAAAAGAAGGACGACAAATCTATTCCCAAACTGGCTTCGTTATTGGTTTGGTATGGTTGCTCTTGCTCTTGCTCCTCTAGCCCACCACACATCCTCACTTTTAGGACACGAGTTTACATCTACTTTTAATATATTGCTTCGATTCCTGCAAGCCAAAGTCCTTTTGTGGATTCCATACTAAATTTGGATACTTATTGCTGTTTCCCAGAATGGAAGAGTTGGAACACTCCATGAGACGGAGGGATAATGTACATACATATACCTATATAGAAATGCGTCTCTGCCAAGAAAGCACAATCAAAGGATGCTCATGTTTTCTCCATCATATGGCATTATACCAAATTTTCTATGGCAAAAGAAAGGACCCGCATGGAGTGTTTTGAAATAAAAATGAAAACTTGGAAGATTTATTAGGATACCACTGAAGATATATGTATATCCAGAGTGGGAGTTATTTTGGGGGGAGTGATTGGAGTTGGGAATAATATTCTGTACCTTCAATATGTGTAACAGATATGGAAGGATATACGTGACCGATTGATCTTTGATTGTTTCATTTTGTTCTCCATTTTAAGTTGGGCCTTTTTTTGTTTTTGTTTTCGTTCTATTTTTTTTTGTTGTTTTGATTTGGCAAAATATTCGTGCGGCTTGAATTGATTTCTAAATAACAGAAAAGATTTAATATTGAGACGAGCTACAAAGGATGCATGTCAATTGGTATTGGTTACCAGGATTTTGTGTAGCAGAAAGGTATTTTTAATATCCGAAGATTTATTAGTACTAATATATTTTGGCTCGTTTCTTTTTTTCTTAAATAATTTGCACGCAGTAGGAGTAACAGATTGACTCTGAAACGGATGGTCGGACTAAATAAGGTTCCAGTAGATGAGGTTTAATATATATTTATGCGATCTGTATCTATTTTAGGAATTTTAAACATTTTTTTGTAATTTATTATTCTGAAAAAGTATTATTTATACCTATAATATATGCTCCATACCATGGGCTCATATAATGGTACCATCCATATAGTCCAAATTTGATAATTTTGAACATTTCCTCCCTTAGCAACAATAATGATAGTTTACATGGAACATGATGAGAAGGGGGCAGCTCCTCGAAACTGAAAAAGGCGACTAAGCTCGTCGGGGATTCTTGGTACCGTAACACTCGACGATTACATGAAGGAAAATTAAAAAAGGGTTCAAAATAAAGGAAACAAAAATTCTTCCAGGACGGGTAGTTATACGAAGTGTTACTGCAGCCAAAATTATTTATGAATCCCTCCGAATGAAAAAAAGAGTCCTTTCAAAAATAAATGAATCTCTTTGATTCATTTATATTTGATGGAAAAATAACTGATTTTTAGTATTTTTATTGCTTTTTTATTTGATAAAATTGGTCTGTTTGGTAACGTGAAATTTCTTGCGAATTTGCACAAATTTTCACAAAATTTCACAAATTGCTGTCAAAACCCATAGAGAAAAAAACTCAGTTTTTGGGAAATTTGTTGAAAAAAAAGTTACCAAACAGGCATAATAAAAATTAAATACATTTAACTCGTTTAAATACAAACAAAAATTGTAGTAGAAAAGAAAATAATAAATTTTTACTTCGCTTACTTAAAAAACTAAACATTCTTGGAATAAAAATGATTGTGAAAAAAAAAATAAATCCCCGAATCACACTGAAAAAAAGGATCCCCCGGGATATACAATTGTATATCCCAGTGGTAACTCTGGTTATACCCTTACGATGCATTCTTCCTATTCCAATATCTTAAAGATACGAATTTTTCGCTTACGCTGATATCCTTAAGATATACAT
Source organism: Epistrophe grossulariae (assembly GCA_929447395.1). Taxonomy (NCBI): domain Eukaryota; kingdom Metazoa; phylum Arthropoda; class Insecta; order Diptera; family Syrphidae; genus Epistrophe; species Epistrophe grossulariae. The sequence goes on from OV839568.1 coordinate 138,608,822, forward strand.
ATAATATCTTCGACCGTCCTCTTTCAAGACATCACAAACCTTCCGAATAAATTCAAATTTAAAAAAAATTTAAACTTATTCAAAAAACATATAGGTACAATACATATAACTATGAGAACTTAAAAAAATATAAAAATTAATTGAAAAAAAAAAAAATGAAATATAAAAAAAAAACATGTTAAGTTAATTTATCCACAAAAAGATTGCAATTGATCCCACGCTATTTCCCCTCGCTAAATCGCAGAGGAAAAATTTAACCTCCATAATATGGGTAAAGCTTGTTTTCGAATTTATTTTGGGGTAATAAAATTCAACCTGCCTCCAGACAAAATCACTTGCAAAGATGCAAAATAAGGACAATCCTCAAACAACAAGAAAACAATAACAATTATTTCCTCCATCGCAAAAGCTAGTGAACCATTTAAAGTTTTTTGATCCGTTGCGGACACTGCGGTTTTTGCCATCCACATTATGCAATGTTCCATACTCTTTTCGAAGGCGTTTTTGTCTATTTTCTGTTGCTACTATATGTATATACAAAAAAAAACAATACAGAACTTCGACCATCCCTTTGAGTTTGCTGGCAAAAACCCACACGCCCAACATTGCAAAATTGCAAAACCCTGGCCAAAAGTGTGCATTTGATGTGACAGTAAGTGGGCGTATATAAGCGTTGGTGGGAACGATTGTTTTTCGCTAAATTAATATAAATATTGTTTCGTTTTCTTGCTTATGGTTTTTAAGGTTAATTATATAAGGGCTTTCGCGGCAAGATTGTGGCTAACCTAAAAGTTCGTCCTGTGCTCTCATGCACTATATTTCTTGCAGGGTATATAACTTTTTTACTTTATAACGTTTATACATTTTATAAGGTACAGAGAAGATTCTTCTTCTTTTTTTGTTTGTGTGTTTCACTTAAGAGGGTAAAGAAATGCATTTCCCTATACCTATCCTTTAAACTTGAAAATATGGTGATGACATCGTGCAGAGTGTGTATTGGTGTTGGTGTGAGTAAAAACTTTGAAATTAAAATTGAAGATTACATTGACTGTGTGGTGGTCTATATGCTTTGGTGTGTGGCATCCAAAGAACTCAAACTAACTTTTTGTACAAGGACATAAGAAAGTTTGCCTGGAAACTTTGAGTCACGGACATATACAATTTTAATATGAGTCATATGTACATACATTATGAACATATTTGTTTTTCAACCAGACATAGCCAACAAATGTACATATACAGGGTACGTCCGATGAAGTGTTACCAATTCAAAATATTTAAGATTAATTATTTTAAGAATTTTTTACTTCATATTTTAAACAAATGTTGAAATTATACTGAATTCTTTGAAAACGCGTCACTGTTTGATATACTTGTTCCCTCTAACGCGAATGACGGCATCAATCCTTTTAATGCAGGAATATGGTCTTGTCCAGTTTTCGAATGTCCTGTGGTTTATGGCAAAATGCGATCAACGCATCATTTTAGAACTTTAAAAGTTCCAATCGGCCGCCATTTTCTCGTATACCCAAAATGCAAGGTTTGAGCAAAATTTTTTAACGTTTCAATTGACTATTTGTATTGTACTACTCACGATCATTTTGTTTGTTTACGTATTGCTAAACGGTACAAAATCTCATCAGAAAATACCAAATTCTGGAGTGCGAACTTTTTTTTTGTAGTGGTGATTGATGATAAGACCCTCAATTTAAAACGGATTTGTTCAATGAATTTTGTTAGCAATGTCTTATTCCTGGGTAACACGCAGTTGCTCTCAATTTGTATACTAATTTTAATTTTTAATGAAAATCATTTAGGACCAAATTGCATTTAAAATAAAAATAATTTTGGGAATTAATTGTAATCAAAATGAAATTATGACAATAAAAAGTGTTTTTTAATATAAACATTTTGATAAAACCTTGTTAAATTATTAATTTATTACATGTATATTTTGTCCATCACTATATATATATTAATAAGCTCAATCCTATTTGAGAGCCTATATATCTATGTATACATATATACAATACATCTTTATAAACGTGATTTGAAAACCTACCACAGCACGTAAATATCCGTAAATAAGCCCAAATCATAATTATTTTTCGTAATTAACCAAAAACGTATAGGGTTGTGAATAATTTAATCATTCTATATGATTTCCACATTCAACCAACAACACATTGCCATAAACTCACATCAATTTTCTACAAATCGCGGCATCGCTCCCGCTCCGCTCCGTTCCTTTCCATTCAATCATCATTCAAAAAAGGCTTTTCGCACGTAATAAAATATTTTCGGTTTAAAGTCACATTTTCATCACACGCTATGTCACCTCAATTATTTTAATACATTTTGGATTTTGAATGGTGTCAAAAGGCAACATGTTAATGAGCCTAAACGCCTAAAACTGATTATCAACTTGAATCAAAATTAAATAAAAAAGGGTGTGCACCATAGGGTACAAAGTACCTACTTTACGATACCGATGATGATGGCATGGCATATTGTTTGTATAATTGTGTCGAAATTGAGGCAAATTATTCAGCTCCTCTTTGTACGCACAAAATATATAATATAAAGAAAATCTTTAAAACGGATGTTAAATTAAAAAAACAAAAAAATAAACAAAAGGAAAAATCAACAAGAATTCAAACAAGCAGATAAACGAGTATAAAAAAAGATTAATAAAGAACTCAGCTTCAGAGTCCTGGGTTAATTTAAATGGTAATTCAGTAAAGGCCCAGAACATATAATATGTACATACGTGTCCTGATGTGTGTGACTTTATTTATTTTGGACGAATTTCAGGAACGAAGACTACAAATGAATTGTTAAAAGAATGCACCCTGGATGAAAGGATTTATAGTCCTTTATACCAACCAGATGAGAAAATAATTTAATTTTTAAACGATGCGTCGCTAGGTCGTGACGGTTTGATTGATGTTATTTGAACATAAAAATGTATGCATAACAAAAAGACAATTTTTAAATTAACCTTAAACAGAAAACACGAAAATAACAAGTCTTAAGCTGGGAATTCACGAAATGAAAATTTGTGTGTATGGCGTATGAGTACTATTTTTGTGTAAGAAATATAATAAGTTATATAAATTACTATGCAAACTCATATTTTTTCTTGATTTTTAATTTCTAGTTTTTGAATAAATATTCTTCAAAACACCACCAAATACGGTACACTGAATATATGGAACAGTTGTCAAACGTAGACGAAAATTATTAAAAAATACGTGAATTTAGTTCATTAATTTTCAATCCTTCACACTTTATTGTTTATGACCTAAATAATTCAACCAGATTGGTAAGATGATAAAATTTGAAATAATCTATGTTCTTCAAAGTTCAATTTCGGATTAATATAAATGATGATAGGCCCTCTGATTGTAAACTAAGTTGAGTTGACTATCCCTCCTTAAGCAATTCTATCTGGCGTATTGTTATACATTTTCAGTTTCAGATTGGGATTTGATTAAGGAATAATTGAATTGGCAGTTGGCCAGCACCAGAGCATTCAAATTCAAAGTTAAATTCACGAATTCATCAATCATCTGATGAGATTCAAGTGAATTGATAACATCAGTTTAGTATATAACACTTTTTTTTTTTTTTGGTAAAAAACTTAAAATTGAAAAGGAAACTTTGAAAATTACAAACAGACAGAACTTGAATGCAAAAGGCAAGGAAGAATCAAATCATGTATATACACATACGTATAAATAAAACATGTTCAACCAAAAGAGTAACTACTCGACTCGTATACACTTTTCTTGAACTCGAAACTTTTCGTCATTTCTCCATACAGATAATTTATCTGTACCTAGTTCTATTTTGAAAAAAACTTTTTTCTCCTGAGGAATCATCTAAGTACCTACACAGGTTTTTTTGAAGTGGTTGCCAAAAAAAAAAATGGATGAAAGATGAAGACTTCTTTTGTGAGTATAGCATATACATATACCTTTGCTCCGATCCTTTTTCGTCATCGAAAAGACTTCAACAGGAATGGGGCCAGGGAAGTTTATTATTCGTGAGTTTTTTTAGATCGAAATTGAAGAATTCAACTTTGATGCAAGAAAATTGGTTTTTGACATAAATTAAAGAATTATAACCAAATTAACACTTTGACTAAAAACTTAAGAAATATATTGAAGGAACGAGTAAATTTTCCCAAAAAATATAGTTTTATTTTAACTTCTGAATAAAATATTGACATCGAAATTTGATTTAAACCTTACATAGAGATTCGAACAAAATAGGTCCCTCAATACCATCCGTCTGTCTGTATGTAGTTATGTCTATGTGTTTGTCTGTCTGTACCTTCCTTCACTTACAGTCTAAGTGGATGAAGCAATTTTATGAAAATTTGGATCTTAAGGTTTTTAGTTGATTGTCTAAAAAGGGAAAATTAAAATTTCGGTTAGCTCCAAAAATAACGGGATCTACATGCCACGTTAGAAAAGGGTTATTTATCTCGGAAACTTCATACCAAAAACTGTTATTAACAATACTTCCCATAGATATAACCTTTATTTTGAATTTTCAAACAAAATAAAATGAACGTCTAGGTCGCACGAACTTTCTCTTATGTGCGATCACATCTGCGGTTTCAAAGTCTGAATAGTGAAGATAACTAAGATCTATACTAAAGTCTGATTTTAAAAGGCATACATTAGTTAGCCTATATTTTATACCACGTGCTTAAAAAGTATTTTAGTACAAGGTAGTATTATGTGAGAATATATAAAAATTAACAAATAGTGCCGCGGTGCATATAATGCATGCATGAAACAATTGTTTAAACTAAAAAATTGGTAAAAAAATTATATATAATTAGAAATAAATTAATTAATCAAAATCTGAAATTGTTTTGACACCAACGCACGCTGTGTACGCCATCTGATTTCTTAAATAAATCTTAATTGAACAAAATTTCAAAAATCGTATGAAGCGGTTTTTTTTTTTTTTAAATATGTATATAATGTTTTAAGCATATTTTTAAGAAACAAAATTGGAATGCCATTTTTTAGTGTTTATCAATGCGGAGTAAAACAAATTTGAATAAATATTATCTACCCATTTTCGAAATAATTAATTTTTTTTTTTAAATTCAAAATTTGTTTTTTTTTTGTTAAGCAATATTGTTTAAACTTATTAGAAACTCTTGTGTAAATTTCGGTGTGTAAAATCAGTTCAACAGGCTATGAGATACTCGAAATTAGAAAAAAATGGTTCGATAATGGTGCGATACCGTTACTAAACGGTAGATAAATTTTTTTTTCCAATTTTGTAGATTGTACTGATATTAGCTCCCATAAAATTTTTTCATCAAAATCGTAAGTCATTTTGAGAAAAATGAGATTTTCCTCACCGGCTTTTAAACACAATTGTATGGGAGAAACCGTTAGTTTTGGTTATATAAGAATCATTTTTATTTAAAATCTGCTATATAATATTAAAAACTGCTGAGTGCTAAGTTACGTAAAAAGCGATCGAGTTGTTTTCGAATTATTAAGTTCTCAAAAAAAATTTTAAAACTTTTTTTAAGAATCAAAAAAAAAATTTTTTATAAAATGGTAGCCGTTTGTAAAAAAAATTACTGAATTTAAAAAAAGTTGTGGGTAAGTTTTTGAGAAAAATATGATTCCCATTTTTTACTAAAAAAAATTGTACGGCAGCTACAGTTATTTTTGCTCCTAAAAAATGAAAAAAACTTTCCTTAACATATACTCATCAAATAAATACATCATATAATTGTTTTTTTTTGCCATCATTTTATAACGATCTGTGGTAAATATATTTAGGAATAATTGTTAGAATTTATCAAATTAATTTAAAATTTATGAATGCAAACTACAACAACATCAAAAATAAAACATTATTATTCGTTGACTTGTTTATTGTTTTTAGTAAAACAAATTAATTCCATGAAAAGGTCAATTTAGAATATTTTTTGATTTACAACTGAGTAAGCAGACTGTAGACATGCGACTGTGAGTATTTTATATACATATGTTGATAGATACGCACATAATTAGGTGTGTTGCAACCATACGATCTGATTATATTCAACATTGATGGGCATGCAATGTTTAACCTTCACAAACTACATGACATTTAACAAAAATCCACTCTTACATGTTGTTTTTTTTTATGTAAAAAAAATATTTTTACGATAATTAAACACTACATCTGATTAACATCATCAACGGCAGCGTGGTTGGTTGCGTGGTAATACTTGAACAACGTCCAGACGCCAGAGTAATAGCTCGTCCTGTTTAAATATGATGTCCACGTATCCTGAATTTATCCCGTACTGAACGCAGTATGTTCATATGTATGTGTAGCAATAAAGAACATGTTCAGTGTAATAATGTTACTAAAAATAAATTGTATAGCTTGATATAATTCGTGGGACCATTCAGCGAGGCAGTTATTCATACATTATTATTATACTCAGACGGCTGCAGCTGAATACATTTTCACGTAAATATATATAAATGGATTAACTCTCGCCACTATAGATTTAATGATATTTAAATGAATTCCTTTTAATGGTCGGGCAAGTAATAAATTTTCCTTGTGCGATGATTTAAATGGGCTTACAACAGAATAAATTTAAAGGGTTCAGCTTCAGATTTACAACACTTTTTCAGAACTTGAAATATTAAGGTTTTTTTTTTTAATGAAAAATCGATTGGAAAATGAAAAATAATATGTAATTACAGTATCTATTATCTTTTTTGAATTGAAATTATATAAATTGTGTCCTTTCGTTACCAATGAGTTCGGCCGAAATACCCACAATACACCACACGCAGCTGAGATGGTTGTTAGATAAACTTTAAACGGAACCAGAATCTTTTTCTAGTTTTCTAGCATAGACATGACACTTCTCTTTAAAGTATTGTTCCCTTCTGTAAAACACTTGGTAAAAATTCAAATTGTCGAGTTCGCACAAATTTACAGTATTCCGAAGTTATCATTTGTAAGCTTTCCTTCTTTAACTTTCATACTGACGTTTTGTTGTACTGTGAATTAAATAACTCTCTCATCAAGAGCACTTTAATTTTTTTGAGTACGAGAACAGATTTGAATTAAAATTCTTGAAAATTTTCTTTTCATATAGAAATTCATATTAAAGGAACGTACCTTATCATTTTTAGTCATCAATGCTCCTACTTTTGTACTTTCTCGACTTACATACATGGAAATTTTTACATGGGTTAAAAAATTCATAAATATTTTTTCTTCTGTCCTGAATTTTGAGGTAATCCAATCAAATCCTCATACCTTTATGAAACTCCTAATTCTTGGTTCAGTTTCTTGTACGAATTCTAACTTCTCGCTTACATGATGTGTCAGTTAAAATTAAGGTTTTATGCGATGCCATAAATTTGCAGACTTGATCATGAGCTTACGTATGGTCTTGGTTGGCTACAATGCAGTAGGTTTTGGTTTTTGTATGCTCCTACAATAAACACGCCTTGTGTATGAAAATCTGAGTTGAAAATTTAGCGGGCAAAATGTTCCACCCGTCCACGACGACCGACGTGAGAAAGCTGCGGATGTCTTACAAAATAAACTAGAACAATTACACCCCACCTTCTGCAATTCCAACCAAAGATCCTCCTGAGATTCTTGTTTTTTTTTTTGTTTTGTTGCTGTTAATGTTTTCAACTATAACACATACATAGGTACCTACCTAACCTATAGAGTATTGGAATTGGAAACATGCGTTCGCTACTATCACAAAAATGTGTCCTTATATATACGAACCCTCTTTTCCAGAGTTGACAATAAATTTTGTTCTTATGTCTTTTTTGTTTTAGATTTTTATGTCGCGTTTTTGTCACATTTTTATTTATGATCCATGTTATATAATCATTTTGCAGAAGTTTCAATGGAACAGAGAAACAAGCCCTCTATACAACTTAAATGGACCTGAGTACACACATGTGGTACGAATTTAGGAAATGTCATATGGTTTAAAAAAAAAAAAAGAAAAAAATAGCATCAGCTTGGTTCCCCCATCATCTGCACCAATTCTCTCCCAAGAGACATACAAAAAGATTTCATCGTCTTTAAGTGTTTTCCTTAAAGGGTCTATTTTTTTTTTCGTTGTTGTTTTTGGTTTTACTATTTGCTGCTAACATATACCCACACTCCAAAGTAAGAATGTGTAAACACGAGACAACATTCCTTATAAAGAAGTTTATTATATGAAATTTTTTAACACTTACAAGGATCAAAATCCTGTATGAATATGAGGTCACGTAATACATAAATTGAGATGTGTATCCGGGTAAAAATATGAGACACTTATAGCGTTTTGAGTTGGAATTTTTGTTTGTTGTGGAGAAGTTTAAGACTTTAATTTTCGTTTTCGAAAAATTAAATTGTTAAGATTCCTTAATTTTTCTGTCACAAAAAAGAAAAGGGTTAAGAGCAGGAGCTTTTTTTAATATTTTGATGTAAGAAAATAAGTTAAATTGGATTTATTATACGTTATTTACGTCTAAGCTCACCTTCGAAGATGTCCACGCATCCTTATGCTGGAGCTGTCAAATGTAATGTTAATGTCATTTTTTAATAAACGTCAATTCTATAAATGTCAGTTGAAAATTTGGAACTCATGTTTAATGTCGAATTCTTTTCAACCAAAGAATCGATTTTTTTCTTTCTTAAAGGAATCGATTTTTTTCTGTTGTTGAAAGAAATAAGAAAAGAATGGCACTTGATACCACTAATTTTGAAATAAAATGTCGAAAAAATATTCAATTTATAAGTTATTATTATTATTAATTTAAAAGTAAGCCATAAACATTTAATATAAAATTCACCGAAAATTCTTTGCCACCAAAAACACCGCGAAATTCAATTTAACATTTTAGAAATTTCGAATCTTGCTATTGTGTGTGTAAATCGGTGTAAAATCAAGATTTCTGTTGACAGAAAAATTTCGATTCTTTTAGAAAAAAATCGATTGGCTGAAATGAAAATGACAAATGTAAGTGTAAGTTTTCGAAGTCATGTTTCCTTTCATATTGTTCCTCTTTAAAATTGTTATGTTGTTAAATAACTGTGAAATAAAATATTCGCAATTATTAACTTAAACCAGCAACATCGTCTGCATTTGACTTTCATTTATTGTGTTGATTTTTACAATTAAGTTAATGTTTTGTGATATCAACTTTCTTAAACTGTTCATATCCTTAAGGTAATGTGTTTATATTGTGTATAGGTTTAAGTGTCTTAAATGTCTTAATATTTGGCTTTCTTAATTACATACATATACATACATGTATTACTATATGCTAAGGCTTTAAAAAATGTGTGTAAATTTAATTTAAAACTGTAGTTGCTTTTATTTAATTTTCTCACTACAACAAATTTATTTCCATACAAATACTTTCTTTCCTCTTAACAAAACCCCCAAATTTAACTCCTTTTAATAAATTAGTACTGTAATTTTCAAACCATTTACCAAACAACCTTTCCATTTCTATATCAATTTTCTAAAATACTTAGAATTCTGTATCACGTACTAACAATAACTGGAGGGTCCTTCATAAAATTTTTACAGCAATTATTGATATGGGAGTAAAAAAAAAAGTAAAAAACATTTGTAAATTAAAATTCTAGCATCCCTGACCGATTTAATAATTTAGCCAGCATCCAAACATACAATCGTTATAAATGCCATTCATATTTCCCAACGTTTAACACTTCAATCAATTTTATCGACTTTATTCCTTTTCCTACATGCATACCTATATACTATAGACATATACATATATGTATGTATGTATGTAGGTTGGTATTATTATCAAATGAAACGAAAGCTTTTAACGAAATTAAATTTGATGTTGTGGAAAAGAACAGTTTAAATGAGAAAAAAAAAGAAATAAATGTGCAAGAGCTTCCAACATCAACAAGTTGTGTAAAGCAGCATTTAGACATTTCGAAGTGACGTTTATCTGGACATTTTACGTTTCGATTTTATAGTTTCTTCTTCTATCGATTAGAAATGGCGGTGGTGGGGCCTCGGCGTCGCTTTTAACTTAATTGAGAGAGGGATCGTTTATTTTTATTACTATATTCCTAAATAAAAATATTCCCTCTCTTTTACACAAACTGAACAAAAAAAAATAAATGTCCTTGTTTGAAGGTTCAACAGTTAAAATGTGAAACCATCTCCTTGCCTCCATTTTATATGTCCCTCCCATCACTACCACCGCAGGTCACCACCCCAACTTCGACTGAAAGATAAACTGCGCCATGTTTCACTCTGGTGAGCTGTATACAAAGCATTTTATTAAAGTTTACCATGCGTCAAATTGAAGTCGTTTAATTTTCTGCATCTTTAAGCGCCATTAATTTGTATTAGTGGAGCGGCATAGCGTCCATATAAAAGATAATTGTGCACTTTGTGATAAAAGCATCAAATTTTTTTCATTGTTGGTACATTATATGAATATGATTTTAAGATATTGGGCCACTTCAAAATTCCGCCCCTTTAGGTGGGAGGGGCAAATTTAAAACAAAAATTACATAAGATTGAAAAAAAAACATTAAAAAACAACGGCAACACTTACAATATCATGCTATACCTTTTTTTAAAGCCAAGAACCCATTCTTCAATTCTGTTTTCAAATTAAGTTATTTTAGTGCTTAGTTTTTGAAAAACTTATTTTCAAACTCAAATTTTTGAAAAAAAAAAAGTTTATTATGATTTTTTTGCAAAATTTTACGTTATTAAGTACTAATTTTCTTTATCATTTTCGATACTCTTATTAACTTTTAGTCGAGTGTTAGAAACCAGATAGTCTTAAATCATTTAGTTTTTTAGAAAATTGAAAATTACCATAACTACTTTTTCCTTAAAACCGTCATTTTTGAACATAAACAATGGATTTTGACTTTCTTGTTTAAATTATAAAATTAGTTTAATCAATAGACCTACAATAGTTAAGGTAGTTATGAACTTTTAATATGTTATTTAATATGGTTGTTTGATGAAAGAACAAATTACGACAACCACGCCCCATACGCCCGCCTTCACAATTCTGAAAAACCCACACTTTTTTCGGTGTCTTGCTTATAACTTCATTCTGGTTTTTATATAAGCAAAAAAAAAATATTTTGCAAATACAATCAAATGAGAATTATTACTAAGATCTATTGCATGCACCCCATCGTTTTTCGTTTAAGTGTATGGGGAAATTGTTTTATACTTTTTAGTAAAAAACGTATTATATTAAGATTTAAATTTTTTGTATTCACATAATTAAGAAGACTTTAGTTGTTTTATAATATAAAAATGACACAATTTGGGTGTAATTTATACAATTTGTCTCAATTGATTACGGACAGTAAATTTTTTAATCAACAATAGTGTACATTCATAAACATCAAACATTTGCTTTGTTGCGATGCTGATGCGCAACGCAGCTGATGCTGATGCAATACATCAGCAACTACGCATCGCATTTTCTTGATTCTGGTTTTGCTTTAAGTTTGCGCATTATTTGATGCAAGTTTGCAATAGTGAACACTTTACATTAAAACTGATGCTGATTTGATGCCTTTATGAATGTTTGACCCAAGTGATTTAGCATCATCTCTGCAACGATGCGTTTGTGAATTTACATATATTTCTCAAACCATTCGTTGATCTTACTTTGGAAAATAGTTAACGGAATGAAAGAAGGATTTATAATGATCATTCCGGTTTTGTTCAGGTTCTCAATCTCTGACCCCCATATCCCCATTTACTCCACTTCATGCGTTCTTCAAAGCCACTTGGTCCCTCTTACCTTTGTTCTAACAATAAACGATATTGACAGTCAATATAACTATTGGCTCATATCGTAGTTATGTAGTTGATTTTAAAATCATAAAGGTCAATTCAATTTATTTCAAACTTGGTGCGAAAAGAATTTCTTAGAACTCAACATTACTTTTAATCTATAACCTTCTCCCGTAAACGGTTTCCCTCAACCCCTACTACATATTGCTTTCGCAACGTGGCCATTCCCATAATTTAATCCATTCGAGTCCTTGGAATTATTTGTGACAGTGAGCTTAACCTTCGCTCCCATTTTGGTCAAACAATTAACAAAACCTCTGCCGGCTGTATTAATAATCTTATTCCCACAGATATTTTGTCAACTACTACTGATTACTTCGCTCCTATTCTGTGTCTCAGTAAGGATTTTAAAGTTGTTTTCCCATCCAGATAGGACTGGCAAAACGACATCGTGACGAAAGACTTCGACACAACTATTTTTACTGATGGTTCAAAGATGGAGTGTGGGGTTGGTTCAGGAATATTTTCCGAATCTCTAAATATCTCTAGATCTTTTCGGCTACCCAAATTTGCTAGTGTTTTTCAAGCTGAATTACTGGCAATTGGGGAAGCATTTAAGGTACTCAAACAAGACCCCAACCAATACCGAAATACCACTATCCTGACAGCTGTTAAAGCCATTAGCTCAGCTGCATCGTCTTCCATAATGGTGCAGCAATGCCGTGATGACCTCGCCAGCCTAAATGTGAATCTCGTTTCCCTCGAGCGGGCTGACGAACTGGCCAGGCAAGGTTAAGCCCTTCATGACTCACTTGCGGAAACAGTCAACATTCCACTTGGAGTCATGAAGGGCAATACATTCTCTATTTTTCTTACCGAATCCAATCGCAGGTGGGGCAATTTGTCAAATTATAGATAGATATTCCCACAATTATCACTGTCGTAGTTGCGGGGACCAGCAGGAAAAGGAAAGTCATTCATTTCCTCTGTAAATGCTCCGTTTTGGCCAGAAAAAGAGCTCAGTCATTTGGTAAAGCTTTTTTCCGTGACCTTAACGAACTTTCTGAGATGAGGATCAAAGATTTTATCTCCTTCCTTAACGAAACGCACTAGCTCTAGGATAAACCTCAGTAGCCAAATGTACATCTTTCCTAGGACCAGATGATCGTTCTAAGAGTACAAACCTTGTAAGTCTCTGAGCCAACCGACAATCTGATCAATGTGGCATGTTGCTGCGAGACTCAAACAATCCATACCATTTCCATCCATAGGTCCTATGAGTTATGGTATCAAAACGACGCACTCTAGCTCTAATTGGCTCAATAAGCTAGGTGGCTCCTGGCCCCATTTCAACCTACCTACCTACCTCTGCCGGATTCTGCGGCCTTCCGTGGACCGATAACATCAGCCCCATATGTACTTTATTTCTTGTCTCAATAAGTTAAAAATCGTTCGCAAAATTTTTTAGCGGATCGAAAAGAAATCGGTTTAATTGAAAATGAAACGTTTAAAAAAAAAAACACTTTCTCAATCCCCCCCTCAATAAAGGTATTCGTCGCAAAAAAAAAGTGGTACCAGTAATTTGTATGTGATCAAATTTTAAATTTATTCAGAAGACTTTAAGGGGTTATTGCGCTGTACTGTGCGAAGAAACTCAGAATTTTACAACTAACGGAATTTTAAGTTTTTTTTGGAGCTTAATGGTGTCGGTTATGTACAAAAATACCATGAGGATCATATTTGTAGCTTCTTTTGTTTTCTACAAGTCGCAAAATAACTTAAAATACATATACCAGAATGATGTTCAAGGCAAAAGACTGAAAAAGTGATGGTTTTCTGTGATTTTATTATGATACTGAAGAGGTGGAGGGGGCGTGGTTGTGAAAATTTGTTTTTTTTATCTACCAAACTTATTAAGTAACATTTTAAAAATTTATAACTAAATACATGACCTTTAATAGTTTTATCGATTGGACCAATTTTATAATTTAAACAAGAAAGTCAAAATCCATTGTTTATGTTCAAAAATGACGGTTTTAAGAAAAAAGTAGCTATGGTAATTTTCAATTTTCTAAAAAACTAAATGACTTAGGACTATCTGGTTTCTAGCACTCGACTAAAAGTTAATAAAAGTATCGAAAATGATAAAGAAAATCAGTACTTCATAACGTAAAATTTTGCAAAAAAATCATAATAAACTTTTTTTTTTTATTTTTTTTCAAAAATTTGAGTTTGAAAATAAGTTTTTCAAAAACTAAGCACTAAAATAACTTAATTTGAAAACAGAATTAAAGAATGGGTTCTTGGCTTTAAAAAAAGGTATAGCATGATATTGTAAGTGTTGCCGTTGTTTTTTAATGTTTTTTTTTCAATCTTATGTAATTTTTGTTTTAAATTTGCCCCTCCCACCTAAAGGGGCGGAATTTCGAAGTGGCCCAATATCTTAAAATCATATTCATATAATGTACCAGCAATGAAAAAAATTTGATGCTTTTATCACAAAGTGCACAATTATTTAACTAAGCCGCCCCACTATATGTCTTATTTAGACATTAATCAATATTTTAATGGAGGATAACTGACTTATACATTATTCACTACGAAGAGAAAAATACTAAGATAAAAATTCCATCCCTTAAGCTTTAGAAAGTATAGTTTCAGTTGTCAGAAAAAAGAATGGGTTCGATTTTGGGAATTGCAAATTTGGTAAAAAGTATATATATATGTATGAAGTGCTGTGAGAATTTCAGCGTTCTGAGTTTATTGCTAAGTTATAGTTTAAATGAAATTTTTCAAATAAATTTGTATTTGTTTAATTTTTCATGTGAATATATCAAGACAAATAATTAAACACACACATTTTTTTTGTTAAAACACTGGATCTCCAGTATAACGAAAGATATAATTATGTTCAGCCGTTATATTATCGAAAGATTCGTTAAATCGAAACAGTTTTTTTGACGTTACCTATACATTTAAAGAAATCACTAACTTTCTAATAAAATATTGTCAAAACCAAACAAATTAAAAAAATTTTGTTTTTGATTTTTTTAACCACGACTTTAAATTGTTTTATTTAAAGTACCTAGCTGAAGGTATAAAATTTGTGTTTTATTTTCTAAAAGAACAAATTTAATTTGGATACGAACAACTTCTCAAACCGTAGAACTATTACAACTCCCGGTTGCTCACTTTTATTCAAAATCTTTAAAACTTTTACCCTTATCTGACTGAGGGCTACTCAATAAAAGTTAGTTTAAATTTGTAGTTTCAATATTTTTTTTCAGAATTTCCGCCTAATTTTCAAAATGAACAATCTTACCCCAAACAGGTATACATTTTTATTTATTTCCAAATTCTATTTCAAATAAAAAAAATTATGTTGTTTTAATTTAATTCGAATTTAAAATTACGTTCAGAAATATCAAGTATGTACTTGCGACTCCATCTTGTTTTTTTTTTGCTCTTTCAACGAATTTTTTGTATCGCAGCTTACCTCAGTCAAGTGTATATTTTTTAGAAAAAAAAAAAATTAATATAACAAAAACAAAATAAAATACTTTAAGCTATACCTATATCGCTTTAAAAGAGGGGTTAAGCATTTTACGTTCTATACAATGTCCTCAAAAAATAAGGGTAGCCGGGATTAAAAATTAAACAATAGCCATCCGAAAAATCACTGCTGGCCCCTTAATGACGTTAAAACAATTTACCGTGACACTTCACCTACACGCCTATCACAGCGTAACCGGCCCCATGGCAGGCATTATGCAGCACATGAACGACGACGAATATGACGATGACGACGACAACGACAGAGAGCCAACAACTAAAGTTGGAAGTTGCGTTTTGATATGTTCACGTCATTTCCCATTCTCAGTCCCAATTTCTATACTGCCGCTAAAAGGCCGTGAAGCTTCACCACCAACCATCACCCGGCGTCGTCGTCATCCCCTGAATGCCCTAGATGGTGACGATTTAACACGTGTAATTTATTTTATCTGCACCACTGCTGCGCCCTCATATTCTGCTTAATGTTCAGTCGAAGCACATCCATTCAGAATGACGATGCGACGTGATGTGTGTTGAATGGAAAGGGTTAATCTTTTTTTTTTTGGAACCTTCGTGAGCTTCAGAAATAAAAAAGACTCATCTGGCACTGTATTTTGAATGGGGAAAAATTTCACAATCCGAACCAAAACGAAGGATTAAAAAGAAGTTAAAAAAAAACCAACTCAGCGTGGTTCAAAAAGACTTTTGCAATATTTTTAATCGGATTTTTGAAATACGTACCCAGAGTTATAGATATGACTGAACTGGCCCTGTTAGTGGGAGTCAAGTTATAGTTTTAAAAATTGTCTCTCAGACATTATTTCCCTCAATAAAATTTAAGAAAGCGAAATAGTAGGTACATTGAAGTTTACGCTAAATTGGAGTCCATTGAATTTCTAACGGTTTCTAGGGGAAGGTTAGGTATCATCAGTTTAGCGCTCGATTTAGACAAAGGGTGGTAATTATCTTTGGAATTAAGTGGTTGGAAATGGTTTTTTTTTCGGTTTTAGGACACAATCATCAATCATGATGGAAAAAATAGCTGTGATTAAAGTTATATTATTTGCTCGATTGGAAATAACTTAGAGGCTTTTAGGGAGCGAAAATTGTTAGTTACCCAGCCTATATAATTTTCTAAATATTATCACCCCTATTAATAAACCCAAATCAAATATGAATTTGAAGAGTTAAAAATAACTAAGATTTTTTGCCAACGACCATAGATGAAAAGATAACAAACGCTAGCGACACATAGGTATGTAATTTACAAGCTCAAATGAGAAAGTGTGTCTCACACTTTGTGAGAATGTGTATCTGTGCAGACTGTGCAGCAGAGTTCTTGTAAAATTTAGTAGATTTTCGTTCGAATTTGCTACTTAATCTTTAACGTTTCGTTTTAGTTGATTTGTGAATTTTTTTTTTTATTTATTTAACTCAGCTAAGTACTAGCTTTACAAAGAATTTACAAAGAGATTATATACAGATTATGAATAGTTGGCAAAAATAATTATTAGAAGATAACTAAGCATTTTTTATTAATAGGGATGTACATGTATATTTATATGTGTTAAATAGTTTTTTTTTTCAATTTTGAAAATACATATATAACTTTTAAAATATTTTAAATTTTTGAAATCAATTTTTTATATCTTTTCAATTCATAAAAGATATTCAATTAAATCACTTTAAGACTATTTTGTAAAGCTTGATTTATTGCAAACTTTTAATGATTATTCATTTAATCATAGGTCACTTTGCTTCCGATTTATTTTATTTTTATTTCTTAGTTTGATTGCTTGTCTGAAATGTTTAAATTCCTAGCAATTTAATCTTTTATATTAAATATTCAATAACAGACAGAAATATTCTGAAATTATTATTTTTGAAATAAATGTCAAATTGATTTAGTAATTGATTAAATGCCATTTTATATTTTTTAGTAGAGGGAGAACCAATTTCGTTAAACGACTGCATACTGCACAGCGCTACGTACACTTTAAAAATATATTTCATTCAAAACACAAGAATATTTTAACACAAATTTATAAATTTCAGTTATATAAATATTCATGTTAGTGAAAATAAGATCTTAGCAATCTCAGCTACATACATTAACAGGATTCTTTAGCAAAATTTCGAAACTATACCGTCAAATTGGTAAGGAAAAAAATTGGATTTGCTTCCTCACTTTTTAATGGAGCGAAATTAATGAGATCTAATTTCTCTGAAAGTTACTTATACCTATTCCACCTTAAAACCAATAAAATTCCGGCTAGACCGATTTTTTTAAATTTATCCTGAGGCGACCCCAGCGAATACTTGCAGGCGAGTTGGCTGCATTCATTAACTGTCAAATTCCTATTTTTATTTTCCTGACCCGTTGGTCTACGACCGCTGTTCTATTGTCACTGCTCTAATCGCTTTACAACTGGTTTCGAAAAAGGTAAGTCGATGAGTGAGTTGCTTAAGTGTATTCACATGTCAAATAAAATAAAAAGACTGTTTACGAACAGCATTACGAACCTAAAAAAAGGCATTATCTCTACGTATAATGGCCGACAGATCAAGATTTTTTCTCTTATTGTTTTTATTTTATTCAGTGTAGATAAATTGCTTTCTTTCCATTTCTATTAAAAACAATTATAGAAACCTTTATTTTATAAACGTTTTTTTAAAGTTAACCGAAGCATTTGGAAGGCTTTAAAAGACTCGAATATATTGCAGAATAAATCATTTTTTATTAGGAGATACAAAAGACAAGTCAAGATGAATTCCAATAGATGTCAGAAAAACTACAATAATTCAGTTGTTTCATTTCTTTTTTTGGCAATAATTCTACATCGATACGCAAACGCATCATCGACAACAATGCAAACAGAGAAAACAAACATAAAGCCGAAAATTGCATCTTATTACACTCGAGGGCTATTACACCAAACGCCATCACAACAACAACAACAACATTCATTTTTCGACAACAAGCATTTTATTGACAAAAAGTCGAACAATATTGATGTCAACCATCTGGAAACTACTGCAGGCAGCCCAGGGATGCTACATCATTTAATTTATGAACTTGTGCAATACAAGCATATACCAAGAGTAAGTTTGCTAACATGCCAGCAGGATAATGGGGACTTGGACGTGGGCATCGGGTCACCAACCAGACGGCAGCAGCAGCGAGAGCAAACAAGGACATCGATTAATATTGACACGCTGACAATATTGAGATCGTTTTTCACAGGCAAGGATAATCGTCGTTGGTATAAGGGACACACGATTGATGGTGTCAACATTTCCAGCAGCTCGAGTTCAAGTGACTGGATTGGTCGTCGTCGTCGTAACCATCGTCGAAGCCGTGGACGCTCTGAAGATTTTTTGCCAAAGGGTGTTTTAATTAAAATTCTGCGAATAGATCTATTAATCAATAATAGCCAAGCAAGCGAGAGTATTGCAAACAAGAATAAGTCCAGTGACACTGCAGCATCCGAATTGCTTGCAACGTTCCTTCGAAGTGAAGTTTTGCGACAATTTGTTGTTTTGGATTTGTCTTGCCATATTGCTAGTCGAAAAGTCATAGAAATGGTGAGTTTGTTGTTTTGGAAATGCAATTACTTTTGAAAAGGCATTAAAGTGTAAATAAATACTTTTTTCTCTTCACACTTGATTTTTATTTTTGTGTTGTCTCTGATACTTTGCAATTTTGTTTTGTTTTATTTATTTTTATTAATGTTTATAAAAAAATCATTGCCATGAAATTTTAAACTTAACTTTCAAAGATTCAATTATATAACAAACACAGAAGTCGTGTAATACGAAGAACTGTTTATTTTATCAATAATTTCCAAATATGTACGGGTAAAAAATGTAAGGAAAAGCTGTTGAATGTAAAATTATGAATTTCGCGACAGTTTTTTTACGAATGTTTAATTTTTCACTCAAACTGTTAATTTGTTTTTTTAATTTTAAAACTATTTCTAAAAGTTTGATCAAATTGAAAAGAATTAAGTAGAAAAAAAAATGTCAAATGCGACTCTAATATCTGTAAACTTTTTAAAACTTTTAAAATGTTTAAAACATTTTCTTTTGTTTACTGGTTTCGCTCAAGATTTTATTTTCTTTGACATGTTTCTTGAAAGAAGGTATTTGTAGTAATTACGAAGATTAGGTATTTACATATTTTGTACATCTTTGGATTCTTTGCAAACAAAATCTATATACCTATTTCATTCGTGTGTTTTTGAAATTTTTGTTTGGGAATTCAATTCAATTTCAAATGGATAAGCTTGACTTGATTTTCTTTAAGTCGAGACGGACGTCAGAAATACAATTTTTATTTTTTGTAGCATCTTTTTGAATCACCCAAGTTTTATATCAACTCCCAGCTATAAGGTACCAGCTATAACTTTAATAAAAACTCATCATTGAAAAATTTAATTTCTTATTTTGAAACACTTTAAAAGCAAAATCAGTGATTATTTTGATGTCAATAAAAAGTTGATGACTAAATTATTATTTCTAGTCAACAAAATATTTTATTATTATTATATAATATATTATATACAATATATTATTTCAATGATCAATGGTAAGTTAGTTCAATCATTGAAATAAAGAAATTAATTTCATTAAGTCATCAACTTTTTCCTCTATATGTTTGTTGATCAAATATTCAAATTGTAATAATATTTTATTTGTGAGCTTGTTTTGATAATTTATTTCGTATATGAATTAAAATAACTCCGTAACTCCAGAAATTTCTCAACAGGGGTCACAATTTATTGAAATTGTTTTTTTATAATTTGCTCGAATATTTTTTTAATTTTTGTGTTAAATTGACTTAATTAAATTAATTAATTAAATAAATAAATAAGTTGTTTTTAAATTATTTAATTATTTATTAAGTCATCACATGTGATATAAGTGTTTTTTTTTTTTTGTTTGGTTTAGTTTTTTTATATTAAATTGTCATACAAAAATCACTGATTTTGCGCTTTAAATTTCATCATTCTAGGGCAGCAATACAATTTAAATTTTACCTCCGCATTGATCCAAACATAAGATTTACTTGTTAAAATTTCAACTTTGTCCGACAATGTATCTCGAAGGTACCTTAATTAAATACGAGTACATATTTCGTTCTACATTTTATTTTTGTTAAACTTATCTAAAAAATGTTAAGAAAAATGTAACTTTTTAAATGTTAAAGCGAAAAGTTTGGTGGTGCAGAAATTAACTTTTTTTTTAACTTTTCATGTTCAAAAATTATCTATTTGTTACAAAGTAAGATTCTTCTTCTTTTTAATTAAAAAAATGTATGGGTTCTAAGTTATACCTACAGTAGAATTTTGTTTTAATTTTTTAAGAATTGATTTTCATCAAGACTTTCAAAAGTCACCATTTTCTTATATTGCTTCAGATGATAGTATATAAATGGGATGAAAAAAGTATTCTCTTATTATCGTTATAAAAAATTGATGAATCATTTAACTATAATTATTGACGTTAAGTATTAACAACAATCCTCTTACTGACCCCAACATCGAACAATTCAACGTTCAACATCCAACGTCAGCGTCAACCATATAAAAACTGTTGCATGCGCAAACACTCCACCCATTTACTATCACAATCATGCCATTACCATAATCCAGTGGAACGATAAAAATCAGTTGTTGAATTTCCGTAATTGTCGAGGAAGACTCGGTAATCCACAATTATCCAGGCTTCATCCCAGCTCCTTTGAATCGGAGAAGCAAACAAACAGAAAAAAAAAAAAAAAAAAAAACAAAACCTCCTTTTGTCCAGCAGTTTCTCAGTCGGTCTTCCTGCGGCAGATCTGGGGGCGATATAAAGAAAGAAGAATAAATAAATATGTAATTAGTTTGTTTTTTTGTCTTCTCTTTTGCTTTTACATACAAACATATATGTGTATCCAACCAACCGGCCACATCATTTTACCCTTATATCATCAAACACACACATCCAGGCTTCGAACAAAGGACTTTTCAACTCCTCATATCATTGGCTTTTGATTGAGGATTATACTTTTAATCGGCAAGAAGATGACGACGACGACGATGAAGAAAATGATGATGATGTACGGAATGATTCCCAGCTGCTGCAGGATATCCCTACTTCTAATGCTCCAGATCCTGATGATGCCGCTACTGGGACTTCATCATCAGGGGATGATAAAATCAATAGTGTTGGCCGAGACGACAACTACGACAACGTCACTGACAACAAAGTCTCCATCTCCAGTGATACTGATTTCGCAGAGGAGGATAACATATTGCTTATTGAGAAGTTTCTAGAAAAAATCAACATCAATATAAATACTGAGCTAATATTGGCAAAGCGAATCAATGAGGGTCCAGATTCAGATTCAAAGAAGGATTACTACATGCTGTATGACGTTTGGTAAGTAACTTTACCCAATGATGTTTATCCATTGCTTGTGCATCACTCTGATTTAAACGAATGTGGGTATAGGTACAAGTGTACGCTCTTATACATGATTGTGAACAAGAAGATTTCCAGTTGATAGCTCCGCAAAGAGTGAGTAGAGGGATAGATAACTCATCTAGTTAGGACTTTTGATTGAAGATTATTTAAGGAACTCATAATTCTGCAATGACGAAGAAGTGTTCTTGAGGTTGGAAAAGTAGATATTTCTGCCATAGATATGCATCAGCATGACGTATACCCAAGGATGACTGACAATTGATGTTTGAAATTGGTATAGTGCCAATAAAGTTGTATTGGTCTTCAAATGATAAAAGAGACGTAGAACAACGGAAGAGTGTATGGGTACCTGCATTCTTATTTAATTATCTAGAAAGTGGGGGTTTATGTTAATGTCAATTTTTGATTAGTTTTACATGTTTACAATAGATATATTATTTTTTGGCATTTGATACCAAAGTGATATGATTTGAATGGGCCATTGCACATTTAAGTGAGCAATTCAACCTGTTAAAATTGAAGTTTGTAGGTCAAAGAGTTGGAGAGTAAGGTATGAAACGGGCAAAATGTTCTCCCTTATTTCGATTGGAATAAAATAACAAATTTTAATTACCAATCAAACTATCACCTCTTTAACGATTGTCAATTTTATCAATTGATTATGTTGATAAATAATGAAATTTAGTATTTTATAACCTTCATCCCTATTACGATTGTAAAAAAAAACTGCAGATAAACTATACATTGCTTATTATTATTTTTTTTTGTAATTTAATTATATTCTTAATTTTGTCGAATTGTAATATTTATCAATTGACAATTAACAAATGAAAATCTTAGTAGCGTAATAGGAATGTATATATACTATCATGCGCATTTAAATTCTTATTTCTCTAAAAGCAAATGATTTTTTGTTGTTCGAACTTCAAAGTGTCAAAAACACTACTACAATAATTTAAAGACGTTTCATGTACACAAAATATTACCCAGGGGTTAATCTCGTTAAAAATTAACCCAGTGAATGATGGCCCAGTATTGTTGTAGTAATTAGAAATGAAAGTGCAAATATCAGTCGTTTGTAAATGGGTACGTTCAATGTATTACGTTTTACATTTGAATTTTCAAAATTCTGAATTTTTAGAGCTTCTGATTGGCCAGCTGTCACAGATGACTCTTAGTTACGTTAAGTTACGTTTTATCTGAATTTTCAGACATGAAATTCTCATCTGAAAATTCAGATGAAAGTTGTTTGTGGTGGAGGAAGTGCAGTGTTGTGTCATGTAGACTATAAATGTAGACTACACGATTGTCTACGTGTAGACAATTCATATTTTTTTTATTTTACCTTCCTAAGCCTGTAAAATATTAAAAGATAAACATCTATTCATCATAAAAAAGAAATTTTTATTTGGAAAGTATGTTATATGTAGGTATGTTGTTCTTAAATTAAAAAATAATTTAAAAGCAAAAACTTTCAATTACATTTGTTCTGACTTCAGTTCAATTGAAATTTAATCCGAGTCGTCTCAACTCTCCTTCAGAGTGAAGGCCTCTGAATTTTTCTATTCATAGGAAGTATAGGGGACATGAAGGAGCTTATTTGTCCGATCATCGCTCATCGAACGTTTTTTTCTTCGGCCTTTCCGACATTTCAGTTTTTGTTTTTAAATAATACTTTGTCTTTAAAGCTCTTTCTGCGTCTACTCCACGCGTTGTTCTGAAATGAATTTTATTTATTTGCAATTTGACAAATGTCACAGCAATTGTTTACATTGTATACATAATTGTTGACATTGTCGACACAATTGTCTGCGTTTAAATGTAAACAATTAAAGTCGACACGTAGAGAAACAACACTGGGGAAGTGCCAAATCAGCTGAATCACTGCACATAAAAAAATGAGCTTTATAATTTTCGTCTTGTTGGTGGTTGATTTTTTTAGTTTTCGTTATGAAATTTCAATTCCTATTTTAAATGAACGAATTTTTTGTTTATTGTTTAGTGAATTTTTAAATCAACAATTTTTGTTTGGAAAGTTTTTCTATAATTTTGTTGGCCATATATATCAATAAAAAGACTTTTAATGAAAATAATAAAACCTGTTGCTGATTTAGTTACATATAATTTCATGCTCACAACTAAGCACGCTTAATGTTTAATATACGAATGTAATAAAAGTTCCATTTTATTTCGCTTAAATGTAAATCCTATAAGTAAATGCGGGATTTTGACACAATGACTTTCGACCGTTTAGATCTTTTTTGCATTCAACGAGATAAATTCATAAATCTGAAAATTCAGATGTAAAGCGATTTTTATTGAACCCGCCCAATTACTAGAAAACTCTTTTTTTCGAAGAAATGTCAAATGCAAATATCAGTTGCTTACAAATGACTAGAAAAACTCGTTTTTTCCTTAAGATATGCCAAGGAAAAAAAACTGCATTAATGAGTATAAATGAGGCGTCTTAACACTATGTAGAAATGTGTTAATTATATTAAAAGCTTAATACAAATTGGACTTAAAACTGAACATAATTTGCTTAAATCTATACTTAAAAATGTAAGAGGATGTTAGAATTTAAAGAATTAGGTTAGAAATATTGCTGATGATCCTATTTTGTTCAGTTTCGAAAAACAAATACGATTTCTACATATTTTTATTTTCTTGACACAATTTTATTTTAGAACTCCTTTTTTAAAAGTGAACCCCTTGTGCCTACTTTCACACAACATAGTTTATCTTTAAAATTAATATAGCTAACTGCAGTAGAGATGTTCGAAGTAGGAGAATTTGAATAAGTCAAGAAGGACTAAGAAAAGGATGAGTTTCCTTAGCTTGTTTTAAAGCAGGCCTTCTAATGTTGGGGTTGAAGGTATTTAAGTTGTTGGCCTTAGCCAAACGTTTTGCGTTTTGAAATATATTCCATGCGTAAGTTAATTGGTATTTTGATAACTGAGCGGCAATTGAATACATCAGAGGTTAGGTTATTCATTCCATTGTTCCATAATTGACATGATTAAATTAACACATTTAAAACATGAAATTCACCATCTTGCATATTGATTAAAATTTAATTATATGTTTTGACAGGAATCCCGGTTTCCAATATGGTGGTAGTCTAAACATTACACAAATTGGAAATTTCTCGGAAGATAATGGCCTCCAATTGCGAAAGTGGTATCGGCAAGAAACCACAATCATCCGTAGAATGGACATGAAGAAAGCAAGTATCCGTTGCATGATTGTGGTAAGTATTGATTTTGAATTAGTTTTCCTCTTCGTCATATGTTGAATGTTGAGTCAAAAGTCTGGAATATTAAAAAAGGTATATAGCTACGAGTGATCTCTGATTTCCCATGTGTACTTTCTTATGAATGTATGTATATAACATGTCATGTTTGTTTTTGAGGTTCCACCAATGAGGATTTACATTATTTTCTTTTTTGTATTATTGTTGTTGTTGTTTTTTTTTTAAACTCCTTTTTTCATTCTAAATTATATACCAGCCGCAAGCAAACACACCACCGTTAGCACTGCTCTGGACGCTCTGGGATATAGAAGAGAAAAACAAATAAAATCCCTCCAGGAATCCCAATTGCCATTTTGTCAAGCTCTACAACCAAAGCATCCGCAATCTGAAACCTGAGACCACTTGGTGCAGCTTCCGAATTTTGGAAGAATGGGTGGTGTCAAATGTGCTGGGGAAATTTATATACGTCCTCTATTTTCCCTTATCTGTCCTTGGGTTAAATTCTTAATTCTACCACTTAACACTAGAATATGTAGGATGTTTGTTTTTTCTCTGTTTTCTATTGTATAAGTGAATGTGTTAGGGTTTAGTCTTAAGATTTCCTCTGCCTTTCTCTCTCGCTCTCTCTTTGCATTGAAGATTACCAACAAGAATCACTTGGACAACTTGGAGGATTACTTGACACAGCAATATGACATCCACCTGGATTCGATGAACCGTTTTAATTTCGCTCTCCTGTCCAACGTCCGGGATTTATTTAATTTCAGGTAAGTTAAATATATGTATGTATATACAGACCTATACTCTTGTAAATGTTCTTGTGAGGATTTTTTGTGATGTGTGTGCCTTTAAAGAATTTATCAATCAATATAAATTGTCTTTCCTCCTAGTCTATACTTTCTATATCTATACTTTCAATTATTATTTGCTTTAAGCTTGGTCATGTCGCGTACTCCCTCCTGGGGCTATCTGAAAAATGGAAAATTCGATGGGATGATAGGAGCACTTGTACGACGTCAGGCTGATATCGGTGGATCACCGATTTTCTTTCGAATAGAACGTGCGAAGGTGATTGATTACACAACAAGGACATGGATTGCCAGGTGAGACAGAGTGTCATTGAGCACCAGTATAGATAGCACCTCCACCTCCAAGTAACACCAATATATACATACCTACCTTCGAATAACCAACAAATGTTATGTTTTGTGGTGTGGTGGGGTTTTAATTTGGCATATTGTTAGCTGTCAATCGAATGAAAAATGATGACACTGTTCTATGGTTCAAGGGGTGTGTGTGTTTAGATTGTCATTTTTCTTGGTTAACCACAAGAAGATTGTTTATATATAGGTAGGCGGTAGTGGCGGCGCGACGCGGCGGAGCTGAAGGCAGCAGCCAGCGACGGGCAATCATGTTAGACAAACAAATGGACGGGGGTTTGGGCGTTTGCCACATTAATTGAGAATAAATCCTGCGACACAGATGGGATATAAATTTTCATTTTACAAGTTAAGTGCAGCTTAAGTTATAGGTAAAGGTATATAATATGTAGGTGAAAGTTATAGCTATATTGAAATTGTGAAGATTGATTGTGTGGGCAATGTAAAATTAAATGAAAACTTTGTACAACACCTTGTAAAGAGGAGAATAATACCACTGGGTACATACATTTGATATGTTTTTGTATATAGAATGAAGTATGTTTAACTGTGAGGAGGGCTTCAAATAGGCTTACCGACTTTAAAAATACTTTAAAACAGATTTTACTGATTGATTAAAATTTATTAATGCTATATAAAGTATATAAGTTCGAGTGACCTCAACTCCAAAAGATTGCGTTTCGCCTAGGTACGACAGTTAGGCTCATCAGTTAGATGCTGTCGTACCCTTCTAAGACGCAAATTATGGTCGATGTTGACCGACTCTTATAAAAATCACTCGAACTTATATATTGAATTTCATTCAGTCGCTCCACTTAAACAGAAGTAATTTTCTAATTTTCTTCATCTACTTATATATAAAGTATAGATAATTTTGATTTCCTAGACATCGTCCTTTTAATTTCTAAATATAAATTGTAAGTCTAGCACACATTACATCCATTCGTAGGTACATATTTGTATATCTGGCATTCGTTAGTCTTTTAAAATTTGAGGCACACGAGAGAAATATTTCAGGTTTTGGATTTTCATGGGTGAGTGATCTATAAGCCTAGTAAAAATCCTAAGCACATTCCTATATTGTTCGAAAAGGAAAATATTCAACTTGCAATTTCGCAATTTTGCTTTGTCTGAATTCCAAAACACATTAGATGCGTATTGGATGTAAAGTCATGTGTTCCGAAATTTAAAACAAAAAATGGTGACCAAGCCCATCCCAAACGCCAAGATTATTTTTTTCTCTGTGCAATAGTATTTAATTTTTTATCGTCCACAATGATCAAGCTGTTTCAGCCCCAATTTTTATTTAGAATGCTGAACTTTTAAACATCAACTTTCTACAACTGTACCTATGTATGTATATAATGACAAATTTGTATCTGTCTTTCTTTTCAATTCATCCTTAAATACTTAACAAACGTTTTTCAAAACTCAATTTTATGCCCTATACAAATCCATTTGTCATTCTAAGCTCTAACTCCTGACAAAATTCAATCCTTATTGAAGTCCTCTATACAACCTTGACCTACATATATTCAAAACAAGCAAATCATTTTTGAAACATTGCACTCCATTATGTGGCATTGAACCAGATATAACCGAAAGACAAGATGTCACATAACATTGTCACAATCCCACTTCTGATCTCTTTGACAAAAAAAAAAAAAAATATATTTTATGTTCACAAGTTCTCTTTTTGGGTGCTTTTGGATGATTCTAAAGCTTCCAATGGCTATTTGCCAACCCACTTTTGGTTTGGGACAAGGATTTGTGTTCACAGATGTGCTCCAAAGCTAAGTAGTGGTTGACCGAAAATAATTTCATGTTTGTCAAGTTGGTTATGGGAAGTTGGGTGTTGGGAGTATAGGGATGTCCCGGATGGCCAAACAAACCCTAATGTTGCCCCAAATTAGTTATATTTTGGTGTTTATAGTGTTTATTTAAATTAGGGTACACACAAAGAGTGTCACCATCCATGGATCACTTGTTTAAAGTTGTTTGTTTTTTTTTGTATTTGGGGTTTTCCAAAACAGGCCTTGCTTCATATTCCGACATCCCCGAACCATCCGTACAGACCAAATTGTATTCCTTCAACCTTTTGCTAAAGATGTATGGGTGCTTGTGGCAATATTTGGAGCAGCAACTACATTTCTTTTGACTGTTTTGACGATTGTGGAACAAAAGATGAGGGAAGACGGTATGTTAAAATATTATTCATATTTCTCTCAAAATTTACTCAAACCCATTTCTCATAGGTTCTGATAAATGGTCAGTTTTACAAGAACAAAAAATTAAAATGAATGCAATCGATATTAAAAACACTAAGAAGCAACACAACCCCCTGAAGAAAAAAGGAAAAATGGAAGTGAATAGTTTTACTCCGAAGAATACAATGCCCTTGGAAGGGCTTAGTCTCTTTAAAAATGCAGCTCCCTGTAAGTTTCGTCGTTGTCGTCATAGAGATGGGGCAGGCGAATGCACTCGGAAATTCATAAATCAAAACTTTCAATTTAAGGGTTCGCAAACACCGAGGGAGTTGATGAGGCTACCACCACTACCACCACCACTGCCACCACCATCATCAACAATGCTATAACTTTGAGAAATGAAAGATTCAACATCAAAGCTACAGGATTGAGAGAAAAAGTACAAGTCCCGGCGGATTATGGTGATAGTGCTCCTGTCTCAGAGCAAAGTGAAATTGATTGTATTGATAATGGTGTCAGAGTTAGTGGTCCGATCAATGCTGTAGTTTCGCTTTATAACCATGGCCATAGTGAAACTGGAAGTTTTAAGATGGGGAAAACTTTGAGGAAATATTTTGCTCGCTCAATAAAATACTTTTGCAAGACAGATGGAAATATTTCAAAGAAAAAACGATGGGAGATAATGTTGGAATCAATGCTCTTTTATATTGGATCAATTTGTCAACAAGGTACGATTTGAAGATTAATTTTTATATTTTTGCGAGAGTTAAAAAAAACTTTAATTTTTAAGTTTTTATTAATTGAAAATTTTATAGACTCTATTTAAGGAACTGAAATTATTTTGTTATTCCTTGCCGAAGGTAAAAATTTGCATCTATGTAAAAACTATAGGGTAGTAGATATAGCTTTCCGTTGCTTCTTGTTGTTTTCAACAAATTTAACTGAGGAAAACTTTATTTTAAAAAGGTTTTTTCATAGTTTTTGTGTTTTTAATTTTTGAGCTCAGAATGCACAACTGGGTCGCACGAATTTGCTCATATAGTTAAATTTTGTAAGGTGTTAAGAATTTATAACATTTTAAACATTGATTTATCAATGCAATGACATTATTAGGGAGAGACTGTAAGAAAGTCAAAGTTACCCAAACCTTACTCCTGTTGGCCAGAGTAATTTTGAATGAATATAATTAATGTCGTTTTTGTTTGGAAGATCGGGGTACTATTTTAGAGTCAAAAGCGTTGGCTGTATCGATTAATGTTTTCGGAGTCTTTGTTCGTTATTTTTTTCATGAATCAGCTGACACAGAACATACATCGGATTAACTGTCAGAAATGACATATCCTTGAAGAACCCATATAAGGTCTGTTCGCTTACTTTGCCTTAAACTGCCAGATTCTACCAGCTATATTTTTTTTATGTGAACTATACTAAAAATGGTAGAAATGACCAGTTTTGGGAAGTAATAGAACAAGGTTTTTGTTAAATGACTGCATTCGCTACTGCACTGTGTGTTATTTTTGGAAGAGGATTTTTCATATTGGATTGGAATAAAAAATAATTTTTTGAAGCAAAAATTACCAGAGGGGCCCATTATTTTTTCAAAAAGTCAATAAAATCTTATTTGTCGAGAGGTGAAAAATTTTTGCATTGCCAGAAAGGTCTATGAATTTCAAATTCAGAACTGGAAACCACAACAAGTCTCGATCGCGGAAATATTGCCATCCAAGCAATGAATGAAAATATTTCAAGAACCAGGCAAAGTCTCCAGATTGAGGAGAAGAGCACCACTTTTACTGAATTTATAATGAAAAAGGGGAAACTCGGGATAATCTGAACGTCCCCATGTTTCAAGAAAATAACCCATGATATAATAATAACATAATATAATTTTTGAGTTTCTGAACCGACATTTAGGGCCAGTTTCACAGTGAAGTTATAGTGTCACTTAAGTGCCAAATATGGAAAACTAATTCCCAATTTCACAGTGTAAACTTTTGGCAATAAGTGACACTTAAGTCTCCCATGTTGGCCACTTAAGTTCAACTTACTCAGGTAGTAAAACTGCGGCTTAAATACCAAAATGGGAAAAATTAAGTGCCACTTATTTTTACTGTGAAACTGGCCCTTATAAGTTATTTAAATACTGAATTTTGTTGATACCTACAATTTTTTGTTTGTAATTACGATATTACATTTTTGTTTCTGTTTTTTATTTATCTTTTATATGATAAAGGAAAAGATTACTAGTACACTGAAAAAAAAAAGGTACATAATATCAATGTATGCCTTACATTGAGCTGTTTTACATTGGGACAATGTAAAAAACATTGAGCCAATATACCATACATTGGAACAATGTACCAAAATTATTCGGTTTCAATGTACCGTACATTGTTTCAATGTAATGGGGTACGTTGAGCGACTCCCATACTAAAAATTGAGGAAATCAATGCAATTGGAATTTCAATGTAATTTTTCGTTAGTTGATGTACGATATACATAACGATTTCAAAAGATCATACATTGAATCAATGTATTTACATTAAAATTAATGTAATATTGTATTGTGCCAATGTACCTTTCATTACATTGTCTCAATGTAGAAATACATTTGCACAATGCACAATAAACATTGTACCAATGTATTAAGTACATTGGGCCAATGTATAAGGTGCATTGCGCCAATGTACAATGAATTAAAATAAATATTTGAACTTTCGCAAATTGAACTCGGAAATTTGTACATTGACCCAATGTACTTACATTAAAATCAATGTAATAAGTACATTGTTCCAATGAACTTTTTTTAAATTGTCTCAATGCAAAGATACATTGCGGCAATGTACAATTTACATTGTGCCAATGTATTAAGTACATTGGACCAATGTATTAAGTGCATTGCGCCAATGTACAATGAATTAAAATTAATATTTGAACTTTCGCAAATTGAACTCGGAAATTTGTACATTGACTCAATGTACTTACATTAAAATCAATGTAATAAGTACATTGTTCCAATGAACTTTTTTTAAATTGTCTCAATGCAAAGATACATTACGGTAATGTACAATTTACATTGTGCCAATGTATTAAGTACATTGGACCAATGTATTAAGTGCATTGCGCCAATGTACAATGAATTAAAATTAATATTTGAACTTTCGCAAATTGAACTCGGAAATTTGTACATTGACTCAATGTACTTACATTAAAATCAATGTAATAAGTACATTGTTCCAATGAACTTTTTTTAAATTGTCTCAATGCAAAGATACATTGCGGTAATGTACAATTTACATTGTGCCAATGTATTAAGTACATTGGACCAATGTATTAAGTGCATTGCGCCAATGTACAATGAATTAAAATTAATATTTGAACTTTCGCAAATTGAACTCGGAAATTTGTACATTGACTCAATGTACTTACATTAAAATCAATGTAATAAGTACATTGTTCCAATGAACTTTTTTTAAATTGTCTCAATGCAAAGATGCATTGCGGTAATGTACAATTTACATTGTGCCAATGTATTAAGTACATTGAACCAATGTATTAAGTGCATTGCGCCAATGTACATTGCATTAAAATAAATATTTGAACGCTCGCAAATTAAACTCGGAAATTTGTACATTGACTCAATGTACTTACATTAAAATCAATGTAATAAGTACATTGTTCCAATGAACTTTTTTTAAATTGTCTCAATGCAAAGATACATTGCGGTAATGTACAATTTACATTGTGCCAATGTATTAAGTACATTGAACCAATGTATTAAGTGCATTGCGCCAATGTACAATTAATTAAAATAAATATTTGGACTGTCTCAAATTAAACTCGGAAATTTGAACATGGACTCAATGTCCTACCTTATTTAGGCTGATATGAAACTTATTATATAAGTTCAATATAAGCATTTATGTGACAGTTAACTTAGATGAGAAAGTTCCACATACGCTTTTAATTTGAACACAAATTATTTATGTTTTGTATCAGATAAAACAACTACAAGTTGAATTTTTAATGCATAAGCAATGATTGTTTTGACAACTGAAGTTTAATTAATTGTTCTGTATTATTCTTACGTCCTGTAACCCACGCATCGACAACATTAGTCCAGTGCCTACGTTCTGTAACTCTCGCATCGATAAAATTGGTCGAGAAACGTTGAAAAATGGAACAAAACTCATATAAATTTGTTTCAACTTTCATCGTTTCTCGACTGGTTTTGTCGATGCGAGAGTTACAGAACGTAAGCACAGAAACAATGAAAACTGAAACAAAACGTTTTTCGACTAATATTAACAATGCGAGAGGTGGAGAACGTAAGCATTTTTTGATGTTTCTGTTCTTTCTTGATCTTTTCTTCAGTGAGGAACCAGTTGAAGCGACCAGGAAAACAAATTTAGAATATATTTCTAATTGATTATTAAGCAAGATTCCCATTTCATGTGAAACACAACTTATATATACACTTATATACAGAATTTTCTTTGCAAACAAATTTTAATTGAACAATTATTTTTTTTAATTTCATTTACATTTATTAATTAATGTATTATTTTTCCTGCTGCAAATTAAATCCATTGTGCGGAGTTCCGCAAAATAAGGGATGTAAGATATAAAATTACATTTGTTGAATAGAGAGAGAAGGCCATAATGCAGAGATCTTCGTGATATGGATTTTATAGGAAGATTAGGAAGTGCCATAATGCAGACGAAAATGTTCATCTCTCTTTCTCACATTCGTATTTTGGCATAAATCTGTCCCGCTCTACTTTTCTTCGACGAAGATGAATGTAAATCCAGCATTACTGAGATATAATATTATTTAAATTCTAGTGTATGCATGGCTTTACTTTTGCATATATTTTTTTAGAATTAAACTGGGTTTACCGACAAAACGATGCACAGTACATTCGACCAATGTATACGAATACATTGTCTATATGTAAAAGTACATTAATCCATGTTCAAAACATTGGCTCAATGTAAAAGTTCATTCAACCAATGTAAAGTACATTGCCTATATTGTGTGTTTTTTAATGCTACGATTATACTGAGCCTAAAATCAAATCATTTGGAAATAAGGAGAAAAAAAAATTCACTTAATTTTTCAAATAATGTTTTTTTATTTGCTGTTGAAATTTCTTTAATATTAGGCGTCAGTTATAACGATCAGGAAAAACCATCAGGAAAAGTTGAAACAGATGGAAACAGGAATTTTTTCCTTATGAGCGTTTATAGCGAACAGAAAAAAATATTTCATGTTGGCGTGCCCACGGAAAAATTTTTCGTATTGAAATGCACACGAACAAATTTTTCGTCCACAATTCTGTCAGTGGAATAAGTAGAAATCGGAACCAAATCATTGGAACGTTTTGTTCATGTTAATTATTTTATTGTTAAAAATGCATTAATGTGTTTTCCTGATGCAAATTCATTTTTCGTGCCAGCTGATTGTCACTTCACTCAAAATGGAACAAAATGTTACAATGATTTGGTTCCGATTTCTACTTATTCCACTGACAGAATTTTGGACGAAAAATTTGTTCGTGTGCATTTCAATACGAAAAATTTTTCCGTGGGCACGCAAACATGAAATATTTTTTCCTGTTCGCTATAAACGCTCATAAGGAAAAAATTCCTGTTTCCATCTGTTTCAACTTTTCCTGATGGTTTTTCCTGATCGCTATAACTGAAATCTTAGTTTAGCGATCAGGAAAAGGCTTCAGGAAAAGCTGAAACATCATGAAATTGAATATTTTTTACTGATAGTCGTTTATAGCGAACAGGAAAACATATCTCAGTTGGCGAGCCCACCGCAAAATTTTTTTATATTGAAATGCACACGAAAAAATTTTTCGTCTACAGTACAGTTCAGTCAGTGGAATAAGTAGAAATCAGAACTTAAACCATCGGAACGATTTGTTCCATTTTGTGTGAAATGACAATCAGCTGGCATGAAAAATTAATTTGCATCAGGAAAACACATAAATCCATTTTTAACAATAAAATAGTTGTTGAATTGAAAATTTTATTTGCACAAAAATTAATTGACGCCTAACTCTCGTATCGATGAAATCGTGGAGAAACGATGAAAATTGAACAAATCATATGAGTTCTGTCCCATTTTTCAACGTTTCTCGACAAATCTTATCGATACGAGAGTTACAGGTTCCGTATAAATGATGACCATTTTCAAATTTTACATTAGGCGTGTTTTGTTGAGCTCCTTAACATGCACATTAAACAATTCTTCACATTAAGCTAAATTTTCACATGCAAATTCTACCAACAACAAGTTAGCAGAACATTTGCTCTTCAGTTAATGTATGGTTTAATGTGAAACATTGCGGAATCGGGACAGTAACTTGTTCAACAAAACACACCTATTGGCATCCAGAGAAGTACAAAAAAATTTAGATATTTATATTGAGATATAATTTTATTTAAATTCTAGTGTATACATGGCTTTACTTTTGCATGTATTTTTTTTAGAATTAAACGGGTTTTACCGCCAAAAACGATGAACTGTACATTCGACCAATGTACGAATACATTGTCTATATGTAAAAATACATTAATCCATGTTCAAAACATTGGCTCAATGTAAAAGTTCATTCAGCCAATGTATAGTACATTGCTTTCATTATGGGTTTTTATTAATGCTACGATTATACTGAGCCTGAAATTAGATAATTTGGAAATAAGGAGAACAAATATTTTCACTTCATTTTTCTAATAATTTTTTTCATTTGAAATTGAAAAAGATTGAATGCTTCCTCAAATTAACGCGAAACATTCGGAACGACGACAAAACTTTCGGATGTCAAAATATTTAACATGATTCGCTCTATGGCATCGTTACGTTGGTGTGGGTCATTATCTCATATCGCCCTGTAAATATATTTTGACAGCCGAAAGTTCCGTCATCGTTCCGTATGTTTCGCGTTGGTTTGGGGGAGCCTTAAATTGAAATTAAAAAATTATGTCATTTCAACCTTATTTTGAAGAAATTTCAACAGCATACTTTAAGACTTCCCAAAACTAACGTGAAACATTCGGAACGACGACAAAACTTTCGGCTGTCAATATAATTATAACGTTGGTGTGGTTCATTCTCATTACTGCCTTGTAAATATATTTTGACAGCCGAAAGTTTCGTCGTCATTCCGAATGTTTCGCATTGGTTTAGGGGAGCCTTAAAGTATGCTGCTGAAATTTCTTCAAAATAATGTTAAAATTACATATTTTTTTATTTCTTTCTACTCATTACTTCAAATTTAACATTTTCATGTTCTGTAACTCTTGCAGGAAAGGATGAAACGTGAAACAAATCATATATGAGTCTTGTTCCATTTTTCAAAGTTTCTCAACCAATTTTATCGATGCAAGAGTTACAGAGCGTAGGCACATAAGTACTTATGGGGTTTTCCATTGGTAAAATAAATCAATTTTTAGGTCTTCAAAAAGACGATTTTGGTAGTTTTTGTGTTCCATTGGTCAATTTATATTAATTTGTTTTTGAATCTTCATCATTTTTAGAGTCTAGATTTTTCAGCAGATTTATTTGTCTGGATTTTACCAATGGAAAATTCCATTAATTTAAATTCAATTTAGATATTATGTCCTATTTTTCCACCCAATTTAATATGACATTTTTTCAATAAAGTCTAGTTTACACGTGAAAAAAGTTGATAAATACTATTGCACTCGTGTAGACATGGCTTTACTATTGCATATACATTATATGGGTATGAGTTTAGAGGGAACATTTTTGCCGCCAATTAAAAAAAAAGTACATTGAATCAATGTACCTTTACATTATATTTAAAAATAGACGCTGCAAATTCCGTTATTTATAATGTAGTTTAATGTAAATACTACATTGAGCAAATGTATAATACATTCGACTACTCCGTTGTTCTAATGGAAAACTACACCAAGCTATGTACAAAGCATCAATTGCCAAATGTAAATGTACATTTCTACATTGACTGAATGCACCCTACATTGGGTGAATGTACTTCACATTGGCTGAATGTACTATATACATTGACGTTCGGCAGATGCACGCGGTCCCATTTCGTTCTTGTTCCGTTTGGTTTTGGCTTCATTCATTTCGTGGACTTGACTTGCGACGTTCGCGTTAGAAATTTTACTCTTGTTAAAAATTAAAGTATAAAGTGGTGAAAAAAATATATTTTATTGCGTTTTTTTAATAAAATAAGCAGCAGGCGGCAGCTAAAATTATATAAAAGAATAGAATTAATATTCTAAAAATATAAATAGGTAAGTTCCTTTTTTTATTTGTAAATTTATATATCATATATGTAGGCATTTTACATGTGGAATTCTGAAATACCTAAAATGGGGTATTCTCGCTGGAAGTTTATTCTTCGTAAAACTTCGGTTATAGTTTCGCCTCTAAATGTTAATAATTTTTTGATTTTACTCCCAATCAAACGTTTTACAAATTTTAATAATTATTTTCCCAAACGGGAATGTCCCAAGACTGTGTATATTTATCTGAATGTGAAGAATAAAATATAAAGCCAGGCGCGCACATACAACTATTTCTTTCGAAACAGTTTGGTTATGATTTTGAGTCTTATAGGCTTATATAAAAGTGCGGGCACATTCGCTATAGGCTTAAATATTATGGGAGTCCGTGCACGTGTATGTGCGCGCATTCTCATATAAGCCTATAGGACTCAAAATCATAACCAAACTATTTCGAAACTAATTGTTGCATGTGCGCGACTGGCCTATAAAGTTTACAAATGAGAAAATTAATGTTTGTCCTTTTTGATCGGAATATCACTCCTATTGTTGCATTCTTTAACCTTTTCGGGAAGCAGGGTGCATACCTATATGTGGGTCGAGACTTGAACAATGTACATGTACCCTGCTGCGTCCCGAAAAGCACCAAAGCGTTTGATATTCCAACGAAATCGACAAATGTAAGTTCCTTTTATTATAATTTTTATGTTTTATCCGAAAAATACAAATAAAGTGAAAAATAAATGTTATTTCATTTTTTTTGCGATGATTTAACTAAAAAAAAGATATTAAAAATAGCAGGTAATTTAAAAAAACTATTTGCAAATTTAAATCTAAATACGTAAAACTGCTAAGTCCACCTAGAAAATTTTACAGGAGAGCGAAAAAACAAAAAAAAAAACATTCATAAGGCGCCATATAAAAACTAATTTTCTCCTTAGGATACTGCACCAACTAATATACATTGGAAAAAATAATCGAACCAATTTGTGCAAAATGTGTTTCTTAAGATAATGCCATCAAAATCTCAATTTCGGCCAAAAGTGGACTTGGCAGTTTTACATATTTAGCAGACGATGTGTATCTTATTACTAGTAGAAAACTCAAATAATTAAACTTTGTATAACTCAATAATTTTTCTTTGACTTAGGTTCTTCTGTAGACTGACTATAAGGATTACATTATTGCAAGTGTGTTGAAAGGATAAGGCATTTTTTCAATAAAATTGGCGGCAGGCAGCAGCTAAATTTATATAAAAGAATATAATTAATATTCTTACAAAATTAAAATGTAAGTTCTTTATTTTTTATTTTTTTAAATTTATGTACATATTATATAGGTATTTCACATGTGGAATTGTGAAATACCTAAAATGGAGTATTCTCCTCTAAATTAAGTAGTTTCGCCTCTAAATGTTAAATTAAAAAATTTTTGATTTTACTCCAAATCAAACGTTTTACAAATTTTAATAATTATTTTTTCAAGCGGGAATGTACCAAGATATATCGGGGTGCATACCTATATAAAGGATACGAGAATTGAAAGTTATATAGATGTATAGATGTACCCTGCGTCCCGAAAAGCACCAAAGCGTTTGATATTCCAACGAAATCGACAAATGAAAGTTCCTTTAATTGTAATTTGTATGTTTTAACCGAAAAGTACAAATAAAGTGAAAATATTTTACTTACATTCTTGATACATAACATATAAATACTTACATATTATAAATATATCAAATTTTTGGAATAATTTTGACTTAAAAAAAATCTTTACCTAACCTTCTGGGACGCAGGGTTAAAGATATAGATACTTATTTAAATGTACAGACAAGCGTATATATAATATACTATACTATACGTACAAAGAATGCGAGCAAAATATTTTCACTTTACTTATATTTTTCGGAAAAAAACATAAAATTACAATTAAAGGAATTTACATTTGTCGATTTCATTGGAATATCACTCGCATTGTTGCATTCTCATTACTTTTTATATTAGAACATTTCCCAAGATTGTTTAAGGCGCAATTCACATAGAAGAGGCGGCCTTAGGATGCAGATATTCTCTGTGCTAAATAAAAAAGACATTTTATGGTTAAATTTAGATAAAATATATGCAAAAAGTAAAATGAAAATTTGGAACTAACTAAAAAATATATAAAAAATAGTAATTTAAAAAAATTATTTGAAAATCTGAATACGTAAAACTGCTAAGTCAACTATAGCAAATTTTACAGGAGAGCGAAAAATCAAAAAAAAAAACATTCATAAGGCTCCATAGAAAAACTAATTTTCTCTTTAGGATACTGTAACAACTAATAATATATGTATGTACATAAGACAAAAATAATTGAACCAATTTGTGCAAAATGTGTTTCTTAATATGCCATCAAAATCTCAATTTTGGCCAAAAATAGACTTGCAGTTTTACGTACTTAGCAGACGATGTGTATCTTATTACTAGTAGAAAACTCAAAATAATTAAATTTTGTATAACTAATTTTTTCTTTGACTTAGTTTCTTCTGTGGACTGACAATAAGGGTTACATTATTGCAATGGACAGCATAAAAAATCCTTTTCAATAAAATAAGCGGAAGGCGGCAGCTAAAATTATACATGTACATAAAAGAATATAATAAAAAGGTAAGTTCTTTCTTTTTTATTTTTAAATTTATGTATACACATATGTAGGTATTACACATGTGGAATTGTAAAAAACCTAAAGTGGGGCATTCTCGCTGGAAGTTTAATCTTCATAAAACTTCGGTTGTAGTTTCGCTTCTAAATTAAATAATTTTAAATGAATAATTTTTTGATTTTACTTAAATTTTAATAATTTTTTTTCCAAGCGAGAATGTCCCAAATCATATCACTTGATATGTTATATTTATCTGAATGTGAAAAATAAAATATAAAGCCAGGCAGAAACAGTTTAGTTATGATTTTGAGTCCTATAGGCTAATAGTTACATGTGCGCGGCTGGCCTATAAAGTTTAAAAATGAGGAAATTAATGTTTGTACTTTTTAATTTAAATATCAATTTTTAACCTTTTTGGGAAGCAGGGTGCATACCTACATATATGAAGGTACGAGAATTAAAAATGTATACATGTAACCTGCGTCCCGAAAAGCACCAAAGCATTTGATATTCCAACGAAATCCACAAATGTAAGTTCCTTTAATTGTAAGTTTTATGTTTTATACGAAAAATACAAATAAAGTGAAAACATTTTACTTATATTCTTGATACATAATATGTATATATCTACTTACACATAAATATATCAAATTTTTGGAATGATTTTGACTTAAAAAAAATCTTTACCCTTCTGGGACGCAGGGTTATAGATATAGATACTTATTTTAATACACAGACAAGCGTGTATATAATATACTAATGTAATAATGTATGTAATGTACTATACGTACAAACAATGCAAGCAAAATGTTTTCACTTTACTTATAGTTTTCGGAAAAAACATAAAAATTACAATTAAAAGAACTTACATTTGCCGATTTCATTGGAATATCACTCGCATTGTTGCAT
Source organism: Epistrophe grossulariae (assembly GCA_929447395.1). Classification (NCBI taxonomy): domain Eukaryota; kingdom Metazoa; phylum Arthropoda; class Insecta; order Diptera; family Syrphidae; genus Epistrophe; species Epistrophe grossulariae. The sequence continues at coordinate 138,649,133 of OV839568.1, forward strand.
TCTTATTACTTTTTATAGTGGAACATTTCCAAAGATTGTTTAAGGCGCAATTCACATATAGAAGCGGCGGTCTTAGGATGCAGATATTGGGCGGGTTCAATAAAAATAGCTTAACATCTGAATTTTCAGATTTCTGAATTTATGTCGTTGAACGCAAAAAAAATCTGAAATTTCAGTCAAAAGTCATTGTGTCAAATTCCTGCATTTACCTAAAGGATTTACATTGAAGCGAAATAAAATAGAACTTTAATTACATTTGTAAATTAAACATTGAGAGTGAATAGTTGTGAGGATGAAAATATATGTAACTAAATCAGCAACAGTTTTTATTACCTTCATTAAAAGTCCTTTTATTGATATGTATGACTTACAAAAACATATATGTATGTACATATTACTAGTAGAAAACTCAAATTAAAAACTCAATTAACTTTTCTTTGACTTAGTTTCTTCTGTAAACTGTCAATAGGGGTTACATTTTTGCAAATTTATTGACAGCATAATACATTTACATTTTATCTGGGTTACAAATTTAAAACGAGTATTAAACACCTGCAATGGTTGAAAAAATTCATATGACTTTTTCTGTAGTAAAATGTAATCATTTTAACGAATATTTTTCTTCAGCTGGGAAATCTAAATTATTTCTTCAAACCAAAACGAAAAGCCCGTATGACACTACATTTTTTTCTTCATTTTTAGCTCATTAAATCGTATTTAAGTGTCAGCCTAGATAAATAGAAAGGAAAAGCATTTATGTAGTACAAAATAACATTATCGACAAAAATAATCAACATTATTCAAAAATCATTTTGATGTTAATTTTGTTTTAACCACAACAAAAATAGTTTCCGATTCCATTTAAATTAATAAATTGTTATTAAATTTAAATTCTATACCACATTCACAAATTTGTAAAAAGAGTTTCTGTTTAACAAAATACAAACATAATTCAAAAACAGTCAGTAGCTGGTAAAGTACAATTTGTAAGTTGGTTTAAATAGATCACTGATATTATTTGATTGAATATAGATTCATGAATTCACTTTAAGTTTTCAAAAAAGCAATCACTCAAAGAATCCAAAACATTACAAAGAATCAAAGAATGCAGAAAAGTTAAAAGAACGCAAAGAATGCAATAATGTAAAGAACATTACCTTGACAAATAATGGATTTAGAATCATAAAAGTGTTAACTAAATGATTTTTTTTTTAAATCTCAAAGGAATGTCAATAAATAAAAACTTAAATTTGAGCTTCCTGAATGTTTAATTTGTGAATGTGAATTTAAATAAGCATTTAGAGCAAAAGGGTTCTATTACCAATATAAATAATTTTTTTCAGGTCACAAGTTTTTATGAGGCTATAAGAACTTTGTGAACTTAAGATCAAATTCAATATTTCATTCGTTGATTATTTCTGAAATCGTAAGAGATAGCTAAATATGGATAACGGGCCAATCCTTTTAAGTAGAATTCAATAAATAACTCAATATTGGCAAAAAAATATCAAAATAGGCGGCTTATTATATGAGCCCTCATTATATAGGTAGAAAGCATATTATTTGAACAATTTCAAAAAACTTTTTCTTGTATACTAGGGTAGATAACTTTTCATAAATACATATTTCCAAATCTAGTAACAACATTATATATTTTAGTTCTCAACAACGATACCTGAAACATCTGAATACCAATTGTTTTCGTTCAACATTTTCAACTCTAAAGTCTTATTTTCACACAAAAAAACTTATTTGGTAAGTTTCTTAACTTTTATTTGATCTTATATGTAGGTATTTCATTTTTTTTTTATAAAATGGGGGTATTCTCGCTTAGAATAACAGCCATCAAACTTTGATTTTGGTTATGTCTCTAACTAATTTCGTTCAAATTATTTTAAAATATCTTAAATTTAAAATTTATTTCATTTGTATCTGATTTATTTACAGAAAAACATGATTTGTTTCATTTGTAAAAAAGTCTTTCATACAATTGAATTGCTCATTCACCATTTTAAAAAGACTCACGATATAACAACACACAGCACATTAAGATGTGTTGAAGAATGTTGTTATCAAACTTTTCAGGATTTAGGAAGCTTTAAGAGACATTGTGTTAGAAAGCACATCGGCCATAAAGTGACTAGTCCAAAAAATGTTCAATGTGCTCACTCTCAACCAGAAATTAATATTGAAAATAGCGTTTCAAACAAACCGAGTATATCAGAAAATCAGCAGAATTTCCCAGAATACAATTCAAACAATGATCTAAGATCATTTTTTAAATCCGCTTCAGTTTTAACATTGAAATTGCATAATAATCACAATTTCAACAGAAAAGATGTTTACGAAATACAAAAAAATATACAACGGTATATCATAGACCCACTTGTTAATATTATTACATCTTTTTCTGCCAACCAAATCAATACAAACTGTCCCCAAATACATACAGATTTAGGAGATTTGTTATCGCAATGTAAAAATCCATTTAAATTTTCAAATACTGATTATCGTTTGTTTCAATGGATGAAAGAAGAACAATTAATTGAAGATGCTCAGGAATTCACCATTGATGAATCCATTAATAAAGTATTTCATAATGGCTCCTTACAATATGATCAGCACAAAGTGAAAGGTGTTATTATGCCATTACGGTTCCAATTTAAAACGGTATTTGAATCAAGAAGTATGTTAGCTAATGTACTTGAAAACATAAAAATTCAATCGTTGAATACAAAAAGTGTAAAGAATTTTGTTCAAGGAGAGCTATGGAAAAAGAAATGCGAAATGTACCCAGGAAAACAACTTATACCGTACTTTTTATATAATGATGAATTTGAGGTGAATAACCCTTTAGGTTCGCATAGTGGTCAACATTCAGTGAGCAATGTATATTATTCATTTCCTTGTTTATCAGAAAAAGAGTCAAAGTTGGAAAACGTTTACTTAGGAGCAGTTATTAAGTCTAAAGATGTAAAATCATTTGGCAACGAAAAGTGTTGGAGAACTTTAGTTGATAAACTAATAGACCTTGAAGTTAACGGAGTTGAAATTTTAACGGAAAATGGTGTTAGCAGAGTGTATTTTATACTTGGACTTGTCTTAGGAGATAATTTGGGATTAAATTCATTTCTTAATTTCAATAGATCCTTTATAAGTACAAGCTTCTGCCGATTTTGTAAAATGAACAAATTGGAGACACATACGGCCAGTGTTGAAAATATTTCTCTTATGCGAAGTGAAATCAACTATGAAGTAGATGTTAATGAAAATCTATCATCAGAAAGTGGAATCCGAAAAATTTCTCTGTTAAATGAAATACCATCTTTCCACGTCGTAGATAACTACAGTGTTGATGTAATGCATGATGTTTTCGAAGGTGTTTGCCACTATGATCTTTCCCATGCTTTGACTTATTTTATGGAAACAGCCAAATACTTTAACTTAGAAATATTGAATTCAAGGAAAAGTAACTTCGATTACGGTCCGATTGAAATTGATAACACTTCGGGGGATATAACAACTACACATTTATCTAAAAAGCATTTAAAAATGTCTGCCCGAGAAATGATGACGTTTGTTTACTGCTTTCCACTAATGATTGGTGATTTAGTTCCTGGGGATGATGAGGTTTGGAAGTTTATTTTGAATTTTTTCGAAATAATTGATATGTTACTCTGTTATGAAATAAACACAGCCATTATAGATCTATTGAGGCATAAAATATCAGTACATAACACAGACTACGTACGCCTTTTCAACGATAATCTTAAAGCAAAACATCACAATCTCACTCATTATCCAACAGTTCTTCGGAAATCTGGACCTTTGAAAGCTTTTTGGTGCTTCAAATATGAATCAAAACATAGACAGTTTAAAGTATACTCTCATGCAACAACATCGCGTAAAAACATTTGCCTAAGTTTAGCTAGAAAATATCAACTTCAATTCGCTTATTCGTTAATAGAACCTTCGATAAATGGTGGTTGGTATTCAATAAATGAATCAGATGAGACAAAAAGTTGCTATGATAGCATCATATCGAGAATTTTAAAAGTTTCAAATGAATCCGTAAAATCATTTTCAAAAACAAAATGCAATGGGTATATGTTCAAAACTGGATTTTATGTAGCAGTTTATAAAAGTGATATTGAGATTTATTTAATCTTAAATATTTTTATGGTGGAGATTGATTCGATTGCTCTGTTTTGTCAAAAGTTAAATATGATTGAATATAATCCGCACTATTTAGCTTACGATATAGTGCAATATCAATTGGGAGAGTTTTCAATCATAAACATCAAAGATTTGGTTGGACCCCCTTTAACTAAAATAAAAACTTCGAGGGGTAGAACTATGATCAAAGTCAAAGAATATTACTCCGCAAATATAATATAATCCTTTTTCTCATCAAATTACCATTTATTTTTACAAACTAGCTGGTATGAAAAGAAAAACTCAACAAAAAATGGAGTCGCCTGTAACAACTGAAGAAACATCACAACTCCCGCCAGCTCAAAACGAGTTTTTGCCAGTTCAAGTCATTAATACACAGCCAACAAATTATTTTCTATCAGATGATGTTAATCAAAACGAATTGAGCCAAAATAATCAAGGAATTATTGTTATAGACACCTCAAATGAAATCACACAAGTTTTACTTGAAAGTGAGGTAAAGAAGCAGGAATTACGGTCACTTCTTCAATCTTGGGAACTATCTGAACTAGAAAATTATTTTTTTGGTAAGTAGTACTTCTCGCAAGAAAGTTAATAAAACAAAAAAAAATCAGGGAGCCAGTGATGTTAAATTTTTGACCAATTTTGACAAATTTTTGAGTTTAGTTTGTCACTGACTTCCAGAATTTTAGAATCTAAAAAAATATCGATCGAAAAACAACAATTTTTATGTTTTTAATGCTTAACTCAATTAATTTCTCACTAAAGCTCATGATCACGTTTATATTACTTTCTTTTAATAGAACAAAAAATCTTCGTTCACATCTTGAAAATAATAAAAACAGAAGATGTGGAGAAAGCTATACAAAATTTTCCTCTTGGTACTCAAGTACTTTTTAAAGACTGCTTAGAAAAATGGAGGGAGTCTATAGGCCATCCCTTAATATCTTATAATTCAACCGAGATTTTGCATTATAGCGCAAGCTCATTAGAACCGTTATCAAGCTGTTCAACTCCAAAAAGTTGTTCATCAAACCTCGAAGCAGTTAACGAAAATTCAGTATCATTGAATACAATATTACATTCAAGTAAAGGTCAGCTTATATGTGATTATTATAAAAATAATGGGGAATTTCAAGAAGAACAACGAACAATGCTTATAAATATAATAGGCAATCATTTCGAACAGAACAAAATACATTTAAATTTGTCGTCTAGTTATAGATTAGAAAAGGAAATAATTGAAAGATTTCCATCTGAAAAAATGGTAAGTTAAAAAAAAAAGACGAAGAACAATTCATTTTATATAGTTCTTTTTTATATTAATATAAAAATTACTACACCATCCAAAAGCACGAAATATTACTTCCAAGAATGTTCTCTTCTTTTGTCATCTTCGTTTTGGAAGGAATTCAGTTTTTTACATTCAATAAATAAAGCGGATCATTCACACAAAAAAGTATGTGCAAAAGATCCAGGACATAATTTTAGTGTGTGGTATGAGTCGTTTAAGTGAAATAACTTTTTTTATAAAAAAAAAACAAACCTTTTCTGATACTTAGTAGAACTTGATAAAAGCATGTGAATTTCATTGTTGGTACAACTTCAAATTAAAGTAATTTTGATATATCACTTTACATTTCACCTGGATGGGTAGATAGTTACAAATTATCAACATTTTTCTAAGAGACAAGATCATGAATTTTTTCTTATCACTAATAGGAATACTACAGAAATGGCAAAAGAGGAAGGATTTATAATAAAGGTATCAACATCAGAACTGGACTTAACAAAGCCCTTGGAAGTAGTTCAAACCCTCCTAAACACACACGATTCGAAAAAACATCCAAGGGAAGAAAATTGTTCGGTAAAGTTTTTTTTAAAAACATACATTTAAAAAAATCTTATTTTGGCTGAATTTATATTTTAGTTCCAGAAAGTAATGCAGATGATTGCATCAAATCACTAAAATTTGACAATTTGACGGCTGAACAATTTGACAGCTATTGGATGGCATGCGTGCAGCATAGACTGCACACGATTCAAAATGCAAATTCAACTTTCGAAATTTTGGAGCAATGGGAACATTATAAAGGTCCCCTTGGTCACAGATTGGTAAATAATATAATTTTCATGAAATCATAACATGATTTAAGTTTTAACCAATGAATATATATGTATAGAAATTTTGTTCTAATATTACTATTTAAATCAAAAGTTTATCCTTTCTATGTTTGTTGGTTTTAACTTGAATCACAGAACAAATGTACATACCATTTATTCATATTTATTGAAATTTTGTATAATGCCTTACATTCTGCATGCATTATTTTGACGCGGCCATTCGTAATACAGGCACTTCGAATTTCAAAATAGTGCATTTTATTGGAGCAGGAATTTGTACATAATATAAAATAACACAATGAGTAAAAGTAGTACCCTTAAGTACACGATAAAAGACTCTCAAGAAGCATTCCTGTTTATCGCAAAATCAACACAAGAAGTAGAAGATCATCTTCTACACTTGCAACAGAGATCGGGAGCAATACAGCCGTTCGTAATTGCTGTGGGTGAGGGGATAACGGAATATAAAAATTTTTTCGTTTATTTTGACGGAGTTAAATTCCAATTTAAAAGCCTTATTAGAGCAGTTTGCATTTGTCTTAAATCTTTTTATCTGTTTGCATTTATTAAAATCCCAAAATTATGAAAATTTTATTAAGTCCCGAAATCATGAAATATTTTTTAAGTCCCGAAATCATTAAAATTCTTCTAAGTCCCGAAATCATGAAAATTCTTCTAAGTACCGAAATTATGAAATTTTTTCTTAGTCCCGAAATCATGAAAATTTTTCTAAGTCCCGAAATCATAAAAATTTTTCCAAATCCCAAATCAATCATGAAAATTCTTCTAATTCCCGAAATCATGAAATTTTTTCTTAGTCCCGAAATCGTGAAAATTTTTCCAAGTCCCGAAATCATGAACATTTTTCTAAGTCCTGAAATCATGAAAATTTTTCCAAGTCCCGAAATCATGAAAATTTTTCTAAGTCCCGCAATCATGAAAATTTTTCCAAGTCCCGAAATCATGAAAATTTTTCTAAGTCCCGCAATCATGAAAATTTTTCCAAGTCCCGAAATCATGAAAATTTTTCTAAGTCCCGAAATCATGAAAATTTTTCTAAGTTGCGAAATCATGAAAATTTTTTCCAAGTCCCGAAATCATGAAAATTTTTCTAAGTCCCGCAATCATGAAAATTTTTCCAAGTCCCGAAATCATGAAAATTTTTCCAAGTCCCGAAATCATGAAAATTTTTCTAAGTCCCGCAATCATGAAAATTTTTCCAAGTCCCGAAATCATGAAAATTTTTCTAAGTCCCGAAATCATGAAAATTTTTCTAAGTCCCGAAATCATGAAAATTTTTCTAAGTCCCGAAGTCATGAAAATTTTTCTAAGTCCTGAAATCATGAAAATTTTTCTAAGTCCCGAAATCATGAAAATTTTTCCAAGTCCCGAAATCATGAAAATTTTTCTAAGTCCCGCAATTATGAAAAGTTTTCCAAGTCCCGAAATCATGAAAATTTTTGTAAATCCCGAAATGATGAAAAACTTTTAAAGTTCGGAAGTCATGAAAATTTTTCTACATTCCGAAATCATGAAAATTTTTCTTAGGTCCAAAATCAATACAGCTGTTGGTAATTGCTTTGGGTGAGGGGATTGTAAAGTTTTTTTGTTTATTTTGACGGTGTTAATTTCCAATTTAAAAGTCTTATTAAAGCATTTGACGTTAGTTTTGAAACTTTTCATCTTTTTAATTAGCACTATCCGATTGCATGTTCTTCAATTTTTTTAAGTCCGAAATCATGAACATTTTTCTAGTTTTATAATTCCATAAAATTTCAATTTCTAGATTCGTTTAAAACTTATGATCTTGTTAGTTTGAACCACTCAAATTAATTGCTTCAAAATTGATTTGATTAATTGCAAGAATCATTTGCAAACATTTGAAGCACTTAATTTTATTACAATTTTATATCTTACTCTTTTATTACTACTCGACAATATCTTTACCAATTTTTAATCATGACGATTTTTTATATTTTTTTTTAGATTAATATGGACTTTGAGGCCATGTTTGGTACAACATATTCTTTACTAGACAACTTTAACCAACATTTTCCACATATCCTGGAATTTTTAAATATGGAAAAGAACGTTAAGGAAAGAGAAATCCTTAAGCTTTTGGAATCGTTAAGATTGGCGGATTTCAATGAAAGTAAGTTTTTTAGAAATTCTCATAGAAATTAGATAACAAAATAAAACATTTTTTAATAAGAAATGAACATAATAATGAAACATGAAAATCAATAAAAACGAAAACTTTTAACTTTAATTGTTTATGTTTCTCTTCTTATATTCTTATAGTTATAACATATTGAGAATTATTGATCAAAAAATTAGATAAAACAACAAGTTGTATAAAAATGTTGTAGACATTTTTAAACTATTTACCTTAAACTACAACTTTTTGGAATAAAAATCTTTCTTTAACTAAGAATAACTTTTTTTTTCTTTTATTTTCAGATACCAGAAACGTAATAATTTTTCATTGCCTGCACGGGTATTTGATACCTACACAAAAAGCCATAGTTAAGGAGAAAACGGGTAAAAGAAGTACCCTTAAGTACACGATAAAAGACTCTCAAGAAGCATTCCTGTTTATCGCTAAATCCACACAGGAAGTAGAAGATCATCTTCTACACTTGCAACAGAGATCGGGAGCAATACAGCCGTTCGTAATTGCTGTGGGTGAGGGGATCACAGAATGTAAAGATTTTTTTGTTTATTTTGATGGTGTTAAATTTCAATTTAAAAGTCTAATTAGAGCAATTGACATTTGTTTTAAAACTTTTCATCTTTTTAATTTGCAGTATCCGATTGCATGTTCTTCATTTTGGACTTTTGTTCAGTTATTCTTTTATAAAATTATACCAAAATCATCCAATCCTAAAATTCAAATTCTTGTAGATTTCCTTCAGAAAAAAGAAAAATTGTGAAGTAACTTTGACTTCTTTTAAAATTATTAATACATATTAACATTTAAAAATGTTGAACAATAATCATTAATTTTTAAACTATTTTCTGTGCAATTTAACAATTACAAAATATGGTAATAAATCGAACAATTTCAATGCAAAACTAACCTTCTTGTCTTGTTATTGTATTGAGACATTTTAGAAATTTTTAGCGCACGAGGATGTAAGATTGAAGAAGTTAAAGGACCTTAAGTAAGTTTGAAGAAAAGAAATACCAACTAAATTTAATAATGAAATACTTTCAAAACTCTTCTTTTCCAAATCTAATTAATTTTTGGGTTCAGCTAATAGGTTCAAAGCTGTAAGAAAGGTCGTTCTAACTTTATTTCACCGAACTCAATAGCTTTTATAATGAGCAAATGAGCTCAATTATCGTTGGATCTATGAATCAAGTACATTGGCTCGATATACCAAGTACATTGGCTTAATAAACCCAATACATTACATAGATGTACCAAGTACATTAGCTGGATGTACGAAGTACATAAAGCAATGTACCAAGTGCATTGGCTCAATGAACCAAGTTCATTGGCTCAATGTACCAAGTACATTGGCTCAATGCACCAATTACATTGGCTCAATGTACCAAGTACATTAGCTCAATGTACCAAGTACACTGTCTCAATGTACTAAGTACATTGGCACGATGTACCTAGTACATTGGATCAATGTACCTAGTACATTGGATCAACGTACCAACTACATTGGATAAATGTACCTAGTACATTGGGCCAATGTACCTAGTACATTGGGTCAATGTACGTAGTACATTGGGTCAATGTACCAAGTTAATTGGATCAATGTACCAAGTACATTGGCTCAATGTACCATGTACATTGGATAAATGTAGCTAGTACATTGGCTCAATGTACCTAGTACATTGACTCAACGAACCAAGTACATTGGATCAATGTACCAAGTTAATTGGATCAATGTACCAAGTACATTGGATCAATGTACCTAGGACATTGGATCAACGTACCAACTACATTGGATAAATGTACCTAGTACATTGGGCCAATGTACCTAGTACATTGGGTCAATGTACGTAGTACATTGGGCCAATGTATCAAGTTAATTGGATCAATGTACCAAGTACATTGGCTCAATGTACCATGTACATTGGATAAATGTAGCTAGTACATTGGCTCAATGTACCTAGTACATTGACTCAATGAACCAAGTACATTGGATCAATGTACCAAGTTAATTGGATCAATGTACCAAGTACATTGGAGCAATGTACCAAGTACATTGGTCTAATAAACCAAATACATTGATTCAATGTACCTAGTACACTGGATCAATGTACCTAGTACATTGGTTCAATGAACCAAGTACATTGGATAAACGTACCTAGTACATTGGCTTAATGTACTGTACATAATTAAAACTTATTTTATTATTTTTTTTTTTTTGTGTTTTATGTACCAAATACATTGGATCAATCAACTTTGTACATTGGCTCAATGTACTTTACATAAATTCATTGAAAAACCAATGATGCTTTTAAGGAAAGCTTTTTTAAGGTTTAATGTAGTTGTTACATTATTTCAATGTATCATACATTGACTTAATGTATAAGATACATTGGGATCCAAAAATCTGCTTAATGTACTTTTTACATTGCCTCAATGTATTGTACATTACTCAATGTAAGCTTACATCAAGTAATGTACTGCAATACATTGGCCCAATGTACTTCAGCATCGGCTGAAAAATAATGTAAAATACATTGGGACAATGTAGTTTTACATCAATATTACGTACCTTTTATTTTCAGTGTACCTACATACATATTATGTGCAAATATTATTAATGATTCTATGTTAATTTAAGTTTATTATTAAAATAAAAATTATTAAGAAACATATAATTTTTATTTTTGTTTTTATGCATGAATATATTTTATTTAGGGAGAATTGTTTTGGAGATTAGGGGAAAATAATTGGGCTTGCTGATAAATAGAGGGGAAAAAGGTTGCGAATGATGCTGGAACCAGGACTCGTATAGATTTAGAAAGATCTTGAATTATGGATCATCAGCAACAATTGTGCATCTGCTACCACATTCTCTAATTTTTGATCTCGAATTCTTTGAGTAGATCAATTTTTCCACTAAGAATATTTCCCCATAAGCATCACCCAACATATTTGGTTCCTATTTACATTTTTTTTTAAATATTTATTTAATTTAAAATCCTATTTTAAATATTTATACCTTTTTTAGGACTATCCCTTTCCACAAATCTGATATCATGTCGCTGTGTAATTATTACCAGCCTTTTGTTTTCATTTTGCATCTATCAATTTTACTCGGCTAGCATTGTTGGAACATTGTTGATGGAGAAACCAAAAACCATCAAGACACTACGCGAATTAATTCATAGTTCACTGGAAATTGGAATTGAAGATATCATCTACAACAGAGACTTTTTCTTAGTAAGTGTGGAATTTTGTTTTTCTTCTCTTATAATCCCTCGTATGTATATATAGTAAATATCTGCAAGGAAATATCTTATTTTTCTTAGCACACAAAAGATCCAGATGCCATTCAATTGTACGCTTCTGTATCACTACCTCCAGACCAGAATTCAAAACCCGGCAACGGAAACCAGACATCAGAAGAGCAGCAGGAAAAAGAAGACCCCATCACTAGCAGTAATCACAGGAATAGAGTTGAATCAAAAACTAGCGAAGCATCCAACTGGCATGATCCCGAGTATGGCGTGGCAAAAATTAAACAGGGAGGTGAATAAAAAAAAAAAACACAAACACACACACTGACGCTTAACACAAAAAAAAAATAATCAAGCGAACATGCATCCTTAATCAAAACTGCAAATCCCCCAAATGAGCTTACTACAACGTTATGCAATATTCCAAGTATTTCGCTGAAACATGCATTTTCATTCAGATTTTCATTTGGAACATCAGAAATCCTTTTAATGTATACTTTGTAGTTCGGTTCGGTTCACAGACGGATAAGCCGATTGCATTACCGACATCAGATAGAAAGAACAGAGAAATGTGTGAGTACACTTCCCTGTCAGATGGTCGTTCGGTGGTAAATCTGTAAGGCATTCGGTTGAAATGAACTGAATATATTATCCGTTTGAAAATTATAAAAATATAATAATATTTTCCATTACATTACTACGACCCTTTGTGGGTAGAGCTAGAACATAAAATGAAACTCTTTAAATGGATTTAGAGAACCAACCTAGCTCATAATCAGGATCAGGGTAAAGGTAAAGGTAAAGGTATATACTATGTATATAGCTGGCACTATTTTGAAATTACATGATATTTAAAAATACCACAGTCAACTGTAAAAAGAATAAACTTTTGATACCACTTTTTAATGAGCATTAGGTATTACATATTCGTCTTTATCTTTTTTTCTTTCCAAGGATTTGCTTTTCATGTGGATGTGGCTACAGCATATAAAATAATCTCGGATACTTTTACCGAAAAGGAAATATGTGATTTGTCCGAGATTCAACTGTTTCCCCCACAAAAGATGGTTAATATTGTGCAGAAGGGTTCACCACTGAAAAAAATTATCACTTATGGGTAAGTTGTGTATATTTTTGACTGAAAATGGATTTCAAAAGATTTTTGAGGAATTTAAATGAAAAAACTTTGTGATTTGTGTTAGCAACCGTTTTGTATGGACGTTTCCCTTTTCTCAGTCACCAAGGGAAGTAAAACAAATTGTACGTGCATACATGGGAATTTTGTCAGTCTTCAACCAAAAAAGTCAACTCCCATCAAGCCGAAATGCACTTACTCCCACCAAATGTCAGTGGGACAAAGTTCATAAATTTGAGAGTTAATTCAATTGGGAATTAGTTCAAAAGAATGAACTTAGTCAGAATGACTAAATTCCCAATTAGAAAAAAGTGGGAGATTGTGAATAAAAGTTAAATTTTTATTTTTTAAATTTTTAGTTAAGAAGTTAAGACGCGAGCCAGGAGATAAAGAAATTGTTGACAGATGTTTTAGAATAGATTCTTATTGGCTGATATAATTTAGGTGGCTATCAAAAAATAAAAATGAAGACAAATGGATTTACATATCTCTTATTAATTAATTAAAAAATTAAATAAGATCTTATTTCATCAAAGTCTTATTTTGTGATTCTCTTCAAACTATGATTTTTAAAATGAAAATTTTGCAAAACTTAAAACTCATTCAAAATTATTTTTTATTTTGTTTTTCACTTTATGGTATTTAATTTGTAAGAGCATTTTATTACTTTTAAGGAACAAAAAATATAGTGAGAAATACTTAAACTCGAAGACATGGTACTGACACTGTTTTTTTGTTTGTTTTTGATACTATCTCAATCTTTTAGATAATATTTTTGTTGAATTTGGAATCCCCTTAGATGTTTTGAAGTTTTAAACTTTCAAAGGAATTTTTTCTTCAAAATTGTATCTTATTTCGTTTTTGAAATCTGTTTTTTCGAAGTTGCGCAGTCTCTATTTTTATGCTGGATTATTACTCAACATTTATTGCACTTATTTTTTTTGTTCAAAGTATTGGTAGGTACTGTTCTAAATAGAAAAACTAAATAGATTTTTTACACTATTGCTCAAAATTATTTAATTTAAGTTCATTATAAATTAATATACCACGGTACTCACATTTAGGCTTTAATATAACCTCAAATCTCAACACTTCTGAAAAAAATAATTTCCGAAATAATTTTAACTTACCTATATGATTTTAGAACAAAACCAATTTTCTAAAAATCACCCCAAAAAATATAAAAATTTTCTTGGATAACAGTTGATACCACGCACTGACAAGTATTTTGGTGACTGAATAAAAATTAAAAACACTTCACTCTTACAGCACAAGTTCATTAATAAAATAAATTTATTTTTGTTTTGTCTCTTTCAAACGCCACCACACAAGCGCCTTCAAACTATAAAAAAGATGACGGATCATCGGGAATCATTCAAATTCAAAAATAAAATTAAATCCGCGGACATGACATTTTTGTCAAAATTTAGTAAAGCAACTATTGCACTCAAACTTCTCTAAAAACAACATTTTTATTCGATGATGTATTTTAATAGAAAGGATTAGATTTAATTGGAGAAACAAAGAACGGACATGCTACGGTACTGACATTTTGAGTACACTTTTTTAAACCAAGGCGAAAGGGTAGCAATTTTTTAAATAATCTCCAATGTATGTAGATTAAAGTACAAACTCATTTCTCCAATTCAAACCAGAAATTCATGAGAAGTTACAAATAAAGAACTGGACACAAAGAATCACAGTTGGCAGAAAATCACCCATTTATAATAATTTTAAGTTAAGTTCCCATCTAAAAAGTTAAGGCCCCATGTAAACAGTTTTCTTGGGCTAGCAGTACTTTGCTGGTTCAAAGGATGTTAACTCCCTCCTCGGGTGCTCAGTCTCGTTCAAACAAGAGAGAATCAATTTGGTTTGTAATATTCGTTGAGTTAGTATTTAAATTCTTGATTACTAAATAATCATTTTTGAAATCGCTGAAGTCGTTTTAAAACCAATCTATTACAGTCTATTGCCTCTGTTTCTGTTGAAGTTTTTGTTAAATGCTTTAAAGTCTCTTTACATCTTAACACCATTAACAATCACTGAACAATTCGTTTTATCCAGAGGCAATAATATTATGATTATGTAACACACATTAATGCAAAACATGCTAATCTTTTGTCAACTAAACTGCCCTAAAGTATGACATCCTTTCCACCTTGAGCCTTGCCCTGAATCCCACAAAATTATATATATTTGAAGCAATTTATAATGAATTTATTGTTCACTGTTGAGCACATTAATGGAAATATGAAATTTATTACAACATTAAAATGCACAATTTAGCTTGTTAGGGGACATAGCTATATGTGGGTCCTAAAATACTACCATTTCAATAGAAATATATATATCCGACCAACCGACAAACGATTTGAAAATTTTAACTCCGACAACCGAGTAGTTGTTTGAAACAATTGGAGTGTGCACAAAATTGTCTGTCGTTGTCGTAGTTCTGTTTTCAGTTTTATCAGTTCTCACAATGAAGAGAAAGAGAGAGCGAGATAGATGAATAACTACATAGAAATGAATAAAATTAAATGATGTGACATTAGAAAACTCACCAAGACCAGGTTTGCAATGATTTTGAATTAAAATGTATATTAAGACCCTTGTCAGCACTTTATGAATAAAAGCACTATACTATACTATATACTGACTGACATCTGCTGCCTATGGCACAGCTGAACCGGGTCGCAAAACGGAATAGAATTTGTCTAGAATTTAATGTGTGCAAAGATGACTGGTGTTAGTGGTGGTGGTAGGTCACTGTGGCGTATGTGGAATGTTTTTTTTGTTCTTCTTATTTTTTTTTTTTATTATTATTATTTTCCATTTTTACATATCTATAAAAGTTGTCCCTTTAGTTTTGAGGCTAGGCTTAGAGTGTTTTGTGGGGGAGATGAAGAGGTGTTGCACCCAAAATTTGTATGGCAATAATATGCAAAATTCAAAAAGAGGAAACTTCATTACATAATTTGAGTGCAGAAAGTTGGTCTTTTCAGTGAGAATAACAAAAGACTCGAATAAATGCTGCTGAGTTGACTGTAGTGTATATGGATCAAAACCTTTAGGTTTTATTATTATTATGTAATTTAAATAACGCCTTTTATTCATGTGGTGAAGAAATGTAGAAAGAAAATTTTGGATATAGTGAGATTGGATTATTTGAGGGATTTAAGTATTTTTTTTGTTGAAGGAATTTTTGAAAATTTTAGTTTTAGAGGCTTTTTAACTACAATATTTTTTGGTATATATTTAAATCTCTTTTATGTTACTTACAAAAAAATTCATGACATAATATTTTTCATTAATTAATTACTATTTTTCAACAATCTGCATTACCATACATTATGTTTATGTATGGAGGGTGAAGCAAATGTTGTGAAAGTAAAAAAAATACACACTGCACTGCACGAACTTGCTCTTGTGGTTGAAAATGAGGCTATAAAAATTGAAAAATGTATAGTAGTGGTTTAGTATAGTAATGATAAATCGTTATATAGGAGTTGTGAAAAAGTCAAAAACCTGAAAGGCTTTTTGAACAATCACTTTGGTCGTTACAGCTACGAAGCTAAATCAAAATCTTTAGAGCTGTTTTTGAGAAAATTTGACAAAAAAGTTGTATGGAGGCTGGATTAAATTAGATAAAAATTCGAATTTTCGCTCAAGGGAAATGCTCCATATTAAATTTGAATCAAAATAAGAAACCCTTTTTAGCTCTATAGCTCAAATGACAGTCGGTGCAAGGACAGACAGACCGATGGGCGGTATGTTAAAACATTGGAATTTTATTCACTAAATAGCCCTTAAATTTTATATTATCTTATGTATTATCTCCAAACAATATTAATTTTAAGATTATACTAGTCCATTTTCATAAGGAATTGGACGTTACGTAAAACATTTTTTTTTTTAAACAGCTGTTGATGATTGATAAAAATTGCTAGAGAAATTTTTAAAGTATCCGAAATAGTAACATGGCAACCCTTTCTATTCTACCTCCAACATATTATTTTTGTTTTAAACATTCAAATTGCAAAAATATTTTCCCAATTACTTGATTTATTTCATAATTTAATGTTCCGGTGCGGCCGTGGCGCGGAATTTTTGAAACCTACTTGAATCGTTGGAAATATGTCCAAGTTTTTAGACTGCTTTGAATAATTAAAGCACTGACTTAATAAATTAGCTTTCTCCACCAAAGTTCAGAAATTCAGGTAGCTCCGCCCATACCATACCATTACATACTGAAATAATTACAACAACAAAGTCTATAGTCCAAGGAAGAAGATAGTCCATTGTTTTATGCCATCAAAGTTTCACATGTAACCTTTTTGATTTATTCACAGGCTACGACGAAACTCAGAGGCTGGACTGATGGATTATCAGAGAAAAGTCTGGCACTCGCCAAAACCGCGGTGCGTGAAGCAGATCCGAACTGATGATTTGAGGGTAAGTAGTTTTCTGCATGTGACCCAAAAGAGCTAAAGTTTTCGAGTGCGGGACACTGTTAATGGATTTTCACGGTTCATAGCGTTCACACCATCGTCGTATAGCATCAGAAAAGAGAAAATGACAATACCGACAGAAAAACGACCCCGAACGAAGCAAACAGAGTAGAACGATAAATTTGTTTCTAGAGTTATTCCATGAACTCCTTATTTCTTCTGCTGTGCAAAGTGCAGTTAATCCATTTATTTCCAGAATACGTATGTTGTCATGTTGGTATTTTTTGCACAAATTGATGTAAGCTCCAAGCTCCAAGGATACCGAGTATTTTCGAGACTGCAACGTGGCAGATTGTTTTATTGTATGCCATTGTGGCATCTTATACATCCCAAAACAACTGACGTTGACCTTTCCTGCCTGACAAGTAGCATGCTTGGTGAAAAATGAGTACCATCAATGCGGGACTCCGAGTTTCGGAGGAGGGGGGACGGAGGATCTTTTCCCATCCTTATACCTACAGAGGTATCAAAGGATGGAAAATGACGGTGTACCTGTACTGCATATACGTATAGGTACTGCCGAATAATATTATTTTTTGTGGTGTTGTTAGCAAGGATCTCTTAAAATGTAGCTTTATCCGTTGAAAATGAGTTTTTAGCCATTTTTGCTCTTTTGCATGATGATATTGCGGTCTCGTTGTTATCATTTGCAAAGGTGAAAACAAGAACCCTCCAAAAAGGCAAGGACTAACCACAGACATATTCAGAGGGAGTGAAGTATTTTTAAAATACATATACACACAACCACATTCTCGTTTCTCATTTTGGGTTCGGTTCGAGTATAGTGGACTGAGAATTTTCGTGCTCCAGGAATTCTAGCATCTCACTCTTCATTTCCACCTTAAATATAATATATAAATGTATTTTTTTTTCTTCATCCTTTCTCCCTCTCTCTTTTTTTTGTATTATTATCCAGGTTGATATGCAGACATTCACATCAGCAGTTTTCGTACTTATCTTTGGATTTGCAGCTAGCATAGTCGTCCTGGCTCTGGAGATGGTTCATAATAATTTATGGCAACAATTTGCAACATAAGCAGAGAAGCAGGCAGCTTTGGTTTGGATTGGTGACAATGATGCGCGGTATGATGGGAGACGTTTGTGGTGGCGTTGCATTTTTTTTGGTTGGATACCTTTTTGGCTTCAAAATTTTTGTTCTAAAAGAAAATTTGCAGTTGACATCATTGAAATGTTTTGGGTAGCGGTGAATTATGTTTTGGTTTTGATTGAGTTGTTGTTGTTGCTGTTTTTTTTTTTTGAAAAATAAAAATAAATTAAATCCATGACTGGATTGCATGTAGGTATGTACATATGTGTTTATCTTTATGATGATGATTATTGTTAAAATATTGAAGATGTAAACGATATTGGTTTTGTCGGGGCAAAGGTTTTGTTTATACGTTCTGTATGAACTTTAATCGCAAATGCAAAAGATGAAATATGATTAACACGATAGCACAGAAAATTACTTTTTTATTATTTTTAACTTATGATTTAAATTTCTTAGAAAATTAGACAAGAAAAGAAATGAAGCGACGACGTCCCAGAAAGAAGAATTCAAAAACGAGTGAAGCTTTAAAATTCGAACTTTCTTTATTCTGTAGCTCTTTTGTTTTAGTATACAGTAATTGATTTAACAATTAAATTTGGCCGATGATTTGTATGGCGGCAATTACGAAAAATTTAACAAGTTTGGTTATATTACATGTTAAGATACAAACGGTGTTTTTATTTTCAATTAAGAAGTGAAAACCGCAACCACTTACGATTTTTTGATTTTGATGGATTTTTTAATTTTTAACCTACAATTTAAAATTTTAAGTTTTAAATTAAATTTAGGATTTTACGTTTTACATTTGATTTAGGATTTTTATACGTGACTATATAAGTTGTTCTTTAACAGGTTTACTGATACATATGTAAACATATACCTTTCAAGTTGTATAAGCTGTAATTTTCATATGTATGTAGCTAATGTATTGTAGCGCAAAACCAGGCACAATATGGAATGATGTTTTATAACAATTAGATTAAGGTGCAAGATTCGAAATTTAATCAAGTCAGTATTTTCAGGAATTGTTACATAAAAAACCGAATTTTCAAGTCCTTCTTGATTCCATTAAAAACTTCTATGCAAGCGGCTAGCACGCAACAAAAGTTTAAGACCCTTCGTTAAACCGTCATCATTTGTTTGTTTTTATTTAATGCATGTATAACTTCGTTTTTCATTTGCAAATCCAAATAAAATTAAATCGTCTCAACCTCTTTTTCATATTAACTAAAATACTGATACCTGAAGACTAGTTTAAAGCTTTTTTAGTTACATTGATTAAAAGTGTTAATTAATCTTCCTTAAAAGTCATAACTATCCCTTGTCAAACTTTTGGAAATTAAAGTATTCACATCATGTGAGTTTGTTTTAGGTATGTTATAAATGTCATTAACCCTATTTAGTTGTCTATAGTAGGACTACTATTTAATTCATTTAGAAGTCCTTGTTTTTCCATCAAATTAACTAGTATAACTCAAAATAACATATACATACCTAAGCCAACATCAATTTATAGAATATATTCTTAATTGCGGTTTTAATGTGATGCTAATTAACCTTTTGTTCTATTTATGTAGTTTGGAAACTATTTTAATTTTAGATCATTGAAACGAGCCCATATTATATATTTATGTAAGTAAGTATATGTTGGTTTGATGATGTAATTTAACATGAAATAATGATTAATTTTTCAGTTGAGTCAATTTTAAGAATTTGAATGTGGGTTGCTTTTATTTTGCAATAAAATATCTATATATTGTATCGTAGCCCAGTATAATTTTCCTTATTTTAATTACCAAAGAAATACTTCTTTCAGAATGAAATAAAAAATACAAAAATTTATAGAGTGAAAAAGTATACAAAAAACACTATATTATAATTTAATAACCTTCGCCTTCCGAGTCCTTCTTACAGCTGAACTTAGGCCTTAGTTCTTTTCGCCAAAAACCATACAAAGCCCTAATTTAAAATGTCATATAGCGCCCAAAACAACTTTATTAACATTTTGTTGTTGTACGATTTGGGCACAATTACCGAAGGCTTGGGCCTTATGACATTTCTTTGGGTACATTATGCACTTCCAATTTAAAATCGGCGTTTGGACTTATTGCCCAAAGTAATAGAACCCAAATAATAAAAATGTCGTAGCACCCAAAGTTGGACATATGAGCCCAAAAACTTTTTCAAAAAATGGCAGAAAGCCCAAAATAAATGTCATAGTGCCCAAAACAAATTTGAAATATAATATCGCCCAAAATTGGTGATGTATTTCAACATTTGGACATATGTGACAAAATTTTTGTTAATTTTGGGCAGTAAGACGTTTTGAGTTTGAAATAATATCGACCAAAGTCATAAACACAACAAAAGTAAAAAAATGTCAGATCGCCCAAGAACTCCCAACGTCAAGAAAGCCTCCACAAACTGAGCGCGGTCTGTATAGAGGCGCTCGTTTCCGCCAACGCGCTGCGCTATCGCCAGCGCCTGAACATTAATTTTTTGGGAATTTTTTTTATTTTTGTGCTTTATAACAATTTTTGGGCTTTATGATTATTTTTGGGATTTATGACATTTTTCGATTTGGGTCCTGAACTTATAAGAATATTTCTTTCGATAGCAAAATGATTCTTTCTAAAAACTATAACCAAATATCAAAGGCAAATCCACAAAAGCCAAAAGTGCCGTTCGATCTATAAAGAAATTTTAAAGCTACTTGAAAACCTTTTTATAAACCCATTTTCCTTTGTTTTTATCTTAAACTCATTATGGTATGGACAAGAAAAAAAAATCCCCCACACAAATTGTGGCAGCAAAATGCATCAACTTGATAGAAAAACATACAAAAAAATAAATAAATTTAAATTAATCTCATTTAACTTATCACTTTTTCAGTTAAAACTTTTATCTCAATGGGCCATTTCCGACAACTTGTTTAACTACCTATAGTATAAAAAAAAAAGATAAACCGTCATTGTTATCGTCCTCATCGTTGTTCTCGTATATAACACCATAAATATAGTTTAGTCGTCCTTTTCCCCGGTGCATTCAATTTTCTTTTGTTCCTTGTAGAATATGCCGCAAACTTCACTCACAGTTTCATTTTTAAAGTTTACTTTACTTTGTGTTTGCTCGTGACGTGTTGGCTGGAAAATTGTCTACTCGCTCTCGTTCCACTTAGTGCCTGTTCTAAATACATCGTGGGTTAAGTGTTGTTTGAAGTTAGCTTTTCAATGCATGCGGAAGGGGAGGGTGGGTTTTGTGTATATGGAAGTTAATGAATGCCAGTGACAACTATGGTGGTGTAAGGGAAAAAAAAAAAGGATCAACAATACCGCCCCTCCTCCACCACCACCACCTTCTTCCCGTTTACCACTATGTTTTTGCTTACATACAACTTTGACTTTTCATCAAACGTCGTCGTGTCGGTTCGGTACTTACTCTTTGTTGTGGGATCAAGAGTTTTGCCGGGAGGTTTAACTTGAAAAAATATGTATAATGTTGTGTAAAGGATCACTATATATAGGTACAGAGTTTATATATATTGTTTTTAAATTAAACACTTTTGATATGCATTGTTTTAGACTTCTTAGAAATAAAATGCAATTTTAATTCTTTGTCATTGTAACTGAGCCAAGTAGAAGTAACTATGGAATAATTAATAAAGTTGTATACATGTGTAAGGGCTTAAAAAAAAACCTTTTTCTTGAACAGAAAAGGATATGAAATTACGTTATAAGTTACTTGATGCAAGGAAACTGGTTTTGTATTTTATCTTTTATATATAACTGAGGTGAACTAAGTTTTTTGATACAAAATTCACATTTTCTTTTAGAACCAATTATTCATTTTTTTATTCACTATTTGTAGTTTTAATGACTATTGACAAATTTGCCCTTTAATCTTTTATAATAACTGAACTTAAGGAATAAAATTGGATCTATACTCTATAGGTAACATTAAAATTTGTGATCATGAGAGCAAAAAACACTAAAGGGATAGGTATCTATTTTTGTATAAAATGTCATTGTTATGTTATGCTTTCGAGTATGTAATTCACAAAATAAATTTTTGGTGTGCCACAAGGTTCTGCTTCAACATCGAATCTCTCTCTTATCATTTATATATATTTTCCCCGCATAATTCCAGCGGGAAAAATTAAAAAATTCATTGAGGAAAAACTTTTTCCTTGAGGAATGGAAGATGCATAACATGGGCGGGAAGCACATGCCTGTTTCTCGATGAAAATTCCACATCTAAATCACTACTTCCTTGCAAGTTGCTTATTCACCAGTTGGACTGAAAAAAAAAAAAATAATATTTCGAGCACGAGATTTGACCCGCCGGGCGCGGCGTCTACTAATAACCCAGCCGGCTGCTCTTCAAACATGCTATACTTATTACTTAATTATAAATTTAGTCGGTTAAAGTTATATAAGAGTTAAATGTGGTATATAACTAGTCCGTTCCGTTGACTATAATCGATTGTAATTCAGCACCGATTTCAACAACATTTTTTTAAGCGATGTAAAAAAAAGAGAGCGATAGAGAATTATTTTTTCCTTCTCTCCCATAATATACTTCACAAAGCAGTGGATTCAGACGATGAACTGATGAACTTGTACATTACTTTTCAACAGTTTTTTCATCGCATTAATAATTAAAATAGCAATTTGTAATTCAACAAAAGAGAGGGTTGTTTTCTAAAAACAAAGCAGAAAGTGGGGTCAAAGCTATATGAACTGAGGAAACTTTGCATTACTCTTCACTTACTGAATCATTGCATGTCGTTTCTCCTATGATTTGGCAAGTGAATTCATTGATGAATTCAGCTATAAAATTCATTGAGGACGATATTTCCCATTGGGATGTTTCATGTTTCTTTGTATTTGTATTTGAATTTTATTTTTATTTTTATTAATTTTAAAAAGAGGACTCTCGGAAATAAGTATAGTTCCATATTTCGATTTAACTATCTGTCGATTGTTAACGCCATATTATTCACTTTAAATATTAGATCTGGATTTATGTAATTACATTGAATTTGTATACTTTACATTAACATTAAGATTTTAATTTGAATCTGGATGAATCGAGTGAATAATATCAACGTAACACTTGTGTTGAAAGAACTGAAATCATTATTTATCAGAAACCAATTTTATAAAAAAAATATGCATCCCATTTGTTTTGCTATTTTAACAAGGGCCAGATATAAAATAATTTGAACCAAGCTTTAGCAACTTCAACCTCCGATTTGTAACGCTATCAGTACTGCTTAATATAAGCATTTGTAACTTTAAATTTCTTTTTCTCTTCGGGTTTCTTCACTTTAGTTATTGAGCGGATTAGCTATGGTTCAATGGTCAAGAAATGTGATAATAGCCAATTTAATGCTTGGACCAGCTTTGAACATCAGTTTATCCACTAAAATCGGTGGGTTAAAATCTTGAACCAACGGTAAATCACGTTTGAAAAAAAAAACCTTTTAAGGGTTAATCTTATTTTTATAGGATAAACAGCATAAGTTGACTCTAAATTTTAAATAACATTTCGGATTTAAAAATATAAGGATCATAGCCATTGACAACATTTTCTATTAACGTCTTTCCATACATAAAATCTGTTTTTTATAAGAAGCCAGAAATTAATTAAATGTTTAACATCACTAAATCAAAAAGTCAACATTCATCCAAATGATTAAAACAAGGATTATAAACAAAATTTCATATATAGCTAAAGCTATGTATATGTAAGACTCCATAAACCAAAAAAAAAACCTACAACTTACCTACATACACATTTCGTTTAGACGAAACCAAAACAAATACTCCAAACCCTCACACCATAATATTATTATACAGGTGTGTGGTTTTGCTGACAAAATGGAGGTAAAGTATATTTGCACGCTGTTGCAAAAATAAACACTTCTCTATGTTCTATATATATTTTTGCTTCACTTTGGCTGGCATCTCTTAAGCTACTCAAACCCAAAGAGGCCAAGAGGTGCAGCACTCTTCTATGATGATGCTTTAAATACGGTTCTGAAGACACGGAAAAGACGAAAGGCGAAGAAAATTGCAAGAGATGGTATAAATGGTGGTAGGTATATACATAGATATATGGTTCACGTGTGTGGTTATAGCTTGAAAAGAAAATCCTGAATGCGCTTGTTTGCTTTGCACACAAGAGTTATGAGAGCTTGTACAAGTGATAAGCCTTTCGGGTGATGCTGGCTTATTTTAAGGGATTAAGTTTTATATGAGAAAAAAAAGAGTTAAAGGTTAAATTGATTTTCTCTCAAGTTTGTATGTTGACATTGATTTTAAAACCATATAAATATATGTATGTATGTAAAATGTAACGTCTACATAATGTTTGAAGGTTATTTATTGTTCGGCTTAAAATAATTAAATTTTTCGAAGAATTCTTATTGTGTTTGCTTTTATTGCCTTGTTTAAGATTTTAATAATAAAAATTGATAAACTACATAATAACATAGCTCTCTTCATAAATAAAACTAACTCTTGGAACACTCCATATCCATATAGAAAGGAAGATCATAAACATTTTAACCGCAATTTTTTCGAAACTGACCCTTTGATTCCAATTGGTATTGCTTCTTTTTTGTATTCTTCAGAAATCATTGTTTCTATGTCTAACTACTGGTATGACCCCTGATAGATATATAAATTATAAATGATCGTTAAGCTAAAGCCGATTTCTCCTAAAATGACTTTTACAATTTTTATAAACTTATAGTGCAATACAAAGCAATTTTACCTAAGCCAAAAAGTAACGATAATTTTTCCTCCAATTTTTATTTTTGACTTCCCATACATGACGGTTTAGCTAATTTTTTAAACAAAAATTAGATACTATTGACTAATAAGCCCTAGTTATCCATCAACCCATTAGTTCTGTCCAAAACCTAGTTTTAAACAGTTTCAGATCGCCAGATTGAGTCAAAAATTGTTTTAGTCCGAGGACTTTCTTCTGGCTATATATCTGGACTGGTTGTCAAATTTCAGGTTGACTTCTGTTAAATGACAGATTTTTTAGTTAAATTAAATATAAATGTCGACCAAGGGTTGCCGAAGTGTCAATTTTATTTAAGTTTTGATACCTATACATATTATATGAGCATACTTTTTTTTTATTATTTTATTAATCTTTAAACTAATCAACTTATTAAAAAACAGATTATGTCAACTATAAAAATTATTTCTTAAGAATAAAATTTAGAATAATTCAGTACTTTTTCATAATTCAATGAATAATTAAAGAATTTTTGTTTTATATTAATAAACTTGATATGTAAGCTAGTATGTCTAGTCTCTGTTAACATTTTATTTTCTTGGGTTGTGAATCTTGAAAATTTTGATTAAGATTTTAACTGATCTACGGCAACTCTAGTAGAATATATTTTTTGACGTATAAAAGTGGTTCAAATTAGTGCGAAAACCGTTCCCGACATTATGATCAGCTGTTTACTTTCTCTTTGAGAGCATTTCATTTCCACTTTAAAATTTGACATTTAAACAAGATTTACTGCGAAAAATGTTGGAAACAGAGCTATTATTTCAAAAATCAAATATATGTTTCGGTTTTGTTTCCGTGCTTCAACAATTAAGGATCAATGTGACCTTGTAAGTTTCAATATCTAAAGTAAAAAAAAAATAAGATTTTGAAATTTCTTAATTTTTCAAAATTGTTCAAAATAACTTCCGTTAAAAAACTCTCCCTCATCTTCAATAATTTGTACCTAATCTTTCTTAAAACTCATGTATTCCTTCTGGGTTGCAACACAATCATTATTATTATAGATTTGAATTGATTGAAACTGTTTTTGCAAATGACTGATTTTGATATCCAATAATTGTCCATAATAATATCTCTTTTCCCCCAAAGTCAAGTCAAGTCAGTAAATTGAAATAAAATTTTAAAATCATCGATAGATTTTTAATTAATGCCCAGAAATTTATTTGTAGCTTAATGGATATAGTTTTAGACAAATGATTGCTCTAAAGTAGCATTTATTCGAAGTTTTCATTTTATAATTCCCACATGCTCATCTTCACCCTTTCCATTCCTGTGTAGATATGTATCTACGTGTAGACTTTAAAAAGTTTTGAACATTTTCAATATTCGAGCACTTCACGTTCAGTGTTTGCATAAGAGTCGGTAGTGGTTTGGTAGGTATAGGGTAGGTAGAGTACTCCGTACGGTATATTCTGTTCGATATTCGCCTCTGAAAATACTGTACCTATATTGACGTAAGGTTATAGTCGAGCAGACACACAGAATTTCAACTCACAACAACAACAACAACAATGAATGAAAAAAATAAAAACACAATTTCGGAATGTATAACTTGTTACGGGCGCTAGTGTAAACGATTTTTTCTCTCCCTATCTCTCTCTTTTTCTCAGGTAGAGGGGTTACTATACACGACCTTCTATTTTACCTGGGATTTTCAGAATCCTTCTTCACCCAACATCATAACAAATGGACTGTTTTTGCAATTTTTTTCGGGCTTTATTAAAAAGTTTCTTGTTTACTTTGAGTCAAGTGGTGGATGGATGGGCGGCAAAGGCGGCGGCCGGCAGTGGTGGTGGACAGCATTCAGGATGTAGGATGATACCAACAATTTGCATATCGCAAAGTTATACAAAAACATGCAGCAAGGTTTAAAGGATGGAAAATGATACGTTTATACCTATATCTATACTATTTTTATGTATATGAGTTTATGTAAACAAAAAATTGCTATCCTAAGAGTGTTTTGAAAAATAGAATAACTAAGAATTATTTTCGATAGATGCAAACAAGTACACATCCTACATATTTTCAAATGTTTTTCTTTTCTAAAATAAGATTAACAGATCTTTTATTTTGAAACTAAAAACAGCTAACAGCCATACGTTAAAGGCTTTTTTGTACATAAAACTTTTAGGTTTTACTTAAAACAATTAAAGCTTTATCTTCTTTTTGCCTTTAAACATTTAAATCATTTTGATTGTTTAAAGTTTCTTAGAAGAAGAGAGTCTTAGTTTTTTATTAAGCAATTTGACCACGACCTTATTTTTTAAGTGCGAGATCATTCGAGTTTCACATTTAAACCAGAGTTGACACATAAAAAAGGTTTTTTTTTTCAGTCAATTAACATCCAGAGATAGCTCATAGAATTTGATCAGGAGATTAACGCCGATTATTCAATCGATTCATCCAGATTAAAACTAAAATCTGGATTTATATTATATAAATTCAATGGAAATATACATCCGGATTTAAGTTTTAATCTGGATGTGTCCAGTGAATAATATGACGGTAGCTAAATTAACATTTCTGACAGAGGTGTGTCAAAGCACTACAAAAATAGATTTTGAAGTCAGATCATAGTGTCGCCCTCTCTACTTCGATAGTGAAAGCGCAGTAGCACGATAGTGTCATCCCTTTTGATTTCGAAAGACTTTTGACAACTTAAAGTTAAAACGGAACACTTAATTGAAAAACAGCTTCTGAGTTAAGTCAGTGTCAATTTATTTTTAGAATTAACTTATTTTGGTTTAATTCAGATTTAACTCAGACACTGAAAAACTGTCCTTGAATGAGATTCAAGTCTGTGCAACTGAACTTCATTAGATCATTACCAAAAATATTTAATAATTTTTAATACATCCAGCACTTTCAGTCTTCTCCTCTCCTGTTGCATTTCCCATATAAGGGAGCTGAGAGCAAATCCTTTTTTTTTAAAGAAATAATCTTAATCCACATTATCACTTCAAGGACGACCAAGGTGGAGTGTGTGTGGTGTGGTGTGACTGTTTGATAGTGTCTCTATTTCACGCCTCTTTGTCACCCTAAAAGTGGAAAAACTTAAAACAATTAAAACCAACAACAAGTCCTATGGGTGAATAGCCCAAAGGACTTGTATATATATAGGGACAACCAACAGCATTATATTTATTTGCATAGAGAGTCGCCTTAACACGATAAACTTTGTCTATTCTTTCACGTAATTTGTATGCAAATACGGTTGAACATGGAAAAGTTAAGAACTATTCTCTTTGGCTTCCTTCCTATACCCTGTTAATTTGACACTTAATAGTGCAGTGAAGTAATGTTACTTTTTTGAAATTATTTTTGACTGTATTTGCTCATTTTTGTTCAATTTTATTTAGCTGGGAAGTGAAATTCGAATTCGTTATTTTTTGTATATTTGAAACATTCTTATTTATAGTTAGGTATAGAAAAAAAACATGAGTCGTGTACAAAACTAAAACTACGAAATATTTTGTTTGTATTTTTGACACATTTTGAAGAACTTTAAATAGTCAAAAAAATATAATTCAACAATTACGATTTATTATAAGTTTTAATTACAACATTTTTAAAAGATTGTACAATTGATTTAAATTCAAGTAAATTCAAGATTTTCAATTTAAAGTTTTTTCTTCGATTCTCCTTAGACTATTTTCAAATTCATGAAGCTCCCATTTTGTTCACACATAACCTATAGTACCTAAGGGCTATTATATTCCCAAAGTGCTGTAAATTCGTCCATATCCATATAAACATATATGATTTGTGTACCTTTGTCCTTTTTAGACCTGCTTTAATGGCGAAATATAAACATACAAATTAAATTAAAACAAATACAAATAATTTTAATAGAAATATGTACTTACATATAAATTCTAAATATTTATTAATATTGTAAAAGAAATTATAATTTTAACCTTTAATAACAAAATCGTAAATGCCAAAATAGGTTTCGCATTTGCATCTTTATTTACCAGACTATATAAACCATAGTGCTACATCTGTTGTTATTTCTTCTAAGACATACTTCCCAGGTTTTCGTATTTATTTCAAATGGGAATGCCAAGGCCTGTTTTTAAATCGTACTCAAGGCCAAATAATGTCGGACATAATAGTATATTTAGAATATTTACAAGGAAAATTAGAAAAGTTAAAAAGCTTATTTTTAAAATATTATTTTTTAATTATAAACACATTTTAAAACGTACACTTTTTAAACAAACACAAATTATGGGTTAGAGAAACTTCATAAATATATATTTTATTTTCAAACAATATGCTCTAACTTCCTGAGTAATTATAGCTGAACATGTGTTAAAACAGTATCAGTACATTTTATATCTATTAAGAACTCGAAAAACTACCACAAGTTCATTGTCACATCATGTGAAACGTGCCATGAATTATATCAGAAATCTATCCTAATCGATTTCAATTTACAGCGATCGAACTCTGATGCAGTTTCCTTTAAAGTTTTTTTTCCTCGAGAGATTTAAAAGACAGAGAAAAATATAACTTTATATTGGTTTACTAAATAAGTTATGAAACTTTTAGACATCTATATGCATAGGTAAAGGATAGGTTTTTAAATTATATTCACTATACAAGAAGGTACTGCGAAGATGTAATTTTGAAGGATGGTGTGTTTTGAATATGAATTAGTTTTAAAATCGAACTCATTTTTGAATGAAACAACAATTATCTGCTACCACTGAGTTAATACACTTCAGAAAGTTTTTGTTTTATTCACAAATATTCAAGGTTAATTGAGGACTGCTTGACAACTTCATACTGAATGTATGTGTCTATCATACAAAACCTCTTTAATTTTGACATAACACATATTTTAAATAATTTAAATCTCGAAAACCTACAATTAGGACTTGTTTCACAATTTCTGAATAAAGTTCTGATTAGTTATTCGACACATTATTGGTATCATACAGGGTTATAAGCCCACAATCCAAAAAAATATTGTATATGGTTTTATAAAACCTTTTTAGGTCAAAAGACAATAAGTGTGATTTTTTCTCCTGTGGATTTATAACCTTGTGCCAATATATATGTGTCGAATAACTATAATGAGAACTTTATTTAGATATTGTGAAACAGGTCTTTAGAATAATTACAAAATAACGGATAATAAAATATTAAATAAATGTGGAATCTTGAATAGAAAAATTATTATAATATGTATTGGACAATTCATAAAATTTGGGGGTGCATTCACAATAATTATCTCTGGAACTCGTTAAAATGTCGATTTGATGAGTGCTAACAACGCACGTGTAAACCAGACGTGTAAACCTACTCTTGGATTATGTGTGGATGTATAGGGATGCCAGACTTGTAAAATTTCTTTGCGGGACAAATTTATTTTGAGAACATAACAACCTTTCCGAAAACTTTAAAAGTATTATTTATTTGTTATGCGAAAAAAAAGTCTTCAATTTTAAACCAGTTTTTTTATTTAATATTTACAATTTATGAGTGAACATATAACATAACGAAGTAAGGTGTAAAAAAATAAATAAAGAATTACCTAAAAACAAAATAAATTGAAAACTATAAAAGTTAACAACATTCAAAGTTAATTAATATTAAAAACAAAATTTTCAGTCTTTTAATAAAAGTAAAATTTCATAAATTTTTTTTTCTGCTGAGATTTTTGAAACAATTTCTTTAAAACCAAAATCTGTTTGATTTCTCACAAGTCATTAAAATTTTGTTTAATTTTAGCAAAGGTAAAAACAAATTTCCTAATATTTCTATGTTCAATAAAAAAAAATTGTACAAATTCTTTAAATAATAATATTTACATTTTTTAATTTAGAAAGATCAACAATTTTAAGATATTTCTGAAACTCTGGATTATTTATAAAACTAACTAAAAAGCTGATGAGCATTTTTCTAAATAATTACATAATAGCAATTTCATAACGAGTGTGAGAAGTAGATAGAATCATAAAAAAGATATAATAAAGCAATCTTATCAGTCTTCCTAAACATACTTATGCAATCTTATTTATCAGCTGATGATTCACCTGAATATTCAGCTTGCAAGCCAAATTACAAAAAAGGTTTGATATCCTCATTCGAAGTCTCTTTCCAAAACGTGTTATGATAATGATAAAACAAATTTAATCTTGATAGCATTTTAAATTTTTTGCGGGACCAGCGGGACATTATATCAAATTGCGGGACATAACGGGATATAATTTTCCGACGGGACACTTGCGGAACAAAAGACGTTTTGCGGGACTGTCCCGCGCCTGGCGGGACGTCTGGCATCCCTATGTGGATGCCGCTGTTTTCGATGTCTGAACGCGTTCAGTTATTTTTAAAGTGGTTTGAATATTTTCTTGGTAAACAAATAGAAGTATTACGGAGATTAACATTAAAATAAAAGAAAGAAATAATAAATAAATCAACGACAGACCAAGAGTTTAGAATTAACTTCTATAGGTTTAAAGCTATTGCTAAGTTATTTTTGTTTTTGTTTTTTTAAAGAAAAATGAGAAATATTTTGTTTGAAATTGTTACAACCGCATTAATAAAAAAAACGCTAATTCCACCTTTATTCCAGGAGTTTGTTTTACCATAGAATAAGAGTTAACTATAGGTTAAAATTTTCCATTAATAATATAGTAAAGTGGTGTTTACAAAAAATCCCTTAAGTAATCTGCTATAATAAGTATGAGCCTATTTGGTATAATTTGAAATTTTCACAAACTTGGTTTCTTTTCGTATGAGTTTTGACTGCAAATTGTGATAATTTGTAAACAAAAATATAGCTCACGTTACCAAAAATGAAAAAAACACCTAAGAATTCTCTTGTGAATGTCATATTTCTGTAAAAATTATTATCATAATTCAATAGTTTGTGCTGAGCCATGGCCATGTTGCTTTTGTTTACTGTTTTGTCAATCAATCAATCAATCAGTTTACTCATATTTTTTTTTGTCATAAATTGCTGAAGGTCGAATAATTGCAGATGATTTAAGAACTCAATAAATCTACTAGACATTATTATTTTTATTCAATATAAAATTTCAGAATAAATTTGACACATCTAGTTCTTATTCTTTCGCTAAACTATACCTTCTTCGGTGATTAATCTTAGTAAACGTCGCTTAGTAGAAATTTTGCTTTATTAATAACATTTTGCACTTAGCTCAACTAATTAGGCCTTCGCTATTCCACTTTTATTATTATTTTATAAGTTTCATTTTCAAAATAACTTTTCAAAAATTTAATAGGTATGAAAGAAGAAGAAAAAATTGAAGAGCTCATTAAAAATTTTTCGTTCAGTAAAAATAATATAAAGATGTATAGGTATATTAATCATTTCACATCTAACAAGACTTGTCTATTTTGTCATCCAACAAAAAAAAAAATGCATTTAGTTGATTCAACAAAATCCAATTAAATTAATGATTTTAAAAAACAATAAACGAAAAAATAAAAAGAATCAATATCTCTTCAAAACAATGACAATAATATTTTTGCGAGCTTTGAGATCACAATAGAAAAATGAAGACAAACTCTCATATTACCAGAAATGTGTTGCTATCTCTTCGTTTACTTGCTTTCTATAGTTACTTCTATATCCCCTGATGGGAAGAAGGAGAGGAGAACAATACTAAAAACGAAACCAGAGACAATAGAGCTCACCATAAGCTACAAACAAACACTCAGAATATATTACAATTTAATGGTTTAAACAACTGAGCCATGGCGGATAAGAAAAATCCATATCATTCTTCACTAGACAAACAGAGGGCGGTATATGTAGTGTAGCGTAACTATATTGCTATGAAAATAAGACGAAGAATATTTAATAAAATATCCTTGAGATGCAGTCACGTTTGCCAGTATATATACATTATAGCAGGGAATTGCAAGTCTCTCTCAATATTACCCAAGGCTATATCATATACTTATCTATATACCGCACTAAGTAAAATATAAAAATAAAATAACATCCGGAAAACCAAAACCCATCACCCTCGCCATCCCTCCGTGTATTGCCCACACCCACGCCGCCCATCCACATGGCACCGCTTTATTTATATGCAGTTGTGTTAAGGTGCATTTGTCACGATAAATAATTCTCTACAACTCAAGTGCAAAACTCTGTTGACTGTTTCCTTTTGTTGATGTTGCTGTTGTGAAATCTGGAAAGTGTCGGGCTTATACTACGGATTAGCAACCCTGATGCAATGGTGTAACGCCTTTTTGAAGTATCACTCGGTCTTTTTGTTTTCTTGTACAGAATGTTGGTAAAATGTCACATACATATATAAAGTTTGAAAAAAAAAATTAAACACGTTACTGTTGATGAATCAAAACCTCTGTTCACAAACAATTTTTTTTATAGAATTAACACCGAACTTTATCTAAAGAAATTGAAAACTATTTATTACATTTAAGTTTGCAGAAATACCTAAGCTTTTAATTTTTTAACATTTCGTCCATTATAATGTGCAAATAATAATTTTAAACCATTACTGAAGTTACTATGTACGTATAGACCTAATGTACATGTAATAGAGGCAAAAACTTAAAAAAAAGTAATAAAAAAGGAATACTTTAGACTCATTCACAAATCGATTTAGTTGAAGTTTACATTTAATTCTATTTTGTAAACAAGGTAAGATATTGGTTGGTCAAAAAATAATAATGAGAGATTTTTGCTTGCGGGCATCAAAGCTTTTTATTTTAATTGAAAATAATCATGTTGTACCTACCTATCCACTTTATGTCTATAGTCTGTAGTCTACGCTTGCAAAAATCAAGAATTAAAAAATCTACCTTATTTTTAAAATTCATGTCGATTTTTCGTGATTTTATGAAACAGTGAAAACATAATAAAACTTCTTTGGATAAAATATATCAAAATAAATATTAGTACTGAATTTTCAGCAACTTACAGTTTTTAGGTGAGAAGGGCAGTCAGTAAAGAAAATGTGAGGAGAGTTTTTAACATTAGAAATGTTTAAGCGGAGGCTAACTAACTACTAACAATAAAAACGTCAGGGGAATAGACAAAATTATTGCGTTCATGCTATGTTCTTACTGGTCTGAAGAAACAGAATACGAAGAAGATGATAAAACGGACACCAAAAAAAGGAGAAGTGTTCGTAGGCAGGGAGGGCCACTACATTTTTCACATTTGCTATGTAGTTTATGTAGTCAAACGTAGTTAAATGTAGTTAATGAAACAAATTGTAGCAAACTTAGTTTGAAATATC
Source organism: Epistrophe grossulariae (assembly GCA_929447395.1). Classification (NCBI taxonomy): domain Eukaryota; kingdom Metazoa; phylum Arthropoda; class Insecta; order Diptera; family Syrphidae; genus Epistrophe; species Epistrophe grossulariae. Next base: position 138,683,633 of record OV839568.1, read on the forward strand.
TAATGATCTGTCAGTTGTAACTTTGAAGCTTGAATTTTGAGTTAAAATGTTCAAATTTTGATTGAAATTTTATTATTTCTCTAAATTTACTTTTTATGTATATGAAAACGAGAGAGAATGAGAGATTTTTGCTTGCGGGCATCAAAGCTTTTTATTTTAATTGAAAATAATCATGTTGTACCTACCTATCCACTTTATGTCTATAGTCTGTAGTCTACGCTTGCAAAAATCAAGAATTAAAAAATCTACCTTATTTTTAAAATTCATGTCGATTTTTCGTGATTTTATGAAACAGTGAAAACATAATAAAACTTCTTTGGATAAAATATATCAAAATAAATATTAGTACTGAATTTTCAGCAACTTACAGTTTTTAGGTGAGAAGGGCAGTCAGTAAAGAAAATGTGAGGAGAGTTTTTAACATTAGAAATGTTTAAGCGGAGGCTAACTAACTACTAACAATAAAAACGTCAGGGGAATAGACAAAATTATTGCGTTCATGCTATGTTCTTACTGGTCTGAAGAAACAGAATACGAAGAAGATGATAAAACGGACACCAAAAAAAGGAGAAGTGTTCGTAGGCAGGGAGGGCCACTACATTTTTCACATTTGCTATGTAGTTTATGTAGTCAAACGTAGTTAAATGTAGTTAATGAAACAAATTGTAGCAAACTTAGTTTGAAATATCTAATGATCTGTCAGTTGTAACTTTGAAGCTTGAATTTTGAGTTAAAATGTTCAAATTTTGATTGAAATTTTATTATTTCTCTAAATTTACTTTTTATGTATATGAAAACGTAACAATTTGTAGTAAATAAGACGTGTAGTTTATTAAATTAACTACGCGTAGTTAATGGTGTAGAAAATGTAGTTTAGTTAATTCGGCCAACCCTGTTCGTAGGCTTTCCAGATTTGTATGTGAAGAAGAGCAAATTTAAAAAAGAATTTATTCAAAGTTTTAAAATACATAAATGCTTTTTTCATTTCTAATGTATGTACCTCAACTATGCTGGAATGGCAATTCGGGTAAATTTTTTGAGATTCCTTTTCACACACACAGAAGTGTCTTCAAAAAACTTACTTTAAAAGGAAACTACTGAAAATTCCTTCAATTTTGTTTCTTCGTGTGAAGTGAGGTTTTCAAAGGAAATTAAAAGAAAACCTCAAAAAAATCACTGGAATCACTCCAGTACTTTTCCAGTACATTGTAAAACTCCGAAAGAGTGTATTATGGAATATTAAATCAATTTTTAAATTTCTGCCACATATCAGAGGTAACATTTATATTATTTTATCAGCCAATTTTAGGATTTCGAGAGATCCAGGAGTTTTTTATATTTATTTAGTGTCTTAAGGAAAATCAGATTAAAATAAATTTAATATTTCAATAGGTTAATAAATTCTTTGTTTAATTATCTGTAGGTATATCATTCTGTATTTTGAGGTTATGATGATATTTCTGATTGTGCTACAATTCGGTTTAAAAATATTTGAATTACTATTTCTGTAATTAAAAATTCCGTTAAACCGTTAAACTGTTGATGAATCAAAACCTCTGTTCACAGACAATTTTTTTTATAGAATTAACAACAAACTTCTGGGGTGGCCCTGGCGCAGTGGAAGTAGTGCTTGACTGCTAACCTGGATGTGTTGGTTCGATCCCCAGTCTAGGCAGTATTCTTTTCTATATTCCCCCAACTGAACGCCACCCCTGGGATTTAATGAGATAATCAAAACCTAAATTTCTCAATCCACTGTGCCAACAAAAATCTATCCTATCCTTCTATTCCTTCTAACATTTGCCTAATTTAAAAGACCTTAGGTCTTACTGGCATATATATGTTTCTGTTGTTCTTTATTCTAATACGTTACAATGGGAAATTTCAGTAATTCAATTTAAAGAAAATTTTATAAACTATACGTTTTCGTAAGAGTCGAAAGTAGTAGTCTTTTTTTTAATTAATTTTCCGAGTTCGTTTTGATAGTTTACTCCTCATACTTTGTTGTTTTCTCCTTCCCACTTTTTTTCTTTCTTTTGAGAAACTTCTTGAAATGCTTTAAAAAAATTGGCAAAAAGTTGAAACAGCCTGATATTAACTAACAGATTTTTTATTTTAAAGCTTTATACTTAAATGTTCCTAGTTTTAAACGTTTTTAATTAAACCATATTTTCTTCATTAATTCCAACTAAACACGCCTGACAGTGACATGTTCCTGGAAAAAAAAGAAGCAAACGTACTATTTTGACACTTGTGATTGTCAAAATGACAGTTGGTGTACAAAAGGCGTTTGGTATTTTTAACTTAAGTAAAATGTTAAAATAATAGTAATATTGGATCTCATTTATAATTATGAAAATCCTTTTTTAGTATACGATGGTAAAGAATTTTTATTATGATGCTTATATTGAAATTCCTTGAAAATTGTCTAAAATTTTGCACCTTTGACTTCTGTTGACAGCTGTTTAAGTTCTGATTTTCGCATTAAAGGATGTCTGTTAACTTTCTTAATGGAAAAAATAGAATTGATTAGTTTTATCCGCTGGGTACTATTATATCAATAATGCAATACAGAAAATTCGATTTATTTCTACAAAATTTCGATCATATGTACATAAAATTCTCTATGGAAAGCTAAAAAATTAAATCAAACATTTATAAGACATGAAAACAAGTTAATACCTTCTCTTTTCTATAAAATTAATTGAGTTTGAAGAAAAAATAATTTACGACTACAACTAACAAAATACACGTTAAAAATTTTAAATCTAACGCATAAAGCTTATATACGCTTTTTTGTCTGATTAGAATTTTTCATGATGCTTCTTGATAGCTGAACTTTGTAAGTAGCTATATGATAAAAAAAACCTTTTTATATGCCATCCGTACTTTCCAACGTCATGTCATGTCGTTCCTTAGAGTTTATTCATGAAGTTCGTATTATAAGTTGTTTAAACGCGGTTGATATAAAATTCTCGCACAGATAAGGTATCCTTTTTGAGTGGATAAAAGCTACCTGGACGTGGGATTAGTATGCATGCAGCTTTGTGTTTCTTTTGTGGCAGCAATGGGTATGAGAATGAGTAACATTTATATTGCCCCTCATATATAGCACAGAGAAATACGTCCCTATATATAAATAAATAGGAGTCTAGAGGGTGAGTGAGAGAGTAAGCTATCAGTTTCAGGCATTTCCACTTGACAGCTACACCTATACACTTCATCTTCAACCAACCATACGATGCAGATACTGTACCGTATACACATTTTGTTAGTAAAGGATTACGTGTGCAGGATATCGCACATAAACTTCTTCTTAGCTTGCTTTTTTTTTTTTTTTTATTCATCTTATCTCAATGCAATAAAGATGATTCCATAATAATTCGCAGAATCTTTAACACTTTTTCATCCTATATACCTCTTGCTGATGATTGGTAGATCACATAGGTATACAGGAGAAAGGCAAGTTAGTGTAAGAAATTATTTTAGTCTCGTAGTGTTGTCAAAAGATTTGTATCCTTTCGGAGATTGCTGACTTCATAAAATAACTTAATTAAATGTAAATGTTTATGGGGCATAGTTAATTACACTGGTGCTGTTATATTAGCGTAAGTGAGCGTGGTGAACGTGTTTTTGCAAAGTAATATCATATTTAAGCAAATGGTATAGGTATAAGGATTTTTCCGAAATTGAGTTGAATATGCAAGAGACATAGAGTCCTCGAATAAATTACGAGATGTGAAACGGGAAAAAGTTTGCAGGACCAAAAAAAATTGGTTAATCTAAGATGGTAGAAGGAAATTAACGGAAAGAAATCAAATACTTTTTGTTCAGTTCAGTACGTGAAATAAGTGATAATTTTTTGTTTTGAAACATGACTAAATGTGAAGTGAGCAATTAAAATCAATTCCAAAATTGTTTCATTTATCATAACTTTAGCTTTTAGAAAGAATTTTTAAATATATAGAATTTCTAATAGCCTAACTAGTGTATTACTTATTTCAATCATAATAAATGTTAGCTTTGTTCATTTAACATTTTTTCTTCATAATTTCCTAACAATAGCGTTTCCAACCAAAAACATTTCTTATGTATTACAATCTTAGCTGTGTGTACCCGACTCCATTGTGATCTATTTATGCATCCTTTGAATTTTTTTTTTTTTGTTTTCATTTTTATTATACATATTTCATTTTTAATGGCAAAAGTTTTAGTGTCTGAGAAGTTGAAGAAGTTTGTTGGTCTTTTTTTGTGTGTGTATTGTATATAGTCTCTTCGGTTGCTTAGCTTGCTTAAGGCGATGTATATAATAGCCTGAATGGATTGACTATACGAACAACATAAAAAATCTAAGAAACATCGACGACAACAGTTTACTCATGTTAGATAAGAGCTTAGAAGCCCAGCTATATAGGAATTTCTTAACAGAGAGCTTTGACAATGTTATGAAAATTTAAATGGTTTACTCAAAGGAATTATGCTTTTTTATTTTTGTTAAGAAAGAAGAAGTTTCTAAAGATGGTTTTCAGGGTTTTTTTTCTTTATTTTGAAAAATGTGTAAAAATATTTGAGCTCTTAAATATAAATTGGCCCCTATTGAAACCTAATGGGTCTATGATAGTGCCTATACTTTTGTCGTTAGAAATTAAAGTTGGCTTTTAAATAGCCACCTACCGATTAGAGAAATAATTAGAATCACATCAAACATAAGTCCATATAATAACCATTTAGAAAGGACAAATTAGTCTAATTAGTTAATCCATCTATCAGGAAGTGACCATATAGTTTCATGTCGCTTATTATTACTATAGATTTATAAAGTTACCTTCCCCTTCACAGCCCACAGATAAGGTATTGAAAATCAATAATTTTAATGTCATAAATTTATTAAAAAAAACTTTAGTTTTTCGTGCCTTTATCGCTTCTAAAGCTATAAGATGAACCACTTTCATTCTAAACTTATCACCATATCTGTAAGCTGCATCATGGAGAAAGATTTAATTGGACACGCAGAAAAATGATCGGTTAAAAACAACGTAAAACTCGGTTAAGTTAAATAACAAACATTGTTAATACATAACTCGGTTAAAGTGTACTAAATTTTATTAAACTACTTCTGGGATAGTTTTTTCGGTTTCAATAACCAATTAAGTTAGTAAATGAACATATTAAATCGCGCCTAGTAACCAATCTACTCAATGTGAAATTAACTAAATACAAATATTTGATTTAAGCAAGATACTCGTTTGACATAAATGATCTTCGAAAATGCAAATACTTACCAAGTTTCTCCATTAATATAACCTTTTTAGGTTTTTATTTTAAACGATTTCTTTTAATCGAGTTGACTACGTTAAAATTAAGATAGAGAATTATGTTATTTGTACCCTTGACTAAATAATATTTAACAAATTTTTTTTAACCCACCGAAAAGCGCTATCGGGTACTAATTATATTTTTCTCTGTGAATTGAAATGATTTTTTCCAGCCTCACATAATTTCCTTGAAGTAAGATAAGTTTTTAAGGTCGCAATTATAGCAGGAAAATCCTGGAAAAAATTATATAAACAATTGCAAAATTTATTATTTATGACATTCTTCCTATTATATTTAAAACGGATTTTACACCATATTGTTCGACATGGTTGCTACTGCTTTTTGCTGAATCTGCACTTTTGGGTTCAGATGGAATACAATTTAGAAACGCATTTAAATCGAAGGAATATTTTGCTTTTGCCGTGTTTCACGTCTTATACACACTCTAGTGATATTTGAACATTGCTTCCTCCCGATGACAACCCAATCATATTCTAATGAGTAAAAAAATAGTTTTTTAGTGAGAATTATCACTCATCAAATAACAAATTACTATGGAATGAATAATCATATTCAAGGACTTTCAGCACGGGAAACAAATCCGTATAAGTTGTTACTTCCCATTAAGGGATTCCCCAACCACTCACAATCAAATCATCAATCTAAATATTTTAAAAGCAAAAAGGGAAAGATTGATGCAAACAAAAAATGAAGAAAATACACAAACAAGATATTATAGGCGATGAAAGTATTCCCATACGCAATTAAAACTTTAACACTACTACTCGACTCTCAATGTTTTATGTTTTAAATGTGGCTTACAGCATTTGCCTTTTGCCACTTGCTCTAATATTCTGCTCTTTTGTTGTTGTCAATTTTTTTCTTTTTAAAAAAAAATAAAGAAAAAACCCAACCAACCATGCCTAAAAGTCATAAGATAAATGCCGAAGGGAGGTTCTCCCTTACAGTGTGAAAAAACAGCACCCCTGGGATGAAAAGATAATAATAACTTTGTTTGACCAGCCGGCGGCGTCAGCAGCGTTGGCAAATGTGGCAGCTGAGTTTTGAAGCATATCATGCCACAATTATTTTAACCTAATTTTCAAATGACTTTTCCACATTCATTCCTTTTTGTTGTTGTTGTTGTTGGAATTGAGCTGAGACCGATTGAAAATGTCAGTCAAAGCTGTTTCGTTTTTGATTTAGATGAGAGTTTATAGGATCCGTTTTCTTTTTAGAATATTTGTGAATATTAGAGTTGATGATAATAATCATTTAGAATAAATATTAAATGTGACACATTGACAAGCTAAAATATTTCCATGTTGTTTTATTGTACAATAATTTAAATAAATTATCATCAATGTCATCTTCATATTCCCACACTTATCCACAGATATTAAAATGTAAGTGCCTCAAGTCAATGCCATAATATTATCACAGGGACGGGACAGATATTATAAAATTCCTTCCGTTTACATTGACACAAAATCGATAGCACTTTGTTTGAGATTGTTCATATAAGAAAAGTCGGAGAAATTTCAAAGAAATCAACCTATTTTACAGATATGAATAAAGTCCATTTTGAAATAATTTTTTTTTTTACAAAAATAGCATTGAAGTGAAGGAAGTGCTTCGATTTTTAGATTTTGAATTTGGTTTTTTGCATCGTCTTTAAAATGCATGACTTGTAGATATTCTTCTATATTATATAAAGGAGTTTTGCTCATAGTTTTAAAAATTTCAAAAATATTTTAGAGATGCGAAACAAAAATATAAAAAACGTGGAAGACGTTATTCTTGTCTGAACAAAAAAGTTTTAAAAGGAAAAGTGTTTACTTCTATCTATTGTCCAAAATCTGTCTGAAAAATTGGTATTTTAAGTAAAGAAACAGATTTTTTTTGTCACTTTTTAAACTTCAACAACTAGAATCGGCTATCTAAGGATAAATAGCTATCAAAATTTTTAAAAAAATCATAACCAAAAGCAAAACAATTTTTCTGAATTCAAATGAATAAATTTTATAAAAACAAAATTTTCTCTAATTTAACATTTTAATTTTGAAAATTTAAATTTAAGAACTACAATATATGCAAGAAAATCTTGAATTTTGAATACCTATGTAAATTGTTTTTTGGAGAAAAGAAATTTGTAAGACGAAAGAAAAATATTATGAAATTGAATTGATTAATTTAGAGGGAGATTTAAGTGTCACTTATTCCGATAAGCTTACATTGTGAAATTGTGCATTAGTTTTTCATATTTGGCACTTAAGAGACACTTATTCGAGTGTGAATTTGGGCCTTAGTCAACTGCTTTATTTGAAGTTTTTTTGTTGGTATTTTAATTCAAATTGACATTTCTTGATAAAACGTGCTTGTTTCTGTTCATAGAAAATTTCTTGGAAGGGAAAGGGTGTTCTATTATTTTTTGATAGCCCAAAACTATCTTATTTGTAAAGCATGGACCAGGATTCAGTAAAAATTTGTATCAAATCGTGACAATTCGCAGCCTAGAATAGAACGAAGTTATTATTTAAGCCTATAATACTCAGTTCGAGTGAAAAAAAATAAATTCTAAAATGTAAAAAAAAATTTAATTCCGTGTTTTTTTTTTTCATATACTTGATGAAAATACAAACAAATTGAGTGACCAATGTCATAACTTTCCCCAACACCTTCGTTCCTATTAGTCGTACGTTATAAAATGAAAATTTTGTATGAAATTGATCCGGAATTTTTTTTTACTATTTTAGAATTTATATTTTTTCACTCGAACTGAGTACTGAAGCTTTAGGAACCTTTTGCAAGATTCTGATGACATGTTATTCAAATAACAATTTTGTTTCATTCAAAGTGAGTATTAAAAATTTCTAACTGTGTATCAAAAATGCATATTAAAAATTAATTATGGGTGAATTTTTTGCAAAGTTTTTATTTTTCATTTCTCTGAAAAACACATTTAGAGAAAAGATTTTTCAGAAAATTTATTGGAATATTATTCATTGTCAGCTCAAAAGAAATAAACTTTCCCTACCCTAAAACGACCAACATAATTTAAGCTGAACTCATTGAAAAACCATTGAACTTTCTTTCCAAAATCTTTACCAATTTAAAAAAAAAACGAATATGCAAGTGCAAGTCACATTTTAGGGATTTCTGTAAGCTGTGACTAGATCAGCGCCAGCAGACGGAAATGCTCCGTAAAATAAAATAGATAGCAGCAATGAAATCATTTATTTCCAGCAGAACGTGACCCGGTTACAGCATATTGTGATAAAATTGTTGAATTGTTGCTAGTGCTGTTCGTACTACTGGAGAAGCTACTGCTTATACTGCTGCTGCTGTTATTTCTTTCCCATAACATTGAAGATATACAAACCGATTGTATTGTGAAATTTTATATGCAGGAAGAGAGAGGTGGGTTCAAAATGCAATGTGTGTGTAATCGCATATGCATGTTTCATGAATTCAAATAAGTTTTCTCGTTACAAAATATTGTGTGCAGTTCTTATATTATTTTGGTTTTTTTTACTAGCGAAGTCACAAAGGAGATGATAATTTGATTGATTCATTGAATTTTGTATCCTTCTAAAGCTGCCCGCTGAATAATATTTAAGATACTTAAATAACTTTTTTTATTAGGTACATAAGGTAGAAACAAAATTAGAAAAAAATACAGTAGTTCTCGCAGTTTAAGAAAATTTCTTTGGCGAAATATAGATTCCTTGGGAAATATTAATCCCTTTTTCTTGTCAAAATTTTCTTCTATCGACTTTACGTTTTCTTCCTTTAATATAGGTAAATATGTACATACAAATACAAAATTTTCGCCGCATACTAGGCGATCTTAAACAATTCAATACCGTTGTTGTTTATTTTTGTCTGAAAACAAGGTAAGAAGTTAATTTTCTGTTCCTGCATTTGGTATCGTTGGGTATTTTGTTAACATAAATATAACAGTGTCTCCACGTTGTCGTCCATGTAAAGTTTATATCTACAACCATCCTATACATTCCCGAAAAAAATAAAAACAAAGATAACAATATTTGTTTCAATTTTCAGATAACTCTATCCTCTGGACGTGCGGGCAACGTTTAATAAACTTTGAGAGTCGTTAAGGTGTTTTATGCAGATTTGTGTGGCTATAATATGTATATATAGTGTCGCTATATGTAAAGGTATATATGAGATGTGTGTGGGTGAAATGTTTCTATTATGGCAATCTCCCAAAAGGTTGTCCTTTCTCTCTATGAACAAAAGGGACATTCACAGGACATAGCAAAACAAGTAGGTGTAGGCAATGGAATCTACACCCATTTTTGTACAGAGACCCAACAAATATGGGCTTCGGTTTACTTCGCATATGCACACGTTAAACTATAATAGAGTTTAAATTTTTCTCCATACCTAAACTCGTATTCGATTTCATTTTGTGAAAAGGTAAAATGTGTGTCACACAGGACATATCGTACCTCTATACCAACCTAACAACTTTTTCCTGGAGTAGATATGCAATTGTGTGGTTTATAGAAAGGTAAATACATAGATATACATGTGATAACATTTGTATCTTTGCGTACAGTTCGTTCCATATGGGTCATTCTTTCTGGCCCTGGGTCAACGGTTGGGTGACTATTTGGTAAATGAAATTGTATTTTAAATAGAAGTATATTACTGGGTCTGTACTATTTGTATATAGAGAGAGAATTCTGTAGGGTTTGTTATTTTAGGACTTCTTTTTCAATCTGTAAAAGTTTTAAGTTTCTAACTTGAATTAGTTGGATAACTGATATTAGAAGACCTTGGGACCTATGCAGTTAGTTTGATTAAAATCTCGAGTTTTATTTTTGTTTAAGAATTCATGGCTTGTTGAGTTTTAGCTATATATGTTCCTAGAATGGAAAATCCTGTTTAAGATATAAGAAAAGTTTATCAAAACTTAGCTAACGTAGGGTTAGAATCTATAAATCTAATTAAAGCAGGTAGGAATCTTTAAAAAATCTTTTTTTTTTTTTTAATCAGATGTAAGATTTTTTACTTTTCTTGCACATATTTCTAGGAATGCAGAGAGTGATGGAGTGATGATATATTCACCCCTGTTCTGATCTCCGATCAGTTTTAAAATCCTTTCGTTTTCAAACTCTAGGTGTTCTGAAATACTTTTCGCTTTCATTACTTGCGGAATGAGTTGTGCACCAATTGAATTGACACTGTATTATACGTATATTATAAAATTTTTTGTTGTGATTTATTTAATTTTTTTCAACGAATTTGACGTTCCGAATTTTGTTTTTACTGATTTCGAAAGAAAAAAATGTTTGAATACTAGCTAACGTGAAAGTGAAAATCAGAACACTTTTTTTGAATCCGTGCGGAAATCAATTGCGTTTACGGATTAGATTCGGAACGGAAATCAGAACAGGGGTGATTGTATCTATATCTTTAAATAATGGACCCATGTACTGAATTCAATAAAATGTATAAAACTGACATACCAAAAAAAAAATTAGCTAAACAGTTTTTCAATAAAATGAATTATTATGTACCAAATTTCAGTATTTATCAACTATCAATTGTTATATTATTACTAATTTTAATAGAGCTGAATAACCTACCTCTATTAAAATTCAAGATTAATTTCGACTTTAAAATGATATCAACTCATATTATATTAGCTATTTTTTTTTTTAAATTGTTAAATTGATTTTATTTTATTTATTGAAAGAAAAATAACAAACAAATTTTAAAGATTCATCTGACTAACAAAAATCATTGTTGAGCTGCCTATATGTTTATAATTTGTTTGTTTCAAAGTGAACAAGTAAAAAGGTTGAAGTTTCTTTGCCTATGTCACATGCCGGTAACTGATTTAATTTCACTTCATTATTGAAATGAACATCATTCTAAATTCAAAAATAAGACATCAATTACAGAGCCATGAAACACACAAAAAATTGACATCATATAATCAGTTCCGAAACAACGTATTTAGAATAATTAATTTAATATATCAAACAGTCCTCTTATCAGGATGACTGTTCAAGAGCACCGTTACTCAATTAACAGGCTTTAAAAAAATCCTACAACAAATCCTTAGTTCAATATAATGATATTAATCAGATCAAATCAACTTGGGGGCTGTGAGCTGTGACCCACTTGATTTAACAACATTTTCTGTTTGTTTTTTAAGACAAGGATTTCGCAGTATCGATTTAACTCCTCATATATGTATATAGTGTTCAACACAAATTGTCGCTTTAATTTAAAAAACTAAAGATCAAAAATCAAATACATATATATACCTATACACCACAACATATCTACAGAGTTTCATTAAATTTGTGTTGTGAAAAAATCCTTTTTTGCGATAAAAAGACAATCACAGACGTAAACGCAAAAACTGTTGAGTCGTCGAAATGGAAAGTCAAAATAGGAAAATAAAAAATATAAAGGAAATGGCGTGTCGTTTTGGAATGTCCTTATCTTTATTTCGCTGTGACTCGGTGAGTATACGACAATACGAGTTGGAGTGTTATAGCTTGGCGGAGGCCAGTTCACAAATTTACGAATTGTTAACCAGTGATGCCAATTTTAATTTTAATACGAGGAAAATTCTGACAAAAATGTTTCCTCTTTTTAGGAGAACGATTTTTAAATTACGTACGTACCTACGCATGAGTGCGATTATAGTAATTTATCATAATGATACTGGCTTATCATGACTCATACGTACAGGCAACATCTCTATCACATATACATACTTAGTTCATAATCTTAATGGAAACCGAAACATAATTATAAATCATTTTTATTGGCATAAGTTGATAACGTAATGACATCATAAATAAACATTTGTACTACGTAGTTAGTACCTACTGATTTATTTTTTTGTTATAAAAAAGAGTATGCGTCGAAAGGTATTAAAGAAAAAATTCCAAGTAGCATCACTGATCTTCCAAAAAAATGACTCTTTCGTTGGTTATAGCATAGATGAATTCGGTCTAGGTGACTGTTATGGGGTTGAGAATTAGTAACGCTGTTAAAGCAACCCCACACGAGTTGGTGATGGTGGACGTTGGAAATAACTGTCGTAATCTTGATTGCTGAAATTCATTTAATGGCATCAGAGGGTGGTCACTGGGTGGAAAGATTGGATGAACGCGTTTGCAGTGCTTTTTTCTCATTCCTGTTTTTTTTTTTGTCTTTCATTTCTGGGATATATTGTGACTATGGCCTGTTAGCTTAAGTATATTTGGATTATATAGAGTATGTTTGATTTGATTCATTTTGTGCGATTCTAAAAAGAAAATTAATTGGTTTTTAGTTGACACATCATGACACATTTGACATTTTGCGACCCACAAACATTTATTTTGTAAACATGAGTTTTACAACACTATATAAGGTGCCTTAATTAATCATTGATATAACTTGAATGTAATTGGTTTTCAACAATGAAATCGGTTCAGATATAAAAGGTAAGGTTTCTATAACCCATATGGTCAAATAAAAATGATTAAATGAAATAGCCTGAACTCATGGGTCACGTACTAATTTTATGATAAGCTTCTCCAAAGTTCATATATTCTATAAAATATCTATTCGTTATTTGCTCTCTATTTGCAAAATTTTTGGATTCTATTTTATGATCTACTGTATGTCTGTATCGTCTTAAAAATGTAATAACTTTTGGAATCCTTCGCTTCTCCTTTAAATTCCAAAAATGCAGTATTGAATTTAAAATTCTCAGAAAGATTTCCCTGGTCTTAAAAAATTTCAACAAAAAATGCATTGAAAAACCATTGAAATAATAAAACCATATTTACTACAGCTAATTGTAAACCGCATAATATAATGATTTACCTATATATTTTTATATTGGCCTGTTCAAATCACCACCAGATTGTGTTTGTTTAATTTTTTTGGTAAATTTATTTTTAAATAAAACAAAGTGTACCGTCCATTTTTGCCCAAACAAATATTTAAGGTTGCTGTATGTGTTTTTGTGAGTTATTTTTTAATTGAGATTTTAGCTTTTTTTTGTTTTTGACGTGTTTTTTTTATAAGTATGTAATTTGGTAGACAAGGATCACAAAAATCGAAAATCCTTTGTATAAAGATTTTTGAACAAGCACATCACATAATACTAAGGCAGGACTTCTATTGCTTTGTATAGCAAGTTAATTGGAAGTAGGTTTATGGCGCAGTAAGGGGGAACTTTTTTAAAAGACAATCACTGTTGATTTTTAATTGAGGTTTCTATAAGAACATTACTGTATCCATTGAATTGGTATCAACCACATGTCCAGACATTAAATTAAAAATAACAAAATAAAAGAACAATAAACTTAACCATATATAACTATGGTATACTTGGTATCAGAACCCTTAAATTGACCTTGTTTCATTTCAACCCTCGAATCATTTTGATAATTATATGTGAAGAAATCGGGCTTTTAATTGTTGCACTGTGCCTCAAAATATAAGATACTTATGTATCTCCTTCTAAGATATTAATGATACATAAGTAGTAAGTACTTACAAATATATTTTTGAATATCCAAAGGCAAACGAGTATACATTTTATATTATATTTAACCTCTAAGGGATTTATATAAAAATAAAAGCACAAATAAACCTAACAGCCCTTTAGAGCTGAATTCCATCAACAAGTGTGCAATAAATAGTCTGTCAATAATGATTTGGTAATACGATACACTTCTTGTATAACACACAACAAAATCCACCACTCCATAAAAATCTATGAACTGACAGAAAGAGGAAGTAAAAAGAAAAAAGTATTGCCTCGATATGATATAAACCGGGAGGGAAACACTTTTGTTGAAAATCATTTCTGGTTATAGATCCTATATAATATACCCACTACCACAATACAATACCCCTAAAGTATCTAAAGAAAAAAAAAAAAAAGATGGAAAACACTTTTTCACAGATGTGGGATTTTATTGAATTTCGCATAGCTCTATATACACCTAATTCTGCTGCCGGATATAGTGGGTTGTGAAAATCCAGAGAATAACTATACATATATACAACACCCACTAATTCACATCCTTTGAGGGTGGAAAAAAAGCACTTGTCGTTGATATAGTAACTATACTCGTATATATATGTACATATATCGAGAGTGAATAATATAAAAACGATTAGTTTCATTCGCAATTTAGGTTAATGGACATCAGGACACTCAATGTTTTTCTTTTTTTAAGACCTTATTACTTCTCAATTAACTCTATAGTTGTCAGTAATACTTGAATATTCTGATGATGATTTTTAATAGCTTGGTTATAATTGAAGAAATCAGAATTGCATTTTATTTTAGTACATACCTTCTATACTATAATCGTTTATTATTATTATTACTATAATCGTTTATTCTCTAAAGATGGTTCCATAAGTTAGTTGACTTTGAAGGAAGATGGCGCTCTGATCTCACGGAGGATTTTGTCCGTCATCTTCTTTTCCATTAAAGCAAAATAAAAATCAAATGAATTGGCCAAACATAGTTTTAGTTGATGTTATTTTCTGAAAATGGATAAAAATCTATTTCGTGTTTTGAAAAAAACACTAAATTTTTCGTGGTAAAAACATTTAGGAAACTGAAGAAATGTTTAACAAATGTTATGAAAAGATACTGGGTTTGCATAGAATAATGCACATAAATTGTTCCCGAAATTTATTTTTGGTTGTACGGCAATAATGGTTGCTAAACACTTAAACCCAGGACTTTCAAATGACGTCATAACGTGGAAAATATAACATATTTATATATATATGTATGTAAAGAATAGTGTTCAATGAATAGAGTTATTTGTCTCCTACATGACAATTTAAGTATAATGAATGAATTTTATGCCGTTTTGTACCAGTTGATCAATACTGGATAACCACAAAATTCCAAAATTTAAAGGACAATCGAAACACTGGACTACTTTAGATGAATGTTTTTCAAAGAAGGCGATAATTTGTCAGATTTGCAGCGGATTCTTACAGCGGAGTAATTTGTATTGATTAGTGAAATACAATGAGAAAACGATCACAGGAAATTAATCCACTCAAGGAAGTGTTGTCCAGGAAACTTGTTGACAAACGTCCGAAATGAATTATGAAAACAAAAAAAAAACATGTGGCACTTTTACCAATGTTGCTGAAAATAAGTTCTGCATGTTAATTTTAAAATTTCAACGTTTCGGAATTTTACAGCAATATTGTAATATGTACCTATACAATATTGCTTCTTGATAAAATCACTCTGTACGCAAAGTCACAAAATTGGAGGAATCGCTCTGGTACGCCGATTTGATTATGAGTGTATAAGATAAATATACAAAATTTATTTAATCTCATAGTTTTACTGTACTTTTTAAAACGGAACATAATAAATAATTAATTGGTCGCCGTCACCGTTGGCACCGTCAACCAAAGCGACATAAAACCTGATTTTTTAAATTTTCGAAGGTTTTTAATTTTTTTTAAAATGATCGTAAAATAAAAATGTCAACAATAAAACCAATTTGAACATATTTCACTTTGTAGAAAAAAGAAAAGAAAAGAAAAGAAAAGAAAAGGAAAGAAGAAAAGAAAATTGTTGAATTTAGGATTTATTTTACTTTTCAAACGTGAAATAAGTTAAATTTTCAAAAGTTGGCTTACATTTCAATTGGATTATTTTTTCAGTAATATTTTGTATGAAAGCCATTAAGTTCGAATTGAATATCAACGCAGAATTATAATGACAAATTCGTTAAAAATAACTCATTTAATTCCGAAAAAGTTTTCAGATTTTTCAATTCGACGAGAAAAAAAGAAGAATATTATTCAATAACAACGTCAGTTTCCAGGTAACTATAGGACAATGATTAAGGGTTTTCTTTTATCATTATAATATATACTTACATACCTTAGAAATATATATGATAAGTAAAGTAGAGAATCAGATTGACTATTTTTTTTTACATCGTTTAGACACCACATATAGTGAAATATTCTTCATAATACGAGTGTATCTTCTTGTCCTATTCATTAAAAAAGGAAATTGAATTTTCGTCCTGGCTTGACGGAAATGTGTCAAAAAGTTTTCTGATGGTATAAAATCATCAGAAAACCTGTTAAATAATTGGCAACCGATTTCCGAAAAATTTCAGTGATGTGGGTAAAATATTGATAGGTAGGTAGGTAATACATATTGTGACATGTTGACTTATTTCAATCAACATAATCCCGATGAGTTTTTATATAGTTACCAACATAATGTTATGTTATGATAGGTAGGGTAAAATATGTACCTTAACGTACGTAACTAAATTTATTGTGTTTCGCATGAAAAATGAATATTTCTGATGGAGTAATGTGTGCAGAAATAGAATACCAATATGTACTTAAATTGTGATATTAAAAAAAAAAACTTTTGTGTTTATTCTTTAAAAACAAATTAACCTAAAATTATTTTCAAATATACATATTTATTTATTTTATTTTTTTCGTAAAAATCAAACGATTGTTTAATTTTTTACACGAAAATATGTTGTTTTTTTTCAACAAATCTGCTAAAACATATTTCTTTTCAAAAATACAAAAAAAACTTCATTTGGCTTGTACACACAAAATAATTATAAGTCGAAAACGAAGCGAAAACGAGATAATTACCTATTAAGTTTTTTGCCTTGAAATGACTTCAGAAACTCAAGGTTTTCTTCTAAGGCGGTGATTTCGGGACACCCTGTATATTCTAATATTATATGTATATACATATAGAACGTTTTACTTCCTATATGTATATTTAAGTAACCTACATACATAATTAATTACTTTGACCCTCAAGTATATAGATTAGGTAGTGAAATGATAATAATTAAATTTCATAGAGGTCACCGCATCACCTTTGTCCTCGAGACTTTCACGTTTTCCTTTATACGAAAAGGTTTAAAACAAAAACAGATTCCATCTCAAATATAGCTAATCCTCTGAACTACATATACATATATATACACAAAATAAAGAAATCTTCATCATTATCATTATCATCCCCCGCATGTTGCTTACTTTCCCCTGATTGTTTTTCAAGATTCTTTGGCTTTATTATTATTTTTTTCACTGTCCGTCGACGACAGCTTACCTCTACTATACCACCAAACCAACCATGAACTTAATGAAACCTTTAGAATTTACTGATCTCTTAGATTATATTATCTTTCACCCTCTGCGCGCTTACCAGAAATTTACAAAATTAATTGGATATCGATGAACAAGATAATTGAATATTGAATTTTGTGCTTTGTGAGAAATCGGGTTAAAATTGAAAGTGAGCAAAAGTTGATACAGCTAAACATACAGCTAAAATATTTTGAAATAAAAAAAATCTTTATAATGGGTTAAGACCTGAAGCTTAATGTTAAAAGAGCATCCTGCAGGAAACAGAGTTAAAGTAATAAAAACAATTGATCTTTAGAATTATTGACTAGGGAACAGAAAATAAGAAATTAATTTACATCGAAATTAATGCACATTTTGAAGAAAAATATTTAAAATTCAAATCTAAAAACTATAGTAATGGACTTATGCCCTATAATAAAGACAAAGAAACTGAATTGCAACACAAGTCTGGAATTATGTCAAATATAGAGATCTGTCACTACTGCTGGCCTTTGAAATTTCTGTCAAACCTTTGAACTGGTTCTTTTTGGCCATCAGCACATTTTCAAATCCTTGTAACTCACTCAAAATCATTTTAAAATCGTTTTCTACCCAGCATTTATAGGTACTGTTGTTTTATAGCTTGACATCTAGCAGTTCAAGTTTGTAAAATTAATATCTTAGTTCCTTTACTTTGAAACTCTGTGCATTTCTGTGAATTTCTGTGAATTTCTACACCAAAGTCTGTCAAAGTTCATATAAAAAAAATAAAATGACGTAGAAATTCACACAAATTCACAGAGTTTTAAAGTAAAGGAACACACCAATTATTTATTTTATTTGAAGTTTCTGTTTTAAAATCTCAATTTTTTCAATTTGGCCCCAAAATCTTTTACATGTACTTTTTTACTTTTTTTTCCACGAAAAAAATCATCACCCTATCGGAAGATGCTACATAGTTTTTGAAAATTACTCCACAAAAAAATTGTAATAATTATTCCGAGTTCATTAGGATTGATTCATGTCTTGTTGACGTGTATTTATTGTAAAGCTATATGTTTACCTCAAAAATATAAAGTAGAATTGACATTTGTCGCCATTTGTAAAAATTAAAGCATCTTCCGATGAGGTGGCAACTTTTGCCCTACCTTGTACATACTTCATAGATAAGGAGGAGTCTTTACTCGTGGAGCTATCATAGATCCCGAAAGAAATGTGTAAAGAAAATTAAATATGTTATTAAAAATAAAGATTATTCCCAATAATTGACGAAAAGTGATGAAAAATGGAAACATTACCTTGAAAGATAAAAATTTTCTGTATCAGATAGGTCATGGGCTTTGCCTTCTTAAGAGGAAAAAAAGAAGAAAACAAAAAAAAAACAATATAGCTAGGCTAGAGATATTTTTTTCTAAACAAAAATCTCTCAAGACAATGCAAAAAGGATATACAAAATTGAAATTGCGAATTTCATTCTAAGACAAACATAAATAATAATTCTCAAAATCATAATAATACCTTCCAAGCGTTTGTCTTTTGAGCCAAAAACAATGGTAGAGTAAAAAAAAAAACAACATCAACATAATTTTCCACACCCCAGATGTTTACCTGCCGATGTCGCATAAAAACAACCACCACCTTGGGCTGCTGATGCTGAAATAAAAGCTCAAAAAATCTCATTGTGTGTCACCCTTTTTTTTTTTTTAACCAGATACCAGATTAAGGTATGTCAGCCCACAAAACAGCATCACCAGCAGATTCTGTCTGTCGGTGTCGGTGGATTTTCTTCGCTTTGTCTTTTACCTTGGCGTATTTCATTTTATCATTATTGCCGAGATATCAGAGAACGTCTTTTGAAAAAAGAGGATTTCTTCATTTCTTTTCCCCGAGGGTGATTGTTTTTTGTTCCTGTTTCTATTTTAGATGTGTGACGTCACTTAAGGACATTTAGCACACTTCAAAACAAACATAAATGACACACCTACATCATATCGGATTTATTGTTATTTCATATATACATATGTAAATTAATTTAAAATTCCTCCAAACCAAACTTAAAGCTTTGAAAAGAATTAAATTTCTTGAGGGCATTCCATTAACTTGAATAGAGTGCAATGCTCGAATACTCGTTAGCATACTTCGTTCTTTGTGAATGTAATTTCCTTTGCAATGTGCAAAAAAATAAAGCTACACAAAAAAATGTGACATGTGCTAAAAAAAAAACAAGTGTGAAGACTTCCATCCCAAGTTTTCGTATAATAATGTTGCCAACACGAAGTTTTGGAAGTTTTCTATCGAGTTGCTTTATTTACTCTTCATTTGAACAGTGGTCATTGTAAGTTTGTCGCCAACTGGAAATACTTCAAACAAAAAAAAAATGTCAAACAAATATGGACTTTTTTCCAAATTCCAAAATAACTTCTAAGCCTATTATGTACTCTTAACTGTTTGAAAAGTTTGAACAACTACTGTTGCAAAAATTTACACTATATACCAAAATGAAAATTCAGTCTGTCGCAGACTATTAGAGTAGCACAACTCTATGCACATAATGTAACGCAAGTTTATGTGTTCTTAATGTGTTGATTCTGTCAGAAGCAAAAGTGCATCCTTTTGATTTATTTTTGAGACTTCGTTCAGTATATAATAAGGACATTGAGGAATAAAAAAAAAAAAACAAAAAAAATACCTAGAAGTTGTAAGAAAGGATGAAAGTTGTATCTTGATAGAGTACACACTGTGAGCCACAGGGCTTAGAAAAAAGCACACAATATAACCGAAAGAAAAGGAATACGCGAGGGATGGTTAAGTTTGCCGTTCTCAAAATAAAAACTTGCGTACTTTTTATGAGTATGTTGAATTGTTGATGTTGAGGGTTTTAAGCAGAATATATAAATATACGAGAATGAGATGAAGAAGCCCAACCAACTTGGACGGTGTTTGCGTTGGGAAATTTTAAGGTGGTAGTTTATATAGATATCTAGTTGCATCTACAAATTTTTTCAAAAATTCAAAGAACACAAAAAAAAAAAAAATCGACAATGTTCCTGCCACGACACCAAAAAGAAAACATGGTTAAAGTTTGAAAAAGTTGTTGACTAAAGTGACAAAGGTGAAGGTTCCATAGCGGGAAACGGGGGGACGGGCCAGTATATGTATACACCATCAGGAGATGGAAACATCCTAATGGAAGTTCTATCCGACATCTACTTTCCGTCTTCATCTTCATCGTATATACTGCTTGTCGACATAAAGGTGACTTTAACTTTTTGAAAAAAAAAAAAAAGTTTTAAAATTTATAATTAGCAGAATGGTGCTTTTTGGCATGGCTTACATGAGATTCCTTGTTTTTTTTTTTTGTTTTTTTTTCAGGGAAAGGATTAGCAATTTATTATTTAAAGTGGAAAATGGTTTTATCGGATTTATCAACAAGAAAAGTTTATTTGTAATTTGCATAAAAAATGTTGGTGGCAATTATTAAATTAAAGTAAACATGAATATAATCTTTTAACTGTGAGTTTAGTGCAAAATCATATCGATTTATTTTAATTGAAGTTAATTGATGTTTATTAATTATAAATATTATTTTTAATAATATTATTAATATTATTTATAATAATAATATTATTAATATTATTAGACGAATTAAACATGTAATAATCGGTGTTTTTTTAAGATGTGGAGATTTTAAATTGAAATAAAACACAGAAAAATGTTTTTAATTTCCATGAAATCATAAAATAAGTTTTATTTAACAGATAATTTTATTACAAATAATATTACGACTTAAATATGATTTCAGGAATATGACCACCACGGCTAGGTTATACATGGCGTCTATCAGGTTGAATTTCTGCAATAATAACCTTTAATAGATTTGCCAAAATCTAAATAAAAGTTATAAAAATGTAGTGATCTGATAACTCCGATTCATGCGAACCATGGCTGAATGATTTTTTTGCGCAGTTACAAGTCAATACCTTTATATTTAATTTAAATTCCAACACGAATATTTACACATTTTGCTTGTATATACAGGGTGTCCCGAAACTAAAAAAAAAAATTAACACCTAAAAATCGATTTTCACTATTTTTCTTAATATTGCTATTACTACTTAACCAAGCGAGATGGATTTTTTTTTTCTTATTTTTCCCAGTACAGGTACAACCTATCCTATCTCACGGTATCCGCTTGACTTTGAGTTTCGGGACACCCTGTATATAAGAAGAAGAATGATCACTTTACATTTAATAACTGTCAAAATACGACTATATGTACATATGAAAATATTTATCAGATGCTATACCTCTTATTGGTTGCAGGTTCAGTACAGTTACCAAAGGTCAAAGTTAAGTTGGTAAGACATTATTTGATGTGTCGTTTAATATAAAATTATTCTTTTTAATTATTTTTACCTAAAGGTTTCACTTGTTATTCATTTCATTTCAACAGACGTCAATACAAAAATCTATTTTAAGCTCCTATAGAATAAAATCAATATAACCCACGCCTCAGTGCAACTTTAATTAAATTTAATTTTCAACTAATCTAAAATTTCGATTTTCCTGCTTAAAACCAAATCTTGCGGACACAGTTTTCTGCGTTCCATGTTAAGTTTGGTTATTATAATATACAAGTATACGTCCTCACCTCTGGCATTCACAAAAAGCAATTATTTTGGATTTTCTGCATTATCAGCTTTTTCACGAAATAAATAACTGATTCAGGAATAATATAGATATGAAGGAGTACCTTTAAGTAAGGTAAGCTACAAACATACAAAACTGCAGTTCAGTTTTAATGGAACCTTGAAATTTTTGGTTTAATTTATTTTTTGGATTTTGGTTTAGTTAAGATTTCTCTGTTGGCATAGCTTTAATTGAATACCTACAGAAATTGCACAAAAGCATCGATATCGACATAATGAAAAATGAAAATAGTTCAGGCACAAAGTAAAAGAGGTCGGATATGCGCTTTGGTTTCAATGGATCTAGGGTATCTTTATGCAATAATATATAGAAATTGTGTTAATAATTTTCATTTAAATGAGAAACTTAACAGAATTGTGAAACGGAGACCACTTTCGATGAAAACATCAAATTTGGAAAATGGGTTGGCGGGACGTTTACTTCCACAAGGACACGAATATAGAGGAAACATATTATAAAATTGTATAATACTGTATTTAGTGTTTCTTTTTTACTAATTGATGTGAATTTAATTTTTTAAATTATAGAGTCACTTCAAAAAATCAGTCATTTTAATTTAAATAATGTTATTCTTTTCGAAAGCAAATTTATAATTTTCATTAGAAATTAAAATTAAATTTAAAGTTTCAATATAATGTATGTATATATTTTAGGTATGTGTATACATGTATTTAAGCGTAGATTGAAAAATTTTATGCAACCAGGTGCTCAAAAACAAATAAACCAAAATCTTCTTAATGTTAGAGAGAAATTCAAAAGAAGAAATGCATCAATATACCATAGGCAGCCTTGGTTTAAGCCTTAAATATTTTTAAATTAATTTAAAATCGTTTCTCACATATTGAAATACAAAACAAAAATCTTGCTTCAAATAAATTTCATCACAAAACCTACTAGTGGCATGGCTTGATGCTTTTGTTCCCAATTTCAGAAATAATATCTCACACAAAAATTATAAATAAATTCACTTGAATTTTATTATGTTTTCTTCGTAAATTTTCACGCATCGAATAATAAAAACAACATTGACTTTCTACGATTATATGTAAGGTGTTGTTTTCAGTGCCCCATTTTACTATATTGTTTCTGCAGCTTGCCAGAATCAGTTATGATAATGCAGAGCACACATGTAGGTACTTCCAAAAAAAAAAAAAAGAAGAGTGAACAGTGACAACTATACTTCCCTTATAGTGGTTCTACCATCAACCAACACTGAGCTTGACAGGTGTCTCGTTAAAAAGGAAAGGTATGTTCCACAAGTTGACAATGCTTTCCGACAAAATATAATTTGATATTAAAATATGTTAAATGAATCTTGGTGACATTTGTGATCCCAGTTTGTTTGTATAATACAGGTACATTCATACAACAACAGCTTTTAAAAATTTAGAAGGTAAGATATATATTATTAATTTTAGTTGTATTAATCTTAAAGCTGTAGAAAACAATCTTGTAATTTTTAAATTAAACATGAAATCCTTTGTGAATTCAACTGAAAGCTGAAGCATGTGTGAAATTTGCTGGGAAGTACATTTTTGAAATTAATAAGTTTTAGGGCCAGTTTCACAGTGCACACTTAACAAAATAAGTGGCACTTAATTTTGCCATTTTGGCACTTAAGCCGCAGTTTTACTACCTGAGTAAATGGAACTTAAGTGGCCAACATCGGAGACTTAAGTGTCACTTATTCCGATATGTTTACACTGTGAAATTGGGAATTAGTTTTCCATATTCGGCACTTAAGTGACACTTACTTCACTGTGAAACTGGCCCTTAGTATTCTAAAATGAGCTGGAAAAGTGTATAAAAAGCGTTCAGAAATGTCTGACTGATGCAAAGTAAAATGTATGCAAAGCATCCGGGATGCGTTCCAAATGAGCATGAACACCTGTGTAAGTGCCTTGTTATAGCTTTCATTGGAAATTAACATTGAAGATTTTTTCTTTCGATTTTGAATAAAGAAAATTTGTGGCATTTTGATACCAAAATGAAGATTTTTACGTATATAATTTTTTTTATCAAAACAACATTTCATTTACTTCACTATTTTCTAATTAAATCAATTTTATTATTTCATTGAACGAAATCGTTTTCAATGAACAGCTGATTTTTGTTTCAGAAAAGTGGAACAAAATCGTTCTAATGAAATGTGTTCGATTTTCTTTCTGTTCTCATCTGTCATTATTTCATTTAATGATCAACTCTGACCTCAAAATTAATGTTATTGGTTTTTTTTTTGACAGATCTTTTCAATTACCTACAGCCAAGATTCAATGATTGCTATGACCGACTTGTCAAAAAAAAAATGTCACCGTTCCACTGATTCGGGTTTCAATGATGAGTTTCAATGAAAACTATAACTAGCCACTAATGCTACCGCATCAAATCTTTGACGTTCCATTGCCAAACTATGCTGTCACCAAAGAGTATTATTTAGTCTGCTGTTTAAAAATAATTCATGTTTGATTTGAATTTATTAATTAAAGTGTAACTGATTAACACATTCATACAAATATGATCTATACAAAGTCTCGTATATATGCTTCAATAAAATGTTTAAATGGAGTTTAACCAAAATCCAAATAGAGAGAAGGGCTCTTAGATGTATGTATAGGTATCATTATTATTTAAGTATTTTTTGGCAGCAGCAACCTAGACATACTTCAGCATAGAATTTTTGAAGATGCGCGATTAAAAGTTCTACATACAAATTCACAAATGATGAAAATAAATTTAATAATTTTTATTGCTTATTTGACGATTTAACAAGAGAACAATAAATTTTAGTTTCAATACAAAAAGAGCAATAAATCCAAAGAAGCAACGCAGCCTTTTATTTAAATTTAAAAATTTAACTGTTCATCATGCGTCAGACAAAAACTATACCCAGTTCAAAATATGAATTTGACAAGGGTTTATTTTTATTTGAAAACCCATCTTAATACGACGTATCCTTATCATTTTACATTTCTAGGATTTGTAAGTTTAGCCATATCATAAAAATCCCCAACAAAATATTTTACTTATATATACATTACATATACGTACAATGTTAGTGTCGGTACAATGAAACCATTTTAAAAAATATTTGACTTAAGGGTTCTTTGTACTTCACATGTCTTCTTCTTTATTCCAAAATTTTCCCAATCGTCAATTTAATTGTTGTAATAAAATTCATATTTCCATATAAAATGTTTAAGTCAATATATGAAACATTAAATCACAATGAACATGGCTATAACAGATTGTTCAAAAACAACAAAATATTTTTGCAGGTATAGGTACCTAGGGTTTTGTCATCAGAGTATTTTCATGGCCCAAAGTCGTTAGGCACTCTCATATGGAAACGAAAGAATTCGAGTCACCAGAGTATTTTTATGACCCAAAAGTCGTTAGGCACTCTCATGAAAATAGGATCCATTCAAAGAGGATATTGCAAAAAAAAATCATGAAGGTACAAATATCAACTTAGACCAACTAATTGCAATTTCGTTATTATTAAGTTTGAGAATAAAAAACGACACCTAGAAACTCAAGACCACACACATCGGAGCAATGAGCTTACGTTATAGCTATGTATAGCTTTTAAAATGTCCATTTATACTCTTCCTTTTTTCCACCAGTCATCTTATTCATCCCGTGTTGACCTTTCCCCAGGAATATGTTGCCCATTATAGTGAAAAATGAGTACAATCTTTCAGCTTCTAAAATTCACATCCATATAGTAAACGAAAAACACCTATTTGGCAAAACAACATTATATTTTTGGCTATATAGCATCCAGAGCTCGTTTTATATGGCAATAATACTCTGGGGTCCTTGAAATGTTCTCTTATCCTGAGAAAATGAGTTTTTAGCTTCCGTCCATAAAGCACTTTTTATTTCTCACTTTTTTTTTCAGCATGATGTTTTGGTGGTCGTTTACATTTTCACATCCAACCAAACAAAAATAAACAAAGTCTTAAAAACCTTCAACCACGAAAGGATTAAAGAAAATAAAAAAAGAAAAAAAAAAAGAAATAAATATACTGACTTTACGTTTTTTGGTGCCAAAACTATGTGTATATTTTATTTTCTATACGAAATTTGTGGCACCTCACGGTTTAGTTCATCTCTCGACATTCAACCTTATTTTCATGGACAGGTTGATTTGCAGACTTTCACATCAGCAGTTTTTGTTTTTATTTTTTGTTGTTGCTTGAATTTAGCGTTGGACTGTGATCAAGTGAGCTTATTCCATCCAGCTCTATAAAGCAGAGTTGAATCTTTATAATTTATGGAAACGTTTTGCTATTTAAATGGTTGAGGTATAGGTAGGTACGATGCTTAGGATCATTGGAGGTGGCATATTTTCGAGGCAACCTTGCATATACTTTTGAGGTAAATTAATATAATTATATTATTCATAAGTAATTTTTCGGGTTTTTACTGGATTTTCGAAATATGGAGCAAAGTACAACAAATGAGGCTGGAATTCTATAAGCTTGCTGGGAAAACTTTGGTTGCTGTATCAGAGTATTGAATTCTTCCTATTATTTACCTATGGTGCGACCGCAACGTAACTTCCGTCATGTTATACTTCTGACTTGGTCGGTTTTTCCTGGGCGATTGTTTTCTGGAACTTAAATAAGTGAGATTTAATTATAATTTCCGAAGATATTTTCAATACTTTTGTCATCTTCCATTGCGGAATTTTGTCATTTTTCATTATGGAATTTCAATACTGGTGGAAGTGAGGTCCTTTAATAATCCAACTAAACTGATTCGAAAAAAGCATAAAGGCGAACAAAAATATATTCAAAGAAACGATCTACTTCTTTTGCATTGAAAGGTTATTATCTTTTATAAAATGTATTTATAATTGTGCTACAAATTTGTTTTATTTTTTTTTATATTCTTGATTAAAAATTTCTTCGTCATTACAAAAACAAAAATATAAAAAACACTTCATCGTCTTCGTCTAAGGTTTAATTGAATCATAAGTCTTGTATTTATTCTCGCTCTGCTAAGCAAATATGCAAAGAAAATATTTTTTTATACGAGATTGCATTTATTTTATCCATCTCTCTCTCTCCCTTTTAGCCAAAAGAGACTTAAACTGCTGTGCCATCCGGGGTTACTGTCTTTTCATAATTTTTCCATGTGGAAATAATTTTATTATTTTTTAACAGAATTCAAAATAAAAAAAAAATCCTTCAGCAGTCAGTCATTTGCATCACTGCACAGGTTCGTTCGAATTTCAAACTCTTAAAAATTCATCAAACAAAAAGAAACTGACCTTTTAACGGAGGGTTAAGCACCCAACTTGATTTAAAGATTGAAATGTACTTAAACAAAAAAATTAGAATGTTCTTTCTAAGGAATATTATGTTTAATTTAGAAGGATTATATCCCTCAGTAGGTTAGAAAAATATCCCCCATGACGCATTATCACCCACATTATTCTTATACCAATAATCCCTAAGTGTTTTGCAATACTTTGATTTGATTTTTTATTTCTCTGAGGGGAGAGGGATATTATGTCCTTACATCATTTGACATCACCTTGGTTCACTTGTCATGAAACTTGGTAGAGCATCGTTCTGGATGGTGATGATGATTTAACTCGTGTAATTTATTTTATCTGTGCAGCAGTGGTTCTCCTGATGCCTCCTTATTCAGGTTAATATACACAGCCGAAGCGAATCCATCCATCCATTCCAGGATGAAAACGCACGTGATGTGAAATTTAAGGGCTCATAACTTTTTTTTTTTTCATTTTTGGTTTAAGATTTGCTTATACATATACATACATATATGTATGAAAGGTGCCATCTGACGATTTGTCACTGCTGGTGAATTTGACTGGTTTAAAGTTCAAGATTCTATTTTTTTTTTCTTTTAAAGAATGATTGTATGATATTCAGAGCTCTTCTGCTTCCACCTCCATACAGTGGAACTAATGGCCTTTTGACGTGCATGAGAAAAACAACGCACGTTTCCGCCATTTGTAATCTTTATTTCAGAACATTATGTTTTACATGTGCAGTGAGTGCCGTACATCGACCCGGCGCGGCGATGTGAGTTTGTTTTTTTTTTATACGAAACCTTAAAACCAGTCATCGATTTGGAAGTTGATCTATGATGGTATTGTATGGATGTTTTTATTGATGACCGTTTTAACTCTGTGTATAGGTATTAACCAATAATATGAATACAAAATTGGAAGACAATTTCACTGATTCAAACAATACACTTTATGATTTATTTAAATTTAAAATAAATAATAAAGCTTCGGATCGGGAAAATTAAAATATTGTTTTATAAACTAAAAATTACACAGTCGAGATGCAACATCACTCTATTCGTATTTGCATTAAAATTTATTAAATAAAGAACTTACTAATATGCATTTTACCTTTGAAGATTGCAAGGCAGAAAAAAGTCAAACAGTTTCCTTAACTGATTTAAAACTCTACAGCTAGCCAGTTCACCATAAGGAGATCTTACAAATTTCGCTCATAAAAAAACGAAAAAGCGAATTTAAAATCTGGTCATTATAGTATTCTACAGATTCTTTGATCTTATTTTTATGGACTAATGGCTTAATATTTATCCGAGTTTTGGAATTGAACTCCTGAAACCTACTTTTGAGCTGAGTCTTTTTTAGAGTTCAAAGGGGGTTAACCCACGAAATTTGAAGAGTAAACTCTGGATAAACAAAACACGAAGGTATTGTGATGGGGCATATTATCAAGACTACGACTTTTTCACTTTTTTTAATTTTTAATATACTCAATTAACTTCAATAAAAATTTTAATTTCACATTCGATAACATTAAATATAAAAGTACATATATTCCGAAAAAACGAATTTAATTTCCGCAAATTGTAATTTAAGAATCCTTAAGTAAACTCAATCAAAAATTACAAAGAAAACGAATAAAAGTTATAAAATGTTCTATCTTGTACCTCTGATCTGGTACTGTCACCGACATACAAAGTAGCAGAACGGGTTTTAATGTATTTGATTTGAACTGGGAATGGAGTTTCATTCAGGAAATATTGCGGTGGGCCATATTACCAACGTGAGCCATATTTGCGACATTTACTCTATAAGAAATATTCAATTGTCAATTCCATAAAATTTTAAGAAATACAGTTTTGCTTATCTGCGTACTTTTTTACTTTACAAACTATTTGTTTAAGATTAATAAAATAATAAAAAATATATCTATCCAAACTAAAATAAAACTTAAAATAATACTTGGATAACCCTGGTTCACACCATTGGCGGATCCAGGATTTGGTCATGGGGGATCCAACTTCATATATAGAAAACTTAAAGACAAATAAAATTTGCTTGGGCTTTCATATATTATTAATGTTCGGGCCCGAAACCCCCACTCCCCCTTGGATCCGGCACTGGTCGAGACCGTTTTTTTGAAATTTGAATTCAACTGACAATTTCAAGTCAAGCTGGCATTTGAACACCAACCAGAAGGAATTTCTCGAACTATAAAACTGGAAGAGGAAATATTTTACTCTATCTTGAGCGCTATCTGTTCCAAGAAAATATACAAAAAATTTTAACTCAGTGGGAACAGGTTCGGTTGAAAAATGTTTAAATCTGGTGGTCCGAAACAGTGTAAAAGCTAATATGCTGATATAGAAAGAAGTCAAAATTAATTTATATGGATGTTAGGTTAGCCAACTTTGGTTCATTTCAAATTTAATTCTCTACTAAAAAAAACAGTCTTTATAAGTATATATTGTCTTGAGATATTTGTCATGGGTCAATCGAGATATTCTTACAATAAAATTCTTAAATTTATTTTTATTGGTCCTGGTGCTGAACATGAGATCAGATGAAGTTTAAATATGAGGGAACATTATTTCTAAATAATCAGAAACTGACTTAAATTATATAAATTATAAAATTTTATTATCCATTGAAAATTCAAACCTTTACATGAGTTTTTTTCTAAAAAACACAAAAACCACGAAGAAACCGAGAAACTTAGTTTTAAGATACCGGGAACCGAAAATTTCAAAATATCAGTATTTGACTGCAGATATAGTTGCCGAACTTTTATTTTTACGGAACTCAACCATCTTGATTATAAGGAAACAGATTTAAAAAAATATCCAGGTGTTATTTTATTATATATAATTTAAGTTATATATCTTAATTATGTAGGTACTTGTTATTCATTTCATATAAAAACCCAACAATTAAATTGATTTAAAAAATTAAACATGCAAGAACTTAATGGATTTTCTGGAAAATAGAAAACTGCAGAATGACAATGAAATCCTTTTAAAAGCTTGGTAGAGTACCTATTTTCTCAAAAACCTATACAAAACTTTTGTATGCAAAACATCTCGTTGTGTTTTCTTTCTTACATATTTTGATTGTTTGAACTTTGTACATATATTTTATGAATTTATACGCCATCCTCTAGTTTCAAACTTAATTTTACCCAAAACAACAAGCTATAACTCCATAGCGCACTAAAAAACATTAATTTGAATTTTCCAAAAGCTCTCAAATCCCACAACAACATGGAATTAGGTATAAATTCAATGTTTAATACACATACGTATCCGGAACGGTTTTTATGTGTTTATGCTAAAATTATTTGCTGTTTCAGAGTGTAGGTGGGTGATTTAATAGGAATTTTCAAGGAATTGGTCACCTTGATGCACAAAAGGATATCTTAAAAAAAAAAAATAGAGTAAGTCAAGTATATAGTTGCATACTTCATCAGCTCCACCTTAAAGTGCTCTATACCTACTTTATTCTCAGTATTTTATAAAAGTTTAGCAAGAACTTTTCATGTTTAGGTTTTCAATTTCACATTTCCGGGAAAAATAAAGAAAACACGTAACAAATTTTACACGATTTGTGGTAAAAGAGGAGGAAATTGCACAACTTTTCATTTTACATTTGGCTATATGTAAATTAGTTTTTGATAGTGGATTTATGTCTTAAGGGTCAAGTGAGTAGATGTATGCAGGTCTCGGATTTAATTTTCATAACAATTAGAATATAGGTACTTACTTTTAAACTTTAAATTTTGTTTTAATATTTTGAATATTCTATAAAATATATTTTTTTATAAATGTTTCCACAAAATCGAAGAAAGATACAAACTGTAGTTTAAAATTGGAAATATTTCTTGGAATATTTAGTTTTCTCTTATTTTTTTTAAACCCAAAAGCCATGATTCACAAACTAAAAATAAAAAAATTAAAATTCTAAGAATAAAATGCTTTGCTGACAAACAATTTTCTTCTCGTTGGAATTTCTTATTTTGTCTTAGATTTGTGAATGCAATTTATTTATTACTATATTGACTTTTCTCATGTTTTAAAAAACTTATATATATTTCTTAGAAATAGAAGTCATTCCGGTAGTATAAAATATACCCTGATGATGCTTGAATAAATATGGTTATTTCAATGCAAAAAAAAATGTTCAGTTCAGCAAAAACAGAATTAAATTATAAAAATAAACATGTTTCCAGGGTTACCAACAGGGGTATTTTCGCCCGGAGACTCCGGGAATTCGATCTAATCTCCGGGCTCCGGGCTTAGCCGAAATTTCTCCGGGCCTAATGTTTCGATTATTTTATTTCATTCTTGAACGCATTCCTTAACATAAAAAGAAATCTGCAAACACAAATTGCAATTTTCCATTCCTTAGGGTCATATTAGCATCCATTGGCTAGAAAGCTTTTAAAAAATGTTTAAAATGACATGAGTTGTTTTTGCGTCAGTGATATCAATTGCCCTTTTTATATAGCGGATTACAACGACACAAAGTTATTCAGATCGCTTTGGGTGGGAATAAAACGAGTTTTGATACCAAATTGTAAACAATTGTAAGAAATTTTAATTTACGAAACATATAGAGTGCCAAAAAAAAATCTGTTCCTGCGTTCTGTTTCCCTCGCATCGATTAAACCAATCGAGAAACGATAAAAAGAGAGAGAGACATTTGAAGTGATCGGTTGCAAAATTTTAGTTTGGAAGTTTAAATCTATTTTTTTTCATTAAATTAATGTAATTTAAAAAGAAATTAACAGTGGATATTAACAGATAAGAAAAAATAAAAGACAATATTATTGATGAACAATAAAAAACAAAATCTTTAAGGACAATGAGTGGTAATTGCCACAAATGTGGCGGAAAGTCAATTAAAACTGATGCATTAATCCAATGCAATGGCCAATGCAAAAAATTGTTTCATGCAAAAAGGTGTCTAATGCTAAGTGAAAGTGAAACTAAGGTTCTAAATGAAAAGACCACTGCAGGTGTCGGATATACTTGTGAGAATTGTTTGAAATGTATGAATTTGGCTATAAATAATTCAGATTTAATTGACAAAATTGATTTAAATAAAAGTTTAATTATTCAAGAAGTGGAAGAAAAAATGAGAATCTTATTAGAAGAAAAATTTACACAGTTAAAAAGAGAAATAAGTGAATCTATTGTTATGGATAAAGAGAAAAAGAGTGAGAAAGTGGAGGATACAAAAAAAGAAAAAAAAATAATGTATTCAGATTTATTGAAAAAACCAGTTGAGATTGCACCTGTGTTGGTTAAACCAAAAAAAATTCAAGAGACTAATAAAACAAAGAGTGATTTAAAAAGTGCTGTTGATCCCGCAACACTCTCAATCAAAGTTAATAATATATTTGAGCGAAAGAATGGAGCGGTGGCAATCAGCTGTGATAGTGAGAAATCTGCAAAGATAATGGGCGAGGAAATAAAAAACAAAATGAGTGAAAAATACGAAGTGCATATGCCCATAATGAGAAATCCAACAATTTTAATAAGCGGTTTGAGTGAAAATTTAGAAGAAAATACAATAATTGAATCAATTAAAAACCAAAATAATTTTGAATTTAGAAATATTAAAGTTATTAAAGTGTATCAATCATTTAAAAATCGTTCAATATATAATGTACTTGTAGAAATTGATAAGGAAGCTTTCAAACAAATGATGGATGAAAAGTTTGTTTATATTAAGTATGATAGATGTGTTATTTATGAAAAAGTGAACGTAAGAAGATGCTTTAAGTGCTTAGGATTTAATCACAAAATAGAAAACTGCACGAGTGAAAAAATTTGTTATAAATGTGGAGAAACAAACCACGAAGTAAAAGAGTGCACAAGTGAGATTATTAAGTGTATAAATTGCAGTAGAGTTAAAACAAAAACAAATTTTGACAACATAAATGTTGATCACGATACAAGAAGTATAGATTGCCCGGCGTATAGAAGGCAATTACAATCTGAGAGAAGTAAAATTAACTACTAGCAATTATCAGAAATTAAATGTTTGTGTCTAAATATTCAGGGATTGATAAATAACTTCAGTGAGCTTGAAACCATTATAAATGAGAATAATTTTGAATTCATATGTCTGACCGAAACCCATATAACAAGTGCAAATGAAAATAAAGAAATTGAAGTTCAAAATTATAGTGTAGTGAGATGCGAATCCATATCTACATATACAGGTGGTGTTGTTTTTTACATTAAAGATTGTTGGAACTATGAAGTGTTGCAAAATATTGTTATTGGAAAGCAAATATGGTGGTTATTGATAAAAGTGTCACACAAAAATTTAATGTTTGTACTTGCTGGTCTATACCGATCTCCTAGCTATAGTGAAACGATTTTCTTAAATTATTTCGAAAATTGGGTTGATAGTTCCAACTTTGCTCATAATTCAAATTTAATAATAATGGGAGATGTTAACATAGACTGGTTTAAAAATAATTCATTCAAAAAACAAATAAGTAGTTTATTTAAAGACAATGCGCTTCATCAGATGGTTTTTGAACCCACCAGAATCACAAAGAATTCAAGATCGTTAATCGATTATGTAATTGTAAACGACAAGACAAACATAAAAGCAAATACGGTGAGTGAATTGAAAATCAGTGATCATGAAAGCATTTTAGTAAAAATCAAAGTTCTTTCCGATATCACTTTAGAACCTAAATCAATAACATTTTTGAAATATGACAGTGAACAATTTTTGAATGAATTGCAAACTAAAAACTTTTATTTTGAACAAGATAATGTTGAAGTAAATTCACTTGCTAGCAAATTT
The DNA here is from genome assembly GCA_929447395.1 of Epistrophe grossulariae. Taxonomy (NCBI): domain Eukaryota; kingdom Metazoa; phylum Arthropoda; class Insecta; order Diptera; family Syrphidae; genus Epistrophe; species Epistrophe grossulariae. Next base: position 138,717,924 of record OV839568.1, read on the forward strand.
AGTGAAAATTTCATAAGTGTATTGCAAATATTTATGAAAACTATAACCATTGAGCAAAATCAGAACGAATGGTTTACTGAAAACTTAAGAACATTAAAAAACGATAAAATATTAGGATATCATATCGCGAAATTGTCTGCTGATGAAAATGATTGGAATTCGTATAAGATGAAAAGAAACCGTTTTAAAACTGCCTTGGAGACCGCAAAAAACAACTTCGTTAGGAGAAAAATTGATAGTTCGAGAGATCAACAAACTATGTGGAGAAATATTAAACAGTTAATACTTAGGGAAACACCTAAAGAAATAAAAGAAATTTATCATAATAATACAGAGTATAGAAATAATATTGATATTGCTAATGTATTGAATAATTTTTTTGTAAAAAGTATAACTGAAATTAGAAACCAGATACAAGATATTGAGTATGTAAATCAAATATATGATTATTATTATATTAAATTTGAGTTCAAACAAATAAACACACTAGAATTAAAAGAAATTATGAAATTGATGAACAACAAAAAAGATACAAACTATGCTAATATTAGAATGTGTTTAGATACTTTTGAAATCTGTGGGAATTTATTGACAAAGGTAATAAATAATTCAATTCTTGAAGGAATTTTTCCAGATTGTTGGAAAGAATCAACTATTGTACCAATTCCTAAAGTTAAAAACACCAAAAACGCAGAAGAGTTTAGACCTATTAATATATTGCCACTAGAGAGTAAGATTATTGAAAAAGTAGTTTACATACAATTGCAAAAATACTTAGAATCATTCAATCTTATATCACATTATCAATCAGGATTCCGGAAAAACCATAATTGTGAATCTCTTCTAAATTTAATAATAACTAAATGGAAAATTGAAATACATGACAAAAAGATAGTTGTTGCAGTTTTTTTGGATCTAAAAAGAGCCTTTGAAACAGTAGATAGAGATATTCTTTTAATGAAGCTAGAGAAATATGGCATTAGGGCAAACGAACAAAATTGGTTTCGATCATATTTATACCAAAGAAGGCAAAAAACTAAGATAAATAGCTGTTTTTCAGACTCTATAGATATAAATTGTGGAGTACCTCAAGGATCTCTGCTTGGAGTCCTTTTGTTCTTAGTTTACATAAATGATATGGAAAAAGTTATTGAATTGTCCAAGCTGGTATTGTTTGCCGATGATGCCCTTCTTTTTGCTTCAGGAGACACTGCTGAGGAATGCATTATAAAGATAAATAATGATTTAAAAAATTTGCAACGATGGTTCAATATGAACAAATTGAAACTTAATATCAATAAAACAAAAGCAATGGTTTTAAATGGTGAATCAAACAGTGATATTTGCATAAATAATCAAAAAATTGAAATAGTAAGTGAGATTAAATACTTAGGAGTCTTGATTGATAATGGTTTAAGTTTTAACTCTCATGTTGATTATATTTGTAAGAAAATTGCCAAAAAAATTCACTTTTTTGGTAGAATCAGAAAAAGAATTTCAAAATCAACTGCTATAAATGTTTATAATACTATTATTAAACCTCACTTTGAGTATTGTTCTAGCATCTTATTTATGTGCAATAACACAATGATGAATCGCTTGCAAAAACTTCAAAATAAAGGAATGAGAGTAATTTTGTTGTGCAATAGACTGACGCACATAGAAGACATGTTAAGACAATTATATTGGCTCAGTATTAACCAAAGAATTATATTTAATGTTTTGTTATTTGTTTATAAAATGAAGTTTAACCTCTTGCCAAATTATCTATGTGAAAATTTAACTTATGTAAATGAAGTCCATTCTTATCAACTAAGAAATGCAAATGATTTTAGATTATTAAACTATAGAAACCAAAGAACTAGGAATATGGTAATGCATAAAGGATTATCTATTTTTAATAGCTTACCAAATGAAATAAAGAATGAATTCAATATAGAAAAATTTAAAAGACTAACCAAAATATATGTTAAAAATAGATTTTAAGATAAAAATATGTATTTTTAAATAGCTTTTTTTAGCTAAATAAAGTTTAATAAAAATAATAAAAAAAAAAAAAAATTGAAATAAATCCTTTGAATTTTTTTTCCATTTTTCAAAGTTTCTCGATCAATTTTATCGTTGCAACAAATGCAGAACGTAGGCACTGATCTGACTTTTGCGTTAGAATTAAAGTTTATTTCGCTGTTGTTGTGGTGTTGTTTAACAAAGTCAGATCTGTTTGGTAACGTGAAATTTCTTGCGAATTTGTACAAAATTTCACAAATTTTGACAATTTGTTGTCAAAAGCAATAGGAAAAAAAATATGTTAGGGAAGTTTGTACAAAAAAGTTACCAAACAGGCATGTTGTATGCGTCAAACGCGTCAAAGCGAAAAGGCAGCAAAACAGCAATGCTTGAAAGCATCAAATTGCATAAAAACAAAAAGTAAAAGCGAAAAAGTGTCAGAGTGAAACAGCGACAAAGCATCAAAGCGAGGAAAATGCGGCTAGTCAGGGTAGAGAAGAAGGACATACAATGGTTTTGGAAAAAATCTCCGCTTCTGGGTTTTTCCGAAGTTGGTAACCCTGCATGTTTCATACATGTTTATGGTCTATTCATTAAAATATATCTTTTTTAATATAGATATACATTTTCTAAGATTCCTCTCTGAAAAAATGTCATAAAGTAACAAAAATATTAATCAATTACCTACTTAATGCAAAAGCATCACACAAAAGACCTAAACATTTCTGAATATTTTAATAACTTTTCATACACTAATACTCAAAGCTCTTATGGGCCAGGTATAAACCCTCTTTGTGTCCTTAAGCTGACATGTCGTAATCAATTTTAATCAAAAAATTTTTCTTTATAGTTTTCATTTTATCAAAACAGTTTTATCTAACATGTGTTATAGTGTAGGTAAGCCCCGCAGTATTGGACGTGTCTATTTATCCATTCAGCCACTATCAAAATGATCCACATTCATATTATAAATATATACGTACGAATAAGGGCGAAATTCAAATTTGTATGCACAAAAAGCTCCGCTATATATAGCTAGCTTTACCTACACATACATATAAGAAGGCTTAAAATATACTTTAATATAACCAGCACTGTTTCAACATAAAATCATTTTTCATTATGACAGATTGAATTGATGTGAATAATATGGTATGCAAATTGTTTCAGTTTTATCCAACTCTTCGTTAAAGGAGGTTTTTTTTTTTTTTTTTTTGCAGGCAGCTTGCGAAGCCCGAGATGTGCTTTACCTGTGCAGCAGGTTTGGACAAAAAATATGACACATCATTTGTCAATTTATGGTGTGGCGAATGGCGATGAGGAAGCTGGGAGTAATACTTAAATACATAACTGGAACTAACATACTTATATGTGAATTCTAAATACGATGATAACTATATAAAAGATCTTTCTTATACTTAAAAGAGGTCAATTTGTTTTCAGAATCTTAACATGTATTTTTCGATTGTTTGTTTTTTTTTTTGTTTTTATAATATTTTAGTTCAAATTCGTGAAAAAACTTTGGGACTGCTAGATCATACAAATTTTTAGATGAGTCTTAATGATTAATCACATTTAATAATTTTTGTTAAAATTGTATTAGAGTTCTTTACAAATTAAAAAGTTTTTCACTTTTCAAAAATGTTTGTTTTCTGAGCTTGATAGAAATGGATGCTATAAATTTGGTATATAAACAATTTTGTTTAGAAACAACTTAGGTTTTTTATGGTCACAATTAAAGATTTTTTTTTTTAATTGTCTCTTAAACAAAATGTTTGATTTGTTTCCGAAGTGAGATGGAATTGTCGTCTTTATAGAATACCATTGACTGTTAACATTAATTTACACCAGAAGATCTTCGCAAATCATTTTTTGAGAAAAATATAGGGACTATTTTCCTAAAGCAGTATATGACACTGACAGGTTAGCTGTTTTTATTTTATTTTCTACAGGTGGAAATCTTCAAATGACACTTGGTAATATTTGGTACCAAGAAGTGTGGGACTTTTACCGCACTAAAACCACCGGGAAATCAGGATCAATCTAGGAAACATCGACAAAATATTTTTATTTCTTAACACAAAATTGCATTGGGGTGTTTAAAATTTTAATACTTTCGCGTTTGGACCATAAGCTCATGATACTTGGTTCTTAGTCTCTGAACATTGTCCCATATATTTAAAAAGAGTTTCCATCTCGAAGAATAACTATGCAGTCGCTGATTATGATACAGCAAGTTTTCTAATCATTTCTGTAACCATTCCTATTTGTAGGTCACAATGTAAAGCTATTTCTAATTTACCAATGCGCATTTATTATTCCACGAAGGACTTTGTTTTGTATAATTTTTGGATAGTTTCAGCATTTGTTTTCTTTGTACAGCTCCACAGTTCGATGGCATAAGTCTAAACGGGCTTAAGTATTAAGTACTTACTTGGTTGTATAGCATTATTTTGGTCTGGATAGATAGGTTAGAGTTCTTATCAATACATTTTTCTATATTTCAGGTTTAGATCTTCTCTTTTCTCTTTGATGTTCTCTTTCCACTTTAGCTTGGCATCCAAAGTCATTCCAAGGTATTTGGCAGTATGGGCAAAAAGTTTAGCTTTGCTGTTGATCAAAAATGGAACATTAATAATCTCTATATGAGTTGATTTTGTTTCAGTAAGGTTGATAGGTTATTGTTGCGGGCAATCTTTACTTTATCGGTTACATTTTGCAATTTTTCTGTAGTCTTCCCAACGCATTTATCCAGCCCCTAAAATGGAATATCTATAGTATATAACAAATACAGTGTTGATCCTAGGACACTTCCTTGCGGTACACTGGCATTAATTTTATTAAGTAAAATAAATACTCTTGCTCGTAGCGTCAGTTTGGTAACATAGGATTTCAGTATTTCGCAGAACTGCCTTGAGAGAACGCTATGTAGTTTGCATTCAACTACCGATGGCTAAATCTTGTTTAAGGCTTGAGCAATATCCACAAATAGAGCGGAAAATACATACTTGCTTTATTCAAGTGGTTTTTCAACAACATCCGTAATTTGATGCACTTGGTCTATCGCGGAATGTTTGTTTCTGCATCAAAACTATTGGTTTGGGACTAATTTTCTTCTGTCTTCTATTATTTTGCTAGGCTTTCCCGAAAACTGCTGCCATAATTGGTATAAGCGATATTGGCCTGTAAGAAGTTACTTCTGTTGGGGGCTTTCCTTGCTTGGAAATAACAATGACTTCTGAAATTTTCAAATAATGTGTCTCATATCGGAGTTTTAGGCATGCGTTTATTTTATATTGGATTTTTTGAAAGGATTTCATTCAAAACCTGAGGAGATCATACCTGGTTGCTTTTTATTTTTAATACAAAAACAATAATTTAAGATTTATGAAATCCGAATGCGATGGAAGAAATCTGATGAATTATCCGAATTCAATGCATCAAGAAATCTTCGGAAATGTATATTTCTAATTTAATTTCCAAATCAAAAATGTCAAGAGTGTGCAGTGTGTTATAATAAAAACATGTTAATCCATAATATCTAAGTTGAAAACGGGAAAATCATTAAAATTAAATTGCAAAAAAAAAATTAAAAAATATATAAATACATACTTAGCATAATAGTTGTATAATGAATATGACATATAATTCTCTGTCCAATTATAATATTTATCTATTCTGTTTAACTGGTAATTCTATAAGCAATCGGGATTACAATATAATGACTCTCATTCCAATTTCTATTAAATAACAACTTTTTTCGTTTTTCTTTTTATTACAATTTACAAAGAACGAAGTAGCATGGTAGAACCAGCGCACTAGACCCAATCCCAATATTGCTAATGAAGTACACTGGTTCTGGTACACCACATATGCATATGCATATAGCCCCCGGATCCAAGGAGTCAGAAAACAGTAAAACAACAACAGAAAAACATTTTGAAAGTAGGTACAAAAAGCTTTCCTTCTTTAATTTTGCACTTTCCATTTCGTCGAATCAACGTTTTTGCATTTTTACGTCTGTGATTGTCATTGCGATTTTTATCGCAACAAAAAAAAAATATAAAAATCTACAACACGATAAAAAGCAAACGTGTGGATGGAAACAAGGCACCAAGAGCCTTAAAAAAAAATATAACTGAAAACTTCAAAAGAGAATTAAGCAAGAGGAGGCCTACCTATTTTTTTTATATTCGCTATGCCATGTTGCCCAAAAAGCCTCACGCAAAGTTCCACACATTGCTATACCATTGCCAGTTGCCACACTTATCATTTTCATGTTCAAAGTGTTTCAGTGTTGCTGCTAGATAGTTGTTTACTTTCGTTCGAAAAAGAAAAAGAAACAAAACGAAAAAAAAAAAGAAACATTAAAAGGACCACTCCCGACCAAAACGCTCGCTACTCCATTTCCGGCCAATGATGATGATGGCTCTGGCACGATGTTGTTCAATCGTGTTTAACAAATAGGTCAAAGTTCTTGTTGATCTGATTATTATTAAATTAATGACCCGTTAAGAATTCGTTAAAAGGACATTCAGTGAGCTTTGGAATTTTAGGAATGGCTCTTCCTATACCCTCTCTCTCTTTCTCTATCACTCTCTCTCCTCTCAAGTGGGACTACGCTGTTGTTTGCCATAATTAATGGATTTGACGGCATCGTTCTTCGATTCGGGGGCTAAAAGTTAATGGTATTGTTTTCGGACCTATTGTTGCTCGTCGTTTTGTCAGCACATTAAATAAACGATGATTGTTTTGATAGTGTCGACAATAAAGGCTATATCCTATAAGTGATGGTAGGCATCGTTATTCGTTTTGGTAAGAGGTAATGACAGCAAAGTGATTGAGTTATTTATTTTAGATTGATAGAATATATAGGATGAAATTGTTTTTTTTTTTTTTTTTTTTTTTTTGTGACAAGAATTTTTCAAGTATTTATTCAATATCTGAAAAATTGAAATTTGTTAAATTGATTTACATATAAATGATTTCTATTTATTAAATGCGGAATGTGAAATTCTTATAACTTTACTATTATCTATATTATATTTTGTTCCGTTTTGATCATTTTTAAACTAGTATCATACCTCCAACTACACCTATTTCCTTCCTATGAACACTCCGAAAACAGTGGCAATTCATGCAAAATGGCAAGCAAACATACCATTTTCACATTTGTAATTGAATTGTCAAAGTGACACTGGGAGTTAGAATGATACTAAAAAGATAATAAAGTACGATTCTTACTTGTTTAAAATTCAGAGGATCCTGTTTTTAACCAAGCATTAACTAAAAATGCTTTAACATCTTATTACATCGTCTACAATTTTGAGCCACTAATTTTTTTTCTTTATACCACCCAGACAGACATATTTGCTCTTGAATTAAATAATCATAATTAGGTAAATGTTGTTTGTGGATTTCATTTTACTTTTGAATTCAAAAAATTTTCGCTGAACCGCCATCATTTTCTTTGCTTGATGGCTTGTGTGGTGGGGTTGGAAAGTATGTATCTTTCTGTATTTATTTATTGTAAAAAAAAATCAATTTTTTTTTCATGTAATTGTGCTGAAAGAGTGAAGTGCTGTAATTAAGTATGTCACCAAATTATCTTATATATTTTTCAAAGAATATTCAGCCCTATTCTGCTATTCACGTGGATCGTATATTCGATTCACCCATTCGATTCCCTTTCACACTGCCTTTGCATTCTGCTATCCATCGGGTGAACTACATTGGGTGCGTTCAATCGATTACGTTTTACATCTAAATTTTCAGATTTCTGAATTTTTGGAGCTTCTGATTGGCCAGCTGTCATAAAAAGTTAGATGACTTTTAGTGACTTTTAGTTACGTTTAGTTACGTTTCATCTGAATTTTCAGACAAGAAATTCTCATCTGAAAATTCAGATGAAAGTTGTTTGTGGTGGGGGAAGTGCCAAAAGCACACATAAAAGCTGAACTTTATAATTTTCGTCTTGTTGGTGGTTGATTTTTTTAGTTTTCGTCATGAAAAACCAATACTAATTTAAATGAACGAACTTTTTGTTTATTGTTTACTGAATTTCAACAATTTTTTATATTGATAATTAGAAAGTTTTTCTAGAAATTTGTAGGGCATACATATCAATAAAAAAAATTTTAATGAAAATAATAAAACCTATTGCTGATTTAGTTGCATATAATTTCACCTCACAAGTACTCACGGTCAATGTTTAATATACGAATATAATTAAAGTTCTATTTTATTTCGCTTAAATGTAAATCCTATAGGTAAATGCCGGAATTTGACACGACTTTCGACTGAAATTCCAGATTTTTTTTGCGTTCAACGACATAAATTCAGAAATCTGAAAATTCAGTTTTTTAGCTATTTTTATTGAACCCACCCATTATCCCAAACCAATTTGACATTCACGTAAACAGCTGTTCATGTCAAAATCTTGGATAGATTGTTTTGATTTTAATTTTTAATTTGATTCATCTTCGTAATTAAATTTGGAAAAGGACAGTATTGGACTTTTTTTTTCCAATTGTAAACAGAGGAATAAGAGAATCATCGAACAGAGAGCTACGGAGAAATGTTAGGAAATCGAAAAAAAATATTATGGAACTGCCGGACGAAACGTAAGTTCATTTATTTTCATTTTGAAATAATAATATTTCAAAATCATAGGTTTACCAAAAACTTTCGGTTAAATAAAAGAGCATTTCTGTATATATTGGAGATTGTTGAATCGTATCTTCCACCTCCGCAGCGAAATGATTCAATTTCAAGAAAAGAAAAATTCATTGCAGAAATTATTGCCGTAAATTGGTCTTTGTTTGTCGTTCTACTCCTAAAAATGTTAATAATCTATTATTTACAAACAAATATTCTAAATTAATCATAATAAATTAGTTTTTACTTACATTTTACTAACAACCAACCAGACAGACGACCCATTAAAGGAACAATCCGCTACATTTCATATGCGGATTTGAATTGTATGGAATGAATGCGTTCACGTGAATAGCAGAATACCGCGCAGTATTACCGACGTTACCGACTTTAATACAGATTCACTTCGAATGCATAGCAGAATAGTGATGAGTGAAAATTATAGAAAAATTCCCCCCGATGAATAGCAGAATAGGGCTGATTGTTGAATATTTTTTTAAGTATGTACCTATTAGTTAAAATTATCTCGGGAATTATTTTTCTCAGAACCATTGAGATATGAGTTTATATTAAGGCCTAAATGTTAATACCGTGAATATCAGTACTGCGTGGTTTTTACATTTAAAATGTAATGCCAGATGAGATTTAAAAAATCCCACTGGATTTGAAAAAAACCCCACCGTTTTTTGTACTGGACAAAAATAATTTTTTTAAACGTTTATTTGTATAGCAGATGTGTGCATTCTCATTAAAATAACAAGTCCGTTCATAGTTGAAATTTGTTGCGTTCGCTATTTTGTGTGCTAAGTGTGTTTTCAGTCTTCCTTCTACTTTATAAGAACAAAGTTCCCGAAGAAACAAAAAACGATGGCACTAGTTGACTGTATGGGGACAAATTTTTAACTGATTGCCTTACAAGATTTTGCATGCTAGGGTGGCCTTGTTTTAGAGTCAGACTTTAAAGACAAAAAATGTTTGTTTTCTCTTAGCTAAGTTAATTGTTTTAGGTAGATGCAAGACAAGAAGAAAGATTGATGCTGCAATCTTGGTTTATTTTTTGGCATTTTTTTTGCACCAAACTGTTTTTTTCCACTATTTTTGTTGAAAAAAAAAACACCAATCTGTGAATTAAATGATTTTATGATATAGTACTGACAATAATGATAGTTTTTCTATTTAAAATGGTACCAATACTCCGGACAAAAAATGCTGAGTAATAATTACAAAGACTGGAACCTCAAAAAAAAAAATGATTTCAAAAATAGAATATACAAATTTTAAGAACGAAATGAGAAGCAGTTTAAGTTTAAAACGTCAAACATTGAGTAAGAATTTAGAATTTTACCAAAAATATTGTTAAAAAGAAGCGAACGTATAGGTATTAAAGTTAAAAAAAACAAAGTATCACTATAAACTTCTTAAAAAGTTGTTCTTTAAAAGTTGTAATAAATATTCATAAAGATTAAATACAATGTCATTAATATAAAATAAACAAAATAAAAAAAATATTTTCAATGAGCCTAAATTGAAGCTATATTTTGATTAAAAAAAATCACTGGAAAAATTATTATAATTATTTAAGTGATGTGGTAATTTTAATTACAAAAAAAAAAATCGTTAGGGGTTTTAATTTTAATTGATTTAACCAACGAAATTAAAAAAAAAAACTGACTGATGATTGACTTTAATGTTCTATGAATTAGATAATATTACAAATTAGATTAACTTATGCCTTCCACATCTTTATTAAATCGTTTAAATTATGTACATATTTTCAAACAACAATATATACACTCATAATACCTACTATTTCCACATCATTTTGTCTAGGGAATTCCCTTTGTTTATCGCTAAAGCGCACAAAAGCCTTAGTAATGCTCTTTTGTCGATAATGACAGTATCAAATCCATGCCACTAATTTGATCCGATTACGTCAAATGCTTTTGGATTGTTTTGAAGTATAACTTTACCGTTAGTTTGCTGTTTGCTTTTTGTCAATGGCTATAGCTATATCGCCGCCTATTATAGTCCCATGACTTTCAGGGGGTTACGTCAGCTGCCTTCAATTACCATTTAAATCGTTGTGGGCCTATGTGGTTTTAGTGGTATTATAGCCAATTTGTTAGTGTTACAGGCAAAAAGGTTTATACCTATTGAAAGTAAACGTCATTGACTTTAATTTCACTTTAAAGAAAATTATTATACTATAGAAGGATAAAGTCGATATAAAGGTTATGAACGCAAGTTTTCTATTCAGGATATACAGAAAGGACATAGAGAGCAAACTTCAAGTACATACGAGTATAAACTTAAATCTTTTTATTTTTTATGTGTATAATATACATACATATGTATAAATATAATATAAAAAACAAAACCTTGTAAAACATTGGACACACAAACATTTCTTGTTATATTATTTGTTGTTTAATGAAAATTGGTTGATCTGATTGCGAGGAATTCAAAAATCATAAAAGGCGCAATTATGGGGTGCTACAGAAATTTGTATAATTGGTTTTGTTTTTACGAGAAGGGAGATAAGTTTAAGTTAAAAGTGCAGTAGAATTTATAGGATTTAATTTATAAATATCGCAACTTGGGACATTAAACAAAAATTAAAACACCTTTTGTAAAAAAATACAAAATACTCAATGTTTGATTAGAATTCTTGCAATTGAAAGACGCATTTAAAACAAAGTATACATTTTTTTTAAATTCTAAAATGAATCCAATACTATCAAATAAAATAATAAACACTCACAAAGAATCAAATTTCTAAAGTTAGGGGATTTGTGTCCCTTGACCAAAACCATTTACATATCCTGTGACAAAAAAGAAATTGATTTGATTTCAAATACCTTGGTGAATTTTGGGGTGGTATTTTCCTTTTTCTCCTTACTTTACCTTCCATCTTTCATTTAGATATCAATTTACATTGGCCTGGATTTCCAAGCTTAACATAACAAAGCAAAAATGATTACATCTTGTCCTTTGAGGGAATTTCATGTTCGACCCGCCAGGCCCTCTCTGTGTTGCTAGTGGTCTTTCCTACAACTTTAGATAGGTAGGTATATTTATATGTACGTACCTTTTTTTCGTGTTCTCTTTTAACGCGAAGTAAGTCCTTAAAATCCCTTTAAGTTTAAGTGGATTTATTTCGTGGTGTAACTGTCAGGGTCGATATCCTTCATCGGTGGTGGTGCTAGGCTCTTAAGTGGCTTTTGGATTTACGGTTGATGTGAAATACAACCCAGTGAATATCTTGTTTACGCATAGGTACACACTTTTTTTGTTTTGGTTTGTTTAGATATAGATTTTATTCTGCGTTGATGGTTGCAGAGTTTATTCAGTGGGATATCTTGTGATTTAATTGTTAGATTAAAAAGTTGTTTTCTGTTTTATTTTTATTGAAAGAGGGGTATAAGGTTTGTTTAGTTGTGTATAATTAAAAATTAATCTATTTTGCTTGTTGTTCATAATTTATATAGATAATAAACATTGAAAATATCAGCACCTTATATATTTGGACTAGAAGTTTGAAGGTAATAAACAAAGAATTATACCTAAGAAGACCATTTAAACCTGCAATACCTATCTAAATATAAATACATACATAAATGCACTTTATTATTTTAAATGTTCCATAAGGCTGAAATGATTTTGTCATTTTAATGGTGATGGTTTAGCTACCTTTAATGTTTGTCGATGTGGAAAATCAATTTTTGACCACTTTGTCCAAAAGCTACAGCCGTATATCGAAAATTTAAATTTTCAACTGTTTTTCTGGTGGAAGTCTATTTTTGGTGAAAATGGCAAGAACTCATCTGTCATCTGTCAAATGGACTGTACCTAGTAGCATCGTTGCCAATTTAAATCCGAACCTATATTTAAAAAAAAACACATTTTATATTTACAGGACTTTGTTTATTTACAAGACTAATATGTTAATTATGTGAGAGTTTATTTTGTTATTAAGGTCCATTTAATGAAACTATACTTAAATATGTATTTAATTTCAAGATAGGAGGTTATGTGACAGTTTACATCACTGATGAAAAAGTAGAACATAAACGCTTAAGTTAAATATAAATATTTAAGTTTCGTTTCATAGTAATTAATGTCTCTTAGATATTTAATGACAGTAAATGATAATAATTGAAGGGCACACCGATGTACCGAACAAAGCCTTGCAAAAAAATCCAAAATCAGTGCTAACTTATGCGAAAATTTTAAATCTATTCAGGTGTGAAATGAATTAAGTCAGAAAGTGTTTTGTTTCTAAGTTAATAGTTAATGGCAGCTCATATAACATATACTTAAAGTCTTAATATCTTTAAATTCCCTTTTTATGACTTGGTACTGTACAGCTGTGAGCCCTTCAATTGTCATTCGTGTCAATACAAAATTAATTTATGACATCAATAATATATTTGTTTTTTGCATAACTCTATCATTTTTTGTCGCATAAATGCGACTGTAACAGCTATTGAACAATTTATTTATATATTTATTCATGTCATGTAAAATTGAAAAAAAAATCAGCAAAGAAAACAAGTTTGTCTGACTCTCAAATATTATAGCAACAACCAAGTTTATTAAATTTGCATACATTTATTTTTTGCCGCCATAAATAGGTATGTTCCCTTATATATCGATGCATTAATAAAAAAATATCCCAAGAATATTTCGAATAAATCAATCATCTGGGATCGTTTAAAAATTTAACAACACACTACTGCAACGCGCTTTATATATGTATAGGTATAGTTACCTACAAAAAATAATTCCAATCAGAAAGGATTTTTTTTGGCGCATTGAAAACGGAAGTAAACGTCGACATCGGCACAGGACACCATTCCCCATTCACATGTATAAAAAGGGATTGTGAATTGAAAAGAAAACTTTTCAAATTACGCAAACGACATCGACGTGCTGGAGGAGGAAACGGAAATGGCAGCAAATCAATGAATTTTTTTTTTGATTTTTTTTCTTTCGATCATGAAAGTAACAATTTCTTGCAAAACTATTCGTTATTCCCAAATATATGTATGAATATATAGATAGGTACGCCCGATTTTTGGTGAATAAAAATCTGCATGCAAGTTTTTGTAAAAAAAAAAGGAAACATTGATGATGATAATGATGATGATTGTGATGCGTATTCCTCGTTTCATATAAAGGCAAGGCATTTTATATATGGTTGAGATCATATGTAAATAAGGAAACTTTTATTTATTGTGTGTGTGTGTGTATGGCATTATACATTTTAAAGGAAATTTAAATCGAAATTGATGTAATTGAATTAGTTAAAAAAACAGAAGGGCCTTTTGGAAAAGAAAGACAGCCTTAGCTTTTGAAATTATTTTAAACAATCTTCTCTATTTTCAAAACCAAAAATGCTTTTAATATTTCATTTATTATACTTTTTTGATAATTTTTTTCGTATGCGAATTAAAACAACTCCATATTTATATTCAGGTGTCACTATTAATTCAAATTTTACTAAACAACAAGAATAAGATTGTGAACATTATAGAAAATTATAAGAGAAACATACTTTTTTTATAATTTGCTCCAATTTTTTAAAATTTTTGTGATTGGCTTAATAAATAATTAAATTAATAAATAAATAATTTTAAACAATTTAATACAAAACACTAAACCAAACAGAAAAAAACACTTTGCTTTTATTTGCAAGAGAGTCAGTGGTGTCCGAATTAAAAAAAATCTTTCAAAACTTAGTAAAGTTTTTTTTCACAATTTCTTTTAACTTGTCATATAAACTCGAAACGCGCCCCGCTGAACGCCGCGCTGATATATAAGACTATAGGTATATATTTTAAGTTTTTTTTTTTTTTAAATAAGTGAATACATATGACGTTCTTTTAAAAATTTCTATTCAATGGAGTAAAATTGTTTAAAAAAAAATAATCCCTTTTAATCTAGATGCGTTAAATTAAAATTCTCTTTAGATTTCCCCCTTTAAAAAAATAAACCCATTTCACATCTAAAGAAGATTTAAAAATCTTTTCAAGCAAAGGCCGATAACCCTCTATGCAATTTAATATTTGTAAAAAAACTTTGGGCAGGACTCGGTCTCATTTAATGAAACGCAAAAAATGTATCAGTTTCATTTCTGTAATCAATCAAGTGTACTTTATGTGTGAATTTCCCCTTCAAGTGATATGACGTGTCATCAACACACCCCAGCATAATATATGTATGTACATATATCCTTTTAATTAAACGCAGTAATAAACATACAGAACGCCATCATCCTCTTTCTGCTTGATCAAAAATTCAGCTGAAGTGCATGTGCATTAAATTTTCAGCAATCCTTGAATTGATTTTTGAAATTACTTTTGTTGCTGTTTCTGCTACTCCTTCTATATACTATAATACTGAATAAGGACTTTCCCTCATCTCATCTTGATAAAACCAACATGGAGCTCTTCTGAATCCTATATACAAAGTATCCTACCAGATGAATTTAACTCCTCAAAAGAAAAAAAAAAGAAAACTTATCCTTTACTCATGCATAAATGAGTAAATAATCTGGAAAAGAAAAATTAAAATGCAAACATTTTTACTTTTCCGCTTTGCTGGACAAAAATAGCAAAAGAAAATGGCTCGATCGCGCTAACACAAAAACCAAACCAGTAGACATATAGAGAAGCTGAAAAAAAAGAGGTTTGTTTTTTTCTTTTCTCAAAGACAAAAATATGATTAATTTTCCATCCTTCTGCTGGTGATTACAAAACAAAAATATGGTAAACTGAATGTGGGCTGAAAAACATCTTTTGTTAGCTGGATATTCTATTAGCAATTTAACTTCATCTTCATAAAAATGTAGGTACTTTTTATTCAGTTGTGTATGCAGTAAACTTGTGAATTGCCACATAGATCTTTTAGAAAGAATTATTTTTTTTTAATGAAAAGGATATTATGACGACGTCTAGTTTTGTTTTGTTTTTTTTCAGGATTTTAAAGACATAATTGAAATTTATTAAACGGAAAAGGGAAGTGTTGAATAGCAGGCTTGTAAGAGAATGCAATCTTTTGTGCAATAATTTCAGTAGTAAGATTGCATTCATAGATTTCAGTTTGAGACTTCAGACTTCAAATTATACAATCACCATTGAATCAATCAACTTGAATCAAAAAGATTGCAACATTCATTTTACAACATTCAATTGATTGCAATCTTTAGGGAATTCATTCATTCTTTTGGAATTTTTTGCATTCTTTTGCATTGTTTTCATTATTGCATTGCCACTTACCTCCATAAATGAAAAAGAATGCAAAGAATGAAAAAGAATGCAAAATAATGCAAAAGAATACAAAATAATGCAAAGAACGCAAAAGAATGCTAAAAAACGCAAAGAATACAAAAGAATGCTAAAGACAGGCTTGTAACAGAACGCAGTTTTTAAAAACCAATTATTGAATTCATTAAAAAGATTGGATTGATTGACTTCACTTTGAAACTTCAGACTTTAAATTATGCAATCACCATTAACTTTAATCAAAAGGATTGCAATCATTTTTTTCTCATTCAATTGAATGTAATCTTTTGGGAAAACATGCATTCTTTACATTCTCTGCTTTCTTTTGCGTTATTTTGCATTATATGCATTCTTTGCATTGCTATTTTCCTCCATTTTTAAAAATAACCTTTAACCCGATTCAGCAATGTGCGCAATATTTTGATATTTCTAGCTATTTAGAAAGTTTTCAAGTTTTCGATTAAATTGTTTATATTATGTTATGTTCAAGATAGGAAAAACCAAAATTTCATCTATATTAAAGGGCATTCAATAACGAAAACACTAAAATATAATAGAAGACACCCACCCGTGCAAAAAAAATGTATTTATTACATATCGCTGCACCCTTACAATGAAAGTGACCTAACTAAAAAATTCGGCATCTTTTTTACCACCTGTTTTTAGAGTTCATTTTGCTTTTTAAGGTCAGCTTTTTGAAAAATAAGAAGTTACGAAAATTTTGAGTTAGGTCGCTTTCATTCTAAGGGTGCGATATATTCGATATAGTCTAATAAATATAAAAACAAAAACAATATTTTTTATTGTTTTGGTTTTTCTTCTTCGTATAATATTCGATAGAGTTTAATTTCAATTTTAAGGATATATAATAAGGAAACCATTCAGATGTAAGAAAAATGGTCGTGATTGTGGGCGGATTAAAAAAAATTGATAAAATTATGTCATAATAAAGGTTCAAATGTAAATTTTAGATTTCTAGAGACGTTAAGTAGAACTTTTAAATAATCAAGGAAGTGCAACTTCAATAATATTTCTCACACCGAACTGGCTAATACCAATATCAGACGAAAAAGTTATATTTCAGATTTTATTTTAAACCAACAAATAAAAACAATTTCACTAACGATAATAATAATTTGAAAGGGTAACTTTCATTTCCAAAAGTTTCACTTCACATGCAAATAATTAATTTTTTTTATATGTACAATACGATAAATTTTCCATCTATTTTAGAGTATAATAAAATGCCAAGTAAATGTATATGCATTTTAAAAGTTAGTCTGTGTAAAAATATTCTTCAAACGTCACACATGGTGTTTTATACCAACAAAATAATGTAATTTTAAGCGATTTTCACTTAATTCTCTGTCATCCATTTTTTGTTAAAGTTCTCAACTTTGGAATGCTATTAGGCATAATTAATTAAGTTGTATCGTTATAGCTATATAGCGCTCTATTATTAAAAAGGTTTTGATTTAAACTAAAGGATTAGATAATTGAGATTTGAAGATTTAATATTTTTAATATTCAAATTATACATATATGTACATATGTATAATGTGTTTTATAAAAATTAAAAGTAAATTAGCTAAAATTAAAAACTATGGATACCAAGGTAAAAGGCTATTATTAAGGGTCTATAAGATACAGATATGCTAAATAATGGTTTATAGAAACAATGAAATTCCTGAAAGAAACGCACAACGGAGTAAAAGAGAGTTGTAACTTACATCAGTGTAAATGCTACCGTCATCAATGCTACCGCAGCTAAAATTATTTTTGAATCCCTGTAAACGAAAAAAAGACTATCTTTTAAAAATGTTTCGTTCGGACTTTTTTGGTGCTGAAAAAAAATCGGGAAAAATGTATGTATGTATTTTTTTTATACTGCACAATTAAAAAAACTGACCAAAAACAAAAAAAAAAATATTTTAAAAATTGAAATATAAGGAATAAATTAATAATATTTGAAAAAAGATTTCTTTTGTAAATAAATTCACCTTTTTGAAAATAAATGCAAAACTTTAAAAAATGTTCTATTTTAAGTATGGTATAGGTAGTATTTAATTCTTTTTTAGTTTTTAATTTTGTCTTTTTTTCATCTCTTTGTTGTTTAAATAAGCTATATTTTAAATTAAATATTTATATTTTTCCGACTTAAAATAATATAAAACTTCATCAGAAATTTTAATGGGACTTTTGCGGTGATGATGGAAAATTCGAATACGTTCATTGACTTTATTAGACTTACATTCGTAATACATATATGGTCAATATATATTTGAAGAAAAGAAAAACGAATGCAAAACCAACTTCAATAAATCTCAATAATTTTGCAACCGAAAGATAAATATCTGTAATAGATTGACACCTCACACTCTATATACCCTAATCAATTTTCATCAATAAAATATATTCACACACAAACACACACACTCCCATAAAACACTTGAGTTTATTTTATTTTTGCTTTAGTCCTTCCAAAAGAGGATCTTGATTCGATAAACAATTTTGACATCCCATCGAATTCCAACAAAAATGAGTAAATCCTTACCAGAAAAAAAGGACACTAATTGATTGACATAGATGGGCAAATCAGTTATTGGCTTTCAAATAAAGGTACAAAAGGTTTATCATTTGCAGACAATTTCTTTTGTTTTGAGAGTTTTTTTGTTTTTTTTTTGTGTGTTGCTAATATAGAGGGCTGACAAAATGTCGGTGCTTTGTATGGAAAAGGAATGCAAAGAGTTTTAACATTTTTTTCTTTGTTTGTCCAATCATCATTGTTAACTCTGTCTATTTTTGTTTGAGTTAAAAATAGATAAAATTTTCTAATATTATTTAAAACTTCATTTAGAATTTTAGTTAATTGGCTGTTTTTTTCAAAATATCCAAGTTTACCTCTGATTAGTTATCTAAATATGGAATTATTGGAAATTAAATCTTTTTATTGACGAACTTTGCGTTTCAAATTGCTTGAAATCATTTGTTAAAAGGCTAAGGACGGTCGCAAAGTTCATATAGGAATATTCTTATATATGTATGTTTTTTTTAATAAGAAGTTATAAACCATCTACAAAAATGCTACAAAATCGATATGACATCGATAATATATTTCTTTCAAAAATAACACAATTCATCAATATATAATTTCTAAAAATAAATTCTCTTTGAGAAACTTAAAATACCCAAAGTCTACAACATCAAAAAAAAAGAGTAAAATGACATTTTCTATTAACTCGTGGTCTTGAAAATTAAATTTCAAGTCACGTTTGTTTGCTTCCAGTTGTCAGTTATAAGAAGAGAAGAGATAGGACAATGCTACTTTCATTATTTTCAACCAGGCTATACACTGTAATGTCAAAAGTAATCACGACTTCACAAACAATATACTTCATTCTGCCATCGTCATTCATAGTCGTCTCTTCCTTCGAGGATATTAGATTACAAATGTAAAAGTCATGCCTCAGTTCCTTTGACATTACTGACTGTGACTGCCGACTGCCAACTGGCACTGGCCATTTGAATTTATATTCACCCATCCGTTCGTTCGTTCGTCTATAAAGTCTTATTCACAATTTCACACCATAAGATTAAATGACTCATTGTTGTGTTTTTTTTTTATAGAGATTTTGAGTGCCAGGATAAAATTATTCTCATTACCCACGAGTGAGTAAGTAAACAATTATTCGAAAGGTAAATTAATTATGTAATTCTTTATTTAAAGTGAATTAATATTATTGATAGTTATAATAAACAGAGTTATTCCACTTTTATCCCACAAGCTTAGAAACTAAAACATCAAACTAAGAGACAAATAAAATTAGTTTGGAGCTTCTTTTTAAGGGGTTTCTATGTGAATATATATACAAAGGAATGGAATGGAAGAGCAGGAATATTACGATGTGAAACATTAAAGAAAAAAGAAAAATATATAGTTTTGCGTATTTTACGCTAGGTTACGAATTTTGATAATTTGTTAAGCACATGAAAATTTTGAATTGTCACAAAACATATGCAGGTAATATCAGGGTTTGAAGTTTAATTCGAAAGAATTTTCTGATTGCCGGATTGTGGAATGCGTTCTTATTATGATGTTGATTGCGAATTTATATTTGATAATTTGTAGATAATATAAATTGTTGATTGCGTATAAAATATTGAAATTCAAAATTTTTAAAATCAAAATAAATTGTTTTGATTAGATCATTTATAAGCTTCGTTTACGAATAATCTCTGTAAATTTTATGCTTTTATCACCAAAACTCGGAAATATATGCAGCTTTTAACATTTGTAAATAATAATTAAATTTTTAAGCAAAATTATTGAAAAAACTCTGGTAGTGACCTCTAAATGTTGTTAACTTTTAATATTTTAGTGTTAATAATTTGGTTTCAATCTAAATTCCATGATTTAACCAGATCCATGTGGAATTTCGAGAAAGGTGTTTTTTTTAATCGCCCTACTATTCAGTCATCGATTTGAGCAAATGTGCGATCAGACTGTGGTTTTAAAATCTGAATAGTTTAGATTTATTCATCTGAATTTAAAAGAAATAAATTAGATGAGGGAGCCTATATTTTATGCTACCTGCTAAAATCGTATTCAAGTGGTAGTATTATATGAGTACATATGTATTTATATAAACAATATAGCACCATTTTTCACATATGCCTGAAACTTACAGTTAAGACTGAAAAATTGTTATAAAATCAATATAATTAGAAATAATTTGATTAAAAAACCTCTGAAATTGTTTTCATCTGATTTCTTAAGCAAATCTCAATTTATGAAAACAAATTTTTGAAAATCGTTATAAAAAGCGTTTTTTTAAAAACTTAATTTTACATCAATTTTTAAGCATTTATTAATGCGGGACTAAAAAATAATTTGGAAAAAATCACATACTTACACATTTCCGAAATATTAAATTTTCAAAAAATAATTTTGAAATTCAAAAAAAAAAAATATCCAAAGTTTATTTTTTTGAAATTATGATATGCAATATTATTCAATCATTATTAGAAGCTCTGGTGTAAAATATTTCATTAAAATCGGTTGTACAGATAATGAGCCTGTCGAAAACCAAAAAAATGTTACTACATATTTTCGATTGATAAAAATTTTTGCTCATTATATGGTAGATCGTATTGATATAAGTTCACATTAAAATTTTAATCAAAATCGTAAGAGCCGTTTATGAGAGAAAAAGAGATTTTCCTTAGCGGTTCTTAAACACTTGTATGGGAGGTTCCGTTATGTTTGGTCATGAGAATAATTTTTATTTAAAATCAGCTAGATAATGTTTAAAAACTGCTGAGTGCCAAGTTTAATAAAAATCGACCAAGTCTTTTTGAATTATTAAGTTGTCAAACAAAAATTTTGAATTTTTTTTAAATAATCCAAACAAAAAAAAAGTAAAAATTTTCGCATACAAAACTTTTAAAACTTTTTAAAATAATCTCGATTAAAAAAATATTTAAAATATTATGTTGAACTGTTTTTGAAAAAATCGAAAATAAAACAAATGGTTCAATGGAAGGTACCATTTAAAACCATTTTTCGAAAAAAAAAATTCATAAAATATTAGCTTTTTTGTAAACAAAAATTTACTCCATTAAAAAGAAAGAATTTATTGACACGTTTTTGAGAAAAATAAGATTTTTATATATTCCTTAAAAATTTTTGCCATTTACAGCTATTTTTGATCTTAAAAAAATAAAAAAAAACCTGTCTTGGAAATGAAACATAAATTTTGTTTTTAATATCAGTATACGGTATATTTTGCACTAACCGCAATAATTGCGCAATACAGCCCTTGCACGGTCAATATTTCTACGCAAATTTTGGATAATATTCCTATAAGGCCCGCATATAAGAAGTATCTTAATAACAATATTGTTTCTTTAAGATTCAAGGTTTTCCATTTTACGCTGTTATGCCCGAAAATTATTGTAGAAAGTTAAAGGTATACCATTATAAAAACATATAACTACCTATGCAATATGCATGTATGTTTCTATATACCATACCCTTTAAAGAAGACTATTTGCTTGTGTCTTAATCGAAAGTAAACATTAACCTCCTTATAAGTGAAAGTTCAAAAATACATCTTTCCCTATATTCGAAATAAACATAGAGAGAGAGAAAGAGAGACACCATATTGATATTGAATAACACTGATGGATATAATATGCGGTTGAATATTCTTTAAACGAAAAAACCCCCACAAACTCCTGCCCCAGTAACACAATTCGTCTTTATCTCGTATACGCAGTTGAAATATTCAAATAATAAATAAATATTTAAATAATAAATTGAACCAATGCAAACCATCAAATACTTTTACATATAAGTATAATAAAATACGCGTACCATACCTGCCTTCACTTTCATACCATGTAAATAAAATTTTTGATATTAGGTACGTATGTACATTTATATCAATATGTGTATATCTTTATTTGTTGTATTTGTCTGTAGACAGATTCTCAAGGCTGTGAGCTCTGTTTTTCATTTCATTTTGATGAAAAATTATATGTATAAAGATTTTAATGAAAAAAAGTCTGTTTGTGTGTTATATGCTTGCTTTACGCGACGAGTTAAATTGTATAAATATATTAAAAAAGTTTATGGAAAGGTTTTTCTTTTATATCTTGTTAATTGAAAAAAGGTAGGGACGGACAAAAATCACAACATATTTTGTTTTATTCAAAAAATTTCGTTTTAAAATTATCCTTGGGTTATTTCTGTCTCTATACGACTGTACCACGAAACGCAGATATACTTGATTATACTTTTCTTCTTTTTTTTTTTAAATTCATCACACCTTACCAGAAAAAAGTTTTTGTATAAAGAAGCACAAAATTTACAAAAAACATAATCCTTTAGCAAATTAGACTTGTTAAATAATTAATTTTTAGCAGAGATTTAGAGATTTTTTTTTAACTTTATGTTAAGATCTTCTATCTATACCCAAAATTGGAAATTTCTTCCTCTGGGAGGCTGGAAAATGTGTCTCATAAATTTTCTAAACCTGCTCTCCTAAAAAATCAAAAACCCCACAATAGTCCAGTACCCGTTACTTGCCTTAACTACTACATACACACATGATTTTTAGCTACCATTAAAAAATTTCTTCTCCAAGCTTAACATAAACCTAAAAAAATAATGCCTACCGAGATATTTTCCATCATGTACCTATCTATATAAAGATTCTTTGAACGAACTATATTTATACTTTATTTCCTTGTTTCGTATAGTATAAGATTAAAATTTTCAAAAGCCACAAAATGGAAACATTTACAAGCTTCAAAAGTTTCCAACCACGCACTGATTATTTTTCCCTCGAAAATTGCATTTCAAAGTTTTCCATTAGCAAAAATAACAAGCCAAAGAATATAATAGTGTTAAAATATTTCTTTGAAATTTCACCAATTATAGACATAGAAGAGAAAATTTTCAAGCTAGCAGCGATTTACGATACCTATACGCATGCTGGAAGAGTTCACAACACAATTTGTTGCCATTTTTCTTCAGTGGATATCAAAATTTAAATTGAAGCAAGTTATAATAAATTTGGCTTGGTGTTGTTATTTTACGAAATTGAATTTAGAATTTTTAGGCAACGCCATCTTATAAGGTGAATGTATGATAACAGATGATGATACGAATTTGGGAGTATTTTTACGGATATTCGTCCAGAAAATAGTTTAAAATTTCATCCATGAGAGGTATAATCAAAGTAAATACATTTTATAAAGAAGGAATTCTACTCTGGCTATATTATTAATTTTTTTAATATAATATTTACAGCTTTATTAGAATAGAGCTACATAAGCGCCCCCGTTTTTGTCCCTTTGAAAAACTGACTTATACAAATATATCTTGGTAAAGCAAATTGTATAAGCCTTTCAGCAGTGCTTCTGCCTATATTTACACTTTAACATCAATCAAGAAGATATTTATTTATATTTATGAAGACAACCAATAAAGTTTGATTTAAAATCTTAT
Organism: Epistrophe grossulariae; assembly: GCA_929447395.1. Taxonomy (NCBI): domain Eukaryota; kingdom Metazoa; phylum Arthropoda; class Insecta; order Diptera; family Syrphidae; genus Epistrophe; species Epistrophe grossulariae. The sequence goes on from OV839568.1 coordinate 138,741,888, forward strand.
TTATCAAATATCAAAAGAAGACAATTTCCAAAACCTAAATACCTACTGACTGATCATGGTCAAATAAGAAAATTCTATTTCGTTTTTCATTTATATCTTTAGGCTACTTCATCAAAGAATCAAAAATCTATGCAAAAAGTAAAGTCTATACCTATAAAGTTTGAAAGGATTTATCTCCTTCTTCCTTAGCTCACATTCACAACACACACACTATCAATATCTATATCATCCTCTTTTCCAATTGAGTCCAAAAGAGACTTCATCATCAAAGCATAGGATTTAAATTCTTAATTCTTTAAAATATAGGTTAGGTAGGGATAAAGTAGTTGACAAGCCTATATACCTACCTATATATAAAAAGCCTTCTAGCTATTTTCTTTATTTGTTTCCAAATTAATAAATTTGTAAGAGAGACATCATTTCGACCCATTCGATATATCAAAAGAACGAAATTCAATCAGCTTAGGTAAATTCAAATAAATTTCTACTCACAATATTATACTCGTATAAGGATAAAAGAACCCATCAATTTGATATTGCAGCACAGCACAGCAAATACTAAAATTCGACTGAAAGCTTATAACTTCAAAATAATAATCGTCCTTTTCGATTGAAATACCCCAGACCAGACTGTATGTAGCACGAAGACTCAGGCAGATTACAAAGGTGTGGGGGTATAGAGAGAATTAGTAAGCCCAAAAGCTTATTACCTACACGTTAGTTCTTCGGAATAAAAATACTCTTCTGTGTCCTTTTTTGTTTTTGTCTGTCTGTTTGTTACGAAAAATCACCAAAACTGAGGGAGTATTTCGATTTAAGTGACTTTAATTTTAACTTTTGAAAGGTATCTTCCCTGATTTCCATGCAAATTCAAATCAGTAACATTGCATAAAAAAGATTCAAAAACAAAATAATTCATTCGTGATCATGATAAAAGCAAACAAAAAAAAATTCAATTAAAATAAAGTAAACATAAAAACAGCGAACAGTTAAATAAAATAAATCCTTATACGAAACAAGCTTTGCCCTACCTTATCTTATTTTGAAGGTAAAAACTTTTCAAGAATTTCGCCTTTAAGGTTCGAAAATAATTAGATATTATTAAAATATTTATATTTAAATAACAAACTCACAAATCCAAGGTGAGGTTTTCAAATATAACAAGCAAAGATTTCAAAAAACCAAGGCAAAAATACCTTGAAACTTGAATACATAAATTTCTCGTTTATTATTTATATAATTTTATAGAAGGTATTTTTCATGGAAATTTAATGCTTTGTTGGACTTATTATATTTTAATTAGGCAAAGGAAATTCTTTCTCCACAAAAATCGTAAATTAATCTTAACCTCGTTTCATTTTTGAAATGCTGAAAATTCTTAATAGGGTATCAATTGGCGATTCCTGGAATATATGCGTAGACAACCCCTTAAAATGCTGCTAATGAAAATGTATCCGGTACTTTAATATATAACCCAAATTTTAAAACAGGAAAAAATATATCCTGAAAGCTTTCGACACAAATTAAAAAAAAAAAAAATTTTTTTTTCCTTTTAAACACGTCTGCTTCCGACGATAAGAAGAAAGTATCTGAACATAAAAGTGCAATATGCCCAGTTTTATCCAAGACTTGTGATTTTCTCGATTATGCGCATGGGTTAGGAATTTTCAAAGAGAATTCGTATGCAAAATTCATTGAAAATTCCTTAAACCACAGAAAAACCAAAATATCCCAAATAGCTACCAGTGTTGTCAGCTCGAAAACATTTTAATCTTCGAAATTACAATTCTTTTCAAGAGAAAGGGAACATGGCTCTGAGAGAAAGACATGAACAGAGAGTTTTTGTGTTGTTGTCATAACTCAAGAATAGATTTAAGGATATTTTGTTTAGTGGTTTTTTTTCCCCGAAAGGCACAACTTTCATTGGCCAAGGAATGAAAAACCAAAATCCTCTGTTTAAAGGAACAGTTTTGATGGAACACTATGGGGTGGTAAGATGGATTACTGCCTATAGCCTAGGGAGAGAGAATGAATTTGAAAAAGAATTGGATATCAGGTGGTTTAGTTTTTCTATGCTGACAGGTGGATAGTCATATTTCAACTAAAATAAAAACAGAGCAAAACAAAAAAATATAGACATAATAATAAAGGAGTGAAATACATACAAGATGATGCGATGAAAAAATAAGATGAGCAAGAAAAATATTTTAGCCTTGAATTTCATTCAAATTTATGTGGAGATAGATATTTTGTGGGTTTATTTTTAAAGTATCTTTTTTATTGTGACAGGTCATAGCAGAATCGGTTCGGTTTTTATCTGTATTTAAAAATTTTTGATTATAAATTTTGTTTGAATTTGTTATTTATCCAAACTAAAATCCTAGATTTGTGTCCTTTTTTAAACAATATCTGATTCCGGCAAGACAAATGCAATGTTTTATTAAAGTATTCGAAATTTCTTACCAAGTCTAAAATTCGGCGCGGAATGATACAGAATTCCTTTTGATCAACATTTTTAAAAATTGCATATATATATTACCTTGTACCTACTTCGAAAATCTTATGAAGAATTTTAAAATATTTAATAAAAATTACCTTAACAAAAATTGAATACTAATTTGGTCTTACGGAATTCTATAATTTATCTTCCGATGTTTATGATTTCTGTAAAATCAAAATAATTTTAATCATTCAATATTTTGTTTTTAGAAAATTAACTAAGGTAACACAATATCTTGCCTGAAAATGTAAAGTCGACTTAAGATGATTTGCTATTTTTAATGAACCCTGTTACCAGAGGTGTACAGTTCTGTCATATCCGCATTCTTCAACCTCACTCTTTTTCCATTTTATTAACAAAGAATTTCGTCTTATGTATGAAAATGGCATTGTGACACGAGGTTAAATATCTTAAGTCCACATAATATGTTGTATTTAATCGAATTAAAAAAATTAAAATTTTATATTGAGAGTTTGTAAAAGTTTTCAAAAGGTAAAATATATTGAGTAGATTTAAGATACTTTACCACATCCAAACAAACAAAATTTCACCCTTAAGTCGACTTAGGATAAAATACCTCAAAAAATTCTGGAAAAACGAGAAAAGGCAATGTCATCTTAACATAAGATGTTTTCATTAAATAGATTAGAAATAGGTAAACTATCTTAAGTCGTAGCCTTGTAATTCACAAATTATTAACAATATCTGTTTATAATAAATTTAAAATAAAATCATTAAATTTTAACTTTAAAAAGTTTATTGTGAGAAGTCTTTGTGTATATAATGTGTTTTGGGAAATTTTTTTTAAGAGTTTTTTTGCTTCACAGAGAAATGTTAAAAATGGGATGATTTTTTTCAGATAAGATATAATATATTACCCACCAAAGCCAATTAAAAGAATTATTTTCAAAATTTTATTTTCATTTTACAAGATTCTGTTTAAAATTATAATTTTAACAAAAAATAATGTGAAGCTAATTTTCTACTTAAACCGTAAATTAAACTGAAATTCGTTTAAAATTCAATTAAAAACGCACTATTTATAAAAAAAAAGTAAAATCCACAACTGGGTGATATGAACTTAGTCTTTTCTACGTTCATGTATTGTGATAGCATAGGTTTGCACATCAGGCATGAAACTTACATAGTTTTAACTGAAAAACTGTTAAAAATCAGTAAAGCTAATTAAAAACAAATTGACTAAACAATTTCTGAAGTTAAATTATAATTAATGAGATTATTGTTTTAAATAAATTTTTAAATTATAAAAAATTGTAATTTTTTTTTTTAATTTTGTTGTTCAACTTTACTTATGTGGATTTAAAAATTCAATTTCGAAAAAAATCATCAACCTTTTTTGAAATATGTATTAAATTTTCAAAAAATAAATTTTAAAATATTTTTAAAAATTCAAAACTTCAGTAATTTTTTATTAAAATTTTTTTTTTTCGAAAATTGGACCATATTTTTTTAATGTTCGATTTGCCCAAAAACCGTTCCACTGATTTTTATCAATTTTTCTTAATAAAAAATGTTTAAAAAATTTTAAATGTGTTCGAAAATTTTCAAAATTTTTTTTTTGAGAACTTTATAATTAGAAAACGACTTGATAGATTTTTGTTAAACTTGGCACCCAGCCAGCAGTTTTTTTAACATTATTTAAAAGGTTTTTAATGAAAATTATTCTTATAACTAAAAATAACGTGACTTTTCATACAAGTGTTTAAAACCGCAAGGAAAATCAATTTCATTTTGCTCAAAACCTACTCCTACGATTTCGATTAAAATTTTTTTGAGAGCTAATATCAGTACGATCCATATTATTGGAAAAAATCGATAGATAACGGTATCTCTCATAGAAACATCGTTTGGTTTTCAACTATAAGTATCTCATTATCTGTTGAACCGATTTTAAATAAAGTTTTTACACAACAGCGTCTAATAAAAAAACAAATTTTTTTTCAAAATTGGTTTTTGAAAATTCGATATTTCGAAAATGTTTTGATTTTTTTTTTTAATTTCGTACCAGTCTTGTTTCTTAAAAATGTTTACAAAATTTTATTTACAAATAAAAAATTATTTTTTTTTTAAATAGCTCCAACGATTTTCAAAAGTTTTTCCTCATAAATTTAGATTTGTTTAAGAAATCAGATGGTTTAAAATATAGGCTCCCATAATTAATTTATTTCTTTTAAAACCAGAGTAATAGATCTTAATTATTCAGACTTTAAAATCACAATGTGGTCGCACATTATAATGAGCAAGTTGATCGTGCAACCCAATCTTGCTTTTTTTTAAAAATATATTGAACCATTTTTGAGAGAAATAAGATTTTTCTAAAAATTACAAAATTTATAAAGAGGTACCGTTATTTTTTATCCTTAAAATTAAAACTACTTGGCAGTAGACTAAATACCAAGTTTAAAGAAAATCCACCTATCCGTTTAGTCTGTATAGCCAAACAGCCATTTTCTCTCAAAATAACCAACATAGCCATTGCCTTTTAATTGTTTTTTTTTTTTGAAAAGTCATTCAACCAAGAAAAATTATTATTATTGTTAAAATTTTTTTTTCTATTTACACTTCAGACTGAAAATTAAATGCAATTATGTAAATTTTTAAAGCATGTGAGCATGAAGTACCTTACCTTATAAGACGACTGCAGATTTCAGATTTCAGATACTTTTTTTTTTTCAAACAATAAAAATGCAATGAGCATTTCCATTTTCACACACAAAAAAGAACTAAATTCAACCACCTGATAATATCTCTGAATACCTTGAGGACTTTAATTCTACTTGAGTATTCGAGACAATTTGTTCAACTTTTTTTACTGGAAAACTTTGCAATCTGTCCCCTCTAATCTTCCTCAATCAGCTGTGGATTTTTAAGGTAAGCTTAGGTACTGACTGATAGAAAAGAACATTGAAAGGAAGGTATATATGTATAGCTAGTTACCTTCCATTTTCAATTTCTTCCAAGAATGAAGGTTTGCTGAAAGCAGCCATATTCAGAAAGAGTTTTCCTCTGACAGAATAATTTTTAAGAGGACCTTTGCATATGGAAGACAATAAGTAGGTACCTATATCTATATCTATTCTAAGAATATACTTATAGGTATGTCTTGAATTATTTTTTTTTTCTTAACTTTTTCTTTTTAAATATTCGTATGGGGAAAAGGAAAATAAATATTTTGACGTTGAAGTTAAAGGGAAATTTAACTTTGTTTTAAACAAAAAAGTTTTAAATGCAACAGAATGATGAAGAGCCAACAACTCTGTTCCATGTAGTATGAGTCCTTATAGATATAGAGGGGAATTCGAAGTTTTGCTTTATCTCCTCTTATGTAAAACAAGTTTTTGTTTCTGTTTGGTTTTTAATTTTTGGAAAACAGCTTTTGATTGAATTTAGTTCAAAAATGATTGCACTAAAAACGGGTTTTAGGTTTTTGCCAACAAATTCAAATAACGTAATAGGAGGTTTAATGAAATAACCATTATTGTTGGTTATTAGCTGTTTATCTTGTTAATTGCTGAACTGATTTTGTTACAATTTTGCAATATGGTGTTTCTTTTTCAATTGTTATTGAAATACTAAAAACCAGATGGGTCATATATTAATTATTTTTGAAAATTTAAAATTTCAGTTTTGTAGTTCCTTTTTTGCTTTAAACAATAAAATTTATTTTTGAAGGTTTTTTTAATATTCTATATACTACTTGTAAAGAAAAGGAACGAAAGGACTATACTTAATAGTAAAACTTTATTATTTTATAAAAGTAGAGGACGAATACTACGAATTTTATGAAGAACGATCGGTTCTTCTCGACGGCTCGGTAGATACTGCCTTCTACTACCATCGTATGTCAAGGTATACAGGTCGGTGTCGGTGTTGCCGTTGACATACTGAAATACATCAGCCAACAAGTAGAAAACTTAGCACTATTTTATTTAAGTCCAAATAAAATTGTGCTAAAAGTTTAAAGTACACTTTTCTTTCACAATTCTTTAGAGGGAAAATCTAGAGCTTAAGAAGCTATTTGAATTTTCCAAAAATAGAAAAAAAAAAATTTTAAATCACGGCAACATTTACAAAGACAAATTATATCTTTTTTTAAAGCCATTCCAATTCTTCATATATCTGTTTCTAAATCAAATTATTTAATTGAATACTTTTTGGCAAATTATTTTTCAAACTCAAAATTTAAAAAAAAAAAAAACACACATATCAATGTTAGTGTTGCCGTTGTTTTTAAATATTGTTTTCTATAATACTGTTAGTGTTGCCGTTGTTTTTAAATATTTTTTATTTCTATTTCAAGTTAATTTTTTAAAAGAATTCTAAGATGGAGGCTAAGTTTCAGCCCGATTTTCACGAAAAACTAACCATATACTCCTAATAACCCCCTCTAGGGAATTGTAAAAGAAAAGTGTACAGTAAAATTTTTACATGTCAAATGTTTATTCTGAATAAGCTAATATCGGATAAGCAGAAGGTTTTAGGAACCTCCTTTAAAATATCAGTAAAACCACAAGTGTTTCAAGACATTGATCTGGTATTTGACTAATACATCTCAATAGTGACCAGAAGTAGACTTCCTATAAACCTATATCACGGAAAATAAGAAAACATGAACAGAAAAGGACTCCATTCGGATTATTTTTGTAATTTTTTTACAACATTTTCCGAATTCAAGTGTGATTTAATTTCATTTCCTGCAGAAGAACAGATATTCCTGGCTGAGGGAATGACATCAATTAGGGAGTACACCTACATCAGATAACACTTTAGGCGTACACATTCCTTGCAAGTCCGATTCCCCGGAGATAAATTACCCATTTACTGGAGATTTTAAGGAGACATCTATTCTAGGATTAAACAAAAAATATATATTCTATCCGGTAAGAGGGAGGCCAGATACAAATTCATTTATATCGTTCGTTTGTCTGGAATCTCAGCAACAGTACGTTTGAACAAGAGATGAAGAAGAGAGGTTTTTTGCCTTAGGTTTCATTAACTGCTTCATCATGATCCTTGAACCTTTCTCACAGTTTATTTCTTTTTTTCCATTTTTTTTTGCTAATACCTCTTAACTTTGTTAACAGGAAACGTGTTTTTCAATCCTCAGATTCTTTCAACACTATACCCCCCTCCACCCTCCCTACAGGAATATTGTTCTTACACGAAAGTGTTGTTTTAATTTTACTTCCCGTGTATAAAAAAAATGAAAAAAAAAATAAAAAAAAAACAAACAAACAAACATCAACAGAACAAACTCATAGTTCAGTATTCTGTTCATGGGGACAACCGACATTCAAAACAACAACGTTGACAACGACAAGGGTCAAAACTCACAACAACTCTTTTGTATACTTCAGAGAAAAACGCTGATGGCATTCTTGATAGCCAGTTGAAAAATAATGTGCCAGGGCTTAATTTTTTTTATTCAATTTTTTATTATAACTTTTCTGTTGTGTCGTCTTGATTGGGTGAAAAGAAAAAAAAAAAAAACTCAAAGCAGGCAGAAACTAGAAACAAAACAGAGAATGAGAGAGAGAGACACAGAGATGTTAACGAGATTACCTTCAAATTCAAATGGGTTACAACTTACAACAAGGATGAAGAGAGGTTGAAAATTTAAATTTGTAGCTTTATAATTTTTTGGGAATTTATTCTATAAAGAAAGAAAAACGCCTTAAACAAAATTTCAGCAAGAAAGTGGATGTAAAAAGTGAAAATATTTTGTTAGTTGGAAGGATGATGAAATATTTAAGTGTCCCTCTGATGATAAAATTAAGCAAAAGGCTGATATGACCTTCGAAATGTTTAATATGAATGAAAAAGACTTCATGACTTGGTAGGTATATTGCCATAATTATTTGATTAAAGGTGAGAGAGAAACCGAATATGAATAATTTTCTATTTTAACAGTTTTATTTTTATTTTCCTATAACCCAAGTTATTTTTACACTTCAAGCGTCTAGGCATACAATGCACCTCAACAGACTTAAGGACTCTTTTCCATACTCCTGGAAATGAACTTAGTGGCACCAAAGCTTGTGGAGAACTAAAGTCTATTAACTTCTCGACTGAAAATGTAAATCATCTTAAGTCCATTTTTAACATTTTTTAGTAGAGCAAAAAAGCTCTTAAAAGCAGTTGTGACAGCATGCCATTTTCGTACATAAGATGAATTTTGTTTCTTAATCTAAAGGAAAAAGTGTGAGATAGAAGAATTCGGATAACACAGAACTGTGCGCCATTTGTATTGATTACAGGGTTCATTAAAAGAAAGCAAATCATCTTAAGTTGACTTAAAATGTTTTACCTCTTCAGTCGAGACTTATGAGTCTCACCCATTTCTATGAATTTAATGGGACCTACAATTTTTTTCGGAATCCGAACGGCTAAGCTGAAAGTAAATTTTTTATGTCAAGAGATACTTTTGGAGGTTTTATCAATTCCCCATTAGAGGAAGTACGTTTAAATTCATTCAGTAAGTCAAAAAAAAAAAAGTGTTTCCAATATCTTTTTCGATATCAATCTCCTCCATGAATGTGACTTCAGGGCTTTGGGAAAGAAGTGATATTTTATAAAAGTCATTAATCACTCCCGAAAGGATCTTGAAAGGTTTTTTTTTTTTGTTATACACTCAATATAAAAATATTGGTCCCGAAAAATATTTCATTATGTTCCAATCCTATAAATTTGGTTTCTTTTGAATTAAAAAAGTATAAAACCACAGAAAAAAATATGAGTTACCGCGCTTATACCTACTTATATATATAAAATCTTTTATTATGCTGTACTTTTATTCCATTTCAACCAAAACTAATAGCCTCCAACTCAAACCAACCAAAAAAAAAAAAAAACCAAGTCATGTATATAAGAAGACATGCAAACTAAAGCGCAACAATAAATTGGATTAAAAGGGAACATTTAGCAAGAACAATGTAAAGTAGGACACGGTATAAGGATTTATGGGTTTTTAGTTCCATTGTAATTGCCAATCGATTTTATGTTTGTTATTGTCCTGGGCAATCTTTCTCCGCACATATATCTACATACTCGAATATAGCTAGAGTTTTAGCTAGCTTTTACTTTTCCATATATATTTCCGGGTCTTTATTTAAGATATACACATATATAGAGGGATATCTAAATGAAAAATACTACAAGAACACATGCTTCGGGGCTACAACTGTCGGTCGGTTCGAATGACTTTTTGTTCGATATACTCATACATTATATGGATAGATATATCTACTCATATCAGTGAGAAGAGTGAGCGAGAGTCCTTTCAATTTCTCTCGGTGGGAGATAAATTTTCCCCGAGATGCGGGATTAATTGGATTAAACGAACATAAATACTTTAGTACTCTGGTATTTATACTCAGCTCAGATCCTTGGCATCAGATGGTGGAGGACAATAGTTATAGTCGATTTTCGAACTTAATTGCCATTTGTTTTCCATTTAATTGTAAACTACAGCTCACTTTTCGGAAGTTTTAAAGAATTTATTATAAAAAGAAGGAAAAAAAAGTTTGAATCAGTTTTGCAATTAAAAACAAAATTACTATAATATCTTCAGACATATAAGAGCGTAGGGAACAAATTTTGCCTTTTGTACGTGCGAATTACATTTTTTTTAATTTTGATATGCTGATAACGAAAATGAGCACATACACAAATTTAAATATTATATCACATTTTCGAGTAAACTATTTATTTAGTTTTTTTTTCGCAAAAGTAATAAATAAAGTTGGTTTTTAAAAATTAAAAATTTAGCTAACGATCTTCTTTATTTATACAAAAATCATGAAAATATGGTTGCAGATGGTAAAAAAAATAAACGTTTGTACAATATGTAAAAATACCTAGTCATTTAATACGCATTAAGATTTTAATTTAAAAGAAAAAACGTGTGAAAAATACATATATTTTATTCTTTAGATTTTTTTAATATAAACTTAAAACCTACTTCCAGTCCAGCTAATGGTGCAATCATAATAAATAATAAATTTTTTTAAGCCCGACAAAAAAAAAATGAAATTAAAAAAAACCAGACTGCATTTTACGCGCCATAAAGAAAATTCCTTTTCTCTGGAATGGCAGAGAATATAAACCGCCTGAATCTGACGATGGCACAAAAAGCTACTTTCTAATTACAACTCCATTAAAAATATAATTGAAATAAAGAGGCTCACACATTGAGTGTGGCGGAGCCAAAACAACAAGATTTTCTATGCACTGCCAACTGGCAAACCTAAATTATAAAAATGAAGTGAGTACATTAGCTTTTGTATTCTCAATGTTATTGTTGTTTTAAGGATGTTTTCATTCAATTCCCAGGAAAAAAAGAAGCTGTTGCCTTTCTTTTATCTTGAAGATATTTTCGCCCCTTGCAGTCTTGAACCTTCTTAGCAGTTACATCAGCAGTACCTACACTGACAATGTGGAGGTTCCCATACAATAATATAATCTAAGCGCGAGTTGGAAAACTGCCAAGTGGGGTATTTGGATTTCAACTTGCATTGTTTTTCGACCATAAACAAACAATATAAGAACTCACAAGAGAGATACCCAGTAAGGTTTTTTTTTTTAAAAATAGCGTTTAAATAGTGTGAGCTTTCACTTCAGTGATGTTTTATACAAAACAAAAAAACATTTATTTTTCCGTTTCTATGCTTGCACATTTGATTTAATACACTTTCTAGACATTAGACAGGACACTATAAAAAGGTTATGGTCGTTAGTTCGAAAAATAAAAAAAAACGTCTCTTTTTTTTTTTTTCAAAAAGTTCATTTCTATAGCTGGAATATAATATGCAACAGCAAGTTGCAGCTTGCAGCCCCAACCAGATGGCTTTGTTTGAAAACAATGAGATGGAGTGGCAAGGAAGACGATAACACTGCGTCAAATTGTGTTTTAATGTGTGTTTTATTTTTTTTTTACGTGATGATGATGGTGTCGGTGACAGGATGGCAAGTTTTTGTAATTTATATATCGAACAAAACTTCATTTTTGTGTGTCCTCACAGTTGATATATGTATTTTTAGTGCAGATGATTTGAAGTCCCCGAAGAATGGTGTCAAATAAGGTGTAATTTAAGTGTTTGACCTGGTTTAATTATTTTTGAAAAATAAAATTTTAATCTTGGGATAAAAATTAAAAAATAAATTTAAATTGTATTTAAGTTTAGGCTTAAGGAAATTAATGTCAACTCAAAACGTGTAAATCTCCCACTCTTTTATCATCCTCGTAAATAAATGTACCTTTGTTACAGGAAATATTCAAAATCAGGTATTCTAGTATTGGAATTTTAAAGCAGAATAAATAAAACAGGCAAGGAATGAAATAAAAGGTGTGTTTTATTCATTGCTGCATAGCCAGCGCAGCAAAATTTCCCTTGGCAAACAAAACCAATTTGACTGCTGCCGAAAAAGAAGTCAGTGAAAATAAAGATGGCTGTGCTGGCGATAGAGCTTTCAATTATTGAAATGAACGTAGGTATAGAGTGAGCTTTCGTTTTATTCAGACTTGTGCTGCGCTGGCTATGCAGCAATGAATAAAACACACCTAAAATGTATTTCATAGATCTTTACCTAAGAATTTTACACAAAGCGTAACTCGGACTAGGCAATATAATTTATTTTATTTTCGGTTATTCTATAGAATAAAACTGTTTCCGTGAATTCTGAAGTTACAACGATTTTGAAATTGATCCAGTTTTTGACAAATTTTTCTTTCATATTATCGAAAGCTAGTTATTAAACACGAATTTGTGGCACATTAATTGGACACTTTCGGCTAATTGGAAATTAAAATGTGATTATAAACAATGAAATACATACTTGGAAAACAAATTGATTCTTGTATTGAAGTTATATCTGTCATACCTACTTTAAAAGTCTGAAATGATAAAATCCTAGAATTTACCTGTAAAACACAGATTTTTTCAGAAATATTGGTAAAAGTTTGAAATGTAGATATTGTTTTCATAATAAATTCCGGATTTTTTGTCGTGGACATAGTATAGGTCCCTTGAAAGCTGGCTTTACGGGTTCCAAGAATTTGAAATCCCTGTTTGCGTCTTTTGTCCCGTTCTTTTCAAAGATGTATAGAGAAACCTTGGGGCAACATGACACCCCAAATTTTTGGGTGTGATTAAGTGGCTTTTACGTTACGCTATGTCCTCGTTTTATCATCTGCTGCCAAAAAACAACTTTTGCAAACAGTCGCGGAATATGTGTTTTCGAAAAATCGTATATTTTTTTGTAATTTGCAGTGAAAGTTATATTTAAAACTATCTCATATCCGAAAAAACTGATTGATTTGCCGCAAATATCCACTTTTATTTGAAGGGTGTATGTGTCATCGAGGCTCGGCATGCTTGCTGGATGCCATGGCCTAGATCGTCGAAAATGGTATGGGTTATTGCCTTCATAACACATAACGAATGTTACGATCTTTATCCATGCCGAAATTTTTTTTTTAAATATAAATAAAATATTCGTCAAATTTTGCCAAAAGAAATAAATTATTTACTTAAATCCCAGGAGATTATTTACTGAAGTGAGAGAAAACGAAAGTTGGCAACCATGGAGTGGAAAGGCCAATATGTTTAGTCCTATGAGGCTAATCCCACCCGCGCAACACTAAGTGGCGTCCTTGCGGCCACTGCTTTGTCTTGCGCATAAATACATTCACCCCCTAACTCGAAGTACTGCATAATCTTATAGTCTTACCTCATTTTCGATTTTCTGCAACATCACGGATTTTCCAAGGATCACCACAGCGACTCTTTTATAAAAAAAAAACTTATTTCAATATCGTTTTCACTGTTCCTCTTAACCTAAATGAATGTAGAAGTGGTAGAAAATTTTTCCCATTAGGTATAAAAACTTCAGCTCAAGAAATCATGCACAACACTTTTGGAAATTTTGGTAAACGTTACATAAAATAACGAGAATTAGATTTAAAAAAAAAATATTTTATAAAAAAAAGTTCTTCGGGGAACTTTAATCCCCGGCTTTAAGGTGAAATTTTACCCCGGGAAAAAAAATTTTAAAATTAAAATTCAAATTACGAATTATGATTTTTGATATCCCCCGTCATCAAGGTGCCCCTATACTATAGGAAATAAGTATAGCTATGAGATGGTGATATACTTGGTAAGTTTTGTCCTTTTTTTTTTGTTTTTCAAAAAAATTAACTTTAAAAGAAAGTTGTCGAAATTCTTTGAATTATTAGTTATATAATTATAGGATGGTAATAATACCTAACAAAGTGAGGCATCATAGATCCCCAGGTTCTCTTATCTTTAAAATTAAGATGAAAAAGTCATAAAATCACTGTTCCTATAATTAGAAAAAAAACTTCGCAACAAGCCTACGACTTTTTTTGATTTTTAATTATTATTTTGTATTTGGTCTCGAAACTCAACAATCAACAAAAATCGAGCCCACCACTGGTTTCATAACACAAACAGTCTTAGTTCTATTTTGATATCCCATTTTTAGAAGTCCAAATTACAACCAGAAAAGTAAAATCTCTAACTGAAGCAATCTGAAAAAGGTTGTCCAACCAGCCTTTTTGTCAATGTTTGCACTAAACCTATCCGTTGGTATGCTCTTTTACAACAGATGCGATGAGATAGGTATCCTACGGTCACCTCCCGGCCCAGACTATATAGATTTTTTTTGTATCGAAGTATTTTTGAGCTAGCAATCGGAACAATTTTATTTTTCTAAGAAAAAAGTTGATCAATCAGTACCCTATGATTTCGAAAAACTATTTTTTGTAAAATGTACAGGTACCAATATTTATAAAAATTAATTAGGGAACATTTTGTAAGCAATTTGGATGACCTTTACACTCTTTAAGAATAACATACAAATGCCAAAGATTGTGGAATTCTATAATGTGTCTGAAATATGTGAAATGAGGCAGTAAATTAAAGCCAATTTAAAAAGTTCATGTAATACTAAAGAAGAAAATTTAAATTAGTTTGTTCAAGAAATTCACATCCATCAAGCATTTCTTCACAACCCACTCTATTTAGAAAACGTATATAAAAATCCATCGTCCTCTTCATGCGAACTCACATAATAACTTAATCTTATCTCCATTACATTACCACACCGTCTGTGCGCCATAATTCTAGTTCGACGTAAGCGTTGGCTTGGCGTCCATCCAGGCTCCTCCATTAGTATTAGGAACGTGTAACCCAATCTACATATAACACAGAAAAGTTATACTACTCCCGTCAACTTCCAAACTGCACACTAAAACAATATTTATCCAATCACTTTTAGCCAGTATACCTAACCTATAGCCAAGCTACCACATATAGAAGTGAGTGGAAGAAGTGTATGTACATAAGTGGAAGTTGTAGCAGCACCTCTCTTGGAAGTGATTCTCTTAAGCTCCTTCGACATCGACATCGAAATCATGCATGTGATACGAAGAAGGTGTAGACCTAAAGCCCCTCGAAGCAACAACAACGCCCAACGGGCGATTGAATTCCTATTATGATTCAAGGCACGTTTCGCATAATGACGATGAACTCGTGCAGTTTGCCGTTTGCTTTTGCTTTGCAGCGGTTGCGCCACATTCATCTTCTCAGGATGCTGGATGCATCAAAGCATTCAGTTTGGAGCTTGTAGAAAGTATGCACCTGCAGGACTCTCTACATATACGCTGAGTGACATTTTTATGTCAACTTCATCGCACATTTGAAGAAGGATTTAACTTAGCATAGCAGGATCATCATTTTGGTGGAGAGAGAGTGAGAGATAGAGAGTTTGGATGTCGATGTGGAGTGGAGGTCGGTAAACGTTATCGTCGTCTGATAGAGTGATGATGATGATGAAGGTTGAGGATTTTGCTCGTGTTTCAAACTACGTATATGAAAATAGCTTTGCGTTTGATCTAAAGTGAAATGTTGATGTTTGCTTTTAATTTCAGCAAAGCAAATTTGCATTCGCAATTGAGTTTCTCAAATCCGTTTTGTTTCATCTTATCTATTATAGGAAAATTTTAAGTTTGACTCAATTGGAAATATGTAGGTACCTACAATACATAGGAGGGTTTATATAAACTGGATCTATTCAATTTAAATTAATGATTAAAATAATTAATTTAATTAATACATTTCTATCGAAGTTCTATTAAATTAAATTGCACTCTTGTATGCATAAGAAAATATTAGATTTAGACGATATAGGTTAAAAACAGATTAAAATTTTAAAACTAATTTAAAACGTATACAGTCGTATTTATTAGATTTTTGCCTACTTAGACACTGTCTAACTATTTTCAAATTGGTGGAAATATGCTTTTTTTAACAAAAATAAATATCAAATTATTCACAGTTAAGACAATCTACTATTGTGTCTAATTTAGAAAGCTATAATAAGGCAACAATAAACAAGGTTTTTGAACACATTTTCTAAAGTAGGACAGTTGTCTAAAGTTAGACAACGTTTATAAATAAGACCAATATTCTCTAAATCCATCTTTTCATGTCGAATTGCATTGTTATTCTCGTTACTATGAGGAATAGAAAGTGACGAATTAAAAATTTGTAAAAAAAAACATCAATTTCTATTACTATTTTTATGTTTGGTCACATTAAATAGTATACCAATGTTTCAAACAAGTACTTTGAGAAATTCCCCAAGCCTGTTGAACTTTTAGAAAGTACAGAAATTTGTCATAGCAACCTTCTCATTGCCAAGTCGAGGACAACATCCACAGAATTCAAGAAACTTTAGCCACTGTAAAATGTTGGCTTTTTTCATTTATCTATTAAAACTTTCTCAAAACGAAATCATCCACCAGTCGAGACTGTTCATATACCATATATTTATATATGCCCTTTAAAACAAAAATATTCAGAACTGTCAGAAACTTGTAAAAATATATTAATCATTAAAAATTTTGTGTTTTTGATTCGACAGTTTTATAACAGATCTTTTGGAAATTTTTATAAAGCTCAGAAGAATCTTTTGGCAATTGACAAATTTCAAGCAGTCACGTTATGAACTCTCATCTGTTACGTCTTTTTGTCTATTATATACAATTGTTAATAGTTACCTACTTAAATTCCTTAGAATTTTGTCTACAGATCCCATAATGGTAGGTATAGAAGGTTTTATTTGAGAGCATGTTTTCCCTTAAACACATTCAAAAACCCCATGTATAATAAATCGTATCACTTGAAATAGAATTCAAGATGTATAACAACCTGCAATTTTTAGAGTGTGTGTCTGGAACTTAATCCATTTAACAAAATAATCGATTCAAATAAACTATTTACACCATCATGGATAAACCAACTTCATGTCGTAATATAGCTCGTATTTCATTGAATTATTACATCAATTTCAAATGTACATATAAAGCTGAAGGCCAGGTCTGGCCAGTCTATCCGTTCAATTAGGGTCCAATCAATGATTACATATTATCTCACTCATAGTGATCCAAAACCTCACTCCATTCAACCTCAAAATTCCTCAAAATCTCCATAAACAAAAGTAAAATTTAATTACGGTAGAACGGTTTAGTATATCTAGACAATGATGGAGATGGAAAAATAGAAAGAGGGCTAAAAATCACCCCCTTGCTCATACCCATGTCGAATGAAAAGAAAACCCTACTCAAATAATTTCATTTGTTGTTCTTCTTGTCAATATCACTTGCAGAAGACCTCCATTATCAATTATTATTATGTTCTTCTTTCTTCTACGAGCCTTTTTGAAAGGCTTAATCGATATGATGAGAGAGGAAGTGAGAGAAAGACAGAGCTTTAATGCAAAACCAATGCTGACTGAGCATTTAGCTTCTGCAGAAATGCCATAATGGTATTCATGATGATTAAGTTTAGGATATTTTATCAAAACACACACTTTTTACCTCCTGCTAAAGAAGTTGATATTATATAGATTTTGTGCCTTTACAAGATAAACAAAAAGTTTAAATTGTTATTATATCAGAACTGAAAAGATATTGTAGCAGTTATTTAGACAGAGTATAGGGATTTTAATATTGTGTTTTAGTTTCTTGACACTCATAGAAAAATCACTTTATATCTTTCAATGGAAGGGAAGGTTTTAATAATTTGTTATACCTTCAAGGTGATATTATATGCCCAAGGAATATATTGAATTTACATTTAACTGTTTGTATTTTGTATTTTGGAGACATTAAAGATTTCAAATTTAAATATTTGCAGTTTTAAAAGTTGGATAAGAGGAAAAAAAATTCATAATTACTTAAAATCATCTAGTTTGTAACGGGTGGTTTTTTAAGAGGTTTAGAACTTTTTTTAAAAAAAAAACACAAAAAATTCGAAAAAATGAATGAAATATTTATTTGAATCGATAGTTTGAACCTTGCATTTTAATGTTTAAAGATAATTTCATGCAAATGTTGACCGCGGCTGCGTCTCAGGTAGCCCATCCGCTGAGTCCAATTTTGGCATACTCTTTCACACATATCGGCCGGTATCTCACGAATGAATGCATGGATGTTGGCTTCCAGTGCGTCAATCGAAGCGGGCTTGTCCCTATAGACATTAGCCTTGACATACCCCCACAAAAAATAGTCTAATGGTGTCAAATCGCACGATCTAGGCGGCCAATTGACCGGCCCGAAACGTGAAATTAACTGTTCACCAAACTCGCCTCGCAATTGCGCCATTGTTTCGCGTGCTGTGTGGCATGTGGCACCGTCTTGTTGAAACCACATATCATGCAAGTCAAGAACTTCCATTTCGGGCAAAAAAAAGTTTGTTATCATCGCTCGGTAGCCTTCACCATTGACAGTAACGGCGCCGAATCGACATTTCGCGGTCTTCTGTCACACAGCTGATACGGCCGCAATATTTTCTTCACTACGCACAGTACGTAAACGTGTTGGTGGTTTAATGTCCAACAAAGTAAATTTGGTGCGAAATTTGGTCACAATCTTCTGAATAGACTGCTCAGAAGGTCGAGAATGCCGACCATAAAATGGAAGAAGCGCGCGATGAACATTCCGAACCGAGCACGAATTTTGATAGTAAAATTCAATAATTTGCAAGCGTTGTTCATTTGTAAGACGATCCATGGTTAAATTCCAAACCAAACTGAAGCTGTTTGACAGTGACACAAGGTACTAAACACACGTCAGCTGTCAAAACCAGTGTTGCCAAAACCAAGCCAGCTAAAAAATCACCCGTTATAATAGCCCCGAAAACTCTGAGTGCCAGTTTTTTAGTGTCTGAGGAAAGGGCGATTACCAAAGTGTCGCCTTCTCTACTTCGATAGTTTTTTGACACACATCTCTGTTAAAAATTTCTATTCAGTCTATCCAGTGCCTATACGTTCTGTAACTCTCGCATCGATAAAATTGGTCGAGAAACGCTGAAAATAGAACAAAACTCATACGATTTATTTCAATTTTCATCGTTTGGAAGAGTTACAGAACGTAGCCACAGATCTTACACACTTGAAAAGCTAACTTGTAGTTAACTCGGAACCAGGGACGTCCCGTACTCATGCAAAGTGGGTAGACAGTTACTCATTTTCAGTGATTATATTTTGCATTATTCTTAAGATACCTACATCATTTGGTTTAAAGCCCTCTTACCACGTCAAGGTAGATGTATTCAAGAAGATGTTAGTTGTTTTTTTCATTTTCTTTATTTTTTTATTTTTTTAATTTAATAAAAAAAAATAAGAAATTACAATATTTCTTCCTTTTTTTAATTGTTTTTATTCTCACCACAGGCAAAATCGTAGCCTCAGCCATCCCAGAAGAATTTAACTCAAAGTAAACGAACGATTAGACATTTTCAATTTTGTCTATTTCCTCCATATAAAATACGAAATGAGAATGGTATACCTTCAATATACATCCATTTTTTTTACCATAGTTTGGTTGAAAGCGAAGACACTGTCTTCGGCTTTACGAATGATTGATCGGCCCTGTGCCGATCGTTGTTGTTCATACTTCGTGTTGAATGCACGTATAGAAAGAATGAAAAAGGTTTGAGTGTGTCTGTGTGTAAAGAGTTTACGTGTTGATTTATATAGCGTGTGTGAACAAAGCAAAGTTTTTTAAATAAATGTATATTGGGGTAAGAAGGGACATTATAAACGTAATAAAAATATAAGATTTCCTTGATTTGAAGATTATCTTGTTATGGCACTTGTATTTATGTTTTAAACGAATGGTTTGGGTAGACATTGTCTAAAATGTCTAATTGACGCCTCGTCACTGCTCGGAACTTAAATTGAGTGACAAATATTGAAAAACTGGGCCTTAATGTAGAAATTACTATAAATATAAATTTATAAAATACGCAAAAAAAAATTCAAATATTTCAAAATAATAAAAGTCTTCAAAAAAGAAGTCGTTACAATCATCCATATATAGGAGGGCAAGAAGGGGCACTTACCCCCCCCCCTCCCCCTGGCTCTGAGCTACGGTTTTTGTCCACCAACACTTTATCAGTTCTTAATATGGAATTTTGACTAATAGGTCATTCTTTCACTTTTTTCGTCAAATTCTACCCCCCCCCCCCCCTTGTAGATAATGTCGTTTTCTGATCATAAAAATGGATTTAATTTTTCATTTCATGTTAAAAAATTGAAAACATATACATAACTCCTGAATTCTTAACATATAAGCCATACGATAAAAATTTCTTTGCAAAAAAGAATGATAATTCAATTTTATAAAAAAGGCTGTCAAAACTTTAAAGTACGATGAGTAGTTCTTGAGATATAAAAAGGACATAAGTCACAAAAAAAAAAAAATCAAACGAGTTCCAAACGTCAAGTATTTTAAATTCTATCGAAAATCAAAGAACACTCATCCCGCACGTATTGAAAGCGAAAAGTATTTCAAAATATCTTAAGCCTAACTAACTTCCTGTGAAATTAAAAATAAAAACCTTACAAAGTACACGTGGAAATTTAATGTAAACCCATAATTAATTCTTCACATGAATTTTTGTTACTCAGTTTGGAATTTTTAATACAGTAAAACCCACTTAAGAGAAACGGTAAAATTTCACAGTCTTTCTTCCACTTAAGCGGGGTTTTCAGTCAAACAAACCCCGCGGATTTAAAATTCCAAAAACGGTTGTGACATATCAAAAATTCAAATATCATTTTGGTATTAAATGAAATTTTTTGTTTTGTTTAATTAAATTTTTTTTGTCACTTAAGAGAGTTTTTTTCAATGAAAAATATAAAAATTATCCGGGTTTTTCACTTAAGCAAGTTTCGCTTAAGAGGAGTGTTTTAAAGGTAGTTGGTCTACAAATAATCGGCGATGAAAAAAGTGTTTCAGTTAAGCGGGTTTTTCTCTTAACCGGGTTTCTCTTAAGCGGGTTTTACTGTACTCACTTTTAATGTAAAAAATAAAAATATTAATTTGAATGACTATTGTCAGAATCTCGAAAAGGTCAATAAAAGAGTGTTGAAATTCCGTGTTTTTTTTTATTTTTTCCTACTTGATGGGTATACAAACGCTGGAAAAGACAATCGTTTAATGCGAAATTATTTTTTTTTATTTCTGAATTTATATTTTTCCCAAAACAAATTTATTGACTAATTTCACAATTTCCCACACTGCCTTAGTTTTTTCCTAGTGGTCGTTCGTTGGTAAATGCAAATTTTGAGTGAAATTGATTAAATTCATATATTTCACTTTCATATTTTTTACTCGCTTCTTGTTGTGAAATTCATTCCAGTGAACGAGGCGTCACTTTTATATGAAAATTTCATTTCCTTTCGAACTGAGTGCAATAAAACCCGCTTAAGAGAAACTGCAAAACGTCTCAGTCTTTCTTTCACTTAAGCGGGTTTTCCACTTAAACGAACCCCGCTTAAGTGAACAAAAAATTTTCTTAAGCGGAGTCCGGAAAAGTGAAAAAAAATTGCAATTAAGCGGATTTAAAAATTCCAAAAATGGTTCTGACATATCAAAAATTCAAATGTCATTTTCGTGATGAAAATTTGGTGGAGGTTAAAAATAAAAAAGAAGTAAAAGCGTTCAG
This sequence comes from Epistrophe grossulariae, assembly GCA_929447395.1. Taxonomy (NCBI): domain Eukaryota; kingdom Metazoa; phylum Arthropoda; class Insecta; order Diptera; family Syrphidae; genus Epistrophe; species Epistrophe grossulariae. Next base: position 138,763,443 of record OV839568.1, read on the forward strand.
CAAATTTTTTGTTCTGATCTATTAAATTTTTTTTCATTTACCTAATATAGTTTTTTTCAATGAAAAATATTAAATTTAACTGAAAATATGTTTCAGGTTTCCGGGTTTTTCACTTAAGCGAGTTTCGCTTAAGCGAAATGTTATAAAGGGAATTGGTCGACAAATACTCGGGGATGAAAAAAATGATTCAGATAAGCGGGTTTTTTCTCTTAAACGGATTTTTCTTAAGCGGGTTTACTGTACTAGGGTTAAAATTTGAAAAAGAAATGAGTTTTTAACCGATTGAAATTGCAAATGCATGCAAAACTGTATATATATCAGGTGAGATTATATACTAAATGGGTTGGAATTATATAGCAAACAACTAAGAGGTAATCTCAAAAATTTGTTTTTATAATGGAACCCAATTTCAAGGAATAATAATTATAAACCTTATTCCCTTAATATTTTCACTTTCATCTTGCCCCACACAAAAAGCGCATACATAGTGCACACACATATACCCTTACAAATAATCTGTATAATTAAATGAAAACTATTTCATACGTACTTACCGTTCCATAAATCCGTAAAAAAAATCATATATAAACTATGATTTTATGCTTGCTCAAATGCTCGTTTCCTTGTTCGTATATATTTTATGGGCTGTTGTATAGTAGGTTGAAGTTGAAAGGAGTGCACTTTTCGCGTTATAAATGCTTGGTTTCTAAATGTGAAGCTTTTATGGAGAAGCTCTTACTTCTTCTTTTTCTTCGTTTACCCTTCTACTTTACCCTTCTACAATATAAGTATAGGTACATACGTTACGTCGTACATCCTCTGTCAAATAAAATCATATGGGTGCATCGTGTCTAATCTTACACCATCATATACCTACCATAAGATGTGTGGGGAGTTCCACAAAATACATATTATATGCCCTTTAGGATGTGCTTAAGGATTTTCGGAAGAGTGAATTGCGTTTAGTTTTGCGAAAATATAATTTTAAGTGCAGAAAATTAAATTAAATTTGCATTTAGCTTGTAAGAAGAGAAAACTTTAACAACGAACACGACCTACATATAAAATAGAGGCAAACTAATCCACAGGCAAGAGGGTGAACATTATAAGTTCAGGGGTTAAATATTAAAATTTAAATTTGTTCAATGGTTTTTATTTTTGAGAGGATTTTTTACTTGATTTGGTCAAAAACTTAGACTCATTTTATCAAAGCATGAATAAATAAATAAATTTTATCAGGATATAGAAATCAATTTTGACGGGTTTCAACTTTCAACACTCCATGAGGTAATTTCATAAATTACAGAAAACTATTTTCATCCCAAATTTGGTAATTTCGTTTGACAGATCTTTTCATTTTTAATTTGACTCGTTTTTTTTCTCCGCATCGAATTTTGAGATGTTCAGTGGATTCCAATTTTCGAAATTAAATTATTTGAAATCAAATTTGGAAATTTGGAACTAAATTATTTGATTTTCTTCATTTAACTTTATAACTTAAAAGATAATATTTTTGACAGGTCATAATATTTTTTTACATATATTTTTGCTTTAAATTGTGCCAGGCAATCTTAAGTACCATGTTTTTATGAAAATCGCTTCAGTGTTTTTAGAGACACAGATAACCAAACCTATAGACAGTTATAAAATAAAACAGAAAGCGGGTACTGACTCTTGTTAAAAATTGAAAAATCTACCAACGTTAACCGTTGGAACTCGACAAAAAATTGTAGGTCCCTTTATTCCTGCTCATAACACGCGCTCAGAAATGCTTGAGACTTTTAAGTCAATAGGCTCTGGTTCTCAACAAGCTGTGTAATTTACAGTTTGTAATAAGATCACCCCTAAAGTTTATTATTGATTGAAAGCACTTCCAGCTTTGAGACAAACTTGTTGATTATATTATAATGCCAACACAGTAAATAACAAGCAGTTGATTATACTTTAATTAAAAAAAATTCAGTTTATTTCGTTGATTTTTTTTGCTTTTCAGTATTTCTGGTTAAAAGTTTGAATTAATTACTTTCTCACTCAAAGGCCGTTGGGCATTTATGCCCGACCAAGCAAGAAATCACAAAACAACAGACTTTATGGATAAATTATTCGTTGGCAAAATCAATTAAAACAACAGAAGCGAATATAATTTTTTGTAATAACACCGATTAATAATTTCCTAGAAAATTTGTAATTAAATTATCTCTGCCCTTTTATTTAAAACTTAAGATATAAGACATTAATGAACATAATATGGCTTTTATATATACAAGTTCTATAATATAATCAATTGTTTTGTTTATAAAGAACCAACAAAAGTTTCCGAAGCGATTGATTCCTATAAATTTGAACCGAATTCTAAGAAAGTTAAAGAGCAAAGTTCAACATAAATGTATTATTAATGCCATATAAATTGTATACATATGTATATTTCCATTAATCCTTGAATTTTCTTTCCCTCTCCAAACTCTTTTATAAACGGTTAAACTTATTTTTCTCTTTAAATTTTCAACTATGGAAAAACAATAAAAAATAATATGATCCATTCATCCTGTAGCAAAAATAAATATACCCCACGAAGGAAATTCATTTAAATTTTAATTATTCATCAAACTTCCCCCACAATTAAATTCCAACGAATCTAGCTGATAAAAGGCTTACTTCCGTCATGCCCTCTCGCTATATATCTATACATCTACACCTCAACCGATACACCTATCTCTCCATATATAAAGCTTGTCTTGTGGTGCAGTTATTCCCACGCTGTGCTGTGTTGCTGGTACAGCTACTATTTCTGCTGCTGAAAAGGACAAAGTGTGCTGCCAACTCCCTAGTATACACTATTAGTGTTCGGGTTGGATTACCTTCATTCACGAAATGCAATTAATTTGCATTTTCTGCATTATCAGCTACCACCGAACGAAATAATAATAACTGAGCCAAAAGCGAGAGCATCCCCAAGTAAAAGACTCCCAATTGAAACCTCGGCTATACAACACCGAAAAATATTAAAACAGTACCTGTGTACATTTTTTTGTTGTATTTGTAATTGAATAGGTGGGTGAAGTTTTGTGCGCTATATATATATAATAGTTGGCCAAGTCGGCCAGCGGCGGCAGTGGCAGCAAACCGTATCGTTGGTGGGTGGCCATAATGGCTGAAGAAGGTTCTTATATACCATGAAATAATAACAATCACAACCCAGACCTACCCATTATACCTAGCCTAGACCCTTTAGCTTTGGGTTTCACATAGCGCAGATAGCACAATAGACATTTCGTTAATTAAATTCCATTATTTATCCTATGACTCTAGGATTTATCGCTTCCCTGAATATAGGGTCCAGTGGAATGGAGAGAATTGAATGACAAATCTATTTATTCCAGAAATACTTAGGATAATGATATCAGGAGTTTTGGGGCAAATGATCATTTAATGCGTGGTGTTGCGATATAGGAGTACTTTGAATCTCATAGAAATTAATAAAAGCAATTTATAGTCGAGTGAATTAAGGTGTTTTCGTCGAAAATCTATGAAAACAAGTAATAATTTGATATGTGTCTCGTTAAAGAAATCCTTTAAAAAATGTACGTCTATAAAAAGGATTTGATCATGCTATATGTTTAACTTAAATTTCGAAATATTTATGCTGTAGGGTTTTTTATTCAACTTTTTCGTTTATTTATTTCAAATAATGTTAATTAATTCATTTTTATTTTAGAAAATTTCAAAGTTTTAAAATTATCAACATCTATCAATAATTATTATTAAATGTACAAAAGTTATTTTCACGTAAGTTTAAGTTCAAAAAATTTTAAAATTGTAAATTGTTAGTTTTAAGTTTCTTCAGATTTAATAAACTAGCCCTGATGAAGTCGAGAAATTACAACGAAACGAAGGGAAAAAGTATGAAATAAAGTTTTATTTGCATATAAAAGGAAGTGACCAAAAAAGCCCGATTTAACATAAAGATATATTGAAAAAGAATTAACCAAACTTATTTTTCCATTCTTCTAAACTAAAGGAAAAATTAAATTTGAGTGTCTGTCAGACATTTTGAAATAATGTAACTACTATTTCTTTATGACACTATTTTTGTTTTCGAGCTATTAGAACCCCGTTTTTTTAATTTATGTATGATGTACGTCTGTTATCTGTCTTCCTGTTCATCTATCGCTTCGAAATAACTGAGAGAAAAAAACGATATTTTTCTGACATATAATATTGTTTCTTCCATTGATTTGTTTCGGTTTAAAATTCGAAATTCGATGAACAACGTCGAAAAATTTGTCCGTTCCTTATTTTCGTCACATAAAACAATAAAAATTGTCCAGGAAAAAATTACTTTTTTTTTATCAGTAGTACCTACTTTTAAAAATTCAAATTTGAGACAGATGTTAAAAATAATTAAAACGCCTTCCGAAGTTTGAAAAATGTTCTGTTTTAGAAATAAGATTTAATTTTTTAGATGAATTTCGGTGCCATAACCTTTTTTCGGGAGCAAGTTGAAATTCTTGCTTTCAAAATTTTATGTATGACCGAAACTTTTATATTATGTGCTCTTTTTAGGGGATGGGCCGTTGTTCTGCATTTCAAAATTCTATAATATGACAAAAATTTTAGGAAATTGAAATTTGGCAAAATAACGCCCCAGGCCAGTATTTTAGATTATAAAAGCGATTTTTCTATTACTATTTATTAAAAGCATTTTGAAGACTGAATTTTGTATTGCAGAATTTTGGAACACTGAATTTTAAAAACTGAATTTTTAAAACAGAAGATTTTTTTGTTTTGAATTAATTTAGTGTTCAAAATCTCAGATGCACTTGTGTGGCTTAACTGACACATAGTTTTGTTTTTTTTTTTTTATTCCATAATTCATATAAATACCACACAAAATCATCAAAGCTGCATTCAGATTGATTATTTTAGACAACTCGTGTGTTTATATTTATTGATTTTATTAGTTTTGAAGTTAAAAAAAATTATAAACTTGTAACATCTAATTCGTCCGACCTTAATTTATTCTTTTCCATATAGGCACAAACCTTGTATATATAAAAGCTGAAAATTCTCTTACCACAAAAACGTGCTTCCTTGCTTGCATTTTAATGATGACCTATTCCATGATCCTGATAGCTTGAGAACCACCACTACATTCGTTTATATACCAAGTTGATAGAAAACTTTGAATTTGTGTTGCAAAAATTGACTAGAGCTTATCCCTTTTTATTTATTTTGCTTGTTTTTTTTTTATTTTGTTTTAACTCTCAGATTCATATAGAACAAACAGCAAACCTTCCAAAGGACAACTCAACTCACACAGGACAAGATTCCTTCAAAAAAGAATTTCTCCCTCTTTGCAGCTGGAGGATGAAGGACGACAAATTTACTCTTGGTACATAGGACAGAAAGGAGATCCTTTTCCATCAAAACGTGACTGCATTACGAAATTGTTTTTGTTCTAACAAAAAATTAAAAAAAAAAAAAAAAAACAGAAAAATTGTTTTTGTGAAGAATGATATTAAAATGTAAGCAATATAGCAAGTTGAGGTTGTCCTCGTCAGACAGAATGATGAAGAGATTTATGACGATTTTCCGATTATCAAAGCATTAAAATTGCCCTCAAAAATATGATTTATGTAAGAAAACGGTAAAACTTAATTACCTTTCGATCAAATTTTGATTTGTTGTTTTTCGTTTAAAGAGATTCTACCTATATATATTATTTCTTATAAAGGAAGAATACATTTGTAAGTTTTGCTGAAGAAGAGAAAGAAGAAAGCAGTAAAATTTTTCAATGTCATGGAAGGAAGGAGAAATAAAAAAAAATAAAATAAAATAAAATAAAATAAAATAAAATAAAATGAAATAAAATGAAATAAAATAAAATAAAAAAAATTAAATAAAATAATACAAAACAAAACAAAACAAACTAAAATAAAATAAAAATAAAAATAAAATTAAATAAAATAAAATGAAATAAAATAAAATAAAATAAAATAAAAAAAATAAAATAAAATAAAATAAAACAAAACAAACTAAAATAAAATAAAAATAAAATAAAATAAAATAAAATAAAATAAAATAAAATACAAATACAAATAAAATGAATAAATAAAAATAACACACAAAATAAACTATAAAATTAACAAATTTCAAAAAATACTTAAAATAAATTACGTAACATTGGAATAATCTCCTGAATTTATTTTTAACAAATTAAAGTATTTAAGAAACTTTTGTTAGTATGTATGAGCTATTTAGAAAAACAATTTGAATATTTATAAGACAAAATAATATAGTATAGGTTGTAGTTTAGTTACCTAGCACTATTTTTGTTTTTAAAATTGTTGACAGGTGTCTAGTGAGTCGTAATAACACCCACATAAATATTTCTCATTTTATACATAAAACTCAAATTTGATCATCTGGAAAAGTGGCATACGTAACTTTGTGTCTATCCTTTTCCCAAATGCCCCTTAGGATACATTCGTAACCCAGTAAATATACCTACACCTAATGAAATTCCAAAATAGCAAGGAGGTTCAAAGTCTTGGTATGGCATATCAACGGAATGGTTCCTCATGGTGATGTGCTCCTGCTCTTGCCTTTAAAGTTATCTCTAACATTATATAGAACATCGAATAAAATCCTATAAAGCGGATCGAAATAACTTCGGTTTTTGGTATCTAATACTTTAACCATTCATTTTTATGACTTTTCAATCGAACACCAACGTACATCCATAATATGTATATATAAATACATACATTGGATGATGATGCCATATCGAAGAATTTCTTTGAGCGAGGATGAGTGAGGAAATAGCAAAATATTATCGATTTTTTTTTTTCTTTTTTTTTTCCTTGAATACATTTGAATAGAATAAATAATTTATAAAGTTTATTTACGGACTAACATTGACTATTTTATTCATAAATGCATGGTCCCTTTGAGCTGTTTGTTGAATTGACAACCAACAAACGGTGAAATTGGCTTTGGGGGAAAGGTAAATATATCATGAAGTTTTTGAAAACATCTTTGAGCATTATTTTGTCAACATTTCATATACTGATTAAAATTTGAAAAATGTTTGTATAAATGTAAAGTTAAACAGATAAATGCAGTTTTATATTATTTTTTTTTAAATATATAAGTTCTTTTCTATTCATCAGATTTGTTGTTTTCTGCAATTATCATTTCTCTTCTGAGCTATAAAATGAGTGGAAAGATAACATTTGATTAAAATATGTAGTTTCTTCTTGGAAGATTTTATTTTAGTACCATATTTAATAATAATTATACTAATTGAAACATTACCAGATAAGAAAATGTATTTTTATATCGATACAAAAATTATAAGCTGGTATAGTAACAGTATAACCCAGGAGTTTTTAGGCAAGTTAGTTTTTTCACCTTCATACGAAAAAAAACACTCATACGCCATACATCAACCTTCAAAATGTTTGGAGTAAAAACAAAATATTCTCAAAAATTTTAAATGCAATACATACCTATTTTGTGGACTTTTCAGAAGTACATCATTGCAAAATTATAACAAAATCATTAAAGTCATAAGTAATGGGAATTCTTCGGAAAAAATTTTGAAACGCAATTTTCCTACAATAGTTAACATCATAAAACAGCTGTTTTCGAAGAAATTTGAAAAAATCCAAATCGTTGTATGGCAGCTTTCTGTTTTAGATGACCTAAAGTAAAAATTTTAATTTGATTTATAGGCAATGACGTAATATAATTATGCCTTGTACCAAATTTGAATTAAATCGATTCACCCGTTAAATTACAGTAGACGCACAGACGTATAAAGACCACTTTTTTGGATTTCTCCATCATCAGTGTTAATTTTGATTGCAACCCCGAAATTTTTTTCTACACCAATTCTTGCCCTATATAGAGCAAGTAAAAATTAAAAAATAATGTATTACGGAAAATTAGTTTCTTTATTTCTGAGGGTACATCTTTCTTTTCAAGCAAATGAAAATTAAGTTATCATTGACTATTGGAACAAAAACTCTACACTTTGGAACTCAGGCGTATTGAGTTTCGTATGCCAGTCTGACGAACATATAGCACTTACAGCTTACTTAATGGAACCATCATGGAAGACCCTTTTAAATTATTTCTTATTTAATGCCAAAGTCCCCAATTGATGTTTAAATGCATTTTCAAAAAATAGTATATGACTTGAGTATTTCACAAATCATGCATGCCTTTCGAAAAAAAGGGAATTTTTTATTTCGCTTTCGTGGGTACAGCCCTTGAAATGATTAATCTGAAAAGCCTTTTTCATTCGAACATAAACCATCGATATATATTCACAAAACGTGCAGTGTGTTGGCGATTCCTTAATATACTCTCTTCAAGTCCAACCAAACACACTTATTTGCCATAATTATTTATCATACTTATAATTTATATGAAATTTGCTTACGTTCACCCCTTTTTTATATATTTTATATGGGAATTCTTTTTGTATCCATTTAAATTATGATACCTCTGAGACTTGCATCGACTATACAAGGGTATATCAATAATATATTATACATTCTACAGGGTTTATTCGTAAGGAATAAAGTTGTAAGTCCCTTGCTACATTATATTTATTATATACACACATACATATTATATGCAGGATAGCTGTACCTTTTATGATGATTAAATGGTTCCACAGATAGTTGACAGGGTGGATATAATGTGGGGCTGGATATTGGATTGGGTATATGTAAAGGTGTGGTTTTAAACCGCATTTCTTTGGGGGATTCGGAAATTATCTGACATCAAAATTTCATGTACATATGTATATTCGTGAGTCTGGGAAGTTTGTACTGTGAGGAATAAGTTTCCATGTCCTCATCGTGAAAGTTTGTTCTTTGGAAGCCACACATCTAAAACGGCCATCATCACAGTTGGGCATGCAAGCTTTAATTTTAATTTGAAAGTTTTCATCTCAACTTAAACTCAACTTTTCGAAAATGTACACATATTCTCTTCGACAGTCCAAAGCAACACCATCTTTTATATAGTCTAATGATAATAGAATGCATTTCTTTAGGTAGGACCTTAAGTTATAAGAACCATACAAAAAAATTTGCTTTCCAAACTCCTCCACGCACTCAATAGAAAGTTTTGGCTCATAAAAAAGTTATGCATCATTCATGAGAACTGAGGAAGAAGGACTCAAAGATTGTGGCTAACCAACCTTGCAGTTAAGGACATTATGCAATTAACTTGAAAAACATAAATGTTATCAAGAAAACTAAATACTTTATTAGTATTTCATCGAAATAATCTTTTATTGATGTTCATTTACCGTTACATCAAGTATTGCAAACTAAATTTGTTATAAGTATCTACAGATTATTCTTTTCAGAAGTTTTAATCTTTTGGTAATTGAATAAAAGTTAAAATTAAACAAGAATAAACTTAAGCAAGAATAAAACTGAATAATATAAATGAGGATATTATTAATAAACCTCGTTTTCCAGGACAAAAATAATTGGGACCAGTTTTTAGCTCTAAAAAATTCTAGAGTAAAATTAGTATTTATTACAGTTTTTATTTTTTTTCAGTCAGGGAATGGTTTATATGATGTACCTACAGTCCATGTCGAAAAGATAAAGTATTCTTAAAATTTGGGTTGAAAATATTAGGATGTACTTGAAATATTTGAGAAGTCCTTGAATCTCCAAAGTGATATATTAATATAACTTGTGACTGAGTTGTTAATATGTAATTAAAATTAAGTTTCTAAATATCCCTCAAAACAATGAGAATCAACAAGAACGAAGTTCTAGACATTTCTTCAAAAACTAAAAACTATGGGTAGGTATAGTAAAATACATTTGGGAAACGGGTCGGTATTCTGTATTACAAAATTCTGTAAGACCAAAATTCTGTAAATGGACTGAAAATTCTGTATGATCATAATTATGTATTTCATTATTCTGTAAATCTTTTATTCTGTATTCCAAAATTCTGTAAATCCAGAATTCTGTATATAGAAATTCTGTAAATCTATAATTTTGTATATCAAAATTCTGTAAATAAAAAATTCTGGAAAATTATAAATACTGTAATATTCTGAACTCCAAAAAGGCTGAATTTCAAAAATTCTGTAAAGTATAAAAGAAAAATTGTGCACTTTTTTTTCATTATAAAAACAATTTTTCTTTTATAATTTACAGAATTTTTGAAATACAGAATTTTGGAATACAGAATTTTGAAATACAGAATAATGGTTTAACAGAATTTTGAAAACAGAATTTTAGATTTTCAGAATTATGAAATACAGAATTTTAGATTTACAAAATTTTAATTTACAGAATTTTGGAAACTGAATTTTGGCACTTACAGAATAATTACCTCAACCCATACATTTGATATTCGATTTTTAAGTTTTTTTTTTTTTATTGGAGACAATGGATTTGGGTAGAATAAACTGATGTTTTTATGTTCATCAAGTGATTTTTAACTTTATACACCTACTTTTAAATAGAGGTATAGGTTCATCATCATAAGTCATACACAAATGAATACCTGTGATTCTGTTACTTTTATTTTTTATTAATTTGTGAGCTTTTAAGAAGGCAGATTTGAAAAGTTTTTCCGTAGAGATCAATAACAAATTCAATAAAATTTGGTAACGTATTCGTTGATTAAATGAACTAGGAACTTATTTAAATAAAATTTAAATTGAATAACCAAATTATGGTTTTTAAAATGAAGCTTCTTACCGCAAGGCTCTGTAATGAGAGGGGGAGTAATATTAATGACTTTTCCACGCCCTATACCTGTTAAACTATTTAACATTCCTTATTACTTCCAGAGAATAGCTCTTCAAATTAATTGCTTCAGGGTCAAAGACTATACTCGAATTGGCTGAATCTTAGAATAATTATTCACAAACTCAAACCGCAATTACTAACTGTATTAGCTCGTGTTATCCAAAATACCAAACATTAATTATAATCGAGGATATTGTGCGTGTTTTAACATAAATATATGTATTATATAAAGGACAATGAAAATCATACGAGAGGTCAACATGCTAATAGAACCAAGTATCAGGAGTACCTATATATGTACATGTATATTGCTTATATCACCTAACGGCAATGAACCTACTACTTACCCAACATCCATGTTATTTTAGGGAAAGCCAGATTTCACACAATCAAGTAGATTAGGATTTAATTAAATTCGGTTTTGCGGAATAGGGCGGCCATAAACAGCAATGACCTGTTTAAGACCGATTGTAATTTATTTTTAATTGCAGTTCAATATACTACATACAGAGAGAGATGATACAGAGGTCAAGAGTTGTTTAACTTCATTGCAAATGAGCTTGTTGATGGCAGAAGATTTATTTTTAGAGTAATGTCTATTTTGTTGCAATAGACGTTAAGTTGTTGGTTTAGTTAAGTGTGTAAATTTTCCAACACAAAAATTCTTGATTTAAGTAACCAAATTAAGGTGAAGACTCTTAACACAGGTTCTTGGATGGGGAATTGATATCTGAAAAAATTACAAATATGGAAGAAGCATAACTAAAGTGTCGTCAGACGATAACATATAGCATGATAGTTGAAATTATGAATCGAAATCGAATAAAAAATTACTGCTTAAACGTTTAAGAGCGACGAGTTTAAGAGTGCGTTATAACTCTTCGAAATTTGGATCAACAACACCACAGTTAAGATTTTCAAGCCCGATGATGGTTCATGAAACCGAAACGCGTCGCTTCAAATAGAATAAAAATATACTAGTGTTGTAATATTAAATTATAAATAAATTTAAATTATTTTATAAAAATTAAACTTTATTAATAAAAAAATTTTATTTTTCATTTTTCAAATCTTCGAAAAAGTCCATACGGTAACTTTTATATAAGCCCATAACTTGAGTTCTTATATTCAAAGTTATGGTGGAAAAAAAAATATATTCAAGGCATTAAGGAACTATTCAGGAATAATTAAAACAAGGCAATTTTCTCAAAAAAATAACAAAATCTTGTGAATTTTTCACCAAAAACCATCAATGACGCAGTTTTATTAAAATAACATAGGTTTTCACAGACACAAAGTTTAATAAAAATCAATAAATTCGTTTTCACTGTAGAGGAATTAGTTTCATTTACAAATCTGTAACTAAAAAACATTCACGGATTTTCAAGCTTATAAAGTCTTACTATACTCTCATTAAAAAAGCATCACACCAAGTTTTTTTTCAACGAGAGAAAAGTTATTTTTTGTGTAAGTGCTTTATTCAATCAAAAACTGAAAAATGTAAAAAAAATGCATAACAAATATAAAATGTAGGTATATTGTATGAATTTCTTGGAAAAAAAGTAAAAGAGGAAAGAGAATCTGCTTCATAACTATAAGGTAATTAATTCTTGATATTTTATCGAGTTGGAATCAGACCTTAAAATGACTCCATCATATGCACGACTAAGTCGGACGAACTTGCTCTTGCTATACTAACAACAATAATTATGAAGCTACAAAAAATTTTAAAAAAAGTATAAGGAGAGCTAAGAAATTGAATTTTTGTTAATTTTTTTACTTATTATATTATATTATTATTATATTGCTAAAATTATTAAGAATTGTCAGTTTATAAAATAATAACAATTGACAAATATGTCAATTTTCTCAAAAATATCAAAACCCTAGTTCTGTATTGCGATTTTGTTGGCAAAAGTTTAATCAAAATCGTCGGAGCTACATTCGATAAAATTTTAGAAAAAAAAACGAAATCTTTAAGATGTTAAACAAAAAAAAATGAATTTAGGGAATTACACAATAAAGTTCCGTACCGAATTTGAAGAAAGTCAGTCAACTCGTTTAGGTTTTACCTCAAAATATTACAATGGATTTCAACTTATCAATCTTTTTACTTACACCCCAATTGAAATTCCTACGAATGAAATAAAAGTATGGGAATTCAGAGACGTAAAAACATTTGAAAAAGTAATGGTTTCTGCACCAAAAATTGTTTCACACTGTGTTATTACTGTAGTTACTAACATTTATACAAAAATATACTATAAATATATATATACTAAATCATATTCAATTATTGAAGAGAATCTCATTTTAGTTCATTTTATTTTCCTAAGCAATGATTTTTTTTTTCATGAATAAGTTAGTTCTCAATCCTTACATGGCATAATGTTTGATTACAAAAGGACAACATAGAGAGTTTCTCTGCACTTGCATCAGGGTTGCTAGTATTTCTGAAGAAAATGAACAGAAACCCAAAAGGACAATAATGACACACACTGCACTCATTGGAAACCTTCGAACTGTTTTCAAAGCATATCTACATTTTTTTTTTGTTGGAAAGGTAGAAACACCGACAGCTGTTGGATTTTGGAACAGGAACAGGAACGGCAGCCAGAGCATAAGGAAATTCCTGTTTAAAGTACAATAGATACCAGCAATGAAAACATTTATTTCCAGTGAAACGTGACCCGGTTACGACATTGCGATAATATTCCTGCTTCTATACTGCATATAGAGCTTCTACTGCTGCTACTGCTACTGCTAATGCACAACACCAACAATATAAATGGATTTCGCTAATACATATACTTATAGGTATACATATATATATAAAAGGATATTTACAAATTCTACATGAGTTTTGTAATATATTCAGGAAGAGAGAGGGCGAAAATGCATCACATTCGTACATATATACTCGTATGCATGTTTCATGAATTGGAATACGTTTTCTCGTTACACAATATGTGCACTCTTTTTCGGCACTCCGATGTTTCGGGACCGAACGAACGAAGGAAGGAATTGAAATTTTGCAGCAAAGACACGAATAGGACGGATTCATTGAAATTGTATCTTCTTGTTCTGTTTTTCTATATTCATGTTAAATAAGCAAACAAAAAATGTATATATGTATGTGAGAAGAACAAGTAACACACATATGTTTGCAATAAGATTGTAGTAAAATATTCATTACAAAGAAGTCGCTGAATAGTGAACTTTTTGGAAAGAGTGCGTTTGCCAAAAAAAAAATGTCACGCCATACTGCACTTTTTTTGTTTACTTGCTCTAAGGAGCAAGTATTTGTTTCGTGAAAGTTAATTTTATTCCAAATTAAAATGGTCAGAAGTTGGTCTTTTCATCCATTGACCTTGTAGATCGTAGAACGAAAATACATGAATGGAAATACATCCATTGGCATTTTTTTCTAGAGGCTCCTCATGATGTTCTTAAGAAACTATCAGAAACCCCCATCGATGTGAGCGCCACTAACAATTTTGCGGGAAGTTAAAGGCCTCTAAAATGGATTTTCAGGAATATCTCCCAAATGGTTGGTTGTACAGAAAAAATGTCAGGACTATTTTGAAGATAAGAAAATTTCCTACAAAAACCATTCTAATACATAAAAAGTACCGTTTTCAAAATAAACTAATTGGTAGAGTTAAGGGCTTTACTTTTATATATTATAGTGTAGCGTTCATTGAACCAAAAAGGTACATGATTTTCATGAAAAATTTCCTACTTTTAATGTTCATACCTAAAAATTGAGCCAAACATCGCGTTCATACGATTTAGGTATAGTTGTATGAATTGATTCCTACGAGTATGAACGAGTCATGCGGCTCATGAATGATTCATAAAATTTATGTATCTGATGTTCATAAATCCAATGTTTGTATACTTAAGTTTTATGAATGAATTTCATTTAAAGTGAATTTTCTGTAGGTACTATAAATACAAATTATGAAAATGTCCAGGTATGCTATGAAAATTTTACCTAAAGCATATGATCTCAGTCATTTATTTTATGTTTTATTTCATAAAAAATATGAATCGTTCATTATTTTTATGAATTTTTCATAAAATTTATGAATTCAATTCATAAAGCCTATAATTCTGTCCTTAGATAATATGAGTGCATTCCTTAAAACTATGTATAGCTTTCATGAAAAATATGAATGGTTCCTTATTTTTATGAATACCTTGTCACACAACGCATGAATTTTTCATAAAATTTATGAAACCAATACATAAAACATTAAATTTTGCTGCAAATGAAAAATTGCAAATTAAATATATGATGAGCTAGTGAAATTGCAAAATACTTACCTCAATTTATAATTTCGAGTTTCACCCAGGTACGACAGTTGGACTCATCAGTCAGATGCTGTCGTACCCTACTAAGACGCGAATTATGGTCGATGCTTACCGATGCTTATAAAACTCACAGCATGAATACACTGTGAATTCTATATTTCTAAATTTTATCGGAGAACTTTCTCTAAGACCAGTGATCATAATTTTCATGAACAGTTCATGCTCTTGCCGATTTTATTTATTTTAAATTCATAGAACCTAGGAATAAATGCATTAAATTTATGAAATTGCTATATGAAGACTTTAAAAATCCAGATTCATGATTCATAAATTATAGGAATAGACATTAAACTCATGAATTGATACAAGCAACCTAAAAATCCAGGTTTATAAGAACCATACATAAAATTAAGGACTGTATTCCTAATGTTTATATATTTGTCATAAAAAAGTGCAAATTTTAGAGCATGAACCGTTCATGCTCGTATGAATAAAATCATGAAAACTATGATCAGTGATTTTAAACGAAATTCTTCCATACAAATTTTTTTAGGAATGGAGGTTCATAAAAACAACACCCGTTCATGAAATTTATGACCGTTTTTTCATGAATTTTCGGAGAAAACCTGCTTTTTTAGCTCTAAGATCGCCGTTCATAGATTTTATGTACAAAATTATTTTCAGTGTAGATGACAAAAACAAAATTAAAAGTTTTTTTGGAATCTTGTGTTTTTTTCAAAATTTTGACCAAATTTCTATATAAAATAAAATTTTAAGTGTTGCCGTTTATTTTTAATAATCATTTTCTATTTTAGATATTTTTATTTAATTTGCCCCTCCCACTTTAAGGGCCGGACATGTAAAGTGGCCTGATATCTTAAAACCATGTTCATATAGTGTACCAACAATGAACAAAATTATATGTTTTTATCACACAAAATACACAGTTTTTTAACTAAACCGCTCCACCACATATAGAAAAGTTAAACCCTTAACTATACCGATTGTTTTGTTTCGAAAACGGTCATTTTTATGAAGAAAAATTATGAAGTGTTTTTTGTAGAAAATTTTCTAAGCTACAAATTAGTTCTTGACATTTTTTTCTTTAAAAAAAATTTCAAAAATCGTTACTGAATGCAATTTTCTCATATGTTTTTAAATTTGGTTTCCAATTTAAAGTATTTAATAAAACAATTAAAACTTAATTTTAATGGAGTTCAATAACAAGTTTTCAAGATTTTGACTTTTCAAAAAACAAATTGGAATTTTTTCCAAAAAACATTGTTTTGAAAGTAGATACCAAATTAAAACAACAACGGTACGTATAATACCGTTAACAGAAGTTTTTGCTTAAAATTTGCTCGCTGTGTTAATATTACAATTCAAAACTTTCAAAAAATACAACTTTGGGACTTTTTAAATATTTCAATTTATTTTGAAATTTTAATGTTTTTAAAAAAGTATGAATAATTTGTTTAAATTTTTTTTAACGTTTAAAATTTAGTAAATATAAAAATGCTTAGTAATGATTTAATTTTTTTTAAATTATTGAAACATTTTTTGTTTAATATAGATAAAGATATTATAAACAATTTTAATTTTTTAAAATACCTACAAAATAAATTTCAAAAAAACAAACAAACATTATAAAACATCAAGTTTTATTAACATGTATAAGGATTACTCATGTTCCTTTTTTTCTCTTTTTTTTTTTTAAGACTACAAAGTGTACCAATTGTGCTATAATATTTCTATAGAAATGTCTTCTGACATTGAGTTTAATTGAAAAAGTTAATATTTCTAAGCACCATTTCCCAAAGCCCCATTTTATTTCTCCAAATATTTCATTTCTGTAAATTTTCTAAATGTCAGAAAAACTAGTCCATACAAATTCTAATTTCAAATATTTGTTATGAGAATAATACTGCCAATTCTCTTAATTGAATCTCCATACCACGAATATTATATTCAATTATTGTCAGTTATCAGTTACGGTAAGGTATAGGTATATGATTCCTGGTTATGGAGATTTTATGTCATTGTTGACCAGTGGGATTGGAATATTTGTCTGCAAAAGCACTTAAGGTGTAGTTTTAATTTATTTCAGGACAACATATAATATTTAATGAAAATTATTTTGTGTATCCTTCCCAATGTAATGCGGCAGAAGTGGACCAAGTTGAAGTCTTCATCGTTTTAAATCAAAGTAAAAACACTCGCCTTCCATTAAAAAAAAAATAAAAAAAAAAATACTTCAATTAAGGGTTTAGAATTTCCTGCTGTATAGGTGGTGTACATTATCGCTCTAGTCCTTCTTGGCTATTCTTTTTATAATAAAGAGACCTTCCATCAGCAACCAGCCTTAGCTGACATTTCAAATCAACTTGAAGAAGGACTCACTCGACTGATGCTCCAGACTCCACAGAGTAAAAGTATAGTCAACTAGTGTATAAAGTTAAGGATATGGGTGCACTGATTGTGTGTCAGTAAGTGTGTTAACAAATTTAGCTGGCTTGGTCAAACGAAGTTATTATCATTCATTCACTCACTTCAATTTTTTTTTCCTTTCCTTCACTATTTTTTTTTTTTAGAAAGTTAAGAGCAATGGGTCGATCCTGTTTTGCAAGAGAAGAAAAAAATCTGTAAAAAGGAGCATACTCTAGCACCATCTCCATTCCATCTCCGTCCGGGTTTTTTGTTCGAAAAGGATATGCATCGCATACAACCAGGAGCAGTAGGACGAAGGAGCAACGGCTGCTGCAGCACAACAAGTCCCATAATTAAACAGGGAGTCGCTAGTGTTGAAATTAAAGTTTTAATTACATATGGGAATATTTTTCGTCGTTATTATTTTTCTTGTGTGTACAATCTCGTCCTGTTCCGTTCCTTGCTGGGGTTCTTATTATTTGTATGTATTTTTTTTTTTGTATTTTATTTATTTTTGTTTTTGTGTTGGAAAATTTAGATTAATGAGGAACCGAGATGGTCGCTTCTGGGACCAATAAGAGGGTTTCTCGGTTTATTTTTGACGCTGCTGCTGCTGCTGGCTGCTGGAGGTGTAGATTTTGTATGATGATGTCATATGGCAGAGAATGATTATGAAAAATATTCACTTTGGGAGTTCTGTGTCCTATTGAAGTTGTTTTTTTTTTTGGATTGAAAATAGAGTGACGTAGAGAACAATGGAGTAACTGTGATTTTTCATCCAGATAAACAATTTTAAAGTTCCTGATGACAAACAGAGAATAACATAAATTTTTTAGACTGTATGAGTGTTTTAGAAATGTACATATTTATAAGTGAGGATATTATCGGAACTTCTAATTTTGTATAAGAAATCCCTTAAAACTGATTTTTTTTTTCATTTAAACTGTTGTATTGGAATAAAACCTGAATATTATGGATTCGAGAAACCCAAATTCAAGCATGGATAGTAAAATGTTAATTTAAGCTTAGAATCCTCGTGCGAAAAATTACATGATATACGAAAATTCATCGAAATACATAGGAACTTCCACTTAAAAGGACTAATACTTACCTATATTGTTTGACATCTTTGTCCAAATAATTTTATTTTAATAATAAAAGCCAATTTTTTCTGCACGTGTTTGAATTTGTGAATATAAGGTAGTATATAGGTAGGTACAAAAGTTTTTGCATGTACAAAAAACTAAATATTAATTTACGCAAAAATAAAAAATCGTTTTGATTTTGAAATATGAAACTTCTGTCAGTAAAAAAATACAAAATCTTAGGCTAAACTCTTACTGGAACTGCGAGCAGAGCAGCGCGGCAATGCGAGAGGTGAGCAGAGCGTTAAAAACAAACACATGCTTTCTTATGAGAACTGATACCTCGTTGCTACAGGCCTCAGTATGAGAGCTCTCATAAGAAAGGATGTGTTTTTTTTCGTCGCTCTGCTCACCTCTCGCATCACCGCTCTGCTCTCAGCTCCAGTATGAGTTCAACCTAAGTCTGTATCTACAACAGCTGTTAAACTCCGAAACATGGAAATTCTAGAATTTAGGGACAAAACGTAGAATTTTTCAAAGTCTGAATTTTTTTGTTCTGGTAATTCATTTTGTAAACATTTTTTTTATGTGGCTTTATTGTGGTAAAAGTCTGGAATGAACTGTGGAAAAAAAATATTTTAGACTTTTACCAATGTTACTGAAAAAATTCTAAATTTTACCGTAAATTCTATGGAATTCTTACTATAGATTTTATATACGGTATAGATGGGAGTAAATAAGTAAATTATATACATAGGAACAATTAATTATAAAATAATTAAAAATTATAGAACCTTATTAGGAACCTTAACCGTTCCGTTGGTCGAGAAATTAGTTGACTTCAACAAATTCTTTGCTCAAATCAGAACTATTTCTTTTGCGTTGATTCCTTAAAATATTATTTTCAACTTTGCAAATTTCTGATACGAACTCATATAGAAAAAGCAAAATACTCTGAACAACAGTCCCTGCCAAATAATGTGCCTCTATATAAAAAAATGTGACAAAAGCTATATTCTTCGTCGACATCACAAGTTTGAAATGATGATGATGATGTTACCAAAAGAGACTCTTACACCCTGCATATACTCAACTCACTATGAACTTCAAATGCCAAAAACTTTTATATAAGTATATGTACATACGGATACATATATAGTTTTATGGTGAAACTTTTTCACTTATCGTGCACATAAATTGATTTTCCTGATGACAGCACATATTCAATTTTCTCTAAGGAAACCATGATGGGAAAGAGGCAAAGTATAGAAGAGATCAAGGGAAAAGCTTGCGTTATATAGACAAAGGGTGTATATGTTATATAGTATATGTGGGAAAGCCTTGAAGTCACTCCTCGCTTAAAGAGGCTGAACTTTTAAAACAAAACTGATGCAGGTGCGCTGTGCATCTGCTCGCTATGATATTTTACTTCGTTTATAATAGATGATAAATGAATACACACCAGTGTGCTTCCACCTACATTTACCTCACCTCACATTATACACATATGTATGTTATCCTCCGCGTGCAGCAGGAAGTATTCTCAATTCGCATCCCTCCATCTCTGATGCTTACACTTTCCAAAAGTTTCTGCTGATAGATACACCTACAAACCATCACTTCTCCGAACGTACATAGATTCCCTTTGGATTTAAATCTGCTGCAAAGCGGGAACTTTTCACGGCTACCCAGAGATTATAACTGCAAAAAGGATTTCGGCACAAGAGACGAACGCGGTGAAAAAGAGGAAACCGTTCAATCCTTTAAACAATGGAAAATGATGAAAGTATTAATTTTGAATTTTGACATTTTATAGTGTGTTAGAAGTTTTTGATTGATAAGTATATTAAATCAACGAGCAACGGTAAATGATGATAGTGTTGGTATAGGTATAGGTATTGTGTTGTTGATTGATTAATTCTATAACTGTAGAAAGATCGCGATAGGTGCCATATCAAGTTATGAGATATAAAAGGTGTTAAATGATTATGTTCAAAGTTTTTGATTTTTATTCACATTGGAAGATTTGAAGTTCAGTTATTAGTTCCCTTAATATATAAATTAGTTAATGTTAATGGTGGTTTTTATTACAATGTATTAGAGCAGTCAAATTTTAAATTAATGTTATATTGAGAAAATCTGAAAAGAGATTTCTCTCAGGCATAGATATTCAAGCACTTCTTTAACTTTTGTTATCTTTTTAAAACTTTTCTACATTTGTGTTAGATTTGCCCTATGCATGTTTTCTCAATAAAAATACGGCGTTCGATAGAAATTTTATTTTATTATAAAATTGAAAAACACTATTCTTAAAGTTCCTAAATTTTGTTATGATCACATTCCCAAATTCATTAGTTTGAACATGATATGTACCTATACATTGTACATACTTCTTTGAATTATTTCACCTTAATATTAAACCTTTTATATAGCAAAGCCCCTTTTTACTTTACCTATATTCCCTTGACTTATTGCAAAGCGGATACGAATTAACGGGGTTGTTATGTTTTGATGTTCGCGTCATTTCACATTTCCATTTCCTTCAAAAAGGCCGCTTCAAAAGTTATGGCAAAGTATCATCCAACTAACCAGCCAGCCAAACAGTCAGTTGGACAGCCGACCGGCCAAACTAATGGGTGATGATTTAACTTTTGTAATTTATTTTATCTGTGCTTCTGCTGCTGCCATACTCATAGCTTTTTACACAGTCGAAGCATATCCAAATATCCATCCAGGACGACCATTGAGAACGTGATGTGAAACGGTAAGGTTTTATATTTACTTTTTTTGAAGGCCTTTATTGGTGATGGATTAAGGAAATTTTTGGTTGGATCAACTTGCTTATAAAAAATAGAGGTTTTGAATTATTTATACTTCGATTGCTTATTTCAAGAGATACCTATCTCCATCTGCTGTTGTAAGGTATAGTCATAATTTCAAACCTCCTAACTGTCAGATATTGATATACAAAATATTTAAAAGTTGTATAGGATCAGAATTTTATATGGTTCCAAAATTCTTTTCTTAGAGATTTTTCAAATTTCCAGAAAATTTTTTAAATATTTTGAAAATTCAAAACAAAAATTGAATTTATTTAATTTTTAAGGATTCGATATTTAACAAATATTTAGCAAAAAATAAGTTCCTATTTCTATATAAAACTTTGAAAATATTCAAAACGAATTTTGAATTACATATATGATTTCGGAAATATTGTGAAATTTCTGTGTAACTGTAAAACCGCAAAATGTGGAAATTCAAAATATAACGATGAAGCTTTAAATTTTTCAGCAACATTGAGTTTATTAAAATGTCCTAAAATGGAGTTAAAATCGTTGGAACCTTCCAAGCGGGCCACTCCAGGTATTTAGTATCCAAGAAAATTGTGTCCAGAATGAGTTATGGAAACATAACATTTCTGACTTTTACCAATTTTGATGAAAAAATTTAAGTTTATTGGTAAATTCTACAATTTTCACATTTCACATTTTAGAAGTTAAGATTAATTAATGTATTTAATTAATCATGTCAATTATTGAATCCGCAGTACTGGATCCGCAGTGATTATCAGTATAGTGTTCTCTTTTCTTTTCACGATAAATGAATAAGAAGAAAAAGCAGCCCTGCACTGCGAATCAATTCGGATCGATAATTGCGGATACTATAATTGACATGAATATAAAATTTAAAGATTTTATAAATTTTGAATTACAGAATTTTCCTTAAACTCTTGATATAAAATTCAGTATGATTTATAAGTACATAAGATTTTATTTTTAATTCTTTGTATACAGAAATTTGGTTTCTTAAATTATGTGATTGAAGATAATGTTATATTAAAATCTGCAAACATAAAATTATGATGGTGGCCTATGACTTTTACTCGCTTAATTTCTCTAATATATTTAAAACTAAAAATTGTTTTTTTTTTTTTGTTAAAACAAAATTCTATAATTTTTTGATTTATTTCTCTAATTTTTTTTATTAAAATTAAAAAAAACATAAAAAGGGTAACCAGAATTTTTTCAAAATTGTGTTCCTAAATTGTATTTGACTAAACATTTTCCATGATCGTATTCAAAAAGGGTAGAAAATTATTTTGATAAAGTAATTATTATAAATTTAATTTCCTTAATTACAAAATCTTCAAATTTGTATTTTTTTCTTTTTAATTTTGAAAAAAAAACTAAACAAATATGATTAATAATCAAAGAAATCATAATTAATTGTAAAAAATGAAACTGCATAAGAATATTAAATTTTTCCAAATTCTGTAATAAAAGCAAAATTGTACAAATTATTAAACTATTTGAAAAAATCCAAAATATATTTCTTGTTTTGGATAGTTTATTTAAAAAGTTATATTAACGTAATTTAAAAAGAAATCGAATTTTATTTTGAAAAAAATAAATTTAGAACAATTTTAAATCTTAATTTCTAACATGTTATTTTAACTTCAAATGCATTTCTGGCTATTAATCTCCAAGTGGAATAGTTAATTTTAAATTAATAATACAAATTAAAACTAAAAAAATGTATATATTTCAATTTTATTGAAAAAAAAAACTTAATTTCACAACTTTTTTATTATTAATTTTAGAGTAAGCATTGGGCCGCGTTTGAAAATGTCAGCTCCATGCACGGGCCATACCTACACATTTGTTTTAACTAAAAAAAAAATTGTTCAAAACTTAATAAAATTTTTTTTTAATTTCAAATCAAATCCATGCCTTTTAGAGGCTAACTATAACGAAGCGATATTCCTCCCGCGATTGATTGCAATGTTTTTGAATGTTGCAAAAAAAAAGTCAATAAAATTTGTTTTAGAAAACGATTGCACGTCATGTGTGTTCAATACAACTCTTCCAACCAATGTATCCTTCTTCCCTTATCGAATTCTCGTTCCATATGAAATTTTAAAAAATCTTGCACGTTTTGCTCGTTTGTAATTTTTATTACGAAATATTAACGCTTCATGCGTTATGTGCTCCCGATTCCCTACACTCTTCCATGCCACAAAACGGTGTTTTATAGAAACTTTAAAAAACGATATAATTTTTTTTTTTTTAATAACCAACTGAAACAGTCTGTCATCGGCAACAACCAGATTAACCACTCGTCACGTTAAAGAGTGGATGTTGGGTTTTGGTATATATCTATATATATATATATTTGTGGTGGCGGCTTTGTGGTTCTTGCTATATTTTTATGGATCCAACGACCCACTGCTGCCATCATCGTCATAGTCGTCGCGTCGACCCAATTGAAGGGCCCTCATAACTTTTCGAGTTATTGTCGCTTGGCATCAGTTTATCCAGTTAAAATTCATGGAGTTCAATCATAATAAAGCATATGACAGGAAATGGGATTTTAAATTTTGTTGCTATGACTAGCTATACTGGCCGGAAGGGCTTTGGTCAAATAATAGCTATACAATTTAACATGGTGTAGGAGGGTAAAATGCTTTGTTTCTGTTTTTAAGTATCGATGTTGTTGCCATATGAATCGAATAGCGAATCGATAAAAAAAAAACAAAATACATAATAAAATACTTAAAAAAAAACACTGATTTAAATTGAGCTTGATATTTTGATCAAACTTATGACATTTCGACTATAGGGGACACGAACATTGTGGATTTTGGATTTTTTATAAATTTCTAAAAAATATAAAGACTTAAATCGAGCTTGATAATTTAGTCACTTGAAATTACGATGATAGTAAACAAGAAAATTGTGGGTTTTGTAATTTTTTCTGTCTTTTTGTCTATATGCCCTTAATGCTTAGCTGCAGACTTTCCTTCTTCCACTTCTATTCCACGAGTTTATTAAAACATGGAATAAAAGTTAAGCTTCGAGTTAAAATTTTCCATTAATAAAATTAAATTATTCCTGAAATAGTGAAGTGACATTTATCAAAACTTCCTAAAGAAAACATACTACAATTATTATATGATGCTAAGATAATAACTTTAAATTTTCACTTATAGCTTCACAAACTTGGTTTTTTTTTCGTATGGATTTTG
The DNA here is from genome assembly GCA_929447395.1 of Epistrophe grossulariae. Taxonomy (NCBI): domain Eukaryota; kingdom Metazoa; phylum Arthropoda; class Insecta; order Diptera; family Syrphidae; genus Epistrophe; species Epistrophe grossulariae. The sequence continues at coordinate 138,788,099 of OV839568.1, forward strand.
ACAGCAAATTGGGATAATTTGAAAGAAAAAATAAATTAAAAAAAAAAAAATAATAAACCTCCTGTCAAAATTTTTACATCCTATTAGGCGTGTTCAGAAAAATGAGATCTCCGATATTTCACTCCGTCAAAAAGTTTTTTCCTCGGCAGATATAACAACAAAGCTGAAAAATTTTGCTATGGAATCCTGTTCATGAAACTGAGATTGCTGAGATCTCCGAGATCTCATTTTCCTGAACATGCCTATTTGTTATGTTGTGTCTGTGTCTGTTGATTTTGTTTTGATGGAAAATTTAAATAAAAAAGAAAAAGGAGTGAGAACTGGAATACCAATGACAAAGTATAAGTTCTTAAAATAAAGAAGACCATTTCTAAATAAGGTTTTCTATTATATCAGTGATGCCAAATAATGAGATTTATCACTTTTGGTGGGAATTTCACGTCTAAAATAACAAGAAAAGGAAGAATGGTTATTTTCTAACCTCATAGTACAAAAACAAGGGATTTTATACGTTATGCCTCTTTATAATTTTTTCCTAAATTTTCCTAACTTTGTTAGGCGCTAGTTATAGCTTTCATTGAAACTCATCATTGAAAATTTTAATTTCTTATTTTGACACACTTAAAAAGCAAAATCAGTAATTATTTTGATGCCAATAAAAAGCTCTTGATTCAATTAATATTTCCAGTCAAAAAAATATTCCATTTTGGCCCAATTTTTTACATAAAACGATTTCTAAGATTTCAATGATCAATGATAAGGTAGTTCAATCATTGAAATAAATAAATTCATTTGATTTGTAAGGTTTGGCCAAAATGAAATTTTTTTTTGACTAAAATTAATAATTGAGTCATCACCTTTTTATTGGCATCAAAATATTTTCTGATTTTGCTTTCAAAATGTCTCAAAATTGGAAATTAAATTTTTTAATGTTGAGTTTCAATGAAAGCTATAACTGGCCCCTTATGCATAGAAAGAATAATTATTTGAATGTATTCATTTCTATTTTAAAATTAATTTAAATGACAATTGAGTTTTATTGGTTGTGTTCCTATTAATCGTATTGATTTTTGTGCTTTTATTTTTACTTTTTTTGAAAATAGTTAACCGCAAGCATTCAATGTAAATGTTCAACGTTTAAATTTTTCATGTTTGTTACAGTATTTTACGGATATAAGAAACACTCATATAGGAAAAACTCGCTTATAAGAAACACAATCATCAAAACCCCGTGTATTTTCTTTATATTTCGTTTTGAAAGTAATCGTATATAAGAAACTCACCTTTAAGAAAAACACTCTTATAAGAAACACATTTTTACGTACCAATATCAATTTTTAGAATAAAAAAGAACTGCTAAAAGAAAATTACTTCATCAAAAAACTTTTATCAAAATTTTTGTTTACGCATCCTTGTGATACCACCGTTAATGACAGCTTTCCACTTTCCAGTGAAATGACAGCAGAAGTTTTGGAAAAACCACGAACACTCTGCAAATATTTTGACATTTCGATTTGACTCGCGTTCTTATGTATATAAGAAATTTTCTATCATATATCTGAAGTTTTTATATAAGAAAAACTCGGATATAAGAAAGAAATTTCTTGGATTTTAAGACTTTCTTATAACCGTGTTGCACTGTACTTAATTTTAATTAAATATGTAGTCATGTAGTTTTTTTTTAATTTATTTTGTCGTGGAGGAATTGTGGGATACCCAAAGACATGGAAAAAAATGGAATTTTTGGGTAACAGTGTGAGAAAACCTTTTCTCAAAGTCTGGCATCACTGAATTATATTCTTCACAACCTACTGAAATCATTGTGCATGAAAAAAAAGGCACAATAGAAAATAAATCTGCTGACACCACCACGAATCAAAAGAAAAAAGAATTCTGAACGTTTTGTATATTTTTTTTTCTTTTTTTGTCATTGATGGCTGAGTGCCCAATAATATACTTTATTATTTTCATTTATTCAAAATAGCTTTTAACGGTCTTTAGAACTACAAAAAATTGGCATTTAGTTCTGGCGATCTCACTTGAACTCATCAGTTTACTAGTGGCCTTGTTTATCTTACGCAGATTTCATGATGAATATCTAGTGTGAACTTGCAACAAGACTAGAATTCCTAATCACTAAATTGGAAGTTTTCGTTTTTTTTTATTTTTTATTCAAAATTAAATTTGAAATGTTAACTTAAATTTATTAATTTCAGAGTAAATTTGACACATTTGGTTCTTATTCCCTCGCTAAACCACCGCCTTCAGTGGTTTAGCTAAGTAAACGGCACTTAGTAGAAATGTTGTTTTTTAATAACACTTTGACTTAGTCCACGGAATAAGTCCTAACCCATTCGCTATTCCACGTTTATTAATTTGGAGGTAAGTTCGTCCGAAGCAATAGTGCATTTTATTTTTTATCGATGATGTCTATAAATATCGAATATAAATTTGTTTCCAAACTTCATAGCAAAAAATATAGCGTCACGCTTATATAGGACGACGTCTACTACTCGTTCTTTATAAATTTACTAAATTATTTCATTAATAAATCCGTCGTTATCCACCATTAAAATTATATTGATTAATGTTTTTAAATTAAACACAAAAATTAATGGCGCTTAGAAAATGAGCAGCCTATACTAGCTTCAGTTCAATTTAACGCTTGAGGAGACTTTCAAAAAGTTAAATAAAAGTGTTTCACATGCAAATTGATGAGGCGACAAAAACACAATATTATATTTTTACAATTAATAGTTTGTGAATATATTTTAAGAGTCAATGGTTTTTCTTTGGTTTTGTAATTTATTTCATTTTTGGAATTTATAAAGAAAATATAGGTATCTAAAATATTTTTAAATTAGTATTTTGAACAGCCCCTGGCTGCGACTTTTATTTTTTTATCTATTTGTACTCAAGAATTGTACCATATAGCGCAGTGGCGGGAGCGATTCTAAATTATATTCCTGCAGATAGATAAGCTACATTTAAATCACATACTGTCCATTCCTTTCTTTTACTAAGTTATTTATTCTCCGAATTTAACATTGTTTTTATATTGTTTTGCAATTCTTCTAAGAAGAATGAAAAATTAACTCTCGGAAACGTGACATATTTTCCTAAATGATCCCACATATCCTACAGAAAAGATAGCATCCGTAGTGGTATAGTCGAAGTCAAAGAGCAAAGCAAAACAATTTACATATCATATTATGCACATCAATCCAATCTGTCAGGATGAAAAATTATACTCAATGTGGAAGTATTTTAGAGCTTAAATGTAGCTATATTGAATCTTAAGTGCAATTTCAGGATTTAGTCAGTGTTTTTTCTCTTTACGTGAATTTTAACTTCTTTTGATACAAAAAAAAAAAACAGTGTGCGACGAAAAACTATATATAATGCGATATGTGTATTGTTAAGTATACCGTGTATGCCTTAACTTAAGTAAAGAAATATAAACCTTTACTTTAAACTTTTTATAAAAGACTCTTCTTGGGTAAATGATAAGAAAGGTAATATAAAGAATACCATTTCATCAATATTAATACCCAAGTGCTTCTTCCATTTTCTGCGTATATTTATATGTATAAAATGTGCAAGTCCCCAAGGCATCCAATTTGACCCACATAAGATCCCTTTTAACTGTTGAATTCGATATTATTGTGTTCTTTCCATCCCCTTTCATTCTGTCCTGATGGTAATTCCTCCTCATTCCCATCATGCTATTAGCATAATCCATTGGTTGGATAAAAATCAGTTGTTGAATTTCTGTAATTGTCGAGAAACACTCATAGTAATCCACAATTATATCCAGGCGGGTTGCTTCCCTATACATATATATTTATTTCGATTATGGAGAACTTCTTTTCCCCTTGGGAACGAATTGTTTGAAGAGCTATGTAAAGAAAGAATAATAAATATAATCAGTTTTTTTTTTTCTCTGATCTGCTCGTTTCTGTGGGATAAATACTCAGTTGACCGCATTTTCTTGTTTTTTTTTTTTGCCGGAAAGTAAATCGTATAGGGGAACTTTTCGAACAATGAACTTTTTAATAAAAAATTCTGTTGACTATATTCGTTGGAGATTAACCTCTTAAACCAACAGAAAAAAAAAACAATTAAGATGCACCAGGATCGTAAGTTATTGAGAAAATCGGTTCGAAATTTAATAAAGTTGTTATCAGGAAGCAAGCATACACTGAGAGAAAAATTTTATTTTCGAACTGAAGTTTTTAGGTTTACCTGACCTATAGACTGATTTAAAAAAATGTCAAAATAGTTCCCTTTTGAACCCTTTAAACTTAATTTCTACTGGTGTATCTTCAAGGCTACAGGACTAAATTTTGGTGTACAAATTATTGCAAATGTCAAAAATAAGTTGATGAAAAATTTCTAAATTTTGAAAATCAATATCTCCAGCCTCATAAGCAGTTCTCCTAATTCAGCCTTATATTACAAATGAATTTTAAATTCCATTTTATAGAAAATTTTCCAGCTTTGAGCTTATCAGTCCTGAAAAAATCGAACCCACCTTTGAGGTGTTAAGTTTAAGTTAAATTTTTGCAAAGCTCGTAACTCTTCTTTTCTATTCTCTTGCAGATCTCGGTGTTCGACAATGCGAATACTGATCAAATTCGAACTATAAAATTTAAAATAAAAATAAGCATTGGACATTGTTCCATTCATAATTCTGTAACTTGACAAACAGCATTGTTAGTTTTTAAATAAGGACATTGGGCCATCACACACTGGCTTAATTTTAAGCGAGACTAAAGCCAGAGTTACTTTTGCTTCAAACGCACACAGAGTAAAGTAAGCTGGAGGAAAATTTTGTGTTCATGTAGCGGCTTTAATTGTAGGAGTATTTACTTTTTTCAATTTGACAATTCGGACAGCAAAAATTATTTGCTTTAGAAAAATAACAATTGAAGAGTTCATGACAACAGATTAGGCATGTTCAGGAAAATGAGATCTCGGAGATTTCAGTAACCTCAGTTACCTGTTCAGGATTCCTCAACAAAATTTCTCAGCTTTGCTGTCAAAACTCTGAGGAAAAAAATGTTGGTTTCGCTTGAACACTTTTTGAGTGAGAAAAATCTCTGGGATCTCATTTTTCTGAACGCGCCAATTGTTTTTTCGCCTAGAAACAAACAACTTGTGTTTGTATTCGTAATTAAACTTTGTTATTCTACTCAGAACAAGGTGGAACTTTGTGTTCATTTCATTCCGCATTCTTCAGGGCCCTAACCTACAAAATTCGATTTCGCTAGTTAGAATTGTGTAATGGCCCATTTGTATTAATAAGTATTTCAATTACATACATAAATGTTAGAGCCAATTCAATTGTCTCTGAAAATTCAATCAATATGCCCTAATTAAGCCCCGTTTTTAATTCTCTAAAAATTTCAAAAATTCAACTTTATGTTAATAATGGTAAAAAAAAATATTGACTGTCGATTAGCTATATATTTTTTTTTCTTAAAGTATTTCTATTTTCTTTTGGATACCTCTACCTTTATATAAAATAGGTATTATATATGTGTGGTCTGATTTCCCATGTGTCATCCTAAGTCAGAGGGTCAGACAATGAAGATTTACATTGTTTTTTGGACTATTTGACATAGCACTTCTGTGTCTCTTATTCTTTTTTTTTTTTGATTTTATTGCAAATTATACCTTTACCCTTTAGCTAGAATATATAAACATAGATATAGCTGCTGGTATTATTTCTTGGGAAAAAGACATACAGAAATATAAATTCCCAGCGGGGATACCCATTTGCCATTTTTGTCAACATCCCAAACAAGAGTATCTGCAATCCGAAATCGGAATCCATTTTCATTTTGAAGTCCTTGGAATTTGGTTTTGTTTTGTCCCATAACAGTATCAACACACCGAACATATAAAATAAGTGGGTGGAGAGGTGTCAAATGTGGCTAAGGGTTATACAAGGTTATATATAGAGAAAGATACGACTGCTACTTCTGCTGGTTCTTCGTTTTGTGGGTTAAGTTCTTAATTCGGTCATTTTACGCTTTGGGTATTTGTTCTAATGTATATAATTTATACATGGTGTTGATGCAAGTAAGTTTGTTTAATGTCTTAAAAATATTTCTTTAAAGTCTTTAAGCTCTTTTTTTAGGTAAATAAAAATAGAAAAATATTTACATTTTGTTTGTTGACACGACAGAAAGTTTGGAGTATATCGTACACCTGGGTTAATGAAATAAATTATTAAAAGTTGATATCTTAACTACATTAATCACAGTGCAGTGTGCCATATTCCAGTAACTTGGAATGTTAATACATATAGTATGAAATCGAAACAAATACGCATAAGTGCCTGAAAACAATGCCCTGCTGCAACTGGAATCGGAGCCGCAGCTGCAACTGCAGCTTTTAAAAAATGTCGTACATCGAGTTCATTATTCACTTTTTTTATTTCCAATGTTTTTCTTTTAATTAATTTTTTATTTTTTTTTTGCGACACAAATGAGCACTAAGAACTTCAATATTTTTTTCCGGAGCTTTTTTTTCTACATATAAAATAAAACAAAACCATTTCGGCTCCGACTGCAGCTCCGTCTGCAGTTGCGTTCCATTCTGCTCGTAGCATTGATTTTGTGTGTATTTAATATTTTGACGATGTTCTAATTCCGACTCCGGCTGCTATTCCGTCGCATTGTGTTCAGCCAGTAAACCGTCAGCTTATAGAGTAAAATACAGATATCTAAAAAATTTCTCGAGTACCGCAACTCGCGGTGAAGATGTGTAAACATCCGCTTTGTCTCAGGGAATAGGTATAAATCGCGGTGGACCACGATTCCGAAATTCTTAATACCATAAACTCCGAATATACTATAACCCAAAATGCTGATATAGTCACTAATTTCAACTTAATCGTATGATAAGGATCGGAGCCTATAGTTTAAACTATATTCTGCTGAAAATGAATTGCGTTTTAACCTTTAATCGAAAAAGTTGGTTTTATTTCTCGGCCAGGTTCAAACTACAGGGGAATAAAAGAAAGGCAAAATTAGATCGAATGGCGTTTTAAAGCGAAAATGATTCTTTAATTTTGTTTCCTTTTTATCCGTTGTACCATTGTCACCTTCTCTATACCGAGAACTAAGACAAACAAAATTAAATTCAAATTTCAACCGAAATATTTCCCTGGAACGAAATAGTAAAAATGCCTTTCCTAATTTGTAGATGTTTAGTATCCGGATTGTGCATTCGTTAACCAATATTTTTCAGAGTAAGCCGTTTCCGTTTCTGTCATTTCATTTCAAGTCCAGTTTAAAGCAAATCTTATACGCGCCCATATTCTAAGCAAAATTTATTAGGTTTGAAGTTTTTTTGTGTTTTTATTGTTCTAAGTAATTTTTAAAATAATTTAAAATAAAAAAGGGACTCCCGGTTTTTACTGTTAGCCGGTAATTATTTAAAATATGTGGGTACATTAAAATAATAAAATGTCGAATTTTGATTATTGTTCTGTTTTCATTTAAAAAAAAACACAAGATATGCTTTCACAATTTTGTTGCATTTTTAAACTTATTAAAAAGTTCAAGGTGAAACAAGGTGAAATTTCTATATTGAAATCCTTTCTAGTAGCGAAATGGTTTGAAATATATTTTTACCTTCAAGGTAATACAAATTTATAATCAATCACATTCAAGATAACACCGCAATATAGCACTAAGATACAATCAATTTAAAAGAACAACCACCAAGGACACATATTACTATATATTCAACCCCTTTCTGCTGCTGGATGATAACATTTCCTTATCATCGCCTTAAGTGTATATTTTTCTTTCGTTAAAATTTCTTTTTTAGTATTTCCCTCAATCATTGCGAAGCACCTCCTTCATACACCTCTTCCAATTCTTGGTGAAAACACTACATTGATCGGTCCACGACTGACTATACCAAAGAATACCACAGTCAATGCAATCAATATTACTCTGCGCTCAGGAGATAGGAAACGAACAATTCAAAAACAAAAAACCGCTGGTACCTTAACTTGTTCCCTCACAGAAATAACAGAGAAACAAATTGTTGGATCTGCACGTTCTTCAAAAGTTATTGCACTTGTATATAAATATACGTTGAACCTATGCCACCCTCCACTCCATTGGTAAATTGAAAGTTTTGATTTATAGTTTTGCGAACGCATGCCTCTGATGTGGGGGTATATGCAATGCAAAGCTAAGCCAGAAGCAATGCGGTGTTGTTTTTAGCTGTGTGGGGAGAAGATGCTGCAGCATTCTACTTCACCAACCAAAGGCGATGCATCTGGTTTGAGTGAAAGAACAACTTATTTCAATATCCATTTGTCTTTTGTTTCCCTGTGTCTGTGGGGATTCCTTTGAAGGGATTTTACGGTGAATATTGTGGGTTTTGTTGTTATGTTTTCTTCAGTTCATGTATACTTATCTGGTTTGCAAAGCTTTGTTCTCCTGTTTCAATTCTTCATACAAACATAAATCAATATTTTACTTGAAACACTACATGATACCTTTTTTTAAATTATACCACATATAGGACTTTAGTTAGAATACTATAATATTTCATTCTATTTAATCAAGTTATTGAACATATAATATACTTCTAATAAAGAAGTCCTTGGAAAAACGTTCTTCTTGAAAAGGTCTTGTCATCTCCAAATGGGAAAAACTTTCTTCTTGATCATCTCCAAATGAAGAAAAAAAAGTGTGGGTATCTGGCTTCGCGATGAAGATGTTTAAGCATCCGCTTTTGTCTCAGGGTACGGGTAAAAATCGCGATGAAAAAAATTCCCCATCCATAAATCCTGAATATTACTAAATTCCCAAATGCTCAACGTAATGGTAAAAAAGGTCGAAGTGCACTAATAGCTTGATTTTTTTGAAAATAAATAAATTGCGTTTTCACCTTTAAGCGAAAGTGTTCGTTTCATTTCCTCTTGGTCCCGGTCGAATTGCAAATTGCACAAAAGAAAGCTAAAACAAATTACGTTTTTAACTAAAATGATTCTTTAATATTGTTTATATCTGAGTCCGCTGCTAAGATATTTTTAACACCAAAAACGTACATATTAAATTAAATTCAAATTTCAACCAAAGCATTTCAAATATTTCCCTCGAACAAATTAGTAAAAAGATATTGCATATTTTTAGGTGGACGGTTATCCGGATCCAACATCCGAAAACCAACATCTTCCAGAGACAACAACCCTATTCGCGTAAGATGCTTCCGCTTCAAATATTACCGCCATTGTTATAACTACTACCATTTCCGCTGCCACGTTTCATTTTCAATTCCCTATACCGAGCAGGCTTGTCAGATTGGGTTATCAATTTTTTTTTTACCAAAATTGCAACAATTTCAGTATGATAGCCCAATCATAATTATTATTATTCAAAATAATTTAATAATAATTTACGGCGAAATAATTCTGTATCTATAAATGGTTGGTGGTGATCTGTGATGACTTTTGCGTGCACCCTAATTTGGCTAGTTTTAAATAAACAACAAACACCAAAACAATTTGGGGTCACATCAAGGTTTGTTAAGTCATGCGGGATGTCCTTCGGCTCTTCCTATATACCCCAACTTGAAACCAACTTGACAAACATGAAATTATTCTCTTGGTCAACCGCTACTTAGCTTTCGGAGCATCTGTGAACACAATTTCTTGCTCCAGCGGTTGGCAAATAGCCACAGAGCTCTCCAGCTATTATTTATATAAAGTGTGTATATATTCAGTGCCGCTGGGGGTATATATACTCTTGTGAAAACAGACTTTTAGAAGATTCAAAAAAGGGTTTATGCTCGAAAATGCTTTGCTGTCGTCTTGAATTTCAGTTATCTGTTCTTTTAATGTCACAATATGTCAAAAATCTCCATAGGAGTATATCCTGGTTGTTACACACAAAGGTTGAAGACAAATTTTACATTTTGTTAAATCACATGAAAGATAACTATATGTATATGCAAGATTTGAAGTTGTTTGAGTAAAAGAATATAAAAAGATACAATATAACCATAATAATGTGTCACTTTAAAATAAGTTTATATAATAAATGATGATAAAATGCATGATAAAGTATCTAATGTGCATATATATCACTTAAAAACATATGTATGTATTTATTTGCTTCAAAAATGACCTCTAAGAAATGTATATGTATGTATGTACCTATTGAGGCTAAGAATTAAAGCAATTTATGTATGTTATTTCACAAAAATAGTGGAAGGAGATTTAACCAGCTAAATGATTTTACATTCATGAAGTGCGGTGTTCCTTAGACTCATTTTAGTCTCCTGCGATATTATTCACAAAAGAACTTATTACCTTTTTAACAAAAGTAGGTTTTAAGGATAACAGAATGACTAGTTTTGTGTGTTTTATTGATATATTAAAATATATTCACGAAAATTTTTTTAGTTCAAAAATCAATCGCAGTTGATAACTTTTGGTAACAATGGCTTCAATACTTCAGACCCTCATTCACCACATCTTGATTTGAGTAAAATATTTTATTAATTCATTTTTCGTGACCTTTTAAATTTAAATATAATTGAATCCTACTTTTGTGGGCTTCAGGTCTTTTTTGTATGAGTTTATTTTTTAACAGACAACGTTTCGTACGTAAAATTTAAAAAATTAATATGTATTTGGTTAAATATATCTAATACTTACATTTAGATAATCCTAAAAAACTAATTTAAAATAAACTTTGATTTTTATCTTTTTATAAATATTTGTTATTATTTTTTATCTTCTAATATATTTGAAAGTCAAAAATAAATATTTAATTGAAAATAAATTCAAATTTTAAAAAAAGAACATCAATGCAAAAACTTAAAAACCGTATATCAGGACATAAATCTGATATAAATAATGGAAATTCACAAAAAACGGCTTTAGCATTACATTGTATAAATATACAGATGAAGGACAAAGACCAGATTTCAGTAATGTAGAAATATTTCAGACAGAAAAACATTATAATAAAAGAATGTTAATAGAAATGCTACACATTTTAAGGATTGAAAATACAGTTAACAGACGATCGGACTTAGAAAGTCTTAGTAATATCCATGGTTAGATTATTGAAACATAAAAATAATCTTGACTAATATTTTACATTCGACTTGTTTTTTTCAGATATAAGTTTCTTTTTTAAAAATTTTAATTTATATTCAGAATTAAATATTATTATTTAATTTTGATGATTGGAAACGTCTTTTTAAAGACATTCAAATATAGGTGTGTTCTTTTACTTTAAAACTCTGTGTATTTGTGTGAATTTCTACGTCATTTTATTTTTTTTATATGAACTTTGACAGACTTTGGTGTAGAAATTCACAGAAATGCACAGAGTTTCAAAGTAAAGGAACTAGGCTTATATTAGAGGATAAAAAATAATAACACTTAATATCTATCAAAAGATAAAAATCAAAGTTTATTTTAAGTTATTTTTTTAGGATTATCTAAATGTAAGTATTAGATATATTTAACTAAATACATATTAATTTTTTAAATTTTAGAGACCCGAAGAAGTACTTCAACACGTAAGAAACGTCTGTTTAAAAATAAATTCATAAAAAAAAGATCTGAAGCCCACAAAAGTAGGATTCAATTATATAGTAAAATATATTAATTAATTTTTCACACAAGATCCCTGCTGATGGTGATAATTTTTATTGAAATGAATTTCTAATGTTTGAATCTGAATGAATCCCCAATTGCTTTAACTTTAACCTACATGTCATTTTCTATTAGTTATACACATTAGCTTGCTGGAATATTAAAAATAAAACTTCTTTATTAATGCTTTGACAAGTTTAAGTTACTACCTAATAACCATAAATCCTTATACACCTATAACGTCCTACATATATCGTTTGATGTTAGATTATTAATTTCCGCTTTGTTAAAATGTCCAAATGACTTAATCACTAAAAGTTCCTTAACGAGCATTTAAGAAGCAATAATTACAGACTTCATTCACTACCATACCATACCATGTGTGTGTCTGTGTATAAAAGGAAAACTAATGACATCCGGAAAAATGATTTTGTCCATGAATAAGAAACAAAGTGCTAATGCCTAGGTATACAATATACATGCATATATATAGGATTATTAATTGCTGAAGTTAATCCTTGGTAAAAGTTTATTCTAATAATATATGTACATATAGTTTGAGGCTTTTAATTGGTCATTTAGTTATATTAGTTTTGTTATTGCGAATTATTTTATTAGGAATATTTTTTCATTAAACGATCTAATTAAAATTCTTTCTTTGCTTTAAGATAAGAAGAGTTGATTTCAGATAGAGAAACACATGCAAAAAGAGATAGAAAGAGAGAAAGAAAAAATATTAAGACATAAGTTTTAATGAATTTTTGTTGCCAGAATTGTTCGTAAGGATATTAACTAAACTAGGGTTATGATTTGGAGGGATTAATCTCTGGCATTGGTAAGAGCACATAATACCTACTGGCTACTACAATAGAAATCTACCCTACTACCCTGAAATCGAAACTGAAGGCACAAATTCTGGAATGGGATAGATACCAGCAACAAAGCGTTTACAGCATTGTCAATTGTAGACTTTTTTTTTAAAGATATTTATGAAACATTAACAAGAAAAAGCAGTGCAAATCAATTTAAAGTTGAGAAGCAAACAAACAGAATTAGTGATTTTATTCTTACTTAAAAAAAAAACTAATTTGTACCGAAAGCTATGAAGTTTTACGTTTTTATGAAAAATAAGGTTTATTGTATGTTATTTATAATATTATAAAATATTTATGTTTTTTTTCCCCCAATTGAAATTATTTTACGCTTTAGTAAAAAAAAAAAATTTTGTATCAAAATCACACTGGAAAGCCTTTTTAGTTTCTCTCTCGAAATGACCATTCTCGAAATAGTGAACAGGCCTAGTTTAAATTACCTTACTATATCGAGCTTCAACTATATTAGCAATAATTGGTTCTCATCTCACTTCTCAATTCTACGTACTTATAACATTAAATTTTAGTATTTTTAAAGTTGTGTTGACATGGCACATAAAGATGATTATTCGTCACGGGTTTTTATATCAGGTAATCTTTGTCACAAACTCCCGTGCAAACTACTTCTTCGCTTATCAAAATTATGAAATTATGTGAATTATGAAAGTTCGAAAAAAATGATTCACTTACAAAACCAATAAAATGTAGATTGTGCCCGATATTCTTATCTTTTAAGCACACGAATGCATGAAGAGATTTTATAAAAAAAATGTTTACTTTAAGTATTGTAGTTTTCATTAAAGCTCTTTTTTAATCGCCGATAAATACCACAACACATCACATCACATTTATGATATCTTGTCTTTAAATCAACCATTATGATTTGTTTTAAAATTTTTAATAACCTTGTATCAATGCACTGTTTATTAATTTTATTTCAAAAATTAATATTCATTCAAACCACATGTCAACTGAAGCAAAAGCCCACATAGTTGTCCAAGGCCACATCATTGATTGTTTGTGCAGGATTATAAAAGCAGAGTAAACCAAGTGTACAAAGATTGTCACTTCATTGAAGAGCAGAGACCGATTATAAATCTTCCGGTTGTACAAAGACACACGCTTCGTCAACTCATTTGACCAGCTTCTATCCGTCAAGGCAAGAGTATATACCCAGGGTATATACCCTTGTGGACCAATTGAATATTGTTCATATAGGTACTCTGTGTGAGAGCACATCAGACACAAGGACACAGAGAAGACATTAAATAAATAAATTCATTGTTTTGAGCAGGGATATACCTTACCTAGTATTATAAAGGTGATTATATGTTATTCTATTGACGGGTTGAAATATAAACAACACGTCGAGTTAAGGAAACCAAGCCTTATCACTTCTGGGACACAATAACCTATATATAGGTTAGGTTCCTTTTGCACACATTTAATAAATATACAAGTTTAGTTCCTCAATAGTTTAAGCAAATTCAATCATTTCTCATCACAAAGGTCCTCACATCGTGCCTCCTTCTCTCCTGTCATTCCTGTCAGCAATATTGAAATCGATATATGATGGTATTAAAACAAGTGGAAGCTTTATTATCCAGATCTGAAATTACAGTAGCTGTCAAAAGTTTTCATTTAAAAATTCTTCAAATATTTTTTGTTTTATAAAAAACTGTATAAAATTAAAATTTTAATCTAATGTATGTTTTATTTAGGTGATACTCAAATTTTACTAAGCTTAAACTAAGCGTCAATTATTTTTCGCCATCAACTGTATAAGTCTATCGAAGAACCTTACCATAAAACACTTTGGTGTGTGCACATCACACCTTCCGCTTGTAGTGTTGATGGTGATGGTGATGATGATGTTGATGATGATGATGGTGGCCAGCAAAGAGGAGTTCATCAAAGTGCGAAAAAGGACAATTGGTTTCTGTACGAAAACTCCTCTTAGCCCTCCATTTGCATGTCCTGCAATGCAACTTGTTTACAATGACATATGGCAAAATTCGCATGGCGGTGTTGTGTTCTCTTCATCTATACATATAATGGCTCATGGAAGAGTTACAATCAATCCGACCCCATATAGTATATGTTTGTATGTTGGATGTGTGTAGGTTTCAACTATATCTATGTATATATACTGCTCCTGCTGTTCATCCTGACAATGATGATGCATCCCCCGAAAGATATACAGAACAGCATGGGAAGGACATTCTCTGATATCGTTCTTTGATGGTCGTTTTCGTCATATAGGAGGGTCTGATGGGTATATAAAGTCTATGGATATAGCATCAGTAGTGGCAGCAGCAGAGGCAGCAACTACAATATTGGGTGCATTGTTTATGAAACTTCAGTGGTAGGATCAGCAAAGTTGATGACGCAAATGACGCATGCAAGCAGATTAATCGGAAATTACAATAAACCGTAGCGTTATACAGATAAATATAGCAAAAGGTTTATTTATTGAATTGTATTTGGTAGGTATAGGAAGCAAGTAATGCAACTTGCAACGATGACGGAAATTTTCTTGTAAAGGTATTTTTAATGTTTTTGTAGGTGGATAGATATAGCTTTTATACTTCTGATAAGGGTAAGTATAGGTTTAATAAAGAAGTCGTTGGGACTTGAGATTTTAATTAAATATGGTTCTTAAATACAATGCGATCTTTTAGGAGTAACCATGTTAGCCGACATAAGGAGCTGAAATGCCTCTCTCTGCATTTTTCCTACTTACAATTCATTTTTGGTTAGATCTTATTTGTTATCCAGCCTTTTTGGAAAATTCTTTTGTTCTGTAAAAAGCTGCATTATTTTAAACTGCAGCTGTGTTGCTTGAATATGTAATTTCTACGGCAAAAGAAAATATTGTGTTGTAGAAGTCTCCTTTCTTTACAGTTCTTTTGATTTTGTTTTCATGTTTAGCCTTTCTATATATCGTTAAATCTGAATAAACTCTAAAGGCAGCAGGCATTTTTCCATACACTTAAAAAAATATTCTATTTGTATAAAAATAATTACTTCAATTTTTGAACATAATTTATTGTGTGGTGTTTTGTGATAGCTGGTCATGTGAACGTTGTTAGGACCAAGATTTTTAGAAATTTTTCGGTTAAAAGAATTTTAATCGATCTAAGCCAAAGATGTTATTTTGTTTAAAAAATGAGTTGGGCAAGAGTTCTTCATGCCCTTAGCATAAAACAAGAGAGAATTAACCGACAACCATTGTTAATTTTGCCTTTTTAGCCGAAAGCTAAAGAATAGGTAAGTAGCACTAGGTACACTAGATAGCATGAGAATAAGTGGTTTGGAGCGAATTTAGCATTAAGTGAAAACTAGAAGACTGCCCACTTATACACTTTAGAATAAAGTGGATCGCAAAAAAAACTTTTCGGACCAAAAAAATCTAGAAAGATTCGCAAATTTGGACTTATAAGCCCAGTTTGAGTAAGTGGCACTTAAGTGCCCAATATGGGAGACTTAAGTGTCACGGATTCAGTTCAGTTTGTACTGTGGAATTGGGCTTTAGTCTTCCAATTTCACCACTTAAGTGCCACTGAATTTGACCGTGAAACTACTGGCCGTTAGTCGATAAACTATATGTACCCATTAAGTTTGTTTCTTAATGCCCTGCTGCAATTGCTTCCAACAAATGTTGCACGTAGTTTTTTTATTTACCCACAATGAGCTGTACCGCTTTTGTGTATTAGAAAAACAGCTGCGAGTTTATTTTTCCCTTTTTTATTTCCAATATTTTTGTCCGGATATTTTTTTCTACATATAAATTGAATCAAAAGTGCTGAACGTGAAAATTTAGCGAACCATTGCGGCTCCAACTGTAGCTCTGTCCAATCCATTCTGCTCATAGTATGTATTTTGTGTGTATTTAATATTTCACATTGTGTTCAGCCAGTTGTTCGGAATTTTACCTTTATAGTATTTGTAGATGGTGTGGACCGAAAATCATTCGAAAGCTTCGTTTGTAAATTAAGCACTCAGGATCATTTTTATTCATAATTTCCTTGCGTCCATATTATGATACTTAGAATCATATTAAGAATTCAAAATTCAACTCACGGGAAAAAAACGGAAAACAACACCAAAAAGGGTGTATCTTTTATATTCAAAACCTATATCACGAAAGTGCATTAAATACCCCAAATATTTTGGTGTATTTTTGAGTTTTGTGCTACTTGAGAATTTTTCATGGCTTGATTTTTGTATTGAACAGATATATTTTCAATTAATTCTTAATTCTATGTTACATAAAGTATTACATTTTGGTATTTTTAAGTTGTGTTGGCATAAAAGGGACCAAATAAGAGGAAGTGTGAACTTTAAAAGATGAACGAAATATTGTTAATATTTCGCTCCGTAGTTTTGCAATCACGGGTTTTTTCATCAATACCTAAAATTTTGTTGTTCGATATAGGAAGTAAATGTGTAATGCTTCGTTACGACATCAAACAACGACCTGTATATAATACATAGGTACCTAATGCAAAATGTCGTATGGGTCGAAATAAATTGTTTATCGTAAGATAGAATGATGCATAGAATTTTTAAATTACTTGCAGTGCAACACCTTGCAGATCAATTGAATATACATACATATACACCAAGATTTAAAATGAAAACTTTTATGTTTATTTTTGTTTGCAAATTTAAAAGAAAAAATATTCCACATACGCCACAGTGACTACCACATATATTCATTTCACATAATATATACAGCAAGTCCATATATATAAATTAAGGCAAAATTCAAATCCTGTACTCTCCGGATATGCCAGTCAAATCAAAAGTACCTTACTTCATATGAATGAGTAGAAAACTGACGAGGGTCCTTATACATTTTAATTCGAAATCATTCGTATATCGCCCCTGCTTTTCTGTCAGGATTATTATATCCCTTTCTCTCATTCGACCATTTATAATTTTATTCATTTCAAGGACTATAATATATAGATGTGTATATGAGTATATCCCCCCTTCAACAACACTGCATGCTATACCGCAAAATCTACAAAATACAATTTTTTACACTCCGATTATTTTGAACGCATTCGGGTGTTGGTTTGAAAATTTTCAAAATCTCATAAAAGCAGCAGCAGGCTCTTTCATTTAATAACACATACAAACACACTTACTCGCACCCTCAGTTTATGCATTTGAATGCTATAATAAATTTTATTTATATCCATTAATGTTCTCAATTGGGAGCAATAAAATTATTATTTAAATCGCTTTAAAATATAAATCATATAAGAAATTCATAAACAAAAACAAAAAAAAAAGGATTTTAAGGTAGGTACCTACCTAGTGAAAAGTAACTCATTTACGTATAGATGTTTTCCATTAAGGGCTTGATAGGATTTAAATATATTAATACATAATAGAATTAATGGTACATATTAGTTTGAAATAAGGGTAAACTATATTTAACTAAAAAGCAGATGACATGTTCTACAGAAAAATAAAACATTTTAAATTGAATTGTTCATATTTTTGAACTCTTTCAACTATATCACATGCCATATCTTATAAACTTCTTCTTAAGTTCGATAAATAAATCTCTCTAAATGGGATGTATTAATAAAAACAAATTAAGCATTAAAACTTGCTGAAACGGATCTGAATTTTTAAAGCAAATATAAAAATATTTTAAAGCAAGCAAAAAAGATCGAATATTTTTTTGCTGCAATTCTCAAAAAAAAAAAAAAACATTTTAATAGCGGAAATATTGTTTAATTAATTTGCTATTATTACTTATCATGCAGTCAGAACTACTTAGCAGTTTTGAATGCAGAAGTGATTTTTGGTGATAAGTTGTTAGCCCCGTATTTGTTATTTATCAAACCTTTAACCGTAGATGTAATTTGGTTATTCATTAGTAAATAAAAATTGAGTTCATGCGCAGCAAGATTTAAGATTTTATCAACTGATATTTTGAAGAAGTAATTCAAATATATATAGCTCACAGTCCATGTCAATTCAGTAACAGAATTTTAAAACTCTATCTTCTTGTTCTTCAAATCATTGTCTCCTCATAATCGTTGCAAAATCTGCCAGTGGCACTGCTAACAAGGTTGAGAACATTGACATATCTTCTAAGCTAAGTCACCAATAAGGAGACCCATTACATAAGTATGAGGAATTGTTATTTTTCTGTAACAATATTTTCCCATTATATCTCAGCCTATATATGATAAGAAACATCTCACGAGATTACTGAAACTTTGTATTGATTAAGAATATTCTGTAAGTATTCAGTATCAGTGTCAGTTTCAAAATCCCTACAATCCTATAATAGTTACAAAAACATATTTGTATCTGTGTAATACATTTATATATACGTTTAAATGATGTCCTTATACAATTTGATGCATGATGCATGAATTATAATCTAAGTTACTAATTAACCCATTCAAATTATTAACAACCTGCATGTGCCCTGATAAACGGTATAATCTATAATCTCTGAAATTGCCTGACCAAAATCGTATTATTTTTATAGATCTTCTACTTCAACACCTCCCTTGATGCTTCACATACGTTTACGTTTACTTTAACCCTTCTTATCACACATGGGTGCTTGGTGTTAGCCAACACTTTTCATCTACATCTTTATATCAATATGTACATATATATCAACATAAATTTTCTTTAATGTTTGGTTGTTGCAGGAAGTATATACATAGAGAAACATCCACCTCATTTTACCACTCCCCCTAAAATTTCTATTCAAAATTGACTCTTCTCACTCCTTCTGGACCTTAAATTAATTAACTTCAACGTAAACATTTTGTAGCCGGAATACCGGACAAGCACCTTCTATACCACCCTATTTTGGTTATATACACCGACTCTGGGCCTTATAAATTCCCCACTTGATCTAACCGACCGACCGACTGACCGACCAGGACTTCCATGAAGCATGCACAACACCATACCATGATACAGAAGCCCAGAAAACCTGGACAGCAAAGTTATTGACGTTCTTCTGGGGATTCCTTGAGCATTCAAGTGCAGGGGTATAGGTATATCGTGTTTAATGGTCATTTTGCGGTCTAAAGAAGGAATGCATCAATGTGAGCCGGTAAAAGGCAGGATGTATACATATTATATATATTTTTTTCATATCTTTCGTTTTCAAGGAAAATCAATTGATTTAAAGTTCAGAGGAGTAAAACTTCACCAAGAATATGAATCATTTTCAATTAATAATAATCATCATCCATAACCTTTTACTTTTTTTTTTTTCTCATGAGCTGTTTTTCCTATCTCTACGTCTAGTTAATAAAAAAAGGTAGTTTCTTGGACTTGGAAGCAAGTCATAAAGAAAAACTTGGTTAAAAATAATGGGATGGTTTAAGAAAGAAAATAAGAATGAAAAAAAAAACTATGCAAAGTTTCATATCTAAACTGTACCACAGTGATAAACGCTTTTCTTCGGAAATTGCTTTTACCCCATTAACCTGTTTGTGAAAGATGGAAGTTTTTTTTAATGTTATTTTAAAAAGATAAATGTCAGGTAATTTTAAATAGAATAAGATAATATAATGGGTACTACTATAATGAACGACTATTTCTTGCTGATGAATATACTGGAGTTATTTTTAAAAAATAGAAAGATAATGTTTTACATCATTAGTCATCTCATGACTCATATAGCACAGAAGGAAAGGTACATGGGTCTTTTTAGCGTGTAAATGCAATTTTGTTTATTATTTCCAATTGATATTTTAAGTAAAGTTTTAATCGAAATAAATTGTTTTTGTTTCTCAACATATTTTTTTAACTAACTACTGATCTTCTCCGTAAATTTGCAGTTTCAAAATTCGATAATTCGTCAACACTTCGTGCTCGTTGTTCATTAGCCATAATATGATGTGCCAATAATTGTAGATTGTTGCTTTTTGTCAAGTTTTCGTTCACTTTTGCTTTTGTGAGTAACGAGAGCTCCCGATTCAATCTTGTTGAGTGAAAAGCGCTCCCGAAATAAAATGAAGCCACTGGCTGCAAAAATCGATAAAATTGTAATTTTTTCGACACATTCAGCTTTGGTAAAGAACCTACTTGAAAGGTTTGTATGGATCACGTGGATGGGCCATGATCTCATAGATTTGGTAATCGTGAATATCACAAAATTTTGTCTTACCCCATCGCCAGATTCGGTTATCGGTGCAATTTTCTTCATAAATTTTCAGAAAGTCAAAGTTAAAAACATTATAAAAATTTAAACTTTCAAGCCCAATGAAAAATATTTAGCAAATGAGCCATTTTTAAAATGAAGAATTTAAATATATATAGTGAAACTTTTCACTCCATTTCACCCTATACACATCAAAATTATGTATGAGCCCAAAAATATCCATCTTTTAACTATAAATACATAGTATATACTACGTTTTTAAAACAATGTTCTTTTTTCAAATCCGAAAACATGTTCTTTGCGTTTACTTCTATAATTTAATCTATACCCATATATGTACGTGCGTAATGCGTATGTAGTTAAACTTTGCAAAATATCTAGCGCTTAAGTGATGATAGAAGTTTATTCTCAAATGACCGCCTTTCAAACACAAAGAACTATTTAAAAGTCGAATACCATTAATCGTTTTTACCCCATTTCACCCTATAAAAAGATAAAATTCTAATAAGAGTTTTTCGATAACAAAACTGCGAAAGTTTGATGAGGAATACTGTTTATGAAGGTACTGCGATTGCTGAAAAAGAAAATTTTTGATCAATAGTTATATTTTTGTTTTTCCTTATTTCACCCTATAAATAGCTTAATTTTAAAAATATCCTCGTAGTCCATTCTTTAAATATTACATTTCAAAAACAACAAGAGTGTTTCAAATCTTATGTTATTTTTTGTTTTACCCCATTAACGTCTAACGTTAGGTCTTTCAAACACAAAAAAAAAAAAAAACATCGAATACAATTTTTTGTTTTTCCATTTTACCACATAAATAAATAGTTAAATTTTGAGCAAGCGATTCGAAAAAATATTTCCTCAATTTTTTTTTAATGAAGAAAATTGTGCTTAATGATCAATGAAAATTAAGTAATTAATTAAATAAGAAGAAAAACACAAATAATAAAAAAAATTTAATTATGTAAATCGTTCTCAGCTCCAATTAAATATTTAATTAACAATGTTAATCTCTTAAGCTAATTTCTTGGGCCATAAGAAGAACATAAAAATGCTTACTTCGTCGTTGATAATAAAACATTTAATGTTTGTGCGTATTTACTGACCTGGCAATGCTCATTGTTGAAAAACTATTCATAGATTATCAGAAAGCACTCTCAGTCCACAAGATGTTTCTCAGTTTATTTTCGTTCTCATAGGATTGCAACTTTTCGAAAATGTACAATTAGCATAAGCAGTGAGTACCAAACTGTCAGTGATTAAAAACATACTCCGGAACCTAAAAAATTAATTATAAATCATTCACCAGAGGAGAAAAAAGTTTCAATAAAAAATTGTTTCGCATAAGAAGTTCCCCTTTATAATTTCACTGAGTAAGTATTCAGTTAATAAATAATAAAAAGAAAAAACTCTTCTTCAAGTAAAATTTCTATATTTGTAATTTCTCCTTAAATACCAAATGCACTTCACTTATCCAAATATAATCCTAAATGAAAACATCTCAATCTGATTAACATAAGAGACTTTTTATTTGCATATACGTAGGTATGCACAAGAGCTTCCTCTTGAAATATTTTAAGAATTCCCTATACATGAAATAAAGGGCGACAACCGACAATAATTATCATGTTCAAAAAAAATATTCCAAACATTCTCATGTGAAGTGTTTGCTTTTTCACTTAAAACATGAAATCAAATAAATTAGTCCAAACAACAAAATGTTGTTGTTTTTGTTGTTTTGAAATTTTCAAAATCACAACTCAAACCGGAACCGGATAAGGCAAGCCATGAAACATGATGTACTACAAAAACACCCTTCAGGCGCCATTCCACAAAAATATATATGTGTATGTAGCTACAATCCTCATTCCATTTGGGGATGGTGAACAAAAAAAAAAACAACAAAAAAAAAAACAAGAAGAAAACATAAAAACACAATAGGTAGACATAGAACCCAACAACCAAACAACGAACAACTATACTAAACAACCCCTTAGAGCCTGAGTCTGAGCTTCTGAGCTTCTGCGTCTCAACAAGTGTGCAATAAATTGTCTGTCAATAATGATTTCGTAATGCGATACACTTGTTACATTTCCACTCAATAAAAATCTACGAGCTGACGGACGGAAGAAGAAGAAGGCACAACGTCTATAATACGAGTAGGTATAAGTCGAAGAATAAAATATACGGCAGGTTTGAGGGAAACACTTTTGCGGAAATTCAATTCCGGTTACCATTTTACTCACAAAATGTTCTTTGTGTTCTCGAGGAGCCAGCAAAAAGAAGCCAAAACACTTTTCTACAGAAGCCATCTAGCTTGTATTGAATTTCATACCTATATTGATATATAAGAGATTTTCGAATTTCAGGGCTGGATTTTGTCCTCATTAGATTAAATATTCTAAATCTTGTACATATTGAACAAATCCAGTGCCTACGTTCTGCAACTCTCGCATCGATAAAATCAGTCGAGAAACGATGAAATTTAAAACAAATCATATGAGTTTCGTTCCATTTTCCACCGTTTCTCGACCAATTTTATCGATGCTAGAGTTACAGAACGTAGGCACAGGTTCTAGAACTTTCACATAATGAACTTTGCAGAGTGTAGAGAATTTACATATGTACTTTGTAGAGCCTAGAAAAATATGGGACCACTTATTGTAAAAAATTTTGTTATGAATAATTTGGTCCAGTGTTTAAGGTTAAGCTTAGGACGAATACTACCCCTGCACAGTGCACATAGACGAATTTTAGATAGCCATATGAACAAAAGTGCAACAAAGGTGACTTCCTGGCTGGCGGAGCCATATATAGGTGAGCACTTGGTTAGAAGTATTAAGCAAGAGCTCGGCTCACGTCTGCGAGATATCGTCGAAGATAGCATTCCTCATTCCTCTTGAATAGAACCTCAGCATTTCTTGTTAGGAAAAGTGGCCCATTGAACTGTGCCAATATAAGAAGCTATATTATGGGCTCAACATCTCAACAACCTGGTAGGTGTATCAGTGTGGGTTTAAGCCAGAAAAGTTTACCAAACAATAATTATTGAAATAACCCTCATATCTAAGAAAAATCCCAGGAAGTTGAAATCTTCACTTACTACCTTTTTATCAACTTCAAGACCGCATATGACAGTATCTAAAATGACAAGTTATCAAAAGAACAATGTCTAGTTTTGAAGTCCTTGCCAAAGACACCCGTTAGTGCAAGATGATAGCGGAAAACGACTTGACGAACCTTGATGAGAACGTTTTAGGTATAGCTGTTTTTCTATAATTCATAATTTCGAGCTCAACTTTTTGATAAGAATATTATAAGAGTTCAACCTGTTTCTGAACAAATTCATCCCTGTAAATAAAAGTTAGGTTGTTGAGCATTATCCATCTATTCACACTCAGGATATCTCGTATATATCTAGAGGCACAATAAATTGTTCATGGTTGTGGAGGGCTCTAGACTATACAAGGATAAAGCAATTAAGTCAGTACATCAATGAAATTCGAGTTGAGTTTATGAGTCATTTTGGGGCCATTTTGATTTGGTTGAGCGTTGAGAAGAAGCAAAAGAGGAAACGAACGTTCTGACACATATTTATCTTTGCTGAAAAAAGAAGAAGAATGTTTGCGTTAATTGATAACGTTTTACTAACTGATTGCTATATCGCTCTATCCTTTGTGGTTATTTCTTGTTGTTGTTGTTGTGCTGACTGCTTCTTGATAATATTGTTCAAATATTCTTAATCTCATGCTTTTACAAACTACCCACAGTTAATCCAGTATCCATAGATATAGATACAAGATACCACCCACTTCATTGTCTTCACCGTCGTTGTTGTTGTTATGTCGTCTTAATCATCTTTAAGAAAAAGAAAAGAAACAAAGCCGTAGTAATGCGATGTTGGCGATAATGACAACATCAGTTCGAAGGCTTCTTTCCTTCGCCTATACCTACTCTAATGCCACTAATTTTATCGGATTATGTCAAACGTTTTTAGATAGTTTTGAGTGACTTTTACCGAAGTCATCATTGTTGGTTACGCCATCGATTGTTGTCGTTAAAATGGTGGTGGCTTAGTGGTTTCAAACACTTTGCACAGATTATATATGAGTTTTGCAATTTGAGTAGTTTCAATTTCAATTTAAACTGTTTATACACGGCACAACATGATTGGCAGAGAGACGAGAAAATTCTAGTGAGGAATGCGGGATTATTGGTGAACAATTTTTCTTTTATTATTTTGCACTTATTTAATGATGGATGATAGAATTCAAATATTATATTGAAAATGTCAATGAAAGCTTTTTTTTTAGTGCTAATGGTGTATTCACTCAAAAAACTCTTAAAGATTTAATAGTAAAGTGTGGTCAAAACTGAAAAATCTGACATTTTAATAATCTATTTATTTTAACGTTGTTGTATTCTTAATATGACTTAAGTAAGCCTTAGATAACACTATCAGCATATTGAAAATAAAAAACGAAGAAATTAGGCTGAAACTATTGTTAATGACTCTTTGTAAATTTTAAAAAGAGTGCATTTTACGCTAAATTTGTGATTCCTTCTGGACGTTATTAAAACGCTAGGTTTTTTTGGTTAAATTAATTAAAAAGATGAGGGGCTTGAGGAATTGATTACCTACTTAAAATATATTAGGTCTTAATAATAAATGTGTTTAAAATTCCATGGAAACCATATTTTATTTTACAGTTAGAGACTTTTCGTAAGAACAAAAATCTGCTTTACAAAAAAGGAAATTACAAATATGTAGTACCTATGATATAAAATATCTCAGAGTATTTCAGACCTCGTAAACGCAACAACTAAGACAGCTCTTTAAAGTGAAGTCTTAATAGGTAACCTTGTCTAAGTTGGGAATTATATCTCCGCTGAGAATAATTGGTGGAAAATCAGCTGGATGAAATTCATTTCTATAGAACAAATTATTGTAACAATTTTAGAGGGGTTAAGTTTAAGTCTGTTCTCACTTACCCACAGTTGAATTCGCTCTAATCCATCAATCTAAGTGGAAGATTGATTAACACGACATGTGCGTACATATTATAAAATGAACAGTCTTCAACAATCAACAATATCAGGAACATCATTGATAAAAAGTAAGAATAGAAGTGGTCCCAAAACAGAACCCTTTGGTACTCCTGTGCTTACAAAAAAGGGGTTCCGCTCTCAAGTTGAGATCGATTGCGATATATTGTTTTTTAAGTAGTTACTCAGTAGACGATGATATGCGTCCCAGAATTTGAAAACAATACAATCGAAAGCCTTTGAGAAGTCCAACAGAACCCAAAGACCAATGGTGTCAGCGTCCAAAGAAAAACGAAGGATGGAGGTTCTGCTGACTTACAGCTATGTAAACTCCTAAAACCTGACTGCCATTTAGAGAGCTTTTCGTGTGCGTTAAGGAAGCTTATTATTTGGGTGAACATGAGTTTGATATGATAAGACGTTAATTGGTCTGAAATCAGCTAGAATACATGAGTTTGTTTTTTTTAAGGATTGGAACTATTTTAGCTGCTTGACATGGAAGAATCTCTGTAATATCGCTAATCGCCAACCAACAATAATTGTAAATTTTTTCGTTCAAATAATTTTGATAACAACTTTAAAGTAAATGCGAAAAGTATGTGCTTTTATATTATTCAATCGGGATTTTGAATATGGATTTCGAAATTCGAGATTTAAGCAAATCGAGATTTTGAGTTTAGCTTTTTACACGATATGTCATAGTTTTAAGAATTCGATGTTCATCTGGAAAATAGTTTGGGTCACGTTTCCATTAGGAACATTGAAGGAACAAAACAAAATTTTTTTAATGTTGTAAAATATCGTATAAAACAAGAAAAAAATATTTTTTTAGTGCGGAAATAGTTATTAACAAAGATAGGTATAAACAATTAAAGTTTGCACCATAGCTTCATGAAAATAGCTTAATTTACTTAATAAATGCACTGCAAAATGGTTATTTGTGATTTTCTGTGTAGAAAAATTTCCAGTTAATTAAAAACAATCATAAAACAATGTAAAAGTTATAAACAATTAACAAAATTAAAGAAGTAAAAGTGGATGCAATTGACAGATTAAAAATACTAACTTAAAAGCAAATGTGCTATTCACCTAAAAGTATACAACGCTTCTGATATAATTTTGTCAGTGAAAATGTTTTTGTTGTTTTTTTGTAATAAACAGTACTGTGGGTGGCCCGCTTCGCGGGTTCAAAGGATTTTAACTCCCTTTTTAAGGTCCAGTCCCACTCACGCAACTCCGTTGCTCCGCTTAGGGTATGTTCAGTTGCCAGGCAGGCGCCTATTTCGTCAGTTTGGTATGTTATCAATTTTTTGTAATAAACAGTACCGTATAGGTGGCCCTACTAGAAAATTTGAATAGCAACGATTTGTCATAATGACATAATGATATCAAAAAAGTTGCTTACTTTTAGGAAAACAGCCTTTTTCATATTTTGTTTCGTATAGTAAGTATTAATAGGAAGGACCTATGCAAACTTAAATTGCTTATAACTTTGTTAATAATCATTTCCGCACAAAATAATTATTATTTTCGTTTTTTATAGCCCAGCTGGCATCCAAAACATATTTTTTCATATTTTTGTTTTAATGTTCCTAATGGAAACCTGAGCCAATAGTTTCAACAGGATAATATTATGAAATTGATTAAGTACAAAAAAAAATTAGTGAAGGACTTTACAAGTATAGATAAAATTTATATAGTCTTCCTATTATCTACCTTCCCAACAAATAAATAATTTTTTGCGTGAAAACTTGTTGAGAATCAGGAAATTTTAACTAATTTTCTATTGAATACGAATGCGGGTAAGGAAAAACCACTTTTTCATGACAAGAGAATATATGATACTCTTGGAGGACTTGTCACGAAGGGAAAATTGTAGGAACGAAGGTTGAATGCTCTTGATTCTGGAAAATGTGAATACGTATGTATATGTTCATCAGGGCACAACTCCTGGCATACGTACCCAAGGAAAGGGCGATGCTGTATTTTACGGACTAAATTTACTCAAGGTCTCAGTGGTCTTCGTGGTCTCAGCAGAATAGATTAAGAACAAAAGTATTTCATTTCAGTTTAAATATTAAAAAATCGAAACTCAATAGCATGGATATTTCTCCCATAGAGATGCAGACAAATACTACGAAACAGAGACAAGACCCACGCAGTTATACGAGACTAAAATTGAATAGAATATTGATTGATAATGATTCAAACCATCAGCTTCGTTTTCGAATCAAAATAACTACTGATTTTATGGTATCTTGTAAAATTGACGAAAGGAACATAATTACATATAATATATACAATCTCGTAAGTAAGAGTTTTCTTAAGACAATAGGTATGTATTCATGAAATGTCAAGAATATCAATAGGTTATATAAATATTGTCCTATGTATATCTACTTCCTAACCCAATTCCAATTAAGTGTTATTTATTTGAATTAATCAAGATTTGAAGACTGAAGTACATTTTCAAAGTTAATGGCTATACTTAAATTAAACATATAAAATTGTGATTAAATGCCAAATTAAAAAAAAATGTTATTACACATATAAGTACCATTTTATACACAAGTAGGTTGTAAGCAAGCCAGCCTCTTTCCTGTTTGTTCAGCATAAATTACGTTGGCTAAATACAAAAACAACAAAATATACGATTTCTCCATTAAAGCCTATGACCAGATTTTATGACCATCAGTATATATACGCCCCAAGCATCACTTTAATCTTGATTCACTGACATAAACCCGATTAAAGTGATTCGACCATCTTAATACCTCAACGCGTTCCTTTCCCTCAATTACTCTCACCACTCACTCATCTTTTGAACCATACAACGGAAACAACAACAAGAATAACATACATTCCGTTCGTTCGTTCAGTATCTATATACCTACCTAACGCACCTCTCACAAATACGTGAATTTACGACAAGCTGAGATTATAACATAACAATTCACGGTACAACATAAAATCACCACCCCTGTTGTGATGAACGACCAACATCAGCAAGGACGAAGAATGTACGATGAAGACTTGCGCCACAGCACCCCACCCCACCCACGACACCTTCTCTTAACACACGTTGTTATAGTAGGGATCTATATAAGTATATAGGTTAACAAAGGGATAATTTAGGGATGACATCATAATAGAAAGCCGACTAAAATGACTTTAGCAGCGGGATACTTTACTCGTATTTGCTTTTATAGCTCCTTTTGGAAGCGTTTGGCTATATTTTCCGCCTTTTTGCAATTTTTACAAGCAATTTATTGTCGGTGTTGAGTATTTTTTGGCCGCTTGGTTTGGTTTAGGTTGGCTTGGCCTGGCTTGGCTTGGCAAAGAATGGGGGTGGTAAACATAGGTAACTCCTGTTGCTTTACAAAGGAAAGACATGAATTATTCAAAAGAAAACCAACCTCTCTCTAGCAGCCCGTTGTGTCTTTATCTTTAAAAGAAAAACTGTTTAACAATGAAAACGCCATTAAATGGTCCGCCCTCCAATTTACCGCCTTTTCAAAACAAACACACACATACATACCTTTACACTACATAAAGAAGAAACACATTTGCATAATGACCAAAAGTGAGTTCCAAAGTACACGCTGCACGCTACATGTTATAGCTACATATTATATAGCTTCTTCCATTTTTTTTGTTTACTCTCCCTCCTCTGATGGTATCCTTTCCACTTCAGTGCCAAAGTCCTTCTCGATATCCAGTTCCCTATGATGCTTGTATACAAACGAAGCAAAGCACTATCCGACGGCGAATAAACAAAGCGTCAACATAAAAATGTTTTTAATAACCTCTGTCCCCTCGAATACCAAAATTATACAAAACAAAAAAAAATAACAATACAAAAAACGGGATAAGATTTAAAAAGGAAAAAAGTTGTTAAAACGATTTTCCAGATAACAAACCCAGACCCAGAGATGATGGGAAATATCAAATTATGTCAGCAATTCCCCGGCCTATTCGCGGCTTAAGGCTTAAGGGTATCTCCATTTGAGGACTTTGCGAGGATGCGGATGTTGAATGTTGTGTGTGTTGATTCACAGCGGCGAGGCGGGCGTTGTGGCGCGATGAAGGAAGTAGCGGCGTTGAAATGTAATCAATTTTTGTTTTCGCGATGAAATTCGATGATGATGACGAGTCTTTTGCAATAAGTCCTAAGCGTTTTGATTTCAAATGCCACGGGTGAAAAACGTCTGTGTGTGTGGGGAATTTCACAAGCCTGAAATAAATATAAATTTCAGTGAAAATGAAACACACGAACGTGCATTTTGCAAACTTTATTGGGCACAATGGAATGCAGCTGCAGCACGAAAATAAATAAAAATAAATTTGGTGGTGTAACAGCTCTTGTAGAAGCAGGTGCTCCCAACTGCTAACCATTTATGTGTGCAGCGTGTTATTGTCGGAAATGGAGAAGACCTATAATTTTATGCTGCATCGAAACGGCTAAGACGAAAAGAACTTTTTTGTGACATACGTTATTGTTCAATTTTTCACAAAAGGCAATAGGTAGGTAGGTCCCCGTGAAAAACAATTTTTTTTAACTCACTACTGCTTGAACACAATAGAATGCTGCAACTGGAAACGGAGCTGGAACAGCTGCCAAAAAGTATCGAAGGTACGTTCTATTTTTTGCGTGCCCACAATGAGTTGTACAGCTTTTGTATATTTTAAAGAAGACAAAAAAAAAACAAACCACGGGCTTATTATTCACTTTTTATTTCCACATATTTTTTCTTTTAATTAATAATTATATTTGCCACTCAAATAAGCAATAAAAGCTTCAATATATTGTCCGGCTCTTTTTTTCTTTATATAAATTGAAACGTCAAAAGTGCTGTACTGGCTGAACACAATGCCCTACTGCAACTGGAATCAGAGTCGCAGCTGTAACTGCTTTCAAAAAATGTTGTACGTCGTTTTTTTATATCTGCCTACAATGAGCTGGACGTCTTATTGTATATTTTGAAGAAAAAAAATCAGCCACGAGTTTATTATTCAGTTTTTTTATTTCCAA